>CM062369.1:62408991-63813991 GCA_031216125.1 Dalbergia cochinchinensis
TGACCGACTTCTGTTAAACAAAATTGTGCACCCTGTTTTCTATTGAAAAAAAAAAAGTGTATCTCGTTTAAGCTTGTTCCCAATTTATGATATTCTTGCACATTGATTATTGCTATTTGTCCTGAGATAAAATTTGAGGTTTTCGGTATATAAGTTGAGATGGTGAAAGTTTGATTCGGAAGAATGAATTTGTGAACGATTTGTATAACCTGAAATATGTACAAGTGAAAATTTGATATAGTTGGGCAGACTTCAATATGACATATATGTGCTTTAATGATTAAATAGTGGAAAGTAGGTCAATGAAACCCACAAAGAGATTAAAGAGTGCCACTGGTGGTGGTGAAGTGATGAAGAGTTGGGTTTGGCAAAGAGGTAGCAGAGGTTGTAGTCCTGGTTTGAGTTAGTTGAGATAAGAGTATATTTCTGACAGAAAGACTAACTTTGAATTTGGACCAATGGAGCAGATGGGCCGCTTTCACTAGCATACTAGCTTGTAACTTGAAAAATAGAGAAAGAAACCCGTCTCTTGTGAATATCCTCTTGAAAACAGTATAACCTTCACCTAACTAACATAATTATGTATATATCACCACATCCAACGAGTAAAAAAGAAAAGGAAACAGATGAACATAGGAAGAAAGAATAGGAAATGTCTCATTCTTTGTTTTCCATTTCTGAAGGGCATACGAACTGACATGTCAGTAGATTAGGTGTATTTTGTAGTTTAGATTAAGTGTACTCCTTTGTTGCTTCAATTTATTTTATCAGCTGAACTTTTGAAAGTTCTTAACGTTTCTCTCGCAGCCTAAATACTATGATGGGGACTACAACAAGATGCTGAAGACACTCCTTGGTTGTAAACAAACAGGATGTACCTTCCTTGTGGGTGGTCGGAATGTAGATGGTGCTTTCAAGGTATCATTACTGCATGAGAAGAGAGCATCTCTAATTTTGGCATTCTTATTTTTCACGTTCAATGATAGTGAGGCCGTTGTGCGGTGCTACAGGTTCTTGATGATTTTGATGTCCCGGAGGAACTGAAGGACATGTTCATCTCCATTCCACCTGAACAGTTCCGCATGGATATATCCTCCACTGAGATAAGGAAAAGAAGTGGAATGTAGAAATTTTATGGCTAAGGATCAACCCTATAACCAAGGATGAAATCACTTCCTTCTGTGAAGCACAAAACAGAGAGTTCACAAGGAGTTTTGTGCATCAGACACGTATTGAACACTAATGTAAAACACGTATCTAACGAGAGACGTGTCTCTGTCCCATGCTTCTTATTTTCCTTGTAGCTGAAGAAGATAATCATGTCTCTACATGGTTGATATCTTCTTGTATGCTAATATACGTCATTGGCTAAGGAATTAGAAGGAATAAAACTTCTAATACATTCGGTGCATATTTTGCATTTGAAAATTTTAAGAGGTTGGTTTTTCATTAAAAGTTTGTTTTTTGTCTTCATTAATTCCTTAACAGTATTCATAGGGGAAAAAATTGTTCTGTATTTTATGCCTGTCAAAACCTAAAAAAGTGGCTACAAGTTCCAACTTTCATTCTTTCATTTAACTTTTGTGTTTACCTCGAATCCGCTGCGGTTCAATCATTGATTCATTATTTTGTAGTTACAGCAAAAAAAGATTCATAATAGGAGTAAAACACACTAATGAAAGAGAACAAGAAGATTTAGCCTTGAACAACAGTAGCACCATACATACTATATTGACTTCTATGAAAAAGAAAAATAAAAAAAAGGAAGCATTCATGCATATGGATTCTCCCAACCTAGCTTGCTTCACTATTGTGCCTCAATCAGTTCCCTGGGGAGATAGTGGTATGGTGAGGGGTACAGACAATAGTTCAACCACCACAGCCTCCACCGCAGCCTCCGCCGCAGCCTCCCCCACCACACCCGGCAGCTGTGCAGGCTGAGCCACCAGCATAGTTATTGGCTGCGGAGGCTTTGGTTGAGCTTTTGGATACTCCATCTGCACAGAAGAAGACGACAGCTGCGAAAACAAACAGGGTCACTAGTGCTGCCCATAACACGAAAACGAGTCTTCTAAGCTCCTCACCATAGCCGTCACCACCACCATCTTGGTATCCTGTGTATACCATCTCTTTCCATTGCTTCGCCATCTACTCTGAGCAAGGCTCTTTTATGTCTTCTGATTCCTACTAATGGTTGCTGTCCTTTGAGGGCCACGAAAAGGTAATGGGAACAGTTTGCTAATATGAGGACTTGCCACAAAGCTAAAAGAGTGTGAATGGGTATCATGCTTTATCCAGTTGACAAAGACGACTCATTTGAATTAAAATGTCTCCACCTTTTTTGTGGGTGGGGGGGTTCTAGAGCATGTATGTGCCAATCATGTTCGCGTTGGGTCTGAACTATGTTTTCTTAACCAGATATTCTTACAATAAAAATAAATATCATTAATTTTATTTAATATACAATCACTTATACGTTAGTCATACGAATATTCATGTAAGTATGCCTAAATTTGACGTTAAATTTGAGTCCATCCAAAAATTATTCTTCCTGAATTGTGAACGTAGGAACTTGTCCAAATCTTATCCTACAGTGAGTGACAAATAAGTGGCCCAAAGAATATAGTCCTTCGTGAGGCTTAAATATCAACGTTTCGCTTTCATTCGTTGCAATTTGTCACTTCAAAACTCAACGCCACCTAATTCCCTTTTTGCGGCTTCTCTGAATATTAGTTAAAATCCAATTCCAAACACAATTCTACTGAAAACTAATCACTGAAATTTTCACATTGGAGCTAAAAATACCACTTGACAATATGGAACACTCACAATCCTAGCGTTTGTTCCTGGCCAAGAATCATAATACAGACTAGAATGGTAAGAACCAATATTGGAGACAAGAAACAATAATACACCATATAAATTATCTACTTGCATCATACCCAGAAAAAATTATGTACTTAAAAAACAACCTAGATAGTATTGGCCAGTTGGTAGTTGCTAATAATGTTGGGATATCACTTTGCATATTGAATGACCGGACATGGCAACTGGCAAGACTAGGATCTCAATAAATGTAGGTAGGCCAGCAGGAAAATCAAATATATCAAGAAATCTGACACAAGCTATCCCGTTATAGACAAATACATTATATAGCCTATGGCATATATATATATATCTGTATGTGTGTACTACAGATCAAGAAGCTGCTAAACGAGAAGGCTGGGGAAGGCTCGTAACAGACTGCTCAGAAGCACTGACGAGTCCCTGCAACATTCTCAAAATCTCACTTGTATCTTCCAAGTAATACTTGGCCTTGCTTGGTTTCTGACCAACGGTGCAACGGAACACATCCGCGACTGGGGACAGAGATGCCCTTGCAGTCGTTATTACCTCAAACATGTCCTCATCTGATCTGTCATCCCCAATGCATAGAACAAAATCTGGAATCACTCCCATTTGTTGCATTGTTAAGAGGAGACGTTCTGCTACAACACCCTTACTCACACCCTGCACCATTAAGTTGTAGAACCAAAAACCAATAGTCAACTTCAAAAGGATGGATGGACTTCAGCATAAAAAAATAGGATTCAATGTTGGAACTTGGAACATATTGTATTTTGAAGTTCCAAAGCAAAGAGACCACACCATACAAATGATAGAACTAGTGGTGGCAAATGGGAGAATCCCATGCATAAGTCCAGTATATATAAATAAGGAGGCCCTTTATTGCATCACCAAGTTTTAGAATTCAGTGAACCATACAAGTTTCTTTTGAAGCCATTTAGTCCCAAAACGTGTTCCAGTTGTTTCTAACAGAATATTAGGTGACGGACATCAATCAGCTATGCTATCACAGCAAATAATACGGATATGGTTGTTTAAAACTTCAAATATGGTTATGGGTTGGTTATGAGCATGATCACAGTTGGATCACATCCATGGTCCAGGTTCAAAGATTCTTTCTGACTAAACAGGTCACAAGTCAGAACAATAACAAGAACATAAACTTATTAAACCAAATATTACCGATATAAAGCATGGAGCATTTATTACTGACCTGAGGTTTAACTTCCACAATGTGTGGACCACTTTTAACAGAAACAGGCTCATTAGCAAGAACACTTTCCAGATGGTCTAAAAGCTCCTTAGCCTGGCATGAACCAAAATCTCGGTCTGCAAACTCGTAATTCCAAACAAGAGCAGTTTCTTTGGCCTCAATGTTAGAACCGTCAGTTGTTTCTGTGTATAACTGCATTACTGGCTCAGCAATCTGTTTCCAGTCAAAATCGGGCGCAGAAACACAATCTTCCCAATCTGTATTCTGATTTGTCCTGGGAAAAAGAAATTTGGATTAATTTTTCAATTTGAGTAAAGAAGAAAGCTTGGCCAAAGGAATAGGACTTATTTCCTCAGCATTCTTTCATACATAAAATGAAGCAGTGAGTTGATTGGGCTGACAGAAGAGTGAACTGACACCTCTACACAATAGAAATGCCAAATATGATAAACCATTAATTGAGTATTTGAGTTGACACTTCACAGTCACCTCAAGCATACACACACTCAAGGAAGAAGGACATACCTCACAAAATATCCATGCTCCGCAGCAATTCCCAGCCTTTCACAAGAGGAAAACCATTCAGTAAGAGTCTTCCTCTCCTTTCCACTCACAATGAAAACACGATTCTTGGTGTCCCTGCACAAGCTGTTCAAGATGGCAACGGCTTCAGCACTAGGTGTTGTATTAATTGATCCTGGCTGCATCATGGTACCATCATAATCCAAAAGAATGGCTCGGTGCTTGGTCCTCTTATAAGCTGAAACAATATGTTCCACTGAGAGCTTTCTAAAGTTTGGATCCAAAGCAATAACCCGAAACCCTAAACCAAAACCAATTCCCCAACATCTCCTCCTCAGGTGATCCCTACATGCCCTTTCCAGATCCTGCAAGAAGCTGTGTGCCCAATATGCAACATCATGTGTACTGACATACCTATAATGCTTCTCATGGCGCATCTGTTTTTCAGACTCAGAGACAATCAGTGCAGAGTCCATAGCTTCAGCAACAGCATCGATATTCCACGGATTCACTCGAATTGCACCACTCAATGAGGGGGAGCACCCTATAAACTCAGACACCACCAGCATGCTCTTCTTTTGGGTGACCGAGCTTGTCCCTAAAATCTCATCTATCTTCTCACTTCCTTGTCGACAGATGATATATTCATAGGGTATAAGGTTCATCCCATCTCTCACCGCTGTAACAAGACAACATTCGGCGATCACATAATAAGCAATTCGCTCATAACATTGAAGTGTTGTATCAATCAATACTACAGGTGTGTATCCAGGCCTTCCAAATGTATTATTTATTCTTTTCACTGTCGCATAAGTTTCACTCTGGACCTCCTGTACATCCTTCCCACGGCCTCTTGCAGGGTTTGCAATTTGGACCAGAACAACTTTGCCCCTCTTATCAGGGTGTTGCAAAAGCAACTGTTCCATTGCCAAAAGTTTTAAGCTGATTCCTTTAAAGATATCCATATCGTCGACCCCAAGCATCACAGTTTGACCTCGGAACTGGTTTTTCAACTCAGCAACCTTGCTTTCTGTCTCAGGAAGGTCCATGACTGATTGAAGCTGGCCTATGTGAATACCAACAGGAAGAATCTTAATGCTTACTGTTCTTCCATAGTACTCGAGACCAATGTAGCCCCTCTTGGACTGATAAGAAAGCCCAAGCATTCTACTGCAACAAGACAGGAAATGCCGGGCATAATCAAAAGTGTGAAATCCAATCAGGTCAGAATTCAGAAGAGCTCTAAGAAGTTCATCCCTGACGGGAAGGGTTCGGTATATCTCAGAGGAAGGGAAAGGACTATGGAGGAAGAATCCTAGCCTAGCCCTATTGAACCTCTTTCTCAAAAATGTTGGAAGAACCATCAAATGGTAATCATGAACCCATACAAAGTCATCATCAGGGCTAATGACTTCCATCACCTTATCAGCAAATATCTTGTTCACAGAAACATAAGCTTGCCAAAGGGACCTATCGAATCGACCACCAAGATCAGGTGACAGTGGAAGCATGTAGTGAAACAAAGGCCACAGATGTTGTTTGCAGAATCCATGATAGAATTTGCTAAAGAGCTCAGGAGGGAGGAAAGTAGGCACACATTTGAAAGTGTCAAGCAAGTACTGAGCAACATCATCTTGCTCGCCCGGCTCGATTTCTTCTTTAAGACAACCAATATAGATAGTTTCCACATCTTCCCCAAGACCATCCTTCAGCTGCAGAAGAAGTGAGTCCTCATCCCAGGTGAAGTCCCAGGTACCATTGTCTTTTCTGTGTGCCTTTAATGGAAGCTGGTTACCAACTATGATCATCCTATCTTGAGAGATGGAGGAGGGAGCATCAGAGCCAGCACTGTTGCTCGCCTCATCATCTAGTTCAGACAATACTCCGGCAACAGTTGCCACCCGAGGAAGTCTTTTCTTCTCACGGCCAAAAGTTGGGGAGTCACACGAAGTAAGCTCTAACAAGTTAGAATATGACCTCGAAACCATCTTTTCTACGGCCAAAGGACCTTTCAGGAAGGAGATGTAGGACAGGCTTAGATTGACTGTTCACAATCCTGCAAACAACCATAACAAGGATGCAATTTCAGAAATCTGAAAACGACTAAAATATCATATATACCACAATAACTACCAATTCCAGCGAAAGCGAATTCACATAATGTTACATTACAAGAAAAGTCCATACAAAAGTTTAAAAGATTTCTTCACTCCTCCAGGTTCGAAAAGATTCAGCTTTGGCATATAGGCCTTATCATATGCAGTTGAACCCCATGAGAAAAGGGAGAAATGAGAAGATGGGGACATTAATATAACATCTCACATTAGACACACTTCAGCTGGGTTTGAGAGTGAATAATACTCTTCAAGACTAGAGACAACTTATATTTCGAAGAGTACACAACCATCAACCGAAAAAGACACCTACAACAACAATTTGAGGAAAATCCAAGATAGGGAGAGCATTTGAATCTGACAAAAACACCACTTACAACTAACAATTTTTAACCTACCAAAATATCATATAGCAACACTGTGCTGATAATTGGAGCAGTGATAGATGGCTTTGTGAACACTTAAAATCGAATCAAGCAGCAAGATAGATACAAATGCACGATTAAAACCATCTTCACTTGATGGAAGTAGATGCTCAGAAGAGGCTAAACCAGCACATCAAAGTGAATGAACAAAGCAACACAAGAAAAGAAGAAGCTCTTCGCAACGAAGGACAAGGTGAAAAAGAAAATAAAAAAGAACATACCCAGAAAGTGAAAGGTGGTGTAAGTTGGTAGATGAGACTGACAGACACCAAAGATTCCTCTTAGCTTTCTCTCTTCTCACGCACACACAAACACAACCACACCCCCCAAGATAGAGAGAGAGAGAGAGATAGAGAGCAATGGCGTCAACTGGTAATACCTTTTCTTTTACTTTTTCTCTACAGAAACAGAAATTTCATAGTGATATATATATTTTCCTTTCTTTTTTTTTTTTGTGGGTTTGCCTTCTGCAACCAACCAACGACAAACTAGATGTCTTTATACAAAGAACTTGATTCCCTCCCTATTCACGCACACAGACAACACACACACACTCTCTCTCTCTCTCTCTCCCTCTCTATCTCAGTGATGTGTGATGACATTAGTACCATAGCACAGTGCAGCGAGTGTGCTACTCGCTCCACCACATCTCTTAACCACAGTTAGTTTCTCCTTAATGACATATTAACTACACTTAATCACTTAATCCCTCCCTCTTCGAGTAACATACTAACACGTGTTGTGGGATACTCCACCGCCACCGCTAAAAGGCACGCATCAGTGAGAGACTACACGACAACAACAGCGCGTGCAACGCACCACCGCTTTTCCAATCCCAGCATAGATTCCCTCATGATTCCCTTGTTTACGTTGTGCTGTCTGGTGTGCTGTTTTACTTTTGACGCACAATATATTCTTTTTACTCATGAGATTAAATCTCAACTTTGAGGTCAAATACTACGAGTTTTTTAAATTATATATTTTGCACAGAATTTATGCATCTTCATTTCTTTTCTTCACATGAGCATTTAGGAATAACTTATTAACTTTTTGCAGGTATATATATTATCTTAATAGTAGTTGAATAAATTCATGCTTAAATTATATGTTTAGGGCTTGTTTAGATTTCCTTATCAAATTTTTTTCTGTTAAATGATCCCTTTTAGAAATCCTTTATAACGATAAAAGATGTTTTATACTTTGATTTAATATTTATTTATATTAAAATATTTTTATTTATCATCAAATATATTTTTTATTTTATAAAAATATCTTTTTCTAGAAAATATGAATTATAGCTTTTCTTAGAAGTTTTTATTTTTATTTTTTTAGTAATTCTACTTTTACTTTAAAAAAATACACCAAAACATACTTAGAAAACACGAAAAGATTTTTTAATAAAAAAGATCTTATTTTATCAAGATAGTAGCATCTAAACAAAAACTTATTTGAATTATTTATTAAAAATTAATTTAAATCATTCAATATAACTTATTATATGCTATATATAAAAAAATGAATTTTTAATATAAATTAATTTTTAAATAGTTATATAAAAATTAAATATATTATATTAATATAATAACATATAATTGAATTACCATATAAATAATTTACTTTGTCACTGCAAGAATTAAGCTCCAAACAAAATATCACTGGTACGGTGATCTTGATAGGTAGAGTGCACGCAATATGTTTCGAATAAGATTGCAACAAGTGTCTGATGGATTTTGGAGCTTTTTTAACGAACGGAGTGATTCTTGTTGATTGTCAGGGTTCAGAGCCCGACATTTTAAAAGAAAGGAACAAGAATTGGAGCATTAAAATTTTAACTCCACCTTAAAATTGTGTCTAATAACTTCCTTTGAATTTAGCAGCTCGGCCACCATCTGCCAAAATATACAGAAATATTATTTGTATAATTTTTAACTTGGGTAATAGTTTTATATCTGAGATGTTATTCTTAAATTTTATAGGACCTATATTTAAAAATAAAAAGTGTTATTTCCTATCGTTGAATTTGAATAAATTGTATAAAAATTGTACAAATATTTATACGTGTGACACAACTCCAGTCTCCAAGAACTCACAATTTATTGCGCCCTCACGCCGACATAGTAAATATCTTTCATTACACAAAAAAACATTAGCAAAGTTGTGACATTTAAAGATGGGATTGACTGCAGATTAAAATATTGGTTTTACTGACTCCGTCCAATTATATACCTCCTTTGTATATTTTCTTTTATTTTTAAATAATTATTTATTTTTAAAATTAAAATAATATTAATTATTTTTTAATAATATTTTTATTAAATATTATTGGTTCACCAGTGGAATAGAAAAATAATATTACAATACTAAAATAAAGTTAATTAAATAAATTATTCTTAATTTTATTAATGTTATATTTTATAAATTATTTCTTTAATTCTAGTGAGCATTTAAAATTGGATAATTATTCAAAAATAGAGAAAATAACAAAATATTTTATTTACAAGAATTTTAGAATAGTAGATATAGTGGAGCCAAATAATTTTACTAATATGTTAATATATAATTGAATATCTATATTATTTATTTTTTACACAAAAGGTGTTTTTATTTGAGAGGTAAATTTGAGAGAAAATTTTATAAATGAGTTTTATAAATAAAATTGTACATCAAATTTATCTATAAAATTTTCACATATTTTTATTCTCAAACTAAACACATCTTAAAAGTGGATAAAAATTAAATTATATAATTAAATTTATTTTTTCATATATTTCCCTAAAAGCAATACGTTTGTAACATTTTTAATTTACGCCATGTAATGAAAGAGTAATAATCTGAAAAATGATGTTACCATGCTGAAAGTATTTATCGTCAAGTATGATGAAAAATGCCTAGCTATTATGTGCTTTTAAAAAAAGCTATTTCATGCGTATATTTTAACCTTCGTCATAATGAATATTTCTAATATCATATTTTTCATTTCAAATTATAGTTTTTTTTTTTTGTATCTTTTAACAACGATGCGACGTATTACCCTAAGGAAGAAAGGTCCGTTAAAAAATGTCATGATGCATATACAATCACATATTTCATAATCTTACTTTCTGACGAGAAAGCATAACATGTTCATTAATCAAGACATAAGGGAGGCATAAATATCTCCTTGATGTAATTAAAAGTAGAAATTATGTCGGTGCCTTATAAACAGATTTGACTATTTCAACGTACCAAATGGATATTTTATTACTCCTTTCCTATTACAATATTTATCAAAAACTAACAATACAAATATAAAGAAAAAAAAATACTTTGATAAATATAAAAAGTTATATGAGGTGATAAAACTATTTGTCTATAGTTTATTATTCATTTTGGTAAATATATTAATTACTTAACTAACACATTTATAATAAGAGTACACATGGAAGAAAAAAATTAATGTTATCTAGTATTATAAATGGATATATATTCTAAAATATGAAAAAGTCAAAAATCAATATTTATTATGAATCGAAAATAATAATATTTAAGATCTTATAATTTATCTTTCAAAGTGAGATTTTACTAACCAATGTTCTAATAACACTGATTAATGAACCTAAAAATAATAAATTTTGACGGTGGAAAAAAAATTGTAATTTTCAATTCATTGAATACATGAGAATAATAAAAACTTTTTATTTTCATTCTCCTTAACTAATGTTTCAAGAGCTCTCGTGAACAAAATTCTTTAAAGTACACTTACATTTTAGAGATGCTAAATTACCTTTCATAAGAATATTTATTATTACAAATAAAGAGAATTTACGGATGCAGTGTGACTCTGTAAATTAAACTCCAAAGTTTAATTAATACTTGACACATGAAAACCACGCCACGTCGCACACATGACCAAAAGTCCCAAGGCAATTCCGAAACAGTGGATGTAATATAGAGCTATGTTATGTGATCATGACAACCCAACAAAACCCTAGCCCGACACTCATCATGCAATTCAAGTTAAAAGGCATTTGCAATTTGCCCTTTTATTTATTGAAAGGCTTTTCTAGCCAATTACATGATGGTGTGGAACTTTACGTCGACCCTGGATGTGCAATTGACGTTTCTAGCTAGATGACTGTAATATTAATTCCTTTTTGCCTTTGGTTGTACTAATTAATATAATGTTCCAAGCGGGGCAATTATATACGTACCATTATGTTTTGATGCATGCATATCCCAACTATTTAATATAGAAAAAAAAAAATGCTTGGTTCAATAATTTAGAGAAAGTCTACATTTTGATGTATAAATCCAAACCCCTAATTGACGACAACATTCTATAACATCCTCCTGCATTTTCTGGAATTGGTGCACAAAACCTCTCCATTAAAGTATGCTATTGCACTGCATACAAGGGCCAATAATGGGAAGTGAACGGGTGAACAACTTGGGAGAGAAGTTTTGAAATCTTCTAACTCCATAAGCTCATCATTGATCTTCACTTGTGTGATCCAATGAGTTATATATATAATATTAAGACAGCTTGAAGAGACAAAAATAAAAGATTATGAATGTTTGTGATACCACGGCCAAGTTCAGCAGGATTGCAGTTTACCACCTCTTTTCTCAAACATCATGTTTGTTGCCGCTAACTCTGCAACATGGAGTATTTTTAGTAGTATTAATCAATTGGTTTTTATTAGGTCCACCTTGCTTGGCAAACAAATAAAAATGGTTTGCTGTTGGGAAAATTAATATGGCCATGCATGCTTACAGTGCGTAGTGGAAAATTTTACTCTAATAAAATCTTAGCTGATGCTGTCTGCACCGTCCACAAATGCGTTAATTGTACAAATTTAAAAAAACAAAAATATTCAACTCCTATGATATTGTCTTTCCTTTAATAATTTCATATGTTTCATTCTCTCAAAGTAGTTGATTATGGCTCCGCTTACGTAATTAGATTGCTTATGGAGCTTAAGGGCCACAGCACTAACTTTTGTTTCCAAAAGAGACAAGTTAGAAGAAGAGATTAATAAATTGAGGAGAGAACCTTCTAAGTAGAGTTGAGCTTCAATGATTTGCTTGCCACTATTATGTAATGAGGGTATCATTATTCTCAAATTAAAGATGCCAAGTTGCTTCTTGACGTTGAGTGATTGTGTCCACCCAACTTGGATGCTTAGCTAACGCTTGTAAAACGGTAATCATTGCTGATGCGACACTACTCCTCGTTGCCCCATCCTCCATGCGTCATAATCCTTCTCATTCTCGGTTGCAAACTTACAACTTAAGTACTATTATTTTTACTTACTCATCCGATCCCTTTATTTTCTTTTAGATTTTACTTTCATATTTATATGATTAAGGTATAAGATTAAACTTCAAGTCCTTGAGCTTATCGCAGGTAAATTTATCTCCTACATTATTGCAAACATTTTAAGACAGTGTTACTCTTGTTAATTTGATGAATAAATTTATATTGGACAATTTTTGAGGTCTTAGAATGATAAAAAGTATGTGAATTGAAGAATATAATATACGAAAATAATTTTCAGCAACCAAAAACGAGAAGGCTTCTTTTGTGTGCAAAGCAATTATCATCAAAGTTTATGTCACCTCTTCCAATGGATACAATTAACTATAAACAAAGTACAGTTTCTAGCAAATTAAAGGTTACCTTCTGAAGACTTTAAGGTCACGCTGAGTTTTTGCAAAGCTCTATTATTGTGAGTCTTCCAAAATAATGAGTGAATATTTACTTTGTTCCTTAAAATTATATGTGTAATTCATTTTAATTCCTAAAATTAAAAAAGTATCACTTTAATTCTTAAAATTTTAAAGAGTGATTTGAAATAGTCTTTATATTATTATTTCTGATAATTAACTTGAATCATTAAAAGAACTAAGTTAAATCACTTTTTAAAATTTTAGGGACTAAAATAATAGTTTCTTAATTTTAGATACTAAAATGAATTATACATATAATTTTAGGCATCAAAATAAACTTTTACTCTCCAGAATATATGTTATTACTTTAGCCCTTTAAAGAATATTAATATTAATTTAATCTCTCAATATGATTCTTTTATGTGAGCGAGGATAGCAATACTTAAGAATTAAATTCATGAATATTTTATAATTATCAAAATTGAGTTGATATTTATTTTTGAGAAAACCAACATGTAACATATGGGAGAATAGCTTTTTGCGATTTTTCTTTTTTCGTGTGCAGCCGCACTTTGAATGGACTCTCCCTTTGTGGCTATGCTATGTCTTTTCGTTCATTAGCTTGGCTCTTTAGCATACTGAGATGCCTGACTTGGAAGTATTTGATCTGTGGCACGTATGAAAGCAACGAAAAGATTGGAGTCTTTAGGCGCGAATGAGAAATTATGGCCAAGAATTTGAGGTCGTGCAAAATTCTACGAAAGAGTAGATTTAAGTTCAATGACGTACGTAAGTTAGAAAACATTCCACTATTTTTAGTGCTTTACCCCCACTTATTATTTACGGTCATGAATATGGGCTTATATTCCCCCTTCAAAGTTTTTGTACTGATTCAACAACCTAGATTATTGCCAGTGGAGAAAGAAACAGAAAAGAAAGGTATACGTCCAAATTGATTCGTCTGAAATATAATATGCAATAAATTAATCCTTTAAAATGTAAAAAATTTAAATTAACCCATCACACTTCAAGAAATGGGATAAATTGATCTTTCTATATATATCCATATAATTAAAAAAAATATTGTACAAAATTGAGTGGATGAATCAATTTATCCTTTTTTTAAAATATGAGTAACTAATTTAAAACTTTTAAAATGTGAGGGAATAATTTGTCATTGACATATTTTTTATGGACTGATTTGAATAATTTGTCAATAAAAAAATTAGGTCACTATCTTCATAGGGGGAAAAATCCAACATATAAAAAAAAATAAAAACAAGGGTGATGCATGATTGTGTATTAATTAATTAAACCTTACGGAAAAAGTTATGGCAACTCTCTTTAAATTTTTGTTTTGTCCCGAAGTATCCCTATCATTCTGGGTGGGTCTAATTTCTTTCGGAGAAATATAAGAAAGTTAACGGTCAGTCCATCTCTCTCAAAAACAATTCAGCTCTAGAATTTTTCATGACACCAAAAAAAAAAAATTAGGCAGATGGTTTTTCTTTTAACTTATCTAAACACATTTAAGTGAAAGTTGACGAAGTTCAAACTCAAATGTAAGCATTTAGAATGAAGTTAGACTCTATTTTATTATAATATGTATTTAATTTAGTATAAAATATCAAATTTAATTTATATTCCCGTAATAATTTCTTTTTTTGTTTATATGTCTTTATCTAAAAATTTAAACTTTCAGAAGAAATATAATATGATATATAATATAACATCAGAGTTTATTTGATTAAATAGTTTAAAATTTGCTCTTGAATGGATTAGTACATGTAACATCGCTCATTTTTAAATTAATATCTTCCATAAAAAAATTGTTAAATAAATAATCATTTAGTTGTAAAATTTCTTTAACCCAAGAGGTTTATCGGGTCAAGTATGATAGGGTATTGTATATATCTAACATATCACATGCAGGTTCGAATATCCATTTATCTCCTTGGGTCAAGGTAAATGTAAGTTTCGCTACAAATATTTTTTGAGTTCAAAGGTTTCCTCTGCCTTGAATTGAGACATCTTTTAGCTCTAAATTTTTTGTATATAAAAAAAAAGTTATAAAGTTTTTTTTAATTAGTTCCACTCATTAATATTGAATTTTTTTTCCTGATTTTTTAATAATAAATCTATGGGCTTTGCCTTTCTCTCTCTATTTGAATCATTTGGAATCTATATCTCTTTTTTTTTTGGACTTGCACGTAGCATCTTCAATCCTAAAAATTAGTATATGTTTCATTCTTTCGAACGTTTTTCGACCGTTGATTATCTGATAAAAGTAAATTGCTTCAGAGGGGAAAAAAAATAGAAATTGCATGCTCAAAATTGTTAACTGCTTTGTGAATTTGTATAAAGGATTGTTAATACAATTACTAAACAAATTTTAATATTTTATTTCAATATTTTTTTTTATAAATATTAATGCATGCATTGAACACTTCAAGAGATGGGTTCATGCTCCGTGTGGACTAGGGATGTTAGATTATTTTTTATATCGTGATATAAATTAATATTA
The DNA here is from genome assembly GCA_031216125.1 of Dalbergia cochinchinensis. Taxonomy (NCBI): domain Eukaryota; kingdom Viridiplantae; phylum Streptophyta; class Magnoliopsida; order Fabales; family Fabaceae; genus Dalbergia; species Dalbergia cochinchinensis. The sequence goes on from CM062369.1 coordinate 62,424,286, forward strand.
AATTTAATCTCAGACCCAAATTAATTAAGTATTAAAATATTTAGAATTTATTATTTTTTACCCAAGTTTTATAATTATTATTGTTACTTGGATTATTATTGTTAAGTATTATTTATTGTGGGTATTATTATAGATTTTTTGTGTATGAATTTATTATATTGGAAATATTTAATTGATCTAGTTATTTACACAAAGGAGAGATCCCTACCTCTAGCCATACATACAATGTGTAGTGACACATGAAAAAACTACTGTAGGATATAGAAGAAATTTATCTGTCGAGTCCTTTATTGGATTTCTTTGTCTATTGTCTCTATATTTTTTCAGCAAGTTTAATACCTATCCTGTTATCAATTCCAAGTTGAAACATCTACTGTCGTAGGTATGGTTAAAGTTGATGTCAAATGATATGGCCTTGTCCACTTGGAAAAAGATATCTAACTGTTTACTACATCATAAAGAATAAAGAATGTAGGAGGGGGAAACCCCACCCCACCAATTATTGTTCTAACATGATTATTCTGCAGACACTGACAATAATATAGTGGTGATTATTTATAACCCAAAGATAGTGTAAAGAAATAGTGGTGATTTATGAGTCGATCTTCTGGCAATTTGGCAGTTGTAGATTAGCTAATTTGTGTTGAGCGGACTGGGTGAGTAAGTAAACGGGTATCCAAAAGCAGAATCCGTGAATATTTTAAGTTATTGTTGGGCCTTATTTTAGGCCTCTTTTCTATCCGTGAGCTGTTGTCCAAAGAGTTCCAGTCGTGACTCAAGCAGAAAAAAAAGGGTAAATTACACTCATTTTATTAAAGTTTATTGAAATATAATAGATATCCTTTTTATTGTCCACTTGATATTTATCTCTCTTCATCTAAATAAAAACAAACAGAACTAATCACTATTAACGAAAAAAAATCTCAATTGGGAGAAAGTGGACCTCGTTAGAGATAAAATAGAGCTAAGCCAGAAAAGGAGGAACTCGGTTGAGAGAAAGTGAAACTCGTCTGAGAAAAAATAGAGCTCGGTCAGAGGAGGAGGAGTTTGGTTAAGAGAAAATGGAACTCGTCCGAAAGAAAATAGAGTTCGACTGGAGGAGGAAGAGCTCGGCTAACAGATGGCGGAGACTAATATGCATACAATGAAGGTTAATGAAATGGCAATGAAGCTCGATCGTGAGGTCAACCAGAGGTAACAATTAAGATCGACCAAGAGGAGGGCGGGGGTTGAAGGATGGCAACGAACAGTTATTATTAAAACATATACCCTATTTAACATTACTAATAGTTACTTTTATTAAAGGAGGTCAATGCAGGTTTTTACAAATCTCAGGGACTTGAGCTGTAAAGTTTGAAAATATATGAGGTGTCAGTAAATTTCAAAAGAAGTGAGTATAATTTACTTAAAAAAAAAAGTAAATTTCTTTGTTTTTTTTTTCCGAGGGAAATCTCCAAAGAAAAGTAAAAGAAAAGCATATTGAACAATAAGATCTCCCTTGACCAAAAAAAAAAAAAGAGTAAGATCCAAACAACTCATACAAAAATATTTCAATCTAAAAATACTTCAACAAAAAAAAATCATAAAAATATATATCTCATTGAGATACTTATTTTTTCACATTAAAGGTATATTTGGTCATACATAAAAATAAATTTTACTTGATCAATAAAATTACAGGTAAAAATCTATCATGAAAAATTTAGTCTCATTTTTATGTTCTAATCTAACATGGCCTAGATGTAATGAATTAATAGGATGAGTGAGGACCATCATTGTATCTAATAGTGATAAAGTGAGTGTCTTAATTGAACACCCACTTAAAAGTGTTAACACTGCTCAATGCAAAGTATTCTCCCTGACCTAGCTATTCTCTATCTGAAATCTGCGTTGGACCTTCTCCAACCCATTTTTGATTTCTTCGACTATCTAAAATGTTGCTGAGTAACACAGGTCTATAAGGCAACTAATTAAGGACATATATGCTGCTAGCTTTTCTGAAAATAGACAATGATAGAAAAATGTATGTTGACCTATTGGACTTCACTTCAGTCTAAAAACTACCAATTAACATGGCCACATCTACCCATGAGATTCGGCGTAGCTAGGAAGAGGCGTGATTAAACGGCTGGGGTTCATCACTAATCAATGAATCATCCTTTGGAAGCATTCCTTAGCTTTACTATCCGGTTCAGCAATTCGTCCAGTCACTGCTCAATTGCACGGACCATTAATTAATAGCTTCACATGGGTTATTCAGTATATGCTCCACAGATGTCCCATTCAAGTACACAAATATTACATGCAGGATAGCCTATCTTCTATAATTTGTACCTCGAAGAATATAGACAAAGGCAAAGTAACATGGCCAATTTATTTTAAGCATCTTTCTTTTATGGTATGTTTTGATTGACCCTGTTTTGTTACTTAACCATCTTGCCCTCAGTCATGCCACTAGGCACCTCTTTTGTCATTTTTTTTTCGTTATATGCCAATTGAAGGAATTTTGATTGAGAGACGAGGAGGGCATTTATTGTGGAATAACTAGTGAGATTTTTGAGTTTTGACACTAGCTTTATAATACTTTGAGACACTTATCCAAAGAAATTGTAGCTCATGTTTTGAATAATATGAAACTCTTGTTCAAACTAAACTAAATTTAGATTTACAAGTTTTTATTATATTTACACACTTAAGGTAAGTAGGGAACAGATTTGCTTGAAGCCAATTTTTGAGAAATTAGAAGAGCATAGTATATATCCTGTTTCACGCATTGCAGATCTCAACTTCATTTGTACTTCTTTTCTTTCACAGGTCCCCTTGGAATCTTGTTGAGAACTTTAGAATCCAATGTCTTGAACAATCTCTTCACGTCTTGGTTCCCTTTGCTTGCTAGATAATCCACCTCGTATTCATATCTCTCATACATAACGGGAAGGGTCACCAAGCAGAGAAACACTGCACAGTAATATATAGCAAAATCAACAATTAATAAGGCTGAACCAACAAACTTTACGGCCATGCCATAATTAATGAGGTGAAGTGGTTTGAGATCTCACATAAATACAGAAAATTCAAAGTGGTGAAATAATTTCCAATTGCTGACATGATCCAGAGACCGGCTACTGTCTGAAATTCAAGCACACATGATGTCAGCTAACAAATTACTAATTCATAAAATGGTCTGATTGGAGATGTTTTGACTAATTGAAAATGGTTCCTCAATACCATAAAAAAGAGTGTCAAGTCTTTCCCAGTTGAAATATCATAAAAGGTCCTCAAGAATGAATTGAGTTTTCTATGTGAGTATCTAAATGCGGATTCTGGGACTTCAAAATAATAGATTTCAGGGAGCCTCCTGCAATTAAAGCAACATTTCAATATTTAGGCCACATATAAAGCACAGGCATTAAATATTAAATAAGGACTATACAAATTAACTGATTGATTAATACATGTCAGTAGTTACATTACCAAGTGATGAGTCCAGCTGCATTATACCAAACAAAGAGGATGAGCATACTGGCAATGAGGATGTGACAGAGTAGAGTAACAAAATTGTATTCCACCACTTCAAAGAGGAACCAAATGAGGGAGAAACCAGCCACAATTGCTGCCGATAATCTCTTGTCTTTCCATAACAATATATCAGCAACTGCAAAATCGGATCAATCATATATACCACAAAAAAAAAAGAGAGCCACTTCAGAAAGAAAGGTTGTTTCATTTTTGGTCTTCGTAATAGGAGCAAAAATGCATCCAAGTTACTTTTTGGTTTAGTGGATGCTGGGTTTGACAAGTTTCCTTCCGAACTATATGAGTTGGGCTATTGAACTTTTTCAAATCGTAATTCTAACTTGGCATGACCCCAAATTAGCACTTGTGGAGCACTATCTCATCATGATCTTTTCTTTTTATTTATTTTTCACTCAACATATTTATATTGATGAGGATTTTAAGGATGAATTAGATACGTACAAAATACTATTCAATTTTTTTTTTGATAAATTTAGCAGATAAAATATGAATACATGACATGACAAATTTTGAGATCCTTTAGAAACATAAGGCATAATAGAAAAGTGGTGATGAACTTCAAAAATATCTTACCCTTTCCTTCACCAAGGACAGCGTGCAGCGGTCTTTGACGGCCAAACAAACCCGGCGTCGGCGCAGGTTCCTGGTGACGGCTTCGCATGGCTACCGATTGAATGATTGAAATTCCTTTTTTTTTTTCTTCTAGTGTTTCCTGATTTATATTATCTTGAACCAATTTCCCAGCACTGTTGTGATTCATGCATGGGACGTGAGGAGGATTATATATATGTAATGTAACAAATGATAGTATGGTTCTATGCTTTGTAAACAAGAAATTAATCAACTCATTCAATGGAGGAAAGGTATGGCTTTGGCATGGCCTTCAAGTTTTATTTCCTCGTGCCAACGCACCATTCACATACATTTAGTGTCTCACGGTTACCCTAAGCTATGTCTAATCCTTTTGTTTTCTTCTTGTATTTAATTAGGCTTCTACAGTGGGAATCTTGTATACATACCTGAGCACAATGAATATTAATTTAAGATGTTGCGCTAGACGCAAACAGTTTAAATCATATAACGCATTTGAATCTCTTAAATCACCATTTTAACACTAAAGTAAAATTCATTTATAGTTTCACTTCTTAATGATCATACAATACTGTTGTCATCTCTTACGATCAAATAGTATTGTTATTATTTTTTTTTTGGCCTTTTTGGGGTAAGGGAAGACGATCAAAGTGTAGATAATAATAATATTGTGTTTAACCATATTAAAAATAAAATTTTATGTGTATTCTTGTTTTTTATTCACAAAAGATTAGGTGGATTCATCATGGATCATACAATCAAAGTCAAGGCACAACCCTTGGGTTCTACGAACATTTGCAGAAGCTTACAAGATTGCCTACTATTGGGGTCTTTAATAGAAAATGAATTCACGTCCTTATAAAATACTAGTATGTTCTTTACCAACTATATCAATTCTTATTGGCTTTCTATGCGTGTTCTATTGTGATGTTGAGCTGTGATATGTATGCCTCAATCATCCTAGTCGTTTTTTTCGAAAAAAAATTGCGCTAGCTGTAATGTGTATCTCTCAATCATTCTAGCTACTCGATTATACACTTATACAACTAGCTGGTAGGAAGAACTCATACGTAGGAAGTTGGATCTAGCTCCTTTAAATCCCTAGATGATGACATGAAGTCCCATATGATAAACTGTCACGGACAACAGTCATAGAGTAAGTGCAATACCAGTATTAACTTCAATTCATGTATAAAGTTGAGTTAGGGAGGATCGGATTGATTTACATTTTGGTATATGAAGAGTGGAAAAATGTATATCTTCAAGATTTTCATAAGAAGTAATATTTTTCCTGCTTTTAATTGAAAAAAAAAACTTTTTGAACTCCTGACTAAATATTTAAGAAGTCCAATTAACTATAATTATTTGTGCTAGACTTTGTTATTAATGTAAAAAAAATTACTCTTTTCTTGAAAATTTTAAACACAACGAGCACATGTTAATTTGAATATGCTATAAAATGGTTCAATTTTTTTGAAATTTTATGAAGTTTTGTTAATTATTTTTGTCACTTTTGGGCTCAACCGTCAGCCCACCTCGCAAACCTTTTTGTGCGACTCCTTTTTTTTGACGAAAAAAATCTTAAAATTTTGACAAAATAATAAGATTAAAATGAACTCACATCTAAATTAGTGAAGAACATTCACTTTTAGATAAATTAGTGAGGTACATATACATAATATATACTTTTTATCTAAGGATTATAATTATTTGCTTTTTCATTTAAAGACAAACTCAATTAAAGGATTCTAATCCTTTCTGTTAAGAGATATATTGTTTGTATATAAAAACACTTAACACTTTTTTTGGGTCCAAAACCAAAAACTTAACATTTTATTATAGTTATTTTAGAAAGAGATAAACACAAAGCGTATAGTAATGAGGGGTTTTTTTTTTTTTTTAAGTGAATACCTTATTTGGTCCCTCAAGATTTTTATATATGACTATTTCATCTTTCAAGAAAATAAATTAATCACGTGATCCCTCAAGATTGAAAATGATAGACATATTAGTCTCTCTTTTCATTTTTTGTTGGTAGACTTGTACACATTGTATAATACAATGATGACGTACCATTAAAATATTAAAAGCAAGCTAAATAAAGCTATTTTAAAACAAATTACACTCATTTTTATATTTAATATTGCATAAAATGAATCATTTTATGACTTATAATAGAGATTTAAATGACTTATTTTGTGATTTTTAACTCATCAAAATATATTATTTTAAATTCTATTCCACTTCAAATGATATATACATCACTTAATATCATATTAGCAAATCAATATACAATTCTATTAGTGTTTAAAGAATTAAATATATATAAAGCAACTAATGTATCCTATTATTAAAATCTTGAAGGATTACATGAGTTATTTATTCTTTTTTTTTTAACATGGACTTACAATAATGAGATATTGAGATGAATGCTGAAAGAAAAAATAAAAATTATTTTTTATTTATTTTTTCCTAAGATAGTAAGATATGCTTAGAATATATCATTTTTATGTATAAATAATTTTTTTGCTTTTAATTCTTAAGACATTAAAACGGTTCTCCGAAAAAAATATAATATTCACATAAAAATTGTTTGTTGAATATGCTATTTTTTGTGGAAAAAAAAGTTAATCACGGCTGTTAATGAGACTAAACACGCGGTTTTGTCATTTGTCCTTGGACAAAACACTAAATATAATCATAAGGAAAACTCTTTTTTCGGTGCACACAAAGCTCAAACATTGACCATCCATCATGTCGCAAATTTCACATCGCCGAAAGTTGATCATTCGGCCTTCAGCGTGATATGCTACAGAATGTTTCTTAAACTTTAAAGGTAATGCAACGTAAGCAATTATTCACAATAATTACGGTGATAGGGCGGGGGAATGGAAAATAGAACTAATAGATTAAATGAGAGCACTATATTATTGAATCAAATGTTATATTATGATTCAAAATCTTAGAATAATAAATCATGATTTCTCCTATATTATATATTATTTATTTAGTTTATTTTTAATTAATGTAAGATCTTATATCTTATACTTAACTCTAACAAACTATATAATATTATTGGGGTTGAATTTGAAAATGATAATTCTTTATCATTGGCTGAAACCAGAGTGTAAATCGACCAATAGTTAGGAAAACAATGTATTTAATAGGGTAAATTATGAGTAAACTCTGTCTGAAAAAATAGCTTGGACAGGTTTAATTTGACGCTATGTAATGATTGCATCAAATTAACTATTGAAACACATTGTAGGGGCCGCTGAGGAGGGAGTTTCAACCCATGCCTCTTACCTTTGATGACGAGGCAGGGTACCATTGAGCGATTTTTTGATGGTTATAATCATGGTGTTTAGTTTAAGTGACGTAAGATGCCTCCTCGTGTCTTAGCTAATGTGATTTTTTATTTTTTGGTAAGTTAAAGTTTAGGTGGAGGGAAGAATTTATTCTAATTCAAGAGGTACGTTATGACATGTTGTCGAGCTTAAGGTATTTATAAATCATTAATCAACAAATAAATCTAAGAATTGAACTTTAAAGTCATGATAATACATGTGAGTTGATGCGGATACAAGTGAATTGGCCTTGTTGACTAATGAGATGTTTATTGATTTAAGTGTTTAACTTAATATTTTTCTAAAAAATGAATTTACTCGTATAAATTCAGGTGGGCAATGGCATTAGTTGAAACTTACGTATGATTGAGAGATCAAAACACGAGAGAGTGGCAGGAAATGACACTTAATTTTTTATTACATGTATGTTTGGAAGTTGTTTTATGAAAAGAGTGGCATTATAAATAATGCTTATCAAAGCTTCTTTATACCCTCCTAAAAAGTAAATTTAGTGACCCTCCAATTTTCTCCTCAATTACTGCAAGAGTCCCTCCCTTTTTCTCCTTAATACTCAAATAACAAAGTGTATCCCATTATCCACTCCTCTTCTCTCTACTCCATTAATGACCTTTTCATTCCAACCACTCTAATCTTCCAAACATAGTGCTTGTTAATTAGTTAGATCAATAAAGAATAAGGTAGTAACACTGTTAAATTCGCATGATTTGTTGAATTTTTAAAATTTATTTTATGAAATTATGCATTTTAATCATCTATAAAACCTATCGGTGATTATCCATACATATTCCTTTCTAAAGATGGCGTCAAACCAACAAAACCCTAGCATGGCCTTAGATTAATGACCCTAATCTATAAGCAATGACTATACAATAAAGCAAACTGGTAGCAAGAAAGAGAGTCCTCCCCAAATCCATGATGATAACAAGGGGTGCGCCCACTTTAATTAGCACTATTCCCCCATCCACGAAACACATGGCCATTGATGGATGGAGTGGTCAGCACAACCACCTTCTCCTTGAGGTAAGGTGGTAATGTTTTGCAAAAGTAACATTAGATCCTGTCCTAGCCTATGCGTAGCTCCCCTTGCACTATAAATACTGAAGAAAGTCATGCTCATATGCATCCATCTCTGAGTTTCCTAGAGTACCTCTCAACTCTCAATTAAGTAGTATATCTATCTATTTTCCCTTTCTCGATCAGTCTTCTGTTTGAAAATGAAGACTTCGTATGCAACATTTTGCTGCATTATGCTTATTGTGCTTCTTGCTCAGGCAAAGTTGTCAATGGCAGTGACATGTAACGCGTTGCAGCTGAGTGCATGTGCCAGCGCCATCACCTCCTCAAACCCTCCCACAGCTGTTTGCTGCAGTAAACTGAAGGAACAAAGGCCTTGCCTTTGCCAGTACTTGAGGGATCCAAACCTCAAGAGGCTTGTTAATTCTCCCAATGCCAGGAAGGTTGCTAACACCTGTGGTTCCCCATTCCCCACTTGCTAGACTACTTTATAAGTGTTATTTCACTTCCAGCCCAACTGCATGCTAGGTTTATATATGTGAGTATCTTATATATATGTGTGTTCCTAGCTATGTAATGTACTCTATTTCGGTTTGGCATGATCAAGTGGGACAGTTCTCTCTGCCTATCCCTCAGTTTTGTGTGTGGCGCTTGTCGGTTGTAAGATCAGGAATATAATTGATATCTATCTTGTACTAAAATATGATCTGTTAATGAATTAATGCAGCTTGGTTATTATATTGAGACACACAGCACTCGGCGGCTTTTGTTTACTTCATGTTGTCCAAATGATCTCTCATCACGATCACTTCCACAACTGTTCCTGTCAGATTACATTATAATTAAAAATATATCCCTTTAGAAGACTAGTTAATTATGAGACAATCATTTCCTGCTGAAGAAAGCATTACAGCAAACAGTTCATACTTGAAATATGCTTGTTCTTGTGTTAAATCTCTATTAGCAATAATAATAATAATAATAATATTAAAAGAAAAAGTGTATAGTTGATATGATAAAAATGTAAGTGAAATGGATTCTGATGTAATATATGCAGATGTTAAAGATGGAGTGCAGATAACATAAAATATTTTTTTTTCTTTTGATAAGGAAAAAGTAGCTCAATACCACTCAAAGATGAGGAAAGCTTCAATGTTCTTATCAAAAATACTCAAAAGATTACATACAATATTTATATTATCCTAGTGTCTTTGAAAATGGAAGGTAAAATAATGATTATGAGCAAATAATTAACAATCCTCATATTTCCACATTACCTTTGTGGTTGAACTTTGAAGGGTAATCATGTGAAAATGGGAAGTGAAATAATTACTATGTTGACAGTGATAACAATCATGTTCAAAAACTGAAGATTGATTTTGTCTACACTCAAATAAGTGGCCCGAATTTTTTTTTTCTTTTTCAATTTTCTAGACTTTGTTTTTTTGTTTGAAGCCAAAAGAAAAGTATAAAACAAAACAGGAAAAAGAATAACATTAATAAATAAATAATATTAATCTTCAATGCTTTTTCATTAAATAAAGAAGCTATATGGTCAGTGTTAAGGACATCTAAAATGCTAATACTAACAGTGCTTTCACAGACGCAACGGCGTAATCTGTCGGTACCTATCCATTCCTCACCCTGCTGTCATCTCTCCCCCCCATAACAACAAAGCCAAACAGGTGTTGGCTCTCCTTAACTAACTTCCCTTCTGTTAAATCTCAACCACCAATTTAGGGAACTGCCTTCCCTTCTGTGTCTCAACCACCAGTTTAGGGAGCAAATAGGACGAAGTCGGAGGACATGTTTGGATCAGTGGAGTTGGATAGAATAGAACGGAATAATTACTCTACTCTATTGTTTAGATATGTTTCATTTCATCCAATTCCGCCCAGGAAAAAGAATAGATAGTATTAGATGAAATAAAATTCATCCACCTCTGCTCCATTCTATTCAAGTTTAACAAATCCAAATTATGAAGCAAATTAAAATATCATTCCACTCCACACCATTTCACTCAACTTCATCAATTCAAACATACCAAGACCAAAACATTAAAGATAGATTGAACTTAAAATATGCCAACATGCCGATCCACGCGCCAAATAAATAAGAATTTAATTTGAATGTTTCATTTCATCCAATTCCGCCCAGGAAGAAGAATAGATAGTATTAGATGAAATAAAATTCATCCACCTCTGCTCCATTCCATTCAAGTTTAACAAATCCAAATTATGGAGCAAATTAAAATATCATTCCACTCCACACCATTTCACTCAACTTCATCAATTCAAACATACCGAGACCAAAACATTAAAGATAGATTGGACTTAAAATATGCCAACATGTCGATCCACGCGCCAAATAAATAAGAATTTAATTTGAATGTGTAGCAAGAGTGGAAATAAATTTTATTCTTTTATTTAATTGAAAAAATTAATATTTGCAAGACTTATAAGACTACTTTTATTATTATTAGGTTTTTATTTTGATACTTACACCCTTCTGAATCTAATAATAGTGATTTAATCATTCATTTCAATTTTTGGCTCCGACAATTCAGATGTCCGCCCAATTATCAGATAGGGGCCAATGAACATCAAATTCAAATATCTAGATATCAGAAAATACAAAGATTACAACCACAAAAAGGCTTATTACATTTGCATCACAAAGAGAATAGTGAATTTACCATCTTTCCCGGAATCTCAACCAGACTGCTACGCAAGAATTCCACTCAAGTCACTCTGAAATTCTATTACAATTATAGAGCAACCGAGACTTGTAAGAGAACATTTGTGAGTTTGGATTTTAGAATTTAGAGGATAAGGAAGAAAAAGGGAGGACTTATAGCGTAAAATTATATAACAAGTCCTTCCCTCCTTTTTCCTCAAAAATTTAAACTCAAACATACCTGAAGCAACTAGTTGGAGGCAAAACTTTCAAACTTCAAAGAGCAACATGCTTTCAAATTAGAAGTTGGAATATATGAACAAGTACCATACTTACCCCCATCATCAATCTGTATGGTTTCAGGCATTCTCCTAGTACACAGCATAAATACAATACTATATATTCTCATATTGATAGAGTAAACATGGATTTGAAAACATTGTTCCTCCATCCACATCTAACAAAAAGGGCGCCCAGATTGCGCAAATTAGCCCACCCTGTTGAAAGTTTGAATGAAAGCAAGCAAGAAATGCTTCATGCCTTGTCAAAATCAGGACCTTGTTGGTGGTGGTGGGTTGCCAATCCAAGACCCTCATTGCGGTGCTTCTCCCAGCCACCAGTGTCAGCCCTGGAATGTGCCCAATAGTACAAAATGGAGGCCAACATGGACACCAAGGTCAAGGCAGCCCCAGCAGCAAACACACCCTTGCGGAGGGTGGCGCAAGACAAGTCATGTGCCCCAAAAGCCTTTCGGTATTTTGTGTGGTACGCGTTCCTCGCAGACCCTGCCAACAAGCACGCCTCTGCTCCCAAAAAACTTATCCTGATTACACAATCCCAATATTAAAAAAAATAAACAAAAGCTGAAATAGTAAACTCTCAATCTGGTTTCTGATCAAAAGATTGGACAACAAAATAATCCCTCACATTTTACCAAAAAAATATAATAATAACAATAATAATAATCCCTCACAACTTGAAAATCGTATAAGGTCCCTTACCATTTACTATGTGAAAAACTTTGTTTTTTAAACATATGATCCACCAATTTTACATGTTTCGTAACAAAAATGTCGCATATTTTGATTTTGAATAGTGAGAAACCCTGAGTGAAATTTTCAATCTTGAAGAAATACTTTGTCCCCCAGTATTTTATTGGGAATTTTTGTCAAAATCAAATTCTTCTTCCATTTATATGATGCCCAATCCAACATTATTTCAGCTCGAACCAAAATCCAAACTTGATTCACTTCAATTTGTTCTTTCTTTCTCTAACAGAAGTGAATAAGAATGAAAATTGATGGTGAATTTTAGGGAAAAGCAAAAAAAAAAAATGTTAGAAAAATGGAGTTACCAAGAGAAAATGAAGAGAAGAACAGCGCAGGTGGCGGAGCAGCCGGAGACGAGGCCCTTGCCGCAGCAGAGGCATCTGGTGACGACGTTAAGGACGGCGTGGCTGAGCAATAGGAGTCCGAAGGCAGCGAGGCCGTAAACGGTGGAGGCATCGGTGGTGTACACGCAGTATGTTTGCTCATCGTACTTGTCCGGATCCACTTCAGCCTGCCAAAAAAACAGAAAGATGAATAACCTTTCAGTTTCAGAGCTCAATTTCAGATTCAACAGCAGAAATGCAAACACAACAGGGGAGAGAGAGGGAGAGAGAGAGAGAAGGTGGGGAATGGATTTACGGCGCTACGACGTCGTTCGGCGCCAACGGCGAAGACAAAGGCGATGAGGTGAAGAGAGATGAGGATGACCAAAATCGGCAGCGAGACTGCCATAATCTCTGCGTTAGTCTTTTGCTTCTCTTTTCTTTTTTTCTTTTCTCTCTCTCTCTCTCTCTCTCTCTGAGTGCAGAGTGTTGAGTTCACTGTGGTTTTTGGTGTGCAGTCCAATGCGCTGCTGCTTTTAGCATCTTTCTATTCTACACTAGGCGCACTCCCTTCTTCTCGGCTCCTGTTTTTCATCAAAACAAAATATCGGCCCATTCTTCTTTATTTCCTTGCCATTACTTTTTTATTCTTTACGGCGAAAAAAGGTTTCGAAGTAGGTTTTTCCTTTTGACTAATCCCATACCATCCTTATTTTAATCAAATGCTGGATCATTTGAATTTAAATTATGATTATTAGAATAAATTGTACTAATCTTCCATGAAGTTACAGAATACTACAAATGATTCCATTTTTTTTAAAAAAAAAATATACGCAAACCTTCTCACAGTTTATAAAAACATACATGAATTTTCCTTTAAATTCATGTGATATTACACTCAATATCCTAATAATTTGTGAAGTGTGACAATTGAACACTCTTGTAAATCATGGTATTGACAATCTCGCCAGAAAATAAATGTAAATATAATAATTTGAGAAATATTTATATACTCTTTGAGCACATTTAATGTGTACTCTAAAAATAATTACGATCAATCAATCCTGATTTAAAATATTTAAAACTTCTATAAAAATTAAAATATATGGCTGTGAATGTTCTTGGAGTACGCATTAAATATATTTCAGGAGCATGTAAGTATTTCTCTAACAACACATAGATACCATATATAATATCGCCTAATCTTAAGGGCAAATTTGGTGTAATTTATCCTAATTATTATAAATTACAAAACCAACCAAAAGAGCTTGTAAAAATTATGGTTTCTTGTACATAAAATTTTTAGAGAAATATATTTTTAAGACAATAATTTAAAAATAGTTATTTGGTTATATGAAAATAGAAAAAAAAAATATTTCTAGTATTACTTATTTTGATTAACTTATCCAAATAGGTTATGTTTAAACATTTTTTAAATGTTTTTTTTCTCCTGCTTCCAACTTTTCCTATATAGAAAATTAAAAACGTTCCCTTTAATTCCATCATAATCGTATATATGGCATGAACACTCTTAACTCTTAAAGTGATTAAACAACTAAATGTTTAGGTTTAATTTAACCTTCTATCAATCTTATAGAGGGTTAATTTGTTATTTTTATGTGTAATGTGTTAAAAAAATGACAGGTAATCTAGCTATATTTCCAAATTATATGTGTCATTAATTAATTAAAAAAGTAATTTAATTATATATATAATCAATGTAAATTATATAGAAAAAAAAGCAATCAATTGAAAAGAGCGATTAACACCATGATTTGACTTTTAATATTCTTTCACTTTTGGCAATTTGGGCCCTTGAGTTGGGGGATTGGGATTCTTGGACGGTAGTGCAGATGGAGTATTTGTTTTGCTCTAGGCGATTGAATAAATAAAATAAAGAGATTGAAATCAGGTGGGTGGAAGTACATGAAAGACCGATGAATTCGAGCATGATGCAGCGTTGATATGAATCGAAACGACAAATCATACAATGATTTTGGTGACTGCTACTGACAGTAGCAGCTGTGAACCATAACATGGTTCAGGGACCACTCGGGTCATTCATCCGATTTTGTGATGGGACCCATTCACTTGGACAATTGGTGAAGGGATCAAAACAAATAGCTGGAGCACGCTTGTCTTGTCGGACCACCGTTATCCTGTCCCAACCTCATTGTCACTGCACCGGCTGAAGGTTGCCCCGTTTTCCCTAAAAAAAATTTACCGTGGAATAAATAAATAGGCGGAAATTAATAGCGATCCAAATATAAATATAAGTAAAAAAGATGAATTTTATAATTGTCAAAACAGAAAATTCTAATGATATTTGCGTGGTTGTGTCTGTTAACATGAACCTCTTCTCCACAGTGAAGAAATTTGTTACCACTTTTAAACATATTGCTGTAGCAAGTTGTGAGCCGTTCGCTACAAAAGTATTAGTTGTAAACTTTTTCGGAGTAATTTGAAAGCAATCATAATTTGTTCAAGATATCCATCAATAAGTCATAAACACTGCATTGTACATAGTTCACCAATAAAATTGGGACACTTCCAAAAGCTTTCACATAACCAAGATTAAGATAGCAAACAGAAAGTGGCAGCTGGAGGAAGAGACGCCAGGCGATGCCTCTTGCCGTGGCCACGTCACATGCCAATATCTTAGAATGTCATTCTTCGCTCGCCCAGTTGCTATAAAACCAAAACTGCAAATCATAAAAGGATTTTGCGGACAGTCACACCAAAAGAGAAAGAGGGACAATTCCTTTGGCCCAAAAAGAGTGCGCACTCACCCACTCACCTGGCGATTTTATGCAAATGGAACAATGTGATTGGCAATACTGCTCCATTGCTTGTCTCTTTTAACCTCTTTTTTTTTGGGGGGGTGAAAAAAATCCCGAGGAAATAAAGAGTATTCCATGATTCTGTTTCGGATATTTTTTATTTTTTTGGGCCAATAAGATTGTTGCTCTGCATGTGGCCTGCGGGCCCCATTTAGAGGAGGCCCAAAACTATGAGATGTGACAAATGAATAAGATCACGGCAACAAAAATTCTTGTTTTCTCACCTACGGTGTAAATCACCTAACCCTTGCACATTTACCCACTAATCGGATCATACATATTTCGACCAAAATAATAAAAACTCATATCGTATATATAAACAGGAGTAATAAATTGTCTCATTTCATGATGAATTTTACACGTAATAATATATTTATTATTTGAACAATATACATGCTGATATTACAAAGTTGATAGTAAATATGTTCTATATAAAGTTTATTATGAATCAGATACTATATGATCACCACAAACACATAATAAACATGAAAGATATTACTTGAGTTGTTCAAATTGAAAATAAAAAAAGAGGTCAAATTTTTTTCGTATTGATAATTATGCTGTAACGGGAAATACCATAATAAAAATAATGTGCATATTTGTGCTTGCATCAAGCTTAGTTTAGCTCTGAAAAAAAGTTTAGTTTTAGACAATTCTGATTTCAATCAAGCAATTCGTCCTTCTTGGTTATATTTGATCGTCAATGATAAATCTAGAAAATTTTAATATTGAAATAAAGATAATATATTAATATAAAAAGAAGTGAAATGTATTATATATTATTATTTTATCTCATTTAAAATTAATATGAAGATAAATTTAAGAAAATAATGAGAATAAAAATATACTAATACTATATAATTATTGTATATCTTTAAAATTTGTGTGGGGGCCACCCTTCAACAGGTAGATTCACCCTGCCATCAGCCATCACCATAATATTATCACAACTTTTTTTTTCTCGGCCAAAAAAAAAACAATTCAAACAAAATTAAATTGCGTCAATATAAAATTGTAAATGTACGTAATCAAAGAATTTTGAGAGCCATTGATTTTTTTTCCCAAATAAATAATTGCCATAAATAAATGAGATTAAATGGCAAAATCTTTTATTCCAAACGCAATCGAAATGCTGCATGGGGAGCCATCATGACGTGTTTTTGATGAGTATCTCATTTATAAAGTAATGTTATTTTAACACTTAAAAAGTAAATATTTATTAAGACATCTACTTCATAATTATTATATGTGATAGATATTAAGTATAAATGAAAATTACCATCACTTCTAATAATTATAAAGTGATTATTTAAATAGATATTAATTTTTTAAGTTTCAAAAATATCATTATCCCATCCCATACTGACAGGAAAAACAAGAATGTAGATTGCACATCCACGTGTGAAGCAAATATATTCTAAGGCAGGAGTTTTCATTGCATGTCTCAACCTGAATAAGCAAAGCAAAGAGACGTCACCACCCACCCCCTCCTTCCCTCCCTCTGGTCATAGGCTTGCTGAAAAGAAAGAAACAGTGTGTCTATGTGTGTGTTGATTCTAAGGCTCGATCTCTAACGGCATAGAAAAAGGAAACCAATATGATCCCTCATATCCATCCTTCGAAATTCGGCCTTCATATTGTTGTTGTGTGCTCTGTGCTGTGTATTATATCAATGATTTCCAATTTCTGATCCTCGATGGCCAATTCCGATCTCTTAGTGGTTCTGCCAAGGGTTCTCATCGTTTCTCGCCGTACCATCCGCAAGAACAAATTCGTTGATTTTGTTGGTAACTCTCTCTCTCTCGCTTTCACCCACACTGTTGCATTAAGCTTTTGTATGCATTCTATGTTGTTTGTACCTTTTATGTTTGTCATAGTGTCACACAATTTTATTTTATTTTATTTTATTTTTTAAACTGGTTCTTGTCATATGTCATATGTAGACATAGTTATAATTTTTCTGGGTGCACAAAAGGAGTGTGTAGAGATAAGCTATTCTTGCACATTCCAATCGGTAATAATAAGCATAAGCGACTACTTCTAAAATGAGCAGGGGAGTACCATCTGGATCTCATTGTAAGATATGGAGCTGTTCCAGTCATTGTCCCAAGAGTTAGTGGAGTTCACACTCTCTTACAAAGCTTTGAGCCCATCCATGGAGTTCTTCTTTGTGAAGGTGAGGACGTTGATCCCTCACATTATGAAGCGGAACTGTCTGGACTCTCACCTGAAGAGCTTGAGCACATAAGGAATCTCCATCCGAGTGATACCGCCATTGATAAAGAGAAGGACTCCATTGAGCTAAGGCTTGCAATGCTGTGTCTTGAAAGAAATATACCTTTTTTGGGTATATGCAGGGGTTCCCAAATCCTTAATGTTTCATGTGGGGGCACACTTTACCAAGATGTAGAGAAAGAGCTATCAGGGAAATGCCCCGAGTTTCAAAACATAGCTCATATAAACTACGAAAATTATGATGGACATCGCCATTCCATAAAAGCAGTGGCGAACACCCCCTTACATGATTGGTTTAAGGACTCTTTGGAAGATGAGAAAATGGAGATCATGGTGAATAGCTACCACCATCAGGGTGTCAAGAGGCTGGCACACCGATTTGTTCCAATAGCATTTGCTCCTGATGGCTTGGTTGAAGGATTTTATGACCCTAATACTTATAATCCGCAAGAGGGAAAGTTCATTATGGGCCTTCAATTTCATCCTGAGAGAATGAGGCATCCAGATACTGATGAATTTGATTACCCGGGATGCACTATGGCTTATCAGGTAATAGTGTTTGCTACCTCGAAGAGCATTTTTTTTTTATTACTCATTTTGCAATCTATGTAAACTGCTGTAAGAAGGGAATAAAATTTGAGGGTTCTTTCCTGGTTGTGAAATAGGAATTTGTGAAGGCTGTAATCGCCTATAAGAGAAAACTTAGCTGCTCAACATTTGAGCCGAGGGCCACAAAGCTTAGTGAGGAACTGGAGCTAAAGAGAAAAGTCATCCTTAAAAGCTTCTCAGTCGCTAGAAACATTTACAAGTCTGGTTCGCAAGTGTTTGAAGACCAAAGTTCTGAACTTGAAGCAGGAGCAGACTTTCTACAGGTTATAGCCAAAAGCTTAATTCAAGTGGACAGATCCCACTTCACTCATACATCGTTTAGGTCAATCTAATCTAATTAGATACGGTGTGGTTTCCAAAGTGTGAAATTATATCACCACTAATAAGTAATACTAAAAGAGAAATTAACAATAGCAGGAGTCAATTTCCTTCCTTCCTAGCTACAATGGTGCTTCTCTGTTGATTTATGAAATGGCAACGTACAAGTACTCATGAAGGGGAGTTAAAACTTTCAAAACCACTGGCGTCAAGAGCAAGGCATAAATAATTTCTAAACGAAGAGAACCTCTTAGTTATGAAATGCCACTTTGTTTCATTTAGCAAATGTTGATGATAGTCTTCTTATAGCAGGATCTATTTATTTTCGCACTTAATTTCTTTCTCCAAATTTTTTACGGCCATAGCTTTTGGTAATTAAAGATGAGCAGGTAGGATCTGAGAAGGTTATAATCAATGCATTCTTGCAGGCAAATGCAGCACTGAGTTTGCAGCAGGAGAATTGGCTAAAGCAGATTGGTGCAACTATTAGAAATGGTTCAGTTTATACACACAAGCTGAAAATCAATCAGGAAAGGGAAAAGATTGCAAGAGTTATGATGGGAAATATGTCCATTGAACAGTTATCTGAATTGATGTCCTTCTACGGATTAATGCGTCAGATATGTTCCGACACATTGGACAGAAAGTTACATGAGCTAATCCAGGAAGAGTGTTGAGTTTCCCGAGGCAAAAAAATGGCAGAATTATTAGTGTGTAGAAATCTTTGTTTTTCTAATTTAGGAAATCTTTGTTTTTCTAATATAGTGACTCTGTTTTCCCTCTCTCTTCCCTAAAGACATATTTGGAATTTCAAGGAAAAAGGAAATAAAAATTCCTTGTTTTGTGCCCCTTTATTGAAATGCTTCTTTTTTATTTCTATCCTTGTCTCTCTTTGAAGAAGGGTCATTTCTCTGTCGTCGTCGTAGTAGTGTAGTAGACATCACACATTTCATTTTATTTGGGCAAAGGTAGACATTAAACATTAGGTACACTTACGTTTCTGTTAAGTAACCATTTGCTTCTCCATTAGTCCTCCTGAAATTTACACTTCCAGAGTCTATTTGATTGAAGAAGAAAAATAGTGAAAAAATTTTTATAAATAAACTCCATATGTAATTTTACATATAAAGTTTATTTATAAAATTTTCACTCTCATTTTTACTCCTCAACTAAACACAAAGTATAAACAAGTGGATTGTGGCTTAATCATTATAAGTTACAATTTGTATGTTAACTACTATCAATAATTGGACTTTTTCGACATTTTGTTTAAATGGCATTATGTTTTTGTACACCACCTCTATGCAAGAATGATTTCCAGTACTGACAAATTCTATCCCAGTAACCTGGTATCTTTACACTTCATTCTCAGTAACGATCAAACAAATTGATAGATCAAAGCCACTAAAACTGGACTGACAAAGGACGGAAAAAATGGATTGCCTTGCGGCATTTTCTCTCTCTCCCTGCCTTTCTGGTGAGATAGCTTTTCCCATTCTGAAACGAGCAAACTGTTGTTTTCTGCAACTTAGGTAGGACAAATTAACTCAATTGCTTTCTGAAAATAGGGAGATCCTACAGAATTCAATCCAGATCACTTAATCTCGATAGGGAATCCAATGATCATCCAATTCTCCGTACGCTAAAAATTGACCATGTTCATCAAATTTTTTTTTCCATGAAAGGGTTCATCAGACTTTCAGATTACTGTTTAGTAAAAGAAAGTAAATCCTGCAACCCAATTTACATATAGCTAAAACGGGTTGGAATTAGATGACCGTTCCTAGCGACTCAAATTTGGTAGTGCCAGCAGCAGTGCGTATTAACTTTCTAAAATCAATTAACAATAGGATAAGACCCTGTTTTATTTTATTTTATTTTTTAGAAAAAAGAACCCAACCCTGTATGATTTTTTTTTTTAAGAAAAAAGAACTCAGTTAAAAATACATATACAAAAACTTGACTTTTAAATAATAAAAGTCAAGAAAATTTCTTCTTTCATAAATTAATAAGAATAAATTCTAAAAAAAAATTGAAAAATTTATCATAAAGCACTTTCTTCTAAACTCAAACGAACCATTAATTTCACACCCAAGATACCAAAACACTGGTTTAACCAAAAAAATAAGGCAAGATTGAACCCTACTACTATAACCAAGAAAAAAAAAAGGTTCTACAAGTAATGCAAGCTAAGAAACATTAATTGTTACAATTCAAATACAGAGTTGGGGCAATTCCAACGTGAATACACCTAACAACATTTCCAGTAAAATTGCCCCAATAAACTAAAGCTGGGTCCTATATGGTGATCATCAGGACACAAAAAAGAAGCCTGTTCACTTTATCAAAAACATACCACCATAAATATACTTGGAAAATTACAACACAACAGATGTGGGAACCATTGACGTAACAAAACCACCTCATACCAGATATAAGTCATCGCCTGTTAAGCTGCTTTTTAGACTGTACATCCACCATGAACACATTCTGAAGTAGCCCTAACAGTTAACACTGATGCGTGTCAAGAGCTTCGCTGCTTTTATCGTTTCACTTATTACAGCAGGAAACAAAGCAGGAAATTACGGAGGACAGGGCTAACATCTTTTTTTTTTCTTTTTTTTACTTTTTCCTTGTGTCAAATAGATGATTAACTCTCACTTCATTGTGTCTAAGAAATGGGCCAAGCTGGTATTGGCAAATAGCCAAGTCCATTTCTCAAATGGCTGAAGGAAACCGTTAACAGTCACCATAGAATCATCGTCGGCTGAAAAACATGAAATCAGGGTGACTGACCTGAAGAAATCTTAACCACTTGTCAGCTTCCTGGAAAAGAGAGCTAGCTAAGTGGCGCTCATAACCACCGTTAGGAGTCCACAGGGATCCTTTAAACTTGTATGAAGCAAGACCAAAAGCAGGTAAAGACATTTTAGGGACACCATCCACCTCAGTAGACAATACAGGAGGCTGCACCCCTTGTGAAGCTGAAAAGAAAATGTAATGTATGTATCGTTAATGCAACTGATGCAAAACATAGAAAGGGGATAACTGGTCATACAATACAATATCCCATACACATGCAGTATCTCTCAATTTTGGGCCCGGGAAATCACTATTATGTGCCAATAACCATCCATGAACACTGAACGCCTAAATAAAAACACACTGCAAGATGAAACACAATTCTTTGTGTGTGAAGAAGAGGGCAAATAAAGAAATTTTTGAAAGATATAGACTAAAGAAATATAGTAAAGCAGAAACTAGGTCAAAGTTTGCTAGGTACAATCTAAAGAGATAAGGATGCATTGTGGTACTCTTTAATGTGTCTCAAGAAGTAAGAACAAAAGAGTTGAAAAAAGATCAGAATTACTGTTAGGGATGCAATGTATGGGCAGGTGTATAAGAGAAGGAATAGAGGAAATAAATAACAGCTGTTAGTTAGTTGAGGGGATTGACAGCTGGAAAGGTGATTAGTTTAGGAGGGAAATGCAGTTAGGACAGATAGAGGAGAATAAAAGGGAGGAAAGGAGGAGGGGAAGGGTGTCTATTCATTTTTGTACATAGTTGTGAGGGTTAGAGGACTCACCATTCCTCTTAGTGTGTATCATTCTAGGGTTCTTGGTGATTGCCAAGTTATCCCCAATTCAATAACACACATATTCAGTCATTCAGAATACTGGTTCTAACAATTACTATATTCCCAGACATTGGCCAAATACTCAGACAATGGTGAACCAAGGAATGCTGAGGATACTAATATGGAAGGGATATCAGGTATGCATCTATCCATAATAGGAGGAGAGACTCCAAAATAATGTTAATAGTACACATAATAACAGAACAATTCTAGTTAATGTCATAATGCTAAGAGGCTAAGACGACAATCTCATTTGAAGTTTTCTTCATTTAAAGTAATACACTATTCTATTAACTTCTGCAAACATCAATATAAAGCAAAACCCACTGCAGCAGAAACTAAACAGAATACCATCTTACCTCCCACAGCTGTATAAAGATAATGATATGTCAGGAAGCAAGCATCAAGATCTTTCAAAGTTGGACCAGTTGGTATCCTGTAAATCGGATACCTACAAGGCAAAGTATAGAAGAGGTCAGCCCCTTGTGCATATATCAATAAACTGAATGTCAAAGCGCAAAAGTAAAGAAGAGTACCATGCTACAGATATCCAACTTGATGATAGTATATCACAACTTCTAAGATTCACTAGTTCCGGAGCAAGGTCCGATATCTATCCCACCACAAAAGAAAATACAATCAAAAGGATAAACAGAGAAGAAATGGCGATAAAGCAAAACTGAGGAGGAAGGTAATAATGAGGCAGTGTAAAGTGAGTTAATGAACCTTATCAGCCAAAGGCTCACGGCTGTAAGGAGGGTCCCGTTCAAGATACTCAAAAAGCAAATAGCCCTGAGAATTGGAAGATTCACCATCATCACTAGAAAAGCCATCTTGATGAGGTACCTCATCTGACAAATGTGGAAGATTCCTTTGCTCCCTCAAGTATTTCAATCCTCTGTCAGGTTCATAATCACTGCTACCATCACTACTTGAGTCCCTAAAATCACTATCACTGTCCTCGCCTAGTAGCCTATCAAAGAAGGAAACAATAAGTACCACTTAAGTATGGACACGTAAGTACCACTTAAAAATTGATAAGTAAAACCAAACAGTAGCTAATTGTTAACTTAAAGCATCCAATGCAGTAGAATGCTTAGTTATGTAAACAGTTACAATGAACACCAGAAGGAAATAAAAAAGGTAGAACACTATAAATAAATACTAAATTAACCCTCCAACATACTTAAAACCATAACTTCCTTGAAATAAAATTTGCAATGTCTCCACCCAAAACTGCCTTATTCTTCGGCTTTCCTCAAGATTCACACACTTTCAAACACATTAAAATTAATCTTCCGAATAAGGCCCAAAGAAAGGAATACCTTGACTCCACAGATGGCTTCACACTTTGAGCATAAATTTGAATTCCAGAGAGATAGGGAACGTAATATTGAACAACACTGTCGTTGCCATTTAGTACAAGTGGCACTCCAGCACCGTATGCACTCCACTCCCTGAAAGATTCCCATAAATCACCAAGAACAAAGTAAGGCTGAAACTCCACATCGCACGTCTTACAGTCTCTCATGGTCCTCTGCAATATTCAATTTACAATCAAAAAAGAAGGAAAACAAACAAAAAACAAAAAATCTACAGTTTCAACCACGTAGCTCCCAAGCAAAGAAAAAGGAAACTCTAAAAATGTCATAATTTATTAGATTTCTTCTTCCTTTTGGATGAGAAACTCGCTTCTTCTATTTTCCTTTCATTCTTTTCAGTTTCCTCTGCATTACTGGATTTACATCAAAATTAAAAACAGCCTTAAATTTTACTTATCGTCACACTTGTCATTGTATTCATCTGTTACAATTAGGACAAACAAAGACACTAACTTTGAAACAAATTTCAACAACCCAACAACTATACTACAATAATAAATAACTCAATAAAAAAACGTAATTTCTTAACTAACCCAGATTCAACTTTTTTAAGTTTTAACAACACTAGCTAGCTAGAGAATGAAAAACGAACCTTGGAGGGATACTGAGCAGGCACAGAAGGCGTGATCGCCTGCAAAAACCGCTCCAAATTACTCAACCGCTTCGGTGCAACCTCACGCGACAGCACCGCCACGCCCTTCTTCGCCTCTTCCGACCCGGCCCCGTTCTCTGGCTCCCTGCTACTCACCGAATCCACTGATTTCGACGACGACGATGATGATGACGACCGGCTCGCCGTGACGTCGCTGTGAGCCCTGCGAAGCCTGTCGCTATCAACGCCGTTAAATGAGCGGCGAGTCTTCGCCGGAACGTAGAACCGATCCTCTCCGCGGGCACGCGCAAAGTTCAAGCCAGTACCCAACATTCCTATACCGATTGAAACGAAGAAAGGGGCACAACCCAGAGAGCAAAAACGGAACTTTTTGAAAGCTTGAGTTTGGTCAACGATGTATTGGATAAGGGTGGGTTGAGATTGGGAGGAATTCGATGGGAACGATGAGGTTGAGGATCTGCGTGGGGAATTTCTAGGGTTTTGAGGGATTGAGGGTTTTGGTTTTGGATGTGTGCATCGGGGAAAGGGTGATGGATGGGGTTTGTCTGAGTTTAAATAAAAAATGGGGAACGTGGAGGGAGTCAGAAAATGGATCTGGGTGTTGGAGAGGGAAGAAGGTGCAGGGGGTTGAGGGCAGAAGGGTAAATTGAAGGAAGAAGCAAGCACAGACGGAGGGTTGGGATTGAAGAAGACCAAATGAGAAGGTGAATGAATGAATGGAATGCGAAGGGGAATGTAGCGAAGCGAAGGAAAGTAAAGGCAATGGAGGAAATGGAAAGAAAGAGACGCATGAATAAGGTTTTGAATATATGGATGGATGGCCAACCACGAACTATGCATTTATTATTATGATTATTATTAGGAAAAAAAGAAGTTTCCCTCCTCAACTTTTAATTTTTAGTCATGTGCTTTAAATTCCTGACTTTTTAAATTATATAATGTGACTCCCTACACTTATAAGATGACGCAAAAAAGGCCTTTCATTACATAGCCATTAAAAATCACCGTTAAGAGGTAAATGCTTCTCACGTGCATACATAATTAGA
Source organism: Dalbergia cochinchinensis (assembly GCA_031216125.1). Taxonomy (NCBI): domain Eukaryota; kingdom Viridiplantae; phylum Streptophyta; class Magnoliopsida; order Fabales; family Fabaceae; genus Dalbergia; species Dalbergia cochinchinensis. Next base: position 62,449,524 of record CM062369.1, read on the forward strand.
CAAAAATATCGCTTTCTTAACACTAATTTTCAATCCCCAATCTCTCATCTTCACGCCTTCCCTCTGGTCTGAAACGCTTCCTTTCCTCCTTCTTGCTTATTTTGTTCGGATCAAAACCAGTACAACCCGTGAAGACCAGAGACTCGCGCGACTTCATCTTGCTTATCCCTAATCTCTCAACTCACGCCTCCATCTTGCTTATTCCAGAATAGCCAACGAAAGTTGAGGAGGAATTAGCAAGAACACATATAAACGCGAAAGTCGATCAGAGAAGGCAGAGTCCAACAGAGGAGCACTTGTTGGGGTACCTGTTGGTTGCATTTGTTCTCATCTACTTCCATTTTTTATTTTTTTATTTTTCCCTTTTACACTAAACAACCATTCCATCACCTGCATCATTTCATCAAGAAAAAGGGGAGAGAATGAGAGACAGGGCCACCGTTGAACCTCGCCACTGCCACCATCATCTCCACCGCGCAATTGACACCGCCTCGTCGCCACCCCGGCTGAGCACCGCTGTGCCTTCGCGCAAAAGCAGCCACGGAGCCCACCAGAACTGTGAAGCCCGTGCGCGACCAGATGTGTCGCGATCTGCAACCAGTGCCGCCGCTCATGGTGGTCCTCCTCCTCGGACTGACGCCGCGAGCTAGGACAGTCATCACCATTGCCGTCGCCTCATCCTTTTTCTTCTGTGCTGTTTTCTTTTCCTCAGGCTGAAATGAAATTAGGAGATTTTAGTTTGTTCGGTTGGATTGGAAATTAGTGTTAAAAAAAGGGTATTTTTGTCTAATTATGTATACACGTAACAAGCACATGCCTTTCTAACGGTGGCTTTTAACTTTGTGCAATGGAAGGTCTTCCTTGCACCATCTGGTAAGTACAGGAGTCGCGTTGCACAATTTAAAAATTTAAGGTCTAAATTGCACATAACTAAAAGTTTAAGTCAGTAAATTACTTTTTCCATTATTATTTAATTTTTCCATATTTATTGTGTAAAACTTTTTAATGTGCTGAGATTTTTGGCCAATCATATAATTCTATTTATAAAATTTAAGATACTCTATAATTAAGTTAAACATGAGTTTGATTGTGAAAATATTTTACATGCAATCAAAATAAAAATATTTTACACTATCATCCAATCAAAATATTTCGTTTGGATAACTTTTTAAGTAATGAAAATAAAAATCAACTATCATGACTTATGTGGTAATACATGATTAGATGACTGTGTAAAATTTTTTTACACTGTCAGTCTATAGTAATCAAATCCTAAACACTTTTATTGATATCATAATACGTATTTAAATGATAGTAGAAATTTTTAGAAGCGATACATGCATATACTTCGTACCCACTAATAGTGTGGCACTTTTAATTGAAAGTGAATGTTAAAAGTGGGTTGTAACTTTGTTTTTTTTTACAATAACAAGTGGATTCTAACTTAAAATATTATTTTGCTAGTAGATATAGAACATATCCACATAACGTTTCAAATGCATGTAAGTATCTTTCATTGTGATATGAGTAATTACTTTTATTAGTTGATGATATAAATTATTTTACATGGTTATCGCATACAAAATTTATTCAAAACAAAAAATCAAACATATATAAGTATTTGATTTTTTTTTACATGGATTTAGTATATTTATTTTTTGAAAATAGTGACTAATCCACTCGAGATGTAGAGCTCATAAGGATAGGCTTTATCTTTGACCACGAGATCCTCTTGATACACATCGTCAGAAATCAAATCCTGAAGTAATTGAATTTTATACATATTTTAAATTCAATTTTGCAAACTTATGAATCTTAAATTCAACAAAAAAAAACTTAAAAAATAAAGAAAAATGTTGAGTTATAGTTTTCTAAAAAGTTTAATTTTTACACTCTGACCCTTTAAAATATTTTTACATAGCTATTTAATTATGTGCTGTCAAATTTAGTAAAAGCAAGTCTCACTCACACTACTTGAAAAATCATGTAAATGATATGATTTGATTGAATGATAACATATCAAAATCAAACATTCTTCTATATGTAAACATTCGATGATATTTGCTTGATGAGAAAATTTTAATACTTTATGTTACTTAATGATTCTCATTTAAATTAAATAAATCCATACCAAAAAAATTAATCAACTAAACTGAATTAAATTTTGTAATAAAAATATCATTTTTTTTATGTTGTATTATTGGTTTAAAAAAATAAAAAATGTATATTATAGGGTAAATATTTTTTTTTCAGTTTTACCTAGATAAAATATGTGCATAACTTATATATACTGATAATATAAACGATATGTAATTTATAAGAGTTAAAAAGCATTGAGCGCTGAATATAATTTTTTAAATATGTCAAAGTTAATCTAAGAAAAAAAAAATTATCAGAATTTGAAAACAAAAAAAATCAAAGGTTTAGTCTTGCGTTAGATATTCACCTGCGAAGGTGTCAATCCTGATTTAGCATACTTAGTTGTTTATTTGAATGTATTTACACGTACATCTCTCTTGTATGATATTCAATCATATGATCAAGTGGTTTTTGAAAAAGCTAGGTGCAAGTTGATTAATGTATACTTATGTACTTAGCTAGTGTTTGTTTATCTTTAGTTATGTTGAATGTGTTGGGTTTGTTGCCTTGGATTATTTTAAGCCAATTTAAAATTTGTATCACTTTAAAATCAAAAGTTTGTTCCTTCTTCTTAGGTGGTTGTTGCACCATAATAGAGAAATAAAAAGGAAAATTGAGTGTGTCATTTTTTGGGTGAGAGTGTGTGTTTTGTTTGAGTGAGTTCTTAGTAGGTGGAGAAATTATTTTGTGAGATTGGATGTATTGAGATTTTGAGTTTGTGAGAGATTGCTAGATTGGTGATTGTATTTTTTCCAAAAAGAAATTAGTGAATTGATTTGTTGAGTTGTGGACGTAGGCATTATTTGCAGCCGTTAAATATTTTGTATAGTTTGTTTCTTTTCTTCCTGCTTTGCCCCATCGGTGATATCGAGCGGGGTTTTGATCATACCTTGGTATTTTTATATAAGCAGGATGTAGGTTCAATGGGAAAATTTGAGGTGGAGAGCTCTTCGATGGAAAAAAATAATTTTAGCGCAGTAAGCGAGTAATGTTAAAGATATTACAGTGCAAGATGGATTGGTTAAAGCTTTGAGTGGGAAGGAGAAAAAGCCTAATAACATGACAGATGAAGAATGAGAAGAGATAGAGCTGAAAGCTGTCCGGTCTGATTGGCCTTTATGCCAAACGACGGTAAAATTTAATATTACAGATGAAACTTATGCTTGTGACTTATGGAAAGAAATTAGAGAATATGTACATGTCAAAATCCTTACCAACACTTTGTTTTTAAAGAAAGAATTATATCGATTGAAGATGGATGTTGAGTGCGTTAGAGATCGTATGAATTATTTTACAAGATTAGTTCTGTTAATTTAGTATTGGTGTGAAAATTGATGATAAAGATACAGCACTGTTGCTATTACCATCTCTTCCAAATAATTATGACAGTGTAATAACCACATTGCTAGTTGGAAAAGATACTTTGAGAAGTTGATGATGTGATTGTTGTGTTATTAGAGAATGAAAAATTTGAAAAGATCGAATGATCAACCCCAAGAAAGTGTCCTTGTTGCTAGAACTAGCTAGTGGTAGAAGCATGTCGTGGCGGTAATTTTGATAGAGATAATTCAAGATCGGGTTCACTTGTCAAAGCAGGCTATAAAGACAAGCAATGTTATTATTGTCAGATGGAGTCATACTAAATTTTATTCTTAGGAAATTGAAAGCGGGCATGGGAAGAATTTGAAAGGAGAGTAAAGCAAAAGGAAAAGAAGTTTGAAGATCTTTCTGGCGGTGTCGAAGATTATACCAATTATGAAACCGATGTGATGATGGTTGAAGAGAGAAAGCTATTTTTAATGATTGCTTGACTCTTGGAGTCTAAACCTTGTTCATCTAATCATATTTGTTGCGAAAGAATGGTTTGATCTTATGATACTTGTGATGATGAGGTTGTGAGATTGGCTAATGAGGATTGCCTTGATATTATTGGAAAAGTCTTGTAAAAATTAAAATGCATAATGGTTGTGTCTGACAGCTTGGTGATGTAAGTGCGTCACTGCAGCTTGGAAGAAATTTGATTTCTTTGGGTAGATGTGATAGTTTGGGCTATGGACGTTCTGCAAAGATGGAATAATGAGTTACTTAGAGGAACTTTGAAGATAATGAAGGAGTAAGAAGACTCATGGTAAACTTGTATAAATTGATAGGAGAAGGCAGTTGTGAATAAAAATGATAATGTGTCTGAGAATATGGAGAAAGTAGCGTCTGTTAAAGAAAAAGTAACGTTCTTAGTCGACTTTGACAAGGCCTTACAGGCTCTTATTCTTGGCAATATCACGATTTGTCCCAATCACAAAGCGAGGTGGAGATTTGTTGGGTTTATTCTCTTGAATTATTTTTAAGCGATTTGAAATTTGTATCGGCTTTAAAATCAAAAGTTTATTCTCTTGGGTGGTTGTTGCTGTATAATAGAGAAATAAAAAAGGAAAGTTAGTGTGTCTGTTTTGGGTGAGAGTGTGTGTTTTTTGTTTGAGTGAGTTCTTAGTAGGTGGAGAAATTATTTTTGTGAGATTGGATGTATTGAGATTTTGAGTTTGTGAGAGATTCTTTAGATTGGTGATTGTATTTTTCAAAAGAAATTAGTGAATTGATTTGTTGAGTTGTGGACGTAGGCATTATTCGCCGAACCACGTTAAATATTTTGTGTAGTTTGTTTACTTTTGCTTCTGCTGCCCCATCACAATGTGAAAAGACAGACAAAGCCCATTGAATGTGAGAAGAGCCAAGTTTGTGGTGATAATAAAAAGTTGTACTGAAGGGTAATTTGGGAATGAAAGATGGCTGACCAAGATGGACAAGATGGGATTTGTGATTGGTGGAAACGAAAGCATTCGGATTAGGAGTGAAGAAGGTGACACGTGTGTTACGAAAAAAGATATTTGACACGTGTAGGAGTGATCTAAGGCACTGACATTGGGTAGCTGTCCTTTTCTTATCTTATCCCCGATTCCAAATCAATTTTCTAAAAGAAAATAATTAAATATAGAAAAGAATCCCTATTTCTCTATGCTTGTGAATTGGCAGGTAATTGTGCCCTATAAATCCATATTTTTTTTACTTTTGTAATTTTTGTAATTTTTAATTTATTCTATTTATTTTTATTACTTTCACTAACTCTCTATACATTAAAGATATTTTAGAAAATAAAAATTTTAGACACCAAAAGAACTATTTTATTTATATATAATATAGATTCCAACTGAAAAAATGAAAATGCTAAATTGAGAAATAAAACATCTACCAAAAAAACTAAAAATGAACACATTTTTTGTGCAAAAACAATTAAGAATATTTTATAAAAATAAAATGTTTTTGGAGTTATGTAAAAATAACAAAAAATTTTTATTAATGCAATTCATTTTATAAAATTTTGATCACAATAAAATATAAATAATATGTCATTTTTTATGATTATGATTAATACATATATATTAGCTGAAATAGATTAAAAAAATCTGTAATTCTTTTTCAAATAGAATCAATTACGTTTTCATATTTGCCTTATGAGTGATGATATATTTTAGTGTTAATCAATCCAATAATTCTCCTAATTCAAAATGTTTTTATTATAAATTGTAATTTATAAAATAGTTAATATATATAATTAAGATTTTAATTTTTTTAAAACTGCAACAAGTAAAAAAAAGCTATTATTTTAAAATTTTAATTTCTTATAAAATTTAATTATCATGTATTGATATGTAAAATATTTTATATAATTATCCAAATATATATTATCATATAAGATATAATAATTAACCTTTATATCTATTATTTATTATTCAAATAAAATATATAAATTGAATGGTAATATAAAATAGTTCTATATTTTTTGTATATTAAAATTAAATTTTTATTATTTATTTTTTAATAGAAAAAATGGTGGGATGCTGAGAAACGCAAACGCAGCATCGTAGCGCGTGGGACGACGCGCCAAAGGTATATTGAGTTGTAAAGAGTTACAGAGTCACGTCGCGTTGTTTGTTTGACCTGCCAAGTTGATAGCGATAGGTTTTGTAATTTAGTGGTGTTAGGTATGATAAAATAACTACTACATTTTTAAAAAATGAAAAGATGTAAATTTTTACATTTTCCATCCTACTTGAGAGCCCATAAAATTTTTGTCGATACTTTTCTCTATGTGAAAAACTTACGTATAATTGCATATCTTTCCTTTTGTAATTTAGTGGTTAAGTAATACAAAAGAAATATCATTAGAAAAAGAGAAGAGTTTAAGCTACCTGTGTTGTCAATGTTATATATATATATATATATATATATATATATATATATATATATTCAATCACGTATTATTAGATTAGTCAAAAGTCTTGATTTATTTACTTCATATGTTAAAAGTCATATAAATAGAAATATATAATTAAATAATAATATAGAACTCTTTACATTACTTGTATATCTTCAAAATTAATATATATTAAAAATTAAGGCATAATGTTCATATTTTTAGGGTTTTGACTAAAAATAAAAATCTTTTATCCCCAAAAGGTATCTATTTCTTATCCTTTTAATTATTATTTATCAAGTAGATAATGTATATCTTCCACGTATTACTAAATGATTGGGGGTAAGGAATTGGACCGTATTTGGGAATTATGGTGTCCATCCTTTATTGATGATAATGAGTTGTTGGGAGCTATTAATCACATGCTTATTTGTGGTTTATTGAACAATAATATAAATTGCATTAACGGTTCAGTTTTGCTTGCTTGAATTTGTCAGAACAACGAAGAAACAAAGCCTTCAACTCTGACTTGAATTGCCCACGACCGTGAGAATATTTTTTATGCCATGACTATAATTAAAGAAAACTTGTTAATTTAATATCATTGAAAAAGTTGCAACCCATTGTATAGTTCATTAAAACAAATAAAAAACATTTAGTGTTTAACGTGAATACATTTCAGTAATAGAAAAAAAATGCATTTCAGTAAATTTTCTTATATATTAATGGATACTATTAAATAACAAATTACATTATAACTACTAGCAACTTGATAAGTACTGTCTGTCTAGGAGAGCCAAAGGAACCTGGGTTATAACAAGTGGGATGATTGGGTTAGTGAAAATAAAAGTGTGACTACAAATTAAATCGTTTACTACTTTTTATAACTTAGCTCCAACTCTTTAATGGAGTAAAAGAAACATGTATGTATATATATATATAAAAAAACAGAGTGTGAACTTGAAAAAAAAAATTAAGTGAAAAGACATCAAAATATAACTATCAATCTTAATTCCCTTTATTTAATGCTATAGATACAATACACGCATTTTTAAGACGGGAATGTGTTTAGCTAAAGTCACTTGACTTTTTTTTTCACCTAGGTGCCTGCTTGTTGAACATAACCAAAAGGAAACCGATATTTGAACTCCAAATCTTAAGATATTTTTTATATTTCTTTATTTCATTTTCACTCCACTCATTTACTTACTTTTCTTTTTTAAAAATTTACGAATGCTTATATTTATTAAATATAACCACATTAAAGCACGACAGAACAACATAAATGTCGGTCACGTGCTACTGTTTCATAATAGTTAAGTCTTACAGCGTAATGAACAGAGATGCCCTTCGTTTATCAAAAAAAAAAAAAAAAAAGGGAGAGATGCCCCTCGCATCACATGCTGGTATTTTTCTCTCTCAAACTTCACAAAAAAATAATTAGCACGATACTCCCTCAAATATCTCTCTCACCCGTTTTGTTATTTTAATTGGATAGCACATTTGTTTTCACTTTATCAGTTTATCTTCCAGCTATTGTTAATATCTCTCTGGTCAGAAGGGTATTATTGATAGAAAAGTAAAATACATCATAGAGGAGAATGAATCTCTCATAACTTTAATATGATATTGTCATGTCAAATATGCACTATTAATTAATTCTCATGATCAACTTAACTTTTAATTTCGTCAAAAATTAAAATTAAAATTTGACTCTCTCATATCAAAGATAACTAGAGAGTGGAGAGGATCCACCTGTATCATGGGATTGATAGGTAGATAAACTTTTTCCCCCCTCATGGAAGACATAATGCTCTCTGTCCACATTGAATTAATCCTTGATCAGATTACTTTTTTTTTTTCTTTTATTAACTTCTTTTCTGATTGATTTTTTTTTATCAACTTCTTATCCTATTAATCCTTTCATGGACGTAATTTGTAAATTTGTTTCACCATATTTATGTGATTTCTCATAAAATAAGTAATAAACAGAGTAATGATATTCTATCACTTCTTTTTCAAGCACCGACCAATTTGGTAAGGAAAGCCCATCAATTATATGCGAACAAGTGACAGGACTTCGATGTTTCATAAGGTGGTTCTGTTATGAGAAAGTGCGGTGGACGATGGAACCGAAACGCATATGGGAGAGACCCACACAAGATTCGATGCTAGTGCTCTGAAAAGGACTTTTATTTTTTTATTGTGTACCACGATGGACTTAAGCTAAAAGGCCAATATCCACAGCTTAACCGAGATTCATCTGCCGCTGGTCACTTGCACATTCAAAATGGATAAGTCATATTGGAGCATCAGTTTGTAATCATCAAAGCTCAGAGGCAGAACAAAGTGACTCTCACTCATTCGTGCAACATTTGTATTTTAATTTTCTGAATTGTGCGGTGTTTTCATCTTTTGATTGAGACATTGGTTTAGCAGGGAAATTGAACAGAATTCACACTAAAAGAAAAGAAATAATCTGTTCCTAGGAAGAAGTGAACAAGATCTTAATCCTTTTTATGTGGCAAGAATGTCTGCTAATAAGGGAGGGGCTAACAGAAATGGACAAAATGTACGGATAATAATATTTTAGCACCTGAAAAATAGATATTTATTCAAACATCCACTATATACCTATTAGATATAATGATGGTCCTCACTTATAATTAATATCTATCACATCCAGTGATTATAAAGTAAATATCTGAATAGATATTTATTTTTTAAGTATCAAAATAATATTATTATCCATCCACATCAGAAGAGAAACTAGTATATATATCAATGCCACCAATCACTTATCCCACTTTCCAGCCTTGCAATCCCCCATCCAAAATTCTTTGCTGAAGGGACGTCTTAGTCTAATCAAGTTTAAAGGGATATTAATGAGTAAAACAAACAAAAGAGAGAGAGAACTATTAATTACGTGACAAAAAGAAAGCAAGTGTTCATGTCAAAAAGAAATCTTTTAATAATAATAAAAAAAAAAGTATAAGCTACTAAGCTTGAGCATTTTAATACTCGATTTTTCATATTTAATTATATATTTACAGTTTTAAGATACTGAATGTCATCGAAGGGAGGTGAGGAGCTAGAGCTTTTGCTCACAAGAAAATCAAAATCCACTGATGAATAAAGAAGGAGATCCATCTTGACAAAAGATGAGAAAAAGCAGCTTTTCATTTTTTGACAAAAGTGGCTTTTTTGGTGGCATGATATCTTTTCCTTTCCCCTCTCCCACAGGTACTCAACATCGGCAGTTGCTCACATGCAGATGAAAGTGTTGTCTGCACATGAAGAAGTGTGTTGGCCCAATGTAAGTTGGACATATGGGCTTGTTAATGTGTGGGTCAAGTTATGGTTAACAAGTTTAATAACCATAATTAGTTGATAGTTTAACCTTCAAATTTTTAGTTAGCCAATAATAATAATAAAACCCAAAAAATAAAAAAAAGGTCAAGCAGTCCCATCACTCCCTTTGATGACACCACCACCGCCACCCTGAACTCCGACCACCACCTTCGACAAATCCAACACCATCCTCGCTATTGTCACGGGCTTCCACCTTCTGCTCCCTCATGGAACACGCCAGCGAGTCCTTTGACCTCGTTCCGCCATATCGGAACGGTGAGCTAGCGCATAATCCACCATTCAACTCAAGGAAGAAAAAGAAGTTAATGCCGGTGAAGAGGAGGGCTAGATTCTAATGGCGTTGCCAATGATGGACTACGACATCATGATTGATGCAATTCCAACGAGGACAATCAACAATCTCCACGAGAAGGAGTGGTCGCACTTATCCAGCAGCTGTAGGAGGGAGCTTCTCAAGGAGAGCCTGTCAAGGCTAGTGTTGCAGCCGCCAATCATCGAGCTGATGAACCATGGTAGAACCTCGAGAACGAGGTCTTGACGTGGATCAGGGCCTCAAATGTCTTCCTCAAAGATACTTTTGTTGGTGAAGGTGGCCCGATGGAGAACGGCACGGGGATGATTGCAACAATGTCGTCGACGACATCGAGGGAGGCAGCGGCATTGGTGAAGTTTGCCCAAATCCAACGGTTCGAGGAGATGAAGTTGGAGATACATTGTTTTTTTAATTTTTATTAGTTTTTATTTATGATTTTTATAGTTTTGTTTTTTTCTAATTGCCTTAAAGCAATGCTCATTAAATTCATAACAGAGTTTAACTTAAGTATGCCCCACTACCCTTAAAGTCCATGCGTCCTTCATTCATTTGCACACCTCACATATTGATCCTATAGATGAAAAATGCATTTGTAGATGAGCATGCACCCTAAACTCATATTGATCAAGAGTCATTTTGACAACCCATTTGGGCCGGCTAGCATTGTTCTTACAAAAAAGAAGCTGGTATAATTAATAGATTAAGCCTAAAATGATAATGTATAGTTTTAGGGCTCTTAGATGATAAGCTATGGCCCAAAAAAATAAAAAGCATTAAAACAAGGATGATTTTGTATCTTATCGAACATAATATCTAGACTAGTTTTATAGAGAAATATAACGATTTTAGTACAAGATTTAAACTAGTAAGTAAAGCAGTAGTCTCAAAATGGACCTGATTTATCGAACATGCAGGCATCTAAGCCAAAATCTCACTAACAGCATAGTATATATCGACACACCTACCTCCTGATAGCATAATTGCATCCCAAAATTGGAAGCCTTCTACTTCATTGTTTGTGCGATCACCGCAAAAACAAATAAACAAAATCTCATCTAGTAACACCACTAAAAGGGGTCATTGATTATGTGATATCGCAGGTACATGTGTCCTTGGGTAAATCCAATATGGCCCTAGGGTCTTCTGGAACCTACTTGTGTTGCCGGGAAAAATCCTGGTAGTGTGAAGGGCTAAGGGATGGAGTTGGAATGCTGTTGCTGCAGAATTTTGCAGAAAGTCTCACTGCAGCGAGTTTTGGTCGTTGCAGCAATGAGCAGAGCCAGAAAGTTCACTGCAACGAGTGGGACCGATGGCAGCACAGTGTAAAACGATGCAGTTTTGATAAGTAGGATCCCCACCCCTATAAAACACCCTAAGCTCAAGAATTTAGGGACAAAAACTGAAACCCTTGGTTTCTAAATGTTCTCCAACCCTTTCTCTCCCAATCCATCATTATTTCATCCTCTTCCAAGATCAAAGATAAGGGATTTATGGGTTTTTGTTGTTACTTTACTTTCCATATGATAACCTAGAGTTTGGGTATTGTTATTCTCTCCTTTCCCTCGCATTTTTTGTATGGATATCGTGGTTTGTCTCCATTGTTGTACACTGGAAGAGTTCTAGCGAGTTTTGCAGAGGCAGACTCGCTGCAGCGAGATTTGGTCATTGCAGCGAGTAGGCTCGCTATAGCGAGTATTGGTCGCTACAGCGAGAAGGCCGTTTCACTCCTCAATGCTGTTAGAGCTAGATTAAAGTTGTCTAGAGATTAGCGGAGACTAATCTTGAGTGAATGTTGCTCTATGACAGTTGTTAGCACCATTCCATGCTTCTGAGGTCAAGTTGGTGGTGCCACATACTCCCGGCCCCAAACGGTGAGTGGGTTTGATCTTATAGCCTTAGTTTAGTCACTATGAATATGTTTTATGCATGATAATTGTCAAATATGATATTAGAGATGAAATTATAATTATATATATACGCTTTTACAAGTATGGCAATCTAGACAAAGAGTATTTTTTTATTTTTTTAAAGAGCATGAATTATGTATTTAGTAAATCATGGGACCATGATTGATGTATAGAGTGCTATGAAAATGTTTTATATATATTCATGAAGAGATTTAGTATGAGAGTATGCGATTTAATAAGTTTTTAGCATATCCAATATATTTCAAGAGTTATGACATACTTATACTTCAAGACTAGAGATTTAGAAATATGATTTTAGAAGTATTAGTTAAGATATTTTAGCAAAGAATATAGAGTAGAGATATTTTATTATAATACTAGAGATTATCTTGAGAAATGAGATTTTAGAAATTCAGTTTTGTGATATTCCAAAAATATGGAATTTAGTATGACTTGTAGTGACTACTAGATACATATTTTGTGAGCTCAAAATTAGAATACCTGCAAACAGGTGATCCCTTGGGCATGACTTCACAGTCACGGTTATGTTAAAGTCAGGTCACTAGAGTTATATGAGTCCAGAGCTTTTAGAATTTCAAAAGTTTTCACATTCAAACAGTTTTATAAAGAGTTAGAGTATGGATATGAGTATGTCTAGAGATTTATGAAATATTATGATGATTTCTAGAGTAGAGCACAAGTATATGAGAAAGTTTTAGAGAAATAAGTATTTTATGACTGAGAAGAGCCTATGGTAGTTATAGAGAAACAGACTGTGAGTTAACGACAGTTACTCCATTAACCTTGGTATACCAAGTTGCCCTTAGGACCAGAGAAATCAGAAATGGGACCTGTTTAGGTGCCTCAGAGTTCAGAGATTTTGTTATGCCATGGTTGACATGCATAACCAGAAATTTGTTATGTCATATGAATTGGGTATAACCAGAGATTTCATATTTCTCTATTAGAGTACTGTTAATTATATTTTTAGAGATTATTGATGTTTTCTATAGAAAATTTAATTTAAGAGATATCACATATATGATAAATGACTTTCTTATTGAAGTAAGAGTTCAGAGATGTTTTTGTATGAATAAATGAGTACAGAAATATATTTTCTATGAGAATATGTGCATGAATATTAAACGGTTTGTGATTGTTGCATGTATATTGCATTATGGTATATTCTTGGTTGTCCAATGTGAGTGATGAGTGAGAGCTCACTCACTGAGTCCGTCGACTCACCCATTTCCCTCCCTCCTTACAGTTGCAGGTACAAGCATTGTTCAGTCTCCGGTCCAATAGCCGCAGTTATCCTTTGGTGAGCTTTACATTGTTGTAAGGCTTAGAGTAGACTTGTGTAGTTAGAGTGTTCCAGTAGATGTGCAGACAGGATCCGAACCATGCATTATTTTCAAATTATGTAATTGATTTCAATATTTGAACAACTATGTATATTTCAGTTCATAATTATGGATTTAAAATTGTAGAGTTTGATTACAGTTTATGCAATAAACCAGAGATGTATTTCTGATTCGGTTCACGTGATTAAATCAATTTTCAGAGTATGATTAAGAGGTTTTCAAAGCTTTATATATCAAGTATTTCAGTTTTATAATTCCAGATATGAAGTTTAAATAGAGTTTTTGAGAAAGTTATGATTCAGAATGAAAAATATATTATTTTATGTATATAGAGAGACTCAGAGGTCACAAAGCTTACGTAGGGACGAGATTCCTCACGTGCCGGTCACATTCCACAAGTCGGGTCATGACAGATTATCACTTGATAGAAGTACAACTCTCTTATTTAATTAAGTTGACATAGTAGCAGTTGTGAGAATTGCACACATTCGTGAGCCAGCTCCAGGTAAATGCCAATGATGACATCATAAGAGATTGGCAAAAAAAAAAAAATTACCGTAGGACAACTGTTCACATATGAGCAACAGGGGTTTGAGTTAATTTCTTCATATGACATGAGTATTTCTTAAAGACAGCCATGAAGGAAGCATTGAACCATGTATATGATTGTATTCTAAAAAATTCCAATGTGATGAGACGTTGGTAAAGAAATCCCAATATCTGTTACGTTGTCAATCTTATGGAAGTTAGCCAACACACAAGTTGATATACCTTCTAATATTTTAAATGATCAATCCCACTAGGCCACTATATATCTCCACAATAGCAGTGTCATTGGAGAAATATACACTTATTCTTCAATCAAACTCCAAGAATAACACTTGATTTGTTCACCCAATTGAAGGAATTTCATGTATATCAGATGATATAAATAACAAATGAAATCCCCATATGCCAAGGATCAATTTAATCTTGAATACGACATACTCAACAATAGTCAGAAAATTGGATCAGAGTTACCTAGAAGGGTTGAGGAATAAGACAATAGATTCATAACCATCTGCTAACCTGACATACAAAAACACAAATGCAAGGGATTAGAGAGAAATACAGAAATGTCAGGAGATTTACTCCTCCTATTCTGTGATAGGTTTTCTGTGTTATACTATGAACGGGGCAACCAAACACCCTATATATTGACTCTGAGAAGAGCCTCTCCTTGTGTCAGAAAAGTGTCGGGTTAAGCCACCCATCATGGCTAAGCCCACACACAAGGACCTATGAACATACCTATAGTAAACAGTGCTTAAAAATAATTAGTCCAATAACAACAATGATCACAAACTATTGGCTTAAATAATAAACTATATTATTTGACATTCAATTAATTTGGGTCTAAAATTAAATTCAACATCGATTTATGTTACTCCAAAAAATTATTCCAACAATCTCCGACTTGGACAACATAAATGAAAACATTATAAAATTATATCCAAATTAATTTACAATATGTGGGGATAATAAGATGTCAAAACCAAATAAGCATTTCCAATCAAATCGTCCAAAATGGGATAATAAACATATCAACAATGCAGAAAATCATACTCGAAGAGTACTGGCATCATACATGTAAGATACTCATTTCCTGATGACCCAATATAATGTGGTATATAGGTAAAAGGGAATGCACAACAAAATTATACATTTGTATGTAATTCAAAGCAATTCCCAACAAACTGGTCCAGTATCCATCTAAGATGTGGGATGAGATCTAACAAATCTCAGCACAATAACAAAATAAGACTGGATCAAAATGTCTCATAATGTACTATATTAATATAAGATTATACATAGCACCATCATCAACAATAAGTAATAACAATACAACGGCAACGGTAAAATCATCAACAGTAGCTACAACAACAATAAAATATGACAACATAAGTGTCCAGCCAAGATGCTTTAAGATTTAACAAAATATCTCAGGATAACAATAAATTGAAAATGTATCCAAAATATTCTAACAATTTGCCATTATACCAATTATATTAATAATTTTGATGTACGGCTTAAACGACAGTAACATATGAAGTCACAATAAATAAACAAAACTAGCTCCCACTATCCCAAAATACCAAAAAAAGCTCGATATATCCATACAGGTTATGTAACCAACAATATGGGTTATCACTGTTGTTATCTCAGGATGACTAGTCTTTGGTTAGGGAATCAACAATAATAAGTTCGGCAATAACTCGAGAATAATTTATCACAGTTTGCCAAATTATTCTTGAGAGAACAACATAATGATAATAATAATGCACACTTCTCCCACTAATCCAATGTATCATAAACATTCCCATTAAAGATCACAAAATTTCAAAATACTCTAATGGTACAATAAATAGTAATGGGATCAGTGATAACTTTATAGTAAATTATTCAATGTAAATTTGAACTTACTATTACTCTCTCTAGTAACAAAAGTACAAAATAGAGAGACACAAGAGTATAAAGTCATTTATGTTTATAACAGAATCTCACAAAATTGTTTAATATACTCTGCCAAAATAATATGAGGAGGTCATTAATGTCTAATTGACATCGTACAACAAATATTTCCTCTCTGTCATCACAAACTAATAATAAATAAACGCTCATTTGAGCAAAAAGTAAGTTGCCAGTGGAAGCTTTTTAGACCTAGAAACTAACAAAAAAAATAACAAAACATAAAGTCTCTACCTCCGACTATAACAAAATTTCAAGATTAATGAGAGCAATATCATGAGATAATCCAAGAGACTCAACCATATCCTTTACGTAGGTCTTAATCAATACAATGATGATAGAACAACAATGGAAAGAGAAAACCATACAACTAAATATTATAATGAGTATAAAATTAATTTGATTTTCTCATGTTCAATTAATTGGGCGATTAATTGAACTGGAGCTCTTGTATCATTGTAATCCCACCGAAGGGTCACAGATCACAACATATAAAACTCTGTAACGTGACAGAGAAAAAAAATAACAATGATATAAAATGTTTAAACAATTTAATTCAAATTATTTTCTCTATCATCCAATGATTATGTCAAATAATGTCACACCCATTATCTACATAACCTAATAACATTTGCAATCTAACATAAAAAATTATATCAGATAATGTCACACCGAAGGGTATGTCTACTATCTATACAATTCAATAATATTTGCGACAGATTTATAAAATATTGGATTGCTACAAAATTGCCTAATAAATAAGTAATTACTCCTAATATTATTTAAGAGCTAACACTCATACATAACAAAATCATGTCAATAGAGTTAGTACCAAGAGGATACTGAAAACTCTAAAACCATGATTATCAACTCATTAAGAATTATACAATAAAGACAAACCAAAGGGTAAGTTTATGATCAATATAACTCTTAATGCCACAAAAGTTGCAATATTATTCAAAAGTAATAATTTTAAATTGGCCATAATAGGCAACACAATACAGTCAAAATGAGAGTAAAACTAAAATTTGAATATATCCAATAAAATACTCACAATATCTTGAAAAATTCACAATAAAAAAAGTATAAAATTGTGAGCCAAACTCCCATCAAAATAAAATAACATTGGCTATAAAACGAAATGTAAAGAGATTTTCAAACCGATAAATATTTTCATTTTCTTATTTTATAATGGTGCATAATATCACCTCAAAACAACTTTCTCTTTAAGTCAAGTGAAATTTTAGCCAAAATCAAATAATATTATGACTATAACAAATTTTACTAAGCAATAGAAACAATCAAAACTCAATATTTTCAAAATCACAATGTGCTATAATATTTTCGTATGTAATAATTTTGAATTTTCAAATTAAATCCAATACTAATTTATGCAAGTCCATACAATTTACACAAAATCAAACATTCTCTCATTTGGACTAGATAAATTAGATGAAATAATATTACAAAAGAATTGTGTAATATAATATGGAAAAAAAGAGTATAATCATGTTCCTAAATTTTATACAAGGGAAAACTTAAAATAATATTAAACCAAATCAAACAATTATAATTTCCTATAAAACTACAGTACGCAATTATATTTTTTCATATGGAATATGATATAAAATATCAGATAAGATAATTCATAATTTCCAAAATTACGTAATATACAATTTTCACAAATAGCACTTTGGTCCCATGAAGGTGACCTCACAATAATAAAAGATGTCCAACAATAGTTTCAAAAGATTATAGGCAGAGACTCTTATAATAAAATTGTGCAAAATTCAATAACAATTATTTTATAATTAATATGCACCATATTAAACACAATAAACAAAATATATCAACTCTCAGAGTATGCAAACTATAAAGTATTCAACAAAAGCACCAAAATATTTTAAATAACAACTTTCAGAGCAATATTATACAAAATGCATCACTGCAATGTTCCAAAATATACAAAATAAACATAAACAATACTTTAATAAGCAAAATACATTAAATCTGAGAGTGTCTCACTTTTATCCACAAAATTTTCGATATTGGAATTCAATAATGTCTCAGATTTCAATGTTATAATTCCATCAATAAAATAGTATCTATCGCAATTGCTCTTAGAATATGATATCACAATTATAAAAAAAAATACCCAACAACAGTATAAAATAGTCTAAAATAGTATATCTCATAACTATATAGCACAAAATTTTATAATAACAATGTAACTGATTACAATGTTCAATAATATGTCTACAATAGAACACAAAATTATTTAATTAACCAAACAATACTCAATCTGAGAATGTGCTAAACATAATGTGCCCAATAGTGTTAGAAATATGCACAAAAATTTCAGACCAAAAACTTGGAGAGTATCTAATATTTTTAAGCAATATATGTAATGAAAATTAACAATAACTATTTCTGATGCCCAGAAAAATAAATAAAAATTACCAATAATTCTAAAAAATTAAAAAACTCAAAATGAAAAAAAGGGTGAAAATGGGCCCTGATGGGCCCACACACACCCCATGCGCTGGGCCTGCAAGTGAGCAAAATAGGCCCATCACTATTCATCATTATCCTCGCCCGGGGGGTCTAGAGTGACCCATCAGAGCCAAAATGGGTCGATCGCGATATCTCTCTCGATTCTCAACCAAATCGAGTGATTTTTGTGCCTATGGATTCCTCTTTCAATTCTCTACAAAACCCATCTAATATTGTTTTGAACCATAGCTTCTAACATCTGAGATAATTCTGCAAAAGACATAGTGGATAGCCTCGGGTTTTTCACGATTTCTCTCTTAATTCTTGAGAAAAATTCATGATTTTGGTGTTAATAGGTTCGAAATTCCATCATCTACAAAACCCATAAATAATGGAAACAATTTCACACATATGTGGGTAGAGCATTTCCAAATCCGAATCGGGTTCAAAAGAAAGGTTTATATTTTCAAAACTAAAATTCTCTCTGTACACTCAACTATTTTGCATGATCTTCATGTCGATTTATTCAGAACAAAACCATTAACAAAAGCACTCAACCAATTTCAAAATTAATTGGTCAAATCACAAAATCCCAAATTGGTATATTAGACTTCATCACAAACATGAATTTTAAATTATAAACATCTAATATGGAATATACTATCACAACTATATCAGAATTAAACTTGGCTCTGATACCACTTCAAGGAATTTCATATATATCAGATGATATAAACAACAGATGAAATCCCTATATGTCAAAGATCAATTTAATCTTGAATATGGCATGTTCAACAACAGTTAGAAGATTGGATCAGAGTTACTTGGAAGGGTTGAGGAAGAAGACAACAAATTCATAAGCATCTCCTAACATGATATACAAAAACACAAATGCAAGGGATCAGAGAGAAATCCAGTGGAGAATGTCAGGAGATTTACTCCTCCTATTTTATAATAGGTTTTCTGTGTTATATTATCAATGAGGCAACCAAACACCCTACATATTGGCTAGGAGAAGGGCCTCTCCTTGGGTCAGAAAAGTGTTGGGTTAAGCCACCCATCATGACGAAATCCAAACACAAGGACCCATAAACATATCCACAATAAACAGTACTTAACAATAATTAGCCCAATACAAACAATGATCACAAATTATTGGGCTTAAATAATAAACTATATTATTTGACATCCAATTAATTTAGGTCCAAAATTAAATTAATTATTGATTTATGTTAGTCCACAAAATTATTCCAACGCCAACTCCCTAATTTTATTACAAAATATTCGAATTGATGTAACTCCACTATTGAGGTCCCAATCAACACATTTTGTTTGGCATTAATGAAAACATGCATCAAACCAACAAGGAAATGCAAAACATTCCCTCAAGAGACCTCGCTAATTGTAATTGGAATAAATATGTGTGGCATTGGCCTTTTGGTTACACTAAGGGGAAGAAAGGATGTTTGGAATGATCAGGACATCATGCAAGTTGCAGCGAGCGACTTTAGCATAGCTATAGATGATCTATCAATACAGCACCACTGGCAAGTGTGAAACCTATAACTTGTTTTAAAATGCGTTTCGACCTTTTTTTAAGGTCGTGATTCATGAATGCGCTTTTGTACCTTGGACAGCGAACCAGATGATCACCTGTACCCCGATAAGGCGGAAGCAACTTTTTCTTTTTCATTTTTATTGTCCCCTTTTTTATCCTTTGCGTGGGCAAAAGCAACTTTCACAGCTGTGCTTGGCCCATTATATAGCATTTTCTTGAATTAATGTCCCTACCAGGGGCTAGGCCCAGTCTATTCTTTTTTGCAACCCTAAATTAAACCCGTCACGTGCTAGGCCTAGTTTTAAACCATGCCCGAGTTTATGTTAGGCCCACAGGGACTTAAAGGCTCCAACCAAATACTAGGAACTTTGACAATTCTTCACAACTTTTCTTTCATTTTCATCAAAAATTTAAATTGGCTACAACCAGAAAGTCAAATAGAACTGGCCACTGACTAAGGAAAAAAAAAAAAAGAATCGGCCAGAAAAGAGGAAATCGCAAAAATTTACTTTGAAATCAAGTAAATAGTAAAGAAGAAGAAAATTTGATAAGGAATAATGGAGCATTGTTTCTTACTTGGGTAGAAAAAAATCATTAAATTATCATCAACATGTATCTCAGTTTTTTTGAGAAATTAATTTGATATATCATCAATGGAAAAAAAAATCTGGTCATATGCGGTTAAATGTGTGATTTATAAAAATAATAGGCATGAAAGAGAAATACTTAATTCATGTGACAATAAATATTTGATTTATATGAAATATTTTTACATAGACAGTAAATAAAAGTTAACTTCTTTTTTAATACATGATTAACTAGTAATTTTCTTCTATCCTTTACAAATTTTATTATTTTATAATTAAGAGTTTAATTTTTATGTATTAACAATATAAAATTTTATAGTATTATCTAATCATATATTGACGCATCGGTAAAGATAATTGAGTTTTATATTTACCATTTGAAAAATCATTCAAATAAGATTTAATTGGATTATGGTGTAAAAAAATTTTATGTTATCACTATATCAAAACTAAACTTTATAAATAAAATGATACTGAAACACGATTAGATTATGTTAAAAATTATTGAGACACATTTCTAACATAGTTTGGCATTTTTTTCAACTGTTCAAAGAGATATGTTATTTAAACAGTGAAAAGTTGGTCTCCGATTAAAATATTCACTTTTTAATGAAATTAATGAAAATCATTCTTATATCTAATAGCAAAAAAATTGCTGCCGTATCTCAGTGAATATATTTAGATACTAGTATAAATAGTGTTTACATTTATTATACTTTTCAGAGACCATGCGACGATGAGCCTCTCCCTGCCACGCACTTCGTACAAGGAAATAAATTACTACTGTAGCATTTTAATTTCATTGATTAATCAGTCACGTGATAAGCTGGGGAGAATATCTTTGAGGGTGATTTCTGTAGTGGTCAGCCTTGACTAATTTGGTTATTAAAATATTTTAATTTAGATGAATATCAAATTACCATTTTTAACCCTCTCTTTTTTGTTCCTTACCTCCCCTACCACTCCCACACTACACCGCCACCCTCTCCTTCTTGTCATTTTATACCCATATTTGTTTCGCCCCTCCATGGAAACAATCCCCTAAGCTAGTCAGCAATTCTTCTGCAATCTCTCTACCTCGTGAGCAGCCTCCTCAACGGAAGAATCCCTTCTTCCCTCGCAAACATCTCTACCTTTAAGAAGCTTCACTTAGCTTACAACCCTTTCACCCCAGGTCCCATGCCTACTGAGTTTGGGAACCTTTCCAATCTCGAGGTTATGTGACTCACCGATCACAGATTCTCAACCTTTCATATAACCAATTTTTTGGCAAGATTTCGACGGGTGAGCTCTCGAACAGTAGATGGGAAGACCCCTAAAACAGTCCAAAAACTAAACACTACTAACACAGAGATCTATGCCACATCAAAAAGACCAAGCATCAAAGTGCAGCACCTCCCCGCACCTTTGCAGGGGTTACAGGCGACGTCCAGCGAGATGGAAGCATGTTGTAGTTGGGAGCAATTTTTCTTTCCCCAACTTCAAATAACCTGGAACAAAAATTATTCACAGTTTTTAATGACCGTAATTAATTAATGATTCTAAAACACTAGCAGATTGAGGTGCCCTGATTTTTCTTTACGATTCTATGAATTCATAAATCACACGAGTTGAAGGTACTAGACTAATGAAATGATTTCAAGCAGTTGATGTTAATTCCTTAGTTAATCAACTCTTTTCTTTCTATAGGACATGTTAATTCCTTAACTGTGCTTCAACAACAAAAAAGGAGTAGGTATAAAATCCAACCCACAATTCACACAAAATTCAAGATAAATTCCTAAACCTTGAAAATTATGAGGTGTATCTCTATAGCTAGTTCATACATAACTTTCCTAAATTATGCAAGACCCCTAAATCACTCTATGAACAAAATTCATAGAATTTGCACAATAAAACAAGAGATAAACCATCAGTCTCATAATTCCAACAACATAAATTCAAGAATTCAAACAATTGTAACCATCTCAGACCAAACCCCTAACCTCCAGCTATGGAGTTTAACAACTCATCTTATTGAAGAACAAAGAAAGCAAAAGTGCAGAAAAACTCATGAAGAACCTAAGAAATGGAAGATGAATCTTCAATTTCCACTCTTCCCTTTATTTCCAAGGTGTTCCAATAGCCCCAGAGCTTTCTTCCCTGTGCTTCTTTTCAAGTTTCTCTGCCTAGGTCTACCAGAAGTCTCATATTTTCCTTTATTTAAAAGAACTTTCACATACAGATTTTTTCGCCACCGCCTAGGCTGTGTCTTTTGAGCGCCCAAGCGGTGGCTCTCCAGCCGCGACTCTATTTTCACATTTAAGCTCCTGGGGGATGAAATCACAGCGCCTAAGATCTCTCTAGAGGCCAGCAAACATAAAATTTTAATTAATCTAGGCTACCTGAAAACATGTAAATATGATTAAAACTTAAATTAAAATGAAAATGAACCCAAAATAAATTACTAAACATGCAAAACTCAAAATAACAAAAAATCCTAATAAAAAGCATCATCAAATGTTGATTTTTAACAACTTTTCACATGCACAATTGCATAGATAGATAGCACATCAGCCTTTCTAATGGCTTCAATTGAATCCTAAAATTCCTTTTCATAACATTAACAAGCACATTAGGATCTATAAAATGTGGAGCATTTCCATTTAGATCAACTATACAACTTATATTAGCCCAAGGAACATTCCATGGCCGAGTCTCTAGACTCCATGGCTGAGAGTATAGGTTCCATGGTTGAGACTGCATATTCCATGGCTAAGATTGCGGACTCCATGACTGATTAGATGATTGCCCCCCAGCATTATAATTCATGTTATTACCACTAAATTCATCATGTGACATGTACATGGGGGAACTTCGTTGAATTTTCTGCAATTCATCATGCACAATTGATTTCACAATATCTAACAACTATTTTGACAACTGCTCTATCAAGTCATCAACACCCATTTCAATTTGCTATTGGATGAAAGAAGTCGACACACAACCGAGTTGCTGTTCTTCTTCATCAATATGCATGTTCTTAGCATAATTGGTAGATGTAGCAAACGTATTTTTTTTGCTTGGACGAAGCAGTAATTGTTTGCGGCTGACTAGCCATCACTCTGACGGGTGTTCCCAACATAGCCGCGTACGTTCCTGATCGGCATTCGTCCTCACGATTGTGTTGCTTTAGCGTGACAAATGCTGCATTGTTAAGACTCATATCCCCAGTCTTCTTAGATTGATTTTTCCACGAAAAGCCTTTGAATGTCCTACCAAGCGTGCCAATTATGTTTTCATGAATTTGGATTCAGCTAAGTCTATTAGAATAAATAGAGTTAGAAACACAAACTCAAGCTTTGATCCTAAAGTGCTGGACATTTTATCAAGGAGAGGAATCTACTCCTTGATTATGATTTTCCAACTACATTAAAGAATAAGTTTTGGACAAAAGACAAGTGTGGAAGGAGAATTTTATTGATGAACAAGAGTAACTATAACAACTTCACATCACAATAAAATTTGGAGGAGAAAACTACACCTAAACTAAACTAAAAAAAAAGTGTTCTAAAATAAAAGATAAAATATAAAGTGTTGTGTGTTGATTCGAGAATCTCTTTATGCAGAGTTCTCTAACCTTTAAATACCATCAGTTTTCCAAACGGTAGTTTCCAGTGCTCTGAAACTTGCATTGAAAGAGGATACAGGGTTATAGAACATGGCTATAGAACATGACTCTCATGGTAAACTTAAACCTCTATTCCATGTGGCCACTAAATTTGGTTACAGAATGTGGCTAAATGCAAACTCTTATTCCACTATTTGATCTAATTATTACACACATGTTACGAGTCTCAGGTAGTCACTTTATGGTGATTTGAGTTGCATTTTACTCATTCGCTTGGATGTACTTTTATTATTTTTCTCTTATCCACTTAACGCAAATTGTTAGTTTTCTCTCTCTTCCGACAAAAATATGTGGCTCATATTATATATAAAAGAAATCACGATACAACCTTTTTTTTTTTTTTTGAGTTTTACAAAATTAGTCACCTACCGTTGACATTTGATGATATGAATGGTCTCATTGCTCATTTTAAGTAGGTTGTTTTCGGTGAATTGAATGTAGCTATCTAGAAACCAATACCTCATATTACATGCATGACAATAGCCATTATTCATGTAACAAATTCTTACATAGAAGTAATTCTAATATATCAAATTTATGTATATCTACAATAAAATGTATAGAATATATAAATAAATAAGTATATATGTATATATATTAACAACAGATAAATATTAAAGTAACAAAATTCCAGGAAAACCAATTTGGTCTTGTAATTTCCAGTTATTTAGATTTGTTCAAGAATATTCAAATTTCACAGGTGAAAAGAGACAAAAATAGAGTAGCACATAAGTTACTCCAAATTGCTCTTACCAATCCAAACTTATTCACCCAATATGTGTGGGAGTGGATATTGTCACTCCCAAATGTATATCGTCACTCCTAAATGTGTAGTTTAGGTTGATTTCTCTAGAATGTCCCTATTCTTATATTTAATAAAATAATAGAATAAATATTGATTGATCTTCTTATTATAGTTATTAGTTCAATTAAAAATAATTTAATTATTTAAGTTATTTAACATTTACTCAAAAAATTGATATTTCTCTAATAACGTGATTTATGGAGCTCTCTACACTGTGATAACAAACTGTGCAAGATAATCTAATAAAATTCAAATAAAGTTGATCTATTGCGTAATAGAATTAAACAAAATTAAAAGTCTTTATGAAATACTTGAAAGTATACATATATTTTCCATCGTTATGACCATGTATCAGAAAATATATGAAATTTTTTCATAGGATAATCTTTTTTTTCAGCATGTGATAATTAATTTTTGGTTAATATTTTTCAAAGAAATAGTCATTACTATAATATTTAGATTATTATTTATCAAAAGAATTAAAAAAAATACTCGGTATTTAGAACTAAACAATTGTATTAAAGAGATGAATTATCAGTATTTTTGGCATCTAAAAAATACTTTCAATATTCCATTAAGATAAATCAACCTGTGTTATTTTGATTAAATATAAGAAGAAGGACATTCTAATTATTAACATGAGTGTTATTTTGATTAGCATGTGTATTTTTCTAATTAAATATAAGAAGAAGGATATTTTAGATAAATTAACTTAAAATCATTATAAATGAAAGTGATAATAAATATTTTAAAGTGACAATAACCCTTCTCAATATGTGTAATCTTACCCTTTTGGACCTTCGAAGTCCCAAGAAAGCTTATTCCTCTTTTCGCATGAAAAAAATAAAAAACTATTTCTTTTTTTTATCTCTAAATGTAAAATTGTGTCCATACTAAAACATCTCATCTCACCACTTTGTATACGGCACGGGGCTCGTGGATAATTGTCATCAGTCATGGTAACCGATAAGCATTACAATCATGACAGTTCTAAACTTTTAACCCAGCCCACTAATTAATGCTTCCGGCTTCCCGCATTTTTCCCCAATAGTTCTTCAACATCAGTAACTTCTTTCCTTTTTCGGGTATGCAACATAAGTACCTTTTTCTTCTAGAGGACGGCACAGCCCCAAAACAAGTGCCGATACCGCCGAGTCCAAAATCAATAGACATTTTAAGCAGCTTATTTTGATTAATATTTTATAGAATATCATATCGATATATTCATATTTATTATTAAATGAGGTATGAGATTTAAACTAAATAGAATTTATATTAAATTTATTAAAAAATTTAAATATATTGACACGATATCTCATAAAATATGAATCAAAATAGTATTACTTTTCAATCGGACGTTACAAAATGAGAATGCTAGTCAACTTTTTCAACTTGCGTGGGAGGCAGTTGTAGGTAAAATAATTGGCCTTCTATTATGGAGAAATTCATTCATCCGTTCAGTCAAGCTGAATATTCAATTGAAGCTCTTAAATTTATAATAAAAATAAATAAATTTTTTAAATTTAAATATTTTATATTAATTTTTTAAATTCTATAAATAAAAATAAATTAATCTTTCTATTAAATTATTATATGAATTATTAATAAAAATATTTACATATTATATTAATTTACTTATATATATTATTAATAATATATAAAAATAAATTAATAATATAAGAAAATAAGTTAATATGATATAATTTAAATAAAAATTTTATAAAAAATTTAATTTATTTTTATTTATAAAATTTAAAAAATTAATATAAAATTTTTTAAATTTAAAAAATTAATTTATCTGACAGCGTGGGAGGGGGGTTTTACACTTTATTCATTCAAAGTCTAATATTTGAGGCTGGGTGAGAAGGACACCCGACAACTGGACCACCACCCTTTCCTGCCACCCAAAGATGTCAGAATCCACAGCCTCCAATTGCAGGTCAAACCCTCATCCTCACATCACAGACCACAATTTTTTTTTGGGTATAGTTCTCTTCCCCTGATCTCAACCCTTCTCCTCTAAAACCAAAGATGAACCAAAACATCATCGTCTCATGTATCCTCAACTCCCTCTCTTCTCCCCTCCTGATTCACGTATACATCATCCTCTTCTCCCTCGTAACCAGAACCGCCTTGTGTCTTGTGGACCCTTACTTCGAAGCATGTAAACCCCAAACCTGCGGCAACCAGACCATAAGCTACCCATTCTACATCCAAGGAAGACAAGAGCCCTTTTGCGGGTACCCTGGTTTTGGTATCTATTGTGGCAGTGATGGCTTCCCAATCCTCTATCTGTCTAGCAGCCCTTACGTCATCGACCAAATATTCTACGACAATAAATCACTCAGAGTGTCCAGTGCTGTTTTTTCAAGATTAAGCACCAATAACACAGGTTGTCTTTCTCTCACACAGAACCTCACTCTTCCTCCCACCAACAAGTTCCGTCTTGCTGTTCCAAACCGAAAGGACATCATATTATTCTACGGCTGTGATTTGTCATCGCTAAGAGGGATGGAACAGCATTCAATTGGGTGCTATGCAGAAAACCAAGAGAGTTCGGTTCTGGCATTGTATAAGGAGGATAAAGATCTAGGATTGGTGTCCAAGAGTTGCAGGGGTGAGGTGGTGGATGCGGTGGTGGAAGATGGGGAAGGAGGGAATATTGAAGAGGCGCTGAGAAGAGGGTTCTTGTTGAATTGGACGGCCAGTGATTGCAGCTTGTGCAATAGCACTGGAGGGAGGTGTGGCTTTAATTCAAGCATCTTCACTTTCAGGTGCTACTGCACTGATAGAGCTCATGCTTCGAATTGTGCTACAGGTTTGTCTCTCTTAGCTTGTTTGATGACTCTATATGTATCACTTTACAGCAACTCCAGTTTTCATGATTATATGGTGCATATAGAAGAGTAGTAACCCTCTTTAACATCCATAAAACGATACTGCCGCTTACATTACCTTTTGCAATTACAACTGTATATCCATTATCCAAAACTGCATGCTAACTGAGTGATTTCTAACTAGTACGTTTTATTCAAATCACTTGGAGACATGTAAATGGTTACCTCAAGCTTTATAATTGCAATGTCTGATGAAGCATAAACTTAAAATTATTGATTGAGTTTAATTTTGACGTAGTGACCATATAAAAGAACTTTATACTATCATTTAATTAAATATTTTTATTTGTATAATTTTTTAAGTAGATGAAAGATAATTATATTTGCTGATGTAACATTATGGATGATTGAGTAAAATATTTTTAAACTGTTACTGCGTCAAAATTAAATTCTTATTTATAAAAATATTTGAAGAATTAAGTTGAACAGGGACTATACAATGTTTCTAACAATAAAAGTTCAATATCACACTTCTGCTGTAAAATACATTTATTCTTACGCACTATCATCGGTCGAAGGTGAGAAGAATAAATATGGGTCATATATCATACATAAACTATCAATATTAAAAGTTAATAATGATAATTAATATATACATTCTTACTTAAAAAAATTATATAAATTTATATTTTAATCTCAATTATTTATGTAAGATTTAATAGTGAAAATTTACTAGGCCCTTTTCACTTTCATAATAAATCATATCTTTTATATGAGTTGCTCAATATATATATATATATATATATATGGGATAGGATCAAGTTATATCAGTATAATTTTAAGAAAATATTACACCATTGAATAACTTTTTATTGGTATAAATTTTTGCAAAACCCACAGCAGGGTTAGAATTTCACATCATATAGATCAAATCTATAAAATTTAAAATTAATCTAAAATTTTTTTGCATAATTTTTATATACATAAAAATCAACGTAATATATATATTTAAAATGAACATAAATAAGAACTACATAATCATATTGCTATTGATATTTATTTTTTTTATGAAATTTGACACAAACGATCTTTATAATGAGTAATTATAATTTAACAGTTAGATCGATAAAAAAATAATTTAATTAAAAATTATAAGTGGTATAACTTTATTTAAAGTAAGTGAGATTTAAGTCTCTTTTGAGAAGAGGGTGAATTAATGATTACCTATCATTAGTTCACACCATATGATGAAAATCTTCTGTCCATGTCCGCTTTCATGCCCCCTAATTAATATATAATTATTATGTGGAAGATATGTATTGTATATTTAATGATTTATAAATTTTTAAATTTGTGTTGTTTTTTATCTTTCAACGTGGCAATTATTGATTGGGGGCACATGGAAGCGACATCATTGGGAGACGAGAGATTTTCATCCTACACGATAGCCATA
Organism: Dalbergia cochinchinensis; assembly: GCA_031216125.1. Taxonomy (NCBI): domain Eukaryota; kingdom Viridiplantae; phylum Streptophyta; class Magnoliopsida; order Fabales; family Fabaceae; genus Dalbergia; species Dalbergia cochinchinensis. The sequence goes on from CM062369.1 coordinate 62,478,779, forward strand.
ATGCAGCTAATTATCCGAATAGTATTTAAAGCAAAGCGATTATACATTGTAGTGAATTACAACTGCTCAAGATTTCAAGAAATTAATAATTAAAAGAAATGTGAGTTTAAGAGGAATAGATTGAAAAATACTTACATGTTACCCAAGCATAAGTTGAATATAATCACAAACAAAAGAGAGCATAAGTTGGATAATCGATAGTAAAGTGGTATTTTAATTAAGGCCTACATTTAACTTACGCTCTATGAATCACACATCTATACTTGATGTTTCAGACTGGGAAGAAGTTATACTTTCAGCCTTACAAAAGATGAATGAAAATGATTACTCTTTTTTTGTCTCTTCCTGTTTTGATCAAGGGACTCATCAAAATTTTTGTATACCAGATTTTTAATATCACTGGAAAACACAAAAATTTTAGTGTCGCGCATTCACACTATAATACTGCTGTGAAACGAAACAATTGTATTCAATTGGAAATGCTTCATTACGAATATAGTTTTGTCTTTCAATTATCACATTAAAATATTTATTATCTAATATCTAATCTGAGTTGAATGATGAGTGCTTACATAGATGGTTTGAATCTTTCTAACAAGTCATTTTTCTCTTTTAATTCCATGATTACGCATTAACATTATTCTAGTACGATTTTCCTCCTTTTTATTTGGTATGGGATTTCCCTACTTTTCATACAACTCTAGCTAGGTCATTTTAAGTTTGTACGTGACATGTTTCCGTGCATCTAGTAGTATTTTATTATTCTTGATCTGCAATGATTTGTTAAGGGAGCCTTCGATATTGACGTAGCTACTTTTGAAATTGAAAAAATATGTGCAGAAACTCATTTTCATTTTAAAACTGTCGCACTTCTCGTTTTAAAACCTCATCAGTTGTTCAATAAATTATTACTTGCAAAGGGTTCTATCATGATAATCAGTTTGGCTTCTTGAACCTATTATATTTATTAGAAAATGTTTGATTTCAGATTTTAATTTTATATTTTTTTGAATTTTATGAAAAAATAATAAAATTTAGAATAAAAATAAATTAAAAAAACTGATCTTTTTACTGTTTAACTTATAAAATTTTGAGCAACAGAAGATTAATTAAAAAATAAAAATTAAAAAATCATTTTTCTGAAATCAGCCTTTTAACTTCTTACTTATTTACTTTTTATCTTCAATCGTTTAAAATTTCTCAATATTTTTAGTGTAACGTTAATCTTCACTTGAATGTAAGACGCGAGTCTTCTTCTAGGTTATTGTAATTCTCAGAAAACATCTTGAAAGAAGGGTATTAATAGTAATAATAATATTATTATTTTACTATTTAAAAGTATGTGTTTTATTTGGATATTTATTACATTATCATTGAATTAGATTATAATTTTTTTATATATCTAATAGTAATAAAATAGATATTTAAATAAAATATTTAATTTTAAATATGAAAATAATATTATTGAAAAAAAATTGTCTGTGGCCCATCTATTGGATAAGTTTCAGTAGTTGTGGGCAGCTGTTGTTTTCTGATTTAATTTTTTTTTTCATAGAACAAGTGTTACTATTGATTGTCGTTTCTAGAGAAACCTTTAAAAACGTAAAAATTTAACTGTTATAAAAACTGTTTCAGTAAATAAAATTAAACAAAAATGTTGTCACGGTATTATTTCTCTGAATCTTATATTGGAAATCATTGAAAATGTTTGATAAAAAAAAAAATCATTGAAAATGTAATCCACCTGTTGATTTTTCATGAAAAGAAATAATTGTGCTTTGAGAGTCAAAGAAAGAAATACTTTAACTGCTATTTGTTCGCAGTATCGACATCATTGGAAAGAGACAGCAGCATAATTAATTAATTTCGCGTCAGAGTATTGTAAAAACAATGTATGCGTCAGATGGGAAAAAGAAAAAACTATAAAATTGTAACACATGCGCGCTTGTTTCGCACATGACAAGGATTCACTTGAGATTATGACCTAAATTACGGCTAGTAGCTCTCCCATAAGAATAAGATAATTTGAAGTGTCCTCATTTTTCTGTAGATTCATTTTATCGGTGTCCATTTTCTATATAACTTTTTGTGGTACTCCAACATTTTGAAAAAAGGAAACGGACGGAAATGCAATCTTTTTATTTTATTTGTGAGTATAATATGTAATAAATACTTACTTTTTGAGTGTCAAAATATCATCACTTTACATTTATTGGCAGTTTTCTGTTTGCAAGTTCTTTTGTTCTTAAAAGAGAAGTTTTTCTGTCAACTATTAGTAGTGATATGAAGGTTTTTAATTGGTAAAGAACAGGAAGTTTCCACATGTTCTTCCAATCCAAGTCATAATTTAAAGCAATGGTTGATGGTTGGCTCTATGGTTAAAATTAAATAATCTGCAACTTGCAATTAAACCCGGAGTTATCTATAACAAGTTAAATATAGGGTATTAAAATCTGATCTGTTAACTATTGTAGTATCTTCGAGGATATTTATTTTTATTTTGCTGTATGCTATGTCCACATTGACTGCTTGCAATTTCTATCTTGGTATTTATAGCTGTTACTACAGTTTTCAGAAGGAGACCTGTTCACATAAGTATTTCATGTTGACTATCACGATTGCAGCAACCTGCTGGATAATTGCTGAGAAATTTGTTTATGCCCGCAAATTATGTTACTGTCAAAAAAAACTACATAAGTATTTATATAAGACAAATATTTTATATTCTAAAACGATGTTGTACCAGTTGTTACTAGTATTGAATATTGACTTGGACCACCCTTATGTGTGTACACAAGAATCTGACGAGAATTGCGTTAATTTTCAGAAAAGAACCCTGATTTGAACTTAGTACAATTTAGGTCCAAAGCATTTAATAGCATTATCCCTTGTTTCCTTTCTTTGGAAAATAAATTCGTCTGACTACATGCGTTTGGGCGTAGTGGCCGAAACATTGAAAGTACTAACGTAGTTCTTAATTAGCCATGATTTTGAAAGAGAATTTTTTTTTTTTTGTTCGAAGAGGTTAAAACTCCCTTTGCCTTTGATTACGAATTCTCATGCTTGAGGCGGGCTCAACCCGATCCATGTGTTCTTCCTTACATATCTCTGTATATGTTTCTGGGATTTTTTTTTAAAATTTTTCATCATTCTTATTTTCCGACTTCTTTTCAAATTGAGTTGCGCTCTGTCCAACTTGTAATTCTACAGCAGGCTTTCATTGAAACATGAAAGTCATCACTCATCAGGATGGCATTTGCTTTACCTGTATACAGAACAGTGTGTCTCTTATGGTCGATTGATTTCCCTCTTACTTCTAGTCCTTGTCATATCGAACAGGTTAACATAGCTCAAACAAGAAAAGAATTGAGCCTAGCCATGATTGAGATGATAATATATTTTAGCAGTTAGTTATGTACCCTGATACAGTAGTTAAGCGTTGGCAGAAGTTAGATATATCTAACTAAAGGAATGAGTAATTCACATAAATTCCGTCAATCTCAATTTTTTTTCTCATTCTGAATCTTACTGGGGAATTGTCTAGAGAATTTCTAAAATACGTGAAGTTAGACCAAAATAATGAGATCGAAGCCTTGCTATAAAAAAACAGAAAGAGGTTTGACTAGTGAAATTAATTTATCATAAGAACGATTTGTAGATATGCTTGACAGAAATCAAGAGGTACATAAGGTTATAAGAAACTTTTTTGATTTGATGAAAATATTATTTTGGCATTAGCATAAGATACTAAATGAAGAGTAGAAGTAATAGATTCCAAGTCACTCTTCAAGACAACATGACTCTGGAGGAATAAAATTTTCTAGTTTCCACTTTCCACCCATTTTTGTCATAAGCTCACTCATCCTTGTCTGACTAAGCACATTTATTCATTAGGAAAATATGTAGTAGTAGAATACATCCTATTCCCCCCAACAGAGAACAACTTGTAGCAGTAGCAGGGTCTAATTTCACGGTTTCATACTCAGGGCACTGGAATTGTGCGAGAGAGAGAGAGAGAGAGAGAAGAATAATATTATTTATATGTCAAAAATAGATAATGATAAATAAATCAATAATCTTTTTTTTTTTCTTTTTACATTAAGATATTTATTAAAAGTGTCAAATTTTATCTACAAATAACATTATTCAAGAAATGCCCGAAAGTTGTAGATCATTGACATTGATTATAAGGTGGGCTGGTTGATGGATGATGAGATACGTTTCGAACGCGTCTTCTCGAGCCTCGTTGATTAGTCGCAGTGAAGTGAAGTGTGAACACTTGAAGCTTAAAACGACTACCTTTGAGCCTTGACCATTTCTTAACTTTGTCTTATTCCCAAACAGTTTTATCTTTCATTATGCGCTACCTCTTTATCCCAACTATTTCCAGTACTATTTTCAACCATCAAAACCCACTTCACCTTAAGTCTGCGGGCTCTGGAAAGCACTTGCAATATCTTTTTTTTTCTTTCAAATCTTCATCTGTTACCATGCACACACGTTTTCTTCCATTTTGACTTGCGTCACGTAGACGGTTTAACAAGGCTCCAGAGAGCAAGAAATGATTCAGAAGGTGAACTGAATTCCCGAAGCAGTTTAGGATATAATGGAAAGTCAAGAAGTCTTTAATTTGTGCTGCTTTCAGGAGGCTTAATTGAGCATGAAATTGGTCTCACTTCCTTCATTCATGACTCATGAGGGAGGACGAGATGTGTGTGTTTCAAGGATTGTTCCATAGTGATCATTTTTCAATTCAATAGGCGTACCAAGACTTTTAAGTCGGTGTTATAGACTTATAGTGTGGATAGTGTGAAAACAAGACAAACTTCTCAACTTGCTTGTGAGAATAAAACCCTTGTTTTGTTTGTTCTATTCATTTTTTGCTCTCAAGAAGCGGGTGACTCAGGTCAGTCAGGATGAGTGCACTTTACGAATTTCTATTCCTTTTGTGTTGTCACCTTATTATCTTACTTCTCGTGGCCGCTGGGGATGGGAATGCAGAGAGTCACCGAGCAGGAGAATGTCCTGCTTCCTTTGATTGTGGACTTTTTATTGGCAACATCAGCTTCCCTTTCACCACAGCAGAACGCCCGGACTGTGGCTTGTTGCCCATACAGAATTGTCGTGAGGACCCACTGAAGCCCAGAATGATCCAACTTCAGAATAAAGGGAAATGGTTTCGTTTTATCCGCAAAACTAATACCAGTCCTACTCCTACTAGTGCTTATATTCAGATTAGAGACAACGATTTCTACGAGCTTCTACAATCCAGAAGTTGTGAAGCCTTCAAAAAAAACTATACACTTCCTCCCACCTTTTATTTTGGTACTTTTAGTGTGGAATTCAATGCAACCCTGTTCAGATGCAACCGCGCCCTCAATGTCAGCGCCCCGTCACATATGCTTAGTTATACAAATTGCTCTGACTACGATCTCTACTATAATCACCCTTCCATCAGTGAAGAGTATCAGAGTTCTTTGGCAGCATGTACAAAGGTCCAGCTTCCAATTAAAGACGTGCCTGACTCTAATGACCCATTCACATTCATAACTGCTGATATCGTCACTCAAATACATTTATCATCAGAATGTGCAAATTGTCACTATAAGAAAAGGGGCCAGTGTCAACTTGACAGCCAAAGCAATTTTTATTGTGCCAATGGTAAGCTGAAAGAAAACCTGGGAACACAAGCACATAGGAGTTCTTCTTGCTCATAGTCGTTACCTTAATCTGCTTTCCACTTGATAGGTTCTAGAATGTTTCCTCCTAAATTTGAGAAACGTTGCCTACTTTACTGTAAAATGGCACTACCTCATTTCCTTGTTCCTCTATCATGATCGGTATCAGACTGCTCTCAAGAAAATTGACTATGATGTGCTTACTCTCAGTCCTCTCGTCGTCTTTAATACTTTGAACTTTGTATTAACTTTACTTCCGTGGTTAAGTGACTTCTTGTTAATCTTGGATGGCAGGATCTGAGTTCCATTGATTGACTGTCTTAAATTGTTAGTGCAACACCCGGATTTAGGACAACATGTTCTTCTCTGCATAACTTTTGTCATCGTTCATCGAATCTGAATTGTTTGAACTAAATTGTTTCTTCTGATTGCAGCAACAGAGAAAAAAGGGTTGAATTGGAAAGTTAAACTGGGTATAGGTAATGTACCTTTTACATAACTTGATATTCATTTTCAGCATTTGACTTTAAATTCATTGATCCTGAGTGTGAAAGTTCATCTGTGCGTTAAATCCCAAGGTTCTTATAATTTTCTTTTTCTTTCAATTTCCTCTTTTTTTTCTATTGATTATTTTCTTCCAAAAGGATGAGAAGTTTTTCTAAATACTTTTATTTTGTCGATGCTATCTGGAAAATAGCAAGGGTCATGCCCTCTGATGTGTTTCAAAGTAATCTAATCTTCAACTGATTTTCTCTTTTGGCCTCCTTCCACAGGTTTAGGTGCTAGCATCCTAGGCATCCTGATAATTTGGTTGTTGCTCTTTGTACACTACAAAAGAAGGCATGCTGCCTCAGGCATGGACTCTCAATCAAGAAACTCATACTCTGAATCCTCCTTAAATCCCCACCTTGACAGTGGTCGTGTGTATTTTGGAGCGCCACTCTTCTCCTACAAGGAGCTTAAAGAAGCAACAAACAATTTTGACCATACTAAAGAACTCGGAGATGGTGGCTTTGGGACTGTCTATTATGGTATGCTACCAAAACACTACCCCCTTGATTGATACACTAAATTTTCCTTTCATGTTGTTGTGTAACTAATGCTTAGATCTTTAAAACCCAGGGAAACTCAAAGATGGACGGGAAGTTGCTGTGAAGCGCTTATATGAGCACAACTATAGGCGAGTGGAACAATTCATGAATGAAGTTCAGATCCTAACACGTTTGAGACACAAAAATCTTGTGTCACTCTATGGCTGCACTTCGCGGCACAGCCGTGAACTACTACTTGTGTATGAATATATTTCGAATGGCACGGTTGCTTGTCATCTCCATGGTGAATTAGCCAAGCCTGGCTTACTACAATGGTCTACAAGAATCAAAATTGCCATAGAGAGTGCTACTGCGTTGGCTTATCTCCATGCTTGTGATACCATTCACCGTGATGTGAAAACAAACAACATTCTTCTTGACAACAATTATACTGTCAAGGTTGCAGATTTTGGCCTTTCAAGACTATTCCCCAGTGATGCCACCCATGTCTCCACAGCGCCACAAGGGACCCCAGGTTATGTTGACCCTGAGTATCACCAGAACTACCAGCTTACTAGCAAGAGTGATGTATATAGTTTTGGAGTTGTGCTCATTGAGCTTATATCATCTAAGCCTGCTGTTGATATGAACAGGCATAAGGATGAGATTAACTTGTCAAATCTAGCCATGAAGAAGATTCAAAAGAGTGCAATTAGTGAGCTGGTGGACCCTTCTCTTGGTTTTGATTCAGATAATGAGGTTAAGAGGATGATAGTTTCGGTGGCGGAATTGGCTTTTCAATGTTTGCAAAGAGAGAAGGAGTCGAGACCTTCCATGGATGAAGTATTGGATGAGCTGAAGAACATTGAAAGTGGAAAGGGTGAGATACAGCTTCAAGAGGAAGCAAATATTCATGGGGCTGGAGTTTCGCACAGTAATACTGTACATCCACCACCACCCCCCTCGCCCGAATGGGAAGAAGTTGGATTATTGAAGAATATGAGGATACCGTCTTCACCAAACACTGTCACTGATAAATGGGAAAGTAAATGCACCACGCCTAATGCCAGTGCTTAATCACTTGGTCTGTTAGCAATTGTTCATAATCCATTTTTTATCATATATAAGCTTTCAGGACATAGTTGTAAATGAGTGAGCCAAAGCATCATCATCTTATCTACTTGTATAGGTTATTAATTAATAGGATGATTGTATCATACGGCACATTGTAGTCATGCGGAGAGTTAAGTTAAAAGGTACAAGCATTTGACATCACTCTTGTAAAGGTTTTTTTTAGATGAATAAAATAAAAAAGGAGCTAATTACATGTTTGCACCAAATTTATTTCATTACACATATGTGCTAAAAAAATTTTAAGACTTCCGCGTGAAACTCAAATTTTGCTTTCAAAATACTTCAAAGTTCATTTAAATCAACTTGTCATTAAAATTGTTACAACTATCTTATCAAATGATTTGAGTAGATGTGTGTGTGTGTAATGCCCTAGGTTTTAAATAAAAAAGCTAGAAAATTTTTTGAACTAGAAAGGGTGTCAATCATCCTTACCTGTTATTCTGGGTCCTGAATTTTACTAAGTCTGAATCCTTTACTTCTTTTGAAGGCTCTATAATAGAGCTATATTCTTGGAGTTAAAAGTCCTGGCAATAATTCCTAAGAGGAAAATGAGTTAAAGAGTGATTTTTAATAAATTTTATGAAGCTTTTAAACATTTCATTTGTAGTCTACAAGTTTATAAAATTGTAAGAATTCTCAAATTTGAACTAAAACCCAAAATTTGAATTTTGATTTAGTGGGATTTTGATTTTTTTTTTATATTTTATTTGAATACAAATGAGGGGTATTTTCTTATTTATATTTATATTTTAAAGTTAATATAGAATAAAATAAATGAGAATATTAACTTAAAAACACCTCTTCCAACCCTGTTTCATTCAAACTCTATTTTCTTCCAATTCTTTCAAGTTTAATTTGGAATCTTCTATCATCTGAGCTTAAAGACAGTGGTATCATCTTTGCTTCTCTAGAGTTCTGTCGGTGTAGGTCCTTCATCGTTCATCTCTCCAAATGAGTGGGTTCACATTTGTACCCTCTATGCTAATCACTATATATATTTTCACTTAAAACATAAGATTATATATGATTTTAGAGTTTATTTCATGAACTACTGATATTTTGCTGGATGCTGTGTTATTACCTATTGGTTTTATCATGGATATGTTTTCTTGAAAACTTTGGGACTATTATTGAATAAATAAATTTAATAAGCATTAAATTGAGATTTGTATTGTTTAGAGTTGATTGGAAGATTATATGATTACAGGCACTAGATATTTGATATCAAAAGGCTTGAATCCTAATACAGAAGACTTTATGAAATATAGAGAAAAGATTGAGATTCTGATTGAGTTGGCAGTAGCTATAGAGAAACAAGTTGCGTGTTAACGGTAGTTAATTCGTTAACCTTGATACCAAGTAGCCCAGGCCAAAGAGAACAGAGAATTTATTGTCAAACTAGGGATGACGGTATGTAATGCCTAGATGTGACTAGAGATTTATATTCAGAGTTTTGTTATGTCACACATATTGTGCGTAACTAGAGTAAATACTTTTGTTTCTCTATTAGGATAATGTTGGGTCAGTTTACAAAAAGCTATGATTTTGGGTATATGATTTAAAATATAAAATGCTTTAAGATGTTATTATTATTGTTGTTTTTATAGTGTTGTGTATCTTCTCTTGGTGTCCCATGATAAGGGTATCCAGGTGGGGACTTATTCACTGAGTTTTGGTAACAAAACTCACCTCTCTCTCTTCTCTCTTATTTTTACAGATAGAGTAGCTGCTACAGATCCTTCTCAACCTTTTTCCTCCCGGCAGCACTACACGTTAGTTGGTGGGTCCTGCTATCATTTTGATTTAGAGTGTTATAGTGTAGAAGTAGGCAGGATCCCGGTCATAGAGCATGTTTTGTATTTTGTTTTCTATAGTTTATTTGTATTAGTTTTATGGTTATTTTGAAAACCGAGTGAAATAATTATAATGTACATATTGTATGAAGATATATGTGAACTTTGAATTGATTTATAAGCTACTAGCTATGATTGTTTATGGTTTTCTTAAAGGAATGGAAAATTTGTATGTAGGAAGGAAAATTTTCTATTTTAAATGATTTTTTTACGAATAGAATATGCATATAGAAACAGTTAATAGGTCACGAGACTTACGTGAAAATGTGATTTTCTACATGCCGGTCATGTTCCCAAATCGGGTCGTAATAGTGTGGGTGACATGCACCCAAAAGTCAATTTTAACCTAGTCTGTTAGACTATCCTATACGACAAAAACTTATTTTAATCAACTTCCCTTAGACCATTTTGTACAACAAAAGTCGATTTAAATCTACTTTTTTTAGGCTATTCTATACAACAAAATCCGATTTTAATCAGCTTCCCTTAGAGCTTTATGTACAACAAAAGTCAATTTCCCTATTTAAATCGGGTTTATGAACACTTTCTACCACGGTGCAAATCGATCGCAACTTTTAATGGCACACCCAAGGTAGCCTATTCCTAGAAATATGTCAAGGAATGTGTAGCATATTCGGTGGGGCTTTCTGACACAAATAAAATAAAGAGAAGATGATATTACATGTATGTTTGCGTTTCAATCTGTTTACACATATGTCATAATCCATATATAATGGAAGTCGACTATACTCAACTTCATCTCCACCAACATTGCCCGCACTGCAAGTATGTCTGCATGAGTCAGAATCTCTACAAGAATCGACTATAATCAACTTTGCTTCACTATTAATCGACTTTCGCTCTATGCTGAAGTTAACTATAGTCGATTAGCTCCAATGAGTTGACTATAATTGACTTTGGAGTGCTGCAGTAGTCAACTTTAATTGGTTGATATAAAAGCTGAGGTTCCTTCCTTTCCGAGGCAAACGAGGCGTTCTTTTCCCTTCCAAGGCAGCTGAGGCAGCAAGCATAAGGTGTTCGTTTTCCTCTCCCAAGCCGAGGTGTTCCTTTCCCTTTTCTTGTGAGGCAGCTGAGGCATTCATTTCCCTTTCCCAATCCGTTTATTGTAGTTTTGCAATTAGGTAGCTATGTTAATTGATTTGTGAAAAGCAAGTTGAAGTTTCTTTAGTTTTTTATTTTATTTGATTTTAGGGCATTGTTATAGAATGTCGTGAATATAATTTTAGTCTTTGTTAAATTTATTTTGTAAGTATTTAATTGAAGAAAGAAATAATAAATTGTAATAGATATATAGTCTTAGTGTTAGAGCTTAGCGAACACTTTGTTATTATAATTGGCAAAATTTAATAAAGTTAATTTTAGTTTTATTCTCTGTAACCTTAATAAATTTAATTTTAGTATTTGTTAGATTTGTTTTGTGGGTATTTAGATTTTAGTCTTTTGAAAGAAACTCTGGGGTGCTAGGATTTTAGTTTTAGTCTTAGTTAACTTTAATAAATTTAATTTTAGTTTTTGTTTATTTAAGTATAGTGTTGTTGTAACTAAGACTAAAAGTAAACTAAGACTAACATTTACACAGACTAAAACTAAAACCCTAGTATCCCACGGATAAGGCTGCAAACTCCACGACTGAGACTGCAGACTCTACAGCTGTGGCTGGAGGCTCCACAGCTGAGACTGCAGGCCCCATAGCTGAGACTGCAAGTTCCATGGCTGAGACTAGAGACTCCACGACTGTGGCTGACGGCTCCACGGCTGTGGCTGAAGGCTCTATGGCTAAGATTGCAAGTTTCACGGCTGAGAATTCAGGCACAACTGTGAAGGCTCCAGTCTCAGCCGTGGAACTTGCACTCTTAGCCGTGGAGCCTTCAGCCACAGCCGTGGAACTTGCAATCTTAGCCGTGGAGCCTTCAGCCATAGCCATGGAGGCTCCAGACTCAGTCGTGGAACTTGCAATCTCAGTCATAGAGCCTTCAGCCACAGCCGTGGAGTCTCTAGTCTCAGTTGTGGAGCCTCCAACCACAGCCTTGGAGTCTACAGTCTCAGCCGTGGAGTCTGCAGCCTTATCCGTGGGATACTGGGATCTTAGTTTTAGTCTTTGTTAATGTTAATCTTAGTTAATTTTAGTTTTAGTCTTAGTTACAGCAACACTATACTTAAATTAACAAAAACTAAAATTAAATTTACTAAAGTTAACTAAGACTAAAACTAAAATTAACTAAGACTAAGACTAACAGTAACACTAACAAAGACTAAAACTAAAATCTTAGTACCCTAGAGTTTCTTTATAAAGACTAAAAACTAAATCCCCACAAAACAAATCTTACAAATACTAAAATTAAATTTATTAAGGTTACAAAGAATAAAACTAAAATTAACTTTATTAAATTTTTCTAATTATAACAAAGTGTTCGCTAAGCTCTAACACTAAGACTATATATCTATTACAATTTACTATTTCTTTTTTCAATTAAATACTCACAAAATAAATTTAACAAAGACTAAAATTATATTTACAACATTCTATAAAAATGCACTAAAATCAAATAAAATGAAAAATTAAAGAAACTTCAGCTTACTTTTCACAAATCATTTAACATAGCTATGTAATTGCAAAACTACAATAAATGGATTGGGAAAGGAAAAGAAACTCCTCGGCTACCTCAGAAGAGAAGGAAAAGGAGCGCCTCGGCTTAGGAAAGGAAAACGAATGCCTTGTGCTTGCTACTCGGCTGCTTCGGAAAGGAAAGGAACGCCTTGACTGCCTCGGAAGGGAAGGAACCTTAGCTTTTATAGCAACCGATTAAAGGTGACTACTGTAGCACTCCAAAGTTGATTATAGTCGACTCACTGGAGCTAATCGACTATAGCTGACTTCAGCATAGAGGGAAAAACGATTATAATCGACTCTAATAATGAAGCAAAGTCAATTATAGTTGATTCTTGTAGTGGTTCTGACTCATGCTGACATGCTTGCAGTGTGGGCAGTGTTGGTGGAAATGAAGTTGAGTATAGTTGAATTTCCTTTTACACAGGAGTCAATTTTAGTTCACTTCTATTATATATGGATTAGGACATATGTGTGAACAGATTGAAATGTAGACATATATATAATATCACATTCTCTTTATTTTATTTGTGTCAAAAAGCCTATTCGGTGGAGTAACATGATGGTTACACGAAATTTCAATATTGCTTTTCACAATTAATTTTGTTTTATAAATATAGATGAGGGTAACTTTATGAAGTTTATTTTCAAATTATACAAGAATTTAATTATATACACTTTAATTGGCCCCAATAACTTTTTAAAGTTTAATTTTAATGTATTATTATCCTATTAAATTTATTAAGTAGTTAATGCCAAAAAAAATTATTTAAAAGTAATGCTATACATTCAGAAAAATACATACAAAATCTTTAATAAAAATCATAATAATTATTAGATGAAAGATGGTATGACTCATCAATTTATCTAAAGACTAATTTAATAACATGGGTAGAACTTGACCATATTATTAATATAACATTATATGATTAAATAATTCTCTAACCATTTTTATACAGTTAGAGTACCAATATTACTATTATTATTATTAAACTAAATACCCAAATAGGTCCCTCAGGTTTGTATTGAGGGATAAGTTAGTCCATCCGGTTTTAAAAATTTTAAATTGGTCCCTCATATTTCAAAAAAGGAACAAATTGGTCCTCTGTATAGTTTTATAAGAATTAAACTAAATACCCAAACAGGTCCATCAAATTTGTATTAAGAGACAAGTTAGTCCCCAGGTTTTAAAAATCTCAAATTGATCCTTCACATTTCAAAAAAGAGGACAAATTGACCCTCTTTACAATTCTGTACAGTTAAAAAAAGGATAAATTGATCCCTCCATATAATGTATGGAACTATACAAAGAATTAATTTATCTTTTTTTTAAAAATATAAGAGATCAATTTAAATTTTTTAAATTTTAGAGATTAACTTGTCCTTTAATATAAATTTAAGGGACGTATCTAGATAATTAGTCTTATTATTATTATTATTATTATTATTATTTCTTTTGGGTCAAATCATTGAGTTGACAAAGCCTATACAAATACGTAGTAGGTAGACGTACTGTTGGAGATAAGGGGAAGCATGTGGACATACTCCTAGGCCTCTGAAAATTTTGGACTAGAATATCGACCAGGCAAAACAAACACTGCCCTGTCTCAACACTATGCAAGGAACAACTTTGGAAGTGAATCCAAATAGTGGTAGAAGCTATCTCTAATACCGATTTAAATAAACTTTTGATGTGCCCAAGAGGGCAAGAGAAGTTGATTAAAATTGATTTGTAGGCGCAGGCCTCTTTCATACTTATGTTTAAATCACTTGATAAGACAGTTGTATTTTATATGTCTGCTCAAATCACCTGATAAGACCATTGTAGCAGATCTAATTAAAAGTTGATTTAAATTGATTTCTTAGTATTTTAAAAGCAAAATTTGAGTTATATATAAAAATTGATTTAAATCCACTTCTATTAAAAATAATTTAACACATATTTAATGCAATAAAATCCGGTGCATACATGTAATTAGGTTTTTTTTATTTTGTGTTAAAAAACCCTATTATAAATTAGCTCTGTACTTTATTTATGTAAATTATTATTCTTTCTCATTTTAGCAATATTTTCAATAAAATAACAAAAATGACATGCAATAAATGTCATAAAATAATTTTTTTTTTTAATTTCAAAAACACTTAAAAAATTGTCTATGTTGTTAGGCTTTAGGATGTCATTCCAGGCTACCCCTTTTTTCTTTCTTTGACTTTGGTCAATATTCCAGGCTCTACTACTTGAATCACACACAAACGCACCGCCCCTCATACTGTAGCCTTACGATAAAAGTCGATTGAGCATGGCTGAAACGAAATGTAAGTGACGACAGGGCTTGGAAATCCTCTCCTCATTTTGCTTCAATTCCTTTTTGTCTTCATAAAGCAGACTAATAAATTAGACTAGACTGGCTCTGATATACCACTACCACCCTATATCGAACAACTGCCAACCCTAAGTGGTGCCTACTTAAATGGGAACTCCAGATGTGCAGAAATAAAATCATGAAATAAACATATGACTGTGTCAAATTCAGGACGCGTTTTCCACAAATATGTGCTTTCTTGCCACAGACTTTGACTTGAAACCAAGTGTCATTATCTATTCCTTGTAACGGTCCAAACCACTTTACCCCCACAAATCTAGTGCCTAGTTTTTTATTTTTTTTTAATTTATTTATTTTCTTTTTTCAATTCTAGACTCCAAAATCTCATTTGCATACACTTCTAATCACCAATATGCCGTGGTTTTCATCACCAAGCACCCAAGATTCGACTGAAGTTTCCCTACAAGTCCCGATATGTTCGTGGCCAGAAGCAAAGGGAAAATAAATAGTTCTGAGTTAACTTTAAACAGTGCATTTGGTAAGGCGTGGATAATGGAGGAGGCAGTATCTCAATGTTTGTACTTAAGTGCTGTTTCGTCAAAAGGCGAGATTGTGGTGGAAACGTGGTGGGTCATGCTTCATAGTTGGGATAATGAAAGGGATCCCATGGCCTAGCTTCAAGTGCTTGTTTGTATCACTCGGTTACTCTACCTCTCCTTTTTACTAAGTCTTTCTACGCTCATTTTTTTCAAGTCAACTTGCGTATCAAAGTTGTTCTCTTAGATGAGATGATGCTTGATACAAGTATATATTTGTGAGCTAAGTATATGGCATAACACTTAGCACTACTTCACGTACACTACATTATAAAGAGAGGCTAGAGTCCGTTACTTGTTGCTCATATATTAAGTTGGTAATAGTCAGGTATGGCTCCAGTTTCTTTGTTCTGCTTTGTCTTGTTTTCTCACCTTGTACTGATCCTCTCTGCTGGGCACGAAGACAAATGTCCACACTCCTTTACTTGTGGAAGGCTTGGGCGATTCCAATACCCTTTCACCAAGGCAGAACTCCCTCACTGTGGCTTGTTACCCATACATGACTGTGAAAATTTTACTTCTTATCCCAAGAAGGTACAACTGGAGAAGAATGGAATAACCTTTGAGCTTACCGGCGTTGCTGAACCGAATAAGATCATTTCTATTTTTGATGAAGATTTTCACACGCGTTTGGAGCAGCACACTTGTGACACTTTGAAGAATAATTATAGTAGTCTTCCTCCCCCTTCTCCTTTGGTGTCTTTCTATATTGAATTCAATGTAACTCTGTTCCGATGCAATCACCACCTCAATACCACGCCCCCTACACATTATAACAAAAAAAATTGCACTGGCTACGATATCTATTATGATAAAAACCACACCTCCCCTAGTAAAGAGGATGCCCGCACTACTTTCTCAGAATGCTCAGTTGTTCGGTTTGCATCAAAAGACGTGACTGATACCAAAGAGATTCTATCGTTCGTATCCGCTGAGATGGTTGTTGAAGTAGTATTATCTCATGATTGTGACGAGTGCTTCAATCGCAGAGGAGGCCAATGTCGACTTGACACCAATGACACATTTTATTGTGACACAGGTACATAGCTAACTTGGCTGCTTTACATCACCGGCATCATGCAAATTAGAATAAGCTCGGCTGTAATAATAAATTAATGGTGTTCTTCTTGTGGCTAGTTTGGTCCTAATGCTTTATTGCTTTACAAATTAATTTGAATAATTTCTTCAATTAACTTCTGCTGCAGTGCCAAAGGATAATAAGAGTAAAGCCTTGAAGCTGGGACTCGGACTCGGACTCGGACTCGGAATAGGTAACGTTAGATATCCTGCAGTTAAGAGTTCATAATAATGATCCTAGTTCATGAATCTTTAAAGGCTTTGTCATATTAAAAGTTGGAATTTCCCCATTGCAGGTTTAGGTATCATAATGCTGTGCATTTCGATCATTGGATGCTTCTTTAGAGGACGCTATAGAATAAAACATGCTCCTTCAGACCGCCGATACCAATCAAAAAGCTCACACACTGATGCAAATGATCTCGATGAGAATCCGGACCCAGAAAGTGGCAGGGACCATTTTGGAATCCCTCTCTTCTCTTACAAGGAGCTAAAAGAAGCTACAAATAATTTCCACCATGCCACCCAACTTGGAAGTGGAGGCTTCGGAACAGTTTACTATGGTAAGCCATTCCCAAACTTCAGTGAAGCACACATTCACCGGGCCTTCCATCTTGTAGATAAATAACTGAGTTATTAATTACCTGATGAAAAATTCCAAACCAGGAAAACTGCGAGATGGAAGGGAAGTTGCCGTGAAGCGTCTCTATGAGCACAACTACAGGCGACAAGAACAATTCACCAATGAAATTCAGATCCTTACACGCATGCGCCACAGAAATCTTGTGTCCCTCTATGGCTGCACTTCACGTCACAGCCATGAACTACTGCTTGTGTATGAGTATGTTCCAAATGGTACGGTTGCTTGTCATCTCCATGGTGATTTAGCAAAAAGTGCTACACTGCCATGGCATACAAGAATGAAAATTGCCATAGACACAGCTTGCTCATTGTCTTATCTCCATGCATCTGACATCATCCACCGCGATGTGAAAACAAACAACATTCTCCTCGACGACAATTATACTGTCAAGGTTGCAGATTTTGGCCTTTCAAGACTATTCCCCAGCGATGTCACTCATGTCTCCACAGCTCCACAAGGGACCCCTGGTTATGTTGACCCTGAATATTACCGGTGCTACCAGCTTACTAGCAAGAGTGATGTATATAGTTTCGGGGTTGTGCTTATTGAGCTTATATCTTCCAAGCCTGCTGTTGACATGAGCAGGCATAAGGATGAGATTAACTTGTCTGATCTAGCCATAAAGAAGATTCAAAATGGTGCAATTAGTGAGCTGGTGGACCCTTCTCTTGGTTTTGATTCGGATAATGAAGTTAAGAGGATGGTAGTTTCAGTGGCTGAGTTGGCTTTTCAGTGCTTGCAACGGGATAGGGAATTGAGGCCTTCCATGAATGAGGTTTTGAAGGTGCTGGTGACAATTGAAAGTTTGAAGGATAAAGCCGAAGGTGTGGAGGATGTGGATGTGCATTCACCGCCATCTCCACCTTCACCAGATTTGGATGGCGTTGGACTATTGAAGAACATGATGATGTTATCGCCTTCACCAAAAGCCGTGACTGATAGATGGAATAGTGAATCTACTACGCCTAATGTGAGTGGTTAGTCACATTCACATATCCTTGTGGATACTATCCCTGCTTACTGCATTCTCGGTCCAGTAGCACTATCAATGTAAATGAGTTGGAAGTATCATATCTTTTCGATCCACTTTTATTGGTTGATAAATTACTGAATATCCAAACAGGGCTCTTGGATCTGTATCGAGAACAAGTTAGTTTTTTAAGTTTTGAAAATCTCAAATTGTTCTCTTATATTTTAAAAAATACTACAAATTAGTTCTCTGTATAACTTCATACAGTTAAAAATTGGATCAATTGGTCCCTCTATACATTTTACTAAACTGTATATAGGATCAACGTCCCATTTTTTTGAAATGTGAGGGAACAATTTGAAATTTTTAAAATTTGAGGGACTAACTTATCCCCAATACAAATCTAATAGAACTATTTAGATATTTAGTCTTAATAAAATGATCATAGATATTATGCATAATATTTTAAGGAGCATTGCTATGCATCACATTCAACTGATAGAGTGGGTGTCATAAATTGGACACCCATTTTTAAATATTAAAATATCTTTTATCTATTTCAAATGGCGACCTAATGCACATTTGATGCTTAATGGATGTGATATGACACTTAAAAAAAATGAGTTATTATCTAAACATCCGTTCAAATTCAGTGGTAGAAAATGATAACTTATTAATTTAATCAGACCCCACACAAAATTTAAAGTTGATGAATTAGGTGATTTTAAGGTGTCAAATATATTAGATGTTGAAAGAATATTTTCCTAAAAGAAAAAAATCTCAAGTGCATCATCATTTGAAAAGAAGTTGTGTTATTTATACTCATAGATTATAGTATACTGTGTTGATTTACACTTCATTTATCATTGGATAGGATGTGGGTCCTATTCAAATTGGATTCATATCCCATCCAATAATAGATAATATGTGAGTAAACAAGGTATACTACATCCTATGAGTACAAATAATATTCTTTTATGAAAAAGGAAGCAATGTTAAATAGAAATTATCAATTTTTTTGTAAATTGAATTATATATTATATATAAATTAATTTAAAAAATAAAATTGCAATATTTTAAAATAAATGTAATAAATTATATAATCAAATTATGTGTATGAATATATAAATAATCCAATGGAGAGAGGGAGGGGGACCAACGCTCTGCTTGCCCCTTTAAATATGTCCCGGGATGTCTTCATGTGACATTGTCAGGCGTAAGGATTTAAAAACGGAAAATCTTATATAGGAAAGAGAGATTTTTAAATTTATAATGTATGAAACATGCTGGCCACAGAGTTCAATAATTAACTTCTTTTCTTTTGGTACCAAAAAAAAAAAAAAAAAGACTAACTTCTTTTTATTTTCTTAATGAGTGACTAAAAAGCTAGGGAGTATCTGGTAACTGTCTCTAGACAATATAGATAAAGACATAAAAAATATTACTATTTAAGAGGTGATATTAAAAAAAATTTAAATTTCTATCTTTATATCTTATCCCCACTTTTTAGAGAGACAAAAATATAGAAAAATTTTATTTTGGAGACAGAAATTTTTTTTTCTCCATACACAGTCCCCACCATCAAATATTTTTCTATTCCTATTGTCCCTATATTTCTTACTTATCCCAAGACATTAAACAAACTCAACATCTATATATATATATATATATATATATATATATATATATATATATATATATATATATTTATATATATATATATTATCACCACTGTATTCAGAAGTTATTACATTCACTATATAAATGATCATGTCTAATCACATTGTTTAAGATAACAAGTGACGTTGACGATAAAAAGAAAAAAAAAAAATAAGTGATGAATTGAATTTGTGAAATTATTTGATACTACTTTTATCTCACTCTATTCATCAACTTTTTAAGATTTGTTTATTTCAAAATATTTGTTTATATGTCAAATCAATGGAACATTATTTTTTTTATCAATATTATCCTTAGTGTAATTAATTATATTTATTTACTTTAATTAATTATATTTACTCTTGCTTTTAATAAGATCGAATAATATTACCTACTAAAACAAATTTATATTATTATAAAGATTTATTTATTATTATTTTAGTATATATATTTTTTTAACTTTTTCATGACAAATGGAGTGACATAAAGGGCTGAATACATATTCAATATGATTATAGTGTGAATCAGAAATCATCTTATTTGACATATAAATCATTATTTCTTTTTGGTACAAACGATTGACCATTTATATTATTGCTGCAAACATTAATTAATTCTTGGTGTACAAATAATGTCCGAAACGGGAAATATCTTAGTAATGGTAATAGTAAGAAAAAATATTTATTTTAATTTATATATTTATTGATATATAAATTTTATGAATAATTATTATCTTTTATTTTATCTGTAATTTTAATATAATAATTGATATATCAATTAATAAATGAAATAGAATAAATATATATATATTTTACTGTATCGAAGTATTTCTCAGTTAGAAACAGAGGAGAGAGTGCACAACTTGTTTTGCCGAGGCACCCACAAAAGAAGGCAACGCGTTTTGCCGTAGTGTGAACACTTATGCTTACAAAGTGTATGTCAATGTCCTATCCATCTCTCTCATCACGTAATTTCTTTGTCTCCTGTCCTCTATTTTCTTCCGCCTCTTCAATCCTCCAATAACACTTCAGCAGGTTGTGTGAATATCCCAATCACCATTCACCACTACATGGGAATCTCGATTACGGTGCACACAAGTTTTGCTAATATTACAATCAAAGACAATTATCCTAATATCACAAGTTTCAGAAGCGCCAAAGAAAAGACAGAGTCCTTCCACGGAACGTGAGAGTAAAGGAATCAGAATGTTTGTGATTAAATTCGATAATTGGTCTCGTCACTTGTGTTTCGTGGAATGGTCAAGTGGAATTCTTTGGCCCAAGACGTACAAGTTCCCACTCTAGTCTATCCTTGTATAGTGAACTTCCAAGTCATCTGGCGTGTCAACCAGTTCGAATGGTTATATTATATAGTGAAGGAAGTTTAGAAAAATGTACAACCAACTTTCATAAGAGAGTCATGTTCATACTTCTTACTGTCCACAAGCATCTCTTTACGTGTGGAGATTACCTGTTTTTGGCCATAGAAGCATTGCTTTGCTTTGTGTAATGGCTTCCCTTTTTATATTCAAATCAATGGTTTTCTCTCAGCTTCTGCTTCTTGTCTCAGGCTCAGCTCACTATGAGAAGTGTCCATCCTCTTTTATGTGTGGCGACCTTGGCACCATCAAGTTTCCTTTCACAGTCTCACAGCAGCCGCACTGTGGCGTATTGGCAATCCATGGCTGCCGTGATCCGAATCCAAAGGCGAACAAAAGCATCCAAATAAGCCATACACCAACGGCAAGGTTTCGTGTAGTATTCATGGAACCTTATGCCATAACATTCAAAGATGAGGCTTTATGTCACTATTTGCAATCCGAAAATTGCACAGCCTTTAGCTACAATGTTACTCTTCCTCCCAGCTCTCCTCTAGGTTCTGTATATATCAAATATAATACAACCCTGTTCAGATGCAATAAGTCTCTCAGTGTCATCCCCCTTTCCCAAAATTTTTATAAATATGCAAATTGTTCTGGGTACGATGTCATACATTATAGCCTTCCGAGTATTGGAAATCCTCGGGACTTGCAGTTCCTAAAGTCTTTGACAGCATGTTCCAAGCTTCAGTTTGCTTTAAAAGGCGACCTAGACACTAGTAACCCTTATTATTTTCTTTCTGACGAGATAATCATGGAAATACAATTATCCGATGACTGTAAAAATTGCATTCATCACAAAAGAGGCCAATGTCAACTTGACATCCAAGGACAGTTCTATTGCGTCAGAGGTATGCACATATACATATACACAATTAGGCATATATTTAAATTCAATCCCAGGTTACAGTAACCAGGTAGGTGGGTAGGTAGTTAATACGTTCTCAAAATTAACCCATTCTTCTGCGTTACATTAATTTGATTCTGATTGTTTGAGTAA
Source organism: Dalbergia cochinchinensis (assembly GCA_031216125.1). Classification (NCBI taxonomy): domain Eukaryota; kingdom Viridiplantae; phylum Streptophyta; class Magnoliopsida; order Fabales; family Fabaceae; genus Dalbergia; species Dalbergia cochinchinensis. The sequence goes on from CM062369.1 coordinate 62,500,751, forward strand.
TTTGATTAATTGTTTCATTCAATTCTTCTGCAGATATTAATTTGGCTTGGAAGTTAGGACTGGGTAATGTTTCCAAACATTCGACATGTGCCTTCAAAAGCCGGCCTTTTTTCAAACAAAAACAAGAAGTCCCACTAATTATTTGTCTCGTTTCAACCTTTTATATTTCAATGCGAGGGATGGCAGGACGTGGCAATTATATTTAGTTCGTAGTTAAACAGTTTCAAATTTCTCCTTTGCATGTTATTGGAGAATTATTCAAGAAAATGGTATTTAACTCGGCTGACCTGTTTTCAGGTGTTGGACTCCCAGGCTTTATTATAACTGGGATGTTGCTGATTATATGGCTTTGGAAACCAAGATGTGGTCCTAATTTCTACTCAAATCCACAACCAGAGAGTGCCAGTGTCTACTTTGGGGTCCCTGTCTTCTCCTATAAGGATCTTGAAGCAGCAACAAAAAATTTTGACCCTTCAAGAGTACTTGGAGATGGAGGCTTTGGGACTGTTTACTATGGTACAAATTTAAGTGTCACAGACACTCCCCTTTCCATTAAAATTTGAAGCAGTAGATTCAATTGGTGTTCCATATAGTTCAATAATTCCTACTTTTTATCTCTAAAAACCATAGGAAAACTCAAAGATGGACGTGAAGTTGCCATCAAGCGCTTATATGAGCACAACTATAGGCGAGTGGAACAATTCATGAATGAAGTCAAGATCCTAACACGTTTGCGGCACATAAACCTTGTGTCTCTCTATGGCTGCACATCACGGCACAGCCATGAACTGCTGCTTGTGTATGAATACATCTCGAACGGCACTATAGCTAGTCATCTCCATCACAGATCAACAAGGGCTGGCTTTCTGCCTTGGCCTATCAGAATGAAAGTTGCCGTAGAGACTGCAACTGCACTGGCTTATCTCCATGCTTCTGACATCATTCACCGTGATGTGAAAACCAACAACATTCTTCTCGACAACAGCTTCTGTGTTAAGGTTGCAGATTTTGGGATGTCAAGGCTGTTCCCCAATGATGTCACACATGTCTCCACAGCTCCACAGGGAACCCCTGGCTATCTTGATCCAGAATATCACCAATTCTACCAGCTTACAAGCAAGAGTGATGTGTATAGCTTTGGGGTTGTGCTCATTGAGCTTATATCATCTATGCCAGCAGTTGATATGACCAGGCATAAGGATGAGATAAGCTTGGCAAATCTAGCCATAAAGAAGATTAAAAATGGTGCAACTGGTGAGCTGGTTGATCCTTCCCTTGGTTTTGAGTCAGATAGTGATGTTAGAAGGGAAATAGTTTTATTGGCAGAATTGGCTTTTCAGTGCTTGCAACGGGACAAGGAGTTGAGGCCCTCCATGGATGAGGTGTTGGAGGCACTGAGGAGGATTGAGAGTGGGAAGCATGTGGCTGGGCCTCTAGAGGAAGTTGAAGATGATGATGGTAATGTAGATTGTCCACCGTCTCCAGCTTCACCAGATCATGATGAGGTGAAATTGTTGAAGAGTATGAAGCCAACACCATCGCCAAAAGCTGTTACTGAAAAATGGGATAGTGAATCTACTGCACCTTCACCTAATGTCAGCAGTCAATCACCAAGTGAATCCAATGTTTCCATCAGGTCATTTTGTCAAGAAAGAACTAGTGGGACCTGATTATGCATGTACACCTGATTTTGCTGTTAGTACAGTTTTGTTTCTTGATTAAAATATAGCGTAATTGCCGCAACATCCTCCAAGGCCGGCATAATGAAAATGATAATATAAAATTTATTCTTAAATTAATTTTAATTTTGGCTAAAGTTAAAAATATTTTGATGGGATTAAAACTATTGCTTTAAAATTATTTGACTCTGGGAATCAAATTTGATTAGAAAAGAGTAAAAAATTAATTCCATTATACCTCTAATATATCCATATAAATACAATCAGAAAAGAGTAAAAATTTAATTTCATTGTACTTTTAATACAACCGTATAAATACAATTACCCTAAAACTCATTATGCAAATTAATTATAACTTTAATAATATTTATTTTTATCCAAAAATTATAATTATATAAAAAATAATGTAAAATTAAATTAAAAAAATTCAAAGAAAAATTAAGTTTGAGTTTATAGTTGTTAGTGTAACGTCCGGGAACGCAGTCAGGGAGTGATCGCCGGTGCAAGAAGGCATGAACAAGGTGCAGCTCCTGACATACTTCCAAACGGAGAGGTATATGGATGAACCGATTATATACCCGAATGAAGGGGATCCTGAGACTGTGTAGGTATGAGACTGTACAGTTAAGAAGGGTTTATATGAATTGATTTGTACTACCTATACCAACAAGATGCATCTTCTTTTCGGTAGCCTATCTCTAAAGAACTTCATAGTTTATCGTGCTTGACTTGTAGAAATTTTGGGATGGGTGACCTCCTAGGAAGTTTTTCTATGAAGTTTTCTTAGGAAGTGTGTGAGTGAGGACAAAGTACGCTGAAAAGACTCGTGTTGGTTTGTGGGGACAATCATCAATCCATAAAGCAGCAGGGGATGTTACAAATGGTATCAGAGCCTGTACCTCTCCTAGTACGGAATGGTATAGGGATGAACCAAGCGGAAGCTGATGGGCATGTAATGCCTAGGGACGAAGTGGGGGAGTGATTGTCGGTGCAAGAAAGCACGGACAAGGTACGGCTCCTGACAGACTTCCAAGCAGAGGGGTACATGAATGAACCGATTACACACCCGAATGAGAGAGATCTTGAGACTGTGTAGGTATGGGACTATACAGTTAAGGAGGGCTTATATGAATTGATTTGTACTACCTATACCAACAAGATGCATCTTCTTTTTAGTAGCCTATCTCTAAAGAACTTCATAGTTAAGCGTGCTTAACTTGGAGAAATTTTGGAATTGATGACCTCTTGAAAAGTTTTCATAGGAAGCGTGTGAGTGAGGATAAAGCACGCTGAAAAGACTCGTGTTGGTTTGTGGAGATAGTCATCAATCCATAAAGTAGCAGGGGATGTTACAATTAGCTATGCCAACATATCCTCTAGTGCAATAAAAAAACTCAAAACTACATCATTCTTATAGAAAATAAGTGTATGTTGGGTTGATTTTATTAAGAACAAAATAAAAGAATTTCAGTTTTGTACGAGGCTTAGGATAACATAAACTATACAATAAGCCATTAGATTCTTGTGAAACTTGAGGATGACAAGTCATACATCAACATCACAGGTTATTGAATGGAATAAAAAAATGTGTATGGATTGATTTTATTCATGAAAATAATTTTTGATAAAAGAAATTAAAACTCACTCTTACTCAAGATTTAAAATAGTGTTAGATATACAATAAATTCTTCTATTCTCATGAAACTTAAAGATGACAAATCATACATCATCAGGAGTTGTTGCATGAATTTAAAAAAATTTGCCCAAAAATTCTCAAACTATCTTTTTTGGTTTACAAAATGAACCAAAACAACCTATAATAATAAAAACAAACTCTAATCCTAAACATCCCATTTAGTAAAAAAAAAAAAAGAAAACCCCAAGCCCCAAACCAAACACACACAAATAAAACAAAACAAGAGAAGGACCTAACCCAAAAAAAAAAACAAAAAATAAGATAAAATAAAGAAAGGAAAGAAAAAAAAAGGATGAAATCCCTAAATCCCTGTAATGTGGAATATGCAGATGCTGAAAGTTAAAGGAAGACAGCAGCTTATGGCTGTCATCATAATGTCCCCGGCTGCATCCCGGCGTCTACAGGACGGCCACCACGGCGGAAGGCGACAGTGCGAGGCAAAAAAAAAAAAAAAACAGAAAACCCCAAACCAAACACAGACAAATAAAACAAAACAAGAGAAGGACCTAATCCCAAAAAAACAAACAGAAAATAAGATAAAATAAAGAAAGGAAAGAAAAAAAAAAAAGGGATGAAATCCCTAAATCCCTAAATCCCTGTAATGTGGAATATGCAGATGCTGAAAGTTAAAGGAAGACAGCAGCTTATGGCTGTCATCATAATGTCCCCGGCTGCATCCCGGCGTCTACAGGACGGCCACCACGGCGGAAGGAGACAGTGCGAGGGCTGCCAAGCTTCGCGGCACTTCCGGCTGGCTTCGTAGCGGAGACGACGGTGGTCTCCTTGGCACGCGACGGCCGCGAATCCGAAGACAGGATCTTTCGCGATTTTCTGGTGATGGCTAGGATGGCTGTGGGCAGTGGTTACATGGTTAGTGAAAATGTGAGTTGCGGCTGTCCATGGTGTCTGTACTGGTAGATTTGGGTGGCCATGGGTTGTGGTTTTTGTGGTTTTCCGGTGAGGTTTGGGGTCGTGATGGTGATGGTGGTTCACGGTTGCTGGCTAATAGCTGATTCAAGGTAGAGGTGTGGGCAGTGGCTGTGCAGTTGAGATTGTTCGATGGCTGTGATGGTGAGGATGAGAGGAAGGCTATGGTGATAAGGCTTACAGGTTTGGTTTCTTTGGTGAGTAACGGAGATGATGATGCTGTCAGTGAAAACCAGTGTTCGACCAATGCGGCTATTGCAATGTGCATTGCGGCATGATCTTGATGTATGCAGAGATTATGCTACGCATTTGCTTCCAGAACTCATTTCACCCTGTCAAACACCTATGATCTAAACGAGGACTCACTGTTAAATGTTAATCACCCTGTCTGTTACCGTGTGTCACTTTCTGTTATCGTGCCACCTTTCTCTTATGGGATGATTGGGTGTTGTATAGAGAGCAAAGCGCACAGATTTTGAGAGTCGGTTAGTCCATTAAGATAGAGTTAAGTTACTTAGAATCTGGGTTAATTTTTTTGGTTAGTCAAGATTTTGATTTGATTTTTTTATTTTATTTTAACTAGGATTTCAAGTAATAAATTTAAATTTCAAATGCAAAAAATAGATTTGAAAGAAAAACAAAAGAAAAAGATAAATTAAAGATAAAGATATGGTGTTTATAGTAATACTAGTAGTGACACATATAATTTGAGAGCAGTGTTATTTGTACAATTTAGAAGTCAGTATTCAAATTTCTAACTAGAGATTTAAATAAACTAATTAGTTTATTACATATGATGATAGTTCTTATTTATCCAATCAATTTATCACATACAATAATAAAAAAATAAATATCTCATTACATCCACTTTTTGGAATAGTTATTTTCTATAACCTGACTTGTACCTCCTTTATTCAATATAAGCTAAACTCTCTAGATATTAAAATATACGTAGCAGTAGTTACACATATAATGTGAACTAGAATTTGTTGTGCCCAATTACAGGGGTCTAATTTCTTATATTATTTCCACTTAAAAAATTCTTATATTTTTTAAATAAAAAATATTTCATTTACATTTGAAAATTGAAATCCTATACTTTTCCATGTACTTTGTTTACCTTACTTTTATAAGGTCAAAACCTTATTTATACTTTCATTTTTATATATTGATAATATAATAAAATAATTCAATAAATCAAATTTTATCCAAGTAACAAATCATAGAAAATTACTACATACTATTATAATCATTCACTATGATTTATCATTTCGATAAAATTTATTGATTGATACTATAATTTTTTTTTATATTATTGATACATAGAAATTACAATATACATATGAAAAGCAAGGTTGACTTGAGTTTTTTCTTTTTTAATATTGAGTCAAAATAACAATATAGATTCAATAGTTTAATTTTAATGCGCCAAAAATATAATTTATTGTGCAGAGTTATCTAATCACAAATCGCTATATCATTAAAATATATTTGATTTTATTCTGCTATTTTAAAAATTATGTGGGACTTGATTGAATTACGATGCATTATATTTAAATATATTAGTGTGAACTCAAGTTATTGGTTGCAAGAAAAGTAAACTCTAATTCCATTCAAACTTTTTATGTAATGGTTTATCAAAATAGGAGTGCCAATGACCAAATATCACATCACTAACTTATAGAATTGAAACTCTAATATCATATCATGAATCATATTTTCTAAAAGTTAGATTAAAGAGTCATATATCACAAATCATTTGATAAGATATACTACCTCTATTTCTAATTAATAGTCATTTTTAAAAAGTTATATAATTTTGATACATTGAAAGTTTATGTATTTTATTATAATTTGTATTCAGATATATTAACTTTTAATATATTAAAATTATATAATTTTTTAAAAGTAATTATTTGTAAGGAATAGAAGGAGTATAAATTATTATTTCATATACAAACGGTTCACAATTTGCATTATTATTGCTGACGTTAATTAATTCATATACATTGTACAAGGTACCTAGAAATTACCCAAAAAAAACAATTACCCAAAAAAAAAAATACAAGGTACCCAGAAATCAACGCGACGTATTTCGCCAGTGTGAACTGTGAAGTGTGAACTCTTATGCAGCAAACCATGACCTCAACCAAGTGTCAACATCCTATCATCCTATCCATTCTTATCATCCCGAAATCTCTCTCTCTCCTGTCCCCTATCTTCTTCCGCGTACCTTTTCAATCCTCCAATAGGCTCTTGCAGTCAGTGTAGATGTCATAATCACCACTAAATGTAATCCTTGATTACGGGTGTTCCCCCTATTAGTTCCACTCCGTTTGCGTTTAATACAAGCATTTTGTCGATTTCCAAGTCAACTGACTCGTCAACCTGGGTAACTGAGGGTGTATCCTGTGGAGGACGTTTATAGTTAATGTACAAAACAGTTCCTTTTAGAGCACCTCCACAAATAACAAAGCAGCGCCCTCGTCCTTGCAGCAACGGTAACGGAAGACGGACTCGTGCGTCGGAGGTGAGTTGAAGGGGGACGAAGCTCCGTTGACGAGGAAAGCGCGTTCCTCTGAGCAGAGATAGAAATGCTCAAATAGAAGTGCACTATGCGTCAATTTTAACAGTATTTTTTTTTTTTTTGTGAAAAAACTAATTGTAATATGAGTATTGTAAAATTTGAGTAGAAGAGCCATTGCAATTTGATAACCGTTTCATTGCAACGGTCAAGTCTTTTTAACTTTATAAATATTATTTATTCTCATTTCTATTTTCTAACTCTATTCTAATATTTTTTAAATTTTTTCACATAAATTATACTCATCATGCTCAGTAAAATAAAATTATAGCTATATTTTATTTCACAAAAAATAAATCCAAATCAATTCAATTCTTTTTTCAATTATTTACAAAATTTCAGTTTCCCTCAAAATCCAAATATTCAAAATTCTCAATCCTTAAACCTCAAAATCTTAATCAAAATTTTCAAATTCCAAATTTCTTCCAGAATCAAAACCCCTAACACCTTCAAAATTTCAAATTTCAAATTTCTTTTTTTCCATACACTCAAAGTTCACAAACACTTCAACATCCATTCCCTACTATATTTAATCCATCATTAGGAGTTATGAGTACATCGTCTTTCCCATTTCAAATACAAATAGGTATTCATCCTTTGGGATCAGTCGATGGTGGTGGGTCAGATGACCCATCCCCTCAAACCCCAATGAATTTGACTCCAAATTCATGACATTTAGAGTTTTTCATCCAAGGTGGGCTAGATGATATCGACCTCAATGATGACAGATTTGAAGATCGCAACCAAGAAAGTAGTCACTCGCTATGGGAAGAGGATGAACGGTTGATATGTGCATGGTTAAACATCTTAATAGATTCTATAATCAGTACCGACCAAATGGGTGATACATTTTGGAATCAGATCCATGTATATTGCCTGGAAAGCAACCCTAACATGAAAAGAGGGGTTGGCGGGATCAAGAAATGATAGCATTAGATCAACCAGCTAGTTCAAGTATTTGGTGCGTGTTATGATCAAGCATCTTGAAATATAAGGATTGATTCAAACAGTGACGATATAATGGAGTTTGCTCATCAACTCTATTTCAAAAGGTCTTAAAGGAAATTCACACTTAAACGACATTGGAACATGCTCCGAAAAAAACAAAAATGGAAAACACAATCAACATAGAGTAGGGATTCCAACAGAACAAAAATAGGAGCTTCTGGAGCATATTCATCCTCATCAAATCCAAAAACACTAGTGGGTGAAGATATTGATGTAGAGTTTCCAGTTTATCTATAAAGAACCAAAAGTTCCAAAAGGAAAGGAAAGAGGAAATTAAAGGTGGTTGAGGATATAGACAAAAAAGTTAACATGCTCAAAACTGTTACTGCTAGGAGACTATCCCTCATAGAGAGACATGTGAGTAATAAGGAAATGGAGTTAGTTGGTAGGGAAAAGGATAGGGAGTTTAAGCATGAGATGATGACAATCAAGGAAAAGGAGCTAATGTATAAAGAAGGGGAAAGAGACATAGAAATATTTTATAAGGATACATCTACAATGACTGACAAACGATGATTTATCAATGACAAGCTTGTGGAAAAGTATTTTTAATTAAGTGTTGATTGTATTGGTAGGGTCAATGTTTATTTCAAATTATAAAAAGTTGTTAATCATGTTTTATGTTTTTAATTTGCTATGGTTGTGGTAATGTATTGTATTTTATAATTATAAATTTATCATTTAATTTTAAAAATCATTCAAGCTTATTGAAATGTAGTCGTTCCAAAACTAGCCATTGTGTGCTAACTTATAAATTCACCACTTTCCATAATTGCTCACAACATCTCCCCTCTTTTTGCTATCAAAAGTCTTAAATCTCATCTGCACTCATTGGCATCTATCAAAACAATACTTTTTCCACCGGCAACCATCACTGAAATTTCCATTAATACAAATGGTCCGAAACTTTAACCCTTATAACAACATGTCTTTTGATGATTGCATGTTTAATGATGCTTTGTACAATGATTTAGACCAACTCGATAAAATAGCTTTGGATGATTGGATTGAAGAATTCTTGTTCGATGATTAAGAGGAGCATGAATTACAACAACACATTTAGGAAAATATGGGCACAACTCTTCCTCCAGTTCTTGTGGGTGGATAGATAGAAATCGTGAATCATGACATGAACATTTATTTTGTGCCTACTTGTCACCTAATCCGGCATACTCTCCTAAGACATTTCGACGAATGTTTCGAATAGGAAGACATGTCTTCCTTCGCATAGTGGAGGCCCTTTCTAATGTCAATCTATATTTCTAGCAGAAGGTTGATGCTACTAGTGGGAAAGGCTTGTCCCTACTACAAAAATGCACGGCTGTCATGCGTATGCTAGTGTATGGAGTATCACCTGATGCTGTTGATGATTATATGTGGATAGGTGAAACCACCACAATTGAGTGCTTAGAGAAGTTTGTCCAGGGTATGATCTTGGTTTTTGAGACTGAATATTTGTGAAAATCTAACTCAAATTATGTGCAACACCTACTTCCTTGGCAGAGTTCCACAGCTTCCCTGGCATGATGGGGAGCATCGACTGCATGCACTAGTAGTGGAAAAACTACCCAAAAGCATGGAAAGGTATGTATATCAGTGGTTGCCTTGGGGTCGTGACTATAGTACTCGAAATTGTGGCTTCGTCTAATCTTTGGACATGGCATGTGTTTTTTGGAGTTGCTGGTTCAAATAACGATATCAACGTGTTAGACCGTTCACCAGTGTTTGGTGAAGTTCTGATTGGTCATGTTCCAGAAGTAAATTACGCTGTTAATGGTAACAATTATGACGTGGGTTACTATTTAACATATGGTATATATCCTGAATGAGCAACATTATATTCGTCAAAACAATCCCACGACCACAAGGTGATAAGCGGAAATTATTTGCACAACAATACCAAGAATCACAAAGAAAGGATGTAGAGCGAGCATTTGGAGTATTACAAGCTTGTTTTGCAATTATATGTGGCCCGGGACAATTTGAGGAGAAGAATAAGCTTGCATGCATAATGAGAGCCTGCATCATGTTGCATAATATGATTGTTGAGGATGAGAAAGATATGTATGCAGATAGTTTTGTTTGGCTTCCCTCTTATGACAATGTGGATAGTGACATTTCACAACCGGAGTTGGAAGAGGAAAACTTTGGTCTGTATGAAGGGTTTATCCAAATGAATGTCTAACTTCATGATAAATAAAAACATCAATAGCTAAAGGCAAACTTGGTGAAACATACATGGCAATTCCATAATGGTCATCAAGTATAATTTTTAGTAATATAATATTTCAATTATGCATCGTTGTTAGTCATATTTTATTTTTATTTATTGTTGTTATTAATCATGTAATTTTTTTAAATATATCAAAGGGTTATTTTAGTTTCGATAATGTTTGTTTGAATTTTTCACATTTTAATTTTTTAAAAAATTTACACAATATATATTTGGAGTTTAATTTACAAAAAATTTATTTAAAATTTAAAATATTTAAAAATTTTATTTTTTAAATCAGAAATAGAATTACATAATACAAGATATTAAATAAATTATTCCACAATAATATTAATTTTTTAAAATTAAAAAAAACACGTGTGACTCAAGCCACTATGAGTCCTCATTTACCTTTTTATGACACATTGATGATATGTCATTAGTGGAACCCAAAAGAGGTATCAAATTGAGTCACTTCATTGGAGATGCTCTTCGAGAATAATCAGTGTCCATTAGTATCTCTGTAGTGGGATTTTCTGTATTCTTTTTTGTTATTTCCAATTTTTGGATATAGAAGGAATTGCTTGCTTTGAATTCCACTAATGTTCCCTTGTGCTAATATTTACTTTGACAATCTTAACATTCACAATGACTTCCCTTTTTACATTCAAATCATTGGTTTTTTCTCAACTTCTGCTTCTTGTTGCTGCTCAAGATGGAAAGTGTCCATCCTCTTTTGAGTATGGGAATATTGGCCCCATCAGGTTTCCTTTCACAATCACACAGTGCCCACATTGTGGCGTATTGGCTGCGATGATCAGCATGCAGAGGCGCCCAAAAGCATCCAACTAGGCAAAACATCAACACAAAGGTTTACTATGGTGGGAATTTTGGATTTTCATACCACAACGATCAAAGATTATGCCCTACATAACTATTTGAGATCCAGAAGCTGTAGCGCCTTTAACTACATCTGTACTCTTCCTCCCAGCTCTCCTTTATGTTCTGTACTCGTCAAATATAATGCAAACCTGATCAGATGCAATTACCTCCTATGACGGAGCCAGAAATTTTGGAGCGGCCAAATTAATTAATTTAAAATAAAATAAAATAAATTATCATATAAAGTATAAAATAGGTCATTATATAATATTTTTTTATACAAATTATTTATAAATTAGGGTTTATTTCATCATTTATTCTCTCTTTTCTCTTAATAAAAGAGTCAATAGTTTTCTTCTTAAATATCTCTTAGGTTCAACATAAAAAAAATGCATATCAATATATTATTTAACATCAAAATAGAGCATTGATTATAAATAACTAACTAGTAAGTAGAAACTTCACTAAGTTGATAAAATAAACCAATAGAAGAAATTTTTTTAAAAATATAGTTTAGAAATATTTATATGTTTCATACTTTTATATTATATGTGCTCCTATATTAAAAGACTTTTATTATTTATTATGCATACTATGTATAGAGATGATATAATTGTTTAGGGGTCATAATATAAAATATACATATGTAAACAAATTTGAGGTGAACTGTGGCCCCCCTACGTCTCCCCTCCCTCCGTCTCTGGTCACTCCAAATCCCTTGTCAGGGGCAGCGCTAGAAAATTTTATGAGGAAGGATCAATATTTAATAATAAATTATAGGGAATTTTGTTTTGGTATTTTCATAAAATTGAAGTGTATCGGTGCTCAACATCATACCTTTTAATTGTCTATGTTAAAGATGTATCATGTGTCTTACTAACTAAATTTATTAAAATACAAAAATAAAAAATTCAACTACAACGGTTGGAAACAAAAAGGTATGGGTACCTAGGATACCAAAGAAAAAACCTAAATAATTTTAGGGAGTGTCTCTGGTACTTTATAAAGTTTATGAGTACCTATATTTTTTAAATAAATTGTGGTTGAAAATTTAACACGTATTTCACTAACTAAATTTATAAATATTTTAAACAATCATGATTAAATCACAATCATTAGATTTAAAAAAAAATATCAATACCCTTAGGATACTAACACAAAAACCATAATTTTATGTAAAAATTATGTATATTATATTTTTTATCTAAAAATTAAATAAAAGTTATAATATACAAAAGAAAATAAATATTTTTATGATTAAATTTAAAACATATGTACATAATATATTGTCTATTATAATATTAAAACATCTAGTTAAATAAATATTCTATAAGAAATAATCAATTCATAAATTTTAGAAGGGCAAAATTTCAAAAATAGACATAGAATTAGTAAAATTCAAGGCCCCTTCAAGTATGAGACGCGCCTCAGTGTCATCTTCAAAATTGCTATTCCAATACCTAAAAATGGGTGTCCAATTAGGATATCTATTTTATCATCATTAAATGTGATAGTAGCTCTAATTTTCTTTACTCATCGATCACATTTAAAGATAATAGAATGAATATTTCAATTAAACAATTACTTTTAGATTATACTAATTGGATATCCATTTCATTATCGTTAGATATAATGGTAGCCCTAATTTTTTCTACTCATCCATCACATTTAAAGATAATAGAATGAATATCTTAATTAAATATTTACTTTTAAGTATTAGAATAGCAATATTAATATAGACTTGCGCCTGTATTTTCATAATTATAGAAGTCGCTCTAGGTACCATATCTACTATGGCCCTCCAAATCATGAAATTCCTCCCGACTTCAAGTGGCCAAGGTCTTTAACAGCATGTTCCAAGATCCAGTTAGCAATAAGAGATAGCGAAGACCCCCTTTTCGTTCCCGTCTCATGAGATCGTCATGGAAGTACGGCTATCTGGAGATTGTCACGCGTGTATTTCTTACAAAACAGGTCAATGTTGACAACCAAGAAACATTCTGTGGCGTTACAGTGTTTGTATATGTGTGTATATATATATATATATATATATATATGTTAAAAAAATTATTATATTATTGAATAATTTTTTATTGTTGTAAATTTTTATAAAACTTATTATTGGATTAAAAACTCATATCGTACATATTAATTCTATAAAACTTTAAATTAATCTAAAATTATTTGGTATAGCTTTTATATACATTAAAATTAACATAGTATATATACTTAAAATAAATAAAATAAAAGTAACATGATTGCATTGTTATTAATTTTTAATTTTTATTAAATTTGATATAAATAATCTTTATTATATATAACTGTAATTTAACTGCTGGGTCGATAAAAAAAATTATTTCATCAAAAATTTTATATATATATATATATATATATATAAGGACATAAAATATCCATATCCACATTTCAACAGAAATTCAATCCTAGTAACTACGCTTATATACATATATATCTTCTTCTTCTTTTCTGCTATACATTAATTTGATTCTGGCTTTCTTGTTTGCTCTAAATTAATTAATTGCTTTCTTTAGATTCCGCTGCAGGTAAAAAATTGGCTCGGAAGCTAGGACTTGGCAAGTGGAAACGTTCTTCCACATAGCATTTGTTCAATTTCGGCTTGTTCCTTCAAATTTAATGATTCTGACTCTCAGAATCATAAGTATTCTATTTTTTCTTTCTATATATATATATACACCTTGCAATGACATTTTTTGGTATTTGTCTCGTTTCATCCTCCCATGTCAATGCGAGATGGGAGAGCCATGCAATTATATTTAGTTCCACAGTTTCAAATTTCTCTTTTGCATGTCCTTCAAGATATCCTGAATAGTATTTCTCTTCCTTGACTTGTTCCTAGGTATTGGAATCCAGGCTTTATTATAATTGGCATGTTGCTGTTTATATGGCTTTGGAAACCAAGATGTGGCCTTAATTTCTACTGAAATCCACGACCAGAGAGTGCCGGTGTCTATTTTAGGGTCCCTGTCTTCTCCTATATATATGGATCTTAAAGCAGCAGCAAAAGTTTTGACCCTTCAAGAGTGCTCGGAGATGGAGGCTTTGGGACTGTTTACTATGGTACGAATTGAAGTGTTATAGACAGTAGCAATGCTAGTTTGATACCTAAAAAGTGGGTATCTCTTCAGATACCCACTTTATAATCATTGGATGTGATGAATATTAAGGATAAATGGGAACTATTATCACATCCAATGGTTATAAAGTGGGTGTCTGAATAGAATGTCAAAATATCATTATGCTATGGACACTCCCCTTTCCATTAAAATTTGAAACAGTAGATTTAACTGGTGTTCAATATAGTTCAATAACTCCTACTTCTATCTCTAACAACTGTAGGAAAACTCAAAAAGATGGACATGAAGTTGCCATCAAGCGCTTATATGAGCACAACTATAGGCGAGTGGAACAATTCATGAATGAAGTTAAGATCCTAACACGTTTGCGGCACGTAAATCTTGTGTCTCTCTATGGCTGCACATCACGGCACAGCCATGAACTGCTGCTTGTGTATGAATACATCTCGAACGGCACTATAGCTAGTCATCTCCATCACAGATCAACAAGGGCTGGCTTTCTGCCTTGGCCTATCAGAATGAAAGTTGCCGCAGAGACTGCAACTGCACTGGCTTATCTCCATGCATCTGATATCATTCACCATGATGTGAAAACCAACAACATTCTTCTTGACAACAGCTTCTGTGTTAAGGTTGCAGATTTTGGGATGCCAAGGCTGTTCCCCAATAATGTCACACATGTCTCCACAGCTCCACAGGGAACCCCTGGCTATCCAGATCACACTTTGCGCAATAGAAGGCTCTAGAGAATGGATAATCCAAGAAAGGACCATAGTGTTCCATCGCTGCCATTGAGAGAACGATCGTTCTGGTTCGGAGCTATGATGCTACCATCGATGAATTGGATCTTGTTCTTCGACAAAAGGCTCATCCGCATCGATCGAGCCCAACGGTGATAGTGGACACCGTTCAGCAACGGAGAAACAAGAACCAGGGATGGATTTTCATTAGGATGCAGAAAATAAGGACTAGAAGGATCGGAGACATTCTCGTTCATGGCGGAAAAATTGAAAATGATAGCAAGAGGAAATCAGAGGAAAATGCGCAATGAAATGAGAGCGAATGATACCATGTGAAGATTGTAGAAGAGAGTAAAATGATGAATCTTATTAATGAATGGAGTTACACAAGTATTTATATGACATTCCTAACAAGCTCAATCGGTGAAGTTAGTTAGTTACAAAGCTAACAGGACACATGGTTCTATTCTCTAGCAACACATGGTTCTACTTTCCAGCAATTGATGAGCTGGAGTCCAACGAGCCCATATTGGGTAATATCACCAATCCTACCAGCTTACAAGCAAGAGTGATGTGTATAGCTTTGGGGTCGTGCTCATTGAGCTTATATCATCTATACCAGCAGTTGATATGACCAGGCATAAGGATGAGATAACCTTGGCAAATCTAGCCATAAAGAAGATTAAGAATGGTGCAACTGGTGAGCTAGTTGATCCTTCCCTTGGTTTTGAGTCAGACAGTGATGTTAGATGGGAAATAGTTTTAGTGGCAGAATTGGCTTTTCAGTGCTTGCAACGGGACAAGGAATTGAGGTCCTCCATGGATGAGGTATTGAGGTGTTGAAGGCACTGAGGAGGATTGAGAGTGGGAAGGATGTGGCTGGGCCTTTAGAGGAAGTTGAAGATGATGATGGTGATGTACATAGGCCACCGTCTCCAGCTTCACCAGATCATGATGAGGTGAAGTTTTTGAAGAATATGAAGCCATCCCTTCGCCAAAGGCTGTTACTGAAAAATGGGATAATGAATCCACTGCACCTAATCTCAGCAGTCGGTCACCAAGGCAATCCAATGTTTCCATCAGGTCATTTTGTCAAGAGAATACTGGTGGGATCTGATGCCTCATGGCCACCTGATTTAGTTAGTATAATTTTATTTCTTGATTTTGTGTTAAAGCATAGTGTATTTTATCCTTTTAGAAAACCCTTAAGTGCTCCTCTCTTAAATTGTGCGTCAGATGATTGGTCCATCTAAAAAAAATATGAAAAATTGACCTAATTGAAAAATGTTGAACAAGTTAGTTCCTCAAAATAGAATTAAATAGGATAAATTACTCATTCAAAATTATAAATAGTTCAAATTACTTTTTTTATTATTTGCAAATTGAATAACATCAAGATCAAGAAGGGTGATTTCATTACTTACCATATTGAATGTATGAATTATTCGACTTCAAATTAATATGGCTGAGGTTGAGTCCACTCAATCTGAAAATAAGGCTGTAACTTTTTTAATTTTATTTTCAAGATTCAAAATTAAGAACTTATTTAATCAAAGAAAACAAACTTCACAGAACACTAGATTCACAACGGATTGCATTGAGTGTATAAGTAGTGTCTTATAAGCACATCGTTCATCGTAACGAACGGGGAATCTAATTCATGATATTAGTGAATGGTCTATACTTACTAGTGATTAGTTTCACATTAACGACTTGAATCTGATTTTAGTCCGAATCACAAATCGTATTGTAAGATACACAAATGATTATTTTATATACAAACGGTTCACTATTTATACTATTGTTATTTATTTTTTATTAAAATTGTGGAAGATATTACTTTTACAATTTTAAAGATAGAGTATTTAAGGTTACTTTTCCTTCTAATAAATACATTTTCCAAAATTCCATCTATCTAGAGAATTAAGCTGCTTACCACTCCAAATGCTTATTGGTACTTATATTATTATTGCAAGCATTAATTAATTCTTAATGAACAATATTAATGAAGATTTGTGAAAAAATCAATGTTGTTACCCTAATACTGTATCTGTCATCGGTTATGAATCTTAGAAATCGAAGACAGAGGGAGAAAGACAAGGTACCCGGAAATCAACCCAACGCGTTTTGCCATAGTGTGAACCCAACGCTTTTCGCCACAGTGTGAACTCTTATGCAGCAAAGGAGTAAACCATGACCTCAACAAAGTGTCAACGTCCCATGCATTGTTACCATCACATAATTTCTCTGTCTGTTGTTATGTGCTCTTTTTTCTTCGACCTTTTCAATCCTCCAATAAAACTAATGCAGTCCGTGAAAATATGATAGAGAAGTTCTTGCATTCCAATAAGTTTAACATCTCATTTTTACACATTTGCATAATAAAACTAGGTCTCATTAATTTTGTTTGAAACACACTCATTTGTTTATTCATAAATCCCACCAACTTAATTACTAATTGCGAAAGTATATAATCTTGAATACGGAGCAGGCAAGTTGTCCCAACTCCCAAGACTTCCACTCTGCGTTTTATATGAGTTTCACCGGAGCCAGAAAAAAAATTCAGGTATAGCTTCCACGGTGGCTCAGAAATGCGAAAGTAATCAAAATCTTTCTGATTGCATTCAATATTTAGCCTTATTACTTATGTTATGTGGAGTGGTAATGTTGAATTCTTCTGCCCATCTGGACGAAAAGTTTCTCACACGGCAGCCCCTACTATCCTATCACTAACTTATTTAGCTTTAGTCTTCCTTATATATACTGAGTTTCCAAGTCAACTGGCGTGTTAACCACTTTAAATTATGATATATAGCGAAGGGAGTTTAGAAAAAAATGTACTACGCACCTTCATTACAGAATCATATATGTTCACAGCTCATGAAATCCACAAGCATCTCATTAGTCTTTACAAGTGGAAATTATTATTATTTTTTCCGTAGAAATTATTGCTTTCCTTAACAATTCTCGGCATTAATAATGGCTTCCCTTGTCATATTTAGATCGCTGATTTTATCACAGCTTCTGCTTCTTCTTGTCTCAGCTGACTATGAGCAGTGTCCATCTTCTTTTATGTGTGGCGAGCTCGGCACCATCAAGTTTCCTTTCACAGTCTCACAGCAGCCACACTGTGGCGTATTGGCAATCCATGGCTGCCATGATCCGAATCCAAAGTCGATCAAAAGCATCCAACTAGGCAACAACCCAACACGAAGGTTTCGTGTTCAAGATATGGAGTATGATACCATAACAATCACAGATGATATCCTACGAAACTATTTGCCATCCAACAGCTGCAAAGCCTTCAACAACGGTATTACTCTTCCTCAAAGCTCTCCTTTAGGTTCTGCATACGTCAAATATAATATAACCCTTTTCAGATGCAATAAGTCTCTCAGTGTCCACCTTCCCCAAGATTTCCATAACTACACAAAGTGTCCTCAGTACAATATCTATTATGGCCCTATAAATATTGGAAATCCTCCCGCCCCGAGCTTCCGCTGGCCGTCGTCTTTAACAGCATGTTCCAAGATTCAGTTTGCAATAAAAGACGATCTAGGTAGGGACGACCTCTTCTCAGTTCTATCTCACGAGATAATCGTGAAAGTACAATTATCTGCTGATTGTATGAAGTGTGTCCACAAAAGCAGCCGATGTCAACTTGACAACCAAGGAAAATTCCACTGCGTTAGAGGTAAACACATGCACATACGATCTGTTCAACATAAATTCAAAGTTTCAAACCCAGGTTTCAGTAACTTGTTTAAGTTGATGAATATTGTAGGTTCTCAAATTTGATTCTGACAGCACTGAAATTACGTTTCTGATTGTTTGTTGTAATTTAATTAATTTCTTGCATTCAATTCCTCCGCAGATGTAAATCAGGCTTGGAAGCTGGGAATTGGTAAGTGTTCCTTCCACATAAGATTCAGCATGTGTCTCTAAAAGCTTAATTTTTTTCAGAAAAAAAAAAACCAAAAATCCCATTTCAACCTTCCCTGTTGATGCAACTTGAGTAGATGACAGAACCATGCAATGCAATTATATTAGCTAAACAGTTTCAAAATTTTCTTTTTGCATGTTCTTCAAGAATCTTAAATAGTATTCATCTCCTTGACCTGTTTCTAGGTATTGGACTCCCAGGCCTTACTTTTATAATTGTGTTGTTGCTGATTTTTTGGTTTTCGAAACCAAGAAGTTGCCCTGATTCCTCTTCAAATCCACAACCGGAGAGTGGCAGTGCTTCCTTTGGGGTTGGGGTCCCTGTCTTCACCTATAAGGATCTTCAAGTAGCAACAAAAAATTTTAACCATTTCAGAGTACTTGGTAATGGAGGTTTTGGGACTGTTTACTATGGTAGGAATTGAAGTGTCATCTCCCTTTTCCATTGAAATCTGATAAGTATATTATGAGTGAGTTTGTTTCGATTTTTTAATAGATAAATGTTTTTTTAAAATAAAAAACCACTTTTGATAAGAAGTTATTCACATTAGCTTTCATTCAAAAGCTAAAAACACACATGAATAGCCTATGTAAAAAATGATTTTCTTTTTTGGGGGAAAAATCATTTTTTCTGTTAAAGTAAAACAGAAACAAAAGCATCCTTTATTGTTGTTAGATCTAGGTCAATAACTGTTACTTTCATCTCTAACAACTAGGGAAACTCAAAGACGGACGTGAAGTTGCCATCAAGCGCCTATATGAGCACAACTATAGGCGAGTAGAACAGTTCATGAACGAAGTCAAGATCCTAACACGTTTGAGACACAGAAATCTCGTGTCTCTCTATGGCTGCACTTCAAGGCACAGCCGTGAACTGCTGCTTGTCTATGAATACATTTCAAATGGCACCATATCTAGTCATCTCCATCACAGATCAAAAAGGGCTGGCTTTCCGCCTTGGCCTATCAGAATGAAAGTTGCCATAGAGACTGCAACAGCACTGGCCTATCTCCATGCTTCTGACATAATCCACCGTGATGTGAAAAGCAACAACATTCTTCTTGACGACAGCTTCTGTGTTAAGGTTGCAGATTTCGGGATGTCAAGACTGTTCCCCAATGATGTCACACATGTCTCCACAGCTCCACAGGGAACCCCTGGCTATCTTGATCCAGAATATCACCAATTCTACCAGCTTACAAGCAAGAGTGACGTGTATAGCTTTGGTGTTGTGCTCACTGAGCTTATATCATCTAAGCCAGCTGTTGATATGAGCAGGCATAAGGAAGAAACATGTTTGGCAAATCTAGCCTTAAAGAAGATTAAAAATGGTGCAATTGGTGACCTGGTTGATCCTTCGCTTGGTTTTGATTCAGATAGCGATGTTAGAAGGGAAATGGTTTCAGTGGCAGAATTGGCTTTTCAGTGCTTGCAACGGGACAGGGAACTGAGGCCTTCCATGGATGAGGTGTTGGAGTCTCTGAGGAGAATTGAGAGTGGGAAGGATGTGGGTGGGCGTCTGGAGGAAGTGGAAGTTGATGGGGAAGGGATGTCAAACGGTGATGTACATCCACCTTCTCCACCATCACCAGATCATGATGAGATGAATTTATTGGAGAATATGAAGCCAACACCTTCGCCAAAGGCTGTTACTGAAAGATGGGATGATGAATCTACTGCACCTACACCGAATGTCAGCAGTCAGTCACCAAGGCAATCAAATGTTTCCGACAGGTCATTTTGTCAAGAGAAGACTAGTGCGCTCTGAGGACGCATGTACACTTGATTTTGTTAGTATAATTTCATGTCTTGATTTTGTATCAAAAGTATAGCGTAATAATAGTACACATATTATTTGGCAGGTCCCTTGTTAACCCAACATAACGCAAAGTTCTCCAGGAATTTTTTTTTTTTGGTTAAATCTACAGGACTCAAACTGGATGGGTTCTGTAGTTACTAAGTAACTGACTCGTTGAATTAACTAAAGATTGGTTTGATAATAATTTATTTAACATTATATTTTACAATAAAGATGATATGACTTATGAAGTTAACCCACGTTTTCTTTTCCAATTAATAAAATTAGCGAAAATATAGAATTAATCATGTATTCAGGTATGTGTTTATTACCCCAAAAAAAAGTGACTCAGGTTACTTCCTAACAACCCAAAACCCAACAACAGATAAGCCATGACTCCCACTGATCCAGCATCTAATCAATTTTAGTTTCCTTACAGCTGTCATAAGCTTCCTACAGCTGTCACACTGTATATAAAAACCAATTGACTAACTCAATGAAATCATTCCGTTCAGTTTTTTTATTCTTTTCTTGTTATGGTATCAGAGGAATTCTAATTCTCTCTGAGAACCTTCACTTCTTCCTTTTCCAGCGCCCCCACCTTTTTTCTTCTTGCACTTTCTTGGCGCTTTTTCCCTTACTTTCTTGGCTTCCGCTTCGTCTCCTTCAATGGCGCAACCAGTCACTACCCGCACCTACTCTCTTGAAGAAGTGCAAGACTCCAATGGTCCCTTCTATGTGCATCCCAACGAAAGCCCCTCACTTGTTTTGGTCTCCGCTCCTCTCACTGGTTCCAATTTCCATACTTAAAAGAGAAGCATGATGATGAGCTTGTTGATCAAGAACAAGCTAGGTTTTGTAGACGGTTCAATTCAAGAACCTCCGAAAGAAGATCCTACATTTCCCCATTGGAGCCGATGCAACACTCTCGTTCTTGCTTGGATCGTTCGATCCGTTGATCCAATCATCGCTCAATCCATCCTCTGGATAGACAACGCCTCCACTCTCTGGTTTGAATTAGCCGAAAAATTCTCCCAAACTGATGTCTTTCGCATTTCGGACCTCCAGGAAGAATTGTTCAATTTTCGCCAAGGTAACCAATCTGTTACTAGCTACTTCATAGGATTGAAGGCATTAATTGATGAATTGGATGTTCTCATTCCCCTTCCCCATTGCGTTTGCAACCCGGTTTGTACTTGCGCTGCTGTAGGGACCGTCAAAGAACAACGAAATGTTCTCCATCTCACTCGATTTCTCAAAGGTCTCAATGATCAATTTTCTTCCGCTCGCTCTCAAATAATGCTAATGTCCCCCTTACCTTCGCTAAATAAAGCATTTGGCATGATTGTTCAGCAAGAATGCCAATTCACCACTGAGCATTTTGATCCCACGAAGGCTCTTCTCGCCTCATCTGCTCCACGGACATCTTTCTCCGGTTCCTCCACTGGGAAGATTGGTTCTAAAAAGGTATGTTCGCACTGTGGCGGCAAAGGCCACACCATTGAAACGTGCTACAAAAAACACGGCTACCCCCCAGGCTACAAACCCAGAGCTCGCAACGCCACTGCAAATGCTGTAGATGCATTCACGGCCTCTGTCCCCATTTCCCAAGGTGACACTAGTCCCAAGTTTGGTTTCACAGCTGAGCAATATCGAAGCCTTCTTGCTCTTCTTCCACACTCAGGCGGTGCTGCCGACGTGGTTGATCAAGGTTCTTCTATAACCCAAGTCAACATGGCCAACATTCCCAAAAACACTCCTCAACTAACAAATGGTAATACCTCTTACTGGATTGTGGACTCTGGCGCCACAGACCACATATGTAACTCTCTTTCTTTCTTTACATCTTATGTTTCTTGCACACCAGTGACAATTAATTTGCCTGATGGTACTACTCTAATATCTTCATATGCTGGTTCTGTTCATTTAGCACTTGATATCATTCTAACCAATGTTTTGTTCCTCCCTTCATTTCATTGCAATCTAATTTCAGTTTCAAAACTCACATTTTCTTTAAGATGTCAATTACTGTTCTCTTTTAATTCTTGCATTTTTCAGGATTTAACATGCTCGAGGACGATTGGCAGTGCTAGAGTTGTCAATGGATTATACATCCTACAAGTACCATCATCTCCCCAACCGTCTCTCCTTCTACCCCTCGAAACCAATAAATCTCTTTGCAATAACACTACTTTTGATTTTTCAGTATGGCACAATAGATTTGGCCACATTTCTCTAGATAGAATGCATGCTTTGCACAGCAAATTTCCTATAGTTAGCACACTTGTAAACTTCCCATGTGATGTTTGCCACTATCCTAGGCATAAACATTTACCATTTCCTGTAAGCACTTCTAAAAGCAATAAAATTTTTGATTTGATTCATGTTGACATATGGGGCCCTGCCTCTGTTTCATCTCTCCATGGTCATCGTTACTTCCTCACAATTGTAGATGATTTTTCTCGCCACACTTGGATTTACCTTATGAAAACCAAAGCTGAAGTTTCATCACTAATTCCCAATTTCCTTACCTTTGTCAAAACACAATTTAACACAACCATCAAAAGTATAGCGTAATAATAGTACACATATTATTTGGCTTGTCCCTTGTTAACCCAACATAACGCAAAGTTCTCCAGGAATTTTTTTTTTGGGTTAAATCTACAGGACTCAAACTGGATGGGTTCTGTAGTTACTAAGTAACTGACTAGTTGAATTAACTAAAGATTGGTTTGATAATAATTTATTTAACATTATATTTTACAATAAAGATGATATGACTTATGAAGTTAACCCCCGTTTTCTTTTCCAATTAATAAAATTAGCGAAAATAGAGAATTAATCATGTATTCAGGTATGTGTTTATTACCCCCAAAAAAAGTGACTCAAGTTACTTCCTATAATAATATTTGTAAGTACTAATTTGGATTACGCACTAAAAAGGACTAACCTGAATCATTACATCATGGGAACTAAACTGTTAACTTCTTAATTTTATAGACTAAAATAAAGTACAAATACATTGTCGCTTATATATATTTTCTAATAAGTAAAAGATTTCTACTCATCGATAAGTATATGGATCCGTATCGTCTATGACCACACAATGCAATATTTCTTCAAAGAGTGTATACACGTGTGTATATAAGTGTATCTTGAAGAAACGATGAAGCTTGTAGAACAAATGGCGTAATGTAACGTGATTGAGCATCTGAGCTTTGGACGCTAGTGAGAAGAAAATTTTTGTTAAAATTTAACAAGCGATAATGATGTAATTATAAATAATAATAAAATAGTTTTGAAAGATAATTTTATATATCAAAAATTATTTTCATGTCTACTTTTATTTTAAAAAACTAGATATCACTAACTTAAAATAGAGTGATAAACTCGGGATATGATCGAGCGGAAGAAACTCGTTCCTCCTTAATCAGACGTCAAGGTTCGATCCTTGGTTTTGGGTATAGAGAAGCCTTAAATCTCTGGGCCAGTTGTCTCACCCATCGATATGTGTACAGGCTAGTACGGGGATTAGTCACCATGATCGATGGTGGATACCCTTGATTTTAAACAAAAAATAGAGTGATAAAACTATTTTTTTAAGTATCATTGCTTCTTTAAAAAAAATCAATCCAAACACCCTAGAAAGCAAACAAAAGCAAATTTTTTTCAAAAGAAAAATATTTTTTCTTTAAAAATCAATCCAAACGCACTGATAGTCTTTTGCAATATTAATTCTCATTCATTGACTTAGTTAAGTAATTACCATGGTAATGGCTTATATATATATATATATATTGTGAGTGTGTGCGTATCATATGAAATGAGTGATTTATTATGAGTTTGAGATAAGTAAATATCAGTTATATATGACTTTAAGTTTTAATCTTGACTGTTCATTCATGTAAGATCCAACAGTCAATATTCACTCTTCTCACTCTTGTAATAAATGACTCCTTTCATATGATGCACTCCTTATACATATGTTGGTATCAATAACATATATTGTGTAATCAATTATCGTGATTTGATTTTTAATTTGAGATATTTCAAAACCTTGGATTAGTGGAGCATATGGTTTATTCTTGATTACAAATAATTAAAAAAATACTGATACTTTTTAATTTTGTAAAAGCACCGAAGAAACTCCATGTATTCCAAATCAACAAAAATTGTTAAGTCTTACAGCCACTACTTGAAAAATCATATAGAAAGGAAAGATTTAATTGGATAGCACTATAAACGCATCAAAATCAAAATCAAATTTTATATACATATATATATATATATAAGTTTATTATTATTTTTTTACCCTGTAATCCAATGGTATTATTTTCAAGTAGTATAAGATTCAATTATTTTTTATTAATAAAGTTTAAAAAATTTTACCATACAAATTAAATTCTATATATATATATATATATATTGAAGGTGTGAACAAGTTGAGCCAGAAAAATGAAAAGTTCAAATAGTGAGTCAAAAGGAAGTGGCAGATCTTTTGAAGAGTAAAGCAAGTGTAGCCAGTTACCGCTTACGATTCATTGAGTCGGTGGTATTACAGACGAGTTGCCTGTTCCGGCCGGTCCAGGTCAACGGGCGTATCAATTGGTTTAGAAAAAAGTACTGATATACCGTGAAGAACGTGTGGAAGAAATTGCGACTTTTGTGAGCCATGACAGGCAAGAGAATGGGATAATTGTTGGACTCTGGAATCCTAAAATTTAGATTTGGCTAGCTCTTGAGGTGAGGAGTGGAAGAAATTGCGACTTTTGTGAGTCATACTTGACAGGCAAGAGAACGGGATAATTGTTGGACTCTGGAATCCTAAAATTTAGATTTGGCTAGCTCTTGAGGTGAGGATTAGAACTTCAGGATGTTTTTTCCGGATTACGTGTTTCGGTTCTTGCTGTGTTCCAGTACTGTCGTGCTCCTTTGGGCTGTGAATGGAAGTGATCACTGTCCAGACTCGTTTGACTGCGGAAGCCTAGGCTCCATCCGCTTCCCTGTCACCAAGGCAGGACGCGAGGGCTGTGGCGCATTGGCAATCCACGGTTGTGATGATCATATGCAACAATTCCACTTCATAAACATAGAAGGCAAGAAGTTTCAAGTTGCAAAAATCGAGCAGTGGCGCAACAATGTTTACATTATTGACAAAGATCTCACGAAACAGTTGGAAAATAATAGTTGTAAGGCCTTTGACCATAGTATTACTCTCCCTCCCACCTCTCCTCTCGGTTTTTTCTCTCTCGATAAAAACATTATCATGTTCAAATGCGAACGCAAGCAAAACGGGAGCACTCCAAGAACTTTCCTCCACTATACAAGCTGTGGCGATTACGATATCATCTTAGGCCCTCCAAACAACGATGGTGTGTCCCTGCCCTCTTTGCCAGCATGTCCAAGGTTTCAGCTTCCCATCATTGATGGCTATGCAATCTCTGCAAACCCATTTGCATTCTTAACTGCTGAATTTCCCATTACATTCAATCCATCAGACGACTGTGCCCACTGTCAACGACCTGAGTCACGTGGCCATGATGAGACACCAGGAGGCCGTTGTTTCCTTGACAGCAAAGGGAAATTTAACTCCGCTAAAAGGTATGCAATAAGCCAATGATAAGCTAGGCAGTACACCTTGAAATAGCCAAATAGGTACATGGAACTTTTGCACTAACTAGCGCTTAATGAGCCCGGGTCTATTATTCTTTCAACTCTTAAATTAACTCAACCAGGTCTCGCAGTTAGCATTAGCACATGTATTGATGTACCCTTCAGCAGATTTTCCGTTTTTGGTTTTTATAATAACCTTTCTGCATTTTCTCGTACGTTAAAATAGTATAGTAGGTTCTTTTCCTTGTGTTCGGTTTATTTTTTGGTAGACCTGCTTGGTAGTTCGATTACAATGCGATGGCCTAATTCCATCCACGACACGACAATGGCACCTGATGTAAAAGATTTTTTCATGAATCATGAATCCCCTAAATTTAGTCTGAGTGTTCATATTTACAAAGGGTAATGATATTTTATAATCTTGTGGACACTATTTTTTTGGTGTCAAAATACTATTATCCTATTTACAAAACAACTTATTTTTAAAACATGTCATAATTTCTTACATGTCATCATCTCATCTGGAAAATCAAATTGAATATTTCCTGAACGGTCGAGATTTGTCCTGATTACTTCCTGAACGGTCCCCTTGATTATCTTTTCACTCGAGGTAGTTGTTTTGATGGCACCTTAGTTAGTTCTAGTAACTAGGTTCACTCTATACTACGCTTCTTTAACTGCTGAAACTTTTTTGGTTTGTCGAAACATACCTGCATTAAAACGCAGGATTTTGCTTTCATGTTGAACTGAAACAGCTGCTTCTTTAACTTAACGCAGGAAGGATTGGAGTTGGGCATGGAAGCTAGGATTGATGTTAGGTGTGATAGGTGATCTGTATAGCTAAAGTAAGTTTCACTGTAACTGCCATCAAGTGGCTTTGTTAGTTTCTGTTAGAGTGATTAGTTAGAGTTAGACTAATCCTCACCATGTATAAAAGCCCAATCCGTACAGTATTCATTTAGTTAATGAAAACCAACACAATTCACTCTCTCTACTCTTGAGTTCTTGTTTTCCACCACCACACCTTGAGTCTGATACCTAATAAGGTGATGTACAGATTTTAATATTCAGTTAAATGTAGTTGAGCTTCCAAATTTTATTAATCCTCTGTATTAAATATAAAAACCATTAGTGTGCCATAACTCAATAACTTAAACTTTTGGGATAAATGGTTTCATAACATGGTATCAGAGCTTCTACGACCAAGTGGTCTAGAGTTCAATCCTCGTTACCTCAACTTCTAAATAAAACCAATTAAATTTCAAAGACATATAATGCGCTCAATGATCGTTTCACGCCTGCCTCAAAAAGAAGCATCCGCGTGAGAGGGCGTATTAAATATAAAAACTATTAGCCTGTCATAACCCACCAGCTTAAGTTTTTGGGATAAATGGTTTCATGACATCATGCACACTTTACAAGGATATTGACATTCACACTTTATCCTTTTTCCCGATTTTGTAATGGAGAGAAATTTCTATCCGGTTTCAATAATAGCAGAACAATGGCTTTTATATACAACTGAACAGAGATTTCCCATTCGTCAAGTTTTTGAAACCTTTATCATGTTAACACACTTATAATCATTGTGGGGTCGATCCCAATAACGAAGTGATGAATGCAATGAAATTCCTTTCGTTAACCATTTTCAGATTCCTCAGCTGCTGCTGAAGTTGCAAGGTAAGTTTCAACAGATTGATTGAAACCAAATTAATTATTTTTAATTAATTCTAAGAACAATATAGAAAATCATTAATTACTAGAATATAAAGAAAGATATACTAAATTATCAATCTTCATATTCAAGGATTGGTCTCATAAACATATCAGTAAAACAAAAATAAAATTAGTAAATCTCTTAATTTCATCACAGTAACAATGGCGATATATAGTGATATATAGTTTCCATGTGTATATTGCATTCCCAGCTTTTGGCATGTCTTTCTTTACGCATCTGTCTTGATTATTTTCTACTTTATCAGCTGCTTCATCCTCTGTTGTTGCATTGCTGTTGCTCTTGGCTTGCTGCTTCAGGAGAAAGCTTTTCAGCCATGCAATTCGTTGCTTTTGGAATAAGCATATTCCAACCGATGAAGTAATGATTGAGCGCTTTCTAAAGCTACACGGTTCTCTCCCAACCATAAGGTACAGTTATTCTGAGATAAAGAAAGCCACTAACAGTTTCAAAGTGAAATTAGGCCAGGGAGGATATGGAAGCGTTTACAATGGAAGGTTGCAAGATGGGCGTCTTGTTGCAGTCAAGATTTTGAGCGAACTGAAGGGAACTGGGGAGGAATTCATCAATGAAGTTGCAAGTATTAGCTGGACATCTCATGTTAATATTGTCGCTCTGGTGGGGTTTTGTTTCCAAGGTTTCAAAAGAGCTCTAATTTATGAATTTATGCCTAATGGATCCCTTGAAAAGTTCATACAAGAAGAAAATTTTAAAAAAGCTGGTCGGCAATTGGATTGCAAAACTTTGTATGACCTAGCAATTGGTGTTGCTCATGGATTAGACTATTTGCATAAAGGCTGCAATACTAGAATCTTGCATTTTGACATAAAACCTCATAACATTTTGCTTGATGAGGATCTCTCTCCAAAGATTTCAGATTTTGGATTTGCTAAAATCTGTCCAAGAAAAGAGAGCATTGTTTCCATAACATGTGCAGGGGGAACTATTGGATATATTGCTCCTGAAGTGTTCTTAAGAAATTTGGTGGAGTGTCTTATAAGGCTGATGTCTACAGTTGTGGAATGATCGTTTTAGAAATGGCTGGAGGAAGAGACAACAAAAGTGTTCAAGTTGATTGTTCTAGTGATCTATATTTCCCACATTGGATTTATGATCGACTTGAATTAAATCAGGATTTTGGATTGCAGTGCATTAAAAATGAAATAGATAGAGAAACAGTGAAAAAGATGACACTGGTGAGCTTATGGTGCATACAAACTGATCCTTCATGTCGTCCATCAATGAGTAAAGTGGTGGAGATGTTGGAAGGAAGCTTGAAGTCATTGGAATTACCACCTAAACCTTTTCTGCGTTCTTCTCCAACATCTCCAATTGATTGCTCAACTCGAACATCTAAGACTTTGTAGAAACAACTTCAATTTCAAGTCTTCAACTGCTCAAGTCTTGAAAGCTAAAACTTTTAATCATGATTAATTAGTTTCAATACATATTTTTGCAGTTTTTCTTTAAATTTCATATTGCAATCAAGTTTCATGTATTGCATATTGTGTAACAAATTCCTTCCAAAGAGGTGTTCATAATATAATTAATAACAAAAAAGAGGAACTAAGAACTGGTGCCAATTACGTACACATCTAGTAACAATTAGATTCCCAAAGTGTAAAATTTTGCAAGCGTATAATGAAACCCTTAAACAAATTGCTTAAGCATGGAGAAAAACTTTTGGAGATCCACCTAAGCATATAATTGGTTTGCACTCCGAATCCAAAGGCGATCAAAAGCATCCAACTAAGCAACAACCCAACACGAAGGTTTCGTGTTCAAGATATGGAGTATGATACCATAACAATCACAGATGATATCCTACGAAACTATTTGCCATCCAACAGCTGCAAAGCCTTCAACAACGGGGTTCCTCTTCCTCCAAGCTCTCCTTTAGGTTCTGTATACGTCAAATATAATATAACTCTTTTCAGATTCAATAAGTCTCTCAGTGTCCACCTTCCCCAAGATTTCCATAACTGCACAAAGTGTCCTCAGTACAATATCTATTATGGCTCTATAAATATTGGAAACCCTCCGGCCCCGAGCTTCCGCTGGCCGTCGTCTTTAACAGCATGTTCCAAGATTCAGTTTGCAATAAAAGACGATCTAGGTAGGGACGACCTCTTCTCAGTTCTATCTCACGAGATCATCGTGAAAGTACAATTATCTGCTGATTGTATAAAGTGTGTCCACAAAAGCAGCCGATGTCAACTTGACAACCAAGGAAAATTCCACTGCGTTAGAGGTAAACACATGTACATACAATCTGTTCAACATAAATTCAAAGTGTCCAACCCAGGTTTCAGTAACTTGTTTAAGTTGATGAATATTGTAGGTTCTCAAATTTGATTCTGACAGCACTGAAATTACTTTTCTGATTGTTTGTTGTAATTTAATTAATTTCCTCCATTCAATTCTTCTGCAGATGTAAATCAGGCTTGGAAGCTGGGAATTGGTAAGTGTTCCTACCACATAAGATTCAGCATGTGTCTCTAAAAGCTTAATTTTTTCGGGAAAAAAAAAACCAAAAATCCCATTTCTACCTTCCATGTTGATGCAACATAGAGTAGATGACAGAACAATGCAATGCAATTATATTAGCTAAACAGTTTCAAATTTTTCTTTTTGCATGTTCTTCAAGAATCTTAAATAGTGCTCATCTCCTTGACTTGTTTCTACGTATTGGACTCCCAGGCCTTACTATTATAATTGTGTTGTTGCTGATTTTATGGTTTTGGAAACCAAGATGTTGCCCTGATTCCTCTTCAAATCCACAACCGGAGAGTGGCGGTGCTTACTTTGGGGTTGGGGTGCCTGTCTTCACCTATAAGGATCTTCAAGTAGCAACAAAAAATTTTAACCATTTCAGAGTATTGGTAATGGAGGTTTTGGGACTGTTTACTATGGTAGGAATTGAAATGTTATCTCCCTTTTCCATTGAAATCTGATAAAGTATATTATGAGTGAGTTTGTTTCGATTTTTTAATAGATAAATGGTTTTTTAAAATAAAAAACCACTTTTGATAAGAAGTTATTCACGTTAGCTTTCATTCAAAAGCGGAAAACATACATGAATAGCCTTTGTAAAAAATGATTTTTTTTTATTTGGAAAAAATCATTTTTTCTGTTAAAGTGAAACAGAAACAAAAGCATCCTTTTTTTTTTGGTACATAAACAAAAGCATCCTTTATTGTTGTTAGATCTAGGTCAATAACTGTTACTTTCATCTCTAACAACTAGGAAAACTCAAAGATGGACGTGAAGTTGCCATCAAGCGCCTATATGAGCACAACTATAGGCGAGTAGAACAGTTCATGAACGAAGTCAAGATCCTAACACGTTTGAGACACAGAAATCTCGTGTCTCTCTATGCTGCACTTCAAGGCACAGCCGTGAACTGCTTCTTGTCTATGAATACATTTCAAACGGCACCATATCCAGTCATCTCCATCACAGATCAGCAAGGGCTGGCTTTCTGCCTTGGCCTATCAGAATGAAAGTTGCCATAGAGACTGCAACAGCACTGGCCTATCTCCATGCTTCTGACATCATCCACCGTGATGTGAAAACCAACAACATTCTTCTTGACGACAGCTTCTGTGTTAAGGTTGCAGATTTTGGGATGTCAAGACTGTTCCCCAATGATGTCACACATGTCTCCACAGCTCCACAGGGAACCCCTGGCTATCTTGATCCTGAATATCACCAATTCTACCAGCTTACAAACAAGAGTGATGTGTATAGCTTTGGCGTCATGCTCACTGAGCTTATATCATCTAAGCCAGGTGTTGATCTGAGCAGGCATAAGGAAGAAACATGTTTGGCAAATCTAGCCATAAAGAAGATTAAAAATGGTGCAATTGGTGACCAGGTTGATCCTTCCCTTGGTTTTGATTCAAATAGTGATGTTAGAAGGGAAATGCTTTCAGTGGCAGAATCGGGCTTTCAGTGCTTGCAACGGGACAAGGAATTGAGGCCTTCCATGGAGGAGGTGTTGGAGCATCTGAGGAGAATTGAGAGTGGGAAGGATGTGGGTGGGCGTCTGGAGGAAGTAGAAGTTGATGGTGAAGAGATGTCAAATGGTGATGTACGTCCACCTTCTCCAATCTCCACCATCACCAGATCACGATGAGGTGAATTTATTGGAGAATATGAAGCCATCACCTTTGCCAAAGGCCGATACTTTGCATAATGATATTTTGATACTTAAAAATTATGTGTCTATTTAGATATTTATTTTATAATCATTCAATATAATTGTGATCCTTACTTATACTTAATATCCATCACATCCAGTAATTATAAAGTGGAAATAAGACACTCACTTTTTAAGTATCAAAATAACATTACTCACGTGATAGTGAATCTAGTGCAGCTACACCGAATGTCAGCAGTCAGTCACCAAGGCAATCCAATGTTTCCGACACGTCATTTTGTCAGGAGAATACTAGTGGGCTCTGAGGACGCTTGTGCACTTGATTTTGTTAGTATAATTTCATGTCTTGATTTTGTATCAAAAGTATAGCGTAATAATAGTACACATATTATTTGGCTTGTCCCTTGTTAACCCAACATAACGCAAAGTTCTCCAGGAATTTTTTTTTTTAAATCTTCAGGACTCAAAACTGGTTGGGTTCTCTAGTTACTAAGTAACTAACTAGTTGAATTAACTAAAGACTGGTTTGATAATAATTTATTTAACATTATATTTTACAGTAAAGATGATATGGCTGATGAAGTTAACCCGCGTTTTCTTTTCCAATTAATAAAATTAGCGAAAATAGAGAATTAATCATGTATTCATGTACGTGTTTATTACACAAAGAAAGTGCTCAAATTACTTCCTATAATAATATTTGTAGGTACTAATTTAAATTATGCACTAAAAGGGACTAATCTGAATCATTATATCATGGGAACTAAATTGTGAACTTCTTAATTTTATAGACTAAAGTAAAGTACAAATACATTTTTTTTTTGTACACGGAGAAAGAAAAAAAACAGGAGAACACTTAGCTGTTCAAATCATTAACTATGATCAAGCTAACATACCCCTTAATAGTTGAATCCATTCAACCAAAGAATCACAATCCATCACACCAGCTCTAGCCAAAGAGTCAACCACCTTATTAGCTGAACAGAGAACATGACAGAAAAAGACCACCCAATCATGATGCATAAGGTCTTTAATTTGATGAAGAAGAGCCTGAACGCTTTGAGAAGTAGAAATTAGACCTATGGCCTCTGGAGAATCTGATTCACAAAACACTATCCTCCATCCATGATTCCAAGTGAAGAGCAATCCTTCCTTGTGTGATACCCCAGGTACACATGTCGTTGGGCAAGTTTCATACTGCCTCGGGATCTCCCGGGATCCACCCATGTTGCTGGAAAGTCCCGAGATGCATGAAGGACCCTTATGTAGCAAAATCTAGTGAACTGTCACTGCTATAGCGGTCACAGTTGGCTGCAGCTTTAGTATTGGCATTCTGGGGACCACTATAGCAGTCGTAAGTGGGGTGACCGCTATAGCGGTGTCAGCAGTGCACAAACAGTGCAAAATGCGTCGTTTCGCGTAAGTGAGACCTCTAACACTTTTTTAAACATCCCAACTCGGGATTTCACCCCAAAATCGAGCCCTATCCCTCTTCAACACTTTTCCACTCCTTTTTCACATAATCCACAACAATCTTTCTTCCTTTCAAGAGATCAAAGGTAAGATTTATAGGTTGTCTCTTTCCTCCCCATTTGGTAACCTAGAGTTTAAGCTTGTTGTTTGTCTCTATTGTTGTTAAGTGGGGGTACTCCCCCAATATCGCTAGAGTTATAATTGAGCAATCTAGAGATTGTTGGGGACTAATATTGTGTTTTGTGGCTCTAATGGCAAATATTGGTGCCATTCCACCTTCCCGGAGCTCCGTTGAAGTTGATGTCACCACTTTCTCCCCTCCAGGTGAGTGGGTTTGAAACCTATGGCTCTATGTCAGTCATTAGAGTTAATTTTCATCAAATTATTATTGATTGCATGGTTTAAAAGAGATTTCAAGAGATTAGAGTCTTTGTTTGATTTGTTATAATTATTAAAATGGCGAATTTCAACTAGAGCATGAAACATTTGTTTTATTGCAAACTCATAAGACCATTATTGTTAAATGATTTTATCACAAGAGCTAGAGTATTACTATTATACCTTGAATTGTAACCTCCATAAAATTGCCATGATAATATTTTGAATGAATGATTTACAAATTCTAGAGTTATGCTTAGAGCAATATTGGAATAGAGATTTAGAGAGAATAATATGTTCATTGGTTTAGAGACTAAGTGGTAGATATAGAGAAACAGACAGTGAGTTAACGGTTGACCCTGATTGTTAACCTTGGCACCAAGTTGTCCCGGGAGGACAATCTCATAGAGCAGATGATGGAACCTATTTAGGTGTCCATATTATATCCTTGATGGATCATAGAGTATAATATTTTTGGTTCTTAAAGAACCATAGGGCAGAGATTCCTGTTTCTCTAGTAGATTACTATTGCTATGTTTTTCCAGAGAATTGCCTTTTAGAGATATTTGTATATACGCAAAAAAGCATAAATGTGATTTTAGAGTTATTGTATTAACCAATTTGACGATTTTATACATGATTATTCACATTGTGATAACCAAAAAAAAAAAGAGAAAAAGACCACTGTGCACCTTAAGTGGTATAGATTACCATAGATCTCTCCCTCTCTCTTTATTTTTCCTTCCTTCCCCCTTACAGAATGTTTCCTTTCTTTCTTCTTCCCATAGCCCCCCTCCTCTCTTCTTCCCCTTCTCATTCCTTTTCCCTTCTCCCTTCTTTTGAATTTTCTTTTTCAATTTCTTTGCTTCTACCAACACAAAACATCACCATTACCTCCATTATCATCATTTCTTCCACATCCTCTCCATCAACCGTGCCTTCTCTCTCCTCACACCTCCACTTTCTCTCTCTAACTCCATTTTAGAGAGCTTGAAGGTTAGGAAGGATTGAAGTGAATTTCTTCACCAATTCTACTCTCCAATTGGTAAATTAGCTACTAAACTACTCCACTTAAATTATTGAAGTTTCTAATTATTTTAGGAATATTGTTAGGTTTCTTGAATCCTAGAATTTGGGGCTTTTATTTATTTGAGGCTAATTTATGTAAATTTGTGATATTGCTGGCTCACAAATATTAATATTATTTTGTTCCTAGAGCGATAGAGCAATCAGGCATCAACACTTGAATTGGTGGCATCAAAGGCATTGTTCTTCGGTTCTTTGAACCAATAATTGTGAGTAGATAGTACATCTGTAGGTTACTTTATGCATGATAAATTGTGATTATAAAAATAAAATTATATGAAGAATTGAAGGTATGTTGAAAGATGAGAAAATAGTTTATTTATCGCAAATGAGGCATTATGTTTGAAATAGAAATTTTCATTTGGATTGCCAGAATTTGAGTATTATGTTTATTTAAATAATTCTTTATCAAATTATAATTAATATTGAATTTTAGAGTATTTTATGTTAATTATTAAATTTGACGTCATTTATTGTCCATTATGTAACTTGAAGTTGATTTTTTTTTTTTATATTGTAAGAGTGTTATGGAATTGGAATCATGTTGGAAACACCAATGATGGTATTATTGAGAATTGTTAAGTCTATAATTGTTAGATTAAAATTGGATTTTGTGATTAAAAATGTTTGGGGTGTGAATCTAAGTAGAAACTGTAGCTAACGACAAGGGCATTGGCCTTGGTGCACCATGGAACTCCAGTTAGCAGGTGAGGTGCTAACCCGCACATAGCTGTGGCTATGTCTGGACTTGTATTTGGCTATGGGCCAACTCCAGTTAGCAGGTGAGGTGCTAACCCGCACATGACTTTTGTCATGTCTGGACTTGTATGGCTACGGGCCAACTCCAGTTAGCAGGTGTAGCACTAACCCGCACATGATCCTGGGTCATGTCTGGACTTATTGTTCTACTTCGGATAACTCCTCATTATATTTGGATTTACATGATTACGTAAAGCTATGTTATCAAGAAACCTCATGTTATGACTAAAATCATATTTTATGAGCACATGTACATTATTATGTTTATATTGTTTTATGATTGCATTTAGCAAACTATGGATATCATATCTCTCACTGAGTTGCAAAACTCATCTCATTATATTTCCACCTTTTTCAGATACAGGTGCTGATGCTAGTTGTGGTGTTCTTTCGGCATAATCTTAGTAAATTCCAAGTTGGTGAGCCTTTTTGTAAAGGCCTTTTTTGGTTATGCATATTTTGTTTTAGCCTATAGATGTCAATTGCTCCATCTGTCACAGACAGGTTTCTTGGACTTTTGTTTGTACTTATGTTTGAGAGCTTATGACTTAGTTATATACGTTATGTTTTGGAAAGGATTTGTAAAGTTAATTTGGTTTTATGTTGAACTATATTGGTACTATGACTGGCATATGCTGAAATATTATTATGTACTGAAAGGGCGCATTCTGAGAATGCTTGATGCCCAAGTGTTGTGGTTTTATTGGAAATATTGTAGGTTATATTTTATTTGGGAAATGTCTGAAAAATAGAGGAAACTCTATCCATTTTCCTAGAAAATTTAGTGTATTAAGGCTTGTTGGGAAAAATGTTCCCGTGTGCCAATCATGGCCTAATTTCGATGGTGACAAAGTTGGTATCAAAGCCTTAAGTTTTCCTGTGTAATATGGAGCAAGTGTCCTTTAGTAGAGTCACGATTGTGTAAATGGTTGTCGGCCCATTTTCACAAAGCGCGATCCTATCGAAGGCCTAATAGGAATGTCTTCTTGAGTTTATTTTTAAGTCGAGTGGTATTATGTCATTCTTGTTCCAAAATTTCTACCTGCGTTCTAATTCTATGTTCAATCTATTAGGTATGATGCCTCCTAGACAGCGTCAACGCAACGTGAGGCTAGGAGATTATAACATCTCCAATGCATAACCTGACCAAGCTCTCATTCCTCCACTTAGAAAAAGGGGACAAGGTCAAGGTGGAGGCCATAGAGGGCAAAGTCAGGGTGGGGGCCGTAGAGATCAAGGCCAAGGTAGTGGCCTTAGAGGTCATGGTTGGGGTGGAGGTCGTAGAAGAATAACTAGGCCTAAATCTGAGCCCAAACCCGAGCCTGAACCTGAGCCTGAATCTGAACCCGAACCCAAACAAGGTGAAGCATTAGGCCCGCAAGGGCAACTAGTTGATCTTGATGCACGGATATTGGGCATGCAGCAAGCCATCGAAAATTTGGTGGTAGTTTTAACCCAACAAGCATGAGATAAAGCCCAATCACAAGTTGAACCTACTCTTAGTACTCAAAGATATGCCCAAACTTTTGGACGTGAGAAAGTAAGTATTGAAGCATATCTCCGGCTAAACCCACTTACTTTCACCGAGGACTCTACGGATGAAGACCCATAAGAGTTTTTAGACATATCAAAGAGAGCCCCTAGGGTTCTCAGATGTGAGGATAACAGAGCAGTGAATTTTGTATCCTATAATTTTTAAGGCACCACAGCACACTGGTATGAATCTCTGTTAGAAGAATATGCAGCAGATATGAGACCACCCCTAGTATGGGAAGAATTTTCTTAAGCTTTTAAGGACAGATTCTTTCCAGAAAACAGAAAAGAGAGACTTGCTAATAAATTTGAGATGTTGAAACAAGCTCCACGAATGTCAATAACTGAATATGCTACCAAGTTCACTAAGCTTTCCAGATTTTCACTACATTTAATTGTGAACGAAGCAATGAAAGTACGAAGTTTCATCAAAGGGTTGAGAGAACCACTATGCACCAATCTACTTCCTAAAGTAGGAAGAATGTTTTTTGCTCAAGTGGTAGATGTTGCCTATGCTATGGAGACAACAAGAGAAGAAAATAGAGCTACGAGGAAATTAGCTAAGAAACCTAAGATGAAAGGAACTTTTTTTGGAGGCTCTAGCTCAGGAGGAGGTTACACCACTCCAAGGCAACATCAGGAGCCCTCAGGTAGGGGCACCTCCTATGGGTTTACTCTGATGGGTGCATCGGGCTCTAGATCCTATTATGTTAGCCAGTCTCAGGGGAGCATGCAAGGATCTAGTCAATCAGGTCCTATGAGGCCATTATGCAGAACATGTGGCAAGCACCACTTTGGGGTTTGTCATGAGAACAGAAGGACATGTTATGGTTATGGATAAACAGGTTACTTTTTGAGGGACTGCCCACATACACCAATAAAGGCCCAAGGTTAGAATTCAACCCATCAGGCTGTACCAACATCATCTCAATCGGCCCCTTCCCCAAGGGGTTCCTTTGGTCCTAATGGTCGATTAGTAGATGGTAGAGGCCCAGGTGGCAGAGGATCCAGTCAAAGGGGCAGAAGTCAACCAAGAGTATTTGCCATGACACGATAAGATGCTCAGGCATCCATTGAAGTGGTTACGGGTACACTTCAAGTTTGCTCTTTTGATACTCAAGTATTAATTAATCTGGGTTCCACATATTCATATGTATCTCCATATTTTGCATCTCGCTTTGGCGAGCAACTTGGGTTATTAGAAAGCCTGATTTATGGGTCCAATTAATATTTCGCTCTCGTGTTGTCAGCGTGAATGGTGTAGACACCTTAGTTGATCTAAAACTTCTTAAGATGGTTGATTTTGATGTTATGCTAAGCATGGACTGGTTAGCCCTTTGTCATGCTAATGTTGATTGCTATTCCAAGGTAGTGAGGTTTGATATTTCAAGTGGTCCGTCCTTTGTGTTTAAAGGGGATAATTATCTCACCCCAACTAGTTTGATCTCATCCATGAGTGCTTTGCACTTGATGAATAAGGGTAATCAGGCCTTCCTTGCGATGATTAGATATGTTGAGGCCGAAGTGCCTAGCACTGACCAAGTCCCCATGGTTAGAAAATTCCCAGGTGTGTTTCCGGATGAATTGCCAGGATTGCCTTCTGAGAGAGAGATAGAGTTTAGTATGGACTTGGCCCCAGAAGTTGAACCTATATCTATTCCTCCTTACCACTTGGCTCCTGCAAAATTACGGGAGTTAAAAGATCAGTTACAAGCTATACTAGAGAAAGGTTTTATCTGTCCGAGCACATCCCCATGGGGAGCTCCGGTGCTTTTTGTGAAGAAGAAAGATAGTTCAATGCGACTATGTGTGGACTACTGGCAGCTTAATAAACTTACTGTGCATAATAAATACTCGCTACCAAGGATTGATGACTTGTTCGATCAGCTTCAAAGAGCTTATTGTTTCTCTAAAATTGATCTTTGCTCTGGGTATCATCAATTGAAAGTCAAAGATGAGGATATTTCTAAGACAACCTTTCGTACTCGCTATGG
Source organism: Dalbergia cochinchinensis (assembly GCA_031216125.1). Taxonomy (NCBI): domain Eukaryota; kingdom Viridiplantae; phylum Streptophyta; class Magnoliopsida; order Fabales; family Fabaceae; genus Dalbergia; species Dalbergia cochinchinensis. The sequence continues at coordinate 62,540,065 of CM062369.1, forward strand.
GCATTATGAATTTTTGGTGATGTCCTTTGGCTTAACGAATGCCCCAGCTGCTTTTATGGATTTGATGAATCGTGTGTTCAAACCCTTCCTGGATCACTTTGTGATCGTCTTTATCGATGATATCTTGGTATATTCCAAAAGTGTAGAAGAGCATGAATACCATCTAAGAATTGTACTACAAACTTTGAGGGATCACAAGCTTTATGGCAAGTTCTCCAAATGTGAATTTTGACTTGATCAGGTGGCTTTTCTTGGTCACATCGTCTCCAAGGATGGGATTATGGTAGATCCGACGAAGATTAAAGCAATCCAGCAATAGCCAAGACCTACTTCAGTTGCTAAGATTCATAGTTTTCTAGGATTGGTAGGCTACTACCGTCGATTGGTTAAAGATTTTTCAAGAATTTTTGCGCCATTGACTAAGTTGACTCAAAAGAATGTGAAATTTCAGTGGTCAGATGCACGTGAGAAAAGCTTTCAAACACTTAAAGATTGCCTAACCTCAGCACCTGTGCTTGTATTACCTTCTGGTTTTGGAGGTTTCTCAATTTACTGTGATGCTTCTTGAATAGGACTTGGTTGTGTTTTGATGCAACATGGTCGATCATTGCTTATACTTCATGGCAGTTGAAGAAGCATGAACAAAACTATCCTACTCATAATTTAGAGATGGCAGCAGTAATCTTTGCTTTGAAAATTTGGAGGCATTATCTTTATGGTGAGACATGTAAGATCTACACTGACCATAAGAGTCTGAAGTACATATTCCAGCGGCGGGACTTGAATTTGAGGCAATGAAGGTGGATGGAGTTGCTTAAAGATTATGATTGCACCATCTTGTACTATCATGGAAAGGCTAATATTATAGCAGATGTCTTGAGTAGAAAGTCTATGGGTAGTTTGGCTCATATTGCTCCTGTAAGGAGACCGTTAGTGGATGAAGTTTACAAACTTAAGGCTAGTGGTGTTCAATTTGACTTGGGAGAGTCTGGGATACTCTTGGCTCATGTAAGAGCCCATTCATCCCTCATGAAGCATATTAAGGTGCTTCAAAATGAAGATCCGAGATTGTTTAAGCTGCGGGATAATGTTAGAAGTAAGGCAACCTTTGAGATCGTCATAGACCAAGAGGGAGGGCTTCGATTTGGTAACTACTTATGCGTACTAGATGTTGGAAATATTAGAAAAACCATTATGGAAGAATCTCACAACTTTCGGTCCTCTATACATCCTGGCTCAACCAAGATATATCAAGATCTGCGGCAATTGTATTGGTGGGAAGGTATGAAAAGACATGTTGGTGATTTCATGTCTCGTTGTTTGCTGTGCCAGCAAGTTAAGGCTGAACATAAAAGACCCGCAGGATTACTTCAACAGATAGAAATACCTGAATGGAAGTGGGAATGTATCACTATAGACTTTGTGACACGGCTACCTTGCACTATCAAAGGGTATGACTCTATATGGGTCATAGTGGACCGTATGACCAAGTCGGTTCATTTTCTTCCTGTAAAGACTACCTATCGAGCTGTATGTGCAGTTATATATTGATGAGATTGTCAAACTCCATGGAATTCCGATTTCTATTATATCTGATCGTGGAGCCCAGTTTACGACTTGATTCTAGAGAGCTTTCCAAGAAGCTCTAGGAACTCGGCTTGACCTAAGTACAACTTTTCATCCTCAAACAGATGGGCAATCCGAAAGAACCATCCAAATTTTGGAGGATATGCTTAGGTCATGTGTTTTGGACTTTGGTGGAAACTGGAGTAATTACCTACCTCTTATAGAGTTTTCATATAACAACAGTTACCAAACCAGTATTCAGATGGCACCTTTTGAGGCTTTGTATGGGAGACATTGCAGATCTCACATAGGTTGGTTTGAAATTGGCAAAGCTAAGTTGTTAGGTCCTGACCTTGTACAAGAGTCTCTTGATAAGGTTTGTTTGATTCGAGAACGACTCTTGACTACTCAAAGTAGGCAGAAATCCTATGCAGATCATCGAAGACTTGACTTGGAGTTCTCTGTGGGAAAACATGTCTTTCTTCGAGTTTCTCCTATGAAAGGAGTTATAAAGTTTGGTAAGCGAGGGAAGCTCAACCCTCGTTACATTGGCCTTTTCGAAGTTCTGGATAGGGTTGGTGCAATGGCATATCATTTAGCACTATCCCCAGAATCATCTATAGTTCATCCAATGTTTCATGTCTCTATGCTTCAAAAATATATTCCCGATCATTTTCACACAATCTTTCCTTAAGTGATCCAACTTGATGAGACATTGTCTTATGAGGAGGAGCTAGTGGTCATTGTTGACCGCCAGATGAAAAAGTGGTGTCAGTGGAAGTGATTTGGAATAACTATTCTAGAGAGGAAGCAACTTGGGAAACGGAAAAGGCTATGCGAGCCAGATATCCGTATCTATTTGATTTTTGAGGTATGTGTCTTATCTTCGAGTTGTTGAAAATTCGGGGATCGAATTTCTTAAGGAGGGAAGATTGTGATAACAAAAAAAAAAACAGAGAAAATGACCACCGTGCACCTTAAGTGGTATAGACTACCATAGAGTTATCCCCCTCTCTTTATTTTTCCTTCCTTCCCCCTTACAAAATGTTTCCTTTCTTTCTTTTTCCCGTAGCCCCCCTCCTCTCTTCTTCCCCTTCTCATTCCTTTTCCCTGCTCACTTCTTTCCAATTTTATTTTTCAATTTCTTTGCTTCCACTAACACAAAACATCACCATCACTTCCATTATCATCATTTCCTCCACATCCTCTCCATCAATCGCGCCTTCTCTCTCCTCACACCTCCACTTTCTCTTTCTAACTCCATTAGAGAGAACTTGAAGCTTAGGAAGGATTAAAGTGAATTTCTTCACCAATTCTATTCTCCAGTTGGTAAATTTGCTCCTAAACTACTCCATTTAAATTATTGAGGTTTCTAATTATTTTAGAATTATTATTAGGTTTATTGAATCCTAGAATTTGGGGATTTTATTGATTTAAGGCTAATTTATATAAATTTTTGATATTGTTAGGTCATAAATATTAATATTATTTTGTTCGTAGAGCGATAGAGCAATCGGGTATCAACACTTGAATTGGTGGCATTAAAGGCATTGTTCTTCGGTTCTTTGAACCAATAGTTGTGAGTAGATAATATATCTGTAAGTTACTTGATGTATGATAAATTGTGATTATAAAAATAAAATTGTATAAAGAGTTGAAAGTATGTTAAAAGATGAGAAAATAGTTTATTTATCGCAAATGAGGCATTATGTTTGAAATAGAAATTTTCATTTGGATTGCCAGAATTTGAGTATTATGTTTATTTAAATAATTTTTTATCAAATTATAATTAATATTGAATTTTAGAATATTTTATGTTAATTATTAAATTTGACGTCATTTATTGTCCATTATGTCTCATATAACTTGAAGTTGAATTTTTTTTTTTTTATATTGTAAGAGTGTTATGGAATTGGAATCATGTTGGAAACACCAATGATGGTATTATTGAGAATTGTTAAGTCTATAATTGTTAGATTGAAATTGGATTTTGTGATTGAAAATGTTTTTGGAGTGAATCTAAGTAGAAACTATAACTAACAACAGGGGCGTTAGCCTTGGTGCACCATGGAACTCTAGTTAGCAGGTGAGGTGCTAACCCGCACATAGTTGTAGCTATGTCTGAACTTGTATTTGGCTATGGGCTAACTCCAGTTAGCAGGTGAGGTGCTAACCCGCACATGACTTTTGTCATGTCTGGACTTGTATGGCTACGGGCCAACTCCAGTTAGCAGGTGTGGTGATAACCCGCACATGATCTTGGGTCATGTCTGGACTTGTTGTTCTACTTCAGATAACTCCTCATTATATTTAGATTTATATGATTACGTAAAGCTATGTTATCAAGAAACCTCATGTTATGACTAAAATTATATTTTATGAGCATATGTACATTGTTATGTTTATATTGTTTTATGATTGCATTTAGTAAACTATGGATATTCTATCTCTTACTGAGTTGCAAAACCCATCCCGTTATATTTCGACCTTTTTCAGATACAGATCCTGGTGCTAGTTCTAGTGTTCCTTCGGCACAATTTTAGTAAATACAAAGTTGGTGAGCCCTTTTGCAAAGGCTCTTTTTGGTTGTTATTCATATTTTGTTTTAGCCTATAGATATCAGTTACTTCATATGTCACAGACAGGTTCCTTGGACTTGTGTTGCACTTATGTTTGAGAACTTATGACTTAGCTATATACGTTATGTTTTGGAAAGGATTTGTAAAGTTAATTTGGTTTTGTGTTGAACTATATTGGTACTATGATTGGTATATACTGAAATATTATTATGTACTGGAAGGACGCATTTTGAGAATGCTTGATGCCCAAGTGTTGTGATTTTATTGGAAATATTGCAAGTTATATTTTATTTGGGAAAAATCAGAAAACAAAGGAAATTCTGTCCGTTTTCCTAGAAAATTTAGTGTATTAAGGCTTGCTGGGAAAAATGTTCCCATGCGCCGGTCATGGCCTAAGTTGGGTCGTGACACACATTCTTTAGTTGTCCCATGAGAGGGTTATGGATGAAGACCTACTCACTCAATTTTAGATGAACCTCACCCTCTCTCTTCCTCCATTACAGGTGTTGTAGACGCTGCGGGTTCTCCTCTTCCCCCTCTACCCCCGCAGTTGAGATTTATCGATTGATGAGCGTTACTTGGTGTGAAATACTCTGTTTTGATTTTTTGTTAGAGATAGAGTGCTCCAGTTACATGACAGGCAGGATCCCAGACCATAGAGATTGATTAGCATTGTTTTATCATGATTATTTTGTATCTACATGATTATAGATTTCATGTACATTTTGTATAGTGAGCAACGCATATATTTTGAACCTCAGTGATATAATTTAGAGTTTGAGATGGAAATGATTGATTTTATTACTTCAGAGATCTATGTTAAAGTGTGATTATGATTATGTTTTCATGGAACCAATGGTTTATTAGAGATGAAATGATGTTTTATAAACATATTTATATCAAATTATGCATATAGAGAAGTTTAGAGGTCATGAGGCTTACGTGGGAATAAGGATTCCCCACGCACCAATCGCATGCTCAGATTAGGTCGTGACACCTTGGTGGCCAACAACTCCACCCAAGTGACATCAATGGACCCCGTCATGCATGAGAATCCCATGAGCCAGCTCCCATTTAAGTCTTTAATCACACCCTCAAACCCACTGCGCCCCTCCATAGGTCGCATACTCGCATCTATATTAAGCTTAACATTGCCAATCGGGGAGCGAGTTCACCTGTCCAACTACTCCAAGTGAGCTGGAGCAATTAGAGGAGATAATGCAACCTTAGCAACATCTATCACGGAACCTCAAATTTTACGAGAAATCTGCATAGGATGCCAAACCTCATTGTTAAGTACTGTCTGGTTCTGTGCTCGCCCAATCCACCAAAGCGTTATGATATGAAGAGTTGAATTATCACTTCGCACCAAAGAATCCAGCCACATATCAATACATAAATCAGCCCATGCTCTTAAATCAAAGCCCAAAGAATGCCATACCGCACTAGCCACAATGCAATCTCAAAGGTAATGAACAACATCTTCCTCTGCACTACCACAACTGGAACACAGGGGAGACGAAGCTAAGTTCCTACAATGTCTACACTGTTATTTGGAAGGGCCCCATGATAGCATTGCCAGAGAAAAATTTTAAACTTTGCAAAGATTTGGAGTATCTATAGGGATGGCAATGGGGGCAGGGCAAGTGCGGGAGTACCTCCCCATTCCTCGCCCTGAACCCCCATTAAATTCCCCGACCCCAATCCCCGCGATGGGGAGAAAATCACCACCATCCCTGATCCTAACATGGAGATCCACGAGGAGATGCAAAATTGAGGGAAAAAATCTTCAATAAATAGTCTAGATTTAAAAAAAAAAAGGACCAAAAATAGTTAGTTTAATATTACAACACCATAAATCTTAAAAACTTAGTCCTTACAACATTAAATTATCATAAACAAAATGTCTAGAAAACATAATGTCCAAAAGAACCAACAGAAAGTAATTAAAACAACGGAAACACATGAGTGATGCTTTGCAATTTTGTGCAATGACAAGTTATGTTTCAATTTGAGAAGGAGATTGAGTTTCTTGGTCTTCTTCCATCAGATATAAAGGTAGGTAGTGTAGGTGTAGCTTGACTGATTGATGGTGGTGTGGGTATAATCATATTGCTTCCCATAGGGACAAAAGAGGATTGATTAGGAGTACTCATCCTACAAACAAAGGAGCAAACTCAGATACACGAAAAAAATAAGAGACTCAAAGGAAAGATCAAAGATCAGAGACACAAGAAAACCAAAGAAAAGATCAAAGAATTTTTTCAACACAAGAGCTTTCAAGACTTTTTCAACGAAACTCTTTCATAGGATTGCCATTCTTTTTTTGGTCGAAAGAATTTATCATCTTAAACATAATTTGATACCACCATCATACCATAAATATCAAAAAGACTATAAATGTAAGTTAATTTCAATTATTGTTTCAAAGAAAATGGTTTTTTGTTGTTAAAGAAAACCAAAAATGAAAAAAGCATTATAGTTGCACATTACATAAACAATGGGAGGAAAAAGACCATATTCAGCAAGAGCGAAGAAAAGAAGAATGGAGGGAACCTTCTCGGTTGCTAGCTCAGGTCGTCGCGGTCTGGTCGCTGGTCGCCATCGCTGCTGCCTGGTTGTTGCTGCCTAGTCCCTAGTCATCGTCGGCGTCGGTGAGAGTGAGAGTTTGAGAGACTGAGACTGAGTTTCAAAGCTTGAGAGAGTGAGAGTTTGAGAGATTGAGAGCTCGAGTCCTTACTCTTGAGAGGCTGAGAGTTTGAGAGCTTGAGTATGTAACATGAGTGACTCATTGAGTTTAATTTGTAAATGTGTTGTAATGAGTATGAGTGAGGGTGAGTCAGTGTCTTAGTGAAAGTGAAGCATTAGTCATTGAGAGAATGAGAGTGAGAGTGTCGGTCACTGTATTGGTCAAAATTGAAAGTAAGTGACAGTTGTGAGTGGGACAGTGAGTAATGAGTATGAATTGAATAAAAAAATAATTTTTACTGGAAATTATAAAATTACCCCTCAGGACAGGGCCCTGTGGGGTGAAGGGTATAATCCCCGTCCCCGAACTCACCGCGGGGGAAGTTTCAACCCTGTCCCCATCCTCATGGGGACAAAAATCCCCGAATACGGGGATCCGAATCTGGGAATCCCACTTGGATACCCGCGCCTCTAGTTCCCCATTGTCATTCCTAATAGCTCTTGCAACTTATGATCCTTAGTCCAATTCTTGTTAGAAGCAAGCATCCACTTGTAACATTTATTAGCAGCCATGTACCCCCCATCCGTACTATGGAGCCAAATCCAATTATCAGGGAACTCATGAATAAGACTAGTCTTATTCCGAATAAGCTCAAGAATATAGTTGGGTAGGGGTGCATAGGGAATGAACCATCCAACCATTATCATTCCAAACATCACATAATTGTAAAGCAGAATCGGTAATATGCACATAAGGAATATGATTGAAAGGGGTCCAATCCCTAACGAATTTGAGTACCAAAAGGAAAAAGCCTAGCTCATCGCCTAAGCTGAAATAGAAACTCGAACCCAACTCAAGTCAAACCTTAGCCAAACTTTTCCAAATACAAGAAGAAGAGGGGAGGCGCAAAAATCAAGGGCAATGCCTTGACGACCATATTTTCCCCGAAGGAATGTGAACTACAGTTTATCAAGTTCAAAAATAAAGGATGCCACAAGCTTTCCAAGTAATGCAATATTCTAGTACCGAGATACACGAATACCAAGACTCCCAAGCTTCATTGGTGTTGAAATAGTATTCCAATTGACCAAATTTAGATTCCTATTGGAGCCATTATTCTTTCCACAGCAAAAATGAAATGACAAACTGTAAAATCAATGGAATGACAAATGGATTGAGGCACCCAAAGTGTTTGCATAGGATAAACTGCAAGGGAAGACAACACCAACTTGGCTAAACAAATTTTACCAGCCCTGTTAAAAAGTTTTCCCTTCCAACCAGCCAACCTAGTGGAAATCTTCTCCATAATACATTGGAGCTTATATATATTTTCTAATAAGTGAAAGATTTCTACTCATCGATAACTATATGGATCCGCGTGCAATATTTCTTCAAAGAGTGTATACACGTGTGTAAATAAGTGTATCTAGAAGAAACGATGAAGCTCGTAGAACAAATGGCGTAGAGTAACGTGATTGACCATATGAGCTTTGGACGTTAGTGAGAAGAAAATTTTTGTTAAAATTTAACAAGAGATAATGATTTAATAATAAAAATAGTTTTGAAAGATAATTTTATATATAAAAAATTATTTTCGTTTCTACTTTTATTTTAAGAAACTAGATATCACTAACTTAAAATAGAGTGATAAAACTATTTTTTTAAGTACAATTGCTTCTTTAACAAAAATCATTCCAAACACCCTAGAGAGCAAACAAAAGCAAATTTTTTAGAGAAAAAAATATTTTTTCTTTAAAAGTCAATCCAAACGCACTGATCGTCTTTTGCAATATTAATTATCATATTCATTGACATAGTTAAGTAATTATCATGGTAATGGCTTGAATCTTTTTCACTAACATTATAATCATCAATAATATATATATATGTGGTGCATATCATATGAAATGAGTGACTTATTATGAGTTTAAGAGAAGTAAATATGAGTCATATATGACTTTAAGTTTTAATCTTGACTATTCATTCATGTAAGATCAAACAATCAATATTTACTCCTCTTACCCTCACACAATAAACCACTTCTTTCATATGATGCAGTCCCTTTATATACGTTGGTATCGATAACATACATTGTATAATCGATTATCGTGATTTGATTTTAAATTTGAGATATTTCAAAACCTTGGATTAATGGAGCATATGGTTGATTCTTGGTCATAAATAATTAAAAAAATACTGGTATTTTTTAATTCTGTGGAAGCACTGAAGAAACCCCATGTATTCCAAGTCAACAAAAATTATTAAGTCTTATATCCACTACTTGAATAAATAGAAGAGATTTAATTAGATAGCGCTATAAGCGCATCAAAATTTAAATCAAATTTTATATATATAAGTTTTATTTTAACCCTGTAATCCAATGACATTATTTTCAAGTAAGATATGGAAGGTGTGGACGAGTTGACCCAGAAAAAGTGAAAAGTTCAAATAGTGAGTCAAAAGGAAGTGGCAGATCTTTTGAAGAGTAAAGCAAGTGTTGCCAGTTACCGCTTACGATTCATTGAGTCGGTGGTATTAATGACAGACGACTTGCTTGTTCCGGCTGGTCCAGGTCAACGGGCGTATCAATTGGTTTAGAAAAAAGTAATGATATACCGTGAAGAACGTGTGGAAGAAATTGCGACTTTTGTGAGTCATACTTGGCAGGCAAGAGAATGGAATAATTGTTGGACTCTGGAATCCTAAAATTTAGATTTGGCAAGCTCTTGAGATGAGGATTAGAATTTCAGGATGTATATTCCGGATTACATGTTTCGGTTCTTGCTGTGTTCCCAACTGAGTACTGTCGTGCTCCTTTGGGCTGTGAATGGAAGTGATCACTGTCCAGACTCGTTTGACTGCGGAAGCCTAGGCTCCATCCGCTTCCCTTTCACCAAGGCAGGACGCGAGGGCTGTGGCGCATTGGCAATCCACGGTTGTGATGATCATATGCAACAATTCCACTTTATAAACATAGCAGGCAAGAAGTTTCAAGTTGCAAAAATCGATCAGCAGCGGCACAAGAAGGTTTACATTATTGACAAAGATCTCATGAAACAGTTGGAAAATAATAGTTGTAAGGCCTTTGACCATAGTATTACTCTCCCTCCCACCTCTCCTCTCGGTTTTTTCTATATCGATAAAAATGTTTCCATGTTCAAATGCAAAAGCAAGCAACGCGTGAGCATTCCAAAAACTTTCCTCAATTATACTAGCTGTCACGACTACGATATCATCTTCGGCTCTCCAAACAATGATGATATGTCTGTTGGGTTTTTGCTCTTTCACTAAAGCCCAATAGGGGCTAGTGTGTAAGAAGAGCCCAAGAAACCTAGAGCCCGTTTCATCTAAGGGTTAGGTTTCTTGGAACCCATATATATACTACACTTAATCCTCCCTGTAAAAGAGGAGAGTAGTCACAGCCGTAGAGACAAGGTCATCTTCTGATAGAGAGAAAGTGCCCACACACTATCTCCTTCCTCCTTGAGAGATAGTCTGGAAGGTCTGCCATCAACCGACTACAAGGAAAACACTCCGAGAGGTAATATTTCTTCTGTGTTTATGAAACAATGATGATTCGGTAAGCATACCAATGTACTAGGTCCTTAAATCGCTTCCGCATAAATCCAATAGTTCCTACAATTGGTATCAGAGCCTGGCTATACATTGGTATGTGAATCTAGTTTCACTATTCATGCAATTAGTTTGCTTCATGAAATATGGCACCTAGGATTCTATATTTGTTGATCATGTGTTGTATGTTTATCTTTATAATTCTTTATTTGTTTTTCAACTTTAATCCATGGTAGAGATTTGAATGTATTTTCTTGGGTTGTAACAAGGAGGCTAATCTCATATGATTAGGTTTCCTCCTTGATTTTTTATTTCAATTCTTGTATATATAGATATTTTTTTTTTGATTGTATACAAAAATTGTAATAAAAGAATATCAAGAAGATACACAAAGAAGGACGTTCGTCACTGTTTGGACATGTTCGTCGACCTCTGGATCTCAGATTTGGACGTATCATATATCGTTGGAAAGAGGACGGAAAGACGAACAAAATGGTGGGTGGATCGCGGCCAGGGGAGCCTGCACGCGCCTCCACGCACCGATACAAGCGGCTGAGACTGGTTTCCATGCACCTGTGAAGATGGAGAGAGTGAGGGCGCGTGGAGCATCCAAATTGGATGATTCCAGTGGCGTTGGCTTCGTCTCTTCATGGCGGTCCTAACAAAAAAATTTTGTGCTGATCCGAGTTCAGGTAACGGCGCAGTGGACGAAACAGTTAGGGTTCCTTGAAGTTGTCTTAGGTTTTCTTGCCAAAATTTGGTATTTTGGGCTATTGGACCCATGGTTACCATAAAAAGGCTTGAGATAAATACCTATGGGCTAAAAGGAAGGACAAGAAGGGCTGGAATATTTTTTGGTTATTTTTACCTTTTTTTTATATTTTTTTTCTCTAGGAAACCATGGATTAAAGTCTATTTTATTTAAATTACTTCATTTTATGAATGGATGAATTATATGATTGATAACATGCTTATTGTGATAACATGTCATATAGAATAGGAGGTGCCATATTGTTGCATAACTTGATAATTACATGAGCATAATAGCTATTTTGTCATTCCGTGACTAGTATGATAGTTATTATTGAATTAAAAAAAATCAAGACAAATCAAGACAAATTCCTAAAAGAATTGTTTACATTGCGAGTATTTTGTGGGTATTCTAAAATGGTCATGTGTCAACACACGCTGCATACCATAATCATGTATCATGATTGTGTGGAGCACACGCTGCCTATCATGACCGGATTTTAGGACCTTAATGTTTTCAAAATTCTGATAAGCTAAGCTTGCACGTTCATCGGCTTGTGGGTGCTTACATAGTTTTTGAAAACAAACAAAGAATACTCGAATTTAAACAATTCTTGGAAATTGAAAAATTCTAATTTTAAAATATTGAATGGGTGAAGGTTTTTAATTAAGTAATTAATTTAAAACCTACGGGCTCCAATTGTGGGTTTATTAGTGAAATGGTTATCGCTGAAGCCCCATCGGATAAGGATAATCGGATTTCGCTAGATTAAACCTTAATATTTTCAAAATTTTAGTAAAGTTTTGTGCGGCCCATCGTTGGCAACACTTAGACACTAAAGATAATTTTGAAAGTAAACAATGGTTAAATACATTCAACTTTGGTAAAGTTGTTAACCCTCCCATCGAGGCTCTGGCAATGGAACTGAAGGCCCAAAATAAACAAGATTAGTTTTACAAGTATCTTGCCCATCGTAAGCCTTGTAAAGATAACTAATGGATTGTTGAACTATAAACGAGTAGTAGTTATTAGAATCTACTAGCGCTATTTCCGTTTGTTATTCTTGTTGTAAATAGTGTGTGTTTTTTCCTTGTTTTCAGAGAAAAAATGTCTTCATTCAATCCTTTAGCTACTATCTTGAGCCAAAAACCTATGGATGGTACAAACTACAAACAATGGAAAACCAATTTGGATATTGTTCTTCAATATGAAAAACTCAACTTTGTTCTGACTACCCTTATGCCAGTAGCACTGCCAAGATGCTTTGAGGCAACAGAGACACGTTTTCAGCAGGAAAAGGAAAGATGGGAGAAGGCAAATGTGGCAGTTCGCTACTATATTTTAGCCAGTCTCGCCAGTCACCTTCAGGAGCAAGTGAGCATGATTGAGAGTGGAGCAAAGATGCTCTAGACTCTTGATGGCATGTTTGCTACGTCTAGCAGCTCTGCTAGGCAGAATGCGCTGAATACAGTCACCAAGACAGTCATGTCTGGAGGAAGTGTGCGGGATCATTGTCTGACAATGATAGCAAACTTCGAGAAGGCTGAAGACCATGGGGTCAAATTTGAACAAGAAGTAAAAGTTGACCTTCTCTTGCAATCACTGCCTGAATACTTCAATCAGTTCAAGATGAATTATAATATGAATAAGATGAATCTTGACCTAACTCAGCTGATGCACGAGCTTGAGAGTGCTGAACAGTCTCTAGTCAAGCAGGGCAGTGCATTTTTTGCTGGTGAGAGTTCTGTGAAACCTAAGGGGAAACCCAAGGGAAGGAACAAAAATAAGAAAAAGAAATCAGGTGTTCCAATTGCCAAACCAGTTGCAATGAAGCAGCCAAAAGGCAAGTGCTTCAAGTGTGAACAAAAGGGGCATTGGAAGAAAAATTGCCCACGTATGAAAAAACCAGGTATGGGTAATTTACATGTGATTGAGGCTTGTTTAGTGGAGAATTACAATGATAAATGGATCATTGATTCAGGAGCCACTAACCACGTTGTTACTCTTTGCAGTGGTTCAAACATAGCTTGGCTTTCAGTGAAGGACAACGAGTTTTGAAGCTTGGAAATGGGGAGCTTGTGTCTGCACTAGCAGTGGGACAAGTTGTTTTATCTTTTGATAATTATAGAACTTTGGTTTTAGAAGACTGTTTATTTATTCCAGATTTTAAGAGGAATTTAATTTCTGTTAGTTGTTTGGTTAAACATGGTTTGACAGTTCAGTTTAATTCCTCAGTTTCAATAAGAAGTTCATCTTCTTTTATTTGTTCCGGTGTAATGTTTAATGGTCTTTATTTCCTTAGTCCTGTGCCCTGTGAAGTTAATCATGTTGAAATAGGAGATGTTGAGCATGTTCATTCATCAAAGAAAAGAAAAGTTTCCAATGAAACTTATCTTTGGCATTTGAGATTGGGTCATATTAATTCTAACAGGATACAAGGTTTGGTCAATAGTGGGATTTTAAAATCCCTGAACTTTGAACCAATACCAGTTTGTGAATCTTGTTTAGAAGGTAAAATGACTAAGAGATCTTTCAAGGCCAAGGGAAATCGTGCCACACTTCAGCTGGAATTGGTACATACTGATGTATGTGGACCAATGAATGTCCAGGCCAGAGGAGGGTATCAGTATTTTATCACATTTACTGATGATTACTCTAGATTTGGACATGTGTACTTGATGCGTCACAAGTCTGAAGCTTTTGGAAAATTCCAGGAGTTCAAGGCTGAGGCAGAAAAGCATCTTGGTGTTCAAATTAAGACTCTTCGATCTGACCGAGGGGGTGAATACCTATCTGGAGAGTTCAGGTCTTACCTGACCAAAGAGGGGATAGTTTCACAATTATCTTCTCCAGGGACACCCCAGCAGAATAGAGTTGCTGAAAGGAGAAATAGAACCTTTTTAGAAATGGCAAGATCTATGCTCAGTTATTCATCTCTTTCTGATTCATTCTGGGGATATGCCTTAGAAACTGCTATGTACCTATTGAACTTAGCTCCATCCAAGTCGGTTTCAAAGACACCAATAGAATTATGGAAAAGGGTGTAAGCCCTCCTTGAATCATATTCGGATTTGGGGTGCTCCAGCACATGTCTTACAAAAGAAACCAGATAAGATGGACTCACGTACAGAAGTATGCATGTTTATAGGCTATCCTAAAGGAACCAAAGGTTGGTTGTTTTATAGTCCAAAAGAAAAGAAGGTCATAGTGAGTACACATATGACTTTCTTAGAGGAGGACTATATGGCAAATTATAAGCCAAGGAGTAAGGTTATTCTTGATGAGCTAGTCTCAGATCAAATTTTACCTCAACCTCAGGCGGTTCTAGCTTTTGTTCCTATGGTTGTTCAAAGAGGGGAAAATATACCTGATGTTGAACACACACAGGAACCAGAAATAGAACCAGAAGTTCAGCATGATGATCAACAAGTGGAACCTGTAGAGGTGCAAGCACGCTGAGGAAGAACAACAAAATCATGAATTGGTTAATCCACTTAATGAGGGTCCTCATCTAGAATTGATCCCCTCAGATGCACAACAACAAGTGCGGCAAACTCGTAGTGGGAGATTGATTCGTAAACCTCGCAAGATTTCTCTTGTTGGGCTTAATCGTCTCAGGATGTCATCATTGAAGAAGATGATGATCCCACGAGTTATGAAGAGGCACTAGGAGATGTTGATGCTCAGGAATGGCTTGAGGCTATGAATCGTGAAATAGATTCTTTATATTCCAACTCAGTTTGGTCTTTTGTAGATGCACCAAAAGGGGTAAGACCCATTGGGTGTAAATGGATCTATAAGAGAAAGAGAGGATTGGACGGGAAGGTTGAAACCTTCAAAGCTAGATTGGTGGCGAAAGGATACACACAAATAGAAGGTGTGGATTATGAAGAAACCTTTTCGCCGGTTGCCATGCTCAAGTCCATCCGGATTCTCTTAGTCATTAAAGAAATCTTGATTATGAGATTTGGCAAATGGATGTCAAAACTGCTTTTCTAAATAGAAATTTGGAAGAGGATATCTACATGCAGCAACCAAAATGGTTCATAGTCAAAGGGCAAGAAAACATGGTATGCAAGTTGCAAAGATCCATTTATGGACTTAAGCAAGCGTCCAGATCATGGAACATCAGGTTTGATCAAGCCATTAAGTCTTATGGTTTTGAGAAAAGTCCTGATGAACCGTGTGTGTATAAAAGGATCCAAGGTAACGCAAAGATCTTTTCTTGTACTTTATGTGGATGATATACTCCTTATCGGAAATGATACGGAGGCATTGTTAGGCATAAAGACCTGGCTAAGCAAGCATTTTGATATGAAGGACCTGGGGGAAGCCAATTATATTCTTGGTATTAAACTCTTGCGAGACCGGAAGAATAGGGTATTAGCATTATCTCAGGCTAATTACATCGACAAAATACTTGCCAGGTTCAGCATGGAGAATTCCAAGAAGGGAATTATACCCTTTAGGCATGAGATTCATCTCTCTAAGGACCATTCTCCTAAAACTCCTGAGCAGAGAGAACGCATGAGTAGGATACCTTACGCTCAAAGAAGAGGTAGCCTTATGTATGTTATCTTTGTGCACTGCACTGATATCATTATGCAGTGGGAGTAGTAAGTCGATACTAATCTAATCCTGGAGAGGAACACTGGATAACGGTTAAACATATACTCAAGTACCTTAGGAGAACGAGAGATTATATGTTGGTCTATTCTAGTGGGAGTCTTGAAACCATTGGTTATACAGTCTCAGATTTCCAAGGAGACATTGACTCCAGAAAATCCACCTCTGGGTATGTGTTCACTCTTAATGGCGGGGCCATTTGTTGGAGGAGTGTCAAACAATCATGTGTGGCTGACTCTACCACAGAGGCGGAGTATGTAGCTGCTTCTAAGGCTGCAAAGAAAGCCGCATGGTTAAAAAAGTTCTTAATAGATCTTCAGGTGATACCAGGTGTTAGTCGTCCCATCACACTTTATTGTGACAACAGTGGGGCAGTAGCACAGTCCAAGGAACCAAGGTGTCACAAAAGACAAAAACACATAGAGAGGAAGTACCACTTGATCCGAGATATAATTCAAAGAGGAGATACAGTGGTAGTCAAGATAGCATCGGACGAGAACCTTGCTGACCCTTTTACTAAGAGTTTGCTTGAACGTGTGTTCGAGAGGCATGTTACATCTATGGGTCTTAGGAGGAGTCCAGATTTGCTATAGCTTTAGGAAGTTATTATTTCACTTTGTTGTTTTGTGCCTTTTGAGCAAGACATTATGACATTATATTTTTTTCTGAATGTTATAAATGAGATATTATTCTTTTATTCCACACACTATTTACAAACACTAAGGTCCGGATCAATTGTGAAGTATATGATCATATGGATACGTTCATGGAAGACATGATCATAGGTTCTCATAATTGATGAACAGATTCATAGCTGTTAAATAAAGTTGGGCACTTTATTTAAGCTACAATATTTTATGAAATGGTTTTGTCTGAATCATTGTAAAATATTGGTGTGAATTAACATTCACATTGAAAGGATCAAGGAGAGATTTGATTAAGGGTGTTTTTCATTATAAGGTATCAAATCTCCAGATAATAGTAGTTATAAGATTGCTCTTAATTCTGAGTTTATTATAAATAGGTAATCAAATAGTTTTCATTCTTTGATTTACCAACGGGTGAGGTGCGATCCATTGACAGCCAATAACTCGGTATTTTGGGAGTGAGATTGTTTGATTATCAGTATTTATGAGATAAACAATATGAAATTTGTAGGAAATGTCCCCTTGATATGTTTCGGTGCTTGGATATTGAAGACACTGGCCAGTGCATGTAATCCATTAGAGAAATTATCATAGTAAAGGGAATAAATAATTGATTGGATTACAGAAAACTAGTCAATCAATTATAGACGTTCTACAAAGGGGTGATATATATACATGTTATATATGTTATTAATCTTGGAGTTCAAGTTCGGGCTTTTAGTGGAGTAGCACCGAATTAGATAATCATCTGTTGATTATTAGGAGCCTTGATTAGCAACAGCTGGTAGATCCCCGGGCTAGCTCAAGATAAGGGATGAAGAAATTTCAGTTGATGACAACTAGTGAGTTACATGGTCTTGGGCTTTAGGCTCAAGTTTGTACTCAAGAGCAAATGGGAGATTGTTGGGTTTTTGCTCTTTCACTAAAGCCCAATAGGGGCTAGTGTGTAAGAAGAGCCCAAGAAACCTAGAGCCCATTTCATCTAAGGGTTAGGTTTCTTGGAACCCATATATATACTACACTTAACCCTCCCTAAAAAGAGAGAGTAGTCACACTGCAGGCGCAAGGTCATCTCCTGATAGAGAGAAAGTGCCCACACATCATCTCCTTCCTCCTTGAGAGATAGTCTGGAAGGTCTGCCATCAACCGACTACAAGGAAAACACTCCGAGAGGTAATATTTCTTCTGTGTTTATGAAACAATGATGATTCGGTAAGCACACCAATATACTAGGTCCTTAAATCGCTTCCGCATAAATTCAATAGTTCCTACAGTGTCCCTGCCCCATTTGCCAGCATGTCAAATGGTTCAGCTTCCCATCACCGATGGCTATGCAATCTCTGCAAACCCGTTTGCATTCTTGACTGCTGAATTTCCCATTAAATTCAATCCATCATACGACTGTGCCCACTGTCAAGGACCTCGGTCACGTGGACATGATGAGACACCAGGAGGCCGTTGTTTCCTTGACAGCAAAGGAAAATTTAACTGCGCTAAAAGGTATGCAATAAGCCAATGACAAGCTAGGTAGTACACCATGAAATAGCCAAATAGGTACATGGATCTTTTGCACTGACCAGAGTTTAATGACTCTGAGTCTATTATTCTTTCAATTCTTAAATTAACTCAACCAGGTCTCGCAGTTAGCATTAACACATGTATTGATGTACCCTTCAGCAGTTTTTCCGTTTTTGGTTTTTATAATAACCTTTCTGCATGTTTTCGTACGTTAAAATAGTATAGTAGGTCCCTTTCCTTGTGTTGGGTTTATTTTCGTACGTTATAACAATGCGTTGGCCTAATTCCAACCACGACACGACAATGGCACCTGATGTAAAAGATTTTTTTCGTGGATCATGTCATGTGATGGCATGTCCTTAATCCCCATAATTTAGTTGTAAGTGTTCATATTTATAAGATAATAACGAATTTTTAAAACATGTCATAATTTTTTACACGTCATCATCTAATCTGGAAAATCAAATGGAATATTTCCTGAGCGGTCGAGATTTGTCCTAATCACTTTCTGAACGGTCCTCTTGATTATTTTTTTCACTTGAGCTAGCTGTTTTGTTGGCACCTTGGTTAGCCGTAGTAACTAGGTTCACTCTATACTACGATTCTCTAACTGTTGAAACTTTTTTTTTTTGTTTTGTCGAAACATACCTGCATTAAAACGCAGGATTTTGCTTTCATGTTGAACTGAAGCAGCTGCTTTTTTAACTTAACGCAGGAAGGATTGGAGTTGGGCATGGAGGCTAGGATTGATGTCAGGTGATGTACAAATTTTAATAATCAAATTAAATGGTTCTGCACTTCTGCTTACAAATGTTTGTGATAATGTGTATGATGCGCACTTTCCAAGTGCATCAAAATTTCACATTTATTAAATCATCCCCATTTTAACCGATTTCGTAGAAGAGAAAATTCTATCTGGTTTCTTTAATAGCAGAACAATTCCTTTTATATATAAACTGAACTGAGATTTCCCCTCGTTAAGTTTTTGATGGTTTTGTCATGTTAATTACAAAACTCTTAATAGCCATGTTAGTTTTGTAATTGAAATCCTTTCGCTAACCATTTTAGGATTCCTCAGCCGCTAAGGTTTCAAGGTAAGTTTCAACAGATTTTTTTTTTCCCCTATTCAACTAATATGGGTGAATAAAAGATAGGCGTGGACCTTTATGGCCAAACCAATGCAGAGGGGATATTTATTTTGAACCAAGTAACGATCAAACATTTTTCTTTTCACTCATTAGTTTTAAAGTGAAAAAAATTTAAATGTAAATCTATGTCAATTGTCAAACTAAAGTTGATACAACATCCGCAGGTCTAGGTGTTGGACCGTGTATCATACTTGGGTTGATCCTCCTCACTTTACGGCACCGCAAACGGAATAATGGTCGTGCACACGTCCAACTCCAATCAACAATTGCTTCCGCTGTTTCTAGCTCCAGTGATCTCACACAGACTGACAGGATCTTCTTTGGGGTACCTATATTCTCTTATAAGGAGCTTCAAGAAGCAACTAACAATTTTGACTGCACTAGAAAGCTAGGAGGCGGAGGCTTCGGCAGGGTTTACTATGGTCTGTGCATGTCCATTTCTACTATCGTATATAAATTGAATCACCCTTCAATATTATTGATTGAACTAACCATTTATCTTTAAAAAACTAGGAAAACTCGTTGATGGAACGGAAGTTGCAGTCAAACACCTATTTGATCACAACTACAGGCGAGTGGAACAGTTTATGAATGAGATTAAGATCCTTACTTGCTTGCGCCACAGAAATCTTGTGTCCCTCTATGGCTGCACTTCACGTGATAGCCGTGAGCTACTTCTTGTGTATGAATACATTCCAAATGGAACAGTTGCTTCCCATCTCCGTGGTGATTTATCAAGGGCTGGTTTTCTGACATGGCCAATTCGAATGCAAATTGCCCTAGAGACTGCCACAGCATTGGCTTATCTCCATGCTTCAGACATCATTCACCGTGACGTGAAGACCAACAACATTCTCCTTGACATCAACTTTTCAGTTAAGGTGGCAGATTTTGGTCTTTCAAGACTGTTCCCGAGCGATGCCACCCATGTCTCCACAGCTCCACAAGGAAGTCCTGGTTACCTTGACCCTGAATATTTCCAATGCTACCAGCTTTCAGCGAAGAGTGACGTGTACAGTTTTGGGGTTGTGCTCATGGAGCTGATATCATCTTTGCCTGCCGTTGATGCAACCAGGGAAAGGGATGAAATTAACTTGGCAAGTTTAGCCGCAAAGAAGATTCGAAAATGTGCATTGAGTGAGCTTTTGGATCCTTCCCTTGGTTTTGAGTCAAACCAAGAAGTTAGAAGGAAGCTAAATGCAGTGGCGGAATTGGCTTTCCAGTGTGTGCAAGTGGACAAGGAACTAAGGCCTTCCATGGATGAAGTCCTGAATGCACTCAAGAAAATTGAAAGTGGTGGGAATTTTGAGGCTGAGCATCTAGAGAAAGGAGATGATCTTGATGGTGCAGTGATCTCACACATTGAAGAATTACATCCACCATCAATAATGGCTTCAGGGGACAGGAGTCAAGTTAGATTGTTAATGAATAAGAAGCTGCAATCTTCACCAAACTCCTTGACTGAGAAACGGGAAAGTGAATCTACTACCCCTAGTGCCAGTGCTTAATCACTTTTTCTGAGAACACTGTTTTTGTTTGGAATATTTTATCGTATAAACTCTAGGAAAGTATATGAAAACCTCAAAGAAAAACCAGAGGCGAGACTCAGGTAGGTTTGTGGCCCTAAATTTTCAGTGATCTTTTGCACTTCTGCCGCAGGGCTCAAGCAATGAAACTAGCTTATCGGGCATGCTCACATACTTATATTATTATTATTTAAAAAATTTAATAATAATAAAAATATTTTAATCTATTTAAAAAATATTTTTTGGCATATTTATAAGTCTTTAACTTATTTAATAATAGACATTTTATTTAACAAAAAATTATATTCAAATAAGACTTTAAATAGACTTCCAAGTTAGAACATTTTCTCCAAATTGGTCTCATTAACATCCATTTTGATTGGATCCATATGATTTTGGAAAACTTGGTTTAGGAGAAGCATCTTGACCTTGATGATGATGTAGAATGGGTTAATAATAGAGTTTATTTGTGCTTGTATCGATTATCTTTTATGTGTTTTCTTTTTAATAGGATGTCTTTTGTTAGAAAAATGTTATTTTTATTTATTGTGTATGAAATATTATATCGATTCACACCTTATCCACCATAGGATGGTCCATACTTATCTAGTGATCGATAGAATATGAGTCAGCACCATATTTCACATATAATGATTATAAATTTGGGTGACAAAATGGACGAAACGGGTTAATCCGCCCTGACCTGTCACGAGTTGGTCATAACATGAGATAGGACAGGTATAAAATTTTTGACGGGGTGAAAAATCTAACCCATCTTGTGAAAAAAGTGATAGGTCGACCAGCCAACCTAGCGGGCTCAACCCATTTTGTTATCCCTACTACAATATAACACGCCTTCTTTTATTTTCTGTTTATATTTGTTTTTGCTTGTTTTGGATGCTTCTAATACATCGTCATTATCATGTTTACTAGAGCCAGCGGTGAGAGTTATTTAATAAAATGTTATTTTTTGTCTTGTCATAAAATTTGTGAGGATAGATTTGTAATTCAATTAATTTCAATAAATAACTAACAATATTCTCTCTCTTCTAATGTTTTTACTTCTATCAGAAGTATGTCCCTATCTGCTTCTAAAAAAAATAGAAAAATTGATTATTTTCTACTTCTATTTCTTTTGAGAAGTCCAAACAAACATATAATTAAATCTTAAAAGTACTTTTAAAAAAGAAATGAAGGAAAACATATTTTTTTCTTTCAAAATTTTATCCAAACGAGCTTAATGTTCATAGGAACTAACTTGAATGACGCATTAAAAAGACTAATTTAAATTATGTTTTGTGACTATTGAGACTAAATTATTAATTTCTTAATTTATATCTTTTATTATAAGTGAAAGATTATTGATATATACATGAATAGCTATATGAGAGTGTCTATGACTACACTGCAATATTCCTTCAAATGAGTGTATACGCACTAATGCAAGTATAAATGAATGTATCTTAAAGAAACAATAAACCTTGTGGAACAAATGGCACAGAGCAATGTGATTGAGTATATGAGCGAGAGGAAATTTTTTGTTAGGGTTTACCAAGAGATAGTGATGTGATTATAAATAATAGCAAGAATAATCTTGAAAAATAATCTTATTAAAAATAATTTTTGTTTCTACTTTTTTTAAGAAATTGGATATCATTAGTTTAAAAAAGAAAAAAAATTGCCTTTTTTTTTAATTACAATTGTTTCTTTTAAAAAATTCAATCCAAACACCCCAAAAGCATAAAAAGCAATTTTCTTTTAGAAAAAAAAAATTTCTTTAAAAATAAATCCAAAACACACTCATAGTCTTTTGCAATATTAATTATCATATTCATGGACTTAGTTAATTAACCACTAGGGTAATGCCCTAAATCTTTTTAAGTAACATTATAATCACCAACAATATATATATATATATATATATATATATATATTATAGTTTAATTTTGATGTACGGTTAGTATAAAAAAATTTTTAAATTGTCCCCCAGCCAAATTATCTCATTCATATTATTTTTGAAGTAGTGTATAGAAGACTCCTCTACTTTTAATAATGTGCTAATATATGATTAGATAAACATTTTTACATCGTCATTCCATAGAAATTAAACTAGTCAACTAAACAAATATGGGAGTTATTGCTACTCTCATTTGTCTATTTCACTCCTTATTTATTGCTTTTATTCATAAATTTCTAAAATACCTTTGGCAAAAAATTTGTTTTATCTTTAGCTAAACATCTATTTTCAGAGCTTAATTTTTTTTATTTTTGACATTTTGGAATGTATTCAATTAAAAACTTATTTTATACTTGTAAATTGCTACTTTGAGATTTTAAATTTTTATTTACTAATTGTAATAATTAATATTAAACATAAATATGTGTTTAACCATAGAAAAGAGTAGATATTGAATTATCTAAGAGTTAAACATAAATATTAATTCATCTTCAAAATAATTTTATATCCTTTAAAAATACACAATAGGAAAAAAAATGAAAGCCACATTTCTACTTGTAGAACTGAAATTAAATTAGGCAGCGTTTCCAAAATTAGAGTTTCTGGTGGTAAATAGATTGTTTGACAATTAAAAAAATTCTTTCATATAAAACATAATAGTTATATTAGTTTATATAAAAATAATTGATTTAAAAATGAATAATGTTTAATAGGTTACGTAATTATAGAAAACTAACTTGGAAAAAAATGTTACTGAATTATATATTAGTAATTTTTTATGTTTAATATTTATTGTTACAATTATTAAACATAAATTTAAAATATAATATTAACAATACATTATAAATATAAAATAGGTTTTGGCAGGACGCGAGTGCTGTGGCGCATTGGCAATCTACGGTTGTGATGATATGCAACAATTCCACTTTATAAACATAGCAGGCAAAAAGTTTCAAGTTACGACAATCGATCGGTCGCTCAATAAGGTTTACATCATTGACAAAGATCTCATGAAACAGTTGTAAAATAATAGTTGTAAGGCCTTTGACCGTAACATTACTCTCCCTTCCACCTCTCCTCTCGGTTTTTACTCCATCGATAAATATGTTTCCATGTTCAAATGCGAAAGCAAGCAACACGTGAGCATTCCAGAAGCTTCCCTCAGCTATACTAGCTGTCACGACTACAATATCATCTTCGGCCCTCCAAACAATGATGATGTGTCCCTGCCCTCTTTGCCAGCATGTCCAATGGTTCAGCTTCCCATCATTGATGGCCACGCAATCTCTGCAAACCCATCTGCACTCTTAACTGCGGAATTTCCCATTACATTCAATCCATCAGACGACTGTGCCCACTGTCAAGGACCTCAGCCACGTGGCCACGATGAAACAGACACAAGGAGGCCGTCGTTTCGTTGACAGCAAATGAAAATTTAACTGCGCTAAAAAGTATGCAATAAGCCAATGATCAGCTAGGTCGGTAGTACACCTTCGAATAGCCAAACAGGTACATGGATCTTTTGCACCAACTATTTGCTACATTATAGGTAGATTTAAAAATATAATAATAATATTTTAATATTTATTTTATAATTATTAAATATAATAAATATTAAGAATAAATAAAAATTATCATAATATTCAATAATTATAAAGTGAATAAGTGTTAGACACCCACTTTTTAGATAAACCATGCTACTGAAGATATCATTTATAATATTTTTATCAACTCATTTGCTATATTTAAATTCTTTTTAGTTAATATAATTATTATTATTTATAAAGAGGATAAACATTATTAATTTTTAAAAGCTAGAGGAAGAATTTGAAACATATATATTAATCAGAAGATAAATTTAAAAACAAAATTAAGTAAAAGGATGGATTAATTAATTTTGTCAAACTAATTTTAGCAACCTAAATATAGAGTGTAAAAACCAAAAAAACATTGTATTAGTAGAAAAGAAAACCAAAAATAAAAATGAATAAAACCAAAACGGCACTTATATGTTTACATTGACTAAAAATATTTAAGCATTTATTTATTTTTTTCAAATGAACTTAGCCACGTCAAGCACTTTACAAAATCACATGTACATTTTCTTTTTCACAGATGAGTTTTGCAGCTCATATACAGCAAAATATGGTCTTTTGAAATAATTTGCTAAACAATGGGATGCATAAACCGCTAATAGCGATTTTATTAAGTAATAATTTAAAAATAAAATCGTAAATGGCGATCCCTTCTCTTTCATTATATAAAATTATTTGTTTTTATCTTGTCTCATCAATTTAAAGGTGTCTCTCTATCTTATAAAATTGCTTTCAATTGATCTCATTGAAACGCCATATATATATATATATATATATATATATATATATATATATATATATATATATATATATATATATATATATATATCCCAATATATAACTTTTCCAAACACTTTAGCACCATATATAAAATAATCTACCCCCTTCAGCAAATTTTCAATTTTTTTCGGTTTTTAGTAACTTTTCTTCTTTTTCTTATACGGTACAATGCTGGATTCCTTGTAGTCTGCCAGCTATCAGCCCAATTCCTTCCACGACGCAAGAATGGCACCTCATGTGAGATTTTCATGGTTTAAGTCATGTTCATTAAACAATAAAGTGATTTGAATATTTAAATTTTAGTGTCTTTTTAGAATACTACCTATCATATTATCTTTAGATGTGATGATGATAACTTTCATTCACCACATTCATCCATCAAATTCAAAAGTGATAAAGTGAGTCTCTCACTTTCAAATATTAAAATAGTATTATTCAATCCTTAAATTCCTTTAATCTAGTCATGATTATAAATGTCTATTTAAAAAAATTCTTAAAATTTTTTTTTGTGAACTACTTATCACATGTAAAATCTAGTGGGGTATTTTCCCTAACTATGAACGTTTTTCCTAATTACTTCCTACTTTATTATTTTCTGTATTTTAGTTAATTTAGAATGTTGTTCTGCTAGCACCTCCTCACTATACTATGCTCCTTTCATATTGAATTGAAACAATAGCCTCTTTAACTTACGCAGGAAGGATACAAGTTCAGCTCGGATGTTAGTGTTGCTGTTATTAGGTGATGTAAATATTTTAATATTCAGTTAAATGTTGTTGAGCTTCCAAATTTTATTAATCCTCTGCATCATGCACACTTTACAAGTATATTGACATTCACATTTTATCCTTTTCCCCGATTTTGTAATGAAGAGAAATTTCTATCTGGTTTCTACAATAGCAGAACAATGGCTTTTATATACAATTGAACAGAGATTTCCCATTCGTCAAGTTTTTGAAACCTTTACCATGTTAACACACTTATAATCATTGTGGGGTCTATCCCAATAACGAAATAACGAATGCAATGAAATTTCTTTCCTTAACCATTTTCAAATTCCTCAGCTGTTGTCGAAGTTGCTGTTGGGTTGGGCCCCCTTCCTATGTGGAGAAAGCCCAAAATGAGCAAGCCCAAGATACTCCACTTACCTGACCAAGAGGGGGATACTAGGGTTGAGGGTGTGCGATCATTTTGTGAAAAATTGAGCAGCCACAAAGAGAGAGAGAAGAGAGAAATACAACCAAACTCGGATTCATTTTCCTACTCCGAGCAGCCACCGTAGATCGCCATTTTTTGAAGCCGTCCTCCGTTGGATCGAGCTGAAATTTGGATAGCAAGTTCTTGACAGGCGGCTCTTCATTTTGAACGGTCGGATCGTCGAGAAAAGCTCTGGAATGTGAGATATTGGGCTGGCACAGAGATTCTATTTTAGTTTGGAGAATCAGTTTTCTGGTTTAAACTGTCTCTGTAAATTAGTAGTTGTAAAATTGTTCACCGTTGGATCGGGCTAAAACTTTTACAGAAGGTTCATGGTGTCTAGTTCTTCATTCTGAACGGTTAGATCGTCGATATGAGTTTTGGAGTGTGAGATATAAATCTCGCACCGCAGTTCTATTCTTGTTTGGAGAATCACTTCCTTGGTTCAAACTGTCACCGTAAATCGGTGTTTGTTAAGCTGTTAACCGTTGGATCGGGTTGAAACTTGGACAAAAGATTCTGGATATATGGTTCTTCATTCTGAATGGTTAGATCATTGAGAGGAGGTCCAGAGTATGAGGAACTGGTCTCGGACAGAAGTTCCAATTTTGGGGTATTTACATATTCCTTATTCTCTATTTTGAGTATTGGTGTTTGGTTGGTTTAGATTGTTGTTAGCACGATTTGTGCACATATTTGAGACTCTCTTGTACCTATTTTGATCATAGTGGAGCTATTTTTTTGGTCTGGACGACCCGTGGTTTTTGTCTCTCACATTGAGGGAATTTTTCCATGTTAAAAATCTTGGTGCATTGTCCCTATTGCTATGGTTTATTGTGTATGTTGATTGCTGTGATAATTTTACCGGTATAGTTGCTCCTCTTGTTCTTGCAAGTAGGAAATTGCGTGTTTAAGTTCCCAATAGTTGCAAGGTAAGTTTCAACAAACTGATTGAAACCAAATTAATTTTATTTTTTAATTAATTCTAAGCACAATATAGAAAATCATTAATTACTAGAATATGAAGAAAGATATACTAAATTATCAATTTTCATATTCAAGAATTAGTCTCATAAACATATCGGTAAAACAAAAATAAAATTAGTAAATCTCATAAGTTCATCATCACGGTAACAATGGCGATTACCCACCTAGAAATAATGATATATAGTTTCCATGTGTATATTGCATTCCCAGCTTTTGGCATTTCTTTCTTTACGCATCTATCTTGATTATTTTCTACTTTATCAGCTGCTTCATCCTCTGTTGTTGCATTGCTGTTTCTCTTGGCTTGCTGCTTCAGGAGAAAGCTTTTCAGGCAAACAATTCGTTGCTTTTGGAATAAGCATATTCGAACCGACGAAATAATGATTGAGCGCTTTCTAATGCTACACGGTTCTCTCCCAACCACAAGGTATAGTTATTCTGAGATAAAGAAAGCCACTAACAGTTTCAAAGTGAAATTAGGCCAGGGAGGATATGGAAGCGTTTATAAAGGAAGGCTGCAAGATGGGCGTCTAGTTGCAGTCAAGATTTTGAGCGAACTGAAGGGAACTGGAGAGGAATTCATCAATGAAGTTGCAAGTATTAGCAGGACATCTCATGTTAATATTGTCACTCTGGTGGGATTTTGTTTCCAAGGTTCCAAAAGAGCTCTAATTTATGAATTTATGCCTAATAGATCCTTTGAAAAGTTCATACAAGAAGAACATTCTAAAAAAGTTGGTCAGCAATTGGATTGCAAAACTTTGTATGACCTAGCAATTGGTGTTGCTCGTGGATTGGACTATTTGCATAAAGGCTGCAATACTAGAATCTTGCATTTTGACATAAAACCCCACAATATTGTTTGACGAGGATTTCTCTCCAAAGATTTCAGATTCTGGACTTGCTAAAATCTGTCCAAGAAAAGAGAGTATTGTTTCCATAACATGTGCAAGGTGAACTATTGGATATATTGCTCCTAAAGTGTTCTCAAGAAATTTTGGTGAGGTGCCTCATAAGGCTGATGCCTACAATTATGGAACGATGGTTTTAGAAATGGTTGGAGGTAGAGACAACAATAATGTTCAAGTTGATTATTCTAGTGATCTATATTTCCCACATTGGATTTATAAGTGACTTGAACTAAATTAGGATTTTGGACTGCGGTTTATTGAAAATGAAATGGACAAAGAAACAGTTAAAAGGATGACATTGGTGAGCTTATGGTGCTTACAAATTAAATTGATCCTGTTGGGTAATCAGAGTAATGGAAACAGATCAACGTAACTAAAATAGAGTTGAGAGAATAGGAACTGACATAAAATGTTTACGTTGAAAACCCCTTGATAATGAGGGAAAAATCAAGAGCAAGAACCGAGAAAAATTTTCACTATGTGGAAGATAAAATTACATCTCTCTTTGAATATAAGGAGAGAACAATAACACCGTCTCTTATGGTAGGAGAAACTCTTAGATGACACTAAATGAATGCTCTCTGAATTTGTGATACTAAAACTGAATAAATTCAGCTTCTATTTATAAAGGCTTGAAAGTTATTGTGCAATCAATGCACAGTAACTTCTCGTGATTTCAGTGCTCACATGATAAGTTACTGTGCATGAAGAGTAACTTGCACAGTAAATCTTATGAATTCGATTCTCACATGATGAGTTATTATGAATGCATAGTAACTTACATAGTAACTCTCATGAAACGGTGCCTCCTGACTCTTTTTTTTAATTATATTTTTTTTCTTTTCACTCTCTCTTTCTCACAAGTGGCTTTACGCCACTAACAATCTCCCACTTAAAGCCACTTTTGATGAGCTTTCAAAACCTTTTCTCATCTTGCCAGTTCCATGCTGTCTACGTTTTTTATAGGTCATAGGAAGATCTACACCATTTAAACTTGTCAGTGTTGATCGGCTTTGTTATGACATCTGCTAGGTTGTCTTTCGTGTGAATCTTCTGAATGTTCACATTTTCTTCTTCTACTACTTCTCGAACAAAATGATATTGGACTCCTATGTGCTTCATCCTTGAATGAAAGGTTGGATTCCTTACAATGTGCAAAGCACTCTGACTGTCACAATACATAGTAATCTTTGACTGTTTGTGCCCGAGTTCTTTCATTAACCTTTGAATCCAAATAGCTTCCTTGCAAGCTTGTGTAGCTGCCATAAATTCAGCTTCTGTAGTAGACAAAGCTACAATAGTCTGTAACTTAGATAACTAGCTTACAGCTCCGTCTGTAAGTGTGAACACATAGCCTATAATAGACTTTCTTTTATCAAGATCACTTGCAAAATCTGAATCAACATATCCTCTGACAATGAACTTTGATCCTCCAAAATATAGTATAGTACCTGAGGTTCCTTTAATGTATCTCAAGATCCTCTTCAAAGCATTCCAATGCTCATTTCCTGGATTTGCCGTAAATCGATTGACCAACCTAACTGCTTAAGCAATATCTGGCCTAGTATGAATCATGGCATACATAAAGTTTCCCACTACTGATGCATACGGTATTCGAGAAATCTTCATCCTCTATGTTTCACTGTTAGGACACATACTTGAGAATAATTTGTAATTCATAGGAAGTATGGTTGAAACTGGTTACAATCTTGCTTGTTGAAGTGCCGCAAGATTTTCATCAAGTAATTCTTCAGTGAAAGCCAGATCTTCCTGTTTTTTTGGTCTTGGTGAATTTACATCCCTAAAATCTTGTTTGCAGGTCCCAAGTCCTTCATATCAAACTCCTTAGCTAATTGTGCCTTCAATTCTTGGATTTGATCTTTGTTAGGGCCTACCACCAATATGTCATCCACGTACAACAACAGAATAATGAAAACATTGTTATCAAACCTCTTGTAGTATGTACAATGGTCTGAACTCAGTCTGTTATATCTGAGGTGAATTATGGAGGAATCAGATCTCTTGTACCAACACCTTGGCCCTTGCTTTAAACCATATAGAAATTTGGTCAACCTACAAACCAGGTTTTCTCTTCCTTGTTCCTCAAAGTCTTTTGGTTGGAGTATATAAATCTCCTCTTCAAGTTCTCCATAAAGAAAAACAATTTTCACATCTAATTGCTTAAGATGTAAATCAAATGCAGCACACATGGCCAACACTATTCTGATAGTAGCAAGTCTTACAACTGGAGAAAATATCTCATTGAAATTAATACCTTCCTTCTGAGCAAATCCTTTTACCACCAGTCTTGCATGATATCGTTCCACTCGATCATTGCCATTTCGTTTGATCTTATAGACCCATTTGTTGTCAATGGCTTTCCGACCTTTTGGAAGTACAACAAGTTCCCATGTTTTGTTCCTATGTAACGCTTCCATTTCTTCCTACGTTGCGGCCATCCACAGAGAAGCATTTGCACTACTCAAAGCCTTTTTGAAAGTTGATGGCTCTCTTTCTTCTGTTAGAAGACAGAATGCGTCATGGCTTGCCATAACATAGTCTGAATGCCATGATGGTGGCTGTGTCTGGCGTGTTGATCGCCTAACTATTGGATCATTGGCCGCATCCGGTTCTTATTCATCATGCTCTGACTCTGCTTCAGAATCTTTTTCTCCAGATTTCTCATCTATTTGAACCATAGTTACCTCCTTAATAGTGCTGTCATTTCTTTCTTCAATTTACATTTCATTTTCTACAAATATAACATCCTTGTTGACAATAACCTTGCAGGCAGTGGGATCCCATAAGCGATACCCCTTTACACCGTCAGCATAACCTAAGAATATACATTTCCTGGACTTCGAATCCAACTTTGTTCTTTCTTGGGTGTTGTACATCACATATGAAGGATATCCGAACACTTATAAAGAAGAATAATCTGCCGGCCTGCCATTCCGCATCTCTATTGGTGTCTTGAAATCAATTGCGGTTGATAGCGATTGATTAATCACATAATAGGCAGTTTTTGCTGCTTCTACCCAGAAAGACTTGGCTAAACCTGCTGTTCTCAGCATTGCTCTTGTTCTTTCTAGGAGAGTCTTGTTCATCCGCTCTACTATACCATTTTGTTGAGGTGTATGTGCAACAGTGAATTGTCTTTGAATGCCCTCATGCTAGCAAAAAGCTAGAAAATCTCCATCTGTATATTCTCCTCCATTGTCTGTCCTCAAACACTTGATCCTTTTCCCGGATTCAAGTTCTACTCTTGCTTTGAAGTCTTTGAATATTGGAAACACATTTGACTTCTTCTTAATTGGGTATACCAATAATCTCTTAGAATAATCATCAATGAATGATTCAAAATATTTTGCTCCTTCTAGGGACATTTCTGGTGACTCCCACACATCAGAATGAATCAAGTCTAGAATGCGTTTACTTCGAGCAGAAGATCTATCAAACTTCAATCTATGTTACTTGCTTGTAACACCATGCTCACAAAATGGTAAGTCCATCGATTTGGGCCCGGTAATGAGATTACGTTCTGCAAAAACCTTCAAAATACATTCCGACATGTAGCCTAGCTTGCAGTGCCACGTCATCGCCATTTGTTCTTGATTTGCTGATGCAACTGATGCATCTGCCTTCTGTAGCGTATCTCCTTGAAGCCTGTATAGATTTACTGTGATCTTTTATGCTTTCATCATTACAAGAGCACCTTTAACAACTTTCAAGATCCTATCTTCAATATTGGTCTTGCACCCAAGGTCATCCGGTTTCCCAATAGACAATATATTCTTCTTCAAGCCCTCCACATGTCACTAGTAATTTTTAAGACATGACCATCTCCCATGAACACAGATCCTTCTGAGACAGGTTCATAATTGAAAAACCAGTCATGATGTGGAGTCATATGCCATGTTGCTCCTGAATCCAAGATCCAAATATCAGTGAGCTGTTTACCGCCTCTAGAACTAATTACTGCCTCACTACACATGATTTCTCCATTATCAGAGGTATTCACAACACATCCTTGAGATGTTAATGCTTCTGGAGGTTTAACTGCATTCTTCTTATTATTTTGACAATCTTTCTTCAAGTGGCCTCTCATGCCACATTAGTAACATTTGAAATCTTCTTTCTTCTTGACTTTGATCTATTCCGACCATGACTCCTGTAACACTCTCCTAAAATCTAAATTATTTGACCTTAAATAATTATTTTGGACATCATACATTTGTAGAATTTTTTTTCTATGAATGTTTATTATTTATGGTCGTATACCGGAGTAATGCATATCAACTGTAATTCATGTACCTGGTAGGCTCCCAGGAAAGAGAGGTGGGTCACAATGGACACGCTTAAATACCAAGTCTTTCCTTAGCCAGAACCTTTCCAAACTACATATTCATAGTGATAAACTTACATCCAGTGACCTAAGTATGATTTTTAAACGACAAAGAATCTATCTTAATACTATTATTTATTAATCACTAATTCCCACAGTTTAGACAACTATCATCTATAGAAAACATACTTCATTGCCAACATCAATTCATAGGGTACAGTACACATTAAATATTCAAGATACATAAAGAAAATTTCAATATAACAATATGACATATTCCAAGTCCGATAACATATAGTAAATATTCTATCTAGCACACATGATAGAATCTGATTATTTATAAGTCCAAGGTTACATCCATTTCATTGCTGATGACGATCCATGCTATCTGGAAATATCAAAGAAAATGGGTGAAAGAAGTCTCCCAGTAGGCTGATGTTTCCAGGGGAGTCCTACTTCATCCCAAAAAGGCTAAGAATAACGCAAGAGTGCAGCAAAATGCAATCTTTCATATTAATTCAAATTATATTTTACTATTGTCAAGCAAGATGGAAGTGTATAATATCAATCATAATAAAATACAGTAAAAGAAGTGTAAGTGTAAAACTCCCTTTTTTTTTAATATTACGTTTCCTTTTAATGGTTATAGTCTGCAAGGTTTGCTTCATATTGGATCTGTGAGAGCTCTCATTACTAGGACGTCCCCTAGTCAGATCAGTAAATGCCAAGTCCTTGTCCGCTAACACGGCGGGACCCAAGACATCACTGCAATATACACCAAGTCCTTGTCCGCTAACATGACGGGGCTCGAGGTGTCATTTAACAACTGCAAGACTAAGTGTTTACTAAATCCTTATCCGCTACCAGGCGAGGCCCGAAGTATCACTTATTCATGTATGCCTTTTACATAGTGCGTACAGAATTCATAAACTATGAAAATTACATGAAGTTTTCACAATTTCTTTGATATTCACGTACAGACCATAAGATTTTTCATATTTTCACATAAATCCAAACATCATAGGATTCTTAAAATATTAATAAAATCCATTTTTCTCTGTAATTATCAATGAAGCACCAAATCACACTATTATAATAAACTTACTTTCTTTATAATAAAATATGCTTATCTTAGTTTTAATCATGCAATAATTCAATTTCAAATATTCATATAATAACTTTACTAATTCCATAGGTCTATGTACATACAAAAATTATTTTAAATCTATCTTTAGAAAATATATATATGGTAAAAAATATTTTTCATTTATATAAAGATATGATCATAGAGCAAAGTAAAAGAGCAATCGAATCTTTCAAGAAATATTAAAAAAATATGAACAAAATTATACCCATTAGAAAAACCACTTCAAGCAAGAAACTATCTAATTTACATGCTATATTCCTAATGGGACCATAACTTAAAATCTTTGTAAATAATATTTCCTTATGTTAATAAATGTATAATCATGTCAAATATTTATAGTCCAAGGTCCATAGTCCAATGTCCATAATTCAAGGTCAATAGTTCAAGGTCCATAGTTTGAGTCCAAATATAATGATCATAACTGTCTAAATCAAGTCCAAGTGAGTCTTAAAGATTCATAATAGTCCATATAATGTTTATAGATTCATAAGTTCCTAGTAAAGGTCATGATTAATATATATATATATATATATATATATATATATATATATATATATATATATATATATTTATGTCTTTTTATATCTTATTAAGTCTTAATGGTCCCAGAAAAAACATAACACATAAACCAAACTAAATACTACATGCTCAAAGGTTTAGAATTCATTCATTATAATGAATTAAATAAAACACTTTTTATAAATCAAAAATATTTTACAATCAATACATAATGAGATCAAAACCAAGTTATATCACCTTAAAATACCACAATTTATACTCAAGGCTTTATTAATTGAAAATACATGTTTTAACACATTAAAACAAATTTACACAATATTTAGATATTTGAAGAAAGCATAATCAAAATTTAAGAATGATCTTTAATCATAATTTTCAATCACATAAGTAGATAATAAATATGCATCATATACACATAGTTTAAGTATTTTATGTCACCACTTTCAAATCATTCAAAGATATTAAAAACAATAAACATAAGTTTTGAATATCATATAGCACAACATCATACAAAAAAATCATACGTGAAACTTAGAAGTGAAAGAAAACCCCTATTTGTTCTCGGAGCTTTAGAAACGTAGCTACACCAAGGCTAAACTAGCAACTTCTTCAATTTATCTAAGCCTTTTCTAAGGGCTAAAATTCATATATAGGGCTGTGAAGTGTTGGTGTTGGATGATGATAAGAAGAGATGATGGTTTAGAGGTATTTTGCTAAAATTTTGTAACTATTTTTATGAAAAATAAAGGAAATGAAGAGAGAAATGGTGACTACAATTTTTGATAGATTTTAGGCTGAAGAATGAAGTGTGGAGTTGTGTTTAGAGGTGTGCTATTTATAGAGAAAGGCTAGGATTAAAATATTAATAATTTCATAATTTATTTGTCATGTTTAATTAGTTTAATTAATTAAATATTAAAGTTAACATTAAATAATTTAATAAATTCTCAATTATCATTTAAAGACATACTAAAATGTCAGTGACATGATTTAAAGACATTTATTAAATTTTAATATATTTACATATAATTTAATAATCAATTATTCAAAATAAGGTAAATTTACTTAAACTAGTCAATCTTAATTAAGTTAATTAATTAGTAAATAATTTTATTATATTTTTTTTAACCAAATATCATCATAAGGTTATTAGAGATGTAATACATGGATTCACGAAATTCATACAAATTTTTATAATCATTTGTATTTTATTTGGTATTTTAAACTATTACTAGTTTTATTAGAAATTAATTAACTAATAATTTATTTAACTATCATTAAATTATTATTATCTTTTTCTTTGACAGCCCATATGTCTGAATCTTATCTCTAATAAAGTTGTGAAGGTTGGCAAGTTGTCTTGAATGATTAATATATGAAAATGACAAATTTTACATTTTTTTATCTTAAAGTTATATATACTAAATAATTCATAAAATAATCACGAAAATTATTTTTTTCTAATCTATTATCAAGAACATATATTTACCTTATTTATACATTATCTATAAATTTTATAAATTTTTTGTATAATTTTTAATATTTTTTATGTATTTTTACCTTAGTTTAGTCCATTTTTAAATTAATTAATATCTAATTATCTCTAAATAAAATATGTAAAAAAA
This sequence comes from Dalbergia cochinchinensis, assembly GCA_031216125.1. Classification (NCBI taxonomy): domain Eukaryota; kingdom Viridiplantae; phylum Streptophyta; class Magnoliopsida; order Fabales; family Fabaceae; genus Dalbergia; species Dalbergia cochinchinensis. The sequence goes on from CM062369.1 coordinate 62,575,751, forward strand.
TTTTTACAGCCTTCCAAGTGGGTTTTGATCTGTCCAACGTGATAAGGGAACAAGCTCATCATTTTTAAAAGTCTCAGTAAAGAATGGTTAGCTTTGGAAATATCTCTCACTTTCAAATATATATTATTATAAATATTTTTTTTTATGAGACTGATTTTTAGACAATTCTAGGTGTCATGTAAGAATATTATTGAGATTAATCAAGATTTATAAAAATTATCTTAAAGCTTTAAGTAGTTAATTAGATATTTTAAGCTTTATTTAAGTCAAAATTAGTTAAATAAATATTAAAGTGAGTTTTAATACTATCTATGGTCTAATGCAAAATCCCATTTCGTGGTCCTCTTTATCTAATATCATAAATTAGTTAAAAAAAATTTATAAGACTTAGAATTTTTTTCTAGGATTTTTCGGAGCTTGTTTTACATCCTAAATTAAGTTATTTTTGTGTAATAATACTAATATTATATAAATTTACCAAATATTGATATTTATCATCAAAATTATTTTTAGACATATATTTATAATTTTTTCTTTAATTTTTTTTGATACTTTCTAAACTTTTCTAAGGTTTTTATTAGCTTTATCATCAATGACATTTTTTGTAATTTTATAATAAGTTACGTTCTTTAAATAATCTATGATTACCCCTGAATATTTCTTGCTAAAAATAGATCTTCAAGCTATTTAATAAAAAGCTATAATAATGTAATGCTATATTAAGAAAAATTGGGAATGTTACAACTCCCACTGGAGTCACGCTCCATTGCTCTCCCTTTCGTCACCAACAATGCCTCTACTTGCTTTGAGCTTTCCAATCTATCTTCCTTATTCTTACGCCTAGACTTTTCTTCAAGAATGGCACTGGTGACATCATCAAAGGATAGACAGTTGGCAGTATTATTATTTGTGATGTTGATGATGAGTTGATCATATGTATCAAGTAGACTTTGAAGTAGAAGCTCCGCACGATCATTCTCCACTATTTTATAATCTGATGTTGTGAGCTGAGAGAATGAGGTGTTTAGATTGTTGATGTGGTTCGTCATTGATATGGGCTCACTCATCCGAAAAGTATACAGCCTCCTTTTTAGAAATATTCTATTGTGAAGTGACTTGACCTCGTACAGTTTGACAAGAGGATCCCTGATTTCTTTTGCTATCTTCTTTTTTGCAACACTGGACAATACTGAATTTGCCATTGCAAGATGCAAATTGGCAACAATATTATCATCCATTTCCTTCCATTTTTCATTAGTAACATCGGCAGGTCTGCCTTCAATTGCTAGTAAGCAATTATCCTTTCTCAAGATTACCTTCATTTTCAATTTCTACTGGGAAAAATTACTCCCATTGAACTTCTTAATCTCAAATTTCACTGCCATGGTGTTTATTGGAATTCGTTTCTCTACTAGACTAGTCACCTTTTTTTACTGTAAATAGTATCATATACGTGAATAGTGACTTATACATGAATAGTGCCATATACATGAACAGTACATATATTTATACTGTATATAGAACGAATCCAATATATGTTAACAATACTATAAAAGTATACAACTACACATATAAATAGTGACCGAGAGTAGTAACCCATAGCGTGGATTGTAACTAATAGCTTTGATAAGCACTAGGGAGAATTTCTTTTCTGATGTGAAAGATCAGCTTAAGCTGCAACCACAAAGCATACTAAGAATAAGTCCTACCATACCAAAGGTCTGATACCACTGTTGGGTAATTAGAGTATTGGAAATCAATACAACTAAAATAGAGTTGAGAGAATAGGAACTGACACAAAATATTTACATGGAAAACCCCCTAATGATGAGGGAAAAATCACGAGCAAGAACTGAGAAAAGATTTTCACTATGTGGAAGATAAAGGAGAGAACAATAATACCCTCTCTTATACTAGAAAATACACCTCTCACTATAAAATAGGAGAAACTCTCAGAAGACACTAAATGAATGCTCTTTGAATTTGTGATACTGAAACTGAATGAATTCAGCTTCTATTTATAGAGGCTTGAAAGTTACTGTGCAATTAATGTATAGTAACTTCTCGTGATTTCAGTGCTCACATTCTTGCATAGTAAATCTCGTGAATTTGGTGCTCACATGATGAGTTACTATATATGCATAGTAACTTGTATAGTAACTCTCGTGAAACGGCGACTCCTGACTCTTTTTTTAAAATTTTTTAATTATATATATGTATTTTTGCTTTTCACACTCTTTTTCTTACAAGTGGCTTTACGCCACTAACAGGTCCTTCATGCCGTCCATCAATGAGTAAAGTGGTGGAGATGCAAGAACGAAGCTTGGAGTCTTTGGAATTACGACCTAAACCTTTTCTGCATTCTTCTCCAACATCTTCGGCTGAATACTCAAAAACATTTGAGACTTCGTAGAAACAACTTCAAGTCTTGAACTGCTCAAGTCTTGAAAGTAGAATCTTTTAATCATGATTAATTAGTTTCAAGACGTAGTTTTGGAGTTTTTTCTTTAAATTTCATATTGCATATATCAAGTTTCATGTATTGCATACTGTGTACCAAATTCCTTCCAAAGAGGTGTTCATTATATAACTAATTACAAAAAAAAGGAACTAAGAATTGGTGTAAATTACGTATACCTCTAGTAACAATTAGCTTCCCAAAGTGCAAATTCTTGCAAGTGTAAAACCATACATGAAACCTTTAGACAAATGCTCTAAGCATATAACGAACCCCTAAAACAAACTGCTTAAGCATGGGAAAAAACCTTCGGGAATCCACCTAAGCATCGAATTGGCTTGCACTCTTAGGGCTCAAACCCCTCATTTTGGAATCTGTCTTATGAAAGGAATGAGACAAAATTTCAACGATTAAAGCTTATTACTACAAGAAAAACACGAGTTACCGACAGATTTTATCGACGAATTTTTTCGTCGGTGTTACCGATGGGTTTACTGACGGAAAATGAGGAATTTTTTTCTTTTTTTTTTTGTTTTAGTCATTACCGATGAATTTTTTTCATTGGTAATGTTCCCGCTAGCTTGAGAAAACTATGGCGCGCGAGTTACTGACGGATTTTTCCATCGGTAAATATTGTAAATTTTTTCAATTCAGAAAATAATTTTACCGACGGAAAAATCCATTGGTAAGTAATTTAAAAAAAAATTCAAAAATTAATTTTACAATCCGTCGGTAATTATTATTATTACATTTTTTAATTTTAAATTAGATTTATCGACTGATTTTTCTGTCGGTAAAGTTAATTTCGAAATTTTTTTTTAAAAAAATATTTATCGATGGATTTTTCTATCGGTAACTGTAAAGGAAAATTTTTTACAGAGAAAATGTGAAGAGCGTCATTTTTTGCTGATTGCCGACAGATTTTTCGGTTGAAAATTCAAAAATCTGTCGATAATTGTTTTAGATAACAATCACCACATCCCATTATCCACTTCAGACCCTCTTTTATCTCATCTAGTGTATCTCTTTCTCTCTGCGTTTGTGCTCACCGCCCCTACACCCCAGTCGTCTACCAAAGCCCATTTTCTCTCTCTCTCTCTCTCTCTCTCTCTCTCTTTCCCCCTTCGCGACTGGATCTAAAAGCTGTCCAGCGTCTTTGCGCTCCTGTCGGTCTCCACCTTCGTTCGTCCTCGCACCCTGGCTGGTCTCTGTCCGTAAGGCCGCTGTCTTCATAAGTCGCTATTCGTCCCCATCACTCACATCGCCCCAGGCCTCGCTACTGTCTATCCCCGCGCCCGTCTTCCCCGGCCTCATCACTGTCCCCGAGCCCCTACTGCTGCCCTCGCACGCCACTCCTGGCGTCCCTAGCACGCTCGTCAATCTCCGCCCCTAGCATGCTCGTTAGTCTCCGCCCTACACTCATTGGTCTCTCTCATGTTGTTTTTTTTTATTAAAGAATGCTTGTTCACACATCCATATTTATGATCTGTTCCTTTTTGTTTGCTATCTTTAAGGTGAGAGTGGTGGGGTTTCAGACTTTGAGTTATTCAATTAATCTCTATACTCATGAGGGATCATAGCACAAAGCAAAAGAAGGAAAGAAAGGAACAAGGTTAACTTTTTTCCTCCCCTTTTTGAATGCTTGATCTGAGACCTCACAAGGTGCTTTTCTTTGTCTTTGGCTTTGATTTTTCTGCTGCCCTTTTCTGCTTCTGATTCTAAATGGGTCCTTGACATTTTGGCTGGTAGGGACTTATTTTTAACTTATGTTCTGTCCTAGAGGGAAATTGTGAACAAATGTCTGTTTGATTTGAGTTACATAGTTGAGTAAAATTTTGATTTTTGGTGGTGGCATGTGTTGTTTATGCTTGTGATTGTTATTTCTTGAATGCAATAGCTTCCATCTACTTAAAAGGATTCTAAAATTAAACAGTGAACACTTTTTCTTTGTATAGATGACACATGCTCTTTTGAAGTTAATAGGCTAAGTAATTAGTGACTTCATTTTATTTGTTTTGAAGTTATTAGTATCTCTTTTGAAGTTATTAATCTAAGTAATTGATTTTGTTACAGAACGTCGAATCCGGTTGGAGTATTTCTTTGGCAGAGCATATTATTTTTTTGTCTCTTTTACAGTAAGTAATTATTTCTTCTCCTTATTTAATTATATTTGGTTAGGATAGAGACTTATGATTTCTAAGATAGATTTGTAGGAAATTGGAATTGCATGACTGGAGAGAATGGCGTAGAGGTCCTTTCCTGACTTGTTTGCATTGTTACTGTGGAGATTAATTGTGTATGTGGAGATTACAGTATATACATGTTGTGATGTTATAAGAGGATGTGGTCTAGAACGGTTTTAGGATCTTTAAATTTTTGTTTAATTGTATTATGAATTTTAATTTGACTGGATTGATATATGTATGGCATGAAATCAATTTCTTGGGATGTCTTTGTTTAAGGGGAGGTGCTGCTGATTTTTCTTTTAAATTTAAAGAGTTGAATCTTAATGTAAGAGGAGGTTCTCTCAAAATTTTGTTAAGTTAAAGAGTATAATCTACATACTATGATATATATTCTTAAGTTTCATGCTTGTGAGACTTTAAGTCTGTACAGTTATGTAATGCTAAAACATGATCATCGAGGAAACCTTATCAATGGTTTGTCTTGGTTATGAATATGAAATTTTATATCATAGCAGAATTGTCATCTGATTGAGTTTTCTTCTTGAAACATTTTGGACTCATTTTTATTTTGTGCTTGTATATGTTTATATTGCTTCCCCATCCCTTTCCACACTTTGAAGTAGTTGCTTTAGCTCTATTGTTGGGGCACTGCAGAGTCAAATCCAATGTCAATGATCCTATAGAGATTTTTTATTCTTAAAAAGATTGCTTTTAAGTGGCCTCAGTAAAGTTAGTTATTTCTTTAGCCGCTTTTCATTCCTTGTCCTAGCATTTTCTTGGCAAATGATTGTTGTCAATTCTCTCCTTCTCTTTATCAACATATATTTTAACTAAATCTTATTAAAATTCATTTTTTCCTTATTCATATTCGTGATTTGCTAATTCCTTTTTATTTTTTGAAAAATTCTGAGGTTGACCTACTTCTTGGGAAAAACCATCTTTTGAAGTGCAGTATTATCTTAATCAAAGCTTGGTGCTACTATGAGAGCCGAATTCTTGGTGCACACCATGGCCTGTTATCAACATATGTAGTAGAAGCATTGGTTTTGTACATTATCAATCATTATCATTCATCAGTGCGTGGTCCTCTAGAGGTGAATTGAATCTTGCATCAATTTTCATCGTGTGTATTCAGTATTTTAATTTACATATATGCAAAGAAGAAAACCACTGGACCGCTACTACTAGCAGGTGCTGTACAGATTTTTGGACTACTACGGCACACTTGATTGGGAAAGTAATTATGTCAGTGTAGATGGCCCGAAGCCCTTCTCTTCCCTTCCAGAAATAGTTGGTAAGAGTTATAGAAGTGCAGAAGCAAATGGATTCATATATGATTTGATTCGATTATTTATTTTCAATCCTTAGTCCTTGAAAAATCGAACTCATCCTTGTTTCAGAGACACCAGAATGTGAGCGGGGTGGTTTTTTGCCTAGTAAGGAGATTCCGAGAAATTATAGGGATATGTGCTCTATTTCAGTAAGGGCATGTGAGACTACAAAGCATGAATTTCCTACCAAGCACTTGAACGTTATGGATCCTCTAAGAAATGACAACAACCTGGGCCGTAGTGTCAACAAAGGTAATTCTAGCTACTAGAACATCAGATGATTACAGTGCATATTTTTGGTTTGTATTTTAAATTTTAATTACTTGTGGGCTGACTTTTTCCTTCATAATATTTTAAGGATTTGAAACTCTATGTAGGTCCTAATGTAACCTCACTACAATATGTATGCAATTGACAAATGCATCAAGGCTTGCTATAACATTTTTGACATGTTTATATTTAAAATATGCTTTAATGATGACTTTTAAAGTTTTTTTATATGGTTCTTGAATAATTATGGTTACTGATGTTTTGAGATAATGTTTCAAATCTATAATGGTTGCCTTTTTTAATTGCCCACTTCTCTTTCGCTCATCAATCTCTACTTATTTCCTGCAGCCAATTTACAACGAATTCGGTTTGCTCTTTCCTTTGGTGCTCGAAAGCTTCAGGAGATCCTTACACTTCCAGGAGAAAGGATGGGTGCAGCACTTGAGAAAGTTTTTCATGAGCACTTTGGACAGAAATGGGAAAGGACAAAGGCTAGATATTGAAGTTCCCATTCCTGCATTTAGTGCTGGAAAATCTGAAGAGTGTGTCCTCCGTGGAGATTGTGAAAGTTACTATGGTGCCCTAGATTTGTTCAGCTTAAGGGGATGTAACCTACGATTTGTTCAGCATGGTATATTTGTGGAAGAAGATTCAGGCAAGCTTATCTGCCATGCCAAACATTGATAATGATGATGATGATGATGATAAGGGTGGTGGTGATAGTGATACTGACGATGATGCTGCTGACTTCTTCTGATTTTAGTTATTATTTGATATATATTATTGCTAGTGATAGTTATTACTGATGATGAGGCTCATTCGCATTGCTTTTTCATTCTTTGTTATATGTTTGAATTTTTATATGTGTCTATACACTTTCTAATACTTTTATCTATTTTGCATTTCGAAATAAGATTTGTTGTGTTTATTATTTATTGAGAACTTTTATAATTTTTTACAATTAAATATATTTATGATTACCTTTAAATAAAAAATAATCCAAATGAACATGTAACACACAAATTACTGACTATATATTAAAAATAAATTTTAATTATCCATGGATTTTTTGGTCGATAACGTAATGATAAAATAAAAAATTTACAATTTTCGATGAATTTTTCCGTCAGTAAATAAAAAATTTAAAAATTAATGAAATTCAATAATTATCGATGAATTTTTTCGTCGATAAATTGAAGAAAAAATAAAAAACATTAATTTTACCGATGGATTTTTCCGTCGGTAACATGAGTAAATAAAAAATTATAAAATTATATTTATCGACGAAAAAATCATCAGTAATCTAAAAATATTAAAAAATTTATGAAATTTAATTTTTACCTACTGAAAAATCCATCGGTAATTAAAAGAAATTCGCCAATAATAAGAAAAACTTGACGAATTTCCTGGCCAATTGGTTAGCTCATTGTCGAAGGATTTTTCTAGTTGAAAATTCGTCGGCAAAAATTTTTGATGGATTTTTTTTCGTCGAAAATTATTTCCGACTACGTTCTTTCTGGTGGCCAAGATCGGTCGAAAAATCTGTCAGAAATGTAAATTTCTATCGATAATATGAAAAATCCATCGGTAACAGTATTTTTTCTGGTAATGTATTCAAATAATTTAGTTAGAGGAAATTTAGCAAGAACTCTTGACACCCGACTCTAGTATAGAAATTCAATCTCTGAGGTCAACATTCATGAGATATTGCATCCTTATGAGTAGGGCTCCATTTTTATTACAATCCTTTAAGACTTAAGATTGCAATTCAGCTTTCTTATATACACTAAACTCGGACGCTTGATGCTCGTTCCACACTGGCAAAAAGTGAACTCAATGTAAAAACTCAACATTCGATATTGACATATTGAATGTTGAGTTAGGGGCTTTGATATGGACTATATGAAATGCCCAACATCAAATGGGTTGAGCACCAAAGCTTGAGGTCTAAGTCGGATCTCACATGCCACCAATCCTCCCTTTGTGAATAGCCCAACAACTCACATCTTACATCAAATGATCTCAAGTAGGTAAATGAATATTAGATAAGGATAAAACAGAAGCCTAACCATTCCTATTCACTTTACTATGTCTCTATAAATAACCATCTAAATAGAGTATCCCATATTAAAAAATGTATGCATATTTTCTGTTTTATCTAAGCCACTGGAGCACTTGCGAATTTGGGCATCAAAGTTCTTATAGGTATATCCTATCCATTCGAAGCAAGGAGGAGGATCATCATGGGAGTCTCGTCTTTCAAGATCTACCCCTGATATTAGGTATTTTCTATCCAGAATACCACATACAAACGTAAAATTTAGGAAATCCATGCTTCTTCAGGATGTTAGTTTATTGGTGAGTCTATTTTCTTTTGCCATTTTTCTCGAAAGATTATATATATTGATATAGTAAAACTACTAATATTAGGATTTCCTGCTTGCTGTTCCAATTTGTTTTTTTTTTATTCTCAAAATGTCATGGTTAACCAATAAACAAAATACACATGAAAAGTGGGGAATAGTAAAATTAAGGCAAATTCTACCTTACTCCATTGAGCAAACCACTTCTTCCTCCACAATATGATCTCTACCTTTGATATATTTTCTCTCTCTTTTACTTTCTCTTTTCCCAACATAAATCAATGGTTAACGTGTCATGTGGAGCTCAGATCTCTTGCTACATGGAAGACACAAGAATGACTCGCAAATTAAATTGGGTTCAAGGGACACATTTTAGGTGTTGTAAGAAACAAAAAAAGATCTAGGGACAAACAGTCCTCACAGATAGTAGCAACTACAGTTGAAAATTTCATAATTACTTGAGGAGTGCTATTCTAACACCCAAAAATAGGTGTACAGTTGAGACACTTATTTCATTATCATTGGATGCAATGGATAAGTAGAGAACGTTGGGGTCACTATCACATCCAACAATGATGGAGTGAGTATCTCAATTGAACACATACTTTTAAGTGTCGAAATAACATTTTTGTTACTTGAGTGCCTAATCTAAATCATATTCTACTGTAGCATCTACTAGTTGAACTCTTCTTTGGTAATAGGATTATAGTTAGGACTAGTCATCGACTCCCGTAAATCAACATACAATGCATCACAGATATGATCATTACGCTTCAACCGGGTTATTCTATTCCACTTCTTGGAAAGAAAAGAATTTAAATCAAAATACTTAATAGCTCTTGTTCACTAACATTATAATCACCAATCAATCATGATAATCGTTTTCTTTTTCAATGGTGCCGTTGAAGGTTTGAACAAAGAAAAATACTTGCATGCTTCTGGAGCAGATCTAATATGTGCTTTAAGAGTTTAAGAGAGCATCCACAATCACATATTTTTAATTTAGAATAATGTTATTTGTACTCATGAGGTGTAGGACACCGTGCTGACTTATACCCCATCCGCCATTGAATAAGATATAGACCTTATTCAAAAGTAAATTATGTGTAAGTCGATACGGTATCCCACACTTCATGAGTATAATTATCATTTCTCTTTAATTTTATATAAGTTTTAAGCATTTTAAGCCAAGATTAAATGGTTATAATTGTTTTTGGAGTATGTATTAAATATGATCAAGGAGCGGTGCTGTTAAGGGTTTCAATAAAGAAAAGTACTTACATGCTTCTTGAGCAAATCTAATATTTTAAAAATATCCACGACCACATATTTTTAATTTTATATAAGTTTTAAGTATTTTAAATCAAGATTAAGTATATTAAATGTTCTCGAGCAACATGTAAATATTTCTCTTTGAACATGCTACAAGTAAAAAAGAACAACAAAAAACAAAGTGAGTCATATTTTCCAGGAAAGGATACATGTTTGGAAGAATCAAGAAAATGCAGCCAACTACCAGGAGTCATGTTTCAAATTTATGATGGATGGGCTAACACTACGAGCCAAGAAGTCGGCGGCAATATTCAAGATGTCCCTATTCTGGCAAGAGCGTTCTCTTCAAAGTCAACCGGCATATCAATTGGTTTGGAAGAAAGTATAGTGCAGATTTTGGGCTACGCTAGGCATAAAAGATGCATGGTATGGTATAATAACCATTGTGCTTGTGGAGTCCTAAACTTAAAAGAGGTGAGCGCTAGGTTTCATGATGCGGTTCATTTTGCTTTGCCATCTGAATGTAATTCTCCTTTTGGCTATAAACGGAAACAGGCACCATGATGACTGTCCAGACTCGTTTGATTATGGAAGTTTAGGCAAGATTCGCTTCCCTTTAACCAGGGCAGAACACCAGCACTGTGGAGCATTGGCAATCTATGATTGTGATCAGCAACAAGCTCACTTAAACATTGGAAGCAGACGGTTTTCAGTAAGGAAAATCGAGGAACAATGGCGTTGGGGGTGTTTTGAGGGATGGGTCACTTAACCGCTATGAGCCAGAAGGTTGCCGCCTGGCAATTGCACACGCTGGTCCCTCTTTCCTTATATATTTCTCCCTCTTCCTTTTGGTGTGTCATTTTCTCTCTTCTTTTTTTGGCCAACCCTTCTTCCTTCTGCTCCTTGGGTATTTATGTGGCTTTCTTACCACTCATTTCTCGCCCCCGCCTCTCCTTCCTATCACATCATTTAAACCTACCCCCTTTCTTCCGTGCATTTATTTGTCTTGTCAACACTTTATCAGATGCCATACCCTGTTCCTCACATCTATACGCCATGCCTCTATAGGCTAAGTTGATTGGTGAGGGGCGTGCACAGGCCTATCTGATGGTTGTCAAATCATGTCAGTGCCGACATTATTCTTCTCAACAACTCCTTTTATCCTCTCTCACCCCTTTTTTACTCCCGCGGCTATGGCTATATCTTCCACCACGTACTCCTGACCCCGTACCGCCAGGTCTGGACTATTTAGCTGTCCGCCTTGCACCCGTCGCTCTCATGCCTTATGCGGGAAATTCACATACCCCTCCCCAAAACAGGGGGCACACCAGCAGTACTACTGTTTATATTCTTGACGACAATCTCAGCAAACTGTTGGAAAATAATAGTTGTAAGGCCTTTGACCATAACATTACTCTCCCTCCCAACTCTGCTCTCGGTTTTTTTTCTATCAATGAAAGCATTACTATGTTCAAATGCGAACGCGACCTCAACGAGAGCACTCCAAAAGGTTTCCTTAAAAATACAAGCTGTGATGACAATATCTTCTTGCCTTCATTCCAAACTCCGATGATGATGTGTCCCTGCGCCCTTTAGAGACATGTCCAACGGTTCAGCTTCCCACTGTTGTGGCTTTGCATTCTCCTCAAATCCATTCGCATTCTTAATTGCTGAAATTCCCATTAAATTCAATTCATCAGACGACTGTGCCCAGTGTGAACGACGACATCACCATGATGGGAGACCATGAGACCGTTGTTTCCTTAACAGCAGAGGAAATTTTCACTGCGCTAGAAGTTATGCAATAAGCCCATGATAAACTACTTTGAAATAATTATATATATATATATATATTTGGGTAGGAACCTTCAAATAATTACGCACAGTCGTACATGGATCTTTTGCACTTGCTAGAGATGAATTAGCCTGGCTCTATTTTTTTTCCCAATTTTTAAATGGACTCAACCGGGCCTAGCAGTTAGCATGAACGCATGTACCTTTGTAATCGATTTTATATTTACCTGCTTGTAGTCTGATAGGTATCTGTACAGCGCCTTGGCCTAATTCCTTCCACGACATAGCAATGGCACCTCTTGTAAGATTTTTTTTGATGAATCAAGTGATGTTTTAAATGGATGGAAATCTTTTAGTCCCAGATCGGATTTCGTACTTGTTATAGGTAAAATCAAATGGAATGTTCGTGAAATGTTAAGCTTTTACTTAATTACTTCAACTGCTTGATTATTTTTTGTGCTAAGTTAATTGACTTAGTTGTTTAATTTGTTGGCACCTCGGTTAAGTAACTCAAGTATCTAGGTTCACTCCTATATATTATGCTTAATAGAGGAACCTAGGCCATGCATGCAATCATCACCAACCCACTTGAGATCATGCACCACCAACCACCATCCCATGTGAAGAGCCCATTTTTTTTTATTATTGTTGTAAGTTATTTGAATTTCATTTCAAGATGTTTATTGTTGATTCATTATATCCTTATCATTCCAGCCTGTTTTCTTATCATCCTTGGTTCCTAAAATTACTATAAATAGGGCCAAATACGTTATGTAATATCATCATTGAGTTTAAGAATAATTTGAGTTTGTGAGAGTTTTCTCTCTTGTTTCTGAGCCAATGCTGCTTTCATTTTGAACTTAAACAGCTGCCTCTTTAACTTAACGCAGGAAGGATTGAAGGTGGGCTCGGAATCTGGGGTTAATGTTAGGTGATGTACATATTTTAATAATCATCAAATAGAGTGGTTCTGCTTCTAAATTTATGTGATACTGTGTATGATGCACACCTCAAAAGTGCATCAAAAATTCCTGTTTATTAAGCCATTCCCATTTTAGCCGACTTCGTAAAAGAGAAAATTCTATATGGTGTGCTTGCTTTAATAGCAGAACATATCCGTTTATATATAAAATGAACCGAGATTTCCCCTAGTTAAGTTTTTGAAACGTTTATCGTGTTAAGTACAACAGTCTTATAGCCATGTTAATTTGTAATTGAAATCCTTCTGCTAACCATTTTCAGATTCCTCAGTCGCTAAAGTTTCAAGGTAAGTTTCAACAGAAGTTTTTCCCCTCTTCAACTATTATGGTGAATAGAAGATAGGCTTGGATCTTTATGGATGAACCATTGCAGAGGGAATAAACACTTTGCGAGTGAACTGTTCAGCTCATTTAATGGTTTATTTTGAACTAAGCAGCGATGAAATATTGTATATTTTTTTCGTTACTCATTAAAGTGAAAAATAAAAATGAATTACATGTTAGTCTATGTTAATTATCAGCCTAAAGTTGTTACAACATCCACAGGTCTAGATATGGTCCATGTATCAGACTTGGGTTGATCCTCGTCACATTACGGCACCGCAAATGGAAGCATCGTCATATTTGGGGAGCCCACAATTGTCTCTCACTCCACGTGGGTGCTTCATCTCAGTTCCGTAACTCAAAACTGAGCTGAGCTGTGAGTTTTTTTGGCTTCTTTTATTCCACTTCTTAAAAGTGGATATGTTGAGCTCACCTACATATATGCAAAATAAAACTTCATCATTTGCAAAATGCAAGAGTGAGACTTGGCCACGAGCCTTAGCCAGTAACCCTCTCAATTGCTTACTATTTCTCTCATTCACAAATACGTTGGCACCGTTTCTCTCATTCACAAATTGCATCAAGCTTTTTCCTTCTCTTTGCCTTCCCCCAGTCACTCGTCACCTTACCCTCCCCATACACAACGGTGATTTTCGAGATGCAACTCACCGGAATCCGAAACACGCCTTTCTAATTCCATGATTATTTTGTGCTCCACCACTCCACTGTGCTTCGCCAAGCCTGACGAATGGGTTGCTGATTGGGAAACTGGCTGGTGCTGAAGCTCGGCCTCGCCGCTAGACCGAACAGCAAAACGCCGCTCCCAAATGAGCAGAAATGCCATTAGGGCTTGATGGAGGCAATTTTAAGGTGAGATTTCCGGTTCTAACTGAAGCTCCTCCCAATCAGATTAGTGTTTATTATGGTTGAATTGTTTAAGGATGGAGGGTGTAAAATTATTATTTTCAAAACATAGTTATTATAATTTCTATGCATTGCATGGATCATGTAGATATAGTAATTTACCTTATGTATATTTATTTCATTTATTTATTTTTATTGGATATCTAATTTAAAACATTTTTTACTTTGTAAATCATGTAGATGTCATGGAAGATGTTTAATATTTTGGGCAAATTAAAATATAACTTACTTGCATTATATTATTATGATTGATTTATACATTATGTTATCATGATAATTGTTATTCCACTTAGATTAATCACTTTACATATAATTTAATTAACATTCATGTGCATCATATCATTGATAAGTGGACTATTAGATTGTATTGTATGTAGTTCGTGAACTATTATAACTATCGCAGGGTATGTGTAGTTTGTGTTAAAACCTTAGTTTGGGCTTTGTGTAATACATATGCCAATGTTTTGTTAGTGCTATAATTAGTAGTTTTAAGAAATATAATCATAAGTTGTTAACTAATTTCATTTTATATGAGCCGTGTGTAGCATGGGTTACCAACTAGTATAGCACATTTCAATTTCTACTAAAATATATAGATTGATTCACCCTTCAATATTATTGATTCCGCTAGCCATTTATCCTTAAAAAACCAGGAAAACTCGCAGATGGAAGGGAAGTTGCGGTCAGACATCTATTTGATCACAACTACAAGAGAGTGGAACAGTTTATGACTGAGATTAAGATCCTTACTCGCTTGCGCCACAGAAATCTTGTGTCCCTCTATGGCTGCACTTCACGCGACAACCGTGAGCTACTTCTTGTGTATGAATACATTCCAAATGGAACAGTTGCTTCCCATCTCCGTGGTGATTTATCAGGGGCTGGTTTTCTGACATGGCCAATTCGAATGCAAATTGCCATAGAGACTGCAACAGCATTGGCTTATCTCCATGCTTCAGACATCATTCACCGTGACGTGAAGACCAACAACATTCTCCTTGACATCAACTTTTCAGTTAAGGCGGCAGATTTTGGTCTTTCAAGACTGTTCCCGAGCGATGCCACCCACGTCTCCACAGCTCCACAAGGAAGTCCGGGTTACCTTGACCCTGAATATTTCCAATGCTACCAGCTTTCAGCGAAGAGTGACGTGTACAGTTTTGGGGTTGTGCTCATGGACCTGATATCATCTTTGCCTGCTGTTGATGCAACCAGGGAAAGGGATGAAATTAACTTGGCAAGTTTAGCCGCAAAGAAGATTCGAAAATGTGCATTTGAGTGAGCTTTTGGACCCTTCCCTTGGTTTTGAGTCAAACCAAGAAGTTAGAAGGAAGCTACTGCAGTGGCGGAATTGGCTTTCCAATGTGTGCAAGTGGACAAGGAACTAAGGCCTTCCATGGATGAAGTCCTGAATGCACTCAAGAAAATTGAAAGTGGGAATTTTGAGGCTGAGCATCTAGAAAAGGGAGATGATCATGAAGATGCAGTGATCTCGCACAGTGAAGAATTACATCCACCATCAATGGCTTCAGGTGACAGGAGTCAAGCTAGATTCTTAATGCATAAGAAGCTGCTATCTTCACCAAACTCCTTGACTGAGAAATGGGAAAGTGAATCTACCACCCCTGGTGCCAGTGCTTAATCACTTTTTCTAAGATCACTGGTACAGGATGAGAGTTGTATGAATAGCATTTTTTAAAATGAAAAGTTCAGAGTGAGTCATATTTCTTAGGAAGTGACAGATCTTGTGAATAGTCCAGCAATAGTGATAGTTTGTGTGTTGATTTTGCTAAAATTAATTTAGTTATAATTAATTTTAAAATAAATTGATTTATATTTACTTGTTGCGTCGGTGAGATTACAGATAGATCATCAATGGCCCTATTTGGCAAGACTTTTTCCCGGTCAACCTGCGTATCAATTGGTTTAGAAAAAGTACTGGTATGCCGTGAAGAACGTGTGGAAGAAATTGTGACTCGCTGACTTGTGAGTCACACTCACACTTGGCAGAGAAGAACTTGATAATTGTTGGACCCTGGAGTCCTAAAATTTAGATTTGGCTAGCTCTTGGGGTGAGGATTAGAATTTCAGGATGTTTTTTCCGGATTACGTGTTTCGGTTCTTGCTGTTTTCTCAACTGAGTACTGTCATGCTCCTTTGGGCTGTGAATGCAAATGATCACTGTCCAGACTCGTTTGATTGCGGAAGCCTGGGTTCCATCCGCTTCCCTTTCACCAAGGTAGGACGCGAGAACTGTGGTGCATTGGCAATCCATGGTTGTGATGATGATAAGCAACAATTCCTCTTTATAAACACAACAGGCAGAAAGTTTCAAGTTACACAAATTGAGCAACCTCCTTGGGCCAACATAATTTATGTTATTGACAAAGATTTCCGCAAACTTTTGGAATCAGGAAGTTGTAAGGCCTTTGACCGTAATATTTCTCTCCCTCCCCACTCCAATCTCGGCTTTTTTACTATCAGCAACAAGATAACCTTGCTCAAATGCAAACGCAACGTGAGCGCTCCAAAAACTTTACTCAACAATACAAGCTGTGGCTACAGTATCTTCTACGCTCCCACTCCAGAGTCTGACGATGTGGCCCTGCACTCTTTAGCAACATGTTCAACGGTTCAGCTTCCCACCATTTTTGGCCGTCAAATCTCTACAAACCTATTTGATTTCTTAACTGCTGAAATTCCCCTTCAGTTCAATCCATCAGCCGAATGTGCCCAGTGTCAAGGAGGACATGACCCTGATGGGAGACCACCAGGCCGTTGTTTCCTTGACAGCGAAGAAAATTTTCACTGCGCTAAAAGGTACGCAATAAGCCCACGATAAACTACCTTGAAATAGTCAGTACGTACACGGATCTTTTGCACTCACTAGGGAGTTGAATTAATCTGTATTTTTTTTTTTTCAATTTTGTTTTTGTATTTCTCATAGTCTCCCACTAGACAGTGGAGACGTGGAAGATTAATCTTCTGCCTTTTGTTTTAAAAAAAAATTAATTACTACCTTTCTGTATTTTCTCGTACGGTACAATAGTAGGTTCCTTGGCTTGGTTTTATGTAGACCAGCACGTAGTCTGATACGTGTCTGTACAGTGCCTTGGCCTAATTCGCTCCACGACACAGCAATGGCACCTCATCTAAGATTTTTCTGATGAATCAAGCCATGCTCTTAAATCCCTAGTGTAGTCGTGAGTAGTATTTATGAGAGAAGTTTTTGCATGAACGGACGTTCAATATTTCATTTTTACATACAATTTCAAGATAAACTCACTTGCTTATGGATCCTACCAACTTTAATGTGTGCGAAAAGATGAGAGGTTAGACTTGTATTTATTTAAGAATTTTTCTATTATAAAACAACTTATTCTTTAACATTTCATAATTTTTTACTTGTCATTTGTAAAATCATATGGAATATTTCCTGTACTGTTACGATTTCACTTGACTAATTCCTCTGCTTGATTATTTTTGTAGTTTAGTTACTTGAGTTATTGGCACCTCAGTAAAGTAACTCAAGTGACTAGGTTCACTCTATACGATACCTCTTTCATATTGACCTGAACAGTTGCCTTTTTAATTAACGCAGGAAGCATAGACATCAGGCTCTGTTGCTAGGATTGATTTTAGGTGATGTGCATTTTTTTACTATTCAAATTGAGTAGTTCTGCTTCCAAATTAAATTGATCCTGTCTATGATGCACACTTCAAAATTTCACTTTTATTTAGGCATCCCCTTTTTTTCCCCGATTTCATAAAAGGGAGAATTCTATCAGGTTTCTTTAATAGCACAACAATTTCTTTTATAAGTAATGCTACATGATCAAAATATTATAACCAAAATATTTGACAGATTGATGATTTGATTAAATGTAATGACAAAATCTACTTATCCAAAAATTATCAACTACATCGCATCATTTTAATATTTATTTTTTGACAAAAAGAATCTGACTTCGGATTCCTCAGCCGCTAAAGTTTCAATGTAAGTTTCAACACAACTTTTTCCTCCTCTTCAATTAATATAAGCGAACAAAGATAGGCGTGGACGTTTATGGATGAACTATATCAACAGGACATAAACACTTGTGCGAATGAATTATTCAGCTCAATTTAGTGATTTATTTTGAATTGACGATGAAGTATTTATTTTTTCACTCGTTAGTTTCAAAGTGAAAAAAATTAAATGTAAGTCTATGTCAATTTTTTTTTTTGGGTCAAAAAGTCTCTGTCAATTGTCAAACTAAAGTTGCTACAACATCCACACAGGCGTAGGCATTGGACCATGGATCATACTTGGCTTGATCCTCCTCACTTTACGGCACCGCAAACGGAGGCATGGTCATGCACACGTCCAACTCCAATCAACAATTGCTTCTGCTGCTTTTAGCTCCAGTGATCACACACAGACTGACAGGATCTTCTTTGGGGTACCTATATTCTCTTATAAGGAGCTCCAAGAAGCAACTAACAATTTTGACTGCACTAGAAAGCTAGGAGAAGGAGGCTTCGGCAGGGTTTACTATGGTCTGCACATTTCCATTTCTACTATGATATATAAACTGAATCACCCTTCAATATTATTGATTCAACTAACCATTTATCTTTAAAAAACTAGGAAAACTCGTTGATGGAAGGGAAGTTGCAGTCAAACACCTATTTGATCACAACTACAGTAGAGTGGAACAGTTTATGAATGAGATTAAGATCCTTACTTGCTTGCGCCACAGAAATCTTGTGTCCCTCTATGGCTGCACTTCACGTGATAGCCGTGAGCTACTTCTTGTGTATGAATACATTCCAAATGGAACAGTTGCTTCCCATCTCCGTGGTGATCTATCAAGGGCTGGTTTTCTGACATGGCCAATTCGAATGCAAATTGCCATAGAGACTGCCACAGCATTGGCTTATCTCCATGCTTCAGGCATCATTCACCGTGACGTGAAGACCAACAACATTCTCCTTGACATCAACTTTTCAGTTAAGGTGCCAGATTTTGGTCTTTCAAGACTGTTCCCGAGCGATGCCACCCACGTCTCCACAGCTCCACAAGGAAGTCCGGGTTACCTTGACCCTGAATATTTCCAATGCTACCAGCTTTCAGCGAAGAGTGACGTGTACAGTTTTGGGGTTCTGCTCATGGAGCTGATATCATCTTTGCCTGCTGTCGATGCAACCAGGGAAAGGGATGAAATTAACTTGGCAAGTCTAGCTGCAAAGAAGATTCAAAAGTGTGCATTGAGTGAGCTTTTGGACCCTTCCCTTGGTTTTGAGTCAAACCAAGAAGTTAGAAGGAAGCTAACTGCAATTGGCTTTCCAATGTGTGCAGGTGGACAAGGAATTAAGGCCTTCTATGGATGAAGTCCTGAATGCACTTAAGAAAATTGAAAGTGGGAATTTTGAGGCTGAGCAACTAGAGAAAGGAGATGATCTTGATGGTGCAGTGATCTCACACAGTGAAGAATTACATCCACCATCAATAATGGCTTCAGGGGACAGGAGTCAAGTTAGATTCTTAATGAATAAGAAGCTGCGATCTTCACCAAACTCCTTGACTGAGAAATGGGAAAGTGAATCTACTACCCCTAGTGCCAGTGCTTAATCACTTCTTCTGAGAACACTGTTTTTGTTTGGAATATTTTATCATATAAACTTTGGGAAAGTATGAAAACCTCAGAGAAAAACCAGAGATGAGACTCAAGTTTGTGGCCCTATATTTTTAGTGATCTTTTGCACTTCTGCCGCAGGGCTTAAGCAATGAAAATAGCTTATCGGGTGTAACATGCTGCTATACTTATATTATTATTATTATTATTTAAAAAAATTAATAATAATAAAACTATTTTAATCTATTTAAAAATATACTTTTAAAATTAATTAAGAACCATTTTAACTTATTTAAAAATATATTTTGACATATTTAGAAGTCTTTAAGATTATTTTATTTAACAAAAAATTATAACCAAGTATAACTTTGAATGGGTTTCTGAGTTAGATTTCATCCAAATTGGTGTCATTGACATCCGTTTTGTTCGGATCCATATGATTTTGGAAAACTTGGGTTAGAAGAAGTATCCTAACCTTGATGATAATGTAGAGTCAGTAAAACAATAGAGTTTATTTGTACTCGCTTTGATTATCTTTTGTGTGTTTTCTTTTTAATGCGGTGTCTTTTGTTAGGAAAACGTTATTTTTACTCATTGTATACGGAATATTATATCAATTCACACTCTATCTACCATAAGATGGTCAACACTCATCCAGTAGTGGATAGGGTATGAGTCAGAACAATATCTCGCATATAATGATTACAAATTAGGGGTGGCAAATGAGACAGAGCGGGTCAACCTGCCCCAACCCATCATAGATTGGTCATAAAACGAGATAGGATATGGGTTTAAAATTTTTTATGGGGGTGAAAAGTCCAACCCACCACGTCAAAAAGTAGTAGGTTGATTGGTCAACCTAGTAGGCTTAAATTGTTTTGGTATCCCTACTACAAAATAACACACCTTTTATTATCTGCATGGGTACATTTGTTTTTGCTTGTTTTGGATACTTATGATACATACATTGTCATTATCATGCCTGTTAGAGCAAGCGGTGAGAGTTATTTAATAGAAGATTATTTTTTATCTTGTCATAAAATTTGTGATGATAGATTTGTAATTCAATTAATTTCAATAAATAACCAAGAGCATTCTCTCTCTTCTAATGCTTCTATTTCTACAAGAAGTATGTTCCTACCTGTTTCTAACAAAACAGAAAAACTGATTATTTTCTATTTTTCTTTATTTTAAGAAGCCTAAAGACATGCAATTAAATCCTAGAAGTACTTTTTGAAAAAGAAATTGAAAAAAAAAGTATTGTTGCCTCAATTTCAATGTTCATAGAAACTAACTTGAATGACGCATTAAAAAGACTTATTTCAATTATTTTTTGCAACTATTTATAGAGACTAAATTATTAATTTCTTAATTTATATCTTTTATTGTAATTGAAAGGTTATCGATAAGTATATGGATAACTATACGAGAGTGTCTATGACCAAATTCCAATATTTCTTCAAATGAGTGCATACACAAGTATAAATGAGCATATCTTGAAGAAATAATGAAGCCTGTGGAATAAATGGCACAGAGCAATGTGATTGAGTATTCTAGATGTGAAGTGAGAGTGAGAGGAAATTTTTCATTAGGGTATAAAAAGAGATAGTGGTGTGATTATAAATAATAGTAAGAATAATTTTGAAAGATCATTTTATTAAAAATTATTTTTGTTTCTACTTTTTTTTAATAAATTGGATATCATTAGTTTAAAGAAGAGCAAAAAAAAACTACTTGTATTTTTTAAATTACATTGCTTCTTTTGAAAAATTCGATCCAAACACCCTAAAAAGCACACAAAAGCAATTTTCTTTTAGAAAAAAAAAATGTTTTTCTTTAAAAATCAATCCAAATGTACTCATAGTCTTTTGTAATATCAATTATCATATTCATGGACTTCGTTAATTAACTACTATGATAATGCCCTAAATCTTTTTAACTAACATTATAATCGCCAACAACAATATATATATATATATATATGGAATAACTCAAGTAAGAGGGATGATTTATTTGTGAGAATGAGAGGAGTGAATCTAGATTATTGAATTTTATATGAATGGTCAAGATTTAGACATAAAATCTTATAATATTTTTAAATGATCACATGATATATGTGTGTGTGTTTAATTTTGATGTATATTTAGTGTAAAACTTTTTTCGTACTGTTATTCAATCAAATCATCTCATTTGTATTATTTTTCAAGTTGTGTATATAAAACTCAACTATTTTTAATAATGTGTCAATATATAATAGGATAAACATTTTTACATCGTCATTCTGTAGAAATTAAACTAGCCAACTATACAAACAAAGGCGAGTTCTTATATGGGGATTTGAAGTCCGTGACCATGATAGTGATGAAATTGTGGCCATTTATATTAGAATCCAATGGTTCCGATTACATGCTTCCATACACATTGTGAAATTGGAGTTCTAACATCAATGAAATTGGAAATAAAAAACTGAAATTACAAACCAACACCATTATAGATGGACATAACTAACGAAATTGCATTCTGACCCATGGCTTAATTTGGGAATAGATTTGTGAGTTAAGCACCGTGTATATGTATGTGTGTGTGTGTATATATATATATTGCTTACGTGTTGCTGAAACTGGCATAATTGTGGAGAACATAAAAGGTTTGGGCCGGCCATGCCGTCGACTCTAGCCTGCCGATCGACGAAGCTTCAACCACCGCCATTGAAGCGATGGTAATTATCCTTCATCGTTGCAAGTTGGAAGGGGAGTTAGGGACCTCAATGACCTCAACAGCAGTGCGCTCCTTGTAATTGTCATAGGCATGGTGAAGCATGACGATGGCAGGCCCTCCTAAAACATTGCCTAGTGGAAGGTATAGAGAAAAGGAAAATTGAGATATTTTACTGATTGCATAGAGTAAGTATATATACATGAGACTATTTTTCATTGATCCTAGACTTAAGGAACTGATATGATACTTCCTGTAACAAACCACTATAATAAGGATTGAGATACAAAGCCTGACAACTGAAATACAATTTTCAAATTCAAAACTGATTGACTAATTCTATGTTGCTTCTATACGCCCCCTCAAGATAAGGTTTCCATTGGTAACCTGCATCTTGTCACGAAAATCTTGGAACTTAGTAAGGGATAGGGGTTTTGTCATAACATCACTTCATCTTTGATGGAGATATGTGAAACAATGAGTTTCCTTACTTGAACTTGTTCCCAAACAAAATGGTAATCCAGTGATATGTGTTTTATTTTGGAGTGATGAAGAATTGGATTTGCACATAGATAAGTGGCTCCTACATTATCATAGTATAGCATGGGAACTGATATAGATGTGACCTGAAGCTCTTGAAGTAAATTGTTTAACCACATAATATCTGATGTAGCAGTGGCTATAGCTTGGTATTCTGCCTCTGTAGATGACCTGGCAACCGTTCTTTGCTTTTAGAGCTCCATGAAACTGGATTGCCACCAAAGAAACTGATATGTGTGGAAGTGGAAGTGAAATCATCAGCATTGCCACCCCAATTCGTATAAAGAAAGTAACTATGTTGTACTTGGTAGGCTTGTTGAGTTGTAACCCGAAGTTGATTAATGATTTTAAATACTTGAGTAGTCTCTTAAGATGCTGCAAACAAAGTGAAGTTGGTTTGTGCATGAACTGAGACAACTTGTTAATGGCAAAAGAAAGATCAGGTTAAGTCATCTTGAGATATTGAAGAACACCAATAATCCTTCTAAAATTGGTAGCATCAGTAGCTACAGAACCATCATTTATAGTGAGTTTGGCAGTAGTAGAAAGAGGAGTTGATGATGGTTTTGCACTTGCCATATCAAATCGGTCTAGAATATCCTGAATAAACTTGGGTTGAGATAAAAACAAACCCTATTTGTTAGGAATGAGCTTAACACCAAGGAAGTAATGAGGCTGTCCAAGATTCTTTAAAGAAAACCTGGAGGAAAGTGTTGAGATAAAAGTATTAAGGAAAGATAAGTTGCTTCCCGTAATAAGAAGATTATCCACATAAGCCAAGAAGTAGCAAGTAACATGTTGAGTGGAATAGATGAATAAAGAAGGCTCACTTTTACTTTGCTGAAAGCCATAAGAGAAAATAAATAATTTGAGGGTCTCATGCCATGCTCTAGGAGCTTGACGAAGAAGGTCGTAAATGGCTTTGTGTAATCTACAAACATGATCAGGAAACTACTTGTTTTTTAAACCTGGAGGTTGATCCATGAATATTTCATCATTGAGGTCCCCTTTTAGGAAGACATTGTTGATATCAAGCTGATGCATTGGCCAAGAGTGACCCAAGGCAATAGTGAGAATAACCTTTATAGTTTGTGGCCTAATGACAGGAGCAAAGGTTTCCTGAAAATTAACACCTAGAGTTTGAGTGAAGCCCTTAGCTACCAAACATGCTTTATACTTGGAAATGAAGCCATCTGCATGTCTTTTCACACGAAATAGCCACCTATTGCCAACAACATTTCTGTTCTTTGGATTAGGGACAAGAGACCAGGTACCATTCCTGATCAAGGCATCAAATTATTATCCATTGCCTTGCACCAGTGAGAAAATCTCATGGCTTCTCTCACATTGGAGGGTTCTAGGTTCTCAGGTATAATGTGTTTGGATATTGTAAAGGTTTTTTTAGGTTTATGGATGTTGTTGAGGGACCTGGTAATCATAGGCTGAACTCGGGTGAGGTGATTTAGGTGAGGAGGTATGACAACTGGGACAGAAGTGGGTAGAGGTTCTCAGCTAGGACTTGTGATACATATAGAGAAAGGGAAAAATTAAGATATTTTATTGATTGCATGGAGTAAGTATATATAGATGAGACTGTTTTTCACTGATCCTAGACTTAAGGAACTGATATGATACCTCCTGTAACAAACCACTATAATAGGGATTGAGATACAAAGCCTAACAACTCAAATAGAATTTTCAAATTCAAAACTGATTGACTAATTCTATGTTGCTTCTATAGAAGGCACATGCGGTTGGTTGGAGGACAATGGCAACTATGGTTTAGCAATGTCGATGATGGAGACCTAGCTCATGTGCTCAACGTTGACAAGGTCATTGAGGATGGGGTTGCCAGAGGTTACGAAGTTGCTACCAGGGGCTGGGTGGAAATGGTTGGTTGTGGTGGAACTCCGATTAGATTTTTAGCCTTGGTCAATGTTGAGCATGAGCATCAACAAGGTTTGATCGGCAATGAGCATGGGCAAGCTTTTTTTTTCGAATGGATGAGCAAATTTCGACTAAAAGTAGAGCCATCCAAATAAAAAATAAAACAAAATGTTGTAATTTTTGGAGCTGAATTTTTTTTTTTATCTTCCTTGAGATCTACATTGATTACCAACTTAATTTTATATTTGATGAAATTTGAAAAAGTGAATGTGACTTCACATGTTTGATTACTTTTACCTTTAGCCCATCCTCTAAATTTCAATTTGAGCCCATATCTTTTATTTTTTCACCGTCACCAGTGGTCCCAAATTGATCGATGACCCCATCATAACTCGCCTAAAAATGAATATATTTCCAATAGTTCCTATCTGTTTGGCGTGCTTTTGAAGGTTGAACAAGTAAACGAGAAAAATGAGAAGTTCAGATAGTGAGTACTCATAAGGAAGGGATAGATCTTTTGAAGAGTCAAGCAAATTCAGCCAATTACCATCAAGAATCTAAGTCTATGGTGGAGGGATCAGAATAATGATTCATTTAGTTGGTGATATTACAGATCGATGCCCTTATTTTGGCAAGACTAGCTTGTTCTAGATTAATTGGCGTATCACTTGGTTTAGAAAAAAGTACTGAAGAAAGTGTGGAAGAAGTAGTGACTTATGAGTCATACTTGGCTGAGAAGAACATGATAATTGTTGGACCTTGGAGTCCTAAAATTTAGATTTGACTCTTGATGGATGGACCAGAACTACGAGTCAAGAGATCAGTGGCAATATTCAAGATGGGGAATGACTATTGCCATTCCTAAATGTTTATTAATACTCCCATTTTAGTGATTTTGATTTGATATCTCTGAAATACACTTCTTTTTTTACTTCTAATTGAAAAATAATTTAACAAAAATAAAATGATTATAAGTTACTTGTCATGAACGGTCTTCTTGAAGAGGTTACGCAAAAAATTCTAGAGAATTCTGGAAGACCTTAGAAAGATACAGAATATCGAAGAATGATGTAGATAGTTCTAGAGAATTGTAGATGTTCCTAGAGCCATGTAGATTATTGTAGAGTGCTCTAGAATGTTCTAGAAACTTATGAAACCGTGTAGAATCATGTAGAACTATCTAGAGGCATGTAGAAGACTCTAGATACGTGTAAACATATGTAGAAGGTTCTCGATATGTGTAGACATATGTAGAAGACTCTAGACATATGTAGAGAAGTGTGGAGTGTCGAAAGGTTCTGGATATTAAATCTGGATCGTCTTTTAAAATCGATCTCCACAGTCCATTCAGAAGGTGGAAGGCTATACATAGGGATGACCATTCTTGGCCAAACCATCCAAGAAATCTAAGACTTCTAAAGTCATTTGTAAGTGTTCCATTGTGTAATAAAAAAAGTACCCTCCACCAAAGTTCTCTTGTTCTTTTGTGCTTTTACCTTCCGTTGCTAGTCATTTTGAGTTAGGCTGACTTGGTGTTTAGCTCAAGAGGTTGAATAAGTCCAAGTGTCGGCACGATTGCGTTGGAGTCTGTCCAAGGCCATGACAATTATGGTATCAGAGACAGGTTTGTGTTGGAGTACAAGTGATTCGTATGGAGAAAATGGCTTCAAATGTGACCGAAGAACATGTTGATGCATGAAAGGGGTGGGATGTTGTTATTCCTCCTCATACCAAGAAGACCTGTGGGTCAAATAGGCCAAGGGGTGAGGATTTTACTGCCTTAGAAGAATGGGTTTCTTTGTTAGAGGATGGTCTAATAAACATAGATGTCCGCATCCAAAGGGTGGAGCATGACAAGAAAACCTTAGAGGTTTATGTACTGGAAGAGCTAGACGTCATGAAGGAAGATGCCATGACTACTTTCAAGAGTGGAGAAGAAAGGGATGAATGCCTCAACCAAGTTGAAGGCAAGCTTGAAGGTGTCATGAAGCTACTTAAAGAGGCCCAAGTACCCCTTGAAGAGGTCAGGTTGTGACCTACTACTGGCACACAGGGTGGAGCAAGGGAAACTCCACAGGCTGATCTCCCAAAGCCAAAGGAATTCAAGGGCGAGAGGGACGCTCGAGAGGTGGAGAATTTCTTATGGCAAATGGAGAGGTATTTCGAATGCCAAGGGGTGGCAGAAGAACAACTAAAGGTATGCACTGCTTCCCTCTATCTTACTGATAATGCAATCTTATATTGGAGAAGGAAACATGCAGACATAGGGAGAGGCACTTGCAACATAACTATATGGAAAGACTTCAAGAGAGAATTGAAGAGACAATTCTTCCCTAAGAATGTGGTTTATGAAGCAAGAAAGAAGTTAAGGGAATTGAAGCATAGAACCACGATTAGTGACTACGTAAGGGATTTCACTACTCTTATGCTTCAAAGCCCTAACTTAGCCTCAAAAGATACATTATTCTTTTTCATTGATGGACTCCAAACTTGGGCAAAGTCCAAGATATTGATGAAGCCATTGTCGTGGCTGAGTCGCTCACAGAGTACCAACGAGGGGACTTCAAGTCCAAACTAACTTCCAAAGGTAGCTCTTCCAAACATCCAAAGAAAGACTTCAAGTACTCTTCTAAGAGAGAGTATGAGAAGAAGAAGAAGGCTTTTGTGCCTAAAGGAGGATGCTTCGTGTGCAAGGGGCCACACCAAATGAAGGATTGTCCCAAGCTAGGGACATTGGCATGCATTGCTGAGGAACGAGAATCCCAAACATAGGAAGCTGAATATGTTGGATCTGTCCAACTCTTGAATGCTTTAAAAGGTAAAAAGGTACACCTCATGGAGAAAAGAACGGTTAATGTACGTTGAAGTACTCATAAAAGGGAAGCCCATTGTAGCTATGATTGACACTGGTACTACACATAATTTTATCACACCCCAGGAAGCCAAAAAACTTGGATTGAAGGTCATGGAGAAGAGTGGCTGGCTCAAGACCGTTAACACCAAGGGAAAACCTCTTAGAGGATTAGTGAAAGAGGTTGAGATGACTCTTGGGTCATGGAGAGGATCTGTGGATTTCTCAGTTGCACCCATGGATGACTTCAAGATTGTCCTTGGATTGGACTTCTTGAGGAAAGTGAATGTGGTGCCCATGCCATATTGCGATGCGGTGTGTATTATGGAAAAAGGGTCTCCATGCATGATCCCTACACTCTCCAAGTCTGAAGGAACTCCTATGTTGTTTGCCATGCAACTAAAGAAAGGGGTCAAGAAAGAAAAGGTGACCTACTTGGTTTTGCTTAATGAAGAACCCATAGTGGAATAAGGAGATGTACCCCCACAAATCAAGGTCCTTGAGGAAAATGAGGATGTTATATCTCCCAAATTGCCGAAACAACTTCCTCCAAGAAGGAAAGTGGATCACAAGATCGAGTTAGAGCTAGGTACGAAACCACCTATCCTAGCACCATATAGGATGGCACTACCAGAATTAGAGGAATTGAGGAAACAACTCAATGAGTTGTTAGATGCTGAACATATTCATCTGTCCAAAGCATCATATGGAGTGCCGGTCTTATTCCAAAAGAAGCATGATGCCTCGTTGAGGCTATGCATCGATTATCGGGCACTTAATAAGGTAACTATTAAGAACAAGTACGCTATCCCTTTAATAGCTGATTTGTTTGATTAGTTAGAAAATGCCAAGTGGTTTTCAAAGCTGGATTTAAGGTCAGGATATCACCAAGTGAGGATTACTGATGGTGATGAACCAAAGACCACTTGTGTGACAAGGTACAGTTCGTATGAGTGGTTGGTGATGCTTTTCGGCTTAACCAATGCTCCCGCGATATTCTGTGCCTTGATGAATGAGATCTTCCATCCTTATCTCGATCGGTTCATAGTGGTCTACTTGGATGATATTGTGATATATAGTAATACTCTTGAGGGCCATGTGGATCACTTAGGGATTGTGTTCAAGAAGGAGAAGTATTCCTTTGCCAAAGATAAGGTCCACTTCTTAGGATATGTGATTAAGGATGAAACTTTCCGATGGATGAAGAGAAAGTTAGAGCTATCAAAGAGTGGGAACCCCCAAGCAAGGTGTATGAGTTGAGATCATTTCTTGGACTGGCAAACTATTATAGGCGGTTCATTAAGGGATATTCTGCTAAGGCCACGCCATTGACTGATCTTCTCAAGAAGAATCACTCATGGGAGTGGACGGAGAAATGTCAGAAAGTTTTTGATGAACTGAAGGCTGCTACCATAGAGGGACCAGTGTTATCCTTACCAAATCACTTTAAAGTGTTCGAAGTCCACACGGATGCTTATGACTTTGCCATAAGAGGTGTCCTAATGCAAGAGGGGCATCCTATCGCATTTAAAAGCCACTAGTTGAACGACATAGAGCGGCGTTACAAGATACAAGAAAAGGAAATGGCGGCTGTGGTGCATTGCTTAAGGACATGGCGTCACTACTTACTAGGATCACACTTCATTGTCAAGACTGACAATGTGGCTATTAGTTACTTTCAAACTCAAAAGAAGTTGAGTCGTAAACAAGCTAGATGACAAGACTTCTTGGATGAATTTGATTTTGAGTTTGAGTACAAGCCAGGGAAGGCCAATGTAGTAACGGATGCATTGAGTCGAAAGGCTAAGTTGGCAGCCATTTCCATGGCAGAAGGAGATGTTATACAAGTAATCAAGGAAGGATTGGATCGAGATCCCTTAACAAAGAAGTTGGAGGAACCAACTAGAGGCGACTCAAAACGAGCACCACTTATAGTGACGAAGTGTTTTAACAAAGAAGCAGAGGAGGAGTTAGCTAATCAAGTCGTAAGGAAGTACTACGAATTGTCCAATACTTGATCAATGGAAAGGAAAACTAGTGAGCGAGGCTAACTGGGAGACACGAGAAGATCTCTAGCAGTTCCAAGACCACTTAAAGCGCTACGATGATCAGAACGCGACGAGGATGTCTGCGCAATAGATGGGGGAGAATGTCACGAACGGTCTTCTTGAAGGGGTTAACGCATGAAAAATTCTAGAGAATTCCGAAAGACGATAGAAAGATACAGAATATCGGAGAATGATATAGATAGCTCTAGAGAATTCTAGTCTAGAAACTTGTGGAACCATGTAGCATGATGTAGAACTATCTAGAAGCATGTAGAAGACTCTAGATACGTGTAGACATATGTAGAAGGTTTTAGATACGTGTAGACATATGTAGAGACGTGTGGAGTGTCGGAAGGTTCTGAATACTAAATCTGGACCGTCCGATAGAATTGATCTCCACCGTCCATTCAGGAGGTGGAAAGCTATATATAGGGATGACCATTCTTGGCCAAACCATCCAAGAAATCTAAGACTTCCAAAGTCATTTGTAAGTGTTTCATTGTGTAATTAAGAGAGTTCTTTCTACCAAAGTTCTCTTATTTCTCGTGCTCTTACTTTCCGTTAATAGTCATTTTGAATGAGGCTGACTTGATGCTTAGCTCAAGAGATTATGTAAGTCCAAGTGTCGACACGGTTGCGTTGGAATGTGTCCAAGACCGTGACATACTACTCTAATTTTATGTTACTATTACTTAGTTCAATTAATTCTAATTTAATTATTTAAAGATATTTAATATATATATTTGTTTTAAATTTTTGTTGGATTGTTGAACGATGAACATTGATAATTAATTTAGTCATTACAATTCTTTCGATCCAACTATTGATTTTTTTAAAAAAATCTTGATTAATAACTATTCAAACAATATAGCAGTGATCATTTTCTTAAGAAAATATCAAATAAAAAATGAATAACCATAATGGTGTATTAACAATTTATATTATACATCATATATATATTTAAAAAAATTCAAAATATAGAAAAAATGATTTTTTTTTAAAAAGTGACTTTTCAAGAAAAAAAATCTTGTCTAAACACCCCTTATTTTTGTTTATAACAAATCTTAGTATCATGTATTTATTTAATAATTTTCATATTATGTAATACTAGATAAAAAAAATAACGGTTTATGTGTTGTACATAATAATTTAGTAAGTTCTGCTATTGTTGTTCATTTTACTTGGTACTATTATTAATTTTTAAATATCAGTTCATTGGTACATATTAAATAAATTAATATATTAAAAATATTTCAATAAAATGATTTAAGTCGTAAATATATGTAAGTTAATTCGAAACAATTATATTGTTCAATAGTTATTACAAAGATTTAAAAATGAGATTAATTCTAAGGAATTTTAAAAAAGTGAATAAATTATTAACTAAATTAACAATAATAAATTTAGATAAAATTATAATTGATGATACAACTAATGTCAAACTATTATTTTAGTTAATAAAGAAAAGCAAAAAGGTTTTATTTAAAAACTAAACAAAAAGGGAATTTCTGAGAGGATGAAATAAAGACCATTAAAGTTAGAGTGACAATAGATGTTTAAAAGTGGCAATAACCACTCCCTTCAAGATGTCCCTATTTTGGTAAGACTCGTTTTCTTCCGTATCAATTGGTTTAGAAGAAAGTGTAGTTCAAGTTAGGGGAAAGAAATCTCTCTCTCAATTTGGTGTCTCATTATCAATAAAAAAAACACGTATGATTTATGACTAGTTATTAAAAGTTAATTTTAAAAAAATTGAAGAATTATACTTAATAATAAGATACTTGTCAATACATGAATAAAGAAACAGAGAAAAAGACAGGAAATTTGGGAGAGAGGATCTGAATCCCAAGCTGTGGGCCATGCTAAGCATAAACCATGCATGGTATGGAATAATAATTAACCACTGAGCTTGTGTAGTCCTAAACTTAAAAAGAGGCGAGGGCTAGATTTCATGATGTGGCTTATTTTGCTTTCTCATCTGAGTGTAATGCTCCTTTTGGCTGTGAATGGAAACAGGCACCATGGTGACTGTCCAGACTCGTTTGATTGCGGAAGTTTAGGCAAGATTCGCTTCCCTTTAACCAGGGCAGAACGCCAGCACTGTGGAGCATTGGCAATCCATGATTGTGATCGGCAACAAGCCCACTTAAACATTGGAAGCAGACGGTTTTCGGTAAGGAAAATTGAGGAACAATGGCCTTGGGGGCACAGCGGCAGTACTACTGTTTGTATTCTTGACGACAATCTCAGCAACTGTTGGAAAATAATAGTTGTAAGGCCTTTAACCATAACATTACTCTCCCTCCCAACTCTGCTCTCGGTTTTTTGTTCCATCGATAAAAATATTACCATGTTCTCAACGTCAGCACTCCAAAAGGTTTCCTCAAAAATACAAGCTGTGACGACAATATCTTCATCGGCGTCATTCCAGACTGTGATGATGATGTGTCCCTGCGCCCTTTAAAAACATGTCCAACGGTTCAGCTTCCTACCATTAATGGCTTTCCAATCTCCTCAAATCCATTCGCATTCTTAACTGCTGAAATTCCCATTAAACTCAATCCATCAGACGACTGTGCCCAGTGTCGAGGAGGACATGACCATATGAGGGACCACGAGGCCGTTGTTTCCTTGACAGCGAAGGAAATTTTCACTGCGCTAGAAGGTACGCAATAAGCCCATGATAAACTACCTTGAAATAGTCAGTACGTACATGGATCTTTTGCACTAACTAGGGAGTTGAACAGGGTAACGATATTATGCTAGATGTTTATTCTTACATTCACTTTATAATCATTAGATATGATGATATATCCCACTTATTTTTAACATCCATTATATCCTATAGATATATAGTGAGTGTCTAAAAAGATAGCCACTTCTTGAATATCAAAATATCATTACTCATTGAATCAGTATGGGCCTACTATTCATTGTAGGCTTTTATATATAATCCAATAGTCTCTCGATTTTTTATATTTTGGTTAACTTCTAGTTCTTCTTTAATATTAAAATTTTTGTCCTAATGTTTGTTTTTAGTGCTAAGTTGCGATATTAATAAAGATTAGAGAAAGATTTTTAAGACACTTATAAGGATAAAAAACCAGATTTTCAATATTTTAATGATTGAATGCACATTCTAAACTAATTGACAAACTTAATTAATTTTTCTCCTAACTTTTAAAAATTAAACACATTTATCTCCATAAATATTGTTTGCTACATTAAAAGGTAGATTTGAAAATAAAACATGTTACTGGAGATATTATTTACAATATTTTTGTCAACTCATCTGCTAGATATGAACTTTTTTTCAGTTAATATAATTAATATTATTTATAAAGAGGATAAACATTATTGATTTTTAAAGGTTGGGGGAAGAATTTGAAACATATATATTAATTAGTTGACAAATTTAAAAACAAAAATGAGTTAAAGGACATATTAATTAATTTTGTCAAACTAATTTTACGGATGTAAATATAGAGCGTAAAGACAACAAAACATTATATTAGAAAAAAAAGGAAGACCAAAAATTAAAAAATCAAAATGATACTTATATGTTTACATTAACTAAAAATATTTAAGCATTTATTTTTTCATTTTCAAATGAACTCAACCACGTCAAGCATTTAGCAAAATCACATGTACATTTTTTTTCACAGATGAGTTTTGCAGCTTATATATAGCAAAATATAGTCTTTTGAAATAATTTGCTAAGCAATGGGATGCATAAACCGCTAATAGCGATTTTATTAAATAATAATTTGAAAATAAAATCGTAAGTGGCGATCCCTTCTCTTTCATTATATAAAATTATTAATTTTTACCTTGTCTTGTCAATTTAAAGATGCCTCTCTATCTTATAAAATTATCTTCAATTAATCTCATTAAAACACCGTATTTATGTATATTAATCTCATATGCCCATATATAACTTTTCTAAACATCTTAGCGCCATATATAAAATAATTCAACCCTTCAGCAAATTTCAATTTTTTTCGTTTTTCAGTAACTTTTCTCCTTTTTCTTATATGGTACAATAATGGATTTCTTGTGTTCACCTGCTTGTAGTCTGCCAGCTATCAGCCCAATTCCTTCCACGACACAAGAACGGCACATCATGTTAGATTTTCATGGTTCAAGTCATGTTCATTAAACAATAAAGTTATTTGAATATTTAAATTTTAGTGTCTTATTAGAATACTACCTATCTTATTATCTTTCATATTATCTTTGGGGTGATAATAGCTTCCACTCACCGATAAAACTATATTTAAGTCTAATTCCCAAACTCTAAGAATTTTATGAAATCTACTAATATAATTATTCTCAATATCCTCTATAATAAGGGTAATTACCCTTATTTATACTACTAGCCTATGAAGCACAGATACTGACACGAATACAAGACACAACACGGATATGGACACGGAGACACACCAAACTCAAAAAATTACAGGACACGAACATGACATATATATAATTTTTTTTTATCTTTTTCTGGTATGATTTTCTTTTTATCATGTTTGTTTAATTTTTTATCTAATTAATTCTTTTTTTTGCTTTTTTGTAATCAACTGAAAAATTTCAAAATAAAATGACCTAATAGCACAGATCTAACTAAATAACTAGGGTTGGTTTTGGACTCATGTTGGTATTAAAATTTGAAATAAAATAAAGAAACTAACTCAGACGTGTCTGCAGAGTATCCAAGTCTCGTCCACAATGAATTAAAGTAGTGTCTAATCGTATTAAGTGTGTGTCCGAGCTCAATTTTTTTTTAATTGGATGTGTATCCAACACGTGCGTGTGGGTGTCGGACACTGACATGTGTCCGACACATGGACACACCACTAAGTCCGTGTGTTTGTCCTTCTTAGCTACTAACTAACTAATAGGCTAATAGACTTGGACCGTAACATTACCCTTCCCATCAAAAGAACCTTATCCTCAAGATTGAGAGAAGATTATAATATTTTCCCAAGTACAAGCTATTATTTTCTAATGCAATACTTTCGCTTTTATTTTTTTTATTATAAAGTACGGCCACCAGGATCCCATTGCCAAAAACATATCAAGCCCAATGCTTTATTTCCACCAAATTGGGCTTGGTGCATAACAAGAGCACATGGCCTTGAGGGAGGGAGAGAGCTTGGCCCATACTTTTCTTTCCTTCCCTTGCCAGAGTGGGCTTGGCCCATGAGGGCAGTACCCAATAGCTGCAATGTTCCCCTAGATGCTTGTTGATTCTGCTTCCCGTTCACACTGCAGCAGCGACAGATACCCGAGTAATCCACTGTGCTTCTTGTTGTTGCCACTGCAACCACCACCTGTCGCGGACTTCGCTTGCCATTGTGCGTGCTTGTCAGTTCACCGCCACTGAAAGCCGACGATGGTGGTACCCTTCCCTTGCAATGCCACAGCCGTGCACTCAATCTGATAGAGGAACCTAGACCATGCATGCAGCCATCACCAACCCACTTGAGCAGCCATCACCAACCCACTTGAGACCATGCACCACCAACCACCACCCCATGTGAAGAGCCCATTTTTGTTGACTATTGTTGCAAGTTGTTTGAATTTCATTTCAAGATGTTTGTTGTTGATTCATTGTATCCTTATTATTCCAGCCTGTTTCCTTATCATCCTTGGTTCCTAAAATCACTATAAATAGGGCCAAATACCTTATGTAATATCATCATTGAGTTTAAGAGTAATTTGAATTTGTGAGAGCTTTCTCTCTTGTTTCTGAGCCATTTTGGTATCAAAGCAAGGTTTCTATCCCGGAGTTGAGTTTTGAGTGAAGAAATCAACGGAAAGCTTGAGTTTTTGGGTGGTGTTTTAAGTGCACCAAGGCTGCCCCCTCCAGAACTCCACTTTACGGCCATTTTTCGCAAAACTAATGCCGCAATTGCGTCCGGAAGGTCGAAAAACCTTTGGGTAGCAAGTTTCACGGCCAACAGAGCCTCCATGCGCCGCCACGGTCTTCGCCGGTAAAGTCGCCGGAGTTGCAGAACCACCGTGAGCCACCATCGGACCACCGTGAGCTGCCGCCGGAATTTTCACCGGAAAATCAAAGGTAGAAGACGACCACGTCACCAGCCACGTTAGCCTGCAGTGTCCAGTCAGCGACACATCATCCACTCAACTACTGCCACGTGTCACAAGTGACCACGTCAGCAGTCCAGTCACCAGGAGGTTCAGAAAATTGCACTTTAGTCCCTTAACTTTTGATAATTGCAATTTAGTCTCTAAACTTTTAAAAAATTATAATTTTTCCTCTTAACTTTTCAAAATTACCTTTTTACCCTTACTTCTCAAAATTACCATTTTACCCCTAATTTCTAGAATTTTACCTAGCCTTCCAAAATTACATTTTTGCCCTCCAAAGTTCATAAATTGTAATTTTGGCCCCATACCTATTTCTAAAATACCAAATTCCTATAAAATTCCAAGTATGCTTTGTGGTTGCAGTTTTGTCTGATCTTCCACATCAGAAAAGAATTTGTTATTGGAAAAGAAATTATGGGATTGTAAAAGGCACATTTCAGGAAAGGTCTGGCTAAGGAAAGACTTGGTTTTTAAGGACGCTTAGCGCCACCTCTCTTTCCTGGGAACTTCCCTGGTGTTCTAATTACAAAACTATAATCTCCGATCCGGTAACCTGGTACTTCACAAATTTTCCCTACACACAAAATGCCTCCAAGAAGACAAAATGAAGCAACTCTCCGAGAGATTCAAATGGAAGAAATGAGGAGACAAATCCAACAGCTACAAGAAACTGTAAATGCACAACAAGCTCTATTAGAAGCATATCACATGCAATCAGATAATGATGAATCCAGTAGTGATGCATCATCATTTAGAAGTCGTCGTCCGCAAAGACAACCCTTTAGACATGATGACATCAAGGTAGATATTCCAGATTTTGAAGGGAAACTTCAACCAGATGAGTTTGTTGATTGGCTTCAAACTGTTGAGCGAGTATTTGAGTACAAGGAGATACCAGAAGAAAAGAAAGTGAAGATCATTGCTGTGAAGTTTAAAAAAACACGCTTCTATTTGGTGGGAGAATCTTAAAAAGAAGCATGAACGAGAAGGGAAAAGCAAGATCAAGACATGGGAGAAATTGCGTCGAGAACTAACTCGAAAGTTCTTGCCTACTCATTATTATCAAGATAATTTCATTCAACTACAGAATCTTCGACAGAAGAACTTGTCTGTAGAGGAATACACCAGAGAATTTGAGAAGTTGATGATGAAGTGTGACATCCAAGAAAGAGAGGAGCAAACAATAGCTCGTTATCTGGGAGGACTAAACACTGACATTGCCCATCCAGTTCAGCTCCAACAATATTGGTCCTTAGACGATGTTATCCGTCTAGCCATAAGAGTAGAGAAACAAATGCCCAAAAGGTCTTTTTACAGAACTTTTTCCTCCATTGAAAATCCTTCCTATACCTGCAAAACACCCACAGATCAACCCAGTACTTCAAGCAAACCTCCATCCAAACCTATCACCACCGAAAACAAAACCAAGGCCGTCAAATGTTTCAAATGCCAAGGTTTTGGTCATATAGCCTTCAATTTCCCAACCAGGAGAACCATTACCATCATCAAAGGAGAAGCTTATGAAGGAACTGAACAAGAAGAAGATCCAGAAGAACCTGAAGGAGAAGAGAAGCTAGAGCCAGTATATGATGAAGAGGTCACTGTTGCTGATCATGGAGAATCCTTAGTGATTCGATGAAGTTTACACACAATGTCAGCAAAAGAAGAACCATGGCTAAGGCATAATATCTTCCATACTCATTGCACTTCACAGGGAAAAGTCTGTTACGTTATCATCGATAGTGGAAGTTGTGAAAATGTAGTGTCCAACTACATGGTGGAGAAATTGAAGATGCCAACACAAAACCATCCAAATCCATATAATTTACAGTGGCTCATCAAAGGTAGTGAAGTGAGGGTTTCTCAACGCTGCCTTGTGACCTTTTCCATCGGTCAAAAGTACCAAGATCAAGCATGGTGTGATGTTATTCCTATGGATGCATGTCACCTTCTCCTTGGAAGACCTTGGCAATATGATCGTCGTGCTTTGTATGACGGTTATACCAACACTTACTCCTTCGTCAAGGATGGAGTAAAAGTCAAGTTAACTTCTCTATCACCAAGTGAAGTTAATGAAAGCAAGAAGGAATCAAGACCACTGGTGACCTTGGTGACAAAAGAACAATTAAAGATAACAACAGAGGAAGCTCAGAACATGAGATTTGTTCTACTGTTTGAATCAAATGAAGAAACCATTCTTCCAGTAGAAGTTAAACACATGTTAGTTGAATTCCCTAATGTTGTGCCCACGGAAATTCCTCA
Source organism: Dalbergia cochinchinensis (assembly GCA_031216125.1). Taxonomy (NCBI): domain Eukaryota; kingdom Viridiplantae; phylum Streptophyta; class Magnoliopsida; order Fabales; family Fabaceae; genus Dalbergia; species Dalbergia cochinchinensis. Next base: position 62,613,688 of record CM062369.1, read on the forward strand.
TGGACTACCACCAATGCGAGACATCCAGCACGCCATTGACTTTATTCCTGGAGTAGTCATTCCTAATGCATCACTACGTAATGAGTCCTCAGGAGCATACTGAAATCCAACGTCAAGTTGAAGAACTTTTGAAGAAAGGGTTGATACGAGAAAGCGTTAGCCCTTGTGCTGTTCCTGCAATTTTAGTACCCAAGAAGGATGGTAGTTGGAGAATGTGTGTCGATAGTCGAGCTGTTAATAAGATTACCATCAAGTATCAATTTCCAATACCAAGACTTGATGATCTGCTAGATCAGCTATATGGTGCTGCTATCTTTTCCAAGATTGATCTTCCTAGCGGATACCATCAGATCAGGATCAAGCCAGGAGATGAATGGAAGACTGCTTTCAAAACCAGAGATGGTCTATATGAATGGACTGTGATGCCCTTTGGTTTATCTAATGCCCCAAGTACATTCATGCGCCTGATGAATCAAGTACTTCGACCGTTCATTGGAAAATTTGTAGTTGTCTACTTTGATGATATTTTGATCTACAGCAAAGGCAAAGAGGAGCATTTAGAACACCTTCGACAAGTGCTACAGACACTATGGGAACAAAAACTTTATGCCAATCTGCAGAAATGTTCTTTCTTGACTAATGAAGTGACTTTTCTGGGTTACATCATCACTGCTGAAGGCATTCGAGTTGACCCAAGCAAGGTCGAAACCATCCACAGTTGGCCAATCCCAAAGTCAATCCATGATGTGAGGAGCTTCCATGGATTAGCTTCATTTTATAGAAGGTTCATAAAAAGTTTTAGCTCCATTGCTGCCCCATTAACAGATTGCATAAAAGGAGACAAGTTCCAATGGACAGAGCAAGCGCAGAAAAGTTTCGAACAGTTGAAGAAATGTTTGACTGAAGCGCCTGTGTTAGCCCTTCCAAACTTTGATCAAGTATTCGAAGTCAGTTGTGACGCTTCCAACACTGGAATTGGTGCTGTCTTAAGCCAAGAAGGCCATCCTATAACCTTCTTCAGTGAAAAGCTCAATGATGGTAAACTCAAGTACTCCACTTATGACAAGGAGTTCTATGCCATTGTCCGTGCCCTGCAACATTGGAGTCATTATCTGTTGTACAAAGAATTTATTCTCTATTCTGATCATGAAGCCCTCAAGCATTTGAATTCTCAACAGAAGATCAATCGCAGACATGCTGCTTGGAGTGAGTTCCTACAGCCTTATCCATTCTTACTTAAACATAAGGCAGGAGTTCAAAATGCTGTTGCAGATGCTCTCAGTAGACGTCACACACTACTATCTACTCTCCAAATAAAGGTAGTAGGCTTTGAGACAATCAAGGAGCTATAGAAAGATGATCCTGATTTCCAAAAATTTTGGAATCTAACAAAATCACAATCCTTCCAAGACTACTACAGGCATAAAGGATTTTTGTTCAAAGGGAAAGCTTTATGCATTCCTCAGTGCTCACCACAGGAATCCATTATTTGGGAGACCCATGATGGAGGATTAGCAGGATATTTTGGAAGAGATAAAACTGTGGCTTTAGTAAAAGAAAGTTTCTATTGGCCAAGGCTTGAAAGAGATGTCAACAGACATATTCAAAGATGCAGAATCTGCCACTTGGCAAAGGCCAAAAGCTAAAACACAGGGTTATATATTCCACTCCTCATTCCAGAAGCACCTTGGGAAGATGTAAGTATGGACTTTGTCCTTGGACTACCTCAAACTCAGCGACAGAAGGATTCCATAATGGTAGTTGTGGACAGATTTTCAAAGATGGCCCACTTTATTCCATGCCAGAAGACCAATGATGCTGTTCAAGTTGCTGACTTGTATTTCAAAGAAATTGTGCGTCTTCATGGAATTCCTAAAACCATCACTTCTGATCGAGACGTGAAATTCTTAAGCCACTTTTGGAGAACCTTATGGAAAAAGATGGGTACCAAGCTCCAGTTCAGTAGTGCCAGTCATCCACAAACAGATGGGCAAACAGAAGCAGTCAACCGACTTTTGGGAAATCTACTTCGAAGTTTTGTTGGTAAAAATTTAAAACAGTGGGATATTATTCTGGCCCAAGTTGAATTTGCTTACAACAATTCAACTAATCAAGCCACTGGAAAATGTCCATTTGAAGTAGTCTATGGCACTCGTCCATACAGTCCGCTGGATTTGACCCCTTCATCTAACAAGCAACAATATAGTTCAGATGCAGATAGCCGAGCAAAAGAAATAAAAAAGTTGCATGAGCAGGTCCGAGAGCAGATCAACAAACAAAATTCAAGGTATAAAGCTCAGCGTGACAAGCATCGAAAGCGACAAATTTTTAAAGTTGGAGATTTGGTATGGATACATCTGCGAAAGGAACGTTTTCCAAATCAACCAAATGCTAAGTTGTCCCCTAGAGCTGATGGACCATTCAAAGTCGTGCAGAAAATCAACGACAATGCTTACAAAGTCGAACTACCAGGAACATATGGTGTCTCTGCAACTTTTAACGTCGCTGATCTTTCACCATATTTGGATGATGAGACAGAACTAAACTCGAGGGCGAGTTCTCTCCAACCCGGGGAGTATGATAGAGGAACCTAGACCATGCATGCAGCCATCACCAACCCACTTGAGCAGCCATCACCAACCCACTTGAGACCATGCACCACCAACCACCACCCCATGTGAAGAGCCCATTTTTTTTGACTATTGTTGCAAGTTGTTTGAATTTCATTTCAAGATGTTTGTTGTTGATTCATTGTATCCTTATCATTCCAACCTGTTTCCTTATCATCCTTGATTTCTAAAATCACTATAAATAGGGCCAAATACCTTATGTAATATCATCATTGAGTTTAAGAATAATTTGAGTTTGTGAGAGTTTTCTCTCTTGTTTCTGAGCCACAGTCGCTTCCCAGCCACCGTGTGTAAGCTCGAGTAGAGTGGCTTCGGCGGTGGCTCCGCCTGACTCGCCGCTCTTGCCACGTGAACCTCTTTTTGCGGTTCCACCGTCGTCACTGCCACAGACGGTGTATCGCACGCCTCCGTGCTTCTCGCTAGATTTACTGTCTGGATGGTTGGCCGCGATCTTGCCCCACCATCCTTCCCCCTTTCTTCCCTAGCTGGTTCTGGCTCCGATGTTTCTTCATAGCATTCCTCCTTCAATGGTGAGGTTTCGAATTCCCATGATCCGCCCACCTTCTTGGGAGAAGAATTTGGGGTTTCTTTAAATTTTGGGCCACAAATTTGTGACTCCTGATTAAACGTTGCATGGGACTCCTGAAATTTTAATGTTGATACAAAACCTTGATGTCTTTCTGAATCGGCCATTGTTGTTGTTGATCCTTTGTTACGTGCTTGATCTACAATTCTTGTTGTTCTTGTGTATGTTGAGTCTGGGATTTTTGTTGCCTTTGTTGTTGACTCTAAATCTGCAATTTCACGTTTTGGTTGTTGGAACCCCAGGCGTGCTTCAAGTTCTTGAATCCTTTCATCGAAACTTTGTTTCTGCCCTGACGCTGCTTGCTGAGTTGCAATTCCATTCGTTTTTGGGTGAAGCCCTGGCATTACTTCGAATTTTTGAGTTCTTGCACCCCCTTTTCCTCTGTTGTTCCATCCGTCTTTCAAGCATATCTAACCGATTTCTTTCATGCCACTGAGCTAATGCAACAGCCTCAGAATAGGAAAATGGTCTTGGAATTGCTAATCGTAGTTGACACTCGAGATAGTCTTCTAATCCAGCAATGAAAAAATGCACCAACCAACTTTCGCGAACACCATGAATCTTGACTGAACGTTAAAATAACACTTATTCAATGGTGATGGAGTGTGACGATGACTTTCAAACGTTAAAATAAGACTTATTCAATCTTTAGATTCCTTTAATTTAGTCATGGTTATAAATATCTATTTTAAAAAAATTGTTAAACATTTCATTTTCTTTTTTTACGTGAACTACTTATCATATGTAAAATCTAGTGGGGTATTTTCGCTAACGATGAACGTTTTTCCTAATTACTTGATTATTTTTTGTATTTTAGTTAATTTTGAATGTTGTTTTGCTAGTACCTCCTCACTCTAAACTGTGCTCTTTTCATATTGAATTGAAACAATAGCCTCTTTAACTTACGCTGGAAGGATACAAGTTCAGCTTGGAGGTTAGGGTTGCTATTATTAGGTGATGTACATATTTTAATATTCAGCTAAATGTAGTTGAGCTTCCAAATTTTATTAATCCTCTGCATCATGCACACTTTACAAGTATATCCACATTCACATTTTATCCTTTTTTCTGGATGTTGTAATGAAGAGAAATTTCTATCTGGTTTCTGTAATAGCAGAACAATGGCTTTTATATACAAACTGAATAGAGATTTCCCATTCGTCAAGTTTTTGAAAACTTTACCATGTTAACACACTTATAATCATCGTGGGGTCGATCCCAATAACGAAATGACGAATGGAATGAAGTTGCAAGATAAGTTTCAACAGATTGATTGAAACCAAATTAATTTTATTTTTAATTAATTCTAAGCACAATATAGAAAATCATTAATTACTAGGATATAAAGAAAGATATACTAAATTATCAATCTTCATATTCAAGGATTAGTCTCATAAACATATCAGTAAAACAAAAATAAAATTAGTAAATCTCATAATTTCATCACAGTAACAATGGCGATAACCCACCTAGAAAATAGTGACATATAGTTCCATGTGTATATTGCATTCCCAGCTTTTGGCATTTCTTTCTTTACGCATCTGTCTTGATTATTTTCTACTTCATCAGCTGCTTCATCCTCTGTTGTTGCATTGCTGTTGCTCTTGGCTTGCTGCTTCAGGAGAAAGCTTTTCAGCCAAATAATTCGTTGCTTTTGGAACAAGCATAGATGAAGTAATGATTTAGCGCTTTCTAAAGCTACACGGTTCTCTCCCAACCATAAGGTACAGTTATTCTGAGATAAAGAAAGCCACCCACTAATAGTTTCAAAGTGAAATTAGGCCGGGGGGATATGGAAGCGTTTATAAAGGAAGGCTACAGGATGGGCTTCTAATTGCAGTCAAGATTTTGAGCGAATTGAAGGCAACTGGGGAGGAATTCATCAATGAAGTTGCAAGTATTAGCCGGACATCTCATGTTAATATTGTTTCTCTGGTGGGGTTTTGTTTCCAAGGTTCCAAAAGAGCTCTAATCTATGAATTTATGCCTAATGGATCCCTTGAAAAGTTCATACAAGAAGAAAATTTTAAAAACGTTGGTCGGCAATTGGATTGCAAAACTTTGTATGACATAGCAATTGGTGTTGCTCATGGATTTGACTATTTGCATAAAGGCTACAATACTAGAATCTTGCCTTTTGACATAAAACCTCATAACATATTGCTTGATGAGGATTTTTGTCTAGAGATTTCAGATTTTGGACTTGCTAAAATCTGTCCAAGAAAAGAGAGTATTGTTTCCATAACATGTGCAAGGGGAACTATCGGATATATTGCTCCTGAAGTGTTCTCAAGAAATTTTGGTGGAGTGTCTCATAAGGCTGATGTCTACAGTTATGGAATGATGGTTTTAGAAATGGCTGGAGGAAGAGACAACAAAAATGTTCAAGTTGATTGTTCTAGTGATCTATATTTCCCACGTTGGATTTATAAGCGACTTGAACTGAATCAGGATTTTGGACTGCAGTGTATTAAAAATGAAATAGACAGAGAAACAGTGAAAAAGATGACATTGGTGAGCTTATGGTGCATACAAACTGATACGAGCTTAGGAGGGTCAAATGGACATTTCAGCACCAGATGAAAGAAATATTATAATTAGTGAATTTGCATTGATAATATATTCCGATCATGTTGGGCCAAGTCTGACACAAGGGAATCAAATAAAATATCACAAGGGAATCACTCTACCTTGTAATCTCTTATTCAGCTTCCTGATGTAACAAGCTAAGGGAATCACTCAACCTCACTTGTACGCACAAAGTTTCTGAAAAAAAAAACTAGAGAAATTTCATTCAAAATCCAAAGCTGAGTCACAATGAGTGCTAAGGTTGGAGGTATTTATACCTTTTATTTAGGTTAAATTAATTTCTAATCCTACTAGACTAGACCCAAATCACTAGCCTAATAATTGGGTTTAACAAACATAAAATAAAACAGGTCTAGAAATATTTTAAAATATAAACTAATAAACTAAATAAATCAGATTTGACCCAATATAACCGGAATATATTATCATTGCAAATTCACTAATTATAATATTTCTTTCGTCTGGTGCTGAAATGTCCATTTGGCCCTCCTAAGTTCATATCACAAACTGATCCTTCATGTCGTCCATCAATGAGTAAAGTGGTGGAGATGCTGGAAGGAAGCTTGGAGTCATTGGAATTACCACCTAAACCCTTTCTGCGTTCTTCTCCAACATCTCCAGCTGATTACTCAACTCAAATATCTGAGACTTTGTAGAAACAACATCAAATCCTCGACTGCCCAAGTCTGGAAAGCTAAGGGGCTGTTTGCTTTGCTTTTTTCAATTTTCAATTTTTCAAATTTGTAAATTTCAGTTTCTAAAAAACTGAAAACTGGAAAAAGCAAAGGAAACAACCCCTAAAACTTTTAATCATGATTAATTAGTTTCAATACATATTGTTGGAGTTTTCTCTTTAAATTTCATATTGCAAATATCAAATTTCATGTATTGCATATTGTGTAACAAATTCCTTCCAAAGGGGTGTTCATAATATAATTAATTACAAAAAAGAGGAATTAGGAACTGGTGCGAATTACGTACACATCTAGTAACAATTAGATTCCCAAAGTGTAAAATTTTGCAAGCGTATAATGAAACCGTTAAACAAATTGATTAAGCATGGAGAAAAACCTTTGAAAATCCACCTAAGCATATAATTGGTTTGCACTCTCACGGCTCAAACCGCACATTTTGGAATCTATCTTATGAAAGGACCAAAACAGAACTCCAGTGATTAAAGCTCATTCAGATAATTTGGTTAGAAAAACTTTAATAGGAACTCTCGATATCCAACTCTAGTGTAGAAATTCAATCTCTGAGATCATAACCTCATGAGATATTGAATCCTTATGAGTGGGGCTCCATTTTTATTACAATATTTTAAGTCTTATTATTGCAATTTGAATCTCTTATACATACTATCTAAGATGAAACTCGGACGCTTGATGCTCATTCCACACGGGAAGAACTCGATGTACAAACTCAACATCCGATGGTGACATCTCGGACGCCCAGTTGCAGGCTATATTAGAACTATATGAAATGCCCAATGTCAAATGGGTTGAACGTTGGATCTTAAGGCTTAAGTCAGATCTCATGTGCCAACTATCTTCCCCTGATGAATCGCCCAACTACTCATATCTTACCTCAAATGTTCTCAAGTAGTTAAATGAATATTAGATAAGGATATATCCCAAGAAAATAAACAGGAACCTAACCGCTCCTACTCACTCTCTTATGTCTCTATAAATAACCCTCTAAATAGAGTATTCCATATTAGAAAATGTATGCATATTTCCTGTTTTATCTAAGCCTCTAGAGCAAATCTTGACTTGGGTATCAGAGTTCTTGCAAGGATATCCCATCCACTCAGAAGCAAGGAGGAGAACAATCATGGGAGTCTTGTGTTTCAAAATCTACCTTTAATATCAGGTGTTTTCTATCCGGAATACCACATACGACCATAGAATTTAGGTAATCCATACTTCTTTAGGATTTAGTTTATCAGTGAGTCTATTTTCTTATGCCACTTTTCTCGAAGGATTATAGATACTAATATAGTAAAACTGCTAATACTGGGATTTCCTGTTTGTTGTCCCAATCTTTTTTTTTCTATTATTATTATTCTCATAATGCCATGGTTAACCAATATATGAAATACACATGAATTGTGGGGAACTGTAAATTAAGGCAAATTCTACCTTACTCCATGGAGCAAACCATTCTTCCTCCACAATATGAACTCTAACTTTGATATATTTTCTCTCTCTTTTACTTTCTCTTTTCCCAACATAAATCAATGGTTAAGATGCCATGTGGAGCACAAATCTCTTGCTCCATGGAGGATACAAGAATGACTCGTAATTTAAATTGGGTTCCAGGGACACATTTTAGGTGTTGTAAGAAACAAAGGAGCGAGGAGCACACAGTCATAGTAGCAAGTAGACTTGAAAATTTCACAATTACTCGAGTGGCCAATCTAAATCACATCCTGCAGTGGCGTCTACTAGTCACCCTTCGTTGTTATCAAGATAATAGTTAAATCAACCAACAATGCATTACAGATACGATCATTACGCTTCAACTGCTGGCTTATTCTACGCCACCGTTTAGAAAGAAAAGAACTTAAATCAAAATACTCAATAGCTTTTGTTCACTAACTTTATAATCACCAATCAATCATGATAATCGTTTTCTTTTTCAACGGTTGCTATCCACTATCAAGTGTGCCGTGCTGTTGAGGTTTGAATAAGGAGAAATACTTACAAGTTCTTAGAGTACATTTAATGTGTGCTTCAGAAATATCCATATCCATACATATTTTATTTTTATGTAAGTTTTATGTATTTTAAATTAAGATTAAATGATTATAGTTATTCTTGGAGCACGTATTAAATGTGCTTGAGGAGCATGCATGTTTTTTTCTTTGAACAAGCTACAAGTAAAAAAAGCACAACAAAAAACAGAGTGAGCCATATTTCCCAGGAAGTGATACATGTTTCGAAGAATTAAGAAAATGCGGGCAACTGCCAGGAGTCATGTTTCAAATTTATAATGGACGGACCAGATCTACAAGTCAAGAAGTCGGCGGCAACATTCAAGATGTCACCGATTCTACTCGTGTTCTTCAAAGTCAACCGGCGTATTAATTGGTTTAGAAGAAAGTGAAGTGCAAGTTGTCGGCCACGCTAAGCATAAAAGGCGCATGGTATGGTATGATAATTAACCATTGGGCTTGTTGAGTCCTAAACTTAACAGAGGTGAGGGCTAGATTTCATGATGATGCGGTTCATTTTGCTTTCTCATCTGAGTGTAATGCTCCTTTTGGCTGTGAAGGGAAACAAGCACCATGATGACTGTCCAGAATCGTTTGATTGCGGAAGTTTAGGCAAGATTCGCTTCCCTTTAACCAGGGCAGAATACCAGCACTGTGGAGCATTGGCAATCCATGATTGTGATCAGCAACAAGCCCACTTAAACATTGGAAGCAGATGGTTTTCAGTAAGGAGAATTGAGGAACAATGGCCTTGGGGGCACACCAGCAGTACTACTGTTTATATTATTGACGACAATCTCAGCAAACTGTTGGAAAATAATAGTTGTAAGGCCTTTGACCATAACATTACTCTCCCTCCCAACTCTGCTCTCGGTTTTTTTTCTATCGATAAAAACATGACCATGTTCAAATGCGAACGCAACCTCAACGTGGGCACTCCAAAAGGTTTCCTCAAAAATACAAGCTGTGACGACAATATCTTCTTCGCCTTCATTCCAGACTCTGATGATGATGTGTCCCTGCGCCCTTTAAAAACATGTCCAACGGTTCAGCTTCCTACCGTTGATGGCTTTGCAATCTCCTCAAATCCATTCGCATTCTTAACTGCTGAAATTCCCATTAAATTCAATCCATCAGACGACTGTGCCCAGTGTGAAGGGCGACATCACCATGATGGGAGACCACGAGGCCGTTGTTTCCTTGACAGCAGAGGAAATTTTCACTGCGCTAAAAGGTATGCATTAAGCCCATGATAAACTACCTTGAAATGATTACGTACAGTCGTACATGGATCTTTTGCACTTGCTAGAGATGAATTAGCCTGGCTCTATTTTTTTTTTTCCCAATTTTTAAATGGACTCAACCGGGCCTAGCAGTTAGCATGAACGCATGTACCCTTGTAATCGATTTTATGTTTACCTGCTTGTAGTCTGATAGGTATCTGTATAGCGCCTTGGCGTAATTCCTTCCACGGCATAGCAATGGCACCTCTTGTAAGATTTTTTTGATGAATCAAGTGATGTTTTAAATGGATGGAATTCTTGGTCTCAAATCATGTCCATTTTCCTGTCTCATCAATCATGTATTGCTGTTTGAAAGATAATATTATATATTTGATCACTATTTTAAATTCTTTAATATTTTTCTTTTTTTACATCTTATATGGCAATACATAATTACTGAGATAAGATAAGAAAGAGGACACGATTTGTGGATAAAATATTTCCATTTGATTATTTGTATTTATGGAAAAATTGATTCTTAAAACATTTCATATTTCTTACTTGTTATATGTAAAATCAAATGGAATGTTAGTGAAATGTTAAGATTTTACTTAATTACTTCAACTGCTTGATTATTTTTTGTGCTCAAGTTAATTGACTTAGTTGTTTAATTTGTTGGCACCTCGGTTAAGTAACTCAAGTATCTAGGTTCACTCCTATACTATGCTGCTTTCATGCTGAACTTAAACAGCTGCCTCTTCAACTTAACGCAGGAAGGATTGGAGGTGGGCTCGGAGTCTGGGGTTGATGTTAGGTGATGTACATATTTTAATAATCATTAAATAGAGTGGTTCTGCTTCTAAATTTATGTGATACTGTGTATGATGCACACTTCAAAAGTGCATCAAAATTTCACATTTATTAAGCCATTCCCATTTTAGCCGACTTCGTAGAAGAGAAAATTCTATATGGTGTGCTTTCTTTAATAGCAGAACATTTCCGTTTATATATAAAATGAACTGAGATTCCCCTTCGTTGAGTTTTTGAAACGTTTATCGTGTTGACTACAACAGTCTTATAGCCATGTTAATTTGTAATTGAAATCCTTCCGCTAACCATTTTCAGATTCCTCAGCCGCTAAAGTTTCAAGGTAAGTTCCAATAAAGTTTTTCCCCTCTTCAACTATTATGGTGAATAGAAGATAGGCTTGGATCTTTATGGATGAACCATTGCAGAGGGAATAAACACCTGTGAGAGTGAACTGTTCAGCTCATTTAATGGTTTATTTTGAACTAAGTAACGATGAAATATTGTATATATTTTTTTGTTACTCATTAAAGTGAAATATAAAAATGAATTACATGTAAGTCTACGTTAATTTTCAAACTAAAGTTGTTACAACATCCACAGGTCTAGGTATTGGTCCATGTATCATACTTGGGTTGATCCTCCTTACACTACGGCACCGCAAAAGGAAGCATGGTCCTGCACACGTCCAACTTCAATCAACAATTGCTTCTGCTGTTTCCAGCCCCAGTGATCACACACAGACTGACAGGATCTTCTTTGGGGTACCTATATTCTCTTATAAGGAGCTTCAAGAAGCAACTAACAATTTTGACTACACTAGAAAGCTCGGAGAAGGAGGCTTTGGCAGCGTTTATTATGGTCAGTAATATAGCACATTTCAATTTCTACTAAAATATATAGATTGATTCAGCTAACCATTTATCCTTAAAAACCCAGGAAAACTCGCAGATGGAAGGGAAGTTGCAGTCAAACACCTATTTGATCACAACTACAAGAGAGTGGAACAGTTTATGAATGAGATTAAGATCCTTACTCGCTTGCGCCACAGAAATCTTGTGTCCCTCTATGGCTGCACTTCACGCGACAGCCGTGAGCTTCTTCTTGTGTATGAATACATTCCAAATGGAACAGTTGCTTCCCATCTCCATGGTGATTTATCAAGGGCTGGTTTTCTGACATGGCCAATTCGAATGCAAATTGCCATGGAGACCGCAACAGCATTGGCTTATCTCCATGCTTCAGACATCATTCACCGTGACGTGAAGACCAACAACATTCTCCTTGACATTAATTTTTCAGTTAAGGTGGCAGATTTTGGTCTTTCAAGACTGTTCCCCAGCGATGCCACCCATGTCTCCACAGCTCCGCAGGGCAGTCCTGGTTACCTTGACCCTGAATATTTCCAATGCTACCAGCTTACAGCTAAGAGTGATGTGTACAGTTTTGGGGTTGTGCTCATGGAGCTGATATCATCTTTGCCTGCTGTTGATGCAACCAGGGAAAGAGCTGAAATTAACTTGGCAAGTTTAGCCGCAAAGAAGATTCGAAAATGTGCATTGAGTGAGCTTTTGGACCCTTCCCTTGGTTTTGAGTCAAACCAAGAAGTTAGAAGGAAGCTAACTGCAGTGGCGGAATTGGCTTTCCAGTGTGTGCAAGTGGACAAAGAATTAAGGCCTTCCATGGATGAAGTCCTGAACGCACTCAAGAAAATTGAAAGTGGGAATTTTGAGGCTGAGCATCTAGAGAAGGGAGATGACCATGATGGTGCAGTGATCTCGCACAGTGAAGAATTACATCCACCATCAATGGCTTCAGGTGACAGGAGTCGAGTTAGATTCTTAATAAATAAGAAGCTGCGATCTTCACCAAACTCCTTGACTGAGAAATGGGAAGGTGAATCTGCCACCCCTGGTGCCAGTGCTTAATCACTTTTTCTGAGAACACTGTTTTTGTTTGGAATATTTAATCATATAACATTTTTTCTAAGAACACTGGTACAGGATGAAAGTTGTATGATTAACATTTTTTAAAATGAAAAGTTCAGAGAGAGTCATATTTCTTAGGAAGTGACAGATCTTGTGAAGAGTCAAGCAATAGTGATAGTTGTGTTTTGTTCCGTTTGTAAATTGATTTCATTCAATGTTGATTTTGCTAAAATTAATTTAAATAAATTGATATTTACTAGTTTCTTTAAAAGTGATTTGGTCAGAAAGTAATAATTTTTTCACCGCTAAAAATTTAGTTCTTTATAATCATAAAATCATCTATATTAAATCATCAAGAAAATTGAAAGACTAGATGTCAAAACATCCCTGATCATCCACGTACAGATTCTTACATTCACTTCTCCAAGAATTATTTCTCATAGCAATAATTAATTTTAAAATATTGAAATCAAGCATCTTTCTTAATAACCAAAATCAATTTCTATGCCTTTACAATTGATTTTGGTCTCTCCAAGTGAATCCAAATTTATTGTAGCCAATTGCCGCCAAGAATCTAACAGTGTGTTTGATTTCGCCTCGAACCACCTGCAACGTGGATTTGAAGCCCCCAAAATCAATTCTAATATATTTTTTTTCTTTTTGTTTGGTTGCACAATTACATTATTTTCAAAATCAATTCGCCCTCTAAAATCGATTTTACTTCAAAGCAACACTGGAGTCGCTTTCATGGTTACCTTAAATCAATTATATGAGCGTATAATTTTTTAACTTGTAAATTTCCCTATTTATCCTTTGCATTTTTTTTCGGTTACAGATGAAAATAAGCAAATAAACAAATGCCAAAAAGCGCAAAATCACTAAACACGTAAATACCCACTCCCTAGAGCATCTCACGAAAGTGAGATAATAAGATGAGAGGGGGAGATTGCCAATACTTAATAAAATCTTTATTATCACTATCCAATTTAGCCAATCCATCAATATAGGAATTGACCTCACCAACCCTATGATATAGACGAACAATCCGATCTCTATTTAAGAGATGAGACACCTCTGTGAGGACAACAGCACAAATATGATGATTAGCCCAGGAGTTGGAACTAAGTAGAGTAACGGTATGAAGTGAATCACTTTCACACCAAACTAAACGATAGCCTTTATCCTACACTGTAGCAAGGCCAACTCTAATTGCCATAAGCTCTGCAGATAAAACAGACTCATCCCCAAGAAAAGCAGGAAATCCCTCAATCCACGTCCCATTGGAGTCTTGCAGGACCCCGCCAATCCTTGTACGTGCCATATCAGCAACCCAACAATGGCTACCATGAGTGTTCAACTTGACTTCCTCCTCCTGCGGTCAAATCCAACAAACTACTTGAGGAACCATAGTGTGACTCTGAATTCGGATGGAATGGATGTCCGCAACAAGCAAGTTTACACCTTTTCCACCTTCCACAAGGATGGTTTAAAAATTTGCTTATTACACTAACACCAAACCCACCATAACGTTACAGCAAAGGAAAGATTAAAGGAATATCTCAAATACAAACTAATCCAATCAAGCAAAGAAAGAGTGAAGAAGCGTGGGTCCTGACCAAAACCTAGATCAAGCCAAACACGCCTTGAGTGACAACAATCACGAAGGCAATGCAGAAGATCTTTCTCTCCAAGATCACACCTGACAAAATCAGGAGAAGAAGCAATGCATCTTATGAATCTAAATTTGGCAGTAGGGAGAGCATAATGACATAGCTGCCAAATCAAAAACTTGAATTTCTTGAGGACTAGCAGTTTTCAAATCCACATCCAACACCCTCCAACCTCCTCAGGGGCACAATACTGGAGTAACCACCGATACCCACTTGCAGTAGAATATGCATCACATTCCTGACCAAAGCCAGCGCCAAGCCGCATCAAACTCACCCAGCCATGGTAAGGAATGATTAGTCAGAAAGTGACAAGCTTCTTCAGGAAAAGGAGTATTCAAGATATTAAAGTGCCATTGGTTGTCCTACCAAAGGTCATAGATACTGAGCTCCGAATTTGAAATATGGACATAATCTACCATAGAAGCCACCTGATCCCTATTCAACCAACTATCATACCATAAGGATATATTCCCCGAGCCAAGTGAAAAAAGAAATACATCATTCAGCCTAACTGCAGCTTTGCTAATCCCCCTCCAAATATAAGAACAAGGACCTGAAGATATGGAGTGAAAGACTGAGCCATGATTGAGATATTTTGCCTATAAGACTTGAACCCAAATCTTTGGAGAATTATTTTCAATGAGCCATACCAACTTCCCAAGTAAAGTTGTATTCATGTTACGAGCTCCTCAAATTCCAAGGCCCCCGCTACTCTTATGACGAGTTAAAACATCCCAAGCAACAGGATGGAAACCACTGCGGTTTGGCTAATTAACCTTAACAAAATCCCTCATAGTTCTATCAATACAATCACAAATCTTATCCTTTGCATCTACTCCCATTACAAGGCATCCTTTTCCATAGTTTTATTAAGAGATCAGTTAATGGTTAATATAGCATAATAATTATATCAAATGGCTTGGATTCTTTTTTCTTTTTTCCGGTTACATGGCTTGGATTCTTTTTGTAGGAGAAAGGAGGGTAGGAGAGAATTTATAGTGTAAAATTATATTACAAGTCCTCTCCTCCCCTCCAAAGCCCAAACTCACAAACATACTCATAAAGGAAGCAATTTTACTCTTATATATTTGAATATAAAATAACTTATTCACAAGTTACTTTTTAAAAGTTGCTTCTATATAAGAACCTAAATAAGCTATTTACCCAAACGAGACCATAATTCAGTAGTCTCTCGATTTTTTATTTTTACATTAACTTTTAGTTCTTCTTTAATATTATAATTTTTGTCCCAATGTTAGTTTGTAGTATTAAGTGGCCATATTAATCAAGATTAGAGAAAGATTTTTAAGATATTTATGAGGATGAAAATTTAGGTTTTCAATATTTTAATGATTGAATGCATATTCTAAACTAATTGGCAAAATTAATTAATTTGTCCTCCAACTTTTAAAAATTAAACACATTTATCTTCTTCACAAATATTGTTTATTTGCTACATTAAAAGCTAGATTTGAAAATAAAACATGTCACTAAAGATATCATTTACAATATTTTTGCCAACTCATGTGCTAGGTATATGAATATTTTTTAGTTAATAGTTAATATAATTTATAAAGAGGAGAAACATCATTGATTTTTAAAAGTTGGAGGAAGAATTTGAATCATATATATTAATCATAAGACAAATTTAAAAACAAAAATAAGTTAAAGGACAAATTAATTAATTTTGTCAAACTAATTTTCAAGACCTAAATGTAGAGTGTAAAGACAACAAAACATTATATTAGAAAAAAAGAAAGACCGAAAATTAAAAAAAAAATGACTAAAACCAAAATCGCACTTATATATTAACATTGACTAAAAATATTTAAGCATTTTTATATTTTCAAATGAACTCAACCACGTCAAGCATTTAGTAAAATCACATGTACATTTTTTTTTCACAGATGAGTTTTGCAACTCATATATGGCTAAATATGGTCTTTTGAAATAATTTGCTAAACAATGGGATGCATAAACCATTAAATTGCTTTTCTTCAACTGCTTGACGCAACTAATGATACCTGACATTAATGTGCTTCGTCCGCGAGTGATACATCGCATTCTTGCTCAAATCCAAAGCACTTTGACTATCGCAATGGATAATGGACCTGTTCTGCTTCATTCCTGATTGTTCAAGGAATCTTTTTAACCAAAGCATTTCTTTTCCAGCTTCAGTCATAGCAACATATTTTACCTCAGCAGTGGACAAGGTAACACACTTTTACAGTTTTGACTGCTAGGCAAAGCTCCATCTGCAAAAGTAAACACGAATTCGAAAGTAGATTTCCTACTGTCCAGGTCACCTGCCATATCAGCTTCTGCATAACCTTTCAAAAATGGTTTTGGTCCTCCAAAACTCAAGTGCATTCTCGAACTATCCTTCAGATATCTCAAGATCCACTTCATAGCTTCCCAATGATCTCTACCAGGATTGGAAAGAATCTGCTAACGACTCTAACTACATGAGCGGTATCTAGCTGAGTACAAACCATAGCATACATCAAACTCCCGACTAAAGAGGAGTAAAGAATATCAGCCATAACTTTCTTTTCTTCATCAGTAGTAGGACAACTCTTTTTGCTGAGTTTGAATTAATTGGCCAATGGTGTACTAGCTGCTTTAGCATTCTTCATATTGAATCTACCTAGAACCCGCTCTACATATCTTTCCTGTGACAACCAAAGCTTTCTAGCCATCCAGTCTTGCAAAATTTGTATACCCAGAATTTGTTTTGCAGGACCTACGTTTTTCATATCAAAGGATGTACTTTGATAGCTCATTTTTCAAATCACCAATCATTGTCGCATCTTGTCCTACTATTAGCATATCATCCACATACAATAGAAGAATAATAAACTTATCATCTGGAAATGTTTTGACATATACACAATGATCTACATCTGTCCTGATATATCCATGACTCACCATGAACGAGTCAAACTTCTTGTACCACTATCTAAAAGCTGCTTCAATTCGTACAGACTCTTTTTCAATCTGCAAACCATGTTTTCTTTTCCAGCCTCCTCAAATCCTTCTAGTTGATCCATGTAGATCTCTTTCTCCAAATCATTATGGAGAAATGCAGTCTTCACATCTAATTCCTCTACATCAACTCATATTCCAAATTATGACAAGGTATGGTGAAAACAGTTTTGATAAAGAAACACACTAAATACTTGTCTTTCTTTCCTTTTCCTTTTTCCCTTATTTTGGTTGCTCTATTCTTAGAGTCTTGATTTGTTTAAATAAGTAGTGTTTTTTGGTTGTTTCTTAGCTATGCTGATCTTTATATACTGGGTTTGGTTACTTAGTATTCTATTTGAATTGGAGCCTAGATATTGAAAGAATTATTATGGTTCATGTCAAAGTGATTGATCATTTGCTGGTGTTGGATTATAGAATCAAATTGATAGTTCTGTATGATTTGTTGTTCTGTCTAAGTTGTTGTAAGTTAGTTTCCATTATTTTAGTTGTAACATGTGTAGGAACTTTACAGTTTTATGTAAATATAGTTATTCAATAAATTAAGCTTGATAATATTTTGGTTTTAATTGTTGGGTTTCTGCTGCAGATTGAGCTTAATGCATGTGTAACTCAGGTAGGCTGAGAGGAGGACTAATGCAAAGGACAAAAAACATGCAATGGATGTGATTATGATGGACTATATTATAGTGATTTTGTTTTGTGTCAAGTTCTTATATTGTGAACTACGTTTAATCACTTTGTCTATTTTGGTTTAAAGTTGTGAAACTTGTTCTTTAGACCTCTATATCAACCAATATTATGGTACTATATATGTTTAAGATGATTTAGTTTACTTAGTTCTTTATTTCGTTGATTATTTAATAATGGTTTATTTTAATTATGAATTTCAATTAGTTAATTAGTTTTTCTTTTTACAATTAAGGTGGTTTCTAATTTATATTCAAAAGTTTATATATATAGTTTAATTTGATATTAAAAAAAGGATCGTTGTCTAAAATTAGAACAAAATGCAACACTCAAAGGGTGTATAAACTGTTGCCTTTATTGCATCAAAGGCAACGTTTATCAAGCGTTGCCTTAAGTTGGCACTATAATCATTGCCTTAAGTTGAAATAAAATGCAACGCATAAAGAGTGAAAAAATCGTTGCTTTTATTGCATAAACAAACAACGGTTTGTAAGCATTGCCTTAAATTGGAATGAAATGCAACACCATAAATGGTGCAAAAAACGTTGCCTATGATGTGATAGAAGGCAATGTTTTCTATACCGTACCATTGCCTTTTCACTATCAACTGTTGCCTTAGAAAAAAGGTAACGCCAATATAAGCAACCCCTGGAAAATGTTGTCTTTGCTCAAAAAGTGTTTCCTATGAGAAAAGACAACATTTTTTATGTGTTTAGGCAACACTTTTAAAACGTTGGCTTGGAGCTAATTTATTATAGTGTTGTAGAGGGAATAAACACTAGTGCGAGTGAACTGTTCAGCTCATTTAATGATTTATTTTGAACTAACTAACGATGAAATATTGTATAACATTTTTTGTTACTCAATAAAGTGAAAAAAAATGAATTACATGTAAGTCTACGTTAATTTTCAAACTAAAGTTGTTACAACATCCACAGGTCTAGGTATTGGTCCATGTATCATACTTGGGTTGATCCTCCTTACATTACGGCACCACAAAAGGAAGCATGGTCCTGCACACGTCCAACTTCAATCAACAATTGCTTCTGCTATTTCCAGCCCTAGTGATCACACATAGACTGACAGGATCTTCTTCGAGGTACCTATATTCTCTCATAAGGAGCTTCAAGAAGCAACTAACAATTTTGACTACACTAGAAAGCTAAGAGAAGGAGGCTTTGGCAGTGTTTATTATGGTCAACACATATACCACATTTCAATTTCTACTAAAATATATAGACTGATTCACCCTTCAATATTATTGATTCCGTTAACCATTTATCCTTAAAAAACCCGAAAAACTTGCAGATGAAAAGGAAGTTGCAGTCAAACATCCATTTGATCACAATTACAAGAGAGTGGAACCGTTTATGAATGAGATTAAGATCCTCGCTTGCGCCACAGAAATCTTGTGTCCCTCTATGGCTGCACTTCACGCGACAGCCGTTAGCTACTTCTTGTTTATGAATACATTCCAAATGGAACAGTTGCTTCCCATCTCCGTGGTGATTTATCAAGGGCTGGTTTTCTGACATGGCCAATTCGAATGCAAATTGCCTTGGAGACCACAACAGTATTGGCTTATCTCCGTGCTTCAGACATCATTCATCGTGATGTGAAGACCAACAACATTCTCTTTGATATCAATTTTTCAGTTAAGGTGGCAGATTTTGGTCTTTCAAGATTATTCCCCAACGATGCTACCCATGTCTCCACAGCTCCACAGGGCAGTCCTGGTTACATTGACCCTGAATATTTCCAATGCTACCAGCTTACAGCTAAGAGTGATGTGTACAGTTTTGGGGTTATGATCGTGGAGCCGATATCATCTTTGCCTGCTGTTGATGCAACCAGGGAAAGGGATGAAATTAACTTGGCAAGTTTAGCCGCAAAGAAGATTCGAAAATGTTCATTGAGTGAGCTTTTGGACCCTTCCCTTGGTTTTGAGTCAAACCAAGAAGTTAGAAGGAAGCTAACTGCAGTGGTGGAATTGGCTTTCATGTGTGTGCAAGTGGACAGGGAATTAAGGCCTTCCATGGATGAAGTCCTGAATACACTCAAGAAAATTGAAAGTGGGAATTTTGAGGGTGAGCATCTAGAGAAGGGAGATGATCATGATGGTGCAGTGATCTCGCACAGTGAAGAATTACATCCACCATCAATGGCTTCAGGTGACAGGAGTCAAGTTAGATTCTTAATAAACAAGAAGCTGCGATCTTCACCAAACTCCTTGACTAAGAAATAGGAAAGTGAATCTTCCACCCCTGGTGCCAGTGCTTAATCACTTTTTCTAAGAACACTGTTTTTGTTTGGAATATTTTATCATATAAACATTAGGAAAGTATGAAAGCCTCAAAGAAAAACCAGAGGCAAAACTCAATCTGCCCCTAAATTTTTAGTGATCTTTTGCACTTCTGCCGTATGCCTCGAGCAATGAAAACAGCTTAGCCGAACTAACATATTGGCATACTTATATTGAAGGCAGCTAAAATCGAGATCCTATGTAAGGTTGGGAGGGTAATGTAAAAACGTAAAATGTGATATTGTAACATGAATCATAAGAACCTATCAAAAATGATTTATTAAATTCATATAAATATAAACTAAAACATTAAAAAAAAACCTGGCCCAAATTTTTTTTTTAATCCCTAAGATATTTTTTTCGGGGGTTCAAATTGTCCCTAAGACCTTAAATGCTCATCATTTTTTCAAACCCAAACAGAAGCCCAATAACCAGCCCAAGTAGAGTTTGATTAAATGTTTGGACATATCTTTGGTGCTAGAACCTTTTGTCTATGACTAAGTGCAAGTCACCAAAAAAAATTATTTTAAAAAGAAACTCTAAAGGAGAAGAGAGCCAAAGATTTTCCTGTAGGCTGTAGCTGTAACTGTGTATCTTTTATCCATCACTCCCCCTTTTTCCATCCCCTGATCTCCCTTTGCTCCGGGTATTTTACTGGGTGCAACCCTTGGTTCAACTATTTATTTCTTCTCCTTCTTTCATTTGCTTCCTTCTTCTTCCCCTCTCTTTTTCATTGATTGAAATGGGGTTGGGCAATGGAAGAAATGCACCACCTTCTACAATAAGATGGCACACAACCAACAAAACTAAAAAGCCTGAGTTTTGAAGAATAAAGATAGAGACCGGAGCGATGAGAGTGAGAGAGGGACAAATCAAGAGTGAGAAAGGGAGAGATGACAAACCCATTAGGGTTTTCTATGGCTATATATGGGGATTCAACTCATGGATTGGGCTGTTACGAAATGGGTCGAGTCAAATGCAATTCGGGTTGGGTTTGGTGGACTCACTTGGCTCACCAAGATAGCGCGATTCCAGTGATCCTACAATCTTCCACGATGATCCCACAGCGAGGTGGCGGCGGTGAGTCCAAAGATGGAATCGAGATTGTGAAGGGCTACTAGGAGCATAAGATCGTGCGATTTCACGATCTTGCATGTGATCCTAGTTACCTTGCTTATATTATTATTATTCAAAAATATGCTTTCAAAATGTTTTAAGAGACAACATGGTGTCTTACATATAATGACAACAAATTAGGGGTGACAAACGAGACGAAGCAGGTCAACCCACGCGAAGCCGCCACAGGTTGGCTATAAAACGAGATGAGACAGATTTAAACTTTGTAATAGGTTAAAATATTCAACCCACCTATCAATTAGTGACAGGCTAGCAAGCCAACCCTGCTAGCACAACTCATTTTGCCACCCCCAACTACAAAATAACACACCTTCTTTTATTATTATCTGCCTACATGTATTTTTGCTTGCTTTGGATATTTGTCATACATTGTCATTATCATGATTGTTTTGCTCGCCTTCCCTCTTATAGGTTTAAGCACGATAAATATGTGGAAAGATATAATTAAGACTATAATGTAGGTCAGTTTAAGCTAAATATCAAGCTAATTTGTCTATTTTCACCACTCAGAGATGAAGGAAAGCAAAAGCAAAACTGTAAAACAAAACCACGCAACTATACGTGGACACATCCGCGAGCAATAGTTGCGCAGGATCATGCGGAGTACTTTGACACACCGTCTATTCAGAAGCACCTTTCAATCCAAGCTTAGCCATATTGTAATGGCTCTAATCTTTTTCAACAACATTATAATCACCAATGAGGCAATGATAGAAGAAAAAAAAAGGGAGGCAATGATAGAAAATAATTTTTTCCGACGGTTGCTATATGTTTGCCGTGCTGTTGAAGGCTTAAATGAGAAAAATGAAAGAGCTGTGATATATATACACCTCTTTAATACAACTTCTATACAACTCATCATTCAAATTCAAGGATGAGAAATAACACATTTTATCCTTAAAATGGTGCCTACAAAATTTAGTAGAAATAAATTGTGCGTAAAAATGTGGTACAAGATGAAAGTTGCCCGAAAAACATTTTTTAAAATGAAAAGTTCAGAGAGTAGTGAGTCATACTTCTTAGGAAGTGACAAATCTTGTGAAGACTCAAGCAATAGTGATAGTTTGTGTTTGGTTCCGTTTGTAAAATTGATTTCATTCAACGTTGATTTTCCTAAAATAAATTGATTTATATTTACTAGTTTCTTTAAAAGTGACTTGATAAGAAAGTAGCAATTTTTTTCACTTCTCCAAGAATTATTTCTAGAAGCGATAATTAATTTTAGAATACCGAAATCGAACATCCTTTTTAATAATCAAAAGCAATTTCTATGGCTTTAGAATAGATTTTGGTCTCTCCAAGTGAATACAAACATATTCTAGCCAATTACCGCCAAGAATCTAACATTGTGTTTGGTTTCACCTTGAACCACCTCTAACATGGGTTTGAAGCCCCAACATCAATTCTATATTTTCTTTTTCTTTTTGTTTGGTTGCACAATTACATTATTTTCAAAATCGATTCGCCCTCTAAAATCGATTTTGCTTCAAAGCAACGTTTGAGTTGCTTTCATGGTTACTTTAAATCGATTATGTGAGTGTATAATTTTTTAACTTGTAAATTTTCCTATTTATCCTTTGCATCTGCTCCCATTACAAGGCACCCTTTTCCATAGTTTTATTAAGAGATCAGTTAATGGTTAATGTAGTATAATAATTGTCTCAAATGGCTCGGATTCTTCTTTTTTCTTTTTTAGTTACACGGCTTGGATTCTTTAACATCATATGTAGATTTAGCTAAATATAAAATTATATATCATCATGAGGCAATTTTTTTTTTTTTTTTTACTTTCTGGTTTCAACAAGCATCACTTTTAAATAAATTAAAATATGTAAAGATCAGTTATCCACTTTATTCTTGTTTATATATTTTGATTTTGACTTTTAATATGTGATGTATAATAATTGTATTTAAAATATATTTTTATCATTAATTGCATAATTATTTTATTTAGGGATAATTACAGCATCCTCTCTTGAGGTTTTTTAATATTACACTTAACCCCCTTTAGTTTTTAAAATAACACTTACCTCCCTTAATTTGTTATAAGTTATTACATTGACCTCCCTTATAAATTTAAAATAACTTTTATATCCTGTCAACCTCACGTATCACAACCCAACCACCATAGCTAAACTTATACCCTCCCTTCTTCGTCCCCAAACTTTTACTTGAAATTTCAATCATCATCTTGATTAATTATCACAGCATAGTCTTCTTGATATAATCGAGGATAGCACTGCAAGTATAACCCTCTGAAAAACAATGAAAAATTTATAATCAGTACCTTTTGCAACTTTTAACTACTTTTCTCCTGGATCTATGAAATCGTCATATAATCCGTAATGGCAATCAAAATCAAACACTCACAGGAACTGCAGAATTTGAGCACGACAAAAAAAAAATTCAAAGATAAAAATCCCCAAAATCAACAAACCTCAACTTCCCTGATCATATAATCAGGCCCCTTTACTTTTCAATAGAAAATATTGTTAGGGAAATCTTAGGAATGAACCTGTTACCAACAGCGAAAGCAACAAATATTTTCTTACACATGTGCAGTTAAATAGATAGTACCAAAAAATACTTTAGGCGGTATAATAATTTAGCAAAAAAATAAAATAAGAGACAATGCAATTTTTAAAGTAGAAAAACCTCTAATTAGAGGGACAAAAAATCCACGGGACCTAGTCCAGTAAAAACTTCCACTATGATCAATGGAAATACAATCAGTCTTCCTAGTAATAACACTAGGGAATATCAATAATTAACAGAATACTCACCCAATTGGCAGAACACAACTATATAACTCCACAATGTGGGTATAACAGAACAGCCATCAGAGAAGACAATAAAATTAACAGGCTATATCAAAAGATCAAGCTCAACATCAGGAACAACATACTAAATTTTCATAATAAACGGAGCACGTTTGCCCATCTGATGATAAACTCACTGTACTACCTTTATCCCTGTTCTTCTTCTCTCTGCGGCGCACTTCTTCATGTTTTCACGTTCTTCTTTTCTCCACTTGACGCTATAGTAGCATCTTTTATTTTTATTTCCTTTTCGGTTTTTCCTTTTTTTTTTTTGTTTTTCTTTCTTTCTTTCTTTTTTCTTTTATAAGTTGTTAGGCCCTTTGAGGAGGGAAGCCCACCAACAAATCTCCCCCTTCCCGACTCAAGTGGGGATGCGCTGCTCTACTAAGCCTGCCTTCTCTCTGCAAGAAACAAACTTTACCATCAGTAAAGCTTTAGTCATCATATCTGAACTATTGTCATCGGTATGAATATTTTCCAATGAAAGCAACTTCATCTCCAGTGCTTCACGTATCCAATGATACCGCACCTCTATATGCTTTGACCTGGAATGAAATGTTGGGTTCTTGTTGAAATGGATAGCACTCTAGCTATCACAAAATAACACAAACTTCTCTTGATCAAGGCCCAACTCTTGTAGGGAATTTTTCATCCACAAGAGTTCTTTTGAAGCTTCAATAATAGCAATATATTCGGCCTTAGTGGAAGACAAAGTAACATATTTCTGAAGTCTGGACTGCCATAACATGCCTTTCTTTGTAAAAGTCATCATATACCCAAAAGTAGACTTCCTAGAATCAAGATCACCAGCCATATCCGCATCTGTGTAACCATCCAACACAAGTTGACCACTACCAAAGCATAAACAAACTCTAGAAGTGCCCCGAAGATACTTGAAAATCCACTTCACAGCTTGCCAATGATCTTTACCAGGATTTGAGAGAAACTGGCTAACAACACCAACAACATGAGCAATATCTGGCCTAGTTCATACCATAGCATACATCAAATTACCAATTGCCGATGCATATGGAATCTTCTTCATCTCTTCTTTTTCTTTCTCACTTGTAGGACATTGTTGTGAATTCAACTTGAAATGACCAGCAAGTGGAGTACTAGCAGGCTTTGAATTACTCATGCTAAACCTCTCTAACACCTTGTCAATGTACTTCTACTGAGATAACTACAACTTACCAATCTTCCTGTCATGAATGATTCTCATGCCAAGGATTTGCTTTACAGAACCTAAGCCCTTCATAGCAAAGGACTTGCTCAAGTCACTTTTAAGACTCTGAATTTTCTGCTTGTCATGACCAATAATCAACATGTCATCCACATAAAGTAAAAGAATTATGAAATCATCATCAGAGAATTTCTTGACAAATATGCAATGGTCTGAAGAAGTCTTACTATACCAATGATCTACCATGAAAGAATCAAATTTCTTGTACCATTGCCTTGGTGCTTGCTTGAGGCCATACAAACCCTTCTTTAATTTGCACACAAGCTGCTCCTTTCCCTTAACCTTGAAACCCTTTGGTTGTTCTATATAAATTTCTTCATCCAAGTCATCATGAAGGAATGCAATCTTCACATCAAGCTGCTTAACCTCTAAATTCAAGCTTGCTACGAAACCAAGCACAACTCGAATAGAGGACATCTTCATCACCGGTGAGAAAATCTCTTCAAAATCAACTCCTTTCTTCTGCTCAAAACCTTTCACAACTAACCTTGCTTTGTACCTTGGCTGTGAGACATTATTTTCATTTTTAGCTTGAACACCCATTTATTTTTTAGTGCTTTTCTACCCTTTGGCAACTTCATCAACTCAAAGGTGTGATTCTCATACAAGGAATTCATTTCCTCTTGCATGGCCTTCAATTATTTGTCTTTGTGCTCATTAGAAATAGCCTTTTGAAAGCTCTCTGGCTCCCCACTATCAGAGATTGTCACATACTCATCTGAAGGATATTTTTTAGAAGGCTGATACGGTCTTGCAGATCTTCTTAATTGTGACTCAACTAGTGGTTCTGGTGGAACTCGTTCAATTGGCACCACAAGAGTATGTGTAGGCTCATCACCTATATTCCTATCATCAACCTCTACATTTCTCCCATTAACAGAAATACTAGGAGGAGACTCTGGCATGACATTACTATCATTTCTAGTAACAGACACTGGCTTATCTAACTTTTCAGCAAAATCTTCAATAATTTGGTCTTCAAGAAAGATCACATCTCGGCTTCTGATTATTCTCTTACTTGCTAGATCCCATAACCTATAACCAAAGTCTTCGTGACCATAATCAATGAAGATACACTGCTTGGACTTCCCATTAAGCTTGGACCTTGCATCTTTTGGAACATGAACAAAGGCCCTGCAGCCAAACACTCTCAAGTGACTATATGAGACATCTTTCCCTGTCCATACTCTCGGTGGAACATCACCCTCTAGAGGAGCTAAAGGAGAAAGGTTGATCAAATCCACTGCAGTTTTCATTGCTTTACCCGAAAAGGATTTGGACAAATTTGTATGAGAAAGCATACACTTGATTCTTTCATTGATTGTACGATTCATTCTCTCTGCAACTCCATTATGTTGAGGAGTCTCGAGAACTATTTTCTCAAGCCTAATCCCATGTTCTCTGCAATAGTCTTCAAATAGACCTTTGTATTCACCACCATTATCTGCTCGGGCACATTTCAGTTTCATTCCATTTTCTCTTTCAACACTTGCATGGAAGCTCTTGAAAACTCCGAGCACCTGGTGTTTAGATTTCAGCACAAAAGCCCCACTTTCCGAGAATGGTCATCAATAAAAGTCACAAAATATGATGCACCTCCTAGATTTTTTGTGTCCATAGTGCAAACATCAGTGTGAACTAAATCTAGTACATGTGATCTCCTATAAGGTCTTGAATAATGAAAAGCTACTCTAGTATGCTTTCCAATAAAACAATTAGTGCAAGTCTTTAGAGGCATACCTTTTACCGGAAGAGACTAATTCTTGGCTAGCGGAAAAGACTAATTCTTGGCTAGAATGCCAAGTCCTTTTTCACTCAAGTGGCCAAGACGCATATGCCACAAATCTAAAGAGGAATCATCAACAATATTCACCTCCTCTTTGCACAACTTTTTAGGCAACTAGTAGAGAACAATGAAACTACTATCTTCTCTGGCAACAACTAGCGACTCTTTAGTGATTTTGAATTTTCCACCACCAAAGGTAGTATAGTAACCTTCTTCGTCCAATGCTTTGATTGACATCAAGCTAAGACACATATCAGCTGCATGCCTAACATTCTTCAACTGTAATCTGTATCCCATGCTAGTTTTAAGCCACACATCTCCCATACCAACAATCTTGCATATCTCTTCATCTCCCAATCTTATTCTGCCAAAGTCATCAGCAGTATAAGTAGAAAAAAACTCACGCCTAGGAGTAACATGACATGAGGCACTAGAATCCATAATCCAGCTAGAATCATCACATACAAGATTTATGAAGTTATCATGATGTAGAACAAGGACATAATCATATGCAACAGTAGCAGTGTCTTTATCATTATTACGATTTTTGTCTTCATCTCTTTCTCTAGATTTCTCTCTTTTCAAGTACCTGTAATGCTTTTTGATGTGTCTCGACTTGCTACAATGATAGCAATTAAATTCCTTTCTTGTCTTGGACTTATCCTTTGACTTGTTACGGCTCTCTGACCTGTCAGTATTATGAGGTCTTCAATTCTGGCTTCTCCCCTGTGACACTACAACAAGTACTTCTGACTGGGTGGAGGCACTAATCAAAACCCGTTCTCTTCTTCTGGCACATTCATTCAACATGCTTTCTTTAACCATTGACAACGTCAACTTCCCATTTAGAGCTGAGTTAGTCAATGTCACAATCAGAACTTCCCAGCTGTCAGGCAAAGATGTCAACAACAATAATGCTTGCAACTCATCAGACAATGTAATCTCATTAGTTGTCAACTAATTGACAATCCTCTGGAAGTTACTCAAATGCTCTGATATTAAATCTCCTTCTTTATATTTCATATTCACTAGCTTCCGAATCAAATATGCCTTATTTTGCACATTCTTTCTCTCATATAAATCTGTCAATTTCTGCACATGCTCTGAGCATTAGTTTCTTTGTCAACATGTGGATACATACTAAGATCCAACCACTGCCTAATCAAAGCAATAACTTTTCTATTCATTCTATTCCATTCAGCTTCAGACTTATCAGCATGCCTATATTTATCTCCCGCAACAGGATTATACAAATTCTTATTGTATAACATGTCTTCCATGAGGGTCTTCCAAACTGAGTAATTTTTAGAATTCAACTTGATCATATTTGGCCTCTA
This sequence comes from Dalbergia cochinchinensis, assembly GCA_031216125.1. NCBI lineage: Eukaryota > Viridiplantae > Streptophyta > Magnoliopsida > Fabales > Fabaceae > Dalbergia > Dalbergia cochinchinensis. The sequence goes on from CM062369.1 coordinate 62,642,136, forward strand.
AAGTTCCTCCATTTAAACCACACAGATAAAAAAAATAACCAAATCTCTAGATACCACTTTGTTGGGGAAATCTTAAGAATGAACCTGTTATCAACAGTGAAAACAATAAATATTTCCCCACACTTGTGCAGTTAAATAGGTAGTACCAAAAAATACTCTAAGCAGTATAATAATTTGGTAGAAAAATAAAATAAGAGACACTGCAATTTTTAACGTGGGAAAACCCCCAATTAGAGGGACAAAAAATCCACCGGACCTAGTCTAGTAAAAACTTCCACTATGATCAATGGGAATACAATTAGTCTTCCTAGTAACACTAGGGAATCTCAACAATCAATAGAATACTCACCTAATGAGCTGAACACAACCATATAACTCCACAATGTGGGTATAACAGAACAGCCACCAAAAAAGGCAATAAAATTAACAGGCTATATCAAAAGATCAAGCTCAATATCAGGAACAACATACTAAATTTTTGTGATAAACAAAGCACATTTACCCATCTGATGATAAACCTACTACACTACCTTTATCCCTTTTCTTCTTCTCTCCACGGCGCACTTCTTCATGTTTTCTTGTTCTTCTTTTCTTCACTTAATGCTACAGTAGGATCTTTTCTTTTTATTTCCTTTTCAATTTTTTCTTTTTTCTTGGTTTTTCTTTTTTTTTTTCTTTTTTTTTTTTTTGCTTTTGTAAGTTGTTGGGCCCCTTGAGGAGGAAAGCCCATTAACAAATATATTATAGCTTCTTGAAGGACAACTCCATTTGGTCATGGATTCTAGGAAATAGCTATAGAAAGCGAGAATAGCGATACCAGATGTGAAAAAGTAGTACACCGGGATTCCAGTGGAGGTGGCAGCATTGCAATGGTAGTGAAGGTATAGGATGGTCGATTACGAAAGCTTTGACAATGAAGCAAAGGCAAAGACCGCGTTGGAGGAGTTATTGCAGATGAACAAGAAGGCGATGGCATCGGGGTTAAAGTGGTGTTGGTGGTGGTGGCGGGAGGGTGAGGTTGAGATGCGGCTGATATAAGGGAGGGTGTGGGATTTGTTTATAAAGGGTAATTTAGGAATTTAAAATAGTTATTTAGAAAAAGGGAATAAGTGTAATATTAAAAACTATAAAGGGATAAGCGTGATATCAATAAATCTCAAAGAGATTGCTGTAATTATCCATTTTTTCTGAAATTATGATTAATATTTTGGATAAGATAATAATTTTAATGTTGTAAAATTTTGTATTGTGAAGATTGCCTACCAGATTGAAAAGAAGAAGAAGAAAAAAAAAATATAGGCAATTATCCATTATGATTTGATGATTTTTTGAGTTTTTATTTTTGTAAGGTTGTTTTGCATTGATAAGGAGCATATAAAGTAATGTATTTAATTAAACTAATATAAATTAAAATTTATGTCTATTTTTGTAATTATATATTTAGAATTGATTTTCATCAAAGGTTTAAAATCAATTCCCAATTCAAAGTAACATAAATCACTTTATTCCAAAATCAATTTTAACAAAATCAATCATATTTAAAATCAATTTTACAAACGAAAAATAAAACTCGCAGTAATCTATGATGGAGGGATCGGAACTACGATTCGTCGAGTCGGTGATACCACAGATAAATCATCGATGACCCCATTTGGCAAGACTTTTTCCAGGTCAACCTGCGTATTATTTGGTTTAGAAAAAGTACCGGTATGCCGTGTAGAACGCGTGGAAGAAAATGTGACTCACTGACTTGTGAGTCACACTCACACTGAGCAGAGAAGACCTTGATAATTGTTGGACCCTGGACTCCTAAAATTTAGATTGGGCTAGCTCTTGAGGTGAGGATCAGAATTTCAGGATGTTTTTTTCGGATTACATGTCTCGGTTCTTGCTGTTTGCTCAACTGAGTACTGTCATGCTCCTTTGGGCTGTGAATGCAAATGATCACTGTCCAGACTCGTTTTATTGCGGAAGTCTAGGCGACATCAGCTTCCCTTTCACCAAGGCAGGGCGCGAGGACTGTGGTGCATTGGCAATCCACGGTTGTGATGATATCCAACAATTCCACTTTATAAACATAGCAGGCAAAAGGTTTCAAGTTACAAAAGTTGACCCATGGTTCCACACTATTGACATTATTGACCAAGATCTCCGCAAACTTTTGGAATCCGGAGGTTATTGTGAGGTCTTTGACCGTAAGATTACTCTCCCTCCCTCCTCCCATCTCGGCTATTTTACTATCGGGAACAAGATAACCTTGTTCAAATGCAAACGCAACCTCAGCGTGAGCGCTCCAGAAGGTTTCCTCAAAAATACAAGCTGTGGCTACAATTTCTTCTACGCCCCCCATCCAGACTATGATGATGTACTCCTGCACTCTCTAGCAGCATGTTCAACGGTTCAGCTTCCCACCATTTTTGGCCATCCAATCTCTGCAAACCTATTTGAATTCTTAACTCCTGATGAAGTACCCATTCAGTTCAATCCATCACCCGACTGTGACCAATGTCAAGGACATGGCCCTGATGGGAGACCACGAGGCCGTTGTTTCCTTGACAGCGAAGGAAATTTTCACTGCGATAAAAGGTACGCAATAAGCCCACGATAAAGTACCTTGAAATATTCAGTACGTACATGGATCTTTTGCACTTACTAGAGTTGAATTAATCTGTTCTTTTTTTTTTCAATTTTTTTTTTACTTCTCATAGTCTCCCACTAGACAGTGGAGAGGTGAAAGATTAATCTTCTGGCTTTTTTTTTTTTGAATAATTAATTACTAGGTTACTACCTTTCTGTTTTTTCTCGTACGGTACAATAGTAGGTTCCTTAGCTTGGTTTTATATAGACCTGCACGTGGTCTGATACGTGTCTATACAGTGCCTTGGCCTAATTCGTTCCACGACACAGCAGTGGGACCTCATGTAAGATTCTTCTGATGAATCAAGCCATGCTCTTAAATCTCTAGTGTAGTCGTGAGTATTATTTATAAGAGAAGTTTTTGCATGGCTACAAGTTTAATATCTCATTTGTAGATGCATTTATAATAAAAGTTGATCCCATTATCTATATTCAAGATAAGCTTACTTGTTTATAGATCCCACAATAAATGCATGTAAAGATGAGGTGTTAGATTTGTACTGATCTAAGAATTTTTCTATTATAAAACAACTTATTCTTTAACATTTTATAATTTTTTTACTTGTCATTTGTAAAATCATATGGAATATTTCCTGTACTGTTACGATTTTACCTAACTAATTCATCTGCTTGGTTATTTTTGTAGTTTAGTTACTTGAGTTATTGGCACCTCGGCTAAGCAACTCAAGTGACTAGGTTCACTCTATACTTCTGCCTCTTTCATATTGACCTGAACAGTTGCCTCTTTAACTTAACGCAGGAAGGATATACATCTGGCTCTGTTGCTAGGATTGATTTTAGGTGATGTACACTTTTTAGTATTCGAATTATCTCCAAATTAAATTGATCCTGTCTATGATGCACACTTCAAAATTTCACTTTTATTTAACCATACCCTTTTTCCCGATTTCATGAAAGAGAATTCTATCAGGTTTTTAGCACAACAATTTCTTTTATAAATAATGCTACATAATCAAAATCTTTGACAGATTGATGATTTGATTAAATGTAATGATGAAATCTACCTATCCAAAAATTATCAACTACATCACATCATTTTAACATTTAGTTTTTTGATAAAAAGAATCTGACTGCTTAGTATTTTTATCCTTTTATATACAAACTGAGCTGAGATTTCCTCAGAACGTAAAAAAAGAAACAGAGATTTCCCGACGATAAGTTCTTGGAACGTTTGTCAAGTTTTTTTTTTTTTCCAACACTTTTATAGCCATGTTAATTATTAGTGGAATTCCCCATTTTCGGATTCCTCAGACGCCAAAGTTTCAACACAACTTTTTCCTCCGCTTCAATTAATATGGGCGAACAAAGATAGGCGTGGACCTTTATGGATGAACTATCTCAAGAGGACATAAACACTTGCACGAATGAATTATTCAGCTCATTTTAGTGATTTATTTTGAACTAACGATGAAATATTTATTTTTTCACTCATTAGTTTCAGAGTGAAAAAAAAAATTAATGTAAGTCTGTGTCAATTGGTTTTTTTGATCAAAAAGTCTGTGTCATTTGTCAAACTAAAGTTGATACAACATCCACGGGTGTAGGTATTGGACCGTGGATGATAATTGGCTTGATCCTCCTCACTTTACGGCACCGCAAACGGAAGCATGGTCGTGCACACGTCCAACTCCAATCAACAATTGCTTCTGCTGCTTCTAGCTCCAGTGATCACACACAGACTGACAGGATCTTCTTTGGGGTACCTATATTCTCTTATAAGGAGCTTCAAGAAGCAACTAACAATTTTGACTGCACTAGAAAGCTAGGAGAAGGAGGCTTCGGCAGGGTTTACTATGGTCTGCACATTTCCATTTCTACTATGATATATATAAATTCAATCACCCTTCAATATCATTGATTCAACTAACCCTTTATCTTTAAAAAAACCAGGAAAACTCGTTGATGGAAGGGAAGTTGCAGTCAAACACCTATTTGATCACAACTACAGGAGAGTGGAGCAGTTTATGAATGAGATTAAGATCCTTACTTGCTTGCGCCATAGAAATCTTGTGTCCCTCTATGGCTGCACTTCACGTGATAGCCGTGAGCTACTTCTCGTGTATGAATACATTCCAAATGGAACAGTTGCTTCTCATCTCCGCGGTGATTTATCGAGGGCTGGTTTTCTGACATGGCCAATTCGAATGCAAATTGCCATAGAGACTGCAACAGCATTGGCTTATCTCCATGCTTCGGACATCATTCACCGCGATGTGAAGACCAACAACATTCTCCTTGACATCAACTTTTCAATTAAGGTGGCAGACTTTGGTCTTTCAAGACTGTTCCCCAACGATGCTACCCATGTCTCCACAGCTCCACAGGGCAGTCCTGGTTATGTTGACCCTGAATATTTCCAATGCTACCAGCTTACAGCTAAGAGTGATGTGTACAGTTTTGGGGTTGTGCTCGTAGAGCTGATATCATCTTTGCCAGCTGTTGATGCAACTAGGGAAAGGGATGAAATTAACTTGGCAAGTCTAGCTGCAAAGAAGATTCAAAAATGTGCATTGAGTGAGATTTTGGACCCTTCGCTTGGTTTTGAGTCAAACCAAGAAGTTAGAAGGAAGCTAACTGCAGTGGCGGAATTGGCTTTCCAGTGTGTGCAGGTGGACAAGGAACTAAGGCCTTCCATGGATGAAGTCCTGAATGCACTCAAGAAAATTGAAAGTGGGAGTTTAGAGTCTGAGCAACTAGAGAAAGGAGATGAAAATGATGGTGCTGTGATCTCGCAGAGTGAAGAATACAACCACCATCAATGGCTTCAAGGGACAGGAGTCAGTTAGATTCTTAATGAATAAGAAGCTGCGATCTTCACCAAACTCCTTGACTGAGAAATGGGAAAGTGAATCTACTACCCCTAGTGCTAGTGCTTAATCACTTTTTCTAGGAATATTATTTTGCTTGGAATATTGTAACATATAAACTTTAGCAAATTCAGACCGAACTTATTTTTCCCCGGTGTATAAGACTCAAAAAATTTTATGAGATAATAGTATAATCCCTTAATTATCTAAATGTATTGTATGGGTAGTTAAACATTAATTGCAAAACTTAGTCACTTTGTAATTGCTGATTAATTAATCACAAACACAACAATGCTCTCACAATGACCATGTTAATGTGATAAGCAAGGGTAACTCTAAAAATTGAAATTTAAATCTTCAAAAAGTAATTCTTATTAAGGAAAATAAACGACATAAAGTAACACACAATGCGTGGCTGATTAAACATTTCTGTACTTTGCGTAAATGGTAAGTAAATTTTTCAAATCACGTATTTCAATATTTGCATGATTTTGGCGAACGAAAAAAATGAAACATTGTACTCCCTCTGTTCTTACAAAAGCGAAAGATAGGCGCATCAAGTCATATGCCCTTCTGTTTGTTCAACTACCCTAGTATTAATTTTTTGTTCTTTTCTTTTTAAAAGAAAAGACATTGGAAAATGTAGCAATCCTGGTTGTATTTGCAATGGTCTTCGGTCATAATCCCTTTTTTCCCCACTTTGAAACGTGAGTGAAGGAAATAATAGTAAAGGAAAGCAAGTGGTGATGAATGTGTTTGGGAAAGAAAAGATGCAACCATTCCCAAAACAGATCCCCTGCTTCCTATTCCTCTTAGAAGCAATCATCAATCACCATCGTCCATCATTCCAGCCATTCAAATTCAAACCCACTTTAAACTCATGAGTCATCATACACAGTCTCTTCACGCTTCTTATATAAATACGGTTTGAGACATTGTTGATAGTAAGAGGGTCACTGACCTGAACTGAATATGGCCGCGCTCCACAAATTCAAGCTGCTCGCGTCGCATTGCGGCGTGGCCCAGAGCCCAACGCAAAGCCCAAGGGCAAGCCCACTGGTTCAGCTGCGGCGGCCCAAAACCACCCTGCGGACGCTGCTGAGCCTGGGCTGCGGATCACCCAGGCGGCAAGAGGCGCCGCTTCTGCAGGAGCACGTGTTGGAGAAGAAGGGCAACGATCATCTGATGCGGAGGCACTCACTCAAAGACCTCTTTGTGTCTTCACCTCCTAGAGAGGGAATGGGCCATGCCGCTGCCCCGGCTACTTCAGTGTTGGGCTCCGTTGGTGTTGGGAACATGGGCCTTGGCGCGCCGGGCTCTTGGAGGGATGGGCTCGGGCCGAGCAACTTGGTTTGGCGGGGTTTCCGTTGCAGGTCGTTACTGAAAAGGAAAGCTTGGCGCCCTCTGCTGCTCACTATTCCCGAGGACGAGCAGTAATAATCTCATTCTCATTCCGTTCCACCAATCTCGGTGCAATGCAATGTCATTATGTCAGCATATAATGTATCACTTGTTTTATATTGTAATGTATCTCCCTCTATATTTTTGTTCCCAAATCTAGTTCAATCCGATGTTACATTGCGATGAATTTGTTGCTTCTGAATTTATGTCTCTTTCAGTATAATTATTACATATATGTAGAAGAAGGGAATTGATTGATGTCAATCTAAGTTATTTTTTAGTTATTTAATTGCTTTTTTTTCGATACTTAATTAGAAACATCTTAACGAGAAACACTAGTTTTCTTTTTAATTGTTTTTATGCCATTTACCGCTAAATTAAAAAATTTCTATTTATTAATTATATTTATTTATATATGTGTATATATATATACGTGTGTGTGTGTGTCAAAATTAACATAATAAATGTTTTCAAAATATACGAATTAAAATTATTTAAAAGTATTCCTATCAACATTTAATTATATATTTTAAAATTTAACAAATAAATAACACTTCACTGATAACTAACTGTATGATAAGATTTGTATTTAATAAAAAAAATATAAATAAGTAAGATCATACACCAATATTTGTTATGTCCTTTATATAATTATATTGAGTTTCAAAGAGGCTTCTATAATGTGTATGAAATATCGTCAGATTTTCACTTGGGAATATCAAAGGCATAAGGTAGGTGTAGATTAATTAAAATAAATAGTATTGTAATTTGAATCGTTCTTAGTCTAAATCTAATTTATTGAAGTTTTTACTGTGCCGTGCAAACATGTTCTTCATTACTCCATTTATTTTTGAATAATTGTTCATTTTAAAAAAAATAATCTAAAATCAATTGTGCAATAAAAAAATTTAAGTAGTACTAATTATTTTTTTAACAATACCCCTATTAAATACTATTAGATAAGAGGAGAAAAAGTTAAAATATTATAAAGAAATGAGGGTAATTTAATAAATTACTTTTAATTGTTTCTAGTTTTAATATTTTTCTAATTATTTTCTTAATTTTAGTACGTATTTAAGAACGAGGAGAGTCTTTCATATTGTTCTTCAAATTTTGCTAACTAGTGCCCTAACTAGTGTCAAGGATAGTCAAGATGGGAAGCTTTTAATTTTTGTGGTGGATTCCATGTGTTGAAAAAAATAAAAACACATCTTCCCAAGACAAATATTATCTCTTTTGTTATTTTAACCATTATTCTTAGAGTATTAATTAGACAAATCCTTATTCTTTTGGCAAGAAGACTTTTATGCGGTGCACTAAGTAAAGTATGATGCATCACATATTAAACATTTGGTTACATTTACTAAATATAGCAAAATATATTTAAAAATATAGCGATTGAATCACATTTTCAAGCATTTACCCATATTCAGAAAATATGGGTAAATATCTATGTGGCAAAATGTGTAATGTGTGGTGCCCTATTATTTATGTGGTGCACCAGTCTTTAATAAGGAATAAATATGCATGCAAAGTTAAATTCCAATTGCATAAAGAGAGGCGTGTAACACGTTGTCAGTGAGCTGGAGTGAAAGAATTATTTTCTTAAAAGCACGAACAATCGATGTCGATAAAAGGCAAAAGATAAAGACAAGCATGCCTGTACAAATTTACACAAGCAATGAATTTGGTCTAGTTTAGCATTGAAAAAGCATTGCTAACAGTCTTACTGTTTTGGTTTGGAGGGAATTGGAAAAAAAAAAAAAAAAAAGTTGCAATTGACTACTACTATTCTGTCTGCATAGCAGGGTATAAGTTTAGGCGGGAATTAAAACATCGCTCTTGACCATATAATTTACAATATATCTTGCAATTAAATTTCCATATCCAAATGTTAAATGGCAAAAGGGTCATATGAAAATTTGTTCTCACAAATACTAATACAAGAAGATAATGGTTTTCTACTCAAACAAAAGCACGTAGTTTTGGAAGACTTCATTCCACTTCCGATATAACCTTCCAAACGAATCAAATGCCTCAATTTTCAAGCTGTTACACTTATATGGCTGTGCACCAAAAAGCTTGGTAAAGTGCCTAATTGGCACTCGCAAGACGGTTTCTTGTGGCAAGAAAAGCTCATTTCATATTGAAAAGTGCTAATTGGTCCTGATTGCTATCTGCCACATATAACTTCCATGAAATCCCAAACCTTTCCTTACCTAAACTTATAGGGAAACGAGCTAGATTCAAAGCAAGCCAGTTAATGATAATTAAGTAATTAATCAAACTATATAACACTAATAATTATTTATTTGTTTAATTAACTACAGTCAATCCTTCTCTGGGTCCGACATCTTGCGAGTTGTCATGGCTTTAGCTATTCAGTTTCAATAATTGCCCAAAACAAATGATGACAATCCCGGCATCCATGGAAGGAAATGCACTTATCAGTCTTTATATGTCCTACTGCCGTCATTGGACAACGATCAAGTTGTTGAATGGACACGATAATAGTATGGGACATTGAACAGCATAAAGCTATATAAAAGGAAAGAAAAGTCCAATGAAATTCCTCCCAACGCTCCCTGTTTGTCCCCCATTCTATAATGATTAGGAAAATGGTGTTACATCTTTTCCCGCTATTCTGGTTGAATCGATCATTTGCAAACCAGCACAAAAGTTTTCACAAGCCTCTTAGTCATCAATTTTGGGGGTTATGTATTGTCATTGTTTCTATATGGTGAGAAAACAAAAGGATGTCGAAGCAAGATGGATTCAAACTCTGCCTTACGAAACCTTGGGACGTTTGGTGCAATGGTCACTTATCCCAATGAACCCGTATATGGACTGAGATTGAACTTCAAACTCGAGACCCAAGATAATTTCTTTCTACATTGAATGAGAGAAAATGACTCATTGAATAGAAGTTATCCCTCTCCTAAAATTTTCTAGTTTTGACTCACGCGTCAAAATGATTTTCATGACCATTTTTGGCCATCCAATTTTCTAAGAAAGAATAAAATACATTGATCAAACTAATAATTAAATAATGGTTCTCAATTTGATTATCAAATTTAATTTTTATCTAGTCCTTTTATAAATAGATATTTATTTTCCCACTTAGGGTAATTTAATTCAGGAATATATATATATGCAAAATCCATTCGCAAGAGAACCTGTTTGCTCAGTTATTAATATATTTACAAATAAATATATTTATAAATAAGGACGAATAACTAATATGTGAGAGAATATAATTGCAAATAAGGAATAAATATATTTGTATTTGCAAAATCCATTTCCAAGAAGAGAGCCTGTTTGCCTATACAGAATCATTTGCATGCAAGAGAGCAATAACTGAGCCTGTTTCTGTTTTAGTTTGGGAAATACTCAACCCATATTTGACATTTTAATATTGAATGCTTGCCAACAACAATGGATGCCAGGTACCATTGTTTACTATTTTCAGGATAAAAATATAGAGATAATAGAGACACAAACTTGTTTAGTGGTGGAGATAGAAATAAAAATTTTCTGACATCAAAATAGAAAAACACAAAATATCTATACCTCCAAAATATGAGGACAAGATATAAAGATAAAAATTTAATATTTGTGTCTTTTAATAATGCCCTTATATATATTTATGTTTTCATCTCTATTGCCTCCATTATCTTTGTATTTCTGTCACTGTCCCTGTATTTCTTGTCTTATGACAATAAACAAACAATACCTAATAGTTTGCCTCCTTTCTTGTGGTTTGTGAGAGAGAGATTTTGGGTGAGGGTGTGTTAATCGAACCCTAAAGTGAGATATAAGGCCTGTAGTTTTTTCACCAATGTTATGGCAAGCCCTTAACCACATCTTGCCTCCTCTTATTTCATTAGATTTCTTAGCGGATTTATCGTGGGGTTTTATAGCCCCCTTTTCGTGATTTGTTGGTTTTGGGCTTTAGCGCAATAATTAAAAAAGTTCGTGCCCAATTCCTCATAGTGGAGTAGTACATACCCCTAGATTAATAAAAAATAATTGAATGCAACTATAATATAGTAGTAGCTTATAATAAGTTCTGCGCTGAAGTGAAAAATAAACACAGATGGTCAAGTCATTGAATGACTTATTACCTATCAAATCAATGCTTTGTAGTTTTTCATCTTTTTTAAGTTTAACGTTGTGGTACTAAACTTTACGCATTATACGACTTTTGGCTGCGGATTTTGGAGGGATATGATATGACAGCAGAATTTTGGAAGCAGTTAACGGTGGCTTAGGATCACGCACGAAACGCTTTTAGTGGGATTGGTTACACTATTAATCCACCTTGTTCATTAGCGATAGATCAATGTTAACTATGCTCATAATATGTGGAACACTGTATTAACTCATATCTCATTTATAAATGAATGTGGTATGGATTCCATTCAAGTAGGGTCCACATCTCATCCAATATAGATGAGATGTGAGTCGATATGATATCTTATGTATCATGAGTATAAATAACATAACTCTTAGGTAGTGTTTGGGTAACTAATACAGGATAGTGGAGACAAAGACAATAGAGAAGTGGAGACAGAAACAAAAAAGTAGAAAACAATGTTTTTGTATTTTGTTTATTTGTGGAGTACAAAATATGATAATTGTTTTTGTATTTTGTTTAGAAACACGAGAAAAATACAATAAATATATAATAAAAGACCTTATGTATCCTCACCATACCACCGTCAGACCTCCACCCACCACTACCGATCGCGAGAATTGCCGTCGCTAGACCGCCACTGCACCACCTATGATTGTGAAGACATATAGGGAAATATTAAATATATATCATGGAAGAGAAAACTGGACCGGATCGGACCGGCTGATTCAACCGGAAACCAGTCACCTGGCCTATCTTGTTAAGTTCAAAAAATCGGAGGAAGTCAAAATGGATTAAAACTGGGCAAAACTAGCGAACTGCACTGGTTTGGGATTTTTTATTTTTTTCTTTTTTCAAAACTTAAATACTGATATCTTGTGACAGCCATAGAACAAAAACAAAAAAAAAAAGGAACCAAAGAAGGGCACTAACAAAGTTGTTAAGTTGTTCTTCTGCTCTCTCTGTCATTTATAAATTGCTCACCATAAATATCGCTGGTCATCAATAAATATTGTTTTCAAAATGCTTTCTGATCATGTTATGAGGTTAAAACTAGAAAATTTTTATATGAATTATGTTTATTTTTATAGACCTGTGAATATTTTTTGTATGCTGATTATATTAATATTAATGATTTAATATATTTTTTTATATTCCAGTTGAACCCCAGTTGGACCTCTAAACTTTTGATCCAGTACCTTAACCAGTTCGATACCCGATCCGGTTTTCTCTTCCTTGATATATATAGAGGTATTATTGGAAGAAAAAAATATAAATTTCTGCCTCTTTGTTATGTCCCCACTTTTTAGAGATATAGAAATTTTCTGTATTTTGATCTTAGGGACAAAAAATTTGTTTATTCCCTATTCCTATCTTCAACACCAAATAGGTTTATATCTCCAATATTCCTGTATTTCTATCACTCTATCAATAATCAACTGCTACCTTAGGTAGCGTTTGATAAGGGAACATGGACGGAAATACAATGACAATAGAGACAATGGAGACGGAAACATAAATAATAATATATAGGGATATTATTGGAAGAAAAAATATTAAATTTTTGTCTCTGTATTCTGTCCCTCACATTTTAGATGTACAAAGTTTTTGTATTTTTCTGTCCCGAAAATAAAAAAAATTTCTATCTACTATTATTATCTTCACCACTAAATAGATTTGTGTCTTTAGTGTCTTTAAATTTCTGTCTCGCGGACATTACACAAATGCGACCTTAGAAATATGCTATTTATATTGTAGGACCAAGCTGGGACATGCAGTGGTGGTTGCTTGTCCCCAGTACACGAAGCAAACTGGCCTCTCACGAAGGGCCCATAAAAGGCCCATTCTCCCACCTTGTTCACTCAGGCGTCTGGCAAGAAGATCTTTGCTTATGTTCAAAGAATGGATATTGATCCAAGACACCTACTTGGCCTGGGAATCCTCAGAGAGATCTCAGGTTGGTTAATGAAGTTGTCAAGGATTAAATAGTGCACTACTTGGAGAATGTGTCCACCTTCTTCTCATATTGTGCAAGCACTTAATTTCTATACAATTATTGGTACTATATGCCCTTGTCTTACTTGCTCACTGATTTGTTCAATTATGCTATATATTTACCACTCAGCAACATCGAGTGATATTTTCAGAAAAAGATCTGCACTAATCATTGACCTTCTAAATTGTTCGCCTCTATACTCCTTCAGGGTATGTTTGAAGCATAGGAAGTAGGGGAGTGACATGAAAATAGAATGGAATAAATGATACATATGAATTGGGTTTCATTCTATTTCACTAAAACCTCCTTTTTTTTGTCTTCTCCAAATTAAAAGGAATGGGATGAAACTTTATTTTATTTTATTAATATAAAATAATTAATTACTTATTTATTCATATAAAAAGTATTTTTCTCATAGTTACTTTAGTACATTGATACTATGAAAATAAAAAATTATAATTATCATCATTCCATTATTTTGTTAAAACATCTATATAATAGAATGAAACATTACGTCTTTCCATTATCAAAAATATCTAAACAATAGAAAAAAAAAAAATAAGGTTGTTCCTGCATTTCATTCCATATCACTTCATCCTATTTTATTTCATTCAATTTTTACTACTGTCATAAAACCATCTCTCTTAAAGACTTAAGCTGTTAGGTTAAGGCGCATGAATAATTTTATATCCAATATACTCATCACGTGAATGCCTCTTGATCACAGAAGATCTATACCATATCATGAAATCATCTTTTCTAAAATCTTAAATGATTGGGTTGAGGCACATGAATAGTTTTCTATGTCAATAAAAGGAAGGGTTACCACCTTCTGCATTTCCTAGTTTATCAGCTGAATATAAACATGAGTTTAGGGATCATTCTATGTTTAAAAACATGATTTGACACCAATATTTGGATGCAAAGATAAAATGCACACTTTCTTGGAAAGCATGTAGTTCATGTGCAGAATAATGAAATATAGTGATGTTCTCCATCGGTTGAATGCAATATGGCCGCGTAATGGGCCGCCTGTTCGAGAGAAGCAAATAGTTAAAGGGGCTAAATGCCTAAATCTAAATTCAATTGCTTAAAATCCACAACCCTCGTGCATGATGCTACAACACAAATAGTGCCTGAGTTTGCCAACTTGGCCAGTTGTAGCTTTACGAATGAGGATAACCACACAATCTCAAGTCACTTTCAAAGTTGCATAGAACTCCCAAAAGACACTTCTTTTCTTCCCAATTACTACTAGATTTAATCAGAGTTCTATCCATCGGCCTAGAAATGTAACATTAAATGCTTGTTTCATTGTCATCCCCAACTGGTGGCATCATAGCAGCCACATAAATATATGCCCCACCATACTGAACCCACCTACATAGATGAGAAAGAGTACTTTGAGGCAACTCAAACATATCCGGCAGGTCTGATATACCAGATGAGCTGAGCAAGCCATTAATGTATAATGCTTAGTCAAATTTTTTCCCAACTTCTTATTCTTAATCAATATTGTCCTATTACTCCTTGCATAGCATTACTATTCCAATGATAATAGAATGAGTTTTTCAATTGGATATTCACTTTTGGAGTGTTGGAATAACATTTTTGCTCCTTGTATAGTGTTTTGCCCATATAGTTGTTCGATAATTGATATAAAAGTAATTATTGTTGCACATTATTGGAAATTTGTAAAGAAGTAATTATAGTTGTCCTATAATTTCACGTCTAACTTTAGAGGGTTTTCCATTAGGACATTCCACTTAGCATAGCTCTGAGCAATGGAATATTGGATCCACTGGACCAAAAACTATAACTGTTAGTTAAAACACAACTCTTTTTACTCAAGTCTATGAAAAGTCAGCACTAGTAGTTGAAAGTACTAGGCATTTCAAGACTTGGGGAATACTAGAATATTTTACTACAAGAGCACCAAATGAAGAACATTGAAGAAACATTTAGAGAAATAATTAACAATTATGGAGACTAGAAGTTTCTAGCACTAAGTAGAAGTTTCTAGTGTTTTCTGTGACTTGGCTTTTATAGAATTGTGTAGGAAATTAAAAAAAGCAAGAAACTTCTAGACTAGATATTACACTAGAATATTCTTGAAACATGTAGATAAAGCATGAGTCTTTAAATATAACGGCTCTAGAAATGTGTAGTTTGTAATAGAATAGGAGAAGAACATAGAAACTGCTCCATGCTTCATCATGACCAACATACAAGGCCTATAAATAGGCTTGAGGAGCATTTATGTGTGAGAAGCAAGTGTGCTTGAGTAGAGCATTGAATGTGTGCTCAAAATGAGTGAAAGCACAAGTGTTAGTGTGCTCTAGTGTGTAAAATGTGAAGTTATTCAATAAATAATAAAGAAAATTTTATTTTTAATGTCTTCTTGCTCAATAATTTGGTATCAGAGCTTGATGGTCTGGGACAGATTCAAGTGGGAGGATTATCAGTTTTGGGGGAGCTCTTGTAAAATCGTAGTCTGGGATGGTGACGCTATTTGTTTGGGACCAAAGTAGTGGAAAGAAAATTTCATCAAGTCACTATGACGGATATTCAAGTGATTGGTGGAATTAGGAAGCTCAATGCCCAGAATTATAATACATGACAAACATGTCTGGAGTCGTATCTCCAAGGCCAAGACCTTTAGGGGGTTGTTGGTGGTAGCGAGACCACGCCACCTTCTACAAGTGAAGTCGAGACACTGCAAAAGTGGAAAATTAAAGCAAGGAAGGCGATATTTGCACTCAAGACCACAATGGAGGACAAAATGATTAAGCACATAAGGAAGGCATCAACATCGAAGGAAACATGAGACATATTTGCAACGCTATTTTCAAAGAAGAATGACACGAGGCTGCAACTCCTAAAAAACGAGCTATTATCAACAACACAAGGAGACTTGACAATCAACCAATATTTTACCAAGGTAAAATATCTCTGCTAAGAAATTTCTAAGCTAGATCCCAATAATAAAATATCTTATCAACATATGAAAAGGATTATTATTCATGGTCTTAGACTAGAATATAGAGGTTTTACTGCTATAATTCAAGATTGGTCTACCCAACCTTCCTTTTTACAATTAGAAAATTTGTTGGCTGACCAAGAAGCATTAGCCAAACAAATGGTTGAGATATTATTGAAGAATGAAGAAGAAGAACTCTTCATTGGTAGAAGAAAGGGAAGATAGTCACTTTTTAGTAAAAATTCAAATAACAAGAATGAAAAGTGGAGGAAGGAGTGAGAAGAAGGCTCACGACCTGAAAAGACAAATAAATGTGGTAATGCCTGCTTCAATTATGGGAAGCGTGGACACTTTACACGAGATTGTTGGTTTAAGAAGAAGATGACAGAGAGCAATACTGCAACCTCAAGTCATCAAGTGGAGAAAGAAAATGACGTTGAAGATGATTAGGATGCTTCTGCGTCACAAGCAGTTGAAGAAGACACTTTCCAGGAGGAAGAAATTGATTTTGGCAATATTGACGAGGAGTTTGTGGAGTTGCCACAACAAGTTGCTCTACCCGACTCCACAAATATTGAAAGCATGATAAAAAGGAATGTAGGGGAACAAAAGAATAGCATAGAAGAAGAGTCTTCTATTCCAACTATGATGGAAAGACAGATAAAAAGCCCTTGGCAAACAGGAGTATACCAAAAGGAACAAGAAGAGCCTAAACAACATGAAGACAAAGAAGCAGAAAAACCACAACTTGGGAGATCCACCAAACAAAGAAAGCCCTCTATCCCAAAATATGCAAATACCGCAGAGATGATAGAGGAAAAGGAACCTATAACCTATGAAGATGCTCACAAAAGGAAGAATGGGTCAAGGCAATGGAAGAAGAAATCTTAGCACTTGACCAAAATCAAACATGGGAGATAGTGTCGAGGCCAAGAGATGTAAAACCCATTAAATGGGTTTATAAGATTAAGACTCGTCCATATGGCTCAATAGAGAGGTACAAGGCTTGCTTTGTTGCATGACGATTCTCCTAGTAATACGAGTTGGATTATGATGAGACATTTAGCCTAGTTACTGTGCGTGTTCTAATAGCATTGGCAGCTTGCAAATCATGGAAACTTTGGCAAATGGATATGAAGAATGTTTTTCTGCATGGAGAAGTTGATCAAGAAATTTACTTGGAACACCCAAGAGGATTTGAGAGTAAAGTACATCCAGATTATGTTTGCAAGCTACGAAAAGCACTGTACGGGCTAAAGCAAGCACTTAGAGCATGGTACAAGAAAATAGCAGAGTTCCTAGTTCAGAGTGGATATTGCCTGGCACCATCTAATCCAAGTCTGTTTGTCAAGGCATGTGAAGGCAAACTAGCAATTGTGTTGGTATATGTAGATGGTTTGATCATTACAACAGACAACATAAAAGAAATTCATCAAACAAAGGAGAATTTACTCGTCTGCTTCCAAATGAAAGAGCCTGGAAAACTAAGGCATTTTCTTGGACTTGAAATGGAACACATCAAAGAAGGATTGTTCTTGTGCCAATAGAAGTATGCAAGGGATCTCTTACAGAGATTTGGTATGCTTGACTATAATCCAATATCAACACCAATGGAGATGAATGCCAAACTCTATGCTTATGAAGGGAAAGATCTAGAAGATGCAACTATGTATTGATAGTTGGTGGGAAGTCTTATCTACATAACATTGACAAGGCCAGACATTTCATACGTTGTCAGAGTAGTGAGTAGATACATGCAAAATCCAAAGAAATCGCATCTTGAAGCTGTTCGGAGGATCCTAAGGTATGTCAAATTAAAGGAACAATTGATTATGGTATATTTTACAAAAAGGATTATGCATGTGAAATAGTTGGGTATTGTGATGCTGACTATATAGGAAATCATGATACTCGTTGATCAACCACTGGGTATATATTCACCCTTGGGTCAGGAGCAATATCATGGTATAGCAAGAGGCAACCAATAGTTTCATTGTTAACAACAGAAGCAGAATATAGAGCAGCAACAATTGCAGCACAAGAGTGCACATGGTTGATGCAATTAATGAACGATTTATATCAACCAGTCAAATGTGCAGTTCCACTACATTGTGACAACTAATCGGCAACACAAGTAGCAGAGAATCCATTGTTCCATGCAAGAACCAAGCATGTTGAGGTACACTATCATTTTTTGAGAACAAAGGTACTAAACAAAGAAATACAAGTGGAGCAAGTCAACACTGAGAAGTAAGTAGCAGATATCTTCACCAAAGGGTTAAACAACGCCAAGTTTTCAGAATTTCACAAACAACTTGGAATGCGAAGAAGAACTAGTGCTGAGAGGGAGAATTGAAAAGTCAGCACTAGTAGTTGAAAGTACTAGACATTTCAACACTTGGGGAATACTAGAATATTCTACAGCTAGAGCACCAAATGAAGAACACTGAAGAAACATCTAGAGAAATAATAAACAATTATGGAGACTAGAAGTTTCTAGCACTAAATAGAAGTTTCTAGTGTTTTCTATGACTAGGCCTTTATAGAATTGTGTAGGAAATTAAAGGAATGCAAGAAACTTCTAGACTAGATATTACACTAGAATATTCTTGAAATTGGAGATAGAGCAAGATTCTTTGAATAACAAGGCTTTAGAAATGTGTAGTTTGTAATAGAATAGGAGAAGAATCTAGAAACTACCCCATGCTCAATCATCACCAACATACAAAGGCTATAAATAGGCTTCAGGAGCATTTATGTGTGTGCTTGTGAGAAGCAAATGTGTTTGAGTAGGGCATTAAATGTGTGCTCAAAGTGAGTGAAAATAAATGTACTCTAGTATAAAATGTGTAAAATTATTCAATAAATAATAAAGAAAATTTTATTTTTAGTGCCTCCTTACTCAACAACCTGTTACCAAGTATCATAATCCGAATTAACTCCTACCCTACATGGATCTTGCGAAGGTAGGATGCCCGCCTACAAGAACTCGCAGAAATAAACCTTTAAGGACCATGTTAAATCTGGGGTACTCTTGTTCTTCTCTTTTACTGTTATTTACTTTCTGCCTACCCCTACGCCTGCCTTGTTCTGCCCACGATCAGTAGCTAAAACACTGCTACCCAAAACTATAGTTCCAATATCCTGATGTGTAAACTTAGATTAACGACAGCGCATAACGGTAACAGATAGACATGAGAACATCCATGCGAAGTGTTTATAATCACACCGAAGCCTAAGTCACTGGTAGTGGATGCTTATCGTGTTTGCAGCAAAAGCATATTTCAAGCTAATTTTTATATTTTAAAAGGTGTAGCTAGTTAGTTACTCTGTCTCTGCAACAAAAACTGTGAAATATGCTAATGACCTACTGGTTAGGTTAATGGTTTTACCTGTGTAAGGTGTAACTATAAGCTTTTATTTACACTGAGAAGAATGAGAGAAGATTAAGAAAACAAAAATAAATTTTAACTTTTTTGCACTCGAAATTTTCTATTAGGAAACAAATAAATAAATAAGTTGACGGATCGCAATTAATCGTCTAATTCTTCACCCAATCTAATGATTGAATTTCCTCCAAGGGAGAAACATTTAAGAATAATTTATCCTTCAATTCTTACCTTATTTTGCGATTAAATAAAACGTGATTAGAAATCGCCATGTTCTTTGCTTGTTTATTTAACAGCCAAAATGCTCAAATAATTTAGTAACGTGTCGTGAAAATGGGATTACTTTTATCAACAATTATCATCATATTTCTTCCCATATTTTAGATCTACAACTGGAGGGGGAGCAGTAATTAGTATCTAATCGATGCTAAAGGTATTGTCATTCGAGAAAATTGATTAATCTCTATGGAGCATCGGATACCTACGTAACTTAATTATTAATAGCTTAAAGGAATAGCCTGCACAGGGCTATCTGCTGAATATAATTGGAGGAGTAATGATATACTCATACAGCCACGTGCTTCTTGGTCCTTATATTTGGCCTGAACTGCATGACCTTGTTCCGCAAAATCATAAACTATTATGCAATGATCAATATTATAATGCTATCAATCTCTTACCACGGTTCAAGGCTTCATGGAATTGCATGATTATATCACTCTCTAAAGCTTGGCATAGCGAGCTGGCCATGAGGCAGTTAAACATGGATCCGAGAAATTTCTCTCTTTCTGGCCCCACGTATATTTACATTCAAGAGCATATCTATCGGTGCTTGCCATGGTTTATTGTAATATACTATTAATTAATTCATCCGATTGCATGGTTGGTCTCATCCCAAGCATATATGATTATTGATTAGACCAAAGTCATTGTATGTAACATGAACAATATTGGGGATATTCTTCGTGGTTAATTTCAAGGTATTGCTCGGGGGTACTCTTCATGATTTACTCCCTGCAATAGATATAGATATATTTTACAAAGGGTTTTAGCCCTTCTCACCTTTGTGCCCAACAATATTGTTGATAGTGTCAACCAAGATTTAAATCAGTAACAAAGACACTGGCTAGTTCAGATTATTTACAATATTACATTATTACTCAGAGTGCAAATGAGTTGCTGATACTCTGATAATTTCGGCCTTGAGTTCGGCCAAGGTCTGCACCTTTTGCGTGATATTCGTCTTAAATATGCTCAGATTGTGATGGATGAACAGAGCAGTGTAAGATTCTCCCATAGTTTTCCTGCAAGGTGGGCTCCTAGCCACTTTCTCTATAGCCAATATATGTATATGTATATTACAGAAGCAAAAAATATTGAAAAATTTTATGTAGGTATTGCTTACTATAAACACTTCAGTTAATATGTATAATATAATGATGATTTTTAGAGACGGGTGTATTTTTATATGATTTACTTGTTTTTATGTTTTTAAAGTTATATAAAATTTGAGGTAGCCTGTGCTTACCGGTGAATTTCTTCTTTGATACTAGTAACAAAGATTGGTAATACTGTTTCATCAACAAAAAAAAAAAGATTGATAACACTGATTATTAGTGACGACAATTAATGTTGATATATGAGCAAAGTATATTATGAAGGACGATAATAGCGACACGTTTATTATATTCTGAACCAAAAATAAGAATAAATTCTCGCGGCAATATAAAGCTTGCTCGTCAAGTGTGAGCGTAAATAATTTCGCATTTTCAACAATGTTGGGCTTTAATATGGTAAAAAGAGCATCCTAGCATGATTTTGCGCCTCTTTGGCATCAATCAATTATATATCTAAACTAAGATTACGAATTTCCGGGAAAAAAATTCTTCGAAAATAATTGAGAATATATAAAAGGAATAAATTCGGTGATTGAATAATAATGACAGTTGTATAGCAATTGCATGGCTGTCAAGCAATTATGGTTGTTGCTAAGTTTATGTGATACACAAAAGTGGACCTAATATTTCTCTTTCAAATTTGCCTGAGGTCAGCAGCTCACCTAGTTAAAAAAAGACGAACAATAATGTTTCACGGCTGATAGGTAAGTGCCACTGCTGCTACAGAATTTGCAAATAGAAATCAATTTTAGATTGACTAATGTTATTTTTAGTGTTTTTTTTTTATATGTCAAAGGTGGATATCAAAACAGACGTAATAAAAACAAAAAAGATTTGTGTGCCTCTCTGTACTGCGCACTTTCGGTATAAATTTTTATATATAAATAACAAAATGTTTTATTATGATGTTTGTATCAATGGTGGGGTAAGTCTCAACACAGATTAGAACCTTCATTCATCTCTCTTTGGGCGTAATAAATATAAATTTTCATATACGTATTTTTTAAATCTAAAGGTTTTTTCTATCTTGAACTCAACCATCATCTTTTCACTTTAAATATATTATAAAAAAATAAATTTTTGGCTTAGTTTCTCATCTTTTTCATTGAATTAAATAAATAATTATAAAAGAGATCTTATTATTTCTTTCTTTTTTCATAATGATTATTCTGAATCATAGTTTTTCTATGGTATACCAAGTGAAATGCAGCATATCAAACATTATATATTTAGTCATATTTTATAAATGTAGCTAAATACTTTACACCAACTTTGGCCCTCAATTATTAATTGTCAATTTTTTTATAAATAATAGGGCATTAAGCCCTATTCTCGATCATTATATTTTTAGTTCCAAAGTCTTCTTTTTTATTAATTAAATTAGACTAATTAAATAATATTACACTATTTTTCATATTACAATACATTAAGTTAATTTTGAATATGTTAAATTACTAGCTAACTTACGGTGAAAAATCATTTAATAAATTTAACTACATTAAATATTATATAAAGTAATGGCTTCTTAAAAATAAGATAATAATGTGACATTGTATTAAAAGTTAAATTTATATATTTTAAGCAATAACATATAAAGTGTAATAAACTCACCAAATAAAAGAGTGTAGTTTATTAATAATTAAAAAAACAGTGAGTGTAGTTTATAATATCTTGATTAGCTGGATGCTATAAGATTTTTCTCATGTTGTTTTGTTTGTTTGGTCAAGAATTCGGTGATTGACATTAAGAAGGAAGTGGACTAGAAAACTCAGAGAAAGGGAAAGCCGGTGAGATAAGAAGGGACGAAGGAGGGTTACAATACATACATTACGGAATGAATACAGAGAGAGAGAGAGAGAGAGCGCACAGCAGAGGAAAAGGTGAACAAGTGGGATTGGGGTGGGGGCAGTGAGTGAGGTGTGCAAAGCTGCAGCGCACCCTCCTCTCTCTCTCTCGCTCTCTCTCTAAACAACAACACAACAACAACAACAACAACAAATCGTTGTCGACATCATTGCCATCCCAGAAACACATGCAAGACCCCTCCAACACGTGTCTCTTTCCAACCATTCACCAATTCCCATATTAACACTTCTTTATTTATTAACCCCCCTTTGTTTCTTTCTTAAACACAGTTTCCTGTGGTCCCCACTAGTATTCCCCTCCCAAATTTCCTCTCCATTTTTTCGTTTAACTAGTAATAAAAATTGTTCGTTTGTTTCCATGATTCAGTTCAATTTTCCTTGTTCTTGTCCTAATCCTATGAGATAATCACTTCATTCATTCATTCCCTTCGTATCTGACGGAAATTGGTCTGCTGCTGAGGTTGTTTATCCATCTAGTTTTCACACTTAACTGCTAGCTGTACTCTGTTTCCCCAGTTGTCAATCTTTGCTCGCTATAGTTTACTTGCCTTTTCACCTCCAAGTGGAAAAATGGGGTTCATTTTCTTTTTCCTCTGGGGGAAGGAAAGTAGGAAACAGAGAGAAGAAAGGTTAAAGATACCAACTTTTAACTGAAACAGAATGTGGGTATTTGCAAGGAAAGGCTTTTCTATAAGTCAGCAAAGCCACTTTGTTTTGTTGAACGTCTGAATTGAAAAAGCTAATAGAGCTTGATCCCGAGCTACCGCGCCAACCAGCATTTGCTTTACTGTTATTCCTTTTGGTTTCAGGAGTGGAATCTTACATGTAAAAGTTGAAATCTTTGTTTCAGTGTTTGGTTGTGGAGCAAAATTGTTTCTAAGCTGACTTGGGTCGGTCCTAAAAAATATTTGTGATGCTTTTTGGTTTTTAGCAATTTTTTTAAGTTCATAATCTATCTTTCTCTCTCTATAGAAATTGGGTGGTTCTATTTTTTTAATGGAAGATTATGGGTTTAGATTAATGGGGGGTTTTACAGTTCATACCTTGTCATCAATGCGCGTTTCGTATCCGTATTTGATATCTATCTCCCTTTCTTATTCTATGCATGTTTGCTTGGTGTAGCAGTCAGATCTGCATCTGGTTTTGCGCGTGCTGCACATCCAAACATTCTTGCTGGTAATTCAGTTACTTTGTTTCCTTTCTGCTTGGAATTTATGTTCTCTGTCTTGCCTCTTGTGAACCCAGCTCCAAGTTAGCTCCTTTTTTTTTTTTTAAATTAAGAGAAATTGAAGCTCTTAGCTCGTGGTTCATAAAGTTCAGTAGAGACCGGAACCGGGTCATAGAAATTGCACTGTGTGATGATATAATGCACAATGAGTTGTGAAAACTTGCTTCTGCACTTTGGAGTTTTATGTTTTACCTGGCTGTTGCTGGAAATCAGTGTGTAATTGTTAGATCCTGGATTGACAACGTCGTTTCTGATGAATGCAGATCAAGTTGGGATAAAGTCTCTGTTTTTTTTGCCAATTAGTGTTTGCTGTGTGGAAGGAGTGCTTCTGTGTTGATCTGGGTGCTTGGTTCAGTGTTTCAAGTTTGGGGTTCTAGTATGCTTGTGAGAAAAAGAGCTTTGTGAATTTGAGTAGTTGGGTGTTTTTGGGGAGAGTTCTCTGCTGGGGCTAGATATGGCATCCAGTGAACGGAGGCGGCATCACCATGATCTTGTGCCTCTTGCTGCGTTGCTTAAGAGAGAGATGAAGAGTGAGAAGATGGAGAAGCCAACTGTGAAGCATGGGCATGCTGCTCAGTCTAAGAAAGGGGAGGATTACTTTCTAGTTAAGACTGATTGTCAGCGAGTGCCTGGGAACTCTTCATCATCTTTTTCTGTATTTGCGGTATTTTTCATCATTTCTATACCAGATTATGTTATCTTTATTCATATATAACTACATGCTATCATAGTAACTGGCAGTTTAAGAGATTGCTGATTTTCAGTTCTGCATGTTTTGATTGAAAATTTTCCTTATTTGTTGGACTATTGGTTAGAGCAACAGCTTTTTAATATTGTAATTCTGAATTGTGAGCTAAATTGAATGTCCTTTGCATAGAAGCACATCATCCAATGAGATGGTCGCTCATATCTTCTGGTTTACAGATCTTTGATGGACACAACGGAAATGCTGCAGCCATTTTTACTAGAGAGAATTTGTTAAATCATGTGCTGGGTGCTTTACCTCGAGGGCTTGGACGAGATGAGTGGTTGCAAGCGTTACCTAGAGCATTGGTTGCTGGATTTGTTAAGACTGATAAGGAATTTCAGAGCAGGGGTTTGTACTTCGGCTTTTATTCTTTTTCTTGTTTTGTTGACACTATAGGAGGATCAGCAATTTGATCTTTTTCCTTCACTGATTTTGAGTGTCTTTATCTGGTTTTCTCCAGGAGAAACTTCTGGAACCACAGCCACATTTGTGATAGTTGATAGGTGGACTGTGACAGTTGCATCTGTTGGAGATTCCCGTTGTATACTGGATACGCAAGGTGGTGCTGTTACCACCTTAACTGTTGATCACAGACTTGAAGAGAACACTGAAGAGTATACTTCTTATCTCTAGACTCTAAGGCCTAGTTAGCTAGCTTTTTCCTGCATGCTCATGGTTGCACTGTGTGCACAGGAGGGAACGTGTTACTGCAAGTGGAGGAGAAGTTGGGAGGCTCAGCATTGTTGGTGGTGCTGAGGTGAGCACTTTTTTTTTGCAATTATGGGTGTGTAAATCTAAAACAGATAAAAGGAAGAAGGATTTACTTTATGTATCTTTTCCTTTTCCTTTCAGCATCAAATTTAAGGACACTCCATATAGCTTATATATTTTATATCTTTATTTCTGAACCATTGCAGATTGGTCCCCTTCGTTGCTGGCCAGGGGGTCTATGCCTTTCGAGGTCAATAGGAGACATGGATGTTGGGGAGTTCATAGTTCCAATACCATATGTCAAACAAGTGAAGGTATAATTGTCCAATGGATGATCTCTTCTACTTCAAGTCTTTGATTATAATGCCTTTGCATACTGCTAGGTCTCTCTCCTTTTAAACATTTTTACATTTTCCATATTAGCTATCAAATGCTGGCGGGAGGCTTATAATTGCTTCTGATGGCATCTGGGATGCCCTACCCTCTGAAGCTGCTGCTAAATCCTGTCGTGGTTTGCCTGCTGAACGTGCTGCTACGCAAGTTGTGAAGGTAAGCTACGGTGGCATGCACTATTTTAGCGAAATCAACTTGTCTTCTCGCTTATGATTTAACACTAGCATCATGTAGTGCTACTGGCATTCTCCTTGCGTGAGTTTTAGGTTTCTATATATTCCTACTGTTATCCAGGAAGCATTAAGGACAAGAGGGTTAAAGGACGATACAACTTGCATAGTAGTTGACATAATCCCACCTGATAATGAATTGCCGCCAACACCTCCACCCAAAAAGCAGAACAAGTTCAGAGACCTTTTTTTCAGGAAGAGGTCCCGTGATTCTGCTGGTAAGCTGTCAAAGAAACTTTCAGCTATAAATATAGTGGAGGAACTTTTTGAAGAAGGATCAGCAATGCTTGCTGAAAGGTAATCTCATTGTCTTTGATAGACTAAAAATGTTACAAGTATTGAAAAACCTCATGACAGTGGATAGGCTGTGTAAGGTTCAAACATTTAGGATTGAGTAGTTGAGGTTCACAATGAAGATAGGCTGATCAGTCATAGCTACAACGAGGAAGATAGAATTTTCATCCAACCTGTATAAAACCTTGGAATATGGATCATTGAATCTTTGTAGTATATCATAGTCTTATCATTTTTTGTGGAGTTGAAACTTGAAAGTGACTTATTTTTACCCCAAGGGATTTGCATTTTTTCCACAACCTTTTCAGAAAGATATTTATGCATGTAGTTGTAGAACTAGAGAATAGAGATGCGATGTTCATGCCTTAACAAGCCAATTTCAGTATGTGTTCTGTAGTGCCCCATATCTAGAAGCATAGCATGCTAGTTTGAATTTATCTCCCCGGTCTTCTGTTGAATGGCTCTTAATCAAAGCTGATTTTCTGTCCATATTCGGTTTTATTATTCTATACAACTATAATGCTGTTCTGGTTCGTAAATATTTACTACTTAATATGTCTTGCAGATTAGGGAATGATGACAACTCAGGGCAATCAACATCTGGCATTTTTGTCTGTGCTGTGTGCCAAGTTGATCTTGCTTCAAGTGAGGGTATCTCTGTCCACGCAGGTTCCATTTTCTCCACCAGCTCCAAGCCCTGGCAAGGTCCTTTCCTATGCTTCGATTGTCGTGATAAGAAGGATGCAATGGAAGGAAAACGTCCTAGTGGAGTTAAAGTGTCATAGTCTCAAATTTAGTGTCCTATTCTTTATGCTATCTTTTCATTTTTTTAGTTAATGACGATTTTTATAGGCCAAGTAATTGATTGAATCTCACTATGGAGTAGCAACAGATGTATATGTGATAATATCTGCGAATTCATCTAAAATGGAATTGCATTTGAATAGCAAAGGCTTGGAAGAGAACCTGGACTGAATTTTTGGGCGTCTGCAGATTGTTCATCATTGGTTGATTGTTAGAGCTGGATGCTTAAGATCAGTGCCAGGTAGATTCTTTTGTATAGTAGTTGTGTTGCTTAATGTGCCACGAAAGACAGCATCATTTTGGTTAAGTATGATGAGCATTGTAGAGCATACTCCCTTCACCCCAATTTCCTGTATATAAATTTGCATAACCTTTTCAACCATTGGGGAATAAAATCTTCAGATCTTTAGTTATGGGTTGAAAAATCAAATCATATTGATTTAGGAGCTCCTTGATAAACATGTTTCAAAAACTCCTATCTTTGATTTTTCTAAGAAGGGGCTTATTCTGACTGCGTCCACAAGAAATAGTTGGAAGGGTAATGAAATATGCATTCCTCCATATGATTCCCCACGCCCTCTTCTTCCCCCTCCTCCTCCTCCTCTCTTTCTTCTTTTTACACCTAAATATCTGCTTGTTATGTGTTTATTAGTGGTACGAGCTATTCTAAGTTGGTGCCAACATGCATCATCCTGCAGTAGTATGCCCATATGATTGTGCATGCTGCATCAGCAATCTTGACCGTTTTATTCTAAGTTGGTGACAAGGGTGACGTGATAATACGCTATATTTGATTTGATCAAATGATCTGGTGTCAATTAAGTCTGGCACATGCGTGTAACGCGGTGTGAAGAATGGAATCATTGTCAAATGTTCTATTCACAATCAAATAGTAAAAATTAAAACTAAAAAAAATAAAATAAAATGATAGGAACACTCACTATTGCAAAACACTTGCAGTTGACATGTGTAAAGCTGTGAGTCAACGTTAAAAATACACTGATCTATGCTAACCAATTTACACGTTTCATTTGATAGTTTTCAATCAAGAATGTCCATTAACATCTGACCTTTTTCCTGTGTGGCCTTGTGATTCTGCTTGTACAGAAGCGTTGTACTATTTTCTAATGCACAGGTACCAGGTATGACTGGTAATCTCACACTAAAATTTTGTGTGGAAATCCGAATTTTGTGCCAGTTCCAGTAGAGGAGTATAAAAGGACAACCATTTAAAATTTTAAATATATGAAAAGGCATGACAAAATATTTTTAAAATTTAAACTAATTCCATTTTGATTCCGAAGTAACATTCATCTAGGCTTATAGACGCCTGGCTCCTTATCAGTAACGGATTGGGTTGGTCAGTTAGATCATCTCCAACGGGTTCATCCATTTTAAACCCCAATACACCCACTTGAGCATATATGGGTCTATGCGTCATATAAATCAAATCAACATGTCTTATAAATGGAACTCTTCTCCTCAATGAAAGGGATCAATTTTGTCCTTTAAAAGCAAATTGTCACAAAACAACGTGTCATATGATTATTGAAATCTTTACAATTGGGCCAGGTCCCATTTGATAGGGATGTAACCCATCTGCAATGAGTAGTATGCATTCCAATTTATCTACTCTAATAATTTATGAACAACTAACCTCACAAAAAAGTAACGTTCTAAAAATCGAATCGGACCAAACAGGTTAAACCAGTTGAACCAAAAATTGGTCTGCTATCTAATTGGGGTTAGACCTGAAAACTGTCCTACTAAAAATTGTCAAAAAACCACTACGAGCCGTCTGGAAACCAATAAACCGAGTAAACTGGCATGGTCCGTACTGTTCGGCAGTGTTTTTTCTTTTTTTTGAAAAAATACTGCCACAAAACGGCGTCGTTTTGGGTAAAAAAAATTAAAAAGAAAAAGAAAAAGCTGAACAGTGTCGGTTTTTGCTCCTTTTCTTTTCTGAGATGGCAAATTGCAGCCAAAGTGCCAAGCCTAATTTCCTTTCTAGTTCTAGCGGAGAGAAGCAAAGGAGCAGCCGCCGCCGCCGTTCACATCCGCCATGATCCATGCGCCCGCCGTGCTGCCTGCCTCGCCCGCGCCGTCGCCGTCAACTCTGCCCCGCTCTACATTTGCTTCTGCCTCGATCTGGTTCTGCCTGTATTCCGTTAGCATTCGCCGTGCCGCCTGCCTTGCCGTCGCCGGAAACTCTTCTCCCTGTGTCCCAGTCTGCATCTGCTTCTGCCTCCTTCGTCCGTCGTGCTAGAAGGTAAGCTTGAAGCTTTGAAATCTCCTTCTACCTCCATCTTTGCTTTGCTTCGAAAGCTTGAAGCTTGAAGGCAGTCACCATGATTGCCGCATAGAGAGAACGTGAACGCACAGAGAAGTTGAAGCAAGAAGAGGAAATGCTGTCTCGGTTCCTGAAGTTCAAAGCCTTCAAAGTTCAAACCCAACTTTGGCACAAAAGCAGAGAAAGAAATGTGTGGCTTCCATCCATTTGGTTTGAAATCTTGGAATGTAGTTCAGATAAGAGAGAGAAATGGGTGTGAGATGGGCATGCGTTTTGTTTTTCATGCTGTGGCCATTTTTTTTTTTTTTTAATGTTTTGTTTAATGGAAGAGATATACACAGCGAATAGAAAAATTTTCTATCCCGAATAGAAAAATATAAAATTTTTATATCTTCAAAATGTGGAGATAGAATACGGAGACAGAAATTTAATATTTTTATTTTTCAATAATACCTCTATACATATTTATTATTTATGTCTTTCTCCACTGTCCCTGTATTTCTGTCCCAAAATAGTAAATAAACGCTTAAGAAATTGGGCAATTCCTTATTGAGTTGGCCCAGTTCTATATATTTGTAACATTTGTTCTTGGCGTGATAAATTTAATTTTATCAAATTTGTTGTCACTTTAATAGATGCACATATATATTTAATTAATTTTTTTATTATATTTATGAAATATTTTATTTATATTTTTATATATCTATATAAATATATTTATTTTATTATATATTGATTATATTTTGATTGAACTAGTTAAACCTCTAAACCTCTATTTCATCGGATTCAATGGCAAGTTCAATTTTCAGAACATAGACAAAAAGTGAAAATCAGGACTCAACTTTAGCCCGTTAGAGATGCTCTTACTATGTCGATTACCAAGGTCTCTCTCTGTCTATTAGTCAACTGCAACCTGTTAGAGATGCTCTTATTGAGTCTATAAGCAATGTCTCTCTCTCAACTTCAGCCACTTGGAGAAGCTCTTACTATGTCTATTAGCAAGGTCGCTCTTTGTCTTTCTCAACTTCAACCCGTTGGAAGTGCTTTTATCTCTCTCTCCCTCTCTCTATTAGGCCCTAAAATATTTAAGGAAAAAAGCGCTTTACCCCCCTGAACTTTTGGTCTCGTGCAATTTAGACCATGAGTTTTCAAATATTGCAAAACGATCCCCTGAATTTACAAAATGGTGCAAAAAAGACCTTCCGTTACTAAGTCGTCCAAATCCTTTGTTAAGTGTTCATGCACTCCTCACGTGCGTCTTTGGTTGGACCAAATACCCATTTTGTTAACTCTAATTTCCTAACTCCAAATCTCTCAACCGAATCCTCTGTGAAACAAACAAATGCACACAAACAAACACACACATTCCGATCATCGTCTTTGACTCAATCTCACCTCATCCCAAGATCACAATCAACCAATAAATCACAGCAAAAATCATAAACCAATCAACAACTAAACACAGCAAATCCAACCCATACGGTCCATAAGTTCAATAACAATCAGTATCTAGTAATTTTTTTCTAAATTTCAGTACAAATAAAAATAGAGGCCAAGCTTCACAGCAATAACACAAGATCATGCCAATCTTAGTCAAAATAAACCCGAAATAGATGCAACTCATAATTTCCATGAACAAAAAAAAAATGAGAGAATGAAGGGAAAGAAGGTCATGGCTGTTGCCGCCGCTGCTGTGCCATCACCACCGGTTTCCTCCACCTTGCCACCATCGCCGCCTTTCTTGCCTCCACCTTCCACCGCCATGCACACTGCACACTATCTCCCTCTTCCCTGGACAACTGCGCTCACAAAGCCAAGGCCGGCGCGGGCTCCTCCACAAAAGTGAGCCAACACTGACCTGCGTTGAATCATGCCGCCGCATCTCCCTCTATCGCCGCCTTTCCTTCCTCCGCCAGCAACCATTGTGACTTTACTCCCCTTTAGATCCGCCTTCTGCTCCTTCCCCTTCGCTGCACGCTTGTAGGGATGGATCAGCCTCCACCGTCGTGGATCGCCACTCCACCACATTCCCTTTCCTACTCCACCGACTTTCGAGAACCACCACGCCAGCCGCAGGGTGAGACTTTTGGGCTAGTTCAGTCGCGCGGTCACGTCTTCAGTTGCAGTCCCTTCTTTAAGCTTTGAGGATGGTTCAGATCTAGGGTGCATTGGTTAGTTCAGATTAGGGTGCGTTGGCTTAGATCTAGCGCGCAGCCCCTTAGTTCAAATCTTCACTGTTCTTTGCAAGATGGAGAAAATGCGCTCTGATGTGTGCGCTTGTTGATTTCAGATATGGGTTCTTGGGTTTGTGCATTTCTCGAGTTTGGTTTCAGATCAAGCTAGGGTGTGTGCGTGTTTGTGTTTGAGAGAAGGCATTACGTTGAAAGACTTGGAGTTAGGAAATTAGAGTTAACAAGAGGGGTATTTTGGTCCAACCAAAGACGCACGTGAAAAGCATATGAACACTTAATGGAGGATTTGGATGGCTCAGTAATGGAAGGTCTTTTTTGCACCATCTTGTAAGTTCAAGGGTTATTTTGTAATATTTGAAAACTTATGGTCTAAATTGCACGAGACCAAAAGTTAATGGGGGTAAAGCGTTTTTTTCCCAAATATTTATCTTTTAACGTGTTAATCCTTACTCCCTAAAATAGTTAGCTCTTAATATATTAATTTTTTAATGGCATAATATTTATATGATTTTTTCTATAAGAGATTAATATGTCATTATGTGAAATAACTAAGGTGCATATTTAATATTTCAAAGACTAAAATATTAAGGATTTTACTAATAAGTGTCCTTAGGACACTTACTAAGGGATCACAAAATAAAAGTTTAATATTGAAAATATGAGATTTTGTATTCTTAAAGCATGAGCATACACAAAAAAAAAAGAAAGGAAACTGATCTCTTTTACTATCCTTATTAAACAATATCTTAAGCGCACTTGATAACCAAACCCAAAGATGGCTAGTTTGAGAGTGGCACATAAGAACCACAATTGTTGTCCACTATACAACCCACTTCACTTAAATACACTCATTTGCCCAACACAATAGGCAACTGGCTCTTCACGGGAATCACCTACTACTTCTTTATGATGAGGGGTCATTTTAACAGGGCCTGCATATGTTCTGGATTATTTCATAGTCTCCTATTTTAATTGCACAAAAAACCCCATACAGCTTTGGTCATTGAGAACTGATATTTTGCAACATCATCCCTTCCAATGTCAAATTTATTTTCAGCTGTATTGCCACAGTTAAGAAGGCTAGTTTTCGCCTTTTCTGATGTATAATTAAGGGGTCCGCAGCACCATTGAAAGAAATGTGCTATGAACCTTTCAACGATTAGATTTGTTACCACTCCAATCCATTGCCTACTCCAGTGATATGATCTCTCTCCCCCTTTTCATCTCTTTATCACCTTATTTCAATTAGATTTTTTTTTTCTTTTAATATGGGGGATCGTTAGGTTTTTCTTGGGCTTTGTTCATTTACCCCATTTGAACTGCTTGTCAGTTCTCCACCTTGTTGCAATGTGTGACAAACCCTAAGGGAGAATCCTAGAATCTACATTTGTTGGACTCCAATCAACTGTTGGTTGTCATCCATTAGTCCTTTGCATTGTTGGCAATCCAGTTCAGTGGTTGTCTCGCTGGAAAGCAGTCACTAAAATAGAAACGCATTTCCAAGTTAGTTGCGTAAAAACTCTGCAGATGAAATATGTTCCGAGAAGACAAAGACGACATGCAAAGTTTTTATGCAACTAACTTTGAAATGGGTTTCTGCTTTAGTGACTACTTTCTAGCTAGACGACCACTGAATGGGATTGCCAACGGCGTGAAGGACCAATGGATGACAACCGACGGTCAATTGGAGTCCAACAAATGTAGATTTTAGGATTCTCCCTTAGGGTTTGTCATGCATCAAACAAGGCAGAGAATTGACAAGTAGTTTAGATAGGATAAACTAATAAAACCCAAGAAAACCTAATGATCCCCCAAATTAAGACAAAAGCAAAAAAAAATCTAACTGAAATAAGGTGATAAAGAGATGAAAACGGGTAGAGATCATACCGCTCGAATAGGCAAAAGGATTGGAGTGGGAGCAGACCTAATCGCCGATAGGTTCGTGGCAACTTTCCTTCAGTGGTGCTATAGACCCATTAATCATACATCAAAAGAGACGAAAACTAGCCTTCTTAACTGTGGCAAGGCAGCTGAAAATAAATTTTGACATTGGACAGGACGGCATTGCAAAATATCAGTTCTCAATTACCAAAGCTTTATGGGGGTTTCTTTACAATTAAAACAGGGGACCATGAAATGGTCTAGACATATGTAGGTCCATGCTAAAATGACCCCTCAGCATAAACTAGTAGCGTGAAGAGCCAGTTGCCTGTTGTGTTGGGCAAATGAATGTATTTATTGGGACGGATAAGGGCTACAATAAGTGAAGTGGATTGTTTCTTGGACAACATTTGTGGTTCTTATGTGCCACCCTCAAACTAGTCTCTTTCTTCCTTAGTCTATTTTAAATTGCTTGGACCCGGTATAAGTTGGCATTGGAGTATTCCCCTTGGGCTTAAATTTCTACAGAGCTTCAAGCCACTCTTATTGGAGAGCCAGTCTGGTTGATTGCTTCCAACTTCCAATACTTATCAGATCAAAACAAAATAAGTCTTCCAAGACTTATGTTGACAAAGTCTTCCGAAGTTCATTTCAGGCAGTGATTGTAAACGCATTAGAGTCGCATTAGTACGATATAAAATCCGTTGTGTGTGTATATAATACATATATTTAGCATTTTAGTTAGTCTTTGATGTGAAGACATTTGGTAATTAACACATGACGCAGTGAGGTCGGGTAATTCTGGCGGACTAGTATCAGGCACTTGAAGTTGGTGTTATATTGTGAAGAGTGTGAAAACAAGTAAGGCTAACTTCACTTACTTCAGAGACTCAAAGTAGTTGATTGTTGAATACTGTTCACTGTTTGCTCAAGAAGTGAGGGGAATCAGTCAGTGAGGATGAGTCCACTTTATGAATTTCTATTCCTTTCGTGTTGTCACCTTATTATCTTACTTCTCGTGGCCGCTGGGGATGGGAATGCAGAGAGTCACCGAGCAGGAGAATGTCCTGCTTCCTTTGATTGTGGACTTTTTATTAGCAACATCAGCTTCCCTTTCACCACAGCAGAACGCCCGGACTGTGGCTTGTTGCCCATACAGAATTGTCATGGCCCAGTGAAGCGCCGAATGATCCAACTTCAGAATAACGGGAAACGGTTTCTTGTTTTACGCAAGACTAAGATTAGTTCTACTCCTACTAGTGCTTCTATTCAGGTTAGAGACATCGATTTCTATAAGCTTCTGCAATCCAGAAGCTGTGAAGCCTTCAGAAAAAACTATACACTTCCTCCCACCTTTCATTTTGCTTCTTTTAGTTTGGAATTCAATGCAACCCAGGTATACGAATTGCCCTGACTACGATCTCTACTATGATAACCCTTCCATCAGTGAAGGGAATCGGAATTCTTTGGCAGCATGTACAAAGGTCCAGCTTCCAATTAAAGACGTGCCTGATGCTAATGACCCATTCACATTCATAACTGCTGATTTCGTCATTCAAGTACATTTATCAGAAGAATGTGCAAATTGTCACCATAAGAAAAGAGGCCAGTGTCAGCTTGACAGCCAAAGCAAATTTTATTGTGCCAACGGTAAGTTGCAAGAAAACCCGGGAACACAAGCACACAGGAGTTCTTCTTGCTCATTGTCGTTGCCTTAATCTGCTTTCCACTTGATAGGTTCTAGAATGTTTCCTTCTAAATTTGTGAAACGTTGCCTGCTTTACTGTAAAATTTTATTGGGCCAGGTAAAAAACCTGATCTGTTTAACTTCCACGGCGGATTTGTTTCAAAATATTTGCTGTCTTGCCTATCTATTTATAATATTAGCTTTAAAAAAAAATAAATAATTGCTTCATTTTCAGGTAGCACTAGCACTAGCGGAAGTTTGGTCGTCATGAAGATTGCACTAGCACTCGGACTGGGTAACGTAAATAATTATCAGTCATCACTTTTAGTAGCATAGTTTAATTTGCCTTTCGAATGTAATATAATATAATAATCCTCTGTATGGTATTATTCCAGTGTGTGAAATCCAATGAGTTCCTTTATCTTTTTCAATTGACATCCGCATTCTTTTTAATATCTGTTTTGAGACCTGTAAAGAAAATTTCCAAAATAAATTACTGCCACATGTCCATCCATCATGATGGCCTTAGTCTTGCACTCCAAATTCAACCGTGATGAAGCATAACACTTGGACTCAAGACATCGTAGGCTCTCTACTCATCTTATATCTTAGCTTAATGTATTTTTGCTAGTGATTATTGATTATTATTATTAATCATCACTTTTTAGTTCTTATCTGGGTAATATTATTTTGACACCCAAAAAGTTAATGTTTATTCAGATACTCACTTTATAACCATTAAATGTAGTGGTGATCCCCACTTATCCTTAATATTCATCACATCCAATAATTATAAAGTGGGTGTCTGAATAGACATCCCTTTTTTGGGTGTCAAAATAGCATTACTCTTAAAACTTAGCATCTTACAGTATTTCCAATATTTACTGTGTTTCTTTGCATGGCGTTACTTTCTTAATTAGCGTTCTAAATTCAATAACCTCTGCAGCTGTAACAGTTACTCTCGTGCTAGTAATGGTCATGCTCTACTACATAAGACGGAGTAAGAAAAATCCAAAACATCTACTGGTGGATGCCTTTTTGGAGAGGCATGGGCACCTTCAAATCAAGAGGTATAGTTATTCTGAGATAAAGAAAGTGACCAACTCCTTAAGAAACAAATTAGGCCAAGGGGGATTTGGATGTGTATACAAAGGACAATTACAGGATGGACGCCATGTTGCAGTCAAAATCCTAAGTGAACTGAAAGGTGATGGTGAGGAGTTCATCAATGAAGTTGCTAGTATGAGCAACACTTCTCATGTTAACATTGTTGCTCTTCTTGGGTTTTGCTCTGAAGGTTCTAAACAAGCTTTAGTATATGAATTTATGTCTAACGGATCTCTTGAGAAGTTTATCTATGAAGAAAATGACGCTACTACAGGCCGGCAGTTGGACTATCAAGCCTTGTACGATATTGCAATTGGTGTTGCTCGAGGATTAGAATATCTGCATAGAGGGTGCAATACAAGAATTTTGCATTTTGACATAAAGCCTCACAACATTCTCTTGGATGAGAATTTTTGCCCCAAAATTTCAGATTTTGGACTTGCAAAAGTTTGCACAAGAAAAGAGAGTTTGGTGTCAATATTTGGTGCAAGAGGAACTGCAGGATATATTGCCCCAAAAGTATTTTCTAGGAATTTTGGTTCTGTATCATATAAGTTAGATGTTTATAGTTATGGAATGATGGTCTTAGAAATGGTTGGAAGAAGAAAGAATATCAAAGCAGAAGTAGAAGCTTCGAGTGAAATATATTTTCCTTATTGGATATACAATCGCCTTGCATCAAATCAAGAACTTGGTATGCGTGGTATAAAAGATGAAATTGATGACGAGAAGGTGAGAAAGATGACAATTGTTAGCTTATGGTGCATTCAAACCAATCCTTCAACTCGACCATCAATGACAAAGGTGGTGGAAATGCTAGAAGAAAGAGTTGAGCTACGGTTGCCACCTAAACCAGTCTGGTTTTCTCGTTCAAGTTCTCCTGACAATTTGTCATGTGAATAGTAAATGTAGTTTATATGTTGCAAATGTAGTTTGTAATTTTCTATTTTCTCGATAAGTAATTGCCTCCAAGGTAACTATGATTGCCAGTACATGATATTGCAAATACTTGTAAAAAATTTAAAATTTTTATTGATAGCCTTCTTCTACATTTGGGGGTGTGTTTGGTTGATGATGCAAAATTATGTTGAGGAATTTTTTATGGATAAATGAATTTTATGTATAAAATTATACATGACAAACTTTCTCTCATTTTTATTTCTCAACCTAACCTAAGGTCAGTGTGAAACTAGTAATCACTTGCAAGAAATAGATTAGACTATGCGACAGTGGATTAATTTATCTACAACACTTTGCAACTCTTTATGTCTACGCTTGGTATATGTTTTGATAGACACTGAATTCTCAGTTTTGCTATCTATTGATAGACTTCGTCAAAATTCTTTCAATTTAAACAAAAGAATAAAAAAAAAAGATAAGGAAAATACTCATTGCCATCTAAGATAAATTTAATCTTGAGGATCAGGTAAGTGTTTACAAGATATCTATGATGACTTGCTAAAAGAAAATCTTGAAACCAAACAAAGCAATAAATGTGAGTGGACCGATTAATTGATCAAATGATAAATTCCTCTCATTTGATTAAATTAGAATTTTTTTTTCTTTTCTGAGGGGAAAAAAGGTAAAGGAAAATTAAATAAGTGATTAGAGAGTTTATCTTATATTTGTTCATAAGTGTAAAATAGGCTAAGGAAAGTAAATAGTGAGTTTATAATATATTTTACAAATAGGAGTTTCTCTAGTACCCCTAAAAATTAAAGGATATCGTGTCACGACCCGATTTGGATCGTGATCGGCACGCAAAGAATCCGATCCTCACATAGGCCTCATGATTTTTGTACCGTACTATATGCTTACTTTATTCATAAAACATGGTTCGATAATATTACAAATTAACTGTAAATCCTTGCTACTTGTGAAATAAACATTTTTTTCATAAATAAATTAGGAAACTTTAGCTGTAAAATATATTTCAACTGTGTTGCTAAAATATAAAATAACTATAAATGATATGCTGTTAAATACAAAAGAATCATGGTATAACCAAATACAAAATAAACCATATGCGGTCCAAGACCCTACCCATCACATCACTGGAGCACACCTACCATGAACAAAATACTAAGGTTTCACGCTAAAGTGAGGCTCATCCAAACTGAAGAATGCTACTGCTGAGGGAGAGGAATGGGAGGATCTCGGGCTACACTTATATATGTGAGTAAAAGGAAGAAGAGGGGTGAGTTTTGCATTCAAAACTTAGTGAGTGGATCCTCACTTATAATCATGCATAGGACAAAAAAACATTGTAATAAATAACAATAATGCAGCATCTATAAATATTTCTATTTATTTTGCATATTAATTATAATCTTTAAAATCTCAAGAATTACACAAGGGAACGAAGTAATAATTATATTTTTAGTGTAAATTTAATTTTTTGTTTAATTCAATTTAGTTTAATTTAATATTTTACTTCAATTTCAGTTTGTAGTTTAGCATAGTATAATTTTATTTTGTTAAGTCAAATAGTTTGTTCGGTTAGTTTAGCCTAGATCGTACTCATTCCACATAAAAAATGTAGGTGAATTTATAAGTTTATGCAATTTTTTTCGTTATTAATTTGTTTAATCTAGGTAAATTAATAATATAGTTTAATTTCAGTTCAATGTAATTTTGGCATAATTTTATTTATTAAATTAGTGTTGGTAGTGCAATTGTACATAATTTAGTTTAATTTTAGTGTAGATTAGTATAGTATAGCATAATTATATGTTGTTAAGTTAATTAGTTTGTTTGGTTAATTTAGTTAAAATTGGGTGTTGGTAGTTTATTTATTAAACTGTGGATATTTTAGATAAATTATAGGTCAAATTATGTTAATTTTTTTTTTTTGTAATTAACCTGTTTAGTTTACTTTAGGTAAATTTATTTATTTCGTTTAATTATTTTTATTTTTTACATTAAGTGTTGGTAGTGTAACTATACATAATTTTAGTTTAATTTCAGTTTAATGTAAGTTTATTCAGTATAACTAACTAAAATTTGTTGCTTTGATACAGCCCACTCGTGTCCTCTATACTAGACGTAGTTCGACAACTATTAGGCCACCTGATCCACGGCTGCAGCCTTACTTGGAGATTGCAGGTTTTTGGCACTTATCACAGGTGGGGTGCTATGATTATGATAGGGCCTTTATCAGTGCGCTTGTTGAGCGATGGCGTCCTGAAACACATACATTTCATTTTCCGTATGGGAAGTGCATAATAACACTTGAAGACGTGGCATTCCAGTTAGGACTACGTGTAGAAGGGTCGGGCGATGTCTTTCAGCCATCTACCAGCCACCAAACCATGCATGGGCTGGGCTCCAGCTTTCAGCCATCTGCCAGTGAGCAGCACATGCATTCCCCAGGATCCACATTTATGCCATACGACAACCACCAGCCCATGGGTGACATACATGATATGGCATTCCCTTCTGTATCCACGCCAGATGTCCTAAATTTTATTTCATTTCCACGCGATGAGGGATATTCAGATATTAGCCAGTCTATGGGGGCCCCTATTATCTCAGCTCCAGTTTCTACACCAGATTGCTATCGTCTAGTCATGCCTCCATTTGATGTTCTTAGGGGAACTCCAGTATCAGTGTTCTCACAGTCACAGGCACCTCAGTGCGGGGAGGACCAACAGGAGGCCCCTCAGGGTGGGGAGGACCACCAAGAAGCCCCTCAGAGTAGAGATGACCATCAGGGCAGACCCGCACGGCCAGTTCGAGCTCGATATTGTCACTCAGGTTCTGAGCTTCCAGCACCTAGGCGAAACTAGGCTTGTTTTTTACTTTTTTGCTAATGTACTATGTTTGGCTATATAGTTTGTATCATAAAACATTATTAGTTGTATATTAACCAAACGTTGCTTTATGGTTATGTTGTCGTTATCTGTGATTGTAATTTTTATTCGCACAAACCAAACTAAATGTTCCTAAGCAAATACATAAATTAACTTATTAAACTAAATATATAAACAAACAAACAGAACAAGAATTTTCTTCATACTGAAAATAAATTAACTTCACAATATTAAGTCAACATCCAACCAGCTTGAACAATCACAGACACTAAATGCAAACACAAAATAAATTGACAGAAAGTAATAGAAACTCTTAAAAGGAACCATAAACCAATCAACCATTTTGACTTGAGGATGCCCCGGTTAAGGCTGGACATGAGCGTCTAGTGTGACCCGCCTGCCTACATAGTCCAAAACGTTTTGTTCTAGCTGGTTCTACTGCATCCATTTCATTTTGTTGTCTTGTGGACACTGGTCGCCCATCCCTTCGCCTAAGTGTAGGATTAGGCAGTATTGCTGGTCCAGTATATGCAAGCCAGCTGTCATCATTTCCAATGGCTCTAAACTCCATTTTGTAAACTTTCAAAATTTGTTCTAGACTATATGTTTCATGCGTATAACATCCCCACTCAACTCGAGCCTTTCTGCAAGCTTTAAGTGCATGACGACATGGATAGTGCAATGCCTGAAAATACCCACAGTCACAATATCGTTCCGCTAAGTTCACCTTGAAATTATCTCCTGTTTCAACCTCACTAACCATGAACTCAAGATTTTCTCGGGAAAAAGGAGGGCCAATATCCATGCTGCTCAAATGCCGACTGTTAAGATCAATTGCTTGCAAAAGAGCCTCAGACCACTTCCTGCCCCCTGCAAGTTGTGCTTGTGCCTCCATACGCTTCTTCACAAACAACTCAGCAAGAAGAAAGTATTGGAAGATTTCGGGTACCTTTCATGACAGCATTCAGACACTCAGATAAATTGGTTGTCATATGGCCGACCTCCGACCCTCGTCTGCATACTGCGTCCATTGTGCATGCGGGATCCTATCAACCCATTCAGCCATCCATGCATTCCCATTCCGCAAGAGACCATGATAATACAGAAAGTCTCACCGAGTCTTTGAGTGTGCCGCATTCACCAGTATTCTCTTCGCATCTTTATTCTTGAATTGAAGTGCAAAGTTTGAGCAAATGTGGCGAATACAATATGCATGATAAGCCATTGGAGGATGCCACCCACTACCATCCACGTTCAAAGCAGCTTTTATAGACGCATACTTGTCTGAAATTACAATAATATCTTCTTGCGAAGTGACATACTGTCGAAGGTTACTCAAGAAAAAAGACCATCCTTCCTTTGTCTCTCCCTTCACCAGGGCAAATGCAACAGGCAATATGTTGGAGTTACCATCTTGTGTGATCG
Source organism: Dalbergia cochinchinensis (assembly GCA_031216125.1). Taxonomy (NCBI): domain Eukaryota; kingdom Viridiplantae; phylum Streptophyta; class Magnoliopsida; order Fabales; family Fabaceae; genus Dalbergia; species Dalbergia cochinchinensis. The sequence goes on from CM062369.1 coordinate 62,683,566, forward strand.
CCATTAACAGTGTCCCACTATACTTACCGTACAAATGCGTGCCATCAATTGAAATAAAAGGCTTGCAATATTTGAACGCCTCTATGCATTGAGGGAATGTCCAAAACAATCGGTGGAACATCACATGATTTTGATCAACAATATTACACACATAGTATGGTTGAGTCAATAGATGGACTACTGTACCTAATGAAAAAAACACAAATAAATTCACATAACATTCAACTTTCTAATTTTTATTGCTTTCATTTTTCACATCATTAATTTTATTTTATTAAGACTTTTGACAAAATAAATATCTATTGACAATAATGCCAGCATTTATAACAACAACAACAACAATATAATAATACGAGTAAAAAAATAGAATAGTACCTGGCAAATAGGACTGCAGACCAAGAAGCCATCTTGGAAACTCTTTGTAGGAACCTTCCCAGTCTCTATAAAGCTTTGCAATTGCCTTTTGTTTTGCATACCATACCTTCATATACTTTGGCTTGAATTTAAAACTTGACTCCACAACCCCTTGTAGTACTTTAATAGATATCGTTGGATCTTTCTCCACCATTGACAATATACTAGCATAGATAACATCACTATCCAATTGCCGATGGCCTTGGAGAACTGAATCAAACACACATGTGTGAGGTCCATTGTACCTTTGAACCTCCCACATTTGCATTTTTCGGTGATAGGTAACACGAATACTCCAATTGCACCCGTTGCCAAACTTCACGCATTTACCGTGGTATTTTATGTGGTTTGACTCAAAAACTTTATACTCAGCTGATCTTCGAATATTGTAATTCTTTACTGCAAACAATACATCATTCTTATCCCTGAACAATTGTCTGACTTCTAGCTCTCTTCTTCCATCCAAATCAACAACTTCAGTAGGCCCACTTCCAACACTACTTGCATTCATTGCATCCAAATTCAGTATTGAATAGTGACTAGGCTGACCTTGGGACTGTGACTGTGATAAGGACTGCGACATCAATTGTTGGTTCTGATTGCTTTCTTCTATCTCCTTGTCGGATTCTTCATCGCTGTCATTGTGTACAGGCCTATCAAATTGCTCTTCTTCCACATCTTCGCCATGCTCAATGAAATTCGAATAATCAAAACCCGCAATAGGCTCACCTTGCTCTGATGGTTCAGGAAGTTGTGCAAAGCTTGGACTTGCCACCATATCCCCAACATTTTCTCTTTACCCTTCAGAGGTATTCATGGCAGGCTCAATGTTTTGGGAACAAGAAGCCCCAGCAACTAATTGATTAGGATTGGAACCTCCATAGCTAAACTGACTTCCTGCAAAGTAATGAATATCTCTATAATACGAATCTCAGGAAATCGACCTTGAAAAATGAACATCATACTCACACCATTGTCATTGCTGATTGGAAAACTTGTATACTTGATCACGCCTTGTCCTATCGCTATAGGCAACCGGTACAACATCTCGGTAATCTGCATGTTATTTTCTTGGCCTATTTGTTGCAATATACTCCTTTGCAACTATGAAAAATTGATAGTTGGATGAATAATAATGCAAACTGGCTGGACACTAGTAAAAGTAACTTCCTCTACTGTATTTAAAACCTCACAATTGTAATAAACTAAAATATAACAACTTTCTACCATTGCACTACTCAGTTGAAGTATGAGTTCATCACATTTGCAGCGGTGGGAGGAGAATGTTGGAATTTGAAAAGGAAGCCGAACATAAGTCGTGCTAGACTTGGGCGAGCTGTACAGCACATAAGTCGCTCAAGGATAGGGCGACTTATGTGCTGTACAGGTTGCCCAAGCCTGGAACGACTTATGCTCAACTCGTGCTATCCTGATGCGACTTGTGTAGTAAATATAATTCGCCCATACCTGGTATGACTTATGTATAAAGAAACAGGACATTTATTGAGTTTCATCCAAAACGAGACATATACAAAGTTTTCCTTCTTTTTTATTTTATTTCTGCAAAAATTCCTCAAATACAATGTAACTCTGTTCCGATGCAATCACCACCTCAATATCACTCCCCCTCCACATTATAACAAAAAATATTGCTCTGGCTACGATATCTATTATGATCAAAACCGCACCTCCCCTAGTAAAGAGGATGCCCGCACCACTTTCTCAGAATGCTCAGTTGTTCGGTTTGCATCAGAAGACGTGACTGATACCAAAGAGATTATATCGTTCGTATCCGCTGAGATGGTTGTTGAAGTAGTATTATCTCGTGATTGTGATGAGTGCTTCAATTCAGAGGAGGCCACTGTCGACTTGACACCAATAACACATTTTATTGTGACACAGGTACGCTATAGACTTCCCAGATATTGCATAGGCCAGCCTTAGAAGTACTAATTGCTGCCTAGTTTATATGTCTTCCTGATTTTTTTGGGCTTTCGAAATAAGCCCACGTATACCAATTACTTTTTGTTGTAATCTTGCCTTGCCCTTACTTGACGCAATTTATACTTTGAATGTGATTATTTACTTATCTTAGGCTATGAGATGAAAATTCTGAATTAATTCAGATTATATTCTTAGATTTCTAAGCACATAAAGCAGTTTAAAACCAGATCCATTGAAACCAAATTCATTCGTTTTTTTCAATTGATCCTAACATGATGTTAAAGTAAAAATAAGAGTTTAATTTTGATATACTGATAATGTAAAATAATTTTATATTGTCATCTACACAAAACATTTAGTTTGGTGATGTTTCAGATAGTGGGTATAAAAGTCAACTATCATAATTTATGTGGCAATACATAATTGATGACTATATAAAAAATTTTTGTATTGTTAGTGCATAACAATTAAATCCTAAAAATAATTAGAATTCTAAAGTATGAAGAAGGCTTTATTAAATTATCAATCTTCATTTTAAAGATTTTGTCTCATAAAAATTTCCGTAAAAGCAATAACAGAATTAATTAATCTCATACTTTCACACAACAGTTATGGACCAAAAAAATAATAATAATTACTTCCATCACGTTTAAAATGGCGACACCCTATCAAAAGAATAAGGCAAATAAAAATAATAATAATTACTTTCATCACATCTAAAATAACGACACCCTATCAAAAGAATAAGGCAAATGTTATTTCGATACTTACACCTAAAAAGGATGTCCAATTGAAATAGCCACCGGACACCCATTTTTGTGTGTTGAAATATCAATGCTCAAAGAATAATATAGTTTCCTATATAAATATTGAGTTTCCAGCTTAATTATGGCATTTCTATCTTATGCACACGTCTAAATAATTTCCCTACTTTATTAGCAGCTTCATTTGTTGCATTGCTGTTGCTCTTGGCTTGCTGCTTCAGGAGAAAGCTCTTGCCCTTTACTCATGGCTTTTGGAATAGAGATCTTCCAACCGATGAAATAATATTTGAACGCTTTCTAAAGCAACACGGCTCTCTGCCAACCAGAAGGTACTGTTATTTTGAGATAAGGAAATTCACTAACTGTTTCAAAGTCAAATTAGGCCAGGGAGGATACGGGAGCGTGTATGAAGGAAATCTACAAGATGGGCGTCTTGTTGCTGTCAAGGTTTTAAGTGAACTCAAGGGCACTGGTGAGGAATTCATCAATGAAGTTGCAAGTATTAGCAGGACATCTCATGTTAACATCGTCACACTTGTGGGGTTTTGTTTCCAAGGCTCCAAAAGAGCGCTAATCTATGAATTTATGCCTAATGGATCTCTTGAGAAGTTCATATATGAAGAAAAATTCTATGATAGTTGGTTGGCAATTGCATTGCAACACTTTGTATGACATTGCAATTGGTGTTGCCAATGGTTTAGACTATTTGCATAGAGGCTGCAGTATAAAGATCTTGCATTTTGACATAAAACCTCACAACATATTGCTTGATGAAGATTTCTGCCCAAAGATTTCAGATTTTGGACTTGCCAAAATATGCCCAAGAAAAGAGAGCATTGTGTCCATGATGTGGGCAAGGGGAACTATTGGATATATTGCTCCTGAGGTGTTCTCAAGGAATTTTGGTGAGGTGTCTCATAAGGCTGATGTCTATAATTATGGCATGATAGTTTTAGAAATGGTGGAAGGAAGACACACTAAAAATGTTCAAGTTGATTGTTCAAGTGAATTATATTTTCCACATTGGATATATAACGGACCTGAGCTAAATCAAGATTTCGGATTGCTGTGTGTCAAAAATGAAAGTGGTAGAGAAACAGCGAGAAAGATGATAGTAGTGAGCTTATGGTGCATTCAGACTGATCCTTCATTTAGGCCATCAATGAATAGAGTGATGGAGATGCTAGAAGGAAGCTTGGGCTCACTGAAATTACCACCAAAGCCCTTTCTGCGTTCTTCTCCGACCTCTCCGACTCATTACTCAACTCAAATATTTGAGACCTTGTAAAAATAACCTTACGTAGCTCTATGAAGTTGCTTATAATCCTTTCTGCGCTCGTTCTCATGCTTTGCGTGATTTCCGTTGATGTTTCCTTCCTTCAGCTTATCTTCCTTGTGACGATTCTTAACATTCATAACGGCTTCCCTATCACAGATAAGTACAAATAGTCTCATTTGTGTGCCCTTCCACAGATGATTTTGGGTTTAGCTGTGCTCACTTGGTTTATGCACAGTTCCTTATAACCACAGCAGTGCATTCTGTTTTCATTAGAAAAGCAAAGCAGGAATAGGTTCATGGAAATTTTATCTTTGGTAAACAGGTTTGTGTGAATATTTTGCCAAGCGGGTCTTTCAGGATGATAGAAACATAACTCTCATTCACAGGGATTTGTTCACCGGTTGAAGTTGACTAGGAATATTAAGTCCGATCCTCAATTCCACGTAGTTGAAGATATATATGATGTTCGATTCATTTATAACATGATCAATATGATATTCTATTATTCTTGAATAATGAAATTTGTCTATTATTCCATTATTCCACCAAAATTGTTCGTAAGGATGTTACTAAAATTGGCACTCTTAACATGGAGCAGCTATGTTCAATCAAGATGATTCTCTGTTGCTTATGCGCACTGCTTTGCGATTCGTTGGTTCTACGAGAAAGGTAATCGAAAAAGCAGTCCTATAGCTTTACAAGCATCATAAAAATGTGCGTAACCTTATAATGCGGTAGAGGTTCGCAAGGTTACAAGGAAACCTTAAGACCGTTCCTAATAACTTGTAACTTTCACATATAAAATATATTAAAAAATTTGAGATAACATAGTCATGCATGAACCAATGGACATACAACAATTAATGGTTCATGAGAATTTTAGAAACATGATTTTATGATTTTAAAAACAAACTGTAATACAAAACAGAGGTCACGCTTGACATGAAGCAGTGACAGAACTAAAAATTTTGACAGGGGAGTCAAATTAGTTAACATAAATAATATAAAATAAAATAAATTATCATATAGAAAATATAAAATGAGTCATTATATAATATTTTTTTATACAAATCATGGATCAATTAGAGTTTATTTTGTCATTTATTCTCCCTTTTTTCTTAACAATGAAGTCAATAATTTTCTTTAGAAACATCTTCTAGGCTCAACATAGAAAAATATGCATATCAATGTATTATTAAACATCAAAATTGAGTATCATAAATAACAAACTAATAAGCAGAAACTCCACTAAGCGGATGAAATAAGTTAATAAAAGAAAAATATTAAAAAACATATTCTAAAATTATTTATATGTTTTATATTTTTACATTACACGTACTACTATATCAAAACACTTTTATTATTTATTATATATATTATATATAGAGATGATTGAATTTTTTAGGGGGTCTATAATATAAAATATACATATAACTATATAATAAATTTGCAAAACTTGGGGAAACGTGGCACCCTGGTCCCTTTCCCTCCGCCTTTGACAACAAGAGAAAAAAATTGTAATTCAAAACTTATATTTTGACTTTATCCTAGCATATATTGTAGTAGCACTCGGACTGGGCAACGTAAATAATTACCAGTCATCACTTTTAGTAGCATAGTTTAATTTGCCTTTCGAATGTAATATAATAACCATCTGTATGGTATTATTCCAGTGTGTGAAATCCAATGAGTTCCTTTATCTTTTTCAATTGACAGCCGCATTCTTTTTAATACCTGATCTCAGATGTGTAAAGAAAATTTCCAAATTAAATTACTGCCCTATTTCCATCCATGATAATGGCATTAGTCTGGCACTCCAAATTCAACCGTAATGAAGCATCACACTTGGATTCAAGACATCTTAGGCTCTCTACTCATTTTGTATCTTAGCTTAATGTATTTTTGCTATCGATTATTGATTATCATCATCATCATCATTAGTGATCATCACTTTTTAGTTCTTAACTTTAAAATTCAGCATCTTATAGCATTTCCAATATTTACTCTGTTCCTTCGCATGGCGTTACTTTCTTAGCATTCTAAATTCAATAACCTCCGTAGCTGTAACAGTTACTCGTGCTAGTCATGCTCCTTAGGTAATATTAGAGTTGGTAACACCTAGACGTGATAAACAATTAAACACTTTATAGATGTGAATGAAAGTACATCCAAATTTGTGGAGGGTAACGAATAAATGAAGCATGATAAATAGTAATTCACATTGGGACCTATATATCACTGTTCACGTAAATAGTATTATACAATGAAACACGTTAATATTACTCTAGTGGGGCTCGTGTCATTATTTGTGAATAGTACTATATAGTGGGACCCATATCATTATTTATGAACAATACTTTGTTACTATTCATATTAACAAAATAGATCAAGAAAACTGTATGCCAAATTTTAACATGAAATATCCTCCTATAATTTTGAGAGAAAAACTATGGACTAAACTCTAAAAAATATTCCACTATACTTAAAGAGTAATTACAATATAATGTATCCTTAGTGAGATTCTCTTCTACTATAATTTTTAATATTACAGAGATCTAGAAAATATATCCAAATCTCCCAGTATATGCTCACATTATACTCTTAGAATTTCTTTACACATACTTTTTTTATTTTTCTCTCACTGTAAATTACTAATCCTACTTCTAAAATAGCAGAAGAAATGCATTTCAAACTTGGGATGGATAAAACGGTTTCAGCCTTGCTCGCGACTTTAGAGTCACCATACAAAAAGTGCAAAGTAACTCCCCAACAACTTTCCGGTGCTTTTGGTGGATACTGCAAGATTTTTCTTTATTAAATTATTGAAATATTACAAGCCTAAAATTCTTGACTTTCGTGGCAATACAAAGCCACCTTTTCTCTCTACTACATAAGACGGAGTAAGAAAATGCCAAAACACCTGCTGGTGGATGCCTTTTTGGAGAGACATGGGCACCTTCAAATCAAGAGGTATAGTTATTCTAAGATAAATAAAGTGACCAACTCCTTAAGAAACAAATTAGGCCACGGGTATTTGGATGTGTATACAAAGGACAATTACAGGATGGACACCATGTTGCAACCAAGATACTAAGTGAACTGAAATGTGACGGTGAGGAGTTCATCAATAAAGTTGCTAGTATGAGCAGAGCTTCCCATGTTAACATTGTTGCTCTTCTTGGGGTTCTGCTTTGAAAGTTCTAAACAAGCTCTAATATATGAATTTATGTCTAATGGATCTCTTGATAAATTTATCTATGAAGAAAATGACGTTACTACAAGTCAAGCCTTATATGACATTGCAATTGGTGTTGCTCGAGAACTAGAATACCTGCATAGAGGGTGCAATACAATAATTTTGCATTTTGACATAAAGCCGCACAACATTCTCCTGGATGAGAATTTTTGCCTCAAAATTTCAGACTTTGGACTTGCAAAAGTTTTCACAAGAAAAGAGAATTTGGTGTCAATATTTCGTGCTGCAGGAACTATATGATACATTGCCCCAGAGGTATTTTCTAGGAATTTTGGTTTGGTATCACATAAGTCAAATATTTATAGTTATAGAATGATGGTCTTAGAAATAATTGGGAAAAGAAAGAACATCAAGGCTGGAGCAGAAGCTTCGAGTGAAATATATTTTTCTTGTTGGATATACAATTGTCTTGCGTTAAATCAAGAAGTTGATATGCATGGTATAAAAGATGAACTTGATATGGTGGTGTGTAAAAGCTCATATGGAGATTTATTTGACAAAATTTGTGTAGGAATGCGATTGACAATATAAGTAGCATGTTTACATCGTAAGAACAAAAGAGTTTAGGGAGTTTAAGCAGTTTAGACTGAAAAAGAAGAACTCTTGCAACACTAGGAGGTGCTGATGCTTTCATTCTACCTTGCCATTTTGCTGTGGGGTTTCTATGCAACTACTCTCATGCAAAATTCCTTTGGAATTAAACAAATGTGGCATAGCAAATTCAACACCATTACCTGTCCTAACTTTCTTAACACAAGCATCGAATAGTTTATCACCATTTTAGAAGTTTTTCTTTGTTCTAATGTTTTGGGCCTTTTGGGTTTGTGGGGTTTTGGATATTTTTTATTTAAATGTATTTGTCATTTTAGTAATTAGGATGTATTTCGGGCTAAACTTTTCTATTTTTGGGGCCGAACATATGTTAGTGGATTTTTCCAAAAAAAAATGAAAGAGAACAGAGAAAAAAAAGGAGTCTTACAAAAAAAACAATAATAATAATAATAAGTTCATTTTTTATTCCATAGGACAGCAATCATTCGTCATTCTCAAGTTTCATAAGAGTGTAAGAATTTGTTGTATATTTTATGTTATCTTAAGCCATGCGCAAAAGTGAAATTTTATTTATTTATTTAATAAAATCAACCCAACGCACACTTAGGGGTTGTTTGGAATTTTTTTTATGTTTTTAAAACTATTTTGAAAACAAAATTTTGAAAACTATTTTGGGGAGTAATTAATAAAATTAACTAATTACAAATGTGTCACATATTCATTCTTATTTTAAAAAATAGAATTCCAAAAAATCTTTCAGTTGTTTTCTAATTTTTGCTTTCAAAACATAAAACTCATTTTTTTTTTGTTTTTAAAATCAATTTGAAAAGAATAACTAACCAAACAAGTTTTTTTCATTTTTGTTTTTAAAAGCTAAAAATTGTTTTGCAAAATATTTTCCAAATAGCCCCTTATTTTCTACAGAAATGACGTGATTTTGAATTCCTCATTACACCAAAAGATACATCGACACAACCAATAACTCTCAAATCAAATTTTTTTAAAAAATTTTGTTCTTTTTTTGCTCTTTATTTTTATTTATTTTATTTTATTTTTATACATAGTTGTGATCTTTTAAGGGGAAGAATAAATGTTATCAAATTATAAATTAATTTACATAATAAACTCTAGGGTAACCATATTTATACAGTTATATTAGGGATGTAGTAGGATAAAATTTTCATCATTCTCTAGTCATAATTAGTCCCCGAACTTGAACATTTTAAAAAAAAACCAGTTTTATAAATGAAAAGATTTTATAATTTTAGCTCTAATTAAAATTGATAACAACTCCATTTTTTCTAAATTAATTGCCATTTTTATCGCAACGTCCTTCGGGGAGTGGTAACCCTCCGGTGTATCTTCCAAATCCTTCAACAGATTACAAGATCTTTAACCGGATTACTCCTGTATTTGTTCCCAATCCTTTAAGATTGTATATGTGAGGTTATTAGGCTTGGGCTAAATCTCTGTTGACTGAGAGATGCGACTTCATTCAACAGTCTAGTTTGTTGTTTTTGGCTATCAAGAGTATGTACTTCTATTTCAGTAGTAAAATAGAGGATAACTGTGTGGACATAATCTTCAATTTAGGGTCGGTTGATCTACAATTGTGCCCAAAAAATCTTAAGTGAAACTTCAAATTATTCTGTTTTATGATCGAGGGAGGAAGAGGGTAATAAGCACGTCGGCCGGTCTTCGGATTTAAAATTTCCACAAACATTGGAATGCCTAATGAATGGAACGGAACAGTTCTCAAGTCAACAATGATTGCGACATTCAGTGAAGTCAAGTCTGAGCGTGGCAGAAAAGCATTACAAAATATTCTCGTGTCCCCCAGTGGCATATTGCTGATGACGTTGGGGGAGCAGCAAGCTATTGAAGTTTTAACATGTACAACGATATAATGATAGTGTTTCGTTGGGTGTAATATTTAAAATTGGAAATTAAACCTGCTAATTTCATTTTTTATCTCGTAGATAATGAATATTTTGAGAGCGAGAAAACACGAAAAAAAAAATTCAGGTTTGATGCAGTTGGTCCGGCGTCGTGAGCGACGGTGCAAGGGCGGAGGTGCTTCGCAGTTTGCGGCGACGGTCCATGGTTCAGGTTCGATGTGGCTCGGCGCGAGCGAGGAGAGAAAAATGAAGGGCAGCCCGCCGGCGCGCGGCTTGTCGGCGCCATGCGCGACGGCACGAGGGCGAAGCGACGGAGGGTGATGGCAGTGCAGGTTTCGCGGTGGCTGTAAAAGGAGGTGGTGGAGGTTTCTGGGCTCCCGGATAAGGCAGAATGGGGGGTGATGATGACAGAGACTTCGAGGTTCGTGGTGGTGGTCGATGATCTGAATGACAAATCTAAATGGGCATTTGTTTTCACTGAAAACAGACCAAAAATTAAAACACAGAAAAAAAAAAGCATGCCCAAATCTGCAGTGAAAATCACACCAGCAAATGCCTCCATCTTCATCGGAAATATTAGTAAACTCCAAATAATACTCCTTCTTCATGGTAAATAGTTAAATACACAAACCAAAAAGGGAAGACAATAAACAAAAGTGAATAAATGTAGTAGTATCGAAGCTCCCCACTCCTCCTCCACCATACTGGTGCTGGTTGAGGATCTGAGTGAAAGAAGATGCTGGACAAACCAGATCAGTCTCAAAGGTGTTTAACAGTGGAAGTAGATCTGATTTCAGTTTCCTTTTCTTTTGTTTTTTGTTTTTTTATTCAACTTAATGTTAGCAATTTAATTTATTGAAAGAGGATTAGTGCAGACTTATAAAATTTATAGACTTGCATCTTTAAATAATTTGTGACTGAAAATTTACTACGTGTTCCACTAACTAAATCAAGTAATATTTTAAATGGTTATGATTAAATCACAACCCTTAGATTTAAAAGGGTACCAGTATTTTCGGGTACGAAAGTAAAAACCTTATTTAAAAGGGTTATTTCTCAATTTGTAAAATATATTAACACAAGAAAATAATTTCCCTGCTTGCCGTTAACGCAAGGTTAGTGGGGTTTTTTTTTTTTTTTCTTTTCCGTGATGAAGCCAGTAATTTACCCTCAATGATGTAGCCTTACATGTCAGCACCAAAAGACAACACCAAAGACATTGATCTTGCACAACACCAGAGCATTTCCCCCCACAGTTAGAAAATTTTATTTTAACACCCAACATCCATGTGGGTTTCATCTGATACGTGAGAAGTGATGGAGAGAAAAAAAATAAATAATAAAATTTATATATTTTGTAAGTAAAATATTTAGTTGTCTGAGAGAGTTAGGTATTAAAATAGTAAAGCTAATAATTAAAGCATGCGAGACTTAAACAACATACTTGAGTGGGCCAAAATTAAGGGACCCTTTGTTTATAAAATTTTTCAATTATGTGAAAATCAAAAATCAAATTTATTCTGTTTTACTATACATTTTATTGCTTCTTAAAAATTTATTTTTATATTTTTTAAGAAATTAAAATATTAAATTTTTAAGAAGAATTTGTTAAATACTCACAATAAATACTTTTGCAATATGTATTTAAATATAAAATAATTTATTTAAATATATCCTACTTATACGGCTTTGTAGCATTCTTCTAAAAGTAATGTTATGAAAATAATAAAATTACACAATAAATATATATTATAAGATATGATAAGTAAATAAAAATTATTCATCACATTTAATAATTATAAGATGCATAATATATATATATTTTATAATTTTATCGTTCCTACAAAATTATCCTTCTCCTACCATTGCTGACTTTTTTTGGGGCTCCTCCTACCATTGCTGAATAGTCTTTGGCTTTTTAAAATTATTTGGGCCCGATACAAGTTGGCAATAGAATAGTCTTTCTTCTGGGGCTTAAAATTCTAAAAAGCTTTTATTGGAGAACCAGTCGTTTTGCTATCTTTGACGACTGACGTTGACTTTTGACCAAAAAGAAAGGGGCACTTACGTCTACTTCAAGCAGCGAAGACACTCCGTAATTAACACATCTCCGTCAGTGGGGTCGGCTAATTACCCTTGTGGGCAAGTATTTCTCAAATGAAATTGACCTAGAAACTTGATGCCGTGTAACCAAAAAAAGAAACTTGATGCCGCATATTTCCTTAAGAGTTTAATTTAGATATATTATAGTGTAAAATTTTTTATCCAATCATTTAATCACAATTACATGTTACTATATAAGTATAATAAATTTGATTCTCTTCTTACTATTTTAAAAGCTATGTATAGAAAGATTTATCTGAATAATGTAAAGAAAATTTACATTCTCGGAGTATTTAAATCAAAGCATTCATCAAATTCTAAACTTATGCTTTCATGTTAATTTTATTTTAATGTTATATATTATACCAGAAAAATGTTGTATCTGTGTTCTATGTTGTATACGTGTTTTGTAGGTTTTTTTTTCATAAAATTTGTTATTCAACAAAATAATACTTGAAAAGAAATAATGTTGTACACACAATTATTTGAAAATTAAAACAATTCCTAGCATCTTTCCTATTACAATTTAAGAGGAATATATTTTACACTTATTATTTAAACAATTTTTGAGCTTCGACACTTAGAAGATAATATATAAATAATTAAAAATTGAATTAAATTTATAATAAATAAAATGAAAAGGCTTAAAATTGTCATGATATTATTTCATCAAACCCGCATCCTCACATCACACTCCACAATTTTTGTGTTGTAGTTCTCTTCATCTCCCCAGCCCTCTTCTCTAAGCCCAAAAATGAACAAAAACATCAACTCCTTCTCTTCTCCCCTCCTGATTCACTCATACATCATCCTCTTCTCCCTCGTAACCAGAACCGCCTTGTGTCTTGTGGACCCTTACTTCGAAGCATGTAAACCCCAAACCTGCGGCAACCAGACCATAAGCTACCCATTCTACATCCAAGGAAGACAAGAGCCCTTTTGCGGGTACCCTGGTTTTGGTATCTATTGTGGCAGTGATGGCTTCCCAATCCTCTATCTGTCTAGCACCCCTTACATCATCGACCAAATATTCTACGACAACAAATCACTCAGAGTGTCCAATGCTGTTTTTTCTAGATTAAGCGCCAATAACACAGGTTGTCTTTCTCTCACACAGAACCTCACTCTTCCTCCCACCAACAAGTTCCGTCTTGCTGTTCCAAACCGAAAGGACATCATATTATTCTACGGCTGTGATTTGTCATCGCTAAGAGGGGTGGAACAGCACTCAATTGGGTGCTATGCAGAAAACCAAGAGAGTTCGGTTCTGGCATTGTATAAGGAGGATAAAGATCTAGGATTGGTGTCCAAGAGTTGCAAGGGTGAGGTGGTGGATGTGGCGGTGGAAGATGGGGAAGGAGGAATTGAAGAGGCGCTGAGAAGAGGGTTCTTGTTGAATTGGACGGCCAGTGATTGCAGCTTGTGCAATAGCACTGGAGGGCGGTGTGGCTTTAATGCAACCATTTTCACTTTCAGGTGCTACTGCACTGATACAGCTCATGCTTCGAATTGTCCTATTATTACGGGTTTGTCTCTTCCTTTCCCCTCTTTGATGACTTTGACATCGTCTGTGCTAGATTATTTTGATCAAAAGGACTTTTGTTAAAAAATAAAAAGTATTTATGTCTTTTTATATGTTTGAGGAGTGATACTGACACATTTTCATACCTACACCGAGTTAAAAGTTAAAAATTTATGTATAAAATGTTGAAAACTTGTATGCAAAAATTATAAATTTTTATGCAAAAAGTTATAAACAAGTACGTAAAAACTTTTTGTATATTAGTTTACAACTTTTTGTATCTGGGTTTACAACTTTTTACATGTTGGTTTACAACTTTTAACTTGGTGCAAGTATATAGTGTAAATATGGTGGTGTATGTTTACCATTTCTCTATATGTTTAGGTAAAAATTTGTAATAATAACATTATTATTAAAAGGAGTACAAAAAATATTTTTTTGTGTAGAAGTTAAAATTTATCATACAAAAATATTTTATTTCATAAAAAATGTTTTCAAATAAAAATAAAGTTTAATTTTGATTTATTAATAGTGTAAAATAATTTTATATGGTCAACTAATTAAATTTTTCAATTTGTATGACTTTTAAAGTAATGAGGGTGAAAATTAATCGTTTTTACTTGACATCTTAATATATAATTGGACGAATATGTAAATTTTTTTTACAATATTGATACATCAAAGTTAATTTCATAAAAATATTTTTTAATATTTAGATCTAAACATAAATTAATGTTGGATAAATAAGCATATCACCCTTGAAATTTCTTAAAGCATCACTCAACCCCATTCCTCAAACAAAATAACACTCCACCCCATTGCCAAGTTGAGCTAATGGCTCTCACAACTTGGTTATAAGTCATCCCTTTTCTAGGAGGCGGTTTATTAGGTGGTGATTAGTGAGTTTGTCACCACGGTGACAAAATTTCAAAGCAAGTTCTTATATAGGAAGGACTTGATGAGTTTGTCACCATATCCTTCCAAAATCTGATCCTTTAATAATTGAGTGCAATGGTTAAAATGATATCAATTGTACTTAAAAAAATATATTTATAGTTTAACATTTATAAGTACCATTGTGATAAAAGAATTTGTCCATTTTATCCTCTCATTCTTTCCAAACCTACCCTATCACCCCTCCCAGATTCAGTGGCGACACTACCACCCTCTTCTTACAATAAGTGCTAAGTGCTTCTCACGACCCGATCTGGGAACGTGAGCGGCACGTGAGGGACTAAGTCCCCACATAATGCCTGAATTTATCTTGATTTTCATTATAATTTCATCCAATCATTATTAGTTTCTCAATTTAAATAATGTTACTTGAATTCGTAAAATTGAAGTGCTTCGATGTAAATAACTCTGAGAATTGATTTAATACTTGAAAACCAAAGTATACATACATCATTGATCTGTTACATAAACAAATCCACAATCTGCAGTTCAAATCCATATTTAAACTCCGAAAACAGATGGAGATGTACATATATTCTGAAAATAAATACATGAATCTGAAATTAGAATGCATGGTTTAGCATGCACAACTACTGGAGTACTATAATTTAACATAGCTCAAACTAAGTCTTACTCCAAAGTAAAGCTCACTACTGGAAGCCACTACATCTATTGGAACGGCAACTGAGCAAATATTGAACTTGCATTTGTGAGGAAGAAAGGAGAGGAGTAAGTCAATGGACTCAATGAGTAGATTCTTACCCATCACCTACATGGGACAACCAACAACAATTATACATAAAATATACATGCAACAAACACAAAACCAGTTGGTATTTACATACACAACTACATAAGAAAGCACTTCTAAATTTATTGTCTTGCATGAAATCTCTTAAACTTGTGATGCGGTAAATACTAGAGAAATAGTAATCTCTAGTTATACATAAATATATATAACAATAAAAATCTCTAAATTTACTCTGATCTTTATGGGTTCTCATAAGGCCCCATATTGGACACATAACGAGGTTCTATTCTCTTAATACTCTGGGGATGAGATTGTCATTTAGCGGACAACTTGGTACCAAGGTTAATGATCTCTCACAGGCATTAATTTGCTGTCTGTTTCTCTGTAGTTACAGTCTAAAACTAGTTGTACATAAATCAAATAACTTTGCAAACCCTTAAATCTCTTAAAACTCTAAAAGCTCTATATTCATATAACTCTAACAATATGATTTTATCATAACTGTGAATATGAAATCATACCCAAAGGATTATTAGTTTATAGGCATCGCGATTTAAAAAGCCCATAAAATATATATCTGACCATTGCTATAGATCATACTGAATTCCATACTGTCAATATCATAAAACTGAAATTCTAACATCATATTCTTAAGCTGACATGCTTTCATACACTTGGAAATTCCAAAATCGTATTTCATGATCACATGACTTTATAAGCATGGTAGTTCCAAAATCATAATAACTTCTCTGTTCATGAAAGCTACATTGTACTCTACTCAACATTTTTCCAATATAAGTTAGCTTGATATTCTAAAAGCATATTCTGAAATCCTAAGTCTTGAAAACATAGTAATATTGTAAACTCAGAACATGTTTGACAAAATAGCAAGCTTGCTACAATACATATTTTCCAAATAAATCTTTTCTTGAGCATAGAAGACATTTTCATAGCATACAACATATCAATTATGGTCCCATCGTTTTCTAAAAACACATTTTTCATGCTATAATCAAAACCATGATTTTGCTAGGCTTGGAATAACTTGTAAAATCATGTCCTATACATAATTTCATTTCTAAATTCATGCTTAGCCATTATAATTCTTGGAACATTTCATAATGATTGAAAATAAGGCCATGAGTTTGAACTCACTCACTGTTGGGGCTGGCAGTATGTGGGTGCTAGCAACTTGACCTTGAAAGCTTGAAATGACACCCACAACTGTTATAGAGCAACATATGCATATGAATAATCTATACCAACTTTCTCAATCAACTCTACAAACATTGGGGGAACACCACCCACTTAACGACAATGAGAAATAACAACACCCATAGGATGGAGGAGGAAGAAAGGAGAATGATCTAACATAAATCATAGCTAAATCCTTACCTTGGAGCTTGGATGAGGTCGGATTGAGTGGGGTTGAGCGTGGGGAAATAGAAAAGAGATTTGGGGTTTAGGGTTTCTGTTTTGAAGGTTGAAACCCGAGTGGGGAGGGTTTTAAAGGGGTTGGGGGCTCTAAAACCAAACTTGTATTATTTTGGCATTGTTCCAGCATCGAGGACCCTCACTAGGCAAGCTTACCAAGTTCCAGAATCCCCCTTCGGAGAAAACAGCCTTCGCCAGGCGAGCATGTTGACAGTAGCAAATATGTTCTACACTTTCCATGACTTTAGTGGTTCTGGGGCCTTTTTGGCAATATGGATGGGTCGCGGGGCACACCTAAAGTCGTACTAAATTTGTCTATGGACATATGGACCTGAGGTATTATACTGATTTCGCCACCACCCCTGGCTTTTCATTATGAAGCATAACCTTAGGCATTCTACTAGAGTCCACTTCTTAATCACTGAGACCCAAATTCCACCTCCATTGTTGTTGCCATGGCTGGCTTGAAAAAGGATGCTAAGGAACATGCGTTGATGCTAGTCATGGCAGAGCAAAGGACAAAATGGTGGTGATTTACAGAAACAACATTGATGTTTAAAAGTTAGAGCTATTGATTGCTCCGTCAGTGAAATGGATTTAAAAGAGGGTGAGTCTCAACGCAACAGTAAAATTGCTACCTTATGACTTGGAGGTCACTAATGCAGCTTTGACAAGTGTATCAAGTGGTATAAGCAATAAAAAAGTGAATGGAGTATCATTCCCACATGGATTGATTCAACCAATTATGACGTCCCTAACTTAGAAACTATTTAGACTCGCCAAACGGAGTGGATAATATAAACAAAATAAATAAAATAAAGTAATAAAAATGCTAAAGAAATATGAAAGGTCACAAAGGAAAGAGCACTAGGGATCAAATTTGACAAAGTTGTTTCTATGATGATTGAGCTTCTAGTCTAATAAATATCTAACTCATCAATTGATGGAGAGGAATTCCTAATCTAATTGATACCTAATTCGTTGGCATACCAATCCTCTATAGATTTTAGAACCGAATTGATTTCTCAACTTGAACCCTGAAACTAAAGGTATTACTGATTTGTGAATCCCCATTCAAAGCCTCATGAAATTTCTAATAATCTTTGTCCCTAGACAATTAGGCATTAAGGTTTCTTTTCATCATCTCAATTATGTACCTAGATTCCTCTATGATACATAACTCTATAATCAATCTATAGATCGCGAATCCATGAATAACATTAAGTATAGATAATAGAAACTCAATTGAATAAGAGAGAATTCATAAAGATTGGAAATTTGAAACAATCGTTACATCATCACCCTAGCATAAGGTATTTAGACAAGTAACATATTTAACAAATACAAATTCATAGACAAAATGTATATGCTAAATGTAAATCAAAGAGAAAAGAGAAGAAGAAAGGATACCAATTAAGCACCCTTCCTCCTTGATGTAGTTGCTTAAAATCGTAGCTCCTCCTTAATATCCTCCAAATTGGCCAAGAGAGGCTAAAAGATCCCAAGACGGCCAAAAGACTCCTCTTTCATCCTCAAGATGATGTATTTATAGCTCTCATTTTGTTTTAGGGTTTTATTAATCCTTAATGACACAGATTGGACCCAAACTATTTAATTTTGTGCTTCATTGGGCCTAAAATTAGGCCAAATCACACTTTGGTGCAGGAGGAAATCTGGATCGTCACTTTACAAGCTCTATACCTCTCTCCACAGTTGGAATTAGCCTTCAACTATCAGACTCAAAGTTGTAGATAATTGAATTAGATTTTCAATATTGCAAGAATCACCATAGTTGGACTTCTATAGCTTGAGAAATTGGCAAAATACATGGTAAAAGTCAAGCTGGACAACATAAAAAAAATAGCATCTTTCAATCTTACAACTAAATTTTCACAAAGCAAATCTTAGAACTGGGTTAAGAGATAAACACCAAAGTTGTAGAGCACATCTTGAGCTTTTCAAAACATTTTTATTTGTTCAAATCCAATCTCTTTAAAGAGTAGTATGAATTTTCAACTATAGTATTCTCTATAAATCTTTTCAAATTAGCTCCAAAAATATCTTTCTTGTAAAGTTGATTAAAAGTAAGCTCTCAAGCCACCAAATTCACCTAAAAACCACCAAATTAAAATTAGTTCCAAAAATTTCACAAAAATCCAAATTTAATATGAAAGTGCTAATTTCACTAAGTCAATCGCTAAAAATCATATCAAAACAAGCACGACCAGAAGTGTGTCTTTTACACACGTCAAAATACCCTAAACTTAAACCACTGCTTGTCCTCAAGCAATAAAAAAAAATAAACAATAAGAACCAAGAGTATTATTTCATCCACCAAAATAAACATTAAAATGCTAGGCTTTGGAGAAAACTTGAAGGACATCCTCATGATCTACATTGACACAAATAAGGGTATCAAAAGTTCATCAAGTATTCTCATTCAACAAAGGGCAAATAAATCAAACCAGTGCAATCTTTTGTACCAAAATCAAGAATCTATGGTACCCAGATAAGACAATATTCACCTCACAACTGTAGTTGACCCAATGACACAATGACTAATGATGATGATAATAATGCTCCTGTGTCCCAATTCCCATAGGCAAAATCCATATCCTTATCTCCACTAATGTAGTGCACACTTTCAAAGGATCACAAGGTCTTTATATGGCTTGTAATGTGCCTAAAAAGGCAAACTACTGAAAGAAAGAAGGGGTATAGAGGGTATGTAAATATGAGAGAGTCATGATAAAGAAGATTAAAAATCACAAGGGACCTATACAAGGGAGATTTCTTCTTTTATTTAGAACAATTAGCATATTTTCCTTTTCTTTTTTTTTTCCTTACACTTTTGATTTGCAATTCATTACATTTTTTTATTTCTTTTTCCACCCCAAACTCAGTTTCACTTCATTACTTGGGTGGGTTTTTTCTTCCCTGATGCTAGCTCACATTTTTTTTTCATATTTTCCTTTGTTTTTGACATTTTTGAATTTAATCCCTAAATGGATTTGTGACTTCCATGCTCAATCCTCTCTAATAGAAAAAAAAAACACTTTTGGTGGATAACTTTTTAGGCTAAGGACTAGGTATAATGTGGGTCATGAAGAGAAGTATGGGTAAAAATAGGCTCAAAGGGGATAAACAATGAATTCTAATGCAAAATGGGTGGCCTAATGCTATAATAAGGTTAAAGAATAAAATACCTTAATCACTTCCTTCTAAGTGCACACTAGGATTTGGCTTCAATAGGGAATAAGGAAATTTTTCTAGAATTGGTGGGTTATTACAAAAACTTGGCAAATATAGGCTTTCTCTAAGCACTCAAAAAACTCAATCAAAAGTCACTCAAAATCCAAAGGTAAGATATGATGCCCAAAGCTAAATATGCAAGACTATCATGAACAAATGCAATTAACCCAAAATTAAATGATCATGATTCCATCCTCATCGATCTCTACTCATATCACAAGCAATACTTTCATTTTATCTCAAAATAGAAAAAAAACTATATTGAATTTGACATGATTATGACATAACTAATGATGAATGATCATGTTTGAGGGGGGAAAAAACTGTAAACCAAAACAAAAGCAAATAAAACAAATAAGAAAAAAATCTTTTTGGGCAGCCGACAACTATACACTCGCCCTATAAAGATTGTGAAACTCAAGGAGGCACTTAAGCCGAATGGACACCAACCTACAAAAAAAAAAAAATCCTGACATTAAAAAAGTTTCCTAACACTAAGTGAAGCCATAAGGATATACACCCCAAACTTAAAATGTGGCAATGCCTGCAGTGACACAAATATAATCAACATGAACCAAATTGAGGGAATGAAGTCTTTAAACAAAGAATTATGGTCTCTATCCCTAGGTCTAAGCTATGTACTAAGTTTTTGAATACCCACACAACTCACGAAATCAATTCATGGGTGATCAAGCCAAGAAAAGCATTAAGAGCAAAGAAAGAAAGAAACTCAATTAATATTGGAGGATTAAGCATTGAGACCAAAGGTAAGCTGCAAGAAAACCTGGAACACAAGCACACATGAGTTCTTTTCACTTATATTCGTGGGCTTTTTTTTTTTTTTGGGTACACATTCGTTGCTTTAATCTGCTTTCACTTTCACAGGTTCTTTGATATTTCCATCAAAATTTGTGAAATATTGTTTATTTCACTATAAAGTAAAATGCCCCAAGCCCAGTTCCTTGCTCTTATATCAAAATCAATATCAGATAGCTCTCGACAGAATTGACCATGATGCGCTTAGCTAGTCTAAGTTCTCTTGTTTTCTTTAATATTCCAAATTTAGCATTGACTTCATAGGTTGGGTGATTTGTCTAAGTTCTCTTGGATAGCAAGGTCTGAGTTTCATTGGTTGACTGTCTAAAATTGTTCATGCAACACTCCGCATTAACACATGTTTTTCTATGTATTTTTAACCTACACTTCGTATCTGTATTGTTTGAACTAAATTGTTTATTCTTTTTGCTGCTACAGCGAAAAAGGATTATATATTTTCAATTCATGTCTGCAATAGTTTTGTCGTAAAAGGCAAATAGTAGTCCAGTTAATCAACTAAATTCAAACACATGAACTGAAAGATGGAGATAGAATTTTTCTTCTCCCACAATAACACCTCTGCCCCATAGCCAACTACTGTCACGACCCGACTTGGATTGTGACCATCACTTAAGGAATCCTATCCCCATGTAGGCATCGTGATCGCTGCGCCGTACTATATGCATACTTTACTCATAAAATCAATTTAAACATAGATCAATTTACATATTTAACTCATAACAAATTTGAATAACCTTTTTTCCAAACTAAAATCCGATACATGTAGCTGTGACATAAATCAAACTGAGTTGTTCGTTTACAAAAGATTCATGAAAGCTATACCAATTTTAAATACAAAATGAATCATGATATATCCAGAATGCAAAATGTAGGAATCTGTGATTCGAGACCCTGCTTGTCACATCACTGGAATCAACCATAACTTTTGTTTGTATCATAAGTACCAATACTCTAAACATGATAATTATATACGTAATTATAATAACTGTTTCTAACAACTAAAATGCAATGCTCAGTCCCTAGCGAACATGAGTTGTGAGCACCTAACCAGGTCCTGTTTTCCTCTGGTTTCTAAAGCTTGCCTCCATGGTTGTTTAAAGGGATTGCCTCCATGGTCATTTAAAGTGATTACCTCTATGGCTGCTTAGTACACCACCTCCTTGGCAATTAGATGTATCAAGGTTAACTACTTTCTAAAGATGAATTGTAACTTTGTTTAAAATCCCTCATCATACAACCAACAATACTAAAATTTCACATTTGCTTGGCTTCATGAAAACTCTTAAACTATTAATATTCTAAGAGCTTTGGGTTCACATAACTCTAATAGTCTGACCTTAATATAACTGTGGCCATGAAATCATGTCCAAGGGATCACCCATTTGCAGACATTGTGATTTCGAAGGGCCATAGAGTATGTAGCTGTCAATTGCTAAGAATCATAGGAAGCTCCATGCTCTAAAACCTTTTTAACTGAATTTTTCTAAATTTGTAACATCTGTCACATTAGGGCGCGCTTACATATCGTTGTTCCTAGTTTGAGCATAACACCTGAATGCAGATATTGTTCGCTTTGGTCCTAACTAGAAGCCCCTCACAGATTTGCTCTTCCGGGATCGGTGTGCCAGCCAGCAAGGATGCTGGCCCCCACTAGGAGGGTGGAACTAGTCCCACATCTGTTGGGGAGGGAACGAAACATGCCTTATAAGGGTGTGGATACCTCCCCCATTCGTCAAGAGTGCCTAGTTAGGTCCTAAAGCGGACAATGTCTGCATGCCAGGTGTCACACTCACACTGGGGATGGACAGATGTTACAAAATCATATCTAAATCAACTCACAATCTAGTCTCTAAATCATAAACTAACTATTTCTCTAAAACTTTGTTCTAGGCTCTTGTTTAGATTTAAAACTCTATCGATAACTACCCTACTCTTGGAATCATAAAACCTCTAGGTACATACATGTATAAAATCATAATTATATTTTAGCTCTTTAATAAAATCACTTTAGCAACAAAGGTCCCATGAGTTTATGAAAATATGATTTCATAAAGGGCTAGGTTCATTAAGCGAAACTCTGTCGTTTTGGTATTGTTCTATCATTAGGGTATTCGCTGCAGTGAGCCTACTGCTGCTCTCACTCACTGCAATGAGACTGTCTGACAAAAAGGGGTTAGATGGGCTCGCGAGGTTGTCTAGTAAACACAAGTCAGACAAGCTTGCTTGTTCGCTGTAGTGAGTTTTCTGCATAATTTTGCAGAACTTGCAACTGCAACATGGTTTCTAAAATTTGGGGCATTCCTGACTATAGCGGTGGGTCTTGGGGGACCCTAGGGCTATACTGAGTTTGTTTACTGACATATGTACACGGGATATTACAACTGCCCAACTTCGTTAGTTAAAATTCCATTACATGCTTTCTCCTTCACAAGCACTATGCAAGACTTCGAGGACACACGTGATTGGGCTAAAATTGTAGTTGAGTGCAAAGGAATGGGAAGCTGTCCTTAGTTCAAGTGAGTCCTTGAGAATTGAGGATCATGCTCATATAAAGTTGCTGGAAGCCACAAATTTTGTCTCATCTTTCTACTTATCTTTGCTTATCATTGCTTGACAATTCCCTTTCTTTTGCTTATCTTTGCTTGCTTCATAATAGCTCACACCCCCCCCCCCTCTCTCCAAAATCTCTTTTTCTCTTATATATTTAGATCACTGCTTCTCTCAGTTTCTGCTTCTAGTCTTAGCTACGGATGCAAAATGTCTCCTCTTTTGCTTGTGAGACACTTGGGGGCGTAAGTTTCCTTTCACGCTCACTCAATACCTACCCACACCGTGGGGCATTGGCAGTACATGGCTCCCATGATCAGCTTCCAGAGACACACAAAAACACCCCGCTAGCCAATACACTATACTGGCAGGAAGGTTTTATGTTCAATTTGTGGAATAATACCATAACTATCACAGATGATACTCTACGTAACTATTTGAATTACAACGTTCCAAGACAGTTATCAGAAAAAGACAAGCCAGGTACTAACGACCGCTTTTCATGTCTATCTAATGACATCGCCGTTAAGTACAATTATCTAATCATTGTGGCAGGTGATATTGGTCACGAAAGATGCCAATGTCAGCTCAACAGCTAGGGAAATTCTATTGCGCCAGCGGTATTTAGATACTCAAATCGAGTAAAATGCTTTAAGTAATCTAGTCAGCTACAAACTATGCTAGGACATGTGGCTATAGTATGGTATGCTTATGTTTAATAGAATTTAATTTCTATCCACGGTAAGTGGTAAAACTTTTCTATTTAATATATTAGTTTTGAAAAACTAAATAATTGCTTCATTTTCAGGTAGCACTAGCACTAGCAGAAGTTGGGTTGTCGCTCTAACACTCGGACTGGGTAACGTTAATAATTATCATTCATTACTTTTAGTAGCATAGTTTAATTTGCCCTTCGAACATAATATAATATAATAATCCTCTGTATGGTATTATACCATTGTGTGAAATCTAATGAGTTCTTTTATCTTTTTCATCAAGAAAAAAGAAGAAGAAGAAGTTCTTTTATTCTTTTTCAATTGACAACCACATTCATTTTAGGGTTTGTTTAGTTTTAGTTTTCATTTTCAATTTTCAGGATTTTATGAAGGAAATAGTGATACTGAAAATTGAAATTTTTTAGTTTTCAGAATTTTCAGTATTTCCTTTATAAAATCTGAAAAACTAGAAAACTTAAAACTCAAACCAAACAGGTTCTTAATATCTTATCTAAGACCTGCAAAGAAAATTTCCAAATTAAAATACTGCCCTATTTCCAACCATGATGGTGGCCATGCCAAAGTCAACCGTAATGAAAAATCACACTTTGACTCCACACAAAAGTAATATTCCTTGTATCCTAGCTTAATGTAATTTTGCTAGCGATTATTGATTATTATTATCATTAATGCTCATAACTTTTTAGTTTTTACTTTTAAGATTTAGCATCTTGTAGTATATCCAATATTTACTCTGTTTCTTTGCATGACTTTACTTCCCTAGCGTTTTAAATTCAATAACCTTTGCAGTTGTCACGGTTACTCTGGTGCTAGTAATGGTCACACTCTACTACAAAAGACGGAATAAGAAAAATCCAAAACTTCTACTGGTTGATGCCTTTTTGGAGAGACATGGGCACCTTCAAATCAGGAGATATAGATATTCAGAGATAAAGAAAATCATCAACTCCTTCAGAAACAAATTAGGTCAAGGGGGATTTGGCTGTGTATACAAAGGACAATTACAAGATGGTCACCATGTTGTAGTGAAGATCCTAAGTGAACTTAAAGGTGACGGTGAGGATTTCATCAATGAAGTTGCGAGTATGAGCAGAACTTCTCACGTTAACATTGTTGCTCTTCTCGGCTTCTGTTTTGAAGGTTCTAAACAAGCCTTAGTGTATGAATTTATGCCTAATGGATCCCTTGAGAAGTTTATTTACGAAGAAAATTTCATTCCAGCGGATCGCCAATTGGATTGCCAAACTTTATATGATATTACAATTGGTGTTGCTGGAGGATTAGAGTACCTGCATAAGGCTTGCAACACTAGAATTTTGCATTTTGACATAAAGCCTCATAACATTCTCTTGGATGAGAATTTATGTCCCAAAATTTCTGATTTTGGTCTTGCAAAAGTTTGCACTAGAAAAGAGAGTATAGTGTCAATATTTGGTGCTAGAGGCACTGCAGGCTATATTGCCCCTGAAGTATTTTCTAGGAATTTTGGTGCAGTATCACATAAGTCAGATGTTTACAGTTATGGAATGATGGTCTTAAAAATGGTTGGGAGAAGAAAGAATATCAAGGTTGATGTAGATGCTTCAAGTGAAATATATTTTCCTCATTGGATATACAATCGCCTTGCGTCAAATCAAGAACTTGGTATGCAAAGTATAAAAAATGAAATTGATGATAAGAAGGTGAGAAAAATGACAATTGTTAGCTTATGGTGCATTCAAACCAACCCTTCAACACGACCGTCAATGACTAAGGTGGTGGAAATGCTAGAAGGAAGAGCTGAGTTGCAGTTGCCACCCAAACCATTTTGGTTTTCTCCTTCAACTTCTCTGGACCATTTGCCATGATTGTATTCTCAATTTTTCTCCTAATATGGAATGAGTTGCAAGCTGTTACTTAACTATCCTGTTTCAAGCATGATTGTCTCAATGTATTTGCATTCGCATGTCTTGTGGTAATTTTAAGTATTCCCTGGTATTGCCAACCTCAATACAATGGAAGTGGTCGCTAAGATTTTTTTGGTTTCTTTGGTTCAGATGCAATGCTTATGATGCAGCCTTAAAAAGTCTCATTTGCAGTTTCTTGAACCCTGAGAGAGTGGATTGTCTTGGGTTAGTGGCTTAGAGACTTGGGGTCAGAATATTGTCTCAGATAGGCACCAGTCTATCAGAAACATGTCATTCACTTCTCATATATATTAGGCTTACTTTGCTTTCGAAAAAGTATTTTCACATGAAGTTTTCTTTGGAATACTCGTGTGTAAAATAACAAAAACCAAAGATGCATTTAGCTACTATGTATAAAGTAGGAAAAAAAAAAAAAAAAGAATTGCACTTTTGTCAAGCTCAAGTTTTAAAGCGAAAATCCTGTTTGCTCTATCTGTTATAGGATATCCTTACCCCTTAATTAATTATTGTTCTCTACTTGTCCTCTTTTCTTCAAGGATGTTGCAAACTTAAATTTAGTTAGAAGATCCTTAGTATTGTATATGTGAGGTTATTGGGCTTAGGCTAAATCTCTATTGACTGTTGGATGTGACTTCATTCGACAGTTTATTATATTGTTCTTGGCTATCAAGAATGTGTACTTCTATTTCAGTAGTAAACGAGAGGATAATTGTGCAGAGATAATGTTCTATTTAGGGTCGGTTGATATATACAATTGTACCCAAAAAAAAAAAATCTTCAATTGCAACTTGAAATTATTCTGGTTACCGAAATTCTGTTTTATGATCGGGGGAGGAAGGGGGTAATAAGCACGTTGGCTGGTCTTCGGATTTGAAATTTCCACAAACATTCGAATTTCTAATGGAATGGGACGGTTCTCAAGTCAACAATGACTGCGACATTCACTGAAGTCAAGTCTGAGCGCGGCAGAAAAGCATTGCAAAAAATTCTCGTGTCCCCCACAATGCTTGAGGAATGACGATCCCACATCAAGCAACTATAAAGTTGGTCCATGATGGTGGGAGCTACAGATTTTGTATTTTTGCCGTGTATCGCTTCTTTCCATTGAAGTTCCCTTCCTTTTGCTTATATCGTTGTAGTGATGATTCTCAACATTCTTAATGGCTTCCCTTCTCATATTTAGATCACTGATTTTCTCTCAGCTTCCACTTCTTGTCTCAGCTCACTGTGGCTTCACTGAAGAGGTAGTTTGATCTGAAAATTAATTTTGTCAAAATTTATAGTAGTAATTGTGAACCAACCACTAAAGCAACCAAATATTACTTCCCGTCAAAATCAATTCTAGATCAAAAACTAATTTTGAGAAAAATGCAAATTGAAAACTAAACAGTTGTAAAACTATACAAAATCAATTTTAGTATTCAAAATCAAGTCCGGTACCCTCCAAACTTGCTATATATATATATATATATCTGTTAGCAAGGTCTCCCTCTTTCTCTCTCAAACTTAAACCCGTTGGAGAATCACTTACGATGTTTACTAGGATGGTGTCTCTCTCTTAACTTCAGTTCGTTGGAGATGCTTTTATCTCTCTCTCTCTCTCTATTAGGCACTAAAATATTTATCTTTTAATATATTAATCTTTAGTCCCTAAAATAGTTAGCTTTTAATATGTTATAACATGAAAATCTTTTAGAACTAAGGTGTATATCTTTAATATGTTTAGAACTATATTGTATATATTTAATCTTTCAAAGGTTAAAATATTGAAATGAAAATCTTTGGAAAATTAAGGAGTTGTTTAGTTTGAGTTTTCAGTTTTCATTTTTAATTTTTCAGTTTTCTTGATTTTGTGAAGGAAATACTAAAAATTTTAAAAACTACAAATTTCAGTTTTTAGTTTTCATTTCCAGAAATACTTCTATTTACTCCTAATCATATGGAAATGTTTCGTTTTCTTTGGTAGTGTTTGTTTGCTGTCCTGGGACAGAAATACAGGAACAGAGACATAAATACAGAAATAGTGGAGACAAAGACATAAATAATAATATGTATAGGGATATTATTAAAAAATTAAAAATATTAAATTTCTATCTGCATATTCTGTTCTTTGTCTCCACTATTTCTGTATATGTTTAATCTTTCAAAGGTTAAAATATTGAAATGAAAATCTTTGGAAAATTAAGGAGTTGTTTAGTTTGAGTTTTCAGTTTTCATTTTTAATTTTTCAGTTTTCTTGATTTTGTGAAGGAAATACTAAAAATTTTAAAAACTACAAATTTCAGTTTTTAGTTTTCATTTCCAGAAATACTTCTATTTACTCCTAATCATATGGAAATGTTTCGTTTTCTTTGGTAGTGTTTGTTTGCTGTCCTGAGACAGAAATACAGGAACAGAGACATAAATACAGAAATAGTGGAGACAAAGACATAAATAATAATATGTATAGGGATATTATTAAAAAATTAAAAATATTAAATTTCTATCTGCATATTCTGTTCTTACGTTTTGCAGGTATAAAAGTTTTGTGTTTTTTTATTTCGAGGACAGAAAAATTTTTTATCCCTTATTTTTATTTTCACCACCAAATAAATTTGTGTCTCCAATATTTTTGTATTTCTGCCTCACCTCCGTAACTTCAAGGGCCACCAAAGGCCAAAGTCTCTATTCTCTGGACGCGGTATAAGTTGGCATTAAAGTAGCCTGTCTTCTTGCGCTTAAATTTCTGAAGTGCTTCGAGCTACTCTTATTGGAGAGCCAGTCACTTTGCTTGCTTCCAACTTCCAAGACTCATGTTGGCGAAGTCTTCCGAAGTTTACTTCAGTCGCTGATTGGAAATAAATTGTGTGTTCTTAACTATGTACTATATAAATATATATTAGATTTATCTAATAAACACCATTTTAGGGCAATGATTCAAATGGAAAAATGAAGTTTTTATGCTTTGCAAGCAAGTGACCCACCCTAAAGTTTTTGATATTAACTCTATTTAGTATTGTCACAACGTGCCCGGAGGGCGCCGCGACGGGGGACGACGATCGAATTTTAAAATAAAAATCAGGAGAATCGCCACCAATTTTAATTCTGGTTAAAACTGGAAAACCTTTTGATTTGTAAACTGGTCTTTTGAAAAGAGATTTGAGTCTGGGAGCCT
Organism: Dalbergia cochinchinensis; assembly: GCA_031216125.1. NCBI lineage: Eukaryota > Viridiplantae > Streptophyta > Magnoliopsida > Fabales > Fabaceae > Dalbergia > Dalbergia cochinchinensis. The sequence goes on from CM062369.1 coordinate 62,712,871, forward strand.
GATTATGATTAAGGAAGAGTGAAAACTTAATCTCACTGCACCCCTAATACATCCGTATAAATACGGTTACCCTAGAGCTTATTATGCAAATTGATTATAATTTTATAATATTTATTTTCCCCAAAACTTATGACAATTGCATATTTACAAAGAAATAAAGCTAAAATTAAAACAAGAAATAAAGAATAAATTTTATAAAAAAAGGATTTTTGACTTGATAGTTGTTTGTTACGCCGACGTATCCTCTGGTACAATAAGGAACTCAAAGCCACATCGTTCTGTAGAAAATGATTGTGTGTTGGATTGATTTTATTAAAGAAACTAGTTTTCAAGAAGTTAAAACCCACTTTTGCACAGGATTTAGGATAGTATGAACTATACAATAAACCCTTACATTCTTATGAAACTTGAGGATGGCAAGCCATACATCAATATCACAAGTCGTTGCGTGGATTTTAAAATTTAAAATTAAAAAAGAAGTGCGTTGCTGATTTCAATTTAAAAGAGAATAAAAATATGTGTTAATTGATTTTAATTTTGAAAATGAATGAAAACATGAATTGATTAATTTTTAAAAAAAAATTTGAGAAGGATTTTTTATTGTTAAATGGAAAGAAAATATTTTTGTAAGTTCTAATTTTTTTGTAAGTTCTAATTTTAACGAGATTTAACAAAATTAAAAAAAACATAAACATAATCACACAACTAATTTAACAGAACACACAAATATAGAATAATTAAACTAAAACGACAAAATAAACTCAAACACATAATTTAAACAAAGCACATAATGATAGTAAAAAGGAAAATTAATTTATGAATACAAGTACACAATTCAACAAAGTACAATAATAAATATAAAAAAATTATTATATTTTTTATTCTTTTTATTTAAAAGAAATACTAATACTAAACCCACCCAAAATCGAAGAAATAATTAAAATACTTTTTTTGGTTTTATTTTGTGTAATTAAGTTACTTTAAAACTAATTTATTCAATTTCACTCAAACGATTTAAAGAAAAACTAAAAAAAGAAATATCATAGACTATTTTCTTTTCTTTTCTCTCTTTTTTTAAATTGAAAAGTTCAAATATTTATTTTGAACCAAATTAAATAAAATGAATTTTTTAATTATTTAACTCTAAAATAACCCAAACTTTACACAAACAAGCCAAAAAAATAAAAATAAATATTAAACTAAACAAATAAATCCAAATTCAAACAAACAGATTCAAAATTTAATCCAATAAAACAATTAAAAAAAACTATCAAAATAATAAAAATAAAAATAATAATGATAATGATAATTTTGGGAGTGGAGTTTATCACCACACCCACTCCCCACCACACACACACACACACACATACACACACACACAACTCAAATCACTCTTCACTAACACGTGCAGACAACACCCTCATTTTCACTCACACACCCGCCGACACACATACTCCCCCACACGGTTCTGTCTTTCACTCACACACACACTAATCCATTTTCTTTTCTTCACGCACACACACTTAACAAAAGAGGGAAAGAAGCTAAGAAATAGAGAGAATGAGATTGTGAGCACGAGAGAGAGTGAGAGCGGGATGGAGAGAGAAAGGGAGAAACAGAGGGTGAGAGGCCGTGAGCCAAGGAAGGCCGGCGGTGCTAGTATCCTCGGCGGAGCAAGGAGGAAGGGAAGCGGTGGTTTGCGGGAGGTCACGGTGGTTGGGTTGTGGCGTTCGCGGGGGAAGGAGGAGCAGCAGAAGCCTCCGCGTGTTGGGGCCGAGCCTCCAACGCGAGGCGGAAGGGACACCGGGTAAGCTCGCCTAAGGAAGAACCACGGTGCGGCCAAGAACAGGTGCCCCGTGGCCGCGATCTAGAAGGCCCGCGTGGCCGCCACCTCGAGGAAGGAAACCGGCGCTCCGTGAATCGCAACAGGTTCTGGCGGTGTTATGGTCTTCACGGTCGAGATCCGGCAGTGAGGAGCAGCGGATCGGAAGATGTGGCGGCGGCTAAGGTAGGAGTGATAGGGAAGGAGGGGGCTGAGGGAAGAGGAGATGAAGTTGATGATGTGAGGTTGAGGGAGAATATTGATAGAGGAAGTTCTATGATGATGATGATGGCATGAAGGGAGGCCACGACTGCTGATGGGGAGGAGCACCGCCGCGGCCTCCTCCCTATTTCCTCTTTTTGTTTTGTTTTTTTGTTGTTTTTTTTTTGTTAATTTCCAATGATGATGAAACTGTTGTTGCTGGGATTACCTTGTTACTGGGCCGTGTGCTGGAATTGTTATTGATTTCTTGCTGCTGGATGTTCTTGGTGCTTCTGGAAAATTTCCCTCTCCCCCAATTTCCGTTGATGATGGATGTATATGGTGTTCCCAGTCAAATAAAATTATTGCTGAACCAATTTTACAGGTTGGCTAGTCAAAAAAATGAAAAGAGAGGGAATGATGTTGTTGGGGGAAGAGGGATGATGATGGTGTCCGCCATGAGGAACGGCCAGAATCCAACGGCCTTTTCCTTTTTTATTTTTTTATTATTTTTTTTTAGGAAAGGAATCCAACGTTCCATTTTTTTTGAAACGGACTGTAACGGGAACGGGCTAAAATAAAAAGGTAATGGGCTAAGGAAGGGTAATAGGAATAGGCTGCAATAAAAGAGAATAGTTTTTTTTTTTTATATAAAAACAATGAATACAAAAATAAAAGTTTGGACAAAATATGGTGTTCACAAGTATCCTAAGTAATACTCGTGTCATAAGGTACTAATTAGGAAAACTCATATATATTAAGCATTTCAATTAGACTTTGATGTGACACTTGGTAAATAACACATGACACACGTCAGTGAGATCCGGTAATTACTCTGGCTGACTAGTATCAGGCACTCGAAGTTGGTGTTATATTGTGAAAAGTGTGAAAACAAGTAAGGCACAAACTTCACCTATTTCAGAGCCTCAAGTAGTTAGTTGTTGATTACTGTTCACTGTTTGCTCAAGAAGTGGGAGACTCAGTCAGTCAGGATATTATGAAAAGTCAATAAGTCCACTCTTTATTTTGTGTTGCTTTTGATGTTATCATAGGACTTGAAAAAGGGGTTTGAATCAAATTCTGTAAAACATTTTTTTTTAAAAAAAAGGTATATATTTGTTGTATACGAATTAAAAGAGCTTACAAGTAATGCATTAGATATTGATGGAAGTTTGGTATATTTTTACGAGATTTTCAAAAATAAATTTTGCACCATATTTATATGTATGTATGTGTATATATATAATGATACTTTATAAAGTTGCAATAAAGATAAGAAAGAGTATAGAGTAAGAGATACTTGACACCATGATATTATATTGGTTCATTTTCCAAATGAAGTCTACTGCAGTCCTCACCGGTCGATAAGATTTATCCACTAAGACAAATTACACAATAGGCCTCTATTTTCTAGTGATTTACTTTCACATTCAAGATCAAAGCGCCAAACGAACAAAAAATTGCTGAGCAAAGATTCTGACTAGAAAACTTAGTATATGCCTTACAAATTTTACTCAAAGAAGAACCAGACACAAATAAAGTACGTTGCTAGAATTTTGAACTTTACAACGTCTGTGTAGCTTGCTGTATATTTTTGCTGTTTCTTTTGTGTGTGCATATATATCACTAGTGTGTTGCTGAGGCAATCTCCGTAAAAGAGGTAGAAGAGCCGTTTGCTGCATAAAGGAGATTCTTCAAATCAAGCTAATTTCTAGTTCACAAATTTTTCCTTTACTGTCTCAATATTTCCTGAATGAGCGTGATCTTCCCATGTGAAAGAAAATATTTCTTGCCTCAAGTAATATTTCCCTTTCTAGATTAATGAGATATATTCCTTTTATCATTTAGTCAGGGGACCTCCTTTTTAGTGACGAAAATATACTCTTACATTTTTAAATCAGAGGCCACGTGAAATGATTTACTTTAGGCAACATGTCAAGCTCTGTTATGTGCTGAAGACAGTGCACACTAAAGAGGAAGTCGGCGTTCACACTTTTCTCACTTGATCACTTGACACAATATATATCTTATCATAATAATGTATTCATTCCTTTTATTTATTCAATTCAATCAATCGAGTTTTTTGCGTGGCAGCCATGGTACAAGTATGATAATTATATTGGCCACATGGCGTGATGCATGATACCCGTCAAATGAATTTGACCCCTACACAGTATGTTTGTTATCATCATCAGAGGCCTTGAATAATTTAACAGCTTTCAATACGTTTAATTGAGCATGAAATAGGTCCCGCTTCCTTCATGACTCATGAGGGAACAGAGATGATTGGGAGAAGAATGAATATAAAGGCCGATATAGATACTTCAAATGAAATATATTTTTCTCATTAGATATAAAATCACCTTGAGTCAACTCAAGAACTTGGTCTACGAAGTATAAAAAATTAAATTAATAACAAAAAGGTGAGAAAGATGACAATTGTTAGCTTATGGTGCATTCAAACCGGCCCTTCAACTTGACCATCAATAACTAAGGTGGTGGAAATGCTAGAAGGAAGAGTTGAGTAGTTGCAATTACCACCGAAACCATTTTGGTTTTCTCCTGCAACCTCTCCGGACCATTTGTCATGTGAAATGTGAAGCATTGTTGTGTACATATTGCAATATAATAGCCATTTGAATAGTTTTCTTTTAGGATCTTTCATTTTCTTTGCGTATATAAGCCCCAAAATATTTTACATTTGAAATGTTCAGAAACTTCAAGGGGAAGTCTAAGTTTAGAGGAACTATTTTGTCTTCCTAAATTTTTTTTATCATTGATTAAATTAGGTATTTACTCATTTTTGAATGGTTAAGTAATTGGTAAAAATGTTTAAAATCATATAACCAACTAGAAATTATATTATAATAAAAATTACTAATTTTATACTATTTTATGGGTAGTATTATAAATTGATCATTATTTTATATTAATAAATGAATAAACAAGGGTCTCACCATTTGGTTTCAATAAAAAAAAATCATAAAAAAGATCTTACCATTTGGTATTACCACCATTAATTTACCAAATCTGTTACCGAAGAATCTATCGGGTTATAAATTAAAATTTAAGGATTAATTGAAAAGATTTTGATGTTTAAAAGTATGTGTACATATTTTAGTCGAATTCTCCCCACGGAAGTTCTTTCTTTTCTCTGTTTTTCATCATCAAATATAGGATAGGAAACTATTTAATCTTCTTACTTTCTCTTATATTTTGATTAAACCTTCTATTTCGGTCCCTTGGAAATATCTTGAGAGAAAAATTAATTCTTCATCATTTAGAAATGTCTGATTGGTTCCTACCTAACCATTTAAAGAAAAGGGTACATTTTATTCGATCTTTTCTACAGATAAAAGAAAAAATTGTAAAGACAAATCAACTTAAAAGATCACGTATACTTATCAAATACATCCAGGCTCTATTTGGCAAAGGAAAGAAATAAAAAGGAAGGAAATGGAGTGCAAAATAATGGAGAGGAAAGAGGTTGAGGTGATTTTTACTTTTCATAGATATGGTTGAATGAAAGAAAAATGGAAAGAAAGGAAATAGAAGAAAGATTAATTTATTTTGTTTGTTTGGATGGAAAGGTAAAAGGAAAGAAGAACAATGATATCAAATAACTTTTTTATTTTTATATTATGAGAAAACAAAAAGGTTTTTTTTGTTTATAGAACTATCTAAACAATTATTGAAAAATTAAAATTAGGTACAATTTTGTTATAGATTTATCTATCAAAATAATATAAATAAATATAATAAAAATTAACCTTATACATATTTATATAAAAAAAAATTCAAGTCAATATCTTTATTTTATATTTAATATTTTATTAATTAATATCAAATACAGAATGTAACTATTTTTTAATATAACAAGTTTAGAATAATATCAAACTAATAAATAAGATAATATTAATAAAAATAATTATTCAAATTTATTTAAAATAAAAATATTAAAGTCACAAATATTAGAATAGGGATTTAAATCATGAGTGTGAGTATGTTTCACACATTTCACTTCATATAGGGGAGGAGAAATTTTGGATGGATCCTACATACTTTTTGGCACTATTCAATCTTTCTTCTTCTAATTTCTTTTACATCAAATGATAGAAGATCACTTATTTCCCCCCACTTTCCCTCCTTTTCCAATCCCTCCTCTCTATTTCCTTTCAAACAAACACAGTACTAATACTTTAAATTTAATAAATGACTCACTCCAAATCTTCAATCCAAAGTACCATTCGTTTGTTGTCATTTCCATTCACATATTTAATGTCTCATCACATGTTGAATTGAAAAAAGCATATAAATAAAGAGATCTAATGATGCTAGTTTTTATATATTTATACATCACACTAATAATAATCGTATTATAAACATTTATAAAATTTTACCAAAGAGTGGATTCTAGTCAATATCATCACTTAGGAGAAAGATTAGAGATAGGCCGAAACTTAAAACGATTAACAGAAAAGCTAGAATCCTCAACAAGCAACACAATTGTTGTTATAAAAGCCATGAGCTTGAACTTATGGCCAGTAGTCTTGACAATCATGTTGTTGTTATCAACTATAAAATTTCTTATTGAATATAGCCGATCCTCAACAATTAGAGGCTTAAAATTTTTGACAATGAACCTAGGGATAGGAGCATGAATTCGTGCGCCTTGAGCATGTAAAGGAACAATATTTAAATTAATAGAGAAAAAATAGAAGAAAGGAATAATAACTTATATAGAATATAGGCCTTCTCATCTTGCAATACCATTTCAATGGTATAAACTTCATCAGGTTTATCCCTAGATGGGACTTCCCATGAATGAACAACATAAACCTTAAGATTCCATCCAAGTTTTGAAGCATTAACATCATCAAGGAAGTCAATCTTTTGTGCCATTGAGTCTCACAACAACGAAACAAAAGAATAGAGTTATATCAAAGAGAACTTGAAGTTCGATGATAATGTGGAAATGATTTGTGCTGCAAATTATCTATATGTAGACAATCCAAAACTTTAATTCAAGCGGGAAAGATAAGAGAAATTATTTTGAAATAAACATAAAAACTACTTTAAGAATATATGCTGCCAAAAATCAACCATTAGGAATTTTGATGTAATGAATGCACATATATACAAAGCATCAATATAGGGCGGCAATTAATTAAGCACAATCAATCAATCAAATAATTTCTCTAATATCCGAGTGACCATACCTGAGATATTGATCTTGTTGCAATTAGTTGACACTTGGCGAAATAATTTAGGCGGAAAAATAGGATTAATTTGTTGACAAACGGCGTAATCCTTTTAGTAAGAATAATTAACTTTTATTAATAATAAGATTTAAGTAATATTAATTTTTTCTTCCATTTATACCCTTAATATTACAGTATTATCAACTGATAAAAGAATAATTTTATTAACTGATATAATTTTTTACATTTGTCAAGATTTTTCTTTTTATTTTTCTTGATATTATTTAGATTTTTTTTTATTACAGTATTATTTAGCTTTTAATAGTTATTCTGAAATGGAGGAGATTGACTAACCACTTTGATGTGAAGACACTTGCTAATTAATTAACACATGACACACGTTGGTGGGGTCGGGTAATTACTCTCCCGGACTGGATCAGGCACTTGAAGTTGGTGTTATATTGCGAAGAGTGTGAAAACAAGCAAGGCACAAGCTTCACTTGTTTCAGAGACTCTAAGTAGTTTATTGTTGAATACTGTTCACTTTGTGCTCAAGAGGTGTGTGACTCAGTCAGTGAGGATGAGTCCACTTTATGAATTTCTAATCCTTTTGTGTTGTCACCTCATTATCTTACTTCCCGTGGCCGCTGGGGATGGGAATGCAGAGAGTCACCGAGGAGGAGGAGAATGTCCTGCTTCCTTTGATTGTGGACTTATTATTGGCAACATCAGCTTCCCTTTCACTGCAGCAGAACGCCCGGACTGTGGTTTGTTGCCCATACAGAATTGTCATAACCCACTGAAGCCCAGAATGATCCAACTTCAGAATAAAGGGAAATGGTTCCTTGTTATACGCAAAACTAATATTAGTCCTACTCCTACTAGTGCTTCTATTCAGATTAGAGACAACGATTTCTACGAGCTTCTACAATCCAGAAGTTGTGAAGCCTTCAAAAAAAACTATACACTTCCTCCCACCTTTTATTTTGGTACTTTTAGTGTGGAATTCAATGCAACCCTGTTCAGATGCAACCGCGCCCTCAATGTCAGCGCCCCGTCACATATGCTTAGTTATACAAATTGCTCTGACTACGATCTCTACTATAATCACCCTTCCATCAGTGAAGAGTATCAGAGTTCTTTGGCAGCATGTACAAAGGTCCAGCTTCCAATTAAAGACGTGCCTGACGCTAATGACCCATTCACATTCATAACTGCTGATATCGTCACTCAAATACATTTATCATCAGAATGTGCAAATTGTCACTATAAGAAAAGGGGCCAGTGTCAACTTGACAGCCAAAGCAATTTTTATTGTGCCAATGGTAAGCTGAAAGAAAACCTGGGAACACAAGCACACACCAGTGCTTTGCACTTATAGTCGTTGCTTTTTTCTTTTTTTTTGGGGGGGGTACATATTCGTTGCTTTAATCTGCTTTCACTTTGATAAGTTCTTTGATATTTCTATCAAAATTTGTGAAACATCTGTAAAGTAACATGCCCCAAGCCCAGTTCCTCGCTCTTATGTCAAGATCGGCATTAGATAGCTCTCAACAGAATTGGCCATGATGCGCTTAGCTAGTCTAAGTTCTCTTGTTTTCTTTAATATTCCAAATTTAGTTTTTACTTCATAGGTTGGGTGATTTTTACTATTGGTATTGGATGGCAAGGTCTGAGTTTCATTGGTTGACTGTCTAAAATTGTTCATGCAACACTCCGCATTAACACAACATGTTTTTCCATGCATTTTTATCATCACTTGGAATCTGTATTGTTTGAACTAAATTATCTGGTATTCTTTTTGCTGCTACAGGGAAAAGGATAATATATTTTCAATTGATGTCTGCGATAGTTTTATTGCAAAAAGCAAATATCAGTCCAGTTAATCAACTGAAAGGATAGTATAGAAATATGTTTTGCGATTGTTTTTTCTCATACATACCTTTTTTTTCCTATGGCATGTCCCTGCTGGAAAATTTGTTTCCTGCAATTCTGAATTCAAACACACGCGCTGAAAGATGGAGAGAATTTTTCTTCTCCCACAATAACACCTCTGCCCAACTTCCTTAATTAAAATTCCTCGACTTGGCAAAGCCAAAAGTTCCATTACATGCTTTTTCCTTCACAAGGTAAGACTTGGAGGACGTGCTTGAATGGACTAAAATTGCAATCGAGTGGAAAGGAATGGGAAGTTGTCTTTAGTCTGACCCAGTCCTTGGGAATGAGAATATGATTTCACAGATGTGTTAAAACAGATTAGGATCGGATGGTCCACTGGAGTTGTCACACTATATATATATATAAAAACTTATACTGTTTACCAAAATTCTGTTTATGATCGACGAAGGAAGAGAGTACTGATGAGCACGCTGGCTGGCCTTCGGATTTAAAATTCCACAAACAGACCAGTGCCACATTGGCATGCTAATTGTAGTCTAATATAGCAGTTTCAAGTCAACGATGAGAGTAACATGCACCATTCGTAATGGCAAGGCATTGCGAACAGTTCTTGTGCCCTCCACAAAGAAGCTTGAGGATCATGCTAATATAAAGTTGGTGAAAGCCGCATATTTTGTCTCATCATTCTGCTTATCATTGCTTGATATTTCCCTTTCTTCCGTTAACTTCCACAGCGGATTTGTTTCAAAAAATTTGATGTTAGGCCTGTATTTAATATTGGTTTTAAAAAAACTAAATAATTGCTTCATTTACAGGTAGGACTAGCACCAGCAGAAGTTGGGTTGTCATGAAGATTGCACTACCACTTGGACTGGGTAACGTAAATAACTATCAGTCATCACTTTTAGTTACATAGTTTAATTTGCCTTTCGAATATAACATAACAATCCTCTGTATTGTATTACACCAGTGTGTGAAATCCAATGTGTACTTTTATCTTCCTCAATTGACAACCGCATTCATTTTAATATCTGATCTCAGACGTGGAAAGAAAATTTCCAAATTAAATTACTGCCCAATTTCCATCCATGATGGTGGCCGTAGTCTTGCACTCTAAAGTCAGCCATAATGAATCATCACACTTGGACTCCACACAACAGTTTTTAAAACATTTTGAACTCAAAGAAGGTTCTCTACTATTTCTTGTATCTTGGCTCAATGTCTTTATGCTAGCTATTATTGACTATTATTATTGTTAGTGCCGATCACGTTTGATCTCAAAGATGCATTTTTGTTTTTGGGGCTTTTGATATAAGCCCTTGCATACCAATTACTTTTTGTGGCAATTTGCCTAGCCCTTACTTGACGCAATTTAAGCTGTGAATGTGATTATTTACTTATTTTAGGCTATGAGATGAAAATTCTGGATTATACTCTTGGATTTCTAAGCACATAAAGCAGTTTAAAACTAGATCGATTGAAACCAAATTCTTTTTTTTTTTTTTCATTGATTCTAACATGATGTTAAAGTAAAAATAATTAGAATTCTGGAGTATGAAGAAGGCTTTATTAAATTATCAATCTTCATTTTAAAGATTTCGTCTCATAAAAATATCCGTAAAAGCAGCAAGAGAATTAATTAATCTCATACTTCACATCACAGTTATGGACCAAAAAAAAAACACTTTCATCACAATTAAAATGGCGACAGCCTATCAAAAGTATAACACAGTTTCCCAGGTAAATATTGAGTTTCCAGTTTAATTATGGCATTTCTATATTATGCACACGTCTAAATAATTTCCCTACCTTATTAGCAGCTTCATCCGTTGTTGTTGCATTCCTGTTGCTCTTGGCTTGCTGCTTCAGGAGAAAGCTCTTGGCCCTTACTCGTAGCTTTTGGAATAGAGATCTTCCAACCGATGAAATAATATTTGAACGCTTTCTAAAGGAACACGGCTCTCTGCCAACCAGAAGGTACTGTTATTTTGAAATAAGGAAATTCACTAACGGTTTCAAAGTCAAATTAGGCCAGGGAGGATATGGGAGCGTGTATAAAGGAAATCTACAAGATGGGCGTCTTGTTGCTGTCAAGGTTTTAAGTGAACTCAAGGGAACTGGCGAGGAATTCATCAACGAAGTTGCAAGTATTAGCAGGACATCTCATGTTAACATTGTCACACTTGTGGGGTTTTGTTTCCAAGGCTCCAAAAGAGCGCTAATCTATGAATTTATGCCTAATGGATCTCTTGAGAAGTTCATACATGAAGAAAATTCTATGATAGTTGGTCGACAATTGGATTGCAAAACTTTGTATGACATTGCAATTGGTGTTGCCCGTGGTTTAGACTATTTGCACAGAGGCTGCAATACAAAAATCTTGCATTTTGACATAAAACCTCACAACATATTGCTTGATGAAGATTTCTGTCCAAAGATATCTGATTTTGGACTTGCCAAAATATGTCCAAGAAAAGAGAGCATTGTTTCCATGATGTGTGCAAGGGGAACTATTGGATATATTGCTCCCGAGGTGTTTTCAAGGAACTTTGGTGAGGTGTCTCATAAGGCCGATGTCTATAGTTATGGGATGATGGTTTTAGAAATGGTTGGAGGAAGACACAATAAAAATGTTCAAGTTGATCATTCAACTGAACTATATTTTCCACGTTGGATATATAACCGACTTGAGCTAAATCAAGATTTCGAATTGCTGTGTGTCAAAAATGAAAGTGATAGAGAAACAGTGAGAAAGATGATAGCAGTGAGCTTATGGTGCATTCAGACTGATCCTTCATGTAGGCCATCAATGAATAGAGTGGTGGAGATGCTAGAAGGAAGCTTGGGCTCCCTGATATTGCCACCAAAACCCTTTGTGTGTTCTTCTCCGACATCTCCGACTCATTACTCAACTCAGACATTTGAGGCTTTGTGAAAATAACCTTACGTAGCTCTATGATGTTGCTTGTAATCCGTTCTGCTCTCTTTCTCATGCATTGCTTGATTTCCGTTGATGTTTCCTTCCTTCAGCTTATCTTCGTTGTGACGATTCTTAACATTCATAACGGCTTTCCTATTACAGATACTAATAATAATGACTGTATAATAAGTACAAATAGTCTCATCTGTGTGCCCGTCCACAGATGATTTTGGGTTTAACTATGGTCACTTGCTTTATGCGTACAGTTCCTTGTCAATGGTGTTAACTGTTAACTTTGCTCTCTTGCTTTATGCACAGTTCCTTATAACCACAGCATTGCATTCTGTTTTCATTAGAAAAGCAAAGCAGGAATAGTTTCATGGAAATGTTATCTTTGGTAAACAGTTTTGTGTGAATATTTTGCCAAGCGAGTCTATCAAGATGATAAAGACATAACTCTCATTCACAGGGATTTGTTCACCGAGTTGAAGTTGACTAGGAATATTAAGTCTGATCCTCAATTCCACATAGTTGAAGATATATATGATGTTCAATTCATTTATAACATAATCAACATGATATTCTATTATTCTTAAATAATGAAATCTGTCTATTGTTCCACCAAAATTGTTCGTAAGGATGTCACCAAAATTGGCACTCTTAATATGGAGCAGATATGTTCAATCAAGATGGATTCTCTGTTGCTTATGCGCACTACTTGTGTGATTCGTTGGTTCTACGAGAAAGATAATCGAAAAAGCAGTCCTACAGCTTTAGAAGCATCATAAAAATGTGCGAAACCTTATAATGCAGTAGAGGTACGTAAGGTTACAAGGGAACCTTTTTCATTTGATGATAAAATTCCAATATACTGCGGTCTTTCCAATGTGCTCCACTACTTTCACTTTCCATTATGGTTTAGCATGGGATGCTAAAAATTGAAGAGGAGTAATAGATTCCAATTCCGCAAGACATTTCGACGTAGGGAATCGTATCAGGGAACAATAGGAAAATAGACGAGATCCTGTTCCCCCAATACAGAACAACTTGTAGCAGTAGCAGTAATAGCAGGGTCAGATTTCACAATTCTAGTACATACCTGTTTAGAGGGAAGGATCAGGTTGCATGAAAATGTGAGGATGTCGCTGATCATGACATGGGCGGGTAGATGATTGATGAAAAGACGAGATAGAGACACCCTTTGAAGAGTATTATTATTCTAACACTCAAAAGTGGTATCCAATTGGGACACTTCTTCCATCACTTTTAGATGTGATAAATGAGTGAAAAAAATTTGGGTCACCATCACATTTAACAGTGATAGAATGAACTGGACACCCATTTTTGGGTGTTGGAATAGTATTTTTGCCTTTGAATGTGTTTTGTTTCCTTTTTGGCCCCTTTGACGAGTCACAGTATATTGAGGTGTGGACACCTAATTAACGCGCTTAAAACGACTACCTTGACCTTGTTATATTTCCAGACTCTTTAATCTTCAATAGGTGCTAGCTAGCTCTTTTCTCCCTTCTCTTTCCATTATTTTCAACCATCAAGGCCCCCTGCACCTCCAAAGTCTGTGGACTCTAAAAAGCACTTGTGATTTTTTTTTCCCCCTTAATCCTTATCATTACCGCGCCCGCACGCAAGTTTTCTCAGTAGTTCCATTTCCTAATAAACGGTTTAACAAGCCTCCAAGACCAGGAAATGATCAGAAGGCGAACTGCAGTTTTGAAGCAGTTCAAGACACAACTTTATTATAAAAAGTCAATAAGTCAAGTCTTCCTCTCATTTATCTTCCTTTGACATACCTTTTCTCAGGCTCTTTATGTTAAGTGTAACAAAAAGCGAATTGCACTAACAATGAAAGGATAAGACTCAAATCTTAAAGAAGGAAATTATTGAGAGGACTCTTAATCACAGACACATTGTATTGTGCAAATAACATAACTCCTATAATATGTGTAGCATACTAGCATTAGGTGGAAGTTTTATCCAGCCATTTTTACTTTTGAAAAATGTAGTACGAAATATGAATTGTAAGTTGTTACTTTGATATGCTGTTTCAAGCATAATTGTATTTGCATTCACGTGTCTTATGGAAATTCAGGGATTCTTTTGTTTAAATGGATGCTTATGAAGCAGTCTTCTACTAACTCAGACTAACTTACGAAAATCGATTATAATTGCTTTGATTGACCATAAAAATCTTATTTGCAGTTTCTTGATCCCCTTAGAGAGTCGATTGTTTTGGTTTAGTGGCTTGAAGATCCGGGGCCAACATATTGTCTCAGATAGGCACCACTATCAAAAGCGTGTCATTCACTTCCCATATATATTAGGCATTAATGCTATTTTAACATCAAAAAATGGGTGTCTAAATGAAACACTCACTCCATTACCATTGGATGGGATAGTGGTCCCCACTATCTTCACCCATTCATCACATCTAATGGTGATGAAGTGGGTGTCTCACTTAGACACCCATTTTGGGTGTTGAAATAGCAATACTCATATCTGTATAGGATATCCCTGCCCCCTATTCTAGTTTTTCTCTTTTCTTTAGCAATGTGCCTCCAAATGCAAACTTAAACATAGTTACAAGATCTTTAAACCGGGTTACTACTACATATCTTCCCAATCCCTTAAGATTGTATATGTGAGGTCATTAGGCTTAGGCTAAATCTCTATTGGCTGATAGATGTAACTTCATTCTTCGACAGTCTAGTTTACTGTTTTTGGCTATCAGGAGTATGTACTTCTATTTCAATAGTAAACAAGGGGATAATTGTGTCGGCATATATAGTCTTCAATTTAGGGTCGGTTGATCTACAATTATTGTACCCACAAGTTCTTGATTGTAACTTGAAATTATTCTGTTTTATGATTGACGGAGGAAAGAGGGTAATAAGCACGTCAGCTGGTCTTCGGTGGTGGGAGCTACAAATTTTGTATAGTTGGCATGCATCGCTTCTTTCCATTGAAGTTCCCTTCCTTTTGCTTATATACATATCCTCGTAGTGACAATTCTCAACAACATTCATAATGGCTTCCTTTTTTATACTTAGATCACTGATTTTCTCACAGCTTCTGCTGCCTCTTGTCTCAGCTCAATGTGATAAGTGTCCATCCTCTTTTGAGTGTGGGTACCTTGGCACCAATATCAAATTTCCTTTCACAGTCCCGCGACGCCTACACTGTGGCATATTGGCAATCCATGGCTGCCGTGATCAGAATCCAGAGGCCCCCAAAAGCATCCAAATAAGCAACACACCAACTGGAAGGTTTCGTGTAGAAAACATAGACATGGATTCACTTACTATAACGATGGCAGATGATACTCTACGTAACTATTTGTCATCCAATACTTGCAAAGCACTGAGCTATAATTTTACTCTTCCTCCCAGCTCTCCTTTAGGCTTTGTACATATCAAATATAATATAACCCTTTTCAGATGCAATAAGTCTCTCAGTTTCTCCCTTCCCCAAAATTTTCACAAGTATACAAAGTGTCCGGAGTACAATATCTATTATGATGGCCATCCAAATTCTGAAAATCCTCCTGACTGGACTTGGCCAAAGTCTTTAACAACATGTTCCAATATTCAGTTAGCATTGAAAAACGATCCAGACAGCAGCGACCCTTTTTCATTTCTTTCGGGGGAGATGCTCATGGAAATACAATTATCTGATGATTGTAAAAACTGTGTTCATCACAAAAGAAGCCAATGTCAACTTGACAGCCAAGGAAAATTCCATTGCGTCAAAGGTATCTTAGACATTAGAAATCGAGTAGAAAACATCTTAGATTGTCAATTGCTCGAGGTTCATTTTACTTGGACCATTCATGACTAGTTTTTACCATTGATTTCGTTTCAATTAGAACACTTCATCTGATCAACTTCCACAGCGGATTTGTTTCAATTAATTTGATGCCATAATTAACTACTTAATATTGGTTATTACAACCAAAATTATTAATTCATTTTCAGTTTCTGATCTGCAGGTGGAACAAGTTGGGTGAACATGGGACTAGTAGTCATTCTGGGTAATGTAAATATATTGTTCGTCACATTCAGTAGCATAGCTCACCTTTCGTATGAGTAAATACTAAATATATTGTTCTTTTATATCTTATTATATCAAATCGAATGAGTTCTTTTATCTTTTTTCATTTAACAACCTCGCTTTCTCTGTCTCTGATCTGCGACCTGTAAAGAGAATTTCCAAATTAGTGTCCCATTTCCTACCACGATGGTGGCCTTAGTGTCGCACTCCAAAGTCAACACTTGACTCAACAAAGCAGTGTTTGATACATTTTTAACTCAATCCATGTTAGGCTGTCTTCTGTTTCATGTATCTTACAGGCTATAGCTTAATATATTTTTTGCTAGCGATTATTAGTTATTACTTATCACCTTTAGAATTCATTAACTTGAAAGATATATTTAATATTTACTCTGTTTTTTCTACATGGAATTACTTTCTCAGCTTTCTAAATTCAATAACCTCTACAGCTGTTACAGTTATTCTAGTGCTAGTGGTGGTCATCCTGTACTACACAAGATGGAAGGAGCGAAATACAACCCATGTGCTGGTTGATGCCTTTTTGGAGAGACACGGACACCTTCAAATCAAGAGGTATACTTATTCGGAGATGAAGAGAGTGACCAACTCCTTCAAAAACAAGTTAGGCCAGGGGGGATTTGGCTGTGTATACAAGGGACAACTGCAAGATGGATGTCATGTTGCAGTGAAGCTCCTAAATGAACTGAGAGGAGATGGTGAAGAGTTCATCAACGAAGTTGCGAGTATGAGCAGAACTTCTCATGTTAACATTGTTGCTCTTCTCGGCTTCTGCTTTGAAGGCTCTAGACGAGCTTTAATTTATGAATTTATGCCTAATGGGTCTCTTGAGAAGTTTATTTATGAAGAAAATGACAGGACAGTAGATCGCCAATTGGATTGCCAAATTTTGTGTGATATTGCAATTGGTGTTGCTCGAGGACTAGAATACTTACATAAGGGTTGCAATACTAGAATTTTGCATTTTGATATAAAGCCTCATAACATCCTCTTGGATGGGAATTTCTGTCCAAAAGTTTCTGATTTTGGACTTGCAAAAGTTTGCACAAGAAAAGAGAGCATGGTATCAATATTTGGTGCTAGAGGCACTGCGGGCTATATTGCCCCAGAGGTATTTTCTCGGAATTTCGGTGCTGTATCACATAAGTCAGATGTTTAGAGTTATGAAATGATGGTCTTAGAAATGATTGGGAGAAAAAAGAATATAAAGACCGATGTAGATACTTCAAGTGAAATATATTTTCCTCATTGGATATATAATCACCTTGTGTCAAGCCAGGAGCTTGGTCTGCAAAGTATAAAGAATGAAAGTGATAACATGATGGTGAGAAAGATGATAATTGTTAGCTTATGGTGCATTCAAACCAACCCTTCAACTCGCCCATCAATAACTAAGGTGCTGGAAATGCTAGAAGGAAGAGTTGAGTTGTTGCAAATACCACCGAAGCCATTTTGGTTTTCTCCTGCAACCTCTCCGGATCATTTGTCATGTGAAATGTGAAACATTCCGGTGTATGTAATGCAATATATATTAGCCATTTGAATAATTTTCCTTTAGGGTCTTCCAGTTTCTTTGCATGTTTAAGGACCACATGTTACATTTGGAATGTTCAGAAACCTAAGGGGAATTTTATGTTTTGTGGAACTATTTCGTCTTCCTAATTTTTTTTTTTTATCATTGATGAAATTGGGGATTTACTCATTTTTAAATAGTTAAGTAATAGGTAAAAATGTCTAAAATAAAAAAACCAACTAGAATTATATTATAACAAAAAATTACTAATTTTATGTAACGCCCGGGGATCGCGAAGTCGGGGAGTGATCGCCGGTGCAAAGAGGCACGGACAAGGAGCGGCTCCTGGCAGACTTCGAAAGCGGAGGGGTACATGAATGAACCGATTACACACCCGAATGAGAGGGATCCTAAGACTGTATAGGTATGGGACTATATAATTGAGGAGGGCTTATATGAATTGATTTGTACTACCTATACCAACAAGATGCATCTTCTTTTCGGTAGCCCAACTAAAAACTCCACGATTAAGTGTGCTTGACTTGGAGCAATTTTGGGATGGGTGACCTCTGGGAAGTTTTCTAGGAAGCGTGCAGTGAGGACAAAGCATCTTTGAAAAGGCTGTGTTGGTTTGTGGGGCGATCGTCAATCCACAAAGCAGCAGAGGATGTTACAAATGGTATCAGAGCCTGCACCTCTCCCAGTACGGTGTGGTTCGGGGACGAACCAGGCGGAAGCTGGTGGGCATGTAACGCCCGGGGATCGCGAAGTCGGGGAGTGATCGCCGATGCAAAGAGGCACGGACAAGGCGGCTCTGGCGGACAGCGGAGGGGTACATGAATGAACCGATTACACACCCGAATGAGAGGGATCCTAAGACTGTATAGGTATGGGACTATATAATTGAGGAGGGCTTATATGAATTGATTTGTACTACCTATACCAACAAGATGCATCTTCTTTTGGTCTAAATCAAAAAACTCCACGATTAAGCGTCTTGACTTGGAGCAATTTTGGGATGGGTGGCCTCAGGAAGTTTTCACTAGAAGCGTGCAGTGAGGACAGCATCTTTGAAAAGGCCTGTGTTGGTTTGTGGGGACAGTCGTCAATCCATAAAGCAGCAGGGGATGTTACATTTTATTCTATTTGATGGGCAGTATTTTAAATTGATCATTATTTTATATTAATGAATGAATAAACAAGGTCTTATTATCATTTGGTTTCATTAAAAAAAAATCACAAAAATCATCTTACCATTTAGTATTCCCATTATTAATTTACCAAATCTATTACCGAAGAATCTATCGGGTTATAAATCCAAATTTAAGGATTAATTGAAAAGATTTTGATGTTTAAAAGTATGTGTACATTTCGTCGAATCCCCCCGATGTTCTTTCTTTTCTCTAGTTTTCATCATAAAGAAAGGATAGGAAACTACTTAATCATCTTACTTTCTCTTATATTTTGACTAAACCCTCTGTTTCAGTCCATTAGAAATATATTAAGAGATATATTAATTTTTTAAAATTTAGAAATCCCGTATTGGTTCCTAGCTAACTTAAGATTCAAATAAGGGAATAAATTAGTCTTTTTATTTAGATCTATATAATTATAAAAATAAAAAGTAAAAGAGACCAATTTATGCCAATTTAAATTTAAATTTTGAGAGTTCAATATAAAATTTTTAAATTTTAAGGAATTGACTTGTATCCCAATTTATTTATAAGAATCAAAATTGATATTTAAAATCTTTGTATTTTCCTATTGTTCCATTGTTCGCTAAAAGTTGAGGGGTGGCGCTTTGCTATTTGCATCTATCATAGACTCTAGTTCGCTTTTACATCATAACATAATAGATTTAGGGTATGTTTTGAAGATTACTTTGGGAGGAAAAATTGCTTTTTCTCAGCTCTATAAATAAAAGTGAATTAGATTGACATGCTTTAAGATTTATTGTAATTATACATGATACTATTCAATTTACAAAATTGTCACTAGAGATTATTGAAAAGTACTAAGACCTATATCGACCTCCCTATAGTTATTAGATTAGTCGTTAACTTAAGTGGTAATACTATATATATATATATATATAGAAAGCTCAACCCAAAGAGAAGCTACCAACATGTAAGGGATACACAAGACTTCGGTAGGCGAATACTTTGCATTTGAGCCAAACGCTCCCAAAACACCTTTGCAGCTCCAAACACCTAGCCTGACAAGCAGACTTCTATAATACTAAATCTCAGCCAAGAAACCGTACATATAAGAGCCCCGAAACCCCAAAATATTCATCATGGGTGTAGGTGATAAGCCGTAGAGGACAGCCAACTGGCAAAAGCTTGATGAAACCCATTGGAGACTACTGAAGAGACCATTGATAGTAAAATTATAAATTTTAGTAATATTTAGCTTATGGATAGACTAAAATCTCATTTTTTATCCTTGGTTGGGTTATAATTATAAACTCCTTCTTCACTTAATTGAAAAGAGTATTATAATTAATTTATATGTCAAATATAATTAAAATATTATAATTTTATTATTAACGATCATATCTATATTATCTGTTATCTTTTTTGTATAGTGTTGGTTTCGGTAAAAACTTAATGGTAATAATTTGTAAATCAAAAGGTGCCATGTATAATTACTTTAAATTTTAAATTTTTAAGGGAGTTCATTATAATTCAGTATTCATTATTCGCCCTGAAAAAAAAACGTAAAAGCAAGCTATTTTATAAAATATAAAAGAAAGATTAATAAAAACCCGGTTGCTGACCTCCATCTATAAAAAATTTTACCAGGTCTCGTTGTGCAATAGATTTGACAACCCAATAGGCTAATTTATATATATATATATATATATATATATATATGGGAGGAATAATCACCATATCCTTACACCTTATTACAGGATAAATTAAAATAATAGTATAAAATATGGAAGGATAAAATTAAAAAGGGAAAAAAAAAGGCTTCCTTATCTTTAAAAATTTTCATTCTCTCACACTGTTTCGTCTCTCACTCTCTCTCTTTCTCACCTGTCTTCCTTCAAAAAGCTTTCATTATCTCTTTTTTTGTCACGTTTCTCTCTCTTCTTCATCGTCATTCACAGTATAAAGAAGAAGAAAAATCAAACTCTATTAGCAGCATATAAAACTAATCCTCACACTTAAAGATTTAACTTATTTTATTTGATTTTTCATGTGTTTATAGTTTATGTTCCAAGATAACGATAATTTCTTTCAGAATCTTTTTAGCAACAAAACGAATTGAGAATGACTCTGTTAGATATTTGCTATCATATTTGAAAATTGGAGTTAGAAAGTTTTAAATGCGTGTTATGAAAAATTATAAATCAGTATGCAAAAAGTTGTGAATCATGTTCATAATTAAACATGTAAAACATTTCTCAAAAATTATAAACCAATTGAGGATAAATATTAAATAGGTTCAAGATAAATGTAAAATCATATACAGAAAAATTGTAATATGTAAAAAGTTATAAATCATGTCCATAAAACATATAAACTAGTTCTAAAAAATTGTAAACCAATTAAAGACAAATACTAAATAGGTTCAAGATAAAAATGAAATCATATGGTTTACAATATCTAGGTAGTATTATTTTTTTCTTCTATTTATACCCTTAATAGGAATGTGTTAGCTAAGTATTATTTAATACATTTACCAAAATGATTAACAATGACTAAACAATAATAATTTTTTATATTTATCAAGTTATTTTTTTATTTTTCTGTTGTTTGATTTTTCTATAATTATTATGAAATAGAAAAAGTATTTGATGGGCAGTATTATAGATTTGATCATTAGTTTATATTAATAAATGAATAAAGTAGGTCGTACCATTTGGTTTCATTAAAAATAAAAAAATCATAAAAACGATCTTACCATTTGGTAGTACCATTATAATTAACCAAATCTATTACCGAAGAATCTATCAGGTTATAAATTCAAGGATTAATTGAAAAGATTTTGATGCCTAAAAGTATGTGTACATTTTTCAGTCAAATCCCCCATGGAGGATGTTCTTTCTCTTCCCTGTTTTTGATCGGCACATAAAAGATAGGAAACTATTTAATCATCTTACTTTCTCTAATCCTTCTTTTTGATCCCTTACAAATATATTAAAAAATAAATTATTTTTTCAAGATTTAGAATTCACATGTCGGTTCCTAACTAACAATTTAAAGAAGGGAATAAATTGATCCTTTCAAATAGATTCATAAAATTTGAAAGAAAAATGTAAAGAAAGACCAATTTACACCATTGTTAATTGAATTGTGACTAACTAATATGAGATTTTAGATTCTAAAGGACTGATTTGTTCCCCAAGCATCAAGATCGGTATTTAATCCTTATATTTGCTATTATTGCATATTTTGCTAAAGATCGAGGGTTGGCACTATGCTATTTGCATCTGTCATAGACTCTAGTTGCTAGGCTTTTACATCATAATAAAACAAATTTAGGGTATGCTTGAGAAGATTACTTTGGGAGAAAAAAAATGCTTTTTTCTCAACTCTTCAAAATAAGTAAGTGTGAATTAAATTCGCCTCTTTTAAGGTTTACTGTAATCATACAGAACACAATTCAATTTACAAAATTGTGATCGAAGGTCATTGAAAATTACTAAAACCTATACATATCAACCTCCCTATAGTTAATAGATTAATCATTAACTTAAGTGATAAAAAAAAATAAGACTTTTTTTTATATAATTATGAAGAAAGCTGAACCCCAAAAGAGACAAGCAACATGGAAGCAGTACACAAGAATTCAGGAGGCGCATGCTTTGCATATTAGCCGAATGCACCCAAAATACCTTTACAGTTCCAAACACCTAACCTGATAGCTGGACATCTATAATACTAAACCTCAGCCAAGAAACCATGCACATAAGAGCCCCGAAAGCTGAAACCCAGAAAGAAAATCATCATAGATGTAAGTGATAAACCCATAGAAGACAGCCAACTAGCGAAAGCATCGTGAAACTCATCGGAGACTACTGAAGAGAATGATCAAGACATGTATACGACCATTAATATTAAAATTATAACTTAATTTTTAGCAATATTTAGCTTATAGATCGATTAAAATATCATTTTTTTAGTCTTGGTTGGGTTATTATTATAAACTCCTTCTTCACATAATTAAAAAGAATATTTTAGTCAATTCATGTACCAAATATAATTAAAACATTATAATTTTATTATTAATAATTATATCCATATTAAATGTTGTCTTTTTCGTATAGTGTTGGTTTTTGTAAAATCTCAATGGTAATAATTTTGTTAATCAAAAGGTGCCATGTATAATTACCTTAAATTTTAAATTTTTAAGGGAGCTCATTATAATTCAGCATTCACCCTAAAAAATTAGAAAAAAAAAAACGTAAAAGCAAGCTACTTTATAAAATATAAAAGAAAGATTAATAGAATCCCGGTTGCTGACCTCCATCTATCAAAAACTTCAGCAGGCCTAATTGTGCAATAGATTTATTTTATATATATATATATATATATATATATATATATATATATCAACTTC
Organism: Dalbergia cochinchinensis; assembly: GCA_031216125.1. NCBI lineage: Eukaryota > Viridiplantae > Streptophyta > Magnoliopsida > Fabales > Fabaceae > Dalbergia > Dalbergia cochinchinensis. The sequence continues at coordinate 62,736,081 of CM062369.1, forward strand.
TTTGTGGTCAGACCTATTTAACAGTTAAAATTTATACAACTAAACAAAATATGTGCTGTGTGATGAAAATCAGAGAAAACTTGTTAGAGAGTAATTTCTACTGTCCTCACTTCCTGTCTCTCCAAATAAGTTTTATTATGTATTCAAATTTTGAATAGTTAAAAAATATTGGTTGCATAAAAGATTATGAGTAATGTCATCACTATATATACATATCGAAATTTTATTAAGGGAACAAAGAGTGAGAAAGAAGAAGAAGGGAACAGAAGACTTGCTTCCAATTCAAATATGTTTCTACACATCATGCTATGTATTTAATAATAAAGCAATATTTCAATTAAGATCGACCCATATAACTTCTGTTTTTAGTTCAAAAATTGCTTTATTATTGAGTATAGAATACGTCCGCCTAACTTGCGAGAATTTCTTAAAGTAGTTTGTCTTTGGAACTTCGTAAAGACTTGTTCCAAGTCAACAAAGATAGCAACTGTCGGTATTTTCCAAGCCCGCTGTGGAATAGAAAATTCCCGTCTTGTTGTGTCCCCTTGTTTTCTTGCTCACATTTTCTCTGAAGTTTTTCTTTTCAGATTTCAGAGCAATCGACGAGTCTATTTTGTAGCTTATTCCACAGCGCTCATTGTCTCTCCTAATTTTTTTGGTCCTCTAGATACGGTCTCCTGGACCTGGTCCTCTTCACTGCGTAACAACATGGTGATCGATGCTGAGTTTCCATTTCCACACGTGAAAAATATCAACACTAGATCTAGAAGTTTCTACATTTGTGAAGAACTTACCATTGGATTTTAGAAACTTTAATATTAGATGAAATTGTCTAGAAAATATAAGACACACCTAGATTTGCTAGCTTACTAGAATTTTCTAAATAATGTAATAATTAATTACTACACTAGATGAATCTAGATAGAAGCTACTAGAACTATAGGCAAGTTGCTAAAATTAGTGATACAAGAAGTGTCTAGAGAAAGTAAGGAGCTAGAAGATTCTAGTCCTTGTAGTGACCAACCATGAGAGTCTATAAATAGGCCTAGTGTCTTTGTGTAAAGTGGGCTTCAAGAATTGAGTGCATTAGTGAGTATTGAGTGGAGAGCTCAAAGAGTGTGAGTGCACAAGTGCTTGTGTGCTCTAGTGTATTGAGTAAAGTTATTCAATAAATAATAAAGAGAGTTTTATTCTTAGTGCCTCATTGCTCAATAATTTGGCATCAGAGCTTGACGGTCTGGGACCGATTCAAGTGGGAGGATCATCAGTTCTAGGAGAGCTCTTGCAAAATCGCAGTCTGGGATTGTGACGCTATTGGTCTGGGACCAAAACAGTGGTGAAAAAATTTCATCAAGTCACTATGGCGGATATTCAAGTGATTGGTGGAATTAGGAAGCTCAATGCCCAGAATTACAATACATGGCAAACATGTATGGAGTCATATCTCCAAGGCCAAGATTTGTGGGAGGTTGTTGGTGGTAGTGAGACCACGCCACCTTCTACAAATGAAGATGAGGCACTACGAAAGTGGAAAATTAAAGTGGGGAAGGCGATGTTTGCGCTAAAGACCACAGTGGAAGATGATATGCTGGAGCACATAAGGAAGGCGTCAACACCAAAGGAAGCATAGAACACATTTGCAACACTATTTTCCAAGAGGAACGACACAAGGCTACAGTTATTAGAGAACGAGCTTCTGTCGACACGATCAACCAATACTTCACCAAGGTAAAATCTCTCTGCCAAGAAATTTCTGAACTAGATCCAGATAGTAAAATATCTTATCAACGCATGAAGAGATTATTATTCATGGTCTTAGACTAGAGTATAGAGGTTTTATTGCTGCAATTCAAGGTTGGCCTACCCAACCTTCCCTTTTACAATTAGAAAATTTATTGGTTGACTAAGAGACGTTAGCCAAACAAATGGTTGGTATATCAGTGAAGAGTGAAGAAGAAGCACTCTTCACTGGTAGAAAAAAGGGAAAAGGGAATCCATTTTTTAATTCAAATAACAAAAATGAAAAGTGGAGAAAGGAGCGAGAAGAGGGCTCGCGACTTCAAATGGTAAATAAACGAGATGCTGCTTGCTTCAATTGTGGGAAGCGGGGACACTTTGCACGAGATTGTTGGTTTAAGAAGAAAATGTCAGAGAGCAACGCTGCAACCTCAAGTCGTCTGGTGGAAAAAGAAAATGATGTTGAAGAAGATTGGGAAGCTTCTGCTTCACTGGCAATAGAAGACATTTGCCATAAGGAAGAAATAGATTTTGACAAGGCTGACGAGAAGCTCGTGGAATCACCAAAGGCAGAATTGGCACTCACGGTAACAAGTCCGTTAGTTGTTGATTATAATAAGGATTGGATTATCGATTCAGGATGCTCCAATCACATGACTGGTGATAAGGAGAAGCTAGAAAGCACAATAGGGTACAAAGGCAATCGAGTTGTGATAACGACAGACAATTCCAGGTTTCCAATCACTCATATTGGGGAAACAGTGATCTCACCTCGCTGCAGTAATGATCAGGTATACTTACAAAATGTCTATTATGTACCTGGAATGAAGAAAAATTTACTTTCAGTATCACAAATAACGAAGGCAGGGAAGTATGTGGTATTTGGCCCAGAGGATGTCAAAATATATGACAAGATAAAAATTAATGGGACACCAATGTTGAAAGGGCAACATTTAGAGTCAATCTACGTAATGTCTATAGAATCTGCTTATGTAGATAAGACTCGAAAAAGTGAGACAATAGATTTGTGGCATGAACGCCTTGGGCGCGTGAGCTATCACAAGTTGAAGGTGATGATGAAGAAGACGATGCTCAAGGGTCTCCTTTAATTGGAAATGTGAGAAGACGTTATATGTGCTGGATGTCAGTACGGTAAGGCTCACCAACTTTCATACGAAAGATCAAAGTTTCAAGCTAAAGAGCCGTTGGAGCTGGTTCATTCAGATGTGCTCGGACCAGCTAAACAACCTTCAATTAGCAAATATCGTTACATGGTAACCTTCATAGATGATTACTCAAGATACGTATGGGTCTACTTTATGAAGGAAAAAGCCGAGACATTATCAAAATTCAAAGATTTCAAAGAGAAGGTTGAAAGTGAAGTTGGGAAGAACATTAGATGTTTTCGCACAGACAACGGGGGAGAGTATACATCAAAAGAATTCTATGAGTTCTTAAAGGAGTGTAAGATACAAAGACAAATAACGTGTCCTAACACTCCTCAACAAATGGCATAGCAGAGAGAAAGAATCACCATTTAGTAGAAATTTATCGGAGCATGTTACATGCCAAAAATGTCCCGAGTAGATTCTGGGCCGAATGTATGAAAACTGTAGCTCATGTGATCAATCGCCTTCCACAAGCCAAGCTAAGGTTCGTGTCACCTTTCGAGAAGCTATGGAAGCTCAAACCCACGGTAAGTCACTTCCGAGTATTTGGCTGTGTATGCTATGTCTTTGTTCCAGATCACTTGAGGAGCAAAATGGATAAAAAGGCCATTTGCTACATCTTTGTGGGATACGATAGTCAAAGAAAAGGATGGAGATGTTGTGATCCCACAACAGACAAATGTTACACATCAAGAAATGTAGTGTTCGATGAAACCTCCTCTTGGTGGTCACCACAACAAGTAATTCTACCTCACTCTAAAAATATTGAAAGCGTGATCGAAGAGAAAATGGGGGAGCAAAAAGAGGGTGAAGAACTACAGTCTCTAAGTCCAAGCAAGGTGCAGAGACATACTTAAAGCCCTTGGAAAACTGGAGTTCATCAAATGGAACGAGAAGAGCTCGAATAACAAGAAATTCAACATGAAGAAATAATAGAACAATCGACAGTTAGGAGATCCACCAGAGAAAAGAAGCCTAATCCAAAGTATGCAAATGTTGCAATGGTCATGGAAAGAGAGAAGCCTACAAAGGAGATTTAGTGTTGAGGGGGAGAAATGAAAAATATCAACACTAGATCTAGAAGTTTCTACATTTGTGAAGAACTTACTATTGGATTTTGGAAGCCTTAATATTAGATGGAATTGTCTAGAAAATATAAGACACACCTAGATTTGCTAGCTTGCTAGAATTTTCTAGATAATGTAATAATTAATTACTACACTAGATGAATCTTGATGGAAGCTACTAGAACTATAGGCAAGTTGCTAGAATTAGTGATACAAGAAGTGTCTAGAGAAAGTAAGGAGCTAGAAGATTCTAGTCCTTGTAGTGACCAACCATGAGAGCCTATAAATAGGCCTAGCGTCTTTGTGTAAAGTGTGCTTCAAGAATTGAGTGCATTAGTGAGTATTGAGTGGAGAGCTCAAAGAGTGTGAGTGAACAAGTGCTTGTGTGCTTTAGTGTATTGAGTAAAGTTATTCAATAAATAATAAAGAAAGTTTTATTCTTAGTACCTCATTGCTCAACACAACGTTGGCCACAGGAGATTATGCCTACAGGCTACAATTAATAACCCCCCCCTTTTTATCTTAAGAACTAAAGAAAACACACTAGTGGCCTTATGATAGATAGTTAATCATGGTTTTCAGAAGCTAGCCACGACATAACACAATTTTGATAGAAGAATGAATATATCTCTACATTTAATTCAAAACAATCTCAGAATATTGGTACATTTTTGTTGTCACCCCACAATCATGTCTAATATTAAATGTAGAGACTAAGGTAGGCATTATGAAAATAGATGCTTATGAAGCACTCTTCTACTAACTTAGACTAACTTATGAAAATCGATTATAATTGCTTTGATTGACCATAAAAATCTTATTTGTAGTTTTTTGATCCCCTTAGAAAGTCGATTGTCTAGGTTTAGTGGCTTGGAGATCCGGGGTCAACATATTGTCTCAGACAGGTACCACTATCAGAAATATGCCATTCACTTCCCATATATATTAGGCTTACTTTCCTTTCAAAAAAGCATTTAATCAAAATAGTTCATTGAGAAGTTTTGTTTGGAATACTCTTGTGTGTAAAATAATAATAATAATAACAAAAACATGCATTTAGCCTACTATATTTAAAGTTGAAAAAAAAACTTTTAACTGCGCTTTAGTCAAGCTCAAGTTATACAGTCGAAAATCTTTTCGCTGATATCTGTATAGGATATCCAAGCCCCTTAATCTAGTTTTCCTCTTTTCTTTAGCAATGTGCCCCCAAATGCAACTTAAACATAGTTACAAGATCTTTAACAACATGTTCCAGTATTCAGTTAGCGTTGAAAAACGATCCAGACAGCAGCGACCCTTTTCATTTCTTTCTGAGGAGATGCTCATGGAGATACAATTATCTGATGATTGTAACAATTGTGTTGATGTCAAAAGATGCCAATGTCAACTTGACAGCCAAGGAAAATTCCATCGCCTCAAAGGTATCTTAGACACTAGAAATCAAGTAGAAAACATCTTAGATCGTTAAGTGCTCTAGGTTCATTTTACTTAGACCATTCATGACTAGTTTTAACCATTGATTTTGTTTCAACTAGTTTGATGCTATAACGATTTAATATTGGTTACTACAATCAAAATTATTAATTCATTTTCAATTTCTGATCTGCAGGTGTAGAACTTGGGTGAAGATGGGACTAGGAGTCATACTGGGCAATGTAAATATATTGTTCATTATTTTTAATAGCATAGCTTGCCTTTCGTATACGATAATCCTTTGTATCTTATTAACTATATCAATGTGTGTAAAATCGAATGAGTTCTTTTATCTTCTTTCATTTAAAAACTTCGCTATTTCCAGCTCTTTCTAGTTTTTTTTTATCTCTTTTTGTCTCTTGCACTACTTGGACTCAACAAAGCAGTGTTTAATACATTTTGAACTCTATCCATGTTAGGCTCCCGACTATTTATCTTATAGCTTAATATACTTTTGCTAGCACTTACTAGTTGTTATTTACTAGTACTCATTACTTATCACCTTTAGAAATAATTAACTTGAAGGATATTCAATATGTACTCTGTTTTTTCTACATGGAATTATTTTCTCAGCTTTCTAAATTCAATAACCTCTACAGCTGTTACAGTTATTCCAGTGCTAGCGATGGTCACGCTGATGGAAGGAGCCAAATCTAACCCATGTGCTGGTTGATGCCTTTTTGAAGAGACACTGTTCATTCAAATCAAGAGGTACAGTTATGCTGAAATTAAGAAAGTGACTAACTCCTTCAAAAACAAATTAGGCCAAGGGGGATTTGGCTATGTATACAAAGGACAATTACAACATGCAGTGAAGCTCCTAAATGAACTGAAAGGTGATGGTGAGGAGTTCATCAACGAAGTTGCTAGTATGAGCAAAACTTCTCATGTTAATATTGTTGCTCTACTTGGCTTCTGCTTTGAAGGTTCAAAACGAGCTTTAATTTATGAATTTATGCCTAATGGGTTCTTTGAGAAGTTTATTTATGAAGAAAAGACATGACAATGGATCGCCAATTGGATTGCCAAACTTTATATGATATTGCAATTGGTGTTGCTTGAGGACTAAAGTACCTGCCAAGGTTTTAAATTGTGGACCACATCATGTGATGCGGCTGCAATATTGCTGTTGCGGTCCGCAATGGAACCGTATCAGACCACAATTACAGTGTGATGCATTTTCACATAAATTGGCCGCAATACAACCATATCAGGGCTGCAATGGACGACATCAGGGTCACAACAGACCGCAATGGGCACTTTTTCAATTTGAAGACACGCAAAAATTTCACACCATATCAGCCACAATACACGTTGCGACAGTCACATTTTCCTAACTGAAGTAACCATGACTGTGATCACAACCGCAATTTAAAACGCTAATACCTACATAAGGGCTGCAATACTAGAATTTTGTATTTTGACATAAAACCTAGTAAAATTCTCTTGGATAAAAATTTATGTCCCAAAATTTTTGATTTTGGACTTGCAAAAGTTTGCACAAGAAACGAGAGTATGGTGTCAATATCTGGTGCTAGAGGCACTGCAAGCTATATTGCCCTTGAGGTATTTTTTAGGCATTTTGGTGCAATATCATATAAGTCAGATGTTTACAGTTATGGAATGATGGTCTTAGAAATGGCTGGGAAAAGAAAGAATACCAAAGTTGATGTAAATGCTTCAAGTGAAATATATTTTCCTCATTAGATATATAATCGCCTTGTGTCAAATCAAGAATTTGGTATGTGAAGTATAAAAATTGAAATTGATGATGAGAAGGTGAGAAAGATGACAATTGTTAGCTTATGGTGCATTCAAACCAACCCTTCAACTGACCGTCGATGACTAAGGTGGTGGAAATGCTAGAAGGAAGAGTTGAGTTGCAGTTGCCACCTAAACCATTTTGGTTTTCTCCTTCAACTTCTCCAAACCATTTGCCATGATTGTATTCTCCATTTTTTTTCCCCAACATGAAGTATGAGTTGCAAGTTGTTACTTAACTATGTTGTTTCAAGCATGATTGTATAAATGTATTTGCATTCGCATGTCTTGTGGTAATTTTAAGTGTTCCCTAGTATTGCCAAACTCAGTAACAGTGGAAGTGGTCACTAAGATTTTTTTCGGTTTCTTTGGTTCAGATGCAATGCTTATGATGCATCTAACTTCTGAAAATCGATTATAATTACTTTGATTGACCTTAAACCCTGAGAGAATGGATTGTCTTGGCTAAGTAGCTTGGAGACTTGGGGTCAGCATATTGTCTCAGATAGGCACCAGTCAATCAGAAACGTGTTATTCACTTCTCATATATGTTAGGTTTGCTTTGCTTTCAAAAAAGTATTTTGATATGAAGTTTTGTTTGGAACGCTCGTGTGTAAAATAACGAAAACCAAAGATGCATTTATCCTACTGTGTTTAAAGTGGGGGGAAAAAAAGAATTGCACTTTAGTCAAGCACAAGTTATACGGCCAAAATTATGATCGCTGATATTTGTATAGAATATCCTTGCCCCTTAAATTAATTGTTGTTCGATCTACTTTTCCTCTTTTCTTTAGCGATGTTGCAGACTTTAGTTAGAAGATCTTTAACCAGGTTACTACAATATATCATCGGAATCCTTTAAGATTTTATATGTGAGATTATTAGGCTTAGGCTAAGTCTCTATTGACTGATAGATATGGCTTCATTCAACAGTCTGGTTTATTTTCTAATTTTCTTTGGCTATCAAGAGTATGTACTTCTATTTGGTTCAGTAGTAACCAAGAGGACAGTTGTGTAGAGATAATGTTCCATTTAGGGTCGGTTGATCTGCAATTGTACCCAAAAAATCTTCAACTGCAACTTGAAATTATTCTAGTTAGCAAAACTCTGTTTTATGATCGAGAGAGGAAAAGTGTAATAAGCACGTTGGCTGGTCTTCGAATTTAAAATTTCCATAAACATTGGAATATGGAACGGAACAGTTCTCAAGTCAACAATGATTGTGACATTCACTGAAGTGAAGTCTGAGCCTGGCAGAAAAGCATTGCAAAAAATTGTTATCCCCCACAAGGCTTGAGGATTAACAATCACCCATCAAGCAGCTATAAAGTCAAGTTGGTAGAAGCTACAAATTTTGTATTTCTCACATGCATTGCTTCTTTCCATTGAAGTTCCTTTCCTTTTGCTTATATAACGTTGTAGTGACAATTCTCAACATTCATAATGGCTTCCCTTTTTACATTCAAATCACTGGTTTTCTCTCAGCTTCTGCTGCTTCTTGTCTCAGCTGACTATGAGCAGTGTCCATCCTCTTTTATGTGTGGTGAGCTTGGCACCATCAAGTTTCCTTTCACAGTCTCACAACAGCCGCACTGTGGCGTATTGGAAATCCATGGCTGCTATGATCCGAATCCAAAAGCGATCAAAAGCATCCAACTAAGCAACAACCTAACATGAAGGTTTCGTGTTCAAGATATGGAGTATGATACCATAACAATCACAGATGATATCCTACGAAACTATTTCCCATCCAACAGCTGCAAAGCCTTCAACAACGGTTTGACTCTTCCTCAAAGCTCTACTTTAGGTTCTGTATATGTCAAATACAATATAACCCTTTTCAGATGCAATAAGTCTCTCATTGTCCACCTTCCCCAAGATTTCCATAACTACACAAATTGTCCTCAATGTTGGAAAAATAAGCCCCTTCCCCTCCTTGAGAACCACCTTAAACAAAGAAACAAAATAAGAACACAACCACAACACAAGAATTTAATATGGAAAACTCCAAAATCGAAGAAAAATCACAGCTGCTGTCAAAAGACAACCAGAGAATCTCACTATGTGAAAATTATTACAACACATAAACTTCTCTTTTAAACACTCACACCCCGGTACAACCACACTCTCACAAAGCAAATATTTGAACTACACCTCACAACACTCTAAAACAAGAGTACAGAGGAAGAAAATCAGATATAAGCTTAAATTGTTTCTGACTGGTGCAAATTGAAATGGAGAACTTAGGCTCCTATATATAGTCTTGGCAAACCCCTTTCATCCCAATTCAAAGTAATGTGGAACTTCTATCCTAACTCAAATTTCAATCAAATACTAACAATCTCCAATTTGATTGAAAAAAACACAGCTTCAGCTTCTATTGTCAATGCCAACAATCCCTTGTTGTCATTATCTATACCGACAATCATAGTTCAAAGAACTATCATACTCCACCATAAAAAATATGCTCACTTGGAATAGAAAAATTCCAAGAATTTCACTTTGACACATGTCGAAACTTTGCTGAAAAATTATGGTGCAACTTCCACATTGGTTTTTCCTAGAAGTTCCTCAGCCATCGACATAACTCCCATCACACACCTTGCATCTCAACGCTAAGCAATGCTCGTGTGTAATTGTAGATCCGCTAGCAACAACTTATCCTTTTCCATGGCAGTGCGAGAATGCCATGAGGATACACTTCTTACTTTCTAGTAAAGATCATCCTCTCCCTCTAGGAGAGCAATGTTGCAAGCATCAGATTGAGAACCTTTTTCCAACATCGCGACACAATTTTTCTTTACATGCCTAGACTTTCCGTATTTCTAGCATGTCACACTCCTTCCACGATTCTTTTTTCCCATAAGTGTCACTTTTAGCTATAAACAATGAATTAGAAGAACTGTTACCCTCATTTTTTATTCTTCTTTCTGTAGCAATGATTTTACTGGCAACTTCTTCAAAATTCAGAGTTTCCTTCCCATATATCAATACAGGCTTGATATGCTCATAGGAAGACGAAAGAGACAATATAAGCCTTAGTGCCTTATCTTCATCATCAATCTTCACTCTAATTACCCCTAATTCAGAGACAATACCATTGATGACACTAAGATGGTTGGAGACTTTCATAGTATCATCCATGTGCAAATTATGAAACTGCTCTTTCAAGAACAACCGATTTAAGATGCCCTTTGCCTGATATAACCCTTCAAGTTTCTCCCAAAATTCCTTGGCTTTTGATATTCCTTGCACATTTGCAAGAACATTCTAAGCCAAACATAGACGAATTGCACTTGCTGCTCTCAAATCTAGTTCCTCCCAGTTTTCATTATCCATATCAGCGGTCTTTCCTTTCAACGACTTATATAAACTTGATTGTATCAACGCATCCTTGACTTGTATGTGCCATAAGCCAAAATTGATTCTTCCATCAAATTTCTCTATGTCATACTTCACAGCACTTGAAAAACTTGACATTGTTGCAACTGTATACTGGAATAGTGTAAATCAACTGTAAACCGTACACTAGGAGGGTTCCTAGGAAAGAGAGGTGGGTCACAATGGACACGCTTAAATACCAAGTCTTTCCTTAGCTAGAACCTTTCCAAATTGCACTCTCACAGTATCACACTGCCTTTCAGCAACAGACAGTATCACACTACCTTCCAGCAATAGCAACCAAGGATGATCCTCAAGCACCAGGGAGAAATTCTTTTCTGATGTGGAAGATCAGACTAAGCTGAAACCACAGAACATACTAAGAATAAATCTCACTGAACCAAAGCTCTAATACCAAGTGTTGGGAAAATAAGCCACTTCCCTTCCTTGAGAACCACCTTAAACAGAGAAATAAAATAGGAACACAACCACAACACAAGAATTTAGCATGGAAAACTCCAAAACCGAAAAAAAAAACCACGGCCATTGTCAAAAAACAACCAGAGAATCTCACTATGTGAAAATTATTACAACACACAGACTTCTCTCTTAACCACCCACACCCCAGTATACCTACACTCTCACAAAGCAAATATTTGAACTACACCTCACAACACTCTAAAACAAAAGTACAGAGGAAGAAAATCAGATACAAGTTTAATGTGTTTCTGACTGATACAAATTGAAATGGAGAATTTAGACTCCTATATATAGCCTTGGCAAAGCTCTTTCATCCCAATTCTAAGCAATGTGAGACTTCTATCCCAACTCAAATTTAAATCAAATACTAACACTCAGTACAATATCTATTATGGGCCTGTAAATATTGGAAATCCTTCGCCCCCGAGCTTCCGCCGGCCGTCATCTTTACCAGCATGTTCCAAGATTCAGTTTGCAATAAAAGACGATCTAGACAGGGACAACCTCTTCTCAGTTCTATCTCACGAGATCATCGTGAAAGTACAATTATCTGCTGATTGTATAAAGTGTATTGTCTACAAAAGCGGCCAATGTCAGCTTGACAACCAAGGAAAATTCGATTGCGTCAGAGGTATTTTAGATACTGGGAGTTAAGAAAACATCTTAGATAGTTGTTCTGGGTTTATTTTACTTAGACCATTCACGACTAGTTTTAACCATTGATTTAGTATGAATTAGAACACTTCATCTGATCAACTTCCACAGCGGATTTGTTTCAACTAATTTGATGCTATACCTATTTAATATTGGTTGTTAGTTGTTATAACCAAAATTATTAATTCATTTTCAACTTCTAATCTGCAGGTGGTAGAAGTTGGGTGAAAATAGGACTAGGAGTCATTCCAGGTAATGTAAATGTATTGTTCGTCATGTGCAGTAGGCCAGTAGCATAGCTTGCCTTTCGTATATAATCTTTTGTATCTTATTATATCAATGTGTAAAATCAAATGAGTTCTTTTGTCTTTTTTCATTTCAAAACCTCCTTCCTTTTATCTCTCTTTAAAGCTCGCTCTTTTTAGCTTTTACCTCTTGCACTCCAAAGTCAACACTTAGACTCAACAAAGCAGTGTTTTATACATTTTGAACTCGATCCATGTTGGGTTCTCGACTCTTTCTTGTATCTTATAGCTTAATATATTTTGCTAGCGATTATTAGTTATTATTTATTAGTACTCATTACTTACTACCTTTAGAAATCATCAACTTGAAGGATATTCAATATTTCCTCTGTTTTTTCTACATGGCATTACTTTCTCAGCTTTGTAAATTCAATATCCTCTACAGCTGGTACAGTTATTCTAGTGCTAGTGATGGTCACGCTTTACTACGCAAGATCGAGGAAGCCAAATCCAACCCATGTGCTAGTTGATGCCTTTTTGGAAAGCCACAGACACCTTCAAATCAAGAGGTATAGTTATGTTGAGATTAAGAAAGTGACTAAATCCTTCAAAAACAAATTAGGCCAAGGGGGTTTTGGCTGTGTATACAAGGGACAATCACAAGATGGACGTCATGTTGCGGAGGAACTTCTAAATGATCTGAAAGGTGATGGTGAGGAGTTCATCAATGAAGTTGCGAGTATGAGCAGAACTTCTCATGTTAACATTGTTGCTCTTCTCGGCTTCTGTTTTTAAAGTTCTAAACAGGTTTTAATTTATGAATTTATGCCTAATGGATCTCTTGAAAAGTTTATTTATGAAAAAAATGACATGACAGTGGATCGCCAATTGGATTGCCAAACTTTGTATGATATTGCAATTGGTGTTGCTCGAGGACTAAAATATCTGCATAAAGGCTACAATATTAGAATTTTGCATTTTGACATAAAGCCTCATAACATCCTCTTGGATAAGAATTTATGTCCCAAAATTTCTGATTTTGGACTTGCAAAAGTTTGCACAAGAAAAGAGAGTATGGTGTCAATATTTGGTGCTAGAGGCACTGTAGGCTATATTGTCCCAGAGGTATTTTCTCGAAATTTTGATGCAATATCACATAAGTCAGATGTTTATAGTTATGGAATAATGGTCTTAGAAATGGTTGGGAGAAGAAAGAATATAAAGGCTGATGTAGATGCTTCAATTGAAATATATTTTGCTTACTGGATATACAATCACCTTTCGTCAAGCCAAGAGCTTGGTCTGCGAAGCATAAAAAATGAAAGTGATTAGCTTATGGTGCATTCAAACCAACCCTTCAACTCGACCATCGATAAGTAAGGTGGTGGAAATGCTAGAAGGAAGAGTTGAATTGTTGCAATTACCACCGAAACCATTTTGGTTTTCTCCTGCAACCTCCCCAGACCATTTGGCATGTGAAATGTGAAACATTCTAATGTATATATTGCAATATAAATTAGCCACTTGAATAATTTTCTTTCAGGGTCTTCTAGTTTCTTTGCATGTTTAAGAACCACAATATGTTACATTTGCAATGTTGAGAAACTTAAGGGGAATTTTACGTTTTGAGGAATTATTTCGTCTTCCTAAATTTTTTTTTTATCATTGATGAAATTAGGGATTATTTACTCATTTTTAAATAGTTAAGCAATAGGTATATCTAAAATAGAAATTATATTGTAATAAAAATTACTAATTTTATACTATTTGTTAGTCTCTGGAACTTTGAAAAGACTTGTCCGTTCCAAGTCAACAAGGATAGCAATTGTCGGTTTGTTCCAAGCCCGCTATGGAATAGAAAATTCCCGTCTTGTTATGTCCCCTTGTTTTCTTGCTCACATTTTCTGTGAAGTTTTTTCTTTCAAGTTTCAGAGCAATCGACGAGTCTATTTTGTGGCTTATTCCACACCGCTCGTTGCCTCTCCTAATTTTTTTGGTCCTCTACATACGGTCTCCTGGACCTGGTCCTCCTCACTGCGTAATCACATGATGATGCTGAGTTTCCATTTCCACCCGTCCAATATTGGCCACAGTAGATTATGCCTACAGGCTACAATTAATAACCACTCCTTTTTAATTTTAAGAACTAAAGAAAACACAATAGTGTCCTTATGACAGATAGCTAATCATGGTTTTCAGAAGTCAGCCACGACATAACAGAATTTTGATAGAAGAATGAATCTATCTCCACATTATAATTCAAAACAATCTCAGAATATTGGTACATTTTTGTTGTAACCCTACAATCTAATACATGTTTAATATTAAATGAAGAGACTAAGGTAGGCATTATGTACCAAGAATTACTCCAACCTTCAGTGAATTTTGGTGCCGTACTGTACAAGTCTTGGCAAGACTATCCCAGTCAACAATGGCCTGCTGCATGCGATGGTAGAGAGTTAAGAAATCCAATCTCCTCGGGTTTCCTCTGCTTGTCCTATCCTAAAATGTCCATTGTGACCACATTTCCCTACTTTTCCACTTTTATTTCACTACCTATCTTATTTGTACTCATCTAACAATGGATACGATATTAGTTGACATGATATCTCATATACAAATATTATAACTAACATTTTTCTCGTTTCACCTCTCACATCTCACCTTGGCATTACAAAATCCCACCAAGAAAAAGTCTAAAAGCATACTATGAAAAGTCTCCGCTTACAACCATCGCTTAGCTGGTTCAATATAGTTTGGCGCTTACTTGTTTTCATGTAGCGTCTCAATTATTTCAAGTTTTATGAATAATAAAAGATACTAGCATCCTAAGAGTCTCAACTCTCAATTTTGTAAGAGCATAAGACAAACTTGATTCAAGTCAAATTAGCCCAAATTCAACATCTGTATTTAGAATAGTTTAGACAACAAAAAGTCTCCACTTCCGTGTTATGATGGAAATGTATATTATATAATAGTAATTATGTAAAGTATTAAATTTAAGACAATGTTGATAAATTCAGTTGAACCGTAGAGAACCGTATTATTATTGTGCGTGCTCCTCACAAATTGAAGAAAGTGATGAGGATGGTTTCAGTGCATGTCGTTGGCTTCCTGTTGCTCTTGTTTTCATTTTCATGCACTGTGCGAGTGGTATCTGGTAGCAGGTGTCCACCTTCCGTTCCCTGCGGACATATAGGCAACCTCGTTTTCCCATACACAACCTCAGCCAACCCAGAGTGCGGCGTGTTGGTGATAAATGGCTGTGAGGATGATCCAGATGCCAGAAAAAGCATCCAGAATAACAACAAATGGTTTGACGTTGTAAACAGAAGCGTCAGTTTGTCTACAATTACCGTTAGAGATGAAGATCTACTTGACCTCTTGTCATCAAGAACTTGTGAGGTGTTGGGTTATAACTCTACCAGAACATTCACAATAAGCTCACCTTTCGCTTCTTCTAATCTGATGTATTATGCGAACATGCTAAGGTGCAGCCACACCCTTTATCCAACTCCCTCATCTTATGTTCTTTATAACTCCACGGTTTGTGGAAATGATACATTTTATGGGATCACTGATCCGATGTGGGACTTCGGTGATGTGGTAGCTGAGCTCAACTCCTCAAGCTACAATCATCTCATAGGATGTTCATTCAGTCAGCTTCCATTGGGTAGCCCTCTTGTGACCAAGGATCTCAATGTCTTGTTGAATTCCTTGACTGCTGATATCCAAATACAGATATCATGGCCTTCTGTTTGTTCAGACTGTACCCTTTTTTATGGAGGCCAGTGTCGAATCGACAACTACGGAAAGTTTTACTGTGACAAAGGTACGTCCCTACTCCCTATTCAGCTAGCTATTCTTGAATGGTGAAATTTTTTAGATCATTTTAGTGCTTTTTGTTGGGTGATAAAATCATTAAATAAAGTTAGTTACTTAGCAATTAAGAGTTAGTTACAGCTTTACATGTATATATAGCAATATTCCCTGTCTCAAAAACACAACAATTACTCTCACTCTATTGTAACAACCTTCAGTTAGTGAAGTTTATTTCAATGCAATTATTTTCTCTCAGTTTGTCTTCCATGGATGTCTTCTTGATTATCAAGATGGTATCAGATTTTTAGAAAAAACCCGCTGCTCCTCTTTCATCCTTTTTCTCTTGAATTTCTGCAACTCCCTTTTTTCTGCAATCAGACTATAGACATATTTACCAAACCCCTTCCTCTTGGTCCCTTTCAACAGCATTATTCTAAGCTGGGAATGTTAGAGATACATTCCTCAGCTTGCCGCGCCGAGGGGTGTTGGATGATAAAATCATTAAATAAAGTTAGTTACTTAGCAATTAAGAGTTAGTTACAGTTTTACATGTATATATAGCAATATCCCCTGTCTCAAAAACACAACAACTACTCTCACTCTATTGTAACAACCTTCAGTTAGTGAAGTTTATTTCAATGCAATTATTTTCTCTCAGTTTGTCTTCCATGGATGTCTTCTTGATTATCAAGACTTTTTGTGTGGAGCAAACTGAGCAAATAAAAACTCTAGAAATTTTCAGCAACGGTACTGTCTACATTTTTTTTTCCTTTTTGGGGGGTAAGCTTGGGGGGGGGGGGGGGGGGGGCGGGGGAAGAGTGTGAAGAATTCATTTCACCAATGCATGTAGAATATCCTAAGTTCCTAATTAAAAGAAAAAAAAAAAAAAGATAGAAGAAACTGAATCAGCAGCTCAGCTAATTCTTCGAAAATTAGGACATGGTTATTTTATTCTTCTAAATACTACTTTTTTGAAATTTGGTTGCCATTCTTCAAACTTGATTGATTTATTTTTTTTAAGCTTTGTTACATTCGATATGTTAATTATAAATGTATTACTTTAATTTTTTTACATTTTTAATGTTACAAAAGATAACAAAAAAAAATTAGATGGAAAATTTAATATTTTTATAATTATTGATGAAAATAAAAAAGTTCATATAGTTTTGGTATCGGTTTTTTTTTTTCTCATAATACTTGTGCTCTCTCCTTTTCGTATTTTTGGGTCGAAAGCTATCTCCTTCAGACACTGTTAAAGATTCCCCTATGAGGCCACTAGAAGACTTCTTTATTAGTTTACAATCTGGGCTCTTAACCCAAAATAAAGCTGGGCTCTAAATAAAAAATTAGCCGATAACAGAACAAAGTAAGAGCTTCACTCTTTAAGTAAAAATCACTCTTTGCTTCTGACCAATTTTTTTTTTTTTACTTTTTTTAATCTTACATATGTTTCTATATATCCACATGTATGGCTAAACTCAAATTTAACTATTATTATTAGAGCCATGATTTTATATTTTCTCATCTCGCTTTATTTCTTTCTCTTTTCCACATTCTCCGGCCGGTTGCTTCCATGGCAAAAGAATATTTATAACCAGATCTTGTGATTTGTTGTTTATTTGCAGGGAAAACTAGAAAGATCGTGGTGATAGCAGGTAAATAAAAATTACTTAATCTTTTATTTGATAAATTACATTTAATTTGATCAAATATTGTCTTTAAATATTCCGCTGTTTGAGGTACAAAATACAACATGAAAGAAATTATTTTCGAAAAAAATAATTGCCCTAAAATGATGGTGATATGATGTTATAATTATGGAAATAGAGATTTATTTTCATATTTACATTATTATAATAATTAAACTAAATTTATTGTTTCAATTAATAGAACAATTATAATTTAATTTCACTCTTTGTTTGCATGTATTTATATAATTTCCCTAATAAAACACTAGAATTATTGGTTTAGTGATGAGAAATTTGGATAGCATATATGAATTAGTGGATTCAAACTTTACTGTGATTAACATATATAATTCCAGGAGTAAAAAACATATATAATTTCTGTCATGAAAAAAAAAGGTATATAATAAAGGGATGGATCTTTTGGACTCATACTAAAAAGGCATTGGACAAATTAAAAAATGTATAATAACATGAGTCTGGTAAAATAGACTCTTTTCATATATTTTTTTAGTCGCTTGCATTTACTGAATTTTTTTATTGGTCCATTACTTTTTATTTTTTCATATATTTTGAATAATTTTTAATTTAGTTTCTAATCATTGTACTGTCATATAGTTGATGAAAAATATTGATGTGACACACATGTGAATTTGATTTGAAATGTGTTATGTAAATTTTTTTTATCAATTATATGAAAGAACGGTGAATTGAGATTAAATTGAAAATGATTTGAAATATAGGAAATTCAATTGAGAAAAATAGAAGGTAAAGAAACAAATTAAAAAACCAAGCACAGATAAGGGGAAAAATATATTTTTCCTATTAGCATGGATGAACACGTATATTGAGGTGAAAAAAAATTCTGTGAAAAAAGTTGTACTTTTTTATGTACATGACATTCATTACTTTCTGATCATTTCTACAGTTGCTTCTGGCACTGGAGCAGTAGGAGTTTTGCTAGTTTTGGCTTGGTGCTTTAGACGATATTTCTACACTAAGGAAAACCCAACCTATCAAATAATTGAGGCATTTTTAAAACAGCATGGTCACCTTGCAGCCAAAAGGTACGGTTATTTAGAGATAAAGAAAGCAACCAGCTCATTCAAAGACAAATTAGGTCAAGGAGGATATGGTAGTGTATATAAAGGAAAATTACCTGATGGAACTCTTGTGGCGGTGAAGGTTCTAAGTGAATCAAAAGGCAATGAGGAGGAATTCATTAATGAGGTTGCTAGTATCAGTGTGACATCTCATGTTAACATTGTTCAATTACTAGGATTCACTTTGGAAGGTTCTAAAAGAGCTTTGATATACAAGTATATGCCTAATGGATCGGTTGAAAAGTTCCTATATAAAAACAAATATCCATTAAAGTTTAATCCTCAATTGAGCTGCAAAACCATGTATAAGATTGCAATTGGCGTTGCTCGAGGATTAGACTATTTGCACAAGGGTTGCAATAGTAAAATAGTGCATTTTGACATAAAACCTCACAATATTTTGTTGGATGAGAACTTTTGTCCAAAGATTTCTGATTTTGGGCTTGCAAAAATATGTACAAGAAAAGAAAGTATTTTATCACTATTGGGTGCTAGGGGGACCATAGGATACATTGCTCCTGAGGTGTTCTCTAGAAATTTTGGTAGTGTATCCCATAAATCTGATGTATATAGCTATGGAATGATGGTTTTGGAGATGGTTGGGGGAAGAAAGAATGTCAACATTGAAAAAGAAATTGATATTGAGCATTCAAGTGAAATATATTTTCCACACTGGATTTACAAGCGTCTTCAATTACATGAGGAGCTTGGATTGCGATGCATCAAGAATGAATTTGACAAAGACATAATACAAAAAATGATAATAGTGAGCTTATGGTGCATACAAACTGATCCATCAAATAGGCCAACAATGAATAAGGTGGTGGATATGATGGAATCAAACTTTGAGTCCCTACAAATGCCACCAAAACCCTATCTCTCTTCACCTCCTGCATCACCATTGAGATCATCAGATTCATCACTCTCAAACATGTAACGTATTGTCCATACTTCAACATATCAAACCTTTAATAACTTTCAACATCATCAATTTCAATCTTAGTTTGTAATTAACTACATCTAGTCTGCTTTACTTGTAACTTCAAGGAAAAATTGTTTATTTTATATGTCATTTTCATATATCAATAAAATATTTATCATAAATCTTTGAAAAATAACACTTTAACTCCTTGAATTATATATATAAACAATGAGCACCTTAATCTCATACTTTTAAAAATGTGTAAATTGATTCTTAATGTTTTTTGACTGGGCAGATTTATCCTTCTTTTAGCTTTTCATCCATCATTGACAAAAATATCACATATTCAAAGAAAGTTGGGGTATTGAAATGCATGTTGTTTTTTAATTTAGCGTGTTTGGGTTGCACCATGACCTAAAGTTTATAGAACACTTATTTTTCATCACCAATGGACAAAAATTTAAGAGAAGACCTAAAACACACATTTAGAAAAATTCAAGTGTTTGTTTGCATTTTTTATAATTTTGGGGGTAAAATGCACATGATTTATGGTTCATGAGATTCCTTACATTTTCTAACTTTAACCATCACATAATTATTCGAAGCACATCATTAATTGAGAAATATAGCGTTAGATTATTAGAATGAATTAATTAAATATTAAAAATTTAAGATTTTGCTAGTTAGTACTCTAATTATTAAAGTGGTAAGAGATTTGAATGGTATGTATGATATTCTAGATTCAAACCTCTTTGTGACTAATATAATTTTTAAAGTACTAACAAAAAAAGTACATTCCTTAGGAAAGTATAAGTGAAAGGTTTCAATGTATTCAATACTCAAAATTTTACCTTTTCCATCAAAATTTTCTACTTCTAGATTTTTAATTCAATTCCTCTAGCCAAACCTATAATTTAAAAAGGGCATGCAAGTTAATATTTTCATAATTAAATCTTCATTTTTGAATTCATTAATTCTTGTGTATATACATATAGATAAGGATTTTTTATTTGTTTTTAACATAACCATTTTATATTAAAAGTGAAAGACACAAACACTTATTTTATGCTAGATATAAGTATTTCAAATAAGTGGATCTCTTTTAAAATTTATAGAACTCAAGTTGAATGTTTCTGCGTTTCTTTCTCTTAAAATAATATAATCGTATTTAAAATGAACTTAAGAAGATTCTTTTCCAGTAGTATTGAACTTCATATGCAAATTGCAGGTATATGAATGTTAAATATAAAATTTAAATTGTTTCAAAATTTTGGGTTAAACATCCATACATTGCCGACTAAGTTTTTTTTTTTTAAAAAAAGAAAATTACGAACAAGTGGGATTGGGTCTTTCATTTTTACTTTTCGGTGTTCTGCTTATGGAGTACACAAAGAGATGAAAAGGTGAAGTGGCTGTCCAGTAAATAAGAGGAGTTATATTTTGGTAAGGTTATTAATATCTTTATTAATGAGTAATTAAAAATAATAAATTTGTTGAACTAAAATACTTTTTTATATTTTTATTTTAAAATAGAATATGTTATTTTATATTAACTGCAACTTATTACGAAATAGCCATACCTTTGAAAGGATTGGCAGAAACTTAAATTTATTTAATTCTCTTCATTATTGCCTCTCTTTTTTTTTATCAAATTATTTTCATTATTGGTTCTTTCACTTTTGTATATCTGTCATCCTAGTCAATGGACAACATTTCCCTATTTTGCGGCTAAAAGGTGCATTTGAGTCAAAGTTCTCCTTCATTGTCCTATTTGACTGAAGTCAAGGTCCACTTTTTCATCTCATTCCCGAGACTTGCAATATTTTTTTTTTTAACAGTTCAAATACTCAAAAAATTAATATTTATAGATATATTTATTTAATTGTTATTAAATATGATTTAATAAATAGAATGAATAAGATTTATTATCATATTTAATGAATATTAAGTGAATATTCTAATAATTTGGAGGTATAAATAGCATTCTTGATTTTATTTTAGGTAGAAAACTCACAATATGTAATACTAGTACTTGCTACCCGAAAAAAAAGGATGATATGAATATAGCCACTTCATTTTGACTATTATCACTCCTACTAATACTAATTTTTATTAAATTTTACTTAAATGTCCTTATTCTAATTTAATCAAGAATAGTTAGTTAATAATCATTTATTAATCATTATAATGATATATCAAAAGTTATTATTCTTAATTTAATTAATTAAATATAGTTAATATTTACCTAGTCACTACATATTAGAAGTAATATAATAATTTGTATTTATATGTTGAATTATTTTCTTTTAAAGATTTCTTAAGTCAATGATTATTTGGACAATATAATAGTAGATATATTAGAAAAAGATAAATAAGTAAGAATGAATAATTATAAAAATAAATTACTAAGCATACAACACACATTGATTGAACTGTTATAATGAAGTTAACACATATTATTCTTTCATTTCTGTTGTTAATTAATTGTTATATATTTTGTAACTTCTAAGACATATATAATTAGAAATGGCACAAATGCATAAGAATTGCATCTATCTTTTTTTCTTTGTAAAAATTGATTTAATAGAAGATTTAATTAATGCTTGATATTAGCGGCTAAGTAAAAATAATATAAAGAGAATGAAGGATTAAGAAGATCTTTTGTGTTGAACAACACCATTTTTGGAATAGAATTTTTTGACAATAACTTACTTTTCAATATATAGTAAAAAGTAAATAATTGTTAAAAAAATCATAATATCATATGTTTATACAATACTTTTAAAATATATGAATATTGAATAGTAAAATGTCAATATGTGTTGCATGCTTTGATTTAATAATTTATTTTTATAATTATTTATTCTTAATTATTTATCTTTTTCTTAATAGTCATTATTATATTATTTATGTAACTATTGTATTAAGAAAGCTTTAAAAAAAACTCAACATATAAATATAAATTGTTATATTAAAGATTTTAATGTTATATACTTGTCGTATATATACAATGCATGGGTAGGCAATAGATATATTTAATTAATTAAACCATTTTTAATTAAAATAAGAATAATAACTTTTGATATATGTTAACTAGCTATTTTAGTTAAATAAAATAAAAATATTTAAGTAAAATTTAATAAAAATTAGTATTAATAAGAATGATAATAGTCAAAATATAGCGACAATAATCACTCTTCTAAATATAAATACTTCCATTTCCACAAATGCCCCGACCCGACCGGGAGACACGAAATTAAAGCCATTGCCTGATCCCTGCGGTCTCTTTGTAGGTTACAGTAATTATTTAATTCTATACTTTCAGCTATAGGGATTTAAACAACTTGTAACGAACTGCGGCCAATGGAGTGGGGCATGTGCACGTTGACCATAAAATGGCACAGGCTCTCCTGATTTAGTTGATTAAGTCGAAAGAATCAATCTATTCCGTCAAAAAGAAAAAATTGACTGGTCAACCAAATTGTGGTTAGTATTTAGCTATATTTGTCATCCCACACATGATCCATAGTATTGGCCATAAAAAGGGATGGAGTAAAATGAGTTGAAAAATTTTAATAAATTAAAAAATTCAGTCCATCTCATCGAAAAGTGATGGGTTGATGAACTAACCGATGTACTCAATCTTTTTTGCCACTCCTATTTATGACACTGGGTTCTCTTAAATCTGCTGAGTTTATAATTAAATATTATTAACTCACACCTTTCTATTGTTTATCGTCACTATGATGTACTATATATGTTAGAGTGGCCAATGACATTGTTGATTTGTTGCCTTGCATTAAGACCACCAGTGGGATTGAAACCAATTTGCAACAGCAAGCACCAAGTAGCACTGGCTTTGGTCTGCGCATGCCTCTTATAGTAGATTCATACAAAAATTACTTTTACTCGCACGAGATATCGTATTAATACACTTATATTCAATATTGGATGAAACGTGAGATCTAAACTAAGTCGGGTTCATATCCAACTCAATAATAAATATAAGTGTATCGACACAATATCACATAAAGTATTATTTAAGATAACATTACTCGTTTCTAATAGTTAATCAGATTTTTTTTTTTTCCTGAGTCCACTTCGTCTAATTCTAGTCCATTTTGTATTTTAATTGGGATACACCAGGGCAAAGGCCCAAGAAAGAATTAAGGGACTAAACAGTACCAACACGACAAAATCTACAATGATTAAGAAAAGGAAAGGCTAGAGAGTAATAATACTACTTATCGAGTGGGAAAATAAAACGAAAAACTGGAGGCTCTTTTCAATGGAGAAAATGTTTAATGCAAACATTAACACCGTACCTTAATGAAATAAAACAAACTAAAGCGGTGATGTTATGAAGAACACTAAGCTTTAGATTAGAAAAGAAAATGAAAGGTTATTATATTGTACGTGTTACAGTATGCCACGCGTGTATGAAGATCATCTCAGGACGGATTACTGATGCAGTGAGTTCCTCCCTTCTGTCCTGCAATATTCCCAAAATTAAATTAATTGGTTAATAACTTTATTATTGTTTCGAATAGAAAAATATTATCTTAACACATTACATTATATTTTAATATAGATACTTAATTTATTATTTTTAAATTTTATAGAATCTAATTTAATATTTTCTACTTTATTCTCCATCATTAGATTTAGTGTTCATAAACATCTAAAATTTAGATGTCCAAATAACACAGCTCTTTTAAATATAAAATAGCTATGTACCTCCTTAATTCCTTTCTTTATCAGTTCAAGCTCCATCTTTTTCTAGTGAACTTCAACTCGAGGGTTTTTTCCCGACCCCTTCTACTCTTTCTACCGTTTATTTCTATTGAAGTAATCCATGAAGGCATACAAATAAAATATTAAAAATGGAATAAGAGGCAGCAGCAGCGGAAGATCTGCTCCAAATAGAAAATAAAATTTGAGAAGACCCAAGTATTCAACGCGCCATTAAAAAATGTGCGAGCAAGTCCAAGAACAAAATGAAGGAGATCCCATCCTTCCTTAATAATAATAATCATGGTGAAATACAAATTTAATACATTAAGAATATTAAAAAAATATTATTTATATTCATGTAAATATTCAATTTTGCTCTTCAACTCCTCTTCATTCTCCATCGTCTAGTCATATCATCCCTTCCACCACCCACCACTCATCACCTTCATTGTCCATCCCGCCCCCATTTGAGCCAGTGTCAAAAGTGTGTTGTTCAAGCCAACCATTATCACACGTGTTCATCTTCAACCTCTTGTCCAACAGCAAACTCAAGTTCGAGACTTGGAAAAAGAGGAGCAACGCTTGATAGATTGAGTCTCAAAATTAATCTCAGGCCCACCACTTTATTTTCTTTGATGCCTTCAACCCCTGTGACTGAAAATCGTTAATTTTTGGGTCGGAGTTGAACTCGTCGGGGCAGAAGAAGCTAGATCTGTTGGAGAAGAGTGGGCTGACGTTAGGGTGAGATGAAAGAGGAAGAGGGGAAAGGATCAAAAGAAAGATTGAGAATGAGATAAAAACTGAGAACTCTATCAAAAATGCCTTCAGCACCCATAACTTCTTCATCCTCCTGTCATTGACGCCATCTTCTCCACCGGTGAGGGCAGCTTGGCATAAAAAAAGGCAACAGGACATGGATTTTTCAGCACTCCCTTTTTCATACATGGGTGATCTCATAACTTCAAAAATGTATTTAATTAGTTAATAAATATATATGTTTTATCTTAAATTATTCTAAATCATTGATTGGTTTTGTTTTTAAATCTAATGGTAAAAAAGGGCAATGGGATGGTCCAATCGGTGTGATCATTCTATCCGTCACCTATTCTTAAGTATTAATTAATATTTTAATATAATACAATAATCAAAATTAGTATTAGATATAACATTTTAAAAATATAAAATTAATATTATATTAAAATATAAAATTATCCGAAAGGAAACACCTCCTCTTTAAAAGATGATGATAATGAAGAAATGGAGGGGTAAAAGAGAATACAGTAGTAATTGAAAAACAAACGTCAATAATAAAGTCGGGACATCAAACCGTCCATAACAATCGAGTCCCCATTGAATCATCAAAATCAGAGCCATAGCAAGCTGTTGGTAAAAGCAGTTCAAACAGCAACAAGCAAGGACAGACTCGTCTTTTCATTTCAACATAAAAATAAAAAAATAATATTATTTTCACTCACACTGAGATATTATATTGATATATTTATATTTATTATCAAATTATATGTAAAACCTACTTATTTTAGGCCTTATACTCTGTCTGATAATAAATATAAATATATAGATATAATACCCTATCAAACGCGATTCAAAATAATATTTTGGTCTTCTCGTAATTGCAGCAGTGCCCAACGTGTGAGCCCAACCAATAACAACAACGAAATGACGCTCCCTGCCATTAAACCTTACACTAGACCCAAATTATTACTCACCATTCATTACCGTTAAGCCCTTTCATTTCCTCATTAATTACAAACTTGACACTCTTCTTTACACGCACACTCATCTTCACTTCGCTCTTCACCCTCTCCTGCTCCTTCCTCTCTCTCTCTCTCTCTCTCTGCAGAGCGACAATGTCGGCGACAACAAAACACCTCGTTGCTCTCGCCACGTCATTCTCTTTGGTTTTTCACTTGCTTCTTGTTGTTGTTGAAGGTTTCAGGAACCCAGATTTCGTGGCTCTGCTGGCGTTCAAAGCCGGTTCCGACTCGTCGAAAAAGCTCACGAGTTGGAGCAACAGCACCCACCCATGCAGCTGGGACGGCGTCTCCTGCGTCAACGACCGAGTCACGCGACTCGTTCTCGAGAACCTCGACCTCCAAGTATAAAATATAAAATATAAAATAACTATCTACCTCCTTAATTCCTTTCTTTTTCAGTTCAAGATCCATCTTTTTCTAGTGAGCTTCAACTCGAGTTTTTTTTTCCCCTACATCTTCTACTCTTTCTGCTGTTTATTTCTATTGGGATAATCCATAAAGGCATACAAATAAAATATTAAAAATGGAATAAGAAGCAGCAGCAGCGGAAGATCTACTCCAAAAAGAAAATATAATTTGATAAGGGCCAAGTATTCAATGCGCCATTAAAAAATGAGACAGCATGTGCGAGCAAGTCCAAGAACAAAATGAAGGAGATCCCATCCTTCATTAATAATAATCACGGTGCCATGCTAATTATAGTAAGATATATTAATCTTTTAATGTATTAAAATTATACTATTTTTTTTAGAGTGATTATTAACATGAAAAAAAAGAATACATTAAAAAGGTTCATATATTTAATCATAATTATAGTCAAATACCTCATCTTTTTCATCTATCAAATTAACACATTTTTAACCTCAGCTATTGTTCCCTCTTTTTAAAATATTTGTTAATTTTGAGATACTGAAGTAGTAATAGAAAATATTGATAATGAAATAATATATAGTGAATAAATCAATATATTTTTAAGTATTTATTAATAATATATCACAATATCAAGATTAATATTATATATAATGTTTTGAAAATATGAAATTAACTAAAAGTAATTGAAAGAATAAAATTAATATTTTATTAAAATATAAAATTTTCTGAAAGCCTACCTATATTTTAAAAAAGACGGAATATTAAGAAATGGAGGGGTAAAAGTGAAACACACTGGCAATTGAAAAAGAAACGTCAATGATAAAGTCTGGACATCAAACGGTCCATAACAATCAAGCCCCCTGAATCATCAAAATCAGAGCCATAGCAAGCTGTTAGTAAAAACACTTCAAACAGCAACAAGCAAGGGCACAATCGTCTTTTCATTTCAACGTCGCAGTAAACAGACTGGACACTAAAAATGTTATTTGTAATAATGAAATATGAGACAACATGTTAATTTACACATTATTTATTATTGAATAAAATGTTAGGTTCATATTTTATCTAATAATAAACGAGATATGAGTCGATACGATATTCCACACTTCATAAATATAAATAACATAATAATTCCCGGACACCATGGTCTTCTCGTAATTGCAGCATTGCCCCAACGGGCGAGCCCAACCAACAACAACGACGAAATAACGCTCCCCGTCATTAAACCATTCACTACTCCCGAATTATTACTCACCATTCACTGCCGTTAAGCCCTTCCATTTCCTCATTAATTACAAACTTAACACTCTTCTACATACACACACACAGACGCACTGACTCACTATCTTCACTTCACACTCTTCACCCTCTCCTTCTTCTCTCTCTCTCTCTCTCTCTCTCTGCATCTGCAGAGCGACAATGGCGGCAACAACAAAACACCTCGTTGCTCTCGCCACCTCATTCTTTTTGGGTTTTCACTTGCTTCTTCTTCTTGTTGAAGGTTCCACGAACCCAGATTTCGAGGCTCTGCTGGCGTTCAAAGCCGGTTCCGACACGTCGGAAAAGCTCACGAGTTGGAGCAACAGCACCCACCCATGCAGCTGGGACGGCGTCTCCTGCGTCAACGACCGAGTCACCCGACTCGTTCTCGAGAACCTCGACCTCCAAGGCTCAATCCAACCCTTAATCTCTCTCACTCAGCTCCGAGTCCTCAGCCTCAAGCGAAACCGTTTCTCCGGTAACCTTCCCAGCCTCTCCAACGTTACCGCACTGAAACTTCTCTTCCTCTCTCACAACCAGTTCTCCGGCGAGTTTCCGGCCACCGTTACGTCGCTCTTCCGCCTCTACCGCCTCGATCTGTCGCACAACAACTTCTCCGGCGAGATTCCGGCGACGGTTAACCACCTGACCCACCTTCTCACTCTTCGTCTCGAAGAGAACCGGTTCTCAGGCTACATTCCCGGTTTGAACCTTCCCAACCTGCAAGACTTCAACGTCTCCGGGAACCACCTCGCCGGCGAGATACCGAAGACGCTTTCGGGTTTCCCCGAATCGTCTTTCGGGCAAAACCCGTCTCTATGCGGAGACCCGGTTCAGAAGTGCCAGGGCGTCGTGGCTGACCCGACAAAACCCGGATCCGAAGGTGCCATCGCATCCCCTTTGGTGCCACGTGGCGCCACCCCAACAACCGTGTCATCTTCGCCGAGTTCAATGCCAGCTAATAAAGCTGCGCCAAAAACCTCAAAAACACATCAAAGTGGAGGTTCGAGGATAAGCCCAGTGGCTCTTATTGCCATTATTGTGGGTGACGTTTTGGTCCTTGGAATAGTGTCTTTGCTTCTGTATTGTTACTTCTGGAGGAACTACTCTGAGAAGTTAAAGGAAGGGAAAGGGTCCAAGCTTTTCGAGAGTGAGAAGATTGTGTATTCTTCGAGTCCTTTCCCTGCACAAGGAGGGTTCGAGAGGGGTAGAATGGTGTTTTTCGAAGGGGAGAAGAGGTTTGAACTTGAGGACTTGCTTCGAGCCTCTGCGGAGATGCTTGGGAAAGGTGGGTTTGGGACAGCATACAAGGCGGTTCTTGATGATGGCAATGTTGTTGCGGTGAAGAGGCTGAAGGATGCGCAGATTGGAGGGAAGAGGGAATTCGAGCAGCAGATGGAGCTGTTGGGAAGGCTGAGGCACCCAAATGTTGTTAGCTTGAGGGCTTACTATTTTGCTCGAGATGAGAAGTTGTTGGTCTATGATTACATGCCCAATGGCAGCTTGTTCTGGCTCCTTCACGGTACGTGATTTCATTTCATTTTGTTTCATTTGCAGTTTTTTCACAATCATGATTGTTTTTAGAATTTTCTATTTGGCTGTTTTGTGATAATTGGGTCACATAAAATAAGACTATTTTACAGTTTTGTGTTAGTGCTCAATTTTCCTTTCATTTCTTTTTTTTTTTTTGTTCTTTAGCTGCCCCTTAGATGAAGAAAGTCAATTGAAGAGGGCCTGCCGGGTGCTTAGTGGTTTATCTACTTTGAAATCCGTTGTTTTCTTTTTCTATTTTTCCTATCACAATCATAAACAAGATACCCAAGACAACGCCAGGCACCTAATTGTCCAGTGATAATGATCCTCTGAGCAGGATACGAGATACCCCCTCTCCCCATGTAGGTCACCTGTGCATCAAAGTAGGAAGCATTTTGTGGGGGGTCCATTTTGAGGCTCCTTCAAACCCATGTGATTTTGAATGTCCTGTTTATAACACAGTATCATTATATTCCTTCAATTCGCCATCCTCCCAACCGCATAATTTATTTTCAATACACTACCCAGCAATTGAAGACAAAGTAACTGTTAAAATGAAAAGTAGCTGCATAATCACAACTATCTTGGAATCGGGACTATTGCATCGTACTATACAGACTCTGCATAGTCTTGCAACCCCCCCCCCCCCCCCACCACCCGGCCCTTTATTTTATTCATTAAAAAAAGAAAAGGATACAAGCATTGCCTTTCTTTTTTATGGCCTCGTTTGCTTTATGTTCCTTTGCAGAACAACATCTGGTCTTTTGCTTTCGACGTTTACCAGTTGAATAATGAAAATAACATGACCCCAAAAGATAGGTGCAATTAGCCGCCCACGGTCTCAAATCAAAAATTGGAAAATTTGAAAGAACCAACCAAACAAGCCCTTATTCTCACAATGGCAAAATGGTAATTTTAACGGAACCTGATATCCTATATTGGTGTGTCCATGAAACAGGGAACCGAGGACCAGGGCGAACCCCACTGGACTGGACGACAAGGCTCAAGATAGCAGCTGGAGCAGCACGAGGCGTGGCCTTCATTCACAACTCGTGCAAGTCCCTTAGGCTCACCCACGGTAACATCAAATCCACCAACATCCTCCTCGACAAGCAAGGTAACGCGCGCGTCTCGGATTTTGGGCTCTCTGTGTTCGCGGGCCCAGGCCCATCTTCATCTGGCAGATCCAACGGCTACCGCGCTCCTGAGGCGTCATCGGACGGTCGAAAACAGTCCCAAAAGTCGGACGTGTACTCGTTCGGTGTCCTATTGCTAGAGTTGCTCACGGGGAAGTGTCCGTCCGCGGTTGAGGGTGGTGGGCCCGGGAGTGGCTACGGTGGTGGGCCTTTGGACCTGCCGAGGTGGGTCCAGTCCGTTGTGAGGGAGGAATGGACAGCTGAGGTTTTTGATTTGGAGCTGATGAGGTACAAGGACATTGAGGAGGAGATGGTTGGGTTGTTGCAGATTGCTATGTCGTGTACTGCGGCTGCTCCTGATCAACGGCCCAGGATCAGCCACGTGGTCAAGATGATCGAGGAGTTGCGCGGGGTCGAGGTGTCGCCGTGTCATGAGTTGGACTCCGTGTCCGAGTCGCCTTCTTTGTCTGAAGATGCCTGTGGGGCTAGTCAGTAAGTAAAAACACTTTGGAAGGAAGGAAGGAAGGAAGGGGTTTGAACTTTGGATTTCACCACGAGTCAGACTAGTTGGTACTAGGGGTAGTAGTATTGTAAATCAGATTATTGGGGTTTTGTTTTTATTAATTTGGTTTCATCAATTTTTTTTTTTTGTGTTTTAGCCTTTTGACTATCCCATCGTTGTTTTGACCATCTGCCCATTTTCCAGAATGCCGAGTTAATTTTTAGATGCAAATTATGTTTTATAGAGTTGGATGGGGCTCTAATTTGAAGCCAAGAGAGCATTGGTTGGTGAAGACATTCATTGGGTCAGCTCAATATTGGTTGAATGGATTTCCCGAAAAAAGAAAGCATGCCTTGTATGATCAGCAAAAATGGACAATAGTGAATGGATTTCCGAAAAAAGAAAGCATGCCTTGTACTGATTTGACTGCGATCTGTGATGTCATTTTTGACCGTGGAAGAAAGGGATGGAGAAGTGCTATGCCTTGTACCTAAAATGCAATGTGCTATGCCTTGATTTGTTAAAACTATAACCCCGTTTACCAAACAAAGTATTCAACAGTTCAATGCCTTTGATGGCGGAGATATAAGACCAAATAGAAGAACTCATTAAACATAGATCCATGAAGTAAATGTACTGAATTGATTAAAACAAGTCAGTCTGTATAGGACAATGAACAAAACAAAAAACTAACTTACAAGGTGAAAAGAATGAATTAAATAATTCTCCGGTTTAGTTATAACTCTTTGTTTTTGTACCTATAGTAGGGATTAGAAGTGCATGACCTCTGGTGCAACCTTGAGAAGCCTTGGCAAAGTACTAGGCAAGAACTTCCTAGCAAACAGAAAACAAGCATTGATGCTGTTCCCGTTGTACTTGCATGTCTTGCCCCTCAACCTCTCCAAGAACTCCACGGTCACCTCAGATCTCAAAAACGTTGCAGGGTGTGGCCCACCCCTTGACCAGTCAACAAAAGTCAAACTCCTGTTCGAGTTCCCCTCCCAAAACTTGATGCTCACAAATGTTGGCAAGTAATGCTCATCCGCATAACATGAGCCTTTGCAGTACTCTTGGAAAACTGGGAAGTATTTTCTGTCTGATACCACTTCCAGCGCAAGCCCTCTGTCCATTTCAAACCATTGGGACCCTTTTCTCCATTGTCTGAGTGTGATCTCAGGCAACATCTGGATGCTGTAACGGCCACGCCCAACTGCACTAGGCTCATCAAAAGCCATCACATAGTTTTCTGTGGAGTTCATTAGGTAAGAGTAGATGGTTGAGAAGTTGAAGAGTGGTATGCATGATTCTGATAAGAGAACAAATCGCTGGTTTGAGAAATCAAGGAGTGCATTGGCCAGCAGGCGGCGCTCGGCTTCAATCATGTTGACATTGCCCCATTGTACTTTCTGCATAGTGGTACCAGATTAAGAGTATTAATCACTGTTTCTATATCAAAATTGGAAAAAACTTCTGGAATTAGAAGTCTATGGCCTCTTTTACAGATTTGAAATCAGAAGCAAAAAGGTGCACAAAAGGAAGTGAAGTAAAATACAGTATCCTACTATTTATGTCGACAAGTTTCTTGAATTGATCATCCTTGCATATATATACACCATCTTTTATTTAATTTTTCTACACTAGAGACTCTCTTGTAAGGGATCCCCACAAATGATGAGTACTTTTGGGTAAGAATTGAAAGAATCCGTATAATTTAATTGAAATTGGATTTGATGTACGATTTACACCGAAAAAGAATGTAGTAAATATTATTGTCCTTGGATTAATTGGGGTTAGGTTGTGCATAAATGAATTTTTCTCCAAAAACAGTAGCATCTAGCTGTTACCAGTCAATGGGGGTGCCTTAATTTGTGTGGTCTCATGAGCAACCGTTTTAAATGCGAACATATACGATTTGCCAAATAGCAGTTCAAATGGGATGGGTTTGTGAAATCAATTTTTTAAACTAAATGTATCAAGCTTTGTTCAGTTGAAGAAATTAAACGAACCATATACGTCTGGACCTGCCCATGACGGGTGAATGCGATCATAACTGATGCTACTGATAAAAGTTCAGAAAGAGAGAGGACTGTTATTTTTAACCCTTCTGGACCTAGACTAGATAAATTTTAGACCAAAATCGGCTGGATTCATTTCACTGTAATTTACAATCATTCTAGCCAAGCCTTCTGCTCCAACAACTCCAACGCCTAGCAGGGGCTTTAGCTAAATACGAGTCTAGCTCGTATTATCATCGATTATTAGGCAGTAAATTTAAATAAATCATTACCATTAGCCCGCAATATGAGGCAATTATCTCTCCACTCAAATAAAAAAAAAAAGGAGAGATTTATGTCTTTATTGTTTTGTTCTGTTCTATGTTCTGTTTTCTTATTGTACCCTTTCACTTTTCATAGGTTTTTCCTTCAAATGTTCTTTATATGAATTGATTTGCAAAGCTACAACTATAACAAGACATTTGCATAGGAGATAGGACGGCGGATTACACTATGATTAAATTCAATAATCTAATCAACATTAATTTTCATCATTCAGATTAAGTCAATAGCGAATGTAACAAGTATTAAATTCAATAATCTAATCAACATTAATTTTCATCATCCATATTAAGTCAACAGCGAATGTAACAAGTAGCTAAAGAACAAAAAAAAATAAAATAAAATAAAAAACAACTGACCTTGCTGGGAATTCTTCGGCCGTGAAACACTGGACTCTCTGGTTGTGATGCATTGTAAGATGGATTGGAATGCACGTAAATTGAGTAGTACCCTTCATGCCCTTTGAAGAATTGCTCCCACAAAGGTCCAAAGAACAAAGGACCCCTTGCCAAGAACATGAAGGCCACCTTTGGAACTCGATCAAATGGGTAATCAGGTATCTTTGGAGCCACTGAAGCCCTCCACAGCAGTTCCTCATCATCCATGTCATGCATAACAGGTGGGGGCTTAAGGAACTCCTTCAATCCTACATGGCTGCTATTGTATATTTGTGGTCTTGTAACTGCTGGTGGTGGTGGTGGTGGTGGTGGGGAAGGTGGATTTCTTGGTAAGGCAGAGACTGATAACTGAGTGAATTGAAGACTGAAAGTGCAGTCCTTAAGATAGAAACTAAAGATGATTCCAATAGTTACACCAAACCCCAAAATCAAGATATAGGTAAGAAAGTGAACAAAGTGGAGTTGAGCGTTGAAAAGCTTGGAAACAGAATTTAAAGGGTACTGATTATTTGAGCTTTTCATTTTTTGTAGGGAGCAAAAAGAAAATTCCCTAAAAATCTGTTATCTAAGTATGTAAGAAATATGTATGACTAGAAAGATCTGTGTATTGCTTTCTGGCACTGATGAACCGCTTCAAAGACAGATTGTAGGCACAGTATCAACAAGAAGATTATCTTCTGATCAAAATATCTTCACAATCATAAATCATGACCAAAGAAAATCAAATGAAAGTACTCAATAATGAAATAAGGGTCACCAATAGTAAAGCTGATCCAACATATGATGGATACTGCAAGGGTGATACAGATAAAAAAGGACAAGAAATTTTCTAAAAGTCAAGAGAGAAATAGATAGATAGATAGATAGATAGATAGGGAAAGGCAGAGAGCAAGCTCTCTCTTCCTTGGCTCAGTTTTTATGGAGGAGGGGCTGCCATCCACAGGGTGCTGATGGCTTTGAAGACCAATGAATACAAGTCTCTATCTTTCTGTCTCTTCTTTGCCCACTTTATACCTTCACCCTTTGTTTTCTCTTCTCTGATCGAAAAGAATAACAGCTTCTTTTAAAAGCTAAACTTGCCAATACAGTTATCGCTGGTTTTGGAAACCTGTAGAAAGATTATTATATAATTTCTTTCGTTACAAGGAGCCAATATTTATATTACACGCCCAATTGGGAGCAGCAAATGATCGCGTTGAAACTTTGGAAAAAAAAAACAAAAAGAAAATATTAATGCGAGTGAGGTTCTTTTGATTGTGGTTATTATCTGGTGCCATCTGTTACTCTAGCAGAGTATGGACGTTTTCAATGTAAATTTTTGTCATTGGAAAAAATTGCATGTTACGACGAAGACTAAGTTACGTGTAGCCGCCTGCATATAATGGTTTTACTTTGCCAACGCGTTGGGGGTATAACGTGTTTGGTGACTTGCGGACTGGTGTGGTGCGGTGTTTCATTCATTCAACTATTCAAATTCGGTGGGATGCTTAAAGAGGGAATAGGGAGAGGGGTGTGTGTGTGTGTGTTGTTGATCTGTGCCCACAAAATGGGAACCCCAAAAAGAGAAGCCACCACGAATGGAGATGAGAGCATATTGAAGACTTTTCAAAGGGAACATTCTAACGATCAAAGCCAACATGTGTGAAAATGACGCATGTGAAGAAATAATTGCAAAAATAAGCACAAAAACAGAAAAGAGATTTCTTTTTTAGCTTAATTTTGATACACTTATGTATAGTTGATTTATTCCGTTATCCAATTAAGATATTTTGTTTGAATTTTTTTTAAGTAGGGAGTGTAAAAATTAACTATTATGAAAAATAATATATAATTAGATGATTGTGTAAAAAAATTTTATATCGTCATTATATGACAATTAAATCTTTTTTTGTTATGTTTTCAAAAAAAAAAATTGGTCGAGTTGTTGGAATTTTATTTTATTTTTGAGGGAAAATTGCTTTGCCATTGAAGAGATACAAAAGAGGTCAAGATCTCGGTCAAATAAAACAGGAAAAACTGAAAATATAGAAAACATATTAACAGAGGACTGTGCTTGTGCTTTCAGACACCCCAAAAAAAAAAAAAAGATGGTGCTGCATAGCCCAAAATGTATGCCCGAATTACAGATGCCCAACATATGTGGTTTCTTGACCCAAAAAAAATCACATAAAAAATAAGATACTTTATAATATGTGGACTTATAATAATCTCTCTTTAAAATAAACTGAATTTCAAAAACAAAATGTCACTTGAATTATGATTATTTCTTTTATGATATATGATCGGTTCTTGATAATGGTAAATCCTATTAAAGGGGACAATCATTTGACTAGTTTGTAATAATATGATCAGCTAAAATAGTTATAAATCAACATTTTAGTCCAATATTTTGTAAATATGGCTAAGGGTCCATTTATTTCAAGAATAAGTCTTGTATATTTACTACACTCAATAATTTTTTTTGGTTGACATGAAACTTAATTGATATGGCCTTAAATTATGTGATAATATAATGATGACTAAACAAGTCAAATTTTAAAAAAATTGGATAACAATAAATATATAATCTAATAGTAGATATGTACCTATATTTTCAAAAACAAGTCATCCATTAAACTAGAAAGAATGAAGTGTCAAATTATTTTTAAATTATATGAAATTTTATAAACTTCATCTACTTAATAAGAATTTTAATTTCAATCCAATGTTTGAATTGATTAAATTTCATATCACGGTCGTTGAGTGGAGTAAACATATCATAATTTATTCTTGGAGTAAATGGATTGCCACCTATAATGTTATAAAACATTTCAATGAGAAAAATTTCAGAAATCCACCGGCTAGAAAGAGAGGAGGAAACAGTTCTGTTAAGGAAAGAAGAAATATAAAACAAAAGAAAGAAAGTGACATTTTCCAAAAAAATTAAGAAAAATGTCCTCTGAAAATGAAATGTTGTGTTTTAACTGTTCAGATGTTGTTCAGATGTCTTCAATGTAAGTGATTTAAGGGCAGCAACATGAAACGCAGGACAAGAAATTCGATTCCGTTGCCACCTATGTGGCTAGGTCGAAACCAATCCCTTTCCATGACAATTTTTTTCTGAATAAGTTAATGATTTTCCTTGTTTTTTCTTTACGGTCAATTGTTCAGATTCAGAGATGCTGATAATATGAACTTTATTGTAGTAGAAAATTTATTTTATTTACTTGAATATTATATATTTAAATCAACTGGGAGAAAGCTTTTATCTAATTTTTCATTCCTTAAGAGGAAGAGTCGATCCTTTTCTTATAAAAGATACTGTAAACAGTAAGCATTGACATACACATGCTTAAAAAAAAAAATCTGAACTTTTTAAAAATTAGGTTCTGGAAATAACAACTTTAGTTATACGAAGATATGTACACGGTTTGAAAATTACGAAGTACAAAATTAGCACTGACCACATAAAAATCAAAGCAACCAGCTAGCCACAATGATAAGGGAAGAAACCCAATTACAAGTAAGGATTTGAAAACATAGCCGTCAAAGCAACTAAAAGGCTACAATCAAGAAAGTAATAAAAGATACTGATGATAGTCAAATTTGACTACCGATTTTGAGTAATTGTGTGATCCGTTCAATGAAATAAAAGCTGATTCATACTCTCTTTTTTTTCCTTTGGTCTGAAGCTGATTCAGATTCTAGATTATCGTATTTTGTGGACTAATAACGATATCATTGATCAATTAAAAAGAAATTATGTCATCGGAAACATTAAAAACAAAAAAACAATATTGAAGTAGAGCTCCAACTTATGGATTCGGAATTCCTAAGGAAAAATAAAAAAATAAAAACAGGAATGAGCAATTATGGGATTGACTCCCTCTCATTAAAAATTTGGCATGAGGAGGTAAACATTTTGACTATTCATGAAGCAGAGGAATCAGGAAATTATGCCAAACTTGAGCTAGTTGAGTTTGATACTTGACAGAGCTTTACTGGTGGAAGTAACAACAGGGAATTTCCGCGAATCATGGCATTACTTCTCTTCCACTCCGTAGCCTCAATCACGGATAGGAAAAATCATTTACGAATGAAATGAAAATATTATGAACGAGTTTTAATTTCTTCAGGGTACTTGTTGATGATACGATATTCTACTTCAAGCTAAAGTTTAATTTGGTTTCTTGAACAAGTCGTGTTTCTCTTTCCTTTTTGCAGCCTGATTGTTATTATTATTATTTTTGATACTTTGAAAATTACGTTACATTATTGTACAAAGTTGTAGACCTAAGATTTTATACTTTTTACTCAAACCTCGTACCACTAGATCAATCCTAATCACATTTTGTCCCCCTGATTTGACAAAACAAGTAACATTTCAAGAATCAAGTTACACATTAAATTAAAAGGTAAAAACCGTGTTTCTTAAAGTAGATTGGCATTTCAAATGAGCCTAAACATATCATCAATTTCTTATTTAACACAGTGAAAAATATTATCCAATAACCGTTTCCAAGCAATCATAAAATTAACAATACATTGTTCAGTTTCAAGATGGCTGTTAAGTTGGCTCCCATGTGTTTTGTAACATTACATTGTCTTTTTAAACTTTTAATTTTCCTCTTCAACCACCCTTCCATTCCATCACTACTCCTTACCTTTACCAGTCACACCTCCTCCATTTCATTACAATGGCTAGCGAAATTATTTTAGATCCCTTCTTTCCAGCCGGCATCATTGTTTTCTTCTAATTTTTTCATGTGAAAAGGAGTTAAAGATTTTTATCTCCTAGCACAATTCAAGCCACACATCAAATAATGAAGAACTTCCTTCAATTCCTTCTTCCATGCCCTTCGTTACCACTGCGAATCTGCTCATGACACTGCAATGATAAATTGAAGATACGTGGACTTATCTCTCTCTTGCAAAAGAAAATCTTCAACAATCATAATCCAACAAAAAGAAAGAACCCCATCAAATTAAAATAAAAATAACACGAGGATAAAAAATGGTCACTTTGAGTCAAATAGAAGATGAATGAGACCTGGAGGCTGTAGGGTTGTTAACATGCAAAGCACAAATTGTAAACCTTGTAGGCATTACTTTGGCTAGAACCCTTGCGGCTCCTGAATGGAATGCACATAATTGTTGTTGTTGGTGGGGGCCGAGGGTAGTGCAACTATGGATCTACCAGGTTGGAACTTGTGGGTTGCCGAGCTTGCTTCTTCATCCTATCTGTTGTCGCTGCCATCTCCACCGGTAGAGGTTTGAGCAACTATGACATAAAAAATGGCAATAGGAAAGCTTTCCTGCATTTTCCATTGCAAAACTCCTTTTTTTCTTATAAGGGTGATCTTGTAACTTCAAAAATATAATTTATTACTTCATGGATATATATATATATATATATATATATTTAATTATCTTTAATCGTTGATTGACTTTTATTAAAATTTAAAGATGAAAAAGGAAGGACCATGAGACGACCCAGAAGATGGGAGGATCATTTTATCCGTCACCCCCTATGGTGTCCGAATAAAAAATCAAATAACACGAGAATTCCATTCAACGTTTACAACGTCATACTTCTGCCAGACATTATAACTTTGATTCGTGTCCATAGGTTAGGAATCTCAAGGTTCGCATGTGATTAGCTTTTCCTTTTCCTTGTTTTGGTTGTCGTGATTTGTTTTTCCTTTGAGAAAGAAATCAATCAACTGGACGGGAATTAAAATGTAATGCTTAGAATATGAGAAGACAACCTAACAAGATTCGGATAATCTAACCCCTTAAATTTTCACTAATTACTTATTCCTGTACCTGATATGTATCTAGGAGACGTTGGAGTCATTCTCTGGAAGAAATCGTGCAGCATTTACTTACTGAAATCACCATCCACCACATGCTTTTAGTCTTGGACATAGCAGTCCGAGAGAACTGGAACACATTTTCTACTACATGCATGGGAAAAACCGTGGGTCTAAGCATGACTTGGTCAAAGTCAAGATGCCCAAGAGACACAGTCTTTGGTGATCACGATCGCATAAACCCACGTGAGACCCATTAGAACTTTGTTCATGAAAACCGTACCAAAAATTACTTGCATTTTTGCCTTTCGTTCATTAGATTATCTGCCGGAGTGTCGATCATGTCTTAACAATTATGAATGCTACTTCTTTTCGGTAAATTAATAACAAACTCGTTGACAACAGTTCATGCACCTATAAGATTCCAAAGTATTGTTCCAGTAATATACATTTCGAAACTTCAGTCAGTTACTTAATTTGCTTTTGATAGAGTACAATACAGCAATTCCAGCCACAACACCAGCAATAAGAAATGAAGATTTCCCTAGATGTATACTGTCACTAGTATAACCCCATATCCATCGGGATAGAAAATGCAGTCCACAGCTACCCTTGAACTTCTGGATTGGAAAATCCTAAGGTAGATGAATTATGTTCTGTCAGTTGCTCTAGAGAATAACAGTTAATCTCACTCGTAATTCCACTCTCAGATTATTACACAAGCCATGGATTTTAAACAATAATTGCATGAAATTTCCGCCATCTAGGACTGTTTCAATACAATTTACAGACAATTTTCAAGAGAAAATGCAGTGGAAGAAGCCAACAGGTAGTCAGGGAACCAGCTAGTGCAGCATATCATACTTATAACTTACCCACATTTTCAGCAAACGCAACCAAACTGGAATTGAAATTTTCTAGAGAAAAATCCTGCACATTCTCACAGAAATTGTCTAAGTTTCTTCAATTTGGAATGTTAGTACATCACTAATTTAAATATGATAGCTGAACAATTTTCTCAGGACACGAGGGAGACATGATATAATAGATAAAAATATACCCGATATGACAGATAAAACATATACACTACACAATAACAAAAATATTAGATATAATTTGTACCGAAAAATTAGATAACCAAGATAATTGGGAAATTTTATTCCCCACCCGGCAAGACAAGGCTGCCACTTGTTTATTTATTAGGAAATTTCATTATGCATGCTTTGGATTTTTCACCGACAGATACGAAGAATTTCTCAAAGATATGTAGAAGTGTTCAGAATTTGAAGCTTAACAGTTATTACCTTTGGCAACTTATGTTGCTGGGCTAGATGATCCACATGGAGCCTCACATTTGATGATGCAGCAAACCAGGCACGGCGGTCAACATCAGAATATACATATGCAACAATGTCAAACAATGTTTTTGCTCCAACTTCAATTGCTTTCAAGATATTAGCTTCTCTATTCCTACGGTTCCTGAAAAGAAGGATATCAATCCCCACAGTTGGTGATTCTGGCATAAGTCTCAACTGTAACTACTAGCTTGTTCAGATAAAGGAAGGAAATAATTAATGGAAAATACTTTAGATATCCACAGAGCATCTGCTTTGGCCAGAGATTTACTCTCCCGTGCATTGGTATTAAAGCATGTGGTGAGAGCTCAAGAAATTTGTATGTTGTTTGGAAGTATTCCTGCAGAGGACAACGATATTAAGCTAAAGAACATATAGTACCCGGCTATTTTTAATATCACTTTTCTCTTATCAGTGGTTGTTTTGCTAAAGCGCATATTAAACTTTTAAGTCACAGGGAGTGCACCATTCACTTTAAGGAAGCTGAAGCCAGCAATGCAGAGCAGTGGTTCTTACTTGTAGTTTATGATATAAGAACAAGAACATAAGCATTCCAACATCACAAGTACAAGGATTATTCACACTTACAGTCATATTTCCACCAGAAGTTACATCCAAGACAGCACTTCCCTGACTGAAATAAATTGAATTATGTTAGCAGAGTGGACTCGTTAACAAAAAAGACCTTCAAGATGAACTAGACTTTACATAACAATGGAACTGCCAAAGAAGAAATTGGATAATATGAAAAATTCCCGCCTGCCAAACTATTTCTTTCTCTAAACAAACTAGGCAGACTATCTATTCCCTCATTAAATTTTGAGGTTTTTTTTTTTCTGGAAGTAAAATGACCCTCTTATATTAATCCCATCATGTCTGTGCTCTTCCTATATCTGTGTATCTTGAATTAATTCACTTAACCGGAAAAGAAAGAACGAATAGTTAAAGCAGTCTTATTTACTCCTAGATAGCAAGTAAACAAGTTCGAAGTCTCATATTCTGTGAAAATTTATCAACTAGTCTGGTTTTAGTGTTTTTAGGAGACGCAAATAATAATAAGAAAAATGGTCTCATACAGAAGGAAAAAGTCAACAACTTTTTGAAGCATATACAACAGTTCCAACCGAGACATGGTTGGAATCTTCCAAGTAGGGTGTTCAAATGTCTGGAAAGTTTAGCAGCCATCAAAATGTACATAAATGCATGTGTGAAAGTAAGAGCTTGCTCTTTGCTGGAATTTTAAACCTTCACATTGTACGGAGTCTTACCCCACACAATGATCACCCACAATCAATGAGTGAGTATTCACGTGAAGCAGTGCCATATGACCATCTGTATGTCCCTGAACCAAAGAGAATTTCATGTTCAGAAAAATAGAGGCAATTTGACAGAGACGACAATATTTTCTTACTATACTTTTCACTTCAACAAACTCAGTTAAGAATTCAAGTAA
Source organism: Dalbergia cochinchinensis (assembly GCA_031216125.1). Classification (NCBI taxonomy): domain Eukaryota; kingdom Viridiplantae; phylum Streptophyta; class Magnoliopsida; order Fabales; family Fabaceae; genus Dalbergia; species Dalbergia cochinchinensis. The sequence continues at coordinate 62,778,226 of CM062369.1, forward strand.
GAGATACGATTGGTATACAACAAAAATATTACAACAATTGTACACTATAGTGTACATTGCACAAAATGACAAAATAAAAATGTGGGTCCAGAGAGAGAGAAATAAAAGAAAAGGCATATATAAGGATGATGATGTAGAATTGTTGTAAGATTTTGTTGTACACCAATCATTTTGCTTCAAGTAATGATCAACATAGTTTGAGATACTTTTTTAACTTTGTCAAGAAACAGTTCAACCTTAAATTACCATAAAAAGTCATGGATATTTTTAATTTACAACTCAGGACACCCCTGCATGCAAAAGCACTTTGGATTTACAACATGGACAAAACACAGGTAAAATGTTTGAAGAAACTATGATGCCATCATAAGAACCAATTCGACCAAGCTTAAGCCATTGAAAGAAGACACGTGAAGGATATCCTTTCTGCTACTCCAACAGATTTTTTGTAGAAGTTTTCCATCTTATAAATTAATGTTAAAATAGTGAAGTCAATCTGCCAATACCCTAGTGATACCCCTTAAACAAAATTTTCAAATTTATATAGAACATGAGTTCTAGAATTTGAAGTTATTGCACCCAAAAAGTACAATACAAGAAAAATGTTAGACTGTAGCATTCTAAACCACTTAAAAGAAGGATTATGATGTGAAAAATACCGGTGCAAAAATAACCCTCAACCTCTGACCACCAATTTTAATGTCTTCATCTCCAGTAACTGAGGTATAGCCAAGTGACCAATCATCTGTAATCATAGAATATTAGTTTAATGGCTTGATGAAGTTTTATGTTTTGAATACAGGTCAAAACTTATACCTTTAAAAGAAAATTTTAAAACTAGTGTGAAAAATACAAGTCAGAAGGAATGATTAAAAAAGGGTAAGATTATTTAAAACAAAATTAATTCAACTTATCTGTGATGTCATCTAGACATTGAAAGTAATTTGCATATCAATTCAAACAATTTTTAAAGTAAGTTTCAAAAACAAGAATTGGTCTCTAAATCAAATCATACCAATTCTACTTTTTTATGATTACAAAAATAGTGTAACAAGAACTCTAATCATCAGGATCTCAGAGGAAAAAGTATCCACCACCAAGAAAAAACTACCACCAGTTTTATTGTTTCCTTCCTCTTTCCTGTAAATTTCACCAATAACCACAGCATCCAGACCCCTCTTGCATAAAAATATACTAAGCATACCCTGTAACATCTCATAGCTCATGCGTACTAATGCAGAAGACACCAAATGTTGGGTTCTGCGATATAATCGAGACCATTTCAAGATTTCTGACAAAGTCATGATAGCATTGATAAGCTATTTACTTATGATCAAGACTTTTATGAAATTTCATTATGTCCGAATACATTTCATTTCACCATGTTTGTATTATGTGGCTGAGTTTGTAGTCACGTAATTATTGAGTTAACACAAAACTAAGGAAATTAAACATGCTTGCAAATTGTTTCCAAGAAATTATTGAAATAAAAACAAAAGCTAACATTATAACCTCTGCTTATGCGACGCATGGTATTTTCATGTGCTAACAAAGTTGCATCAGGATTGCACTTCTGTATAACTGAGAGACCTGTCATAAAGGATGAAAATACACGAGAATTAAATGATTATACTTATGATTAAATTTGAAGTAAAATCTGAAATGTCAGTCTCAAAACACTAGAGTGTAACCATTACAGACATTAGCTTTTGCTAGAAGATAGAAAAAGTGATGATTAATGAGGTACACTTGAGTCCAAAACTAACAAATATAAGATTATATCCTTTGATGCTTTTTAGTGCTCCCTTAGATTTAGTGCAGAAATAAAAAAGTAAAAATGATTTGTTATGATGAATGCCAACCATTCACCAATTGTACTCGTAGCTTAATATACCTTAAAAAAACATAAATCACTTTAGTCTTAGCAAAGACTTACCATCTACATGATCACGGTGATGATGAGTAACAAAAACTACTAGTCTTCTGGGCAAAGCAGTAACAACTTTCTCTAGCTGATAATTACAGAAAAATATGTTATGATTTAATTGAAGACGAAAACGAATTATATAACATAGAAAGCTACAGTGGGAGCAATGGATCCATAGAAGAAATAGGAAACAGACGAAAAATAAAAAAGTATATCTCCAAGTAAAGTCCTCAACAATCACATGACTCGTATTCAAGCTGAAAAAATTTCAGACAATTAACAATTCAACCAAAAAGCAGTAGTTTCTGTTTTTGATGTCAATAAGTAATGTCAAATTATATTCAGAAATAACCAAAGACAGAAATAAAATGCATCCCCTGAAAATGGAATAGGTTAGAGAAGGATAAAAGAACACTCAAAGGCCACACTGACAAGGAGTAACAGCACAAGCTTGGATGTTATGTGGAAGTATACCTCTTCATGGAATTCTAACAGACATCCTGGATCAACAATTAGTGCATCTCCACATGCAATAACATTATTATCTTCAGAACCACTTGGAACATTTTCAGGTGCAAACACCACCAAGTTTGTCGTTCGAAAAGGCTTTGCTGTCCTACTTCCCATAGGTATAAGTACAACACCATGAGGGTACTCCTGAAAATGAGAATAACACATAACTTTTCATATAAACAGCATGGATTTGACAAATTATAAGGAAGAAAAACAAAAACATCAAAGATTCTACTTTATCCTTTTCTTGTACACAATTATCAAATTGCGGCTATTAGCTCAAGATAAATAGTTTACTTTGAGTTGCTGGGAATTAACAATACATGTCACATTTTTAAGTTACAAAACTCACTCATCTGAAAGAGGTTTTCATCTTATTCATAAGCAGTAAAGAAAGTGAGATAGCACATGTCAGTGAATACCCAGTGAATATGCAAGAGCGCAGTGGACATCAAGGAACCAAACCATATAAAATATCCCAACACTAGAGCACATAGCCTTAGCACCAAACAAGTTTTAAACATCATAAACTGCCTATTTCCTTCATTTTATAAATATTTTAAACTCTCAAACAAGGGCAAGGTTAGACCCTCTGTTCACCCTCCTTCCCCTACCTTTCTTTCTCCCTTGACACCTTCCATTTCCCTTCTTTCCTAACTCCCAAACACATCCTTGAAAAGATCTTTTAGAATCTCCCCTAAAAACAAGTGGGTTACAGGCCATTTGAAACTCTCGTCTTGATTTTCAAAAGTAAAGTGTATCCTTTACTTTCAAATTTGTAATTCCCGATAAACGACAAACCATGGAAACAGAGGAAGTTCAAAGAAATCAAACCTGGTAGTTTATGGTTGCCGGGACTTTCCACTTTGCAGAGATGGATGAGTCATTTATACGACCAACAACTACCAATGGTCCAACACGATCACCTTGTGGTTTCACTTCCAGAAGCCAATTAACACAGCTTTGGACAGACATCCATTTAAGTGAATCTGCATACAGACTTCAAAAAATCAATCACATATGTTGTCGACATATTATTGTATTAAAATCTAAAAAATGATGAACAAGCAGACACAGATTAATATTGCATAAAAGTAAACATAGGCATTGATTCTATTGCAATTCATTTAAACTACCCACATGGCTAACAGACACCACATTAAGAACAAAATCATCAGTGGGTAAAAAATTTGAAAAACAGAAGCTATTTTCCTTTTCGTCCACCGGGACTCCACTCAAAAGAAAGGAACAGAAAAGAAACAGCACATGGGCTTGTAAGTTGTAACCTCCAAGGTAAGTGTTCTATACAACAGTCCTAAACACAACCCAATACATACATCTTCCGCAAAACATTTATTTACACCACAAATTAAAAAAAAAAAGACAAAAAAATAAAATTCCCCAATTGGGAACTGCACAAAACTTGGAAAGCAAGAAATGAGAAACCACCTGGCAAGTCAATGGCCTCAGCTGCTACCAATTTTCCGGAAATGAAGACGGTGTTAAGGGGCACATCAGGTCCAAACGCAGCTTCCTTCACATGCTTAGAGAACTTCCACTCTCCACCTTCAACTGCCCCAAACCCCATTTGTTGAAACACCTAATGCAAGACCATTGTATTCAACATCACGAATTCATGATCACCAAAGCAAAAAAATAATCAAAGAATAGTCACGAGTACCTCGTTGAGTGCTGAACGGATGTCGAATTCACCCAAATTGAGCTGCTCCTGCTCCTCGGGTACTTGCAGCGCAAGCGGTGGATCGGATCCTGGTTGCGAGGGATTAAGCTGCGCGGAGGGCAAGTCCCAGAGATCAGAATCGAGGAAGGAGTCGTATTCTTGGTCGTCGAATTTGGGAGGGCGAGGCTGCTTCACGAGGAGAAACTCCTCCTGGTTGGAAGGGTTTTCGATGATCAAAGCGAGTCTGTGACTGTGAGCTGCTGCCATTGGCAAAGGAACGGCACCGTAAATGGAAGAGAAAAGGACAGGGAGGGAGGGAGGGAGTGAAGTTCGAAGCTCAGAAAAGACAAGTCAAGGGTGCAACTGGAACAAAAACAAAATGGAAGGAATGGAACCTTAACAGCATGTCTGGAAAGCTTTCGAGATATTGAATTAAATTGAAATCTATTAAAAATTAAATTATATTAAGAATTAAATTAAATTTTTATATTTGGAATGAGTTAGTAAATAAATGAATTGAATTTCTTGATTTGGAATGTATCTAAAAATGAATTGGTTTGTTTCTTTTTACCATTTTATTCTCACTAACAACTAGCATCCACTCACATCAGCACTCCCAATCCCAGCACCCAGTGTCCTCTGCTAGCACTCCCACTCTCATTCCCGCTCCCAGCTCTCAATGATAAAAGGAAGGAAAAAAACAAAGCCCCAGCACCCACTGTCCAGTGCCCAACACTTAGCACTTCCACTCCCACTCCGAGTCCGTAGGAAGGAAGAGAAAAAAAAAGAAAAAAGAACAAAACCCCAGCATGTGGCTCCCGTAAAGGAAGGAAGAAAAAAAAAAAGAACAAAGCACAACCAACAGAAACAACGAATAAGGTTGCAGCAGAGGGGCAACACAGTAGAGAAGAGGATTTCTAGGTAATTTCAATCTTTTAACTCAATTCCATCCACAAATCCGCACTCTTTGCGCCTGATTTATTTTTATGCTTTAATTAATTGAATTCTTATGAAAATTAGAATCTTGATTCAAATTGTGTTCCAAAGCAAGAAAATGAATTCCAATTCTTGAAGGAATTCAATTCTTAGTTATTCCAAACACCCTGCAATATACGTGTTTGTTCATTGGATGCTCCGTCGTATTTTTCTCCGACTAAATACTCAAATAGTTCCTCAAAAATATATCACACGCAACGAATTACTCTTTCATAATTTTCAAATCCCGTGATATTACTTCACATTTCAATAAATTAGGTAAATTATTCTTTCCATATATTATTTTCCATATATTTTACTAAAAATAAAATATTACTTTTCAAATTGTACGAAAAATCAATTTATTTATTTTTCTTTTAAATATGAGAAATTAATATGAAACGTCTAAATTCAAAGGTACTGATCCATCCATACGTATATTTACGGGGCACCATTCAGGATATTTATTGGTTTGTTCTGTTTTAATATGCTTTTACGTTCCTTACTTCTTTCCGAACAAGGGAAATGGCGACTCGAGACTTCAAAGTTCAAAGGACACCGCTGTAGTAGGTGGAAAATTTTGGCTCAGTCACGTTGGGGTTGTTGGTGCAGTGTTGGTGGTAAGTGGGGTGCGAAACATTTTTTTATTAGCATTATATCATAATTAAATTCTAATTTTTGATCACAAATGACGCTTAATACCCCAAATTATAAGCCAATCACACTCTAAATTAGATGACATTCATGTCACACTTACATCTCTGTAACTACTTATAGATTCATGTAGCAAGAGAATTTTAAAAAGACATGAACTTTTGTATTTACGATATATTTGGTTAAGGGGTAGAATTGAGAATAAATTTTTCATGAATGAACTCTATGTATAAAATTTTACATGAAGTTCATTTATGAAAAATTATCTAACATTTTATTCTCTAACCAAACATACCCTTACTATAAAAAGGTAATAAAACTAACATGTTTGTGTCACATTTTTGTATATAAATTTCTATTTAAAAATGTCAATAAATAATATTTGGTGTATAACTTTTATTTACAACAACATTACACCATAGGTATGAATGTACCAGAGGACAAAATTAAAGGAAATGGGCCAAATAAAATTGAAATATTAAAACCGTGAAGGCAAATAATAGTAATGTAAATTCGTTGTGTTACGTTTAGGGTTTAGGGTGAACAACATTATTTTTCATGCCAATTTAGATGACCTGGTGATTGGTGGAGCAGTTGCCTTTTTCACCAAACTGTCAAGCCTAACATTATTCCAGTATAAGCACAAGACAGGTACAATGTTGGTCCACTCCCCAGTGCTGGTCCCTCTCACTGGGCCATATTGCCACCTCCATTTAAGCAAACAATAGTTGCAGCAGATGGGAACCCTTTATGATTTAAGACGATGGAATTAGAGAGATACTACACTCTCAGAGAAATACTAGTCTCCTACAAAATTTTCTTTTATGTATATATATATATAGTCTTTTGCTCATGTCAGTTTTAAAAAAATACATTTTATTTTCTTAATTATAAGTTATATATACTTTAAATCCTAAACTTAAAAATATGTATATTATTTTCTAAACTTTTTTGAATATATAAATTGACCATCTTATTATTTTTTTCATCAATTTATTAACAAAAATATCATGAATTTAAATAAATTTGGGATATTGGGTTACACATTTAGAAAAGTTAATGAGGATAAATTTATATATATTTCAAAATTTAGGAGTATAGTATATTATTTACTTTGATTAAAATGCACACTTTTTTAAGGTGTGAATTTGTATAGTTTTAAAATTTGGAGACTAAGGTGCATCGATCATATAGGTAAGAGCATAGAATATAATTTTCCCTAAGAGATATTCCAAATTCTTGAAGCATCTCAACTATCTTCTGTCTTTTGCCTTGAAAACCTCTTGTAGAAGATGTTCGATGCTATTAATCATTTTTTATTCTGACCGTCAAGGACAATTTTATAGCTGATCCACATCAAATGCAACATCGCTCGCTTAAAAATATATAATATATCTACACAATATATCTACATAATGGTTATGTCGTGTAGTGAAAAAAAATCGCTCTTTTTTCTTTTTATTTGAAAAGAGATATTTATTAAATAAGTTAAAAGCCTACAACCAACAATATAAAGGGAAGATAAGAATAGTCTAAAATGTAAAGCTCTCTAGTTGGGCAAACCATCCATATAAACAAAGTCTAATGCAGCAACCTTATCCAGACATTAATTATAAAATTAAGCTTCCTAACACATTATTAATATCTTTGACAAATTTAGAAGTTTTTTTTTAAGGCATAAACTTTCTTTACATCAACAATCAAATTTATAGAGAAAATATATATAAAGATTATTATGCAAAATCTCTCTAAGTTCTTCGTGTGATTTTTTTTTCTTTTTCTCATATTAAAACATCTCTCTTAAGTTGTCAATGTATGATGGGGGCAAATATTAGACGACATGTGAGAATAATCTTCTAGCAACACTTATGATACTGTCTGCTATCAAATGGCCCAAAGATTAAAGATAACACCCCCAAGTATAATATTATCTTTAAGCCTTGACATCAAACTTGGGAGTTGTTACTTATAAATTAGCAGATATTACTTAAGTATCTATAGCATATTCAAATGAGTTGTGCCATAATTATTTTATAGTTCTACTTGAATGTATAAGAAGGAAACAAAATATCTAGAGGATATATAACCAAATATATAAAAAGCACTTAAATGAGCCTTAATATAACACCGGTCTTCTTAAATATAAAATGAAAACTGATAGTGGTTTTTGGTCATCGGGCTATTATAAATTAGGCATCTTGATGCTAGCAGCTTCATTTTTCTCTTGAGTAATCTAGAGAGAACACTAGAACACAAATATAAGGGTGAGAATTATGAAATTCTCAATATGGTATCTCCAAATACACAATAACCAATGTCATCATTATCGTTTCAGTCACTTCGATTTATGAAAAAAATGTGATTACGCATTAACACAATAAGGATTTATTTTAAAATTTAAAATCATCATTCTGAAGGGGTTTCTTTTAAAATTCAATAACTTAATTCACATATATCATAACATTTGAACTCATAGTAAATCATTATAAGCAAATAATTCAGAATAATATAAGTATACATATAATAAATGCAATGACTTTCTTCACTTTCTTAATCAACTTCATTTACTTTTCTTTATTTTGATATATTTCTCAATTTCACGTGCCCTTGACATAAATGGCATTGCCCACTCCAGGGTAATAGACTACTTTTCAATATTGACCTTATTTATATACATGATTATCCGATTTACTTTCTTTGACTCTCACACAGTATTATTCTTAACTATGTTTAGTTTCCCTGATTCAGTGTCAAAAGGGATCTCATAAATGGTTAAATTTACTTTCCCTGACAATTTAATTTTTATAAGTGGCCAGGTCCACTCTCTTTGGTGATCTTTATAAGTGGTAAAGTTCACTCTCTTTGACAATTTAAGTGGTCAGGTTCACTCTTCTTGGCGATTTAATTTCTTATTTATTCTGAAATACTTAACAACTCATGTTTCATCCTCTATGTTATATGCACAAGTATCGTAATCATATATACATAGCATCAACAAATAAATCACATAGTGTACAAGACAAAATCATTAACATTTCCCTCACAATCATAATTCAGCTCATACAACACCTGTCCAAAATTTCAATCTCATAGAAAATTCTGGTTAATTAATCAAGCATCATGATAATTGGCTGAAATAATTCAAAAAAAATACTTCAACATGTCTAGATTAATCTATAAAATTTTTGACTCAAAAAGGAATTTCTAATTAGATTATAAAAATTATACAAAATCAATGTCCAGAATCTACTCGAGTAAGAAATCAGTCAGATTTCATAAATTTTTTTAAAAAGAAAATGAGCCTGAAAATCTCTAAAAAAATCACGGATATACTTCAAAACATATACAAATTTCAACTCAAAATTCTATCATTTTATGGAGTAACAAAAATAGATAAATTCAGTGGTCAGAAATAGGTCATCTAGATAGAATATGGCTCAGTCATGGATTTAGAATTTTTAAAAATACTAAAACTTTGTCAATGATCCTATAAAAATTCACAAATGTAATTCCATATGTTAGCTTCAATATAAAAAAATTCAGCTTAAAAAATATCTCTAAATGTATTTTATAAATCACACAAACTTACTACCAGCTCTAAAATTTGAGTTTTCAGCGTACTAAACCAAGATATAATTTGATTAAAGAAGCTTCTTAGCAAAATATACTACCCCCAATCATGTATATTTATCAATATTTAGGCTCTAAACTATGATAACAAAATCAAACCCTCACATATTTCTTCATAAAATTCCAAAAATACAAAATGATTTAGAAAAGGTTTTCAAAAAATCCCTACACTTGGCAAACAAGCTTCTTCACATGTGATAATTTATCCAAGTTTGTTTTCATCCAAAACCTCACCAAATCAAGCAAGATCCTTTCTTTAACAAAGGATGTAGTGGCCTCTTCTTAATAAGGATGTGGGATGATGATATTTTTTAGTCTGTCACTTTGGTTTTTTGTGTTTTTGAACATGAAGGCTATAAAGGAGAATAGACAACCGAAATTTTGACAGAGGAGAATGACAAAAATGAGTGATGAGGTCAATTATATGTATGTCTAAAATTAATTTTACAAACATGTAATTTTTTATAATGGAAAATTAAAATGAGTTTTTTATGTGGTTAGGATTTGATCTTGATATAAGTCGGGAGGTGTGACAACTCTATTTGCCATACACTGGTCAAATGTACGGTGAAGCAGAGAAGCTTACTCTCTAAGCTTCATGCGATGCAAAAGCCTGCACGTCAATATTTTACCGAATGGATGAAATATCAATTCTGGGTGAACTTAAAATAAATGAAAGGTCAAAATTAAAACTTGCCTGTGAAGTTTTAATCCATGTCATCCACTTAGAAAGATGTGGTTGGTAATGGTTATTTGGCCACCAAGTTATTTTTATAGTGTTAAAAATCACATATCAAAACTTTATCAAATGGGTAAAATATCTCTATCGAAAACTTAAAATATCTTTACTCGAGTCCTGAGCCCCAAGTCTAATACCGTACCTCAATCCCTATGTCTATGTTCTCTTGGCCTCGGACATTCATGGCTTTGGTTCTAGAGTTATTATTCATTTGCAGGCTGGGAAAGTTACTATTAACGCTGGCACAAATTTTTTTCCCTGCTCATCCTTTGGATCATCCTTATCATCGATAAGTCCATCAAAGTTTTGAAATTTTTATTAATAAAATTCAAATTAATTTTTAAATAATTTTGGGATATTACATTAAAGGCCCAATCACAAGCCTAGCTCGGGAGCTCGATGAACAGATCTGCCTCAAGTTAATACTCCCTCCAACAACTTTTAATTATTTTCTACGTGGACAGTTAAAAATGAACTGAGGGAATACTATACTTTAGATTAAAAAAAATGGTTAACACTATACTATACTTGTATCAGCAGCTTTTTTTTTTTTTTGGTAACACTAGTTTAAGCTTTTTAAGTATTACTGTAGGAGTACGAAATAAAAATTAATTAATTAATAAGTGAGATGATATAACTGGAAAAAAAATCCCAATGTTTAATGACTATGATTTTATATTAAAATATGATATAAATTTCATTAATGTTGTTCCTTTTTTTTCTTTATCCTATTATTTTTTATAAATTAAATTTAAAGTGAGGAGAAGATATGCCCATACATAGTTCGGTTACACTGAGTGTTTAAAGCGTATTTGTAGATAACCTACTATAAAAGAAAGAATACAAGTATCAAACTCAAGTCACCATCAGATACGAGCAATGTTACTAACAAGTTACTATGGATATGTTCATGAGTTTGTTACTAACAAACTACATTATAAGTCCTCTATCCCCTTCCTTTCGCTCAAAAATCTAAATTCACAAAGATTTCCAACATGAATTAAGGGGTGGTGGTTCTTCTTAGTAGTGCTGTGGTTCTTTTTCCGGCTTGTAAGGAGTGATGTACTGATGCTGGTGGTCTCCCCTCTGTCTTTTGTATGCCAGTGTCCTTGTGACCTTGTGTTTCTCATTATCAATGAAAAGGAACTCTACCTTTGTTTTTTTTTTCAAAAAGAAAAAAAATCGAGCAGAGAATCAGTTAAGTAAATCAGCACACGTTATCTTTTGACATGAACATCGTGCATACAAAAAGTTTCACCTTAATTCAGAATAATGAAAGTTTAAGTTTCACCTAATTAATTCTTACAAGAATAAGTAAATAATCAACATTCGTTTTATATAAAAGACATTATAGTGAATAAAAAGTATAAAATACGTTATCAGGTTCGAATGAATATATTTGCCTGTTACTTTGTTGCAGATTACAACCTGATTGGATGAGAAATGCTGTGGTGTTGTTTATAGGTAATATAAGTTACGTGCCGTTTTTCATTGGAAGTTCATTTGCTTTTTGGTGTATGTTGTATTTTTTTTATGAGTTTTAAGTTATTTTTTATTTCTTCGTGTGCAATTTGGTCTGTTCAAAAAAATATTGTAGAAATGTTATTTTTAAATTTTATAAATGTATGTTTTTCAAAATAATTCAAATAAATTAGAAACTTCTTTTTTTTTTTTGTCTTAAAATGTACTTTTACACATCAACAGAATTCAAATGAATAAAGAGTTACATAATTGACCTATTGAGATTTACCAATAAATAATTTATGATAACAATTTGTGCTGCCTATTACAATTATATTATAGAAAATACTAAATAACTGGAAATTTATTCAGAACTTTCTATCCAAAATTATGTTATAATTGTTAATCATTAGATAAATCAATATATTATATCATTTTATTTCATCTAACAATTATTATCATTTCTATCTAAGATTTTATAAATATTTTTTTTATGGTTAGCATTATTCTTATATTATTATGTGTACCATGTATTATTCCGAAGCCCATCATTTAAACAAAAAATCTAAAATCATGAAAGAACAAAAAAAAAAATCAGAAAATGAAAATCACCAAAAGTAAATAATCTTCATTTTTTTGGGGGAAAAAAAAATTTACAAAAAGACATTATGTTACAGTCGTACGTTTTTCATCAAAGAAGCAAGACCAGCTGCAGCTGAGTCTGAAACCAAAGGAGGTTACTTCTTTCTTTCTTTCACTTCCCCTAAAATTCAAAACCTAATCTCTCCCTTTTCCCTTTTTTATTTTTTTTTATTTTTCCTGATTTCATTCCAAATTGACCTCACTCTCACAAGCCTACCCTTCGATCCCCAAATTCCCACATCGCAAAATCTCCACTTTTTGCCATTCCGAGGAAAGGGAACAACTCCATGGCCGATCCAATGACGCCTTGAATCCTGCGCCTTCTCTTGGAGCCATTTCATCTTATTGGATTTTGAATTCGGCCATTGAAGCAATTGGGTCGATGAATAACATGTCAAAATAGATTTTTTCTGAAAGCAAGAAGCTGTTTTTTTTATTCGAGTGCTGCTTTGTGTTTTAGAGAGAGAAAAAGAAAGAGGGGCTGGTGAATGGGGATGGGTTCAAAGATGGAAGGACCGTCTACCCCAGCAATTCGACGTGACCCATATGAGGTGTTGTCTGTGTCAAGAGACTCCACCGATCAAGAAATAAAAACCGCTTACAGAAAGCTAGCTCTCAAGTGCGTTTCTTTCTTCTTCCATCTTGCCCTCTTTCTTTCCTGAAAAATAAAAAAGATGAATAATAATTTAGGTTGTGTTATATATTTCCTTTGTTGAATTTTTCATGTGGGTACTTGTGCATGAGGCTGAGGTTGTTTTGGAAGCTGTTGTTTGTTGGGTCTGTTTGTTTTATAGTGATTGTCTTTTGTCTGCAAGATTTCAAATGGAATAGTTATTTCTCCATCCTATTTGGATTCCCAGAAGATTTTTTATTTAAAAAACATTAGCTTAAGCTCATTGATTGTGAGGTAATAATTGAAGAACATTGTGAGGGTGATGAGCATTATTATCTAATAACCTTTGGTGTTACATGTTGAGCTGACTCCTAATGGGGAATGGGGTGCAGAGAGGAGGATCAAATTAGTTGAAGGCTTGAAGCAACATGCAGTTGTTCATGCCAGCTTTTGTTTTGATCCTGTTGAGTCAATTTGTTTGTCTAGTTACTTACTAGATGAGAATGACTATGATGATCATGAACATATCTTTTTACTTGTCTTTATATAATGGACAGGTATCACCCTGACAAGAATGCCAGCAACCCTGAAGCTTCAGAACTATTTAAAGAGGTCGCATATTCTTATAGTATCTTGTCCGACCCAGAGAAGAGAAGGCAGTATGACAGTGCAGGATTTGAGGTCCCTTTCTTTTGTGAATCCAGATCCCTGTTTTCTCTCCTTTTCCGTTTTTCTTTTCAAATGCTTCCTACAAGATGCGAGAAAAAAGTTTGTACATTGGTGGATCTGATTCTGGCTTTGTTGGCTGTATTTTATCCGGGGAGGATGTCATTGCTGCATTTATTTTGACCAAGATTGGATATTTCATGCATATAGGTTAGGTGTGAAGTCTGGCCATTTGTTTCAGTACAGACTTCATGTATATATGTTCTGTTTTTAGTTTCCTGTCTTGATTTCTTTTGGTAGATTATTATCCTTGCGTTGATTCATATGATCGTTTTATTTATCGTCATTAATATAGGCATGTAGTTCTTGAAAACTTAGTTCCAGCAGTGTTAATGTGTTATATTTCTTTTATAATTGAATTTTTTTTTATATACTTTATATTTTTCATTGTTTAAGCTATTTTGCGAATACATATCAGGCACTTGATGCTGATAGCATGGACATGGAAATTGACTTATCTAATCTTGGGACTGTCAACACAATGTTTGCAGCTTTATTCAGGTGTGAATTTAGTACATGGCTGCTTGATTTTGAAAATTATTTGGCTTCGCATTGTTTCTTATTCTATTTGGTTATAGCAAGCTGGGTGTGCCTATCAAGACTACCATTTCAGCTAATGTTCTTGAAGAAGCTCTGAATGGAACAGTTACAGTCAGACCTCTTCCTATTGGAACATCAGTTAGTGGAAAGGTTTGTACTTTCTTTGTGGTGAATGAAGTTGTACATTAGTCTTCTTGCCGGTGTGTTTGTTCCACTTATGTCTCAATTTGTTGCAGGTCGAGAAGCAATGTGCTCATTTTTTCGGTGTAACAATAAATGAGCAGCAAGCTGAATCAGGGATTGTAATAAGAGCTACTTCAACTGCACAAAGCAAATTCAAGGTATCAGTGGTACCATTATTATAACAGTGCTGTCTTTGTTAGGCCATCTGTTGCAATTTTGGTTCTGGTCAATATGGTATTGGAATTTAATATTGAAGGGTGTTTTTTCAGTTGCTCTACTTTGAACAAGATGCAAATGGTGGCTATGGTTTGGCATTGCAGGTAGTGTTCATTCTAATGCTTCTACATTTAGTCTCCCATCTTCATTAGACTGGTTACCAAACTAATTGAAATGACTATAAATTTGGCATCGGTAATGTTTTCTTCTATTTTTGCTGTGTGATAGATTGTTGAATAATCTAAACATTATCTATTACTATATAGCTCAGCTTCTCCATCTCCCCTGTTTCTTTCGTAGTATAATATTCATAGCCGCTGAGCATTAGAAAACAATCCCTGGATGTGAATTTGGAAAAAAAAAAAAAAGGAAAAAGTGGAAGCATTACAACACGAATTCCACTACTAATGGTACTATGGTGACTGCTATTAAGTCTTTGGCCTCGATTTACCTTATGTCTCCCATCTGGATGAAATAAAGTCACCATAATATCTAACATGTCTTGCAGCTGGATTTTGTAAAGTAAGTGGCTACTAGGCTCAAAAATCAGATGGACACATAACACAGACTGCAAGAGAGAGCTTTATGTGGTCTGCAACCTGCAGCCAGTCATTGATTTTTACATTGCTGATATTGCAATTAGTCCCTTATTGAAGTAGTGCTTGTGCAATTATAACTGGGTGTATATGTAGTTAATATTGTGTGCAACGGTCTTTCTGTACAGGAAGATAGTGAGAAGACTGGCAAGGTGACGTCTGCTGGAATGTATTTCTTACATTTTCAAGTGTACAGAATGGATTCAACTGTGAATGCGGTATGGAAATCATATTAATTAAGTTTGTTTTCCTGTGTTTGTGGGCTGTATGTGAAGTGGTGGTTAATTTTACTGATATGGTGTAGTTAGCAATGGCCAAGGATCCTGAAGGGGCTTTCTTTAAAAGGTTGGAAGGTCTTCAACCTTGTGAAGTTTCAGAACTAAAGCCCGGCACTCATATATTTGCTGTTTATGGTATGCTTGTTTTTTTAATTTCTTTTTGGTTTATTGTTCTTTTGCTTGCTTGGGCTGTTTTTTTCACAAACAACCAAGTTACGTTTACACTGATTCAAATTGATATTGTTTAGGTGATAACTTTTTTAAGACCGCTAGCTACACGATTGAAGCAGTATGTGCGAAAACATATGAAGATACCACTCAAAAACTTAAGGATATTGAGGCTCAAATTTTAAGAAAGAGGAATGAGCTACGCCAATTTGAAGCAGAATATAGAAAGGTTATCGTTGGCTCTAGTCATTCATGGCTTAAAGTATGCTTGGAGATGCTTACAGTGTTGTTTCTCTTAATGTTTTTCAGGCATTGGCACGCTATCAGGAAGTGACAGAGAGATACACAAAAGAAAAACAATCTGTACGTTCTTTCAACATGTGTTATGGTTACAATTGCATGTCTGATAATGCACATATTTGCATCCACTTTGATGCTAATTTTGCCCACACCATAGTTGGGAATTAGTTGAAAATGTGATATATGTCCATTGAATTTGTGCAAGCTAGATCGATTGCAATCTTTTCCCACCCTGCTTGCTTAGCTGGCCAGAATAGCATTCTAATATGTAGCAATCATGATTTTTTCCTCAAGGATTGCTAATGCAATTCGGGCCAAGAATTGCTAATGCAATTTCAGGCCAAGAATTGCTAGAGCTCTTTCCAGTCACTCTTGGTCTTGGGTTCATAAATGCATAATCTAAAAAGAAGAAAAAGCGACAATGTAAAAAAAAAAAAAAATTGTGGAAATAACTCAACTTT
Organism: Dalbergia cochinchinensis; assembly: GCA_031216125.1. NCBI lineage: Eukaryota > Viridiplantae > Streptophyta > Magnoliopsida > Fabales > Fabaceae > Dalbergia > Dalbergia cochinchinensis. The sequence goes on from CM062369.1 coordinate 62,794,529, forward strand.
TGTGCCATGAGACGCTTATCCTAGCTTTGGTTTTTAACACATTATTATGTGAGTAGGATGTACTAAATGTCAAAGAATAGATTCTTCCAAAAGTTAATCCCAAGAGCCGTTTAATCCCTTAATGCACCCCCTCATACAAGAGTTACTTGGGCTTAAATCATGAATAAAGCACAGGCCTGCTGCTGCAATTATAATTTTAATCTGAAGAATGGGGTGACAAATATGGGACTCTTGATCATTACTCATAGAAGCTCTGTTGCAATGTTCAAGAACCAGTAGTCCAATATTCCTAAATCCTCTAAATGCGTTTGAGGTGCATGCCTGTGAATGTTATATATCTCTAGCCAGAGTTGAGTTGTCTGCTACTGCCTGACTGGAAGTCCTATAGATACCCACACATGGTCATGAGAACATGTAAATATTTTGGAGGTTGTGGTTCTACGTGCTTTCCAATAGAATGTTCTCTCTGATGGATTTCTTTGTGCTATGCCGCCAGCACGAACTTCTATCCTGTAGAGAATGTAATCTTTTCATGGCTTAAACCCTTTGGGCGCTGCCATTGAATAGTTTTATTCATCAGTCATAGTTGCACCTACCACTATAGGTTTATAATATTTATGTAACTTCAGTTATATCACCTCTGTGACCTTCTTGAGTCTTATTTGCTACCCAGGTAGACGAGCTTCTGAAACAAAGGGACACTATCCATTCATCCTTCACCAGTGCCAGATCGATCAATATTAGTGGGGCGGCTAGTAATTTAAGCAATGGAAGTTCTAGCAAGTTTTCTGGCGAAGAGTCCAAAGCCGATAGCCCCCCTGGGGAAGACAAATCAGGCAAAAAGAAATGGTTTAATCTCAATCTTAAGGGTTCTGATAAGAGGTTGGTTTAAAATGAACTTAATTTTGCTTTGTCTCTCTCTCTATCCATCACAGTTTCATGGTATCAAACTTAGCACCTTGCGGTGTATCTCTAGAATATTTTTTTCTTCTTTGCTTGGTTTTTCACCAGGGTTGTTGACTTGTTTGTTAATCCCTTCATTGTTGTTTGGTGCATTCAAAGTTATATATCTCTTACTGTTTCCAATATTTTTGTGGTCAATGAGATTCACATCATCAAATTCCCTTGTAGCATCCGGACCATATATAGTTTTGATATTGTAATGATATATTCATTCTTGTAACAGTTATTTCTTTCGTCCTTGTCTTGAAAATACGCGAGCAATGTAGATATAATTTGTTTACATAATGCCCCCATCATGTCACTTTCAACACTATTCTCCGTGTTGCTTTATATTGATTTGTTAATATCTTGACACCAAGCATGATTGTTCAAACGGGGATTAAAGGATTTGTATTTTCATGAAAAAACTATTTTCACGAAGAAACTTATTTTCAAATGAGATTGATTTTATAATGAGAAAGGAAAGGTATTTGTCTTGGGTGTCTTTTTTTTTTTTGTGGGCACACATGTTTCGGGTTTAAGGTTTAGAGGGTATATTTATTCTTAAATATCTAATGGGTCATAGATAAAATATTAGATCGAAAACTTCATTTTGTCACTTTATCGATACATATACTTAAAAGGAGCTTCATCCAATTTTTCATAGAAGAATTTTCTAAAGTAAGTTTATCTGGACAGTGGGAAAGTGGAGGGTATCTTTTCATATTAATAATGTGAATCCTAATTATAATTCATTGAAATGTTTCAGATGAATGTACTTCTATTTTCTCACTTTGGTAAAGTTCGAAATTTTTGTAACAGTCCTTTCTTTTTTTTTTTTTTTTTTGTGTCTATAACAGTCCTTACTTTGTACATGATCATATAACACATTGGTTTTTTTGAAAAAAAGAGCGCTGACAGTCCTTTTTTTTGGGGTCATTTATTTTTTTAGGGGCCGAGTGTTGACATAGATCGCATTCAACGTAAACGTGCATTCCTTCTGTGGGAACGTGCATTCCTAAGAAATATGTTGCAATATGTTTGTCTGTATTTTTATCTATACTGATTGATTTTGATCTTTGGACCAAAATATATACTTATTGACTCCGGGACCCCCAAAAACACTGTAATTATTGGTTGTAACTAATAATTTAATGAAATTCTCATATGTAGGATTTAATTTGATAGATACTTATGCCCAGCAATTAAATTTCTTATAATTAACGCTTTTGTCTTTTTTTTAATATCATATTAACATTAATAGTAATCTCTGTTGAATATGTAAATATAAATTTATAATGTGCCAAGAGTGAATAAGTCAATGTATGAGTACCAACAAATTAAGCAGAAACTGTTTGTTGTATGAGTAGAAGAACTGTACATAGTTTTGATATTGTAATAATATATTCATTCTTGTAACAGTTATTTCTTGTGTGAGTAGAAACTATTTTGTTGCGAGTAGAGGTGAAAGTGGGCTAGGCCTAGGCAAGTATTATCAAAAGCTAATTTGAGCTCATTACTTGACATAGACATTTTTCATGGTCTTAGTCTAGCATCCTTAAAAGCCTAGTATGATCCAAAAGCTTATTTAAAAATCTATTTGATTATAAATTTTTTAAAGGGCTTCTAAAATTTATATATTTTTAAATTGACTAAAAAGTATTAATTAACTTTAAAAGTATTTTTTTAAATATATTAAAATATATCTATTATCATTATATTTTTAAATTATAATATCATTAATAATAATATAAGTAAGTCAATCTATTAGGCCTAATAAGCTGTTTTTATTATTTGGAACCTAATCTATTTAATTAAAAAGATTTTTTGAAAAGTTTAAGCCTAACTTATTTACTAAATAGGTTAGGCTAAACTAGGCTAAATATAGGCTAAGCCAAAGGCCATTAATTAACGACTTGGCCTACTTCCATCCTTAGTTGTGAGTATAAAACAACTAGGTATCCAATTAGTACTCTTTAGGTGGGTGTTGTTTCTAAATGAAGTAATCTTATGTTCTTTTCTTTTAATCTTTGATATGTAATTTTTATAATATAAAATGTAAAGAATTTAAGTTTTATAGAGCCAATGAATAAAATTTTATCAAAGTGATAAATCATAAAAAATAACTAATCTACTATCACAATTACCCACTATGATATGTGATTTTGTTGAAATTTTATTGGATAATAATATAAAACTATTTTACATTTTCACCCGACTCACCTCTTTGCCACCATCATATTCATCTTTTATTAGTTAAAATAATGGTATCTAAAAGCAAATATTATAGCTACTGTGTCTTTAAATAATTAATTCCGCATTAGTACTTGTAATAGGAAGTTTCAATCATTGATAGGTTTCCTCAAGTAAATGATGGTTAGCCTTGCAATTAAACTCCTAGGAAAGGTAGAGAGTGGCTCAAAGGTACTATCCAACTATCACTTCAGTAACTCGCCATAATAAATTTCAAACCTAATCCTTTGATCAAGGTTTTGTTCTACACTCTTTACTATACTTACTTTCTTGACTTGGTTTAACTAGAATTTTCTCCTTCAATTCCTAACCAACATATGGCCTCAATAATTGGCCAAATTTTTCAAAGGATTGATTTGAACTTTGAACATTATTGACATACAAGACACCTATTGCCATTTGGCAAATAAATATCATAAATTGGAATACTATTTCAGATTGTTGGGCCGTATTTATACAGATGAGACTACTATCTTAGACCCTCGTTTAGAAACTCAATAATAATAATCGTAATAAAAAGGGTGGGGATGACTTGAGGCATGAACAACAACTTACAGTTTATTATAAACGAAAGAGAAATTATGCATAGTCATCATCACACTTACACCAAATATTTACACCATATTATATGATAGAATAAGTGCATGGGGACTGTATGACTACGGAGGGACAAAGTGAGAAGAGAAAAAAAAGAAAGAAAAGGTAATGTTCTTACCTGTTCACTTTCTCTTTCTCTCACCTATCAAAACTTTCGTTTTCTCACTCTTTATCATGTTTCTCTCTTTAATTCTTTATCGTTCATAGGAAGAAGATGAAGAAGAAGAATCAAGATTTATTAACAGTGCACAAAACTTATCCTCAAGCATGAAGGCTTAGTTCATCTATTTGATTTTTGATGTGTTTGTGGTTTATGTCTTAAGACATGAATGATTATTTTTGTTTTATTTTTTCATCAAAAAGACGAATTGAGAATGACTCTGCTAAAAGCTGAGATTTGTTATTATTGTTGAAAACTGGAGTTAAAAAATTATAAATGTGTGTTACGAAAAGTTGTAAATCAGTATGTAAAAAGTAGTAAACCAGTGCATACAAAGTTGTAAACCAATTGAGAGCACATACTAAATAGGTTCAGGATTAAATGTAAAATCATATTATAAAAAGATGTAAACTAGTATGCAAAAAAGTTATAAATATAAATTAGTATACAAAAAATTATAAATTATTATGCAAAAAGTTATAAACCGATTTATAATTAATTGTGAACCTGTTTAGTATATGTTTTCAATAGATATACAACATTTTGCTACTGGTTTATAATTTTTTACATACTAACTTACACACTTTAGTAATATGATTTTACATTTAATCATGAACCTATTTAGTATGTGTCCTTAATTGGTTTATGACATTTTGCTACTAGTTTACAACTTTTTGTGCATTAATTTATAACTTTTTGCATGCTGATTTACAACTTCTTGCATACTAGTTTACACATCTTCGTAATATAATTTTACATTAATCCTGAACTTGTTTAGTATGTGTCCTCAATTGGTTTACAATATTTTACTATTGGTTTACAACTTTTTGCGCACTAATTTATAACTTTTTATATATTGGTTTACAACTTTTGGTAATACGCATTTATAATTTCTCAACTCTAGTTCTCAACAAAAAAAGCAAATCTAAGCTTCTAATAGAACTATTCTCAATTCGTTTTATTGTTGAAAAAATTAAAAAAAAAATAATCATCCACGTCTTAGGACATAAATCACAAATATATAAAAAAATCAAATGGAATGAGGTAAGCTTTCATGCATAACGATAAGTTTTATATGGTATCAACAGATCTTAATTCTCCTTCTTCTTCCTCCCGTGAACGATGAAGAACTAGAGAGAGAAACGTGATAAAGAAAGAGAAAATAAAAATTTTGGCGGATGAGAGAAAGAGAAATAAAAAAGAGAAAATGAAGACGTAGGGACGTTGGTTTTTTTTTTTTTTCTCTCTTTTCACTTTGTCTCTCCATAGTCAAACAGTTCCTGTATATTGATTTTGTCACGTAGCATGGTGTAAATACTTAGTGTAATATGGTAATGACTGGATATCATTCCTCTAAACTAAATTGTCTTGACTTGAATCGACTCAGTCGAATAGTTTAATGAGTTAGGCCATTACTTAATATATCTGGTTGGCTTTCCCCAAGAGCCCATCAGCGACGAACCGACGGAATTGTTTTAAGTGTATACAATTTTTGTTTTATCGAGAACGAGCACATACATCAGTCAGTTAAGAAATGCATAAAAAACCCTTTCGGGTACACAAACACACATATATCAAATTTATAAATATTTTTAGAAATTACTGTTTATTTTTTTATCATAAATTTTTTTATTTTTATAAATAAATTTACTGCTTGAACATTGGAAGCAATATAAATAACGCATATCTTACCAAAAAAGAAAAATAATTCCGGTATTGCTTTTATTCTATGTATAAGAAAAAAAATTATGAATCATTTAATTGAGATGTAATATTAATGCTAATAATCAAAATATATAACGAGATTAATTATTATATATTATCAATCTGAAATATTTTTATACTATTAACTCCATGGCGGATCATTTAATTGAGATGTAATATTAATGCTAATCATCAAAATATATAACGAGATTAATTATTATATATTATCAATCTAAAATATTTTTATACTATTAACTACAGTGGCGGAACATAATTTAAAAATTAGGAGGGGCAGAGATACGGTGAAACTTAAATGAGAAAAAATAGGGCATTTTATAGAGAATTTTATGTGAAGAATTCTTATATGGTTACAAGTCTAACAAATCATTTAGGCACACTCAAGCACAATATGTGTGGATTTTATCAATTTTTTTAAATATACACTCACTCATGTATAGGTCTAGCAAGTGTTTTGTGTGTGCATATAAGAATAAATTTTTAGAATTGTGTCTATACAATAATTTTTTTATTTTATATAAATAATATTATTTGTATATTTAAAAGCGAACGTCTCATTGAAACATGCATCTCATCACTATTAAATGAGATGGATGAGTAGGAGTGAGTAGGGTCAGCATCACCTCCAATATGATAATAGAGATTGGGGCGCCACTTTGAATGTCCTAGTAATAATATTTTGGATCAATATTATGATGTTTGAGATGAGTACATGTGAGAAAAAATAAGTGAAATAGATTAGAAAAGTCTTGAACTTATTATGTGTAGGTGGATATTTTTCTCATATAATGTGATGATATATTAACTCTCTAATAATTACAACAATCGCATATAGTAATTTTTTAGAGACGTGTATACCTATATAGTAGGAAAAAAATGTTGGGGGGCAACTGCGCGCTCCGCCCCTATTATCTTCCGCCACTGATTAAGCAATTATATAGTATCAAATATGTATAATTTTAAGACAATAATTGTAAGAGTTTAACACAGTTAATGACATAGTAACACCAATAATATATTAAAAATGATTTTTTTATATAATTTATAAATAATAACTGACATAAAATGATGTAAGTGGCATGAAACTTATGTAATTCAATGAATTATTGTCAAGATTGATTGAAATAGTTTTCTACAATATGAGTTCAATATCATATTATATACACAATAATAATTTTAAATAGCTGGGTGCCATCGAATTCTAACTCATTTTTATTTTGGTAGGGTAACCTACTCTTGGATTTATTAAGTTAGATTCCTCGTTCAGTCACAGCTTGAGAATCTAAATGTAGAATTGGTTTCATATGCGAATGCGATAGCTTAGTTTGCGGGCGATTTCCGTAGCTTGCAAAGTAACGCATATTTGTCTTTTTTTTCCCCCTTTTTTTTTTGTTTCAGGCCAAGGAACTTAATTTACGAGACGATTCTACCAGCATGTTAACCTGAAAGTTCCCCATACTAATACATCTTGACGATAATGAAGTCCACATGTCAATTCTATCACATTTCACTTTGTTTTCGCCCCTTAGGACGCCACCACCGATCGCGAAAATATAACTAGAGGAGATAATTTAATAACACGTGTTTGTATAACAAGAATTTTTATATCATATTAGTGAATAATAGTTGATGTTTAGGACGATTCGATCACCGATGCAGTCACCTTCATCTAATTTAAAACTTACATAATTAGTTAATTTTGTTGATAGTTTTTTGTTTTAATCATAGGAATCTGTTTTAATTGTAGGAATCTGAATCAAATTTTGTCTTTACCATATAAAGACAACAGCTCCAGAAAAATGAAAGTTGTCCAATTAATGTTTCGGATAACTAATACTAAAAGGGAAGTTAAATACTTTGCTATTTGAAAAAAAAAAAAAACAAAGCATCCTTTTCCTATGAGACACATATTGGGAATCTAGGTTTCAGAATGAACATTGTTATAAAAGAAAACTATTTCTAATCGTAGAAGCTGAAACTTAATTAAATAGGAAATCAAGCTGTAACAAGCCGAAATTGGAATAAGTGACTGGTCAATAAAGAAAATCTGGATAGCTGCAAATAGTTAAGTGCCCATGTGGGAATAACTCTCTGCCATGTAAAGGAAACTTTATATTAATGAAACCAACAACTAATAATGCCTCTTGTGTCCTTTATATGCATATTGGTGTCAATGTTAGATTTTGTCATGTCATGGGCAAATGTTCCCTATGGATGTCTTTGGGTTATATGTTATGTGAGTGGCATGTTGCATTAGCATAACCGTCTAAATGTCTCTCACTTTATTAGCAAACCACAAACTTGTTTTTTTTTTTTTTTTCTATTTGATCGACGAAAGTTCACCTTATCTCTCCCTCCCTATCGAACTTAATTCACGGGAACTTCCAAATGTTTATTTTAAACTCATAAAAGGCGTAATGGACATTCTGGACTATTGTCTAGGTTTAGCTTTGATGTTGATTAGTTTATTAATTGTTTTGTCAGTTAAATTATATGAGAGAGAATGAGAAAAACTTCACATGACTTAAAGGTGACTCCACCCAAACAGAAGCATCCAACAATTTGGTTTTAAATAGGAGACATATAAATTTTTAAATGAAGTAGGTAATGTCACTTGGAGTACATGGAGGGGCTAATTGAGTCATACCCACATTGTTTGGGTAGTGCTTAAAAAGTGATTTAAACATATCTTATAGGAAAGGATTTCAACTTGAAAACTAAGCCACATTAGGGTTATCTTTTTATCCTTTTTGGATGCTTCCAAAGTAATGGTGCGAAAAGAAACAAATATGATTAGGAAGTTAACGGGGTTCTAATACGATATAGGACCATGTCGCTTAATAATCTTTTATTAAATATAGTGATGTATTGTTTTATTGGCTAAAGTTACTTGGTATAAGCACAACTTGGTGGGCCATAATCACGATTCTACTAAATCTTAAATGATAATATCGATATCGGCATCACTTCAATCAACAAGAATAAAAGTAAGCATAATTAGTCCGCTCCAGAAGTGGTTTTCCATCAAATTGACGGTGGAAACCACTACAACACATTCAAAAACAAAAAATTTAAATCTGGATAATATAAATTCTTTTCGTTAACATGTGATCTTAATAGAAGAGTTGAAAAATTACCAAAAATAAAATAAAATACAAGAGTTGAATAAAAAAATCATTAAATGAAATATAAAAATATTTATTTAATTTTCTAAAAAATTGAAAATTAGTATAGATAAAAAAATAGAAAAATATTGACTTAATATTTTATTCTTTAAATAATTAAAATAAAACAAACACTAATCTTAGTTCTCAACATGTCTCTATCGAAAAACATGTTAACAATTTTATTTTTTTTATAAATGATAATAGCTCAACCTTCATAATAGGGAAGGAGCAAGAAAATAATACAAAAGGATCAATTATGTACCAAAAGCAGAAAACCACCCTTGCCCTAAAAGACTATAATAGAATCACAAATAAACACAAACATGAAAAGAAAATAAAACAAAACAGAAGGAACCACCAAGTGAGGAACAATCAAATAAGAATATCAATGTCATCCTTTTCAATAGCGAACCTACTCCGTGTTTATAGTGAAAAAATCTGAGCAAAAAGGTAACTTGTCACACTAAGTTTGTGCCCAAAAATCTAATCTACGCAACATGTTCCTAATTTCCAGCTCTCAATTTGGCTTTAAGTTTTCAAAAATCATATGGTTATGAATCCACCAAATAGACCAACAAACAACATATAGAAATGAAATCCAAAGCTTTTTATAAAAGCCCCAAAAGGGTATCAAATAATGTATCAAAGAATAAGACTGGGTCATTTGGTAAGTATCAAGTAATATGTCACCATTGAAAATAATAATTTCAGATATAAACCGATCTCTGACAAGAGAAGAAAAGATGTCCTAATGTTTCTCATACCTTCACCACAAAAAGAGCAAGAAGCGCATCATTCAATGAAATACAATTAATTCTATGGAACCTTTTCTTTGTGTTGACAAAATTTATATAGAACAAGTTTTTGAGTGACACCATAACCTATTTTAATAGGTTTAACCCATCTGTACAGTTTATAGACTATTCTTATTTGGTTGTAGAAGAGTTATCAGCGTCTTCTTATAATATTTGTTATTCTAAGTTTTGAATTTCTGTTCTCATTCTAAAATGTATAAAATTACTTATCAGCTTAACCAATTATCCGTAAGTTCATTAGAAAATAAAAAACAGTGGAGCTTGTAATGTTTTACCATGCAACAACCTTATCCATGATATAATATTAATATTTCACTGAATTTTAACATATTCCATTTTTCCAGTCAGTGCACATACAATTGGTAAAAAATATAAATTTCATTATTATATTTTTGTGAATAATTTAAAATATTAATTTTTATTTTTAGTTTTTTTTTTGCAAATAATTTAAAATTTGTTCAACCTTCTTTCATATATTGTTAATAAAAGAAGTTCATTATTCAAATTATATTGTGAGAGAATCTTAAATTTTGCACGTTAGATTTCCTTTTTATAATTAATTAATTTTGTAATAATATAGTAATATATAAAAAAAGAAGTGGTCAGTTGAGGTGAGAGAGACGTTTACACACCTCAAATTGTTTCAAAGTAGGATAAGATCCATTTGCCAACTTCATCCTGGCAAAATCCATTTAGAACTTTTAAAAAGTATTTTAATAAATTTTATTATTATTTATCCAAGGACATGATATATGTAGTTTTAAAATCTAAAAAAGGATAAGTATAATATCAACTTATCTCAAGAAAGATTGCTATAATTTACCCTTAAGAATGTGTGTTTAGTATTTTAAGAATATTCTATTAATTTTTATAAATATCATCATTTAACAGGCCAAGTAATGCAATACGGACGAAAATAAAAACATTTTAATGAAATTTGGGTCACAAATATATATATATATATAAGGACTAAAATAAAAAAATTCACTATATTCATAAGGATTAAAAATATATAAAAACCATATTTTATCTATAAAAATAATATATTAGTATCATATTATGATTCAATTTTAATCTATTATAAAAAAATTAATTTGAATAGTGATAATACTTGTTATGGAAATTACTTTATTGATGTCTTTCTACCTTATTTAAATGTTAAAATTTTTGTTTTTATATTTCTAAATGTGTAAGAAAAATTGAAGACTTTTAAGTTTTTTTTAATATTTTTTTTATTAAGATCTCCATGTATCACACATCGTTATTCTAGTGAAGTTAAAAGGATAAATTCAGAGAAGAAATTTAGAAACACAAATTTAATGTTAAGGAGACAGTTGTGAAGAATCAACAAGACTTGTTAAAGTGTGATTGGACAAATCTCCCACTGTCTCTAACTTATATTCGTGCTATAGATTCAAGTGTTCATGTGGGGACAGGCAATTGCCACAACAATTGCATATGTGGCCCCTATATGGGTGGTAGCTTAGCACCTATATACCTATATATGTTTGTTAAAATAGTGCGGAGCCAACCAAATACCTTCCCACCCATCATTGGAGAAGACCTTGAGTTCATGTCTGTGTCCAAATTGTGTATCTTCTGTGTTAAAGGCATTCTTTCTTTTTTCTTTTTCTACACCTTTTCACTTATGAATTTCAACTTATAGCCTGTCTTTAATGAATGCATGATCCATGTTTGTTTTTCAGTCCAATCCCTTTTTTTTTTGGTATATTTTGCTGAAAACATGAAAAGTGGCTCAAATTAATAGTGACATATTCATAAAGCCACAAACTTTACGATACTGTTTTTTTAGCTAGGGTTGCTCAAAACCTAAATCCTAACATGACCCTGCTACTATATTATGCCAATTTCATTGAAGGGGATCTAGTGAAAGAGCAGGTCACAATTTTAGGTGCAGATGCATGAATAATCAGTTACGAATAATAGTACTACTAGTTCGGACTGCCAGTTATTACACTTCATGGACGGGGTATAAATTCGAAATTGCTTCTTCCCACGCGTTTGTCGATCGAGTAACTCAACCAAAGTATTACTAGTAGTAATTAAAAAGAAGTGGAGCATTTGGCCAAAACAAAAAGGCCATTTATGGATGACTGTAACACACAATTAGATGAAGCCAAAGATTGGTACAAGCGGATACTGGTCCCAACGACTGCTGGTCGCTCTACGAGAACTCCATTTAATTTTAATCTCTTTATGAATGAATGAGACTGCACACATCGATCTATTGGAGACTGTCACTTCAGTATACATTGTTTCTATTGTGTGTGTTTAGTGTGAGGTTGACTTATAGTACGATTAAAGTGGCCCAGCCCTGCTGGTTTTCCTAACCTAAAGCGCAAAAGCATTGGATCCGCATAATAAAGTAAAAAGGTTGTTAGGTTTAGCAGTACTCCATATATTAAGGATTAATTCTGCCACTATAATGTAAGTTCAATTCTGTTCACTTGTTTTTTAAATAAAATCAAAAGCGTCAATTCACTTCCTCTTCTTCTCTCTTTGAGAGTTAAACATGTTTGATTATTGAAAAAAAAAATACTAAATTCACTCATTTGATGGCTGAAGCTGAACTTAGCAAATCCTGTATATTAAACCATATTTTCTTTTTTTTTTTTAAATTAACCAGTGGTAGATCCTAATTTGTTTAGATTTTAATTTTATCGTTTTGGAAATCTCATGTTACCGGGATTTTAATTATTGGGACCCATATGAATATACGAATTGAACGATCTTTATGGAAGCATAGAACATTGCATTTTCCAACCTGTTTATGCAAATCTTGCGATCATGTAGTTATTTTTTTGCTCTACTCTTTCTTGTTAAAGGGTGTTGAGAGGTAATAAATTATCAAAAAAAAGAAAAAAAAACCTATTTATGCAAATTGACGCTGCAACATGCCATATAATTGAGATTTAATAACATTTAAAAAATATTAATAAATAATATAAAAGTGTTAGTGAAATTATTTAGCGACACAGACTTTATATATGTACTACATTTATAAATTTGTTAATAAAGAGTTTTAACAATATTTTTATATATTTAGTAACCCTTTTTTTAAATGCTAATTACTAAAATATTTTAACAATATCTCTTATAATAAATGCTGCTATATGGTGTTGTGTGACTAGAAATATTATTAGAAGAACATTATTATATTTTTCCGATGAATCCTCTAATAATATTTTTAATTGTTAAATAAAGCAAATATATATTGGATGTTTTACAAATACATTTAATATCTTAAAAATATAAAAACATTCGATATTTTTCTTATTTTACTGGTAGAAGAATGATCAGGAGAATATTTAGCAGAATATAACAAGGTCACTCAACCACGAAATAGAAAGCAGGACATAAGAGCTAGTGTCTAGTAATGCCGCCAAGAATTTGATGCCTTCGGACTTGATTAATCTGCTAGCTGATGTAGGATAGCCTTTGTTTTCCAATGCCCGGCCCCTAACTTTCTTTATTTCTTACGTTTAAATGTAGTAAAAAAAATTATGAATTAAAATAGTTTAATTTCTATACACCAATAATTATCTCATTTATATATTTTTTAAATAGCAGATAAAAGGCTTAATCATTTTTACTAATATGCTGATATATAATTGAATAATAATATGAAAAATATATTGTAGAAATTAAACTCCAAAATATTTGCTAACAATAGTGCAAATTAACGAATATCAAGGAAGCCCAAATTAGTCGTACATAATGACGGTTCGTTGTCATGATTAAAACAGCTTGACCTTCGTTAACCTACATCATGGTACTCAGTACTAAATGCCTATCTCATTAATAATTTCCAAACATTATTGGAGCAAATATCTCTTATTTTGTAGTATTATTGAATGTAAGTGAGTCGCGTTATTATATATAATTTAAATTATATCTTTAATACTATTGTAATGTAATTTGCATCATAATCAGTTAAAAAAATATCTAAAAATTTAACATCTCATTAATTAATTAGTTGAGCCGAATTATATTGATTTCGCATTTGGATATTATGCTACATGATAATTAAAAATTGGCTCAATCTAACAATCGAAAAGGAATGTATACTTTCACTCCAAAGGTGATCTATGTCAGGGGGATTTACCATCTTTCATTTTCCTATATATGAAAATTTTTGACTAGTTTGGGAGGGCTTTTGAATAAGAACAGACATTAGAAAGAGGGGACAAGGTGGGTCACATTAGGAGTTGAGATGAAGACTTTAGAATTGAATAAGGCTTTACTTTTTTAATTCTTCTTTTTATATTTGTATGATAAATATTGGTAAGCCATTATGATTATGATTAATTATGCTTTTTAAGTGGGGGGTTACAAGACTACAAAAAGCTCTCACTCTCTCGTAGTTAGTAAGATTCGCAGAGATCTCTCCCAAAGCTAGAAAACCATTATAGAAAAATATAGATTTCAACGTCAATCACGCAAACATCATAAACAATAATTCATCATCATCAGCAAGTAATGGTGGGGACCCAATCCCTATGTTTTGCAAACACGCACCTGAACGTTATTATGTTCAATTCAATATATCATCCATGTCATAACATTGAAATGCACTTTCAGACTAGCCAACTGTGAAGTGTATAATTATTAATTAATGACCAAGGGTTCCCACACTTTGATTGATTTCATGTGTATATGGCTATAGCTGCCTTTCCACTCTTTGCATGAGCTGAGCCCCAGAGCTTCTTCTCTGTATGACTTTATTCACGAAATTGCCATCATGGCAATTGGTGACATACATGTGCGAGAGGAGTTGGGAATGATGTGAAACATGCGTATCTTACATGAGATATGATGGGTTAATATGATGTTGACACGTGGGCCACGTGGGACGGTGTTAGATCTGAGCTTCAAGTATGTTATGGCTTAGGATCTTGGATGCTATCATACTATGAAAGCTCTTCTCTCTATCTCTCTCATTGTAGGGCTTCTTTGACTTTTCCTAGAGAGAGATAGTGTGTGTTGGTGGTGGGTAAGGTGAGGATGTCGGCCTTTTTAGATTGAGCCAAGGCAAAATCGATGTAATAGCCTAATAGGAGAGAGAGACAGAAGCCCAAAATGGCATGGAAATAAAATAGTGGCATAGGGTGGAAGTTCAATATCTAATTCTGGGGCATGCAGGCTTGCAATTGCAATTGCTTTAAAAATTTTTTATAAAAAAATATTTTTTGTACTTTTAATTTATAAAACATCATGTCAATATATTTTTATTTATTATTAAATAAAGTATAAATTTTATTTAATTTAAATTTTATATTTCATTCAATAATAAATAAGAGTATACATGATAACACAATATCTCATAATTGTGAGTCCAATTATAACATTTCTCTTCATCGTTTCATAAGCTGCAGAAGTAGTTGGAGTCAGCAGCACTACAGCCAGGGTGGAGAGGATAGAGACATGGGCTTCACGGTGTCTCCTTGGGTTCATCAATAAATCTGTTTCTAAATGAAACAATACGATATTACAAAATTACCCCAAAAAGAAGCTTTTGGTTTCAAAAGCTTGTGCGCTAATGTCTCCGAGTCTTACGAATATCAACTCATGTCGCAAAAAAGAAACGGGTCGCATGGGCATTATGGAGAGATGAGTTCACGTGTCATAAACGAATTGGGTATTGAATGAGCTGGGTTTTGAGTTAGGTTAGATTCTTGCTTTAGCAAATGTTTAGTAGTAGATCAAGCAATTCGGTAAGCTTCTGATTGGCTGTCTCACGCAAACTTCCAAATACATGAAAAGAGTGAAAGCAATTGCAACGTACATAAACATCCATTTGTACTTTTCTAACCTAATAAGAATTTCTTGGATTAGTAATGATTATTAAAACATTTTAACTCAACATTACATAGGTACATGTATATGTTGTTTAGGTATACTTGTATTTTTAATATAATATACTTAATTTTATACACATTTATTTACTATAAAGTAAGTACTTGTAATAGATAGATAACTCAGAATTACTCCAAACCTAATTGTAGAAAGAGATACTTCAGTGACTTAATTCTTCTCCCTCTGTCTCTGTCTGTACTTGTGAGTTGGACTTTCAGACTAAATACTCTTTGATGGGTTGGAATGATAAACGAAGGAATGGGTCCAGGTGACTAAAAAATTTTGAATGAGTGGGTCTGCTGATTTAATTGCTTTGATGCTGCTCCTGTGCATATATAATTCACCCGATCTACAAGTCCATTGGTTGAGAGTATGAGTTGCCCTCCAAAGTAGCAACTTCTCTTTTCTAGATGTGCCATACCTAACTCATAATTTATGCTGTGTACACAGTGCCTCTTACGTACACAAGCAAGGTGAAGTGTGTGAAGCTGAAAAAAGAATGATACATGGCTCTGATCCGAAGCCAATCATTCCATACTAGACTTGCAACCCGTGCCATGCTCCCGTCACATGCATCACATTCCCAATCCTCGTCCTGATTCCATTACCCTATAATATGATCGGTTTCTTTAATTGCGCACACACACACACGGAGAAATATATATATATATAAGTTGAGCGATTTGTTTCTTCTATCTGTCCCAAACAGTAACCGTTATTCAAATTATTGTGATGATGAACAAGCTAAGGCCACCTTTGTAATTTGAACAATCAAAAACCAAATTAAGAGACAATTCCAACCCTTTGGGTCCCTTTACCTGTGAGTCATCTTGGGTCGTGTTCCCATATTTTCACACACACTTGTTCTTGGGACGTCCGCAAAGACCCACCCCCCATCTTTCTTTCTCTGTCTTTTCACTGTGCACTTTTCTGAATTTCCACACCAATATTGAATAGTATATATTTTCTTTTTGTCAAAAACTGGGTATAAATACATCCCCCGAACACATGCAAGTGCAACAACTCCTTGTTACAAACTAAACACCATCAATTCAATAACCACTACCCCTTCTTCTTGTCTCCCTCTTTCTCTCTCACACTTTCACTACCCTTTTTTATTTCTTCATCAAAATTGAAAACCTTTACAACTCCCATGGACAACCAACTTGAACCACAAGCACAGCCAAAAAGAGCAAACCCCACTTCCCCAACGCGCTTAAAGCTCTTCGGCTTCAGCGTCCATGAAGACTACTCCACCATGGAAGACGAGGAAGTGCTGCATGAAGACTCAGCGCCAGACTCAAACGCCAAGCCCGCTTCTTCCACTTCCCCCTCCGAGTCGCCGGACTCCGGAGGTGGCGGTGGCGGTGGTTTTTCTTCTTCCTCCGGCGACCGGAAATACGAGTGCCAATACTGCTGCAGAGAGTTCGCAAATTCACAAGCACTTGGTGGGCACCAGAACGCGCACAAGAAAGAGCGTCAACAGCTGAAGCGCGCACAGTTGCAGGCCACAAGAAACGCCGCCGTTTCGTTCGTCCGGAACCCCATCATCTCCGCCTTCGCCCCTCCGCCGCACCTCCTGGCTCCGCCGGGCTCCGTGATGGTTCCGGCACAGCCCCCCTCCTGGGTCTACGTTCCGCCACGTGCCGCGCCTCCTCCGTTCCACGTGTCAGTATCACACGGTTGTGTCTTCCCCTCCTCGAACAGCACCAGCATCGGTGGTAATAATAACTACGGTAATTATAGTGCCAGTAACGGTAACGGTAACGGCAATTGTAACGTTAAATCGGCGGGCGCAGGGATGTTTCCCTATGGTGGGGGTGTAGGGGATTCGTCAACGATGGTGGGGTCGCAGGTGCAGACCCGGGCCCACCACGGTAGGATTGATGGGCCCTCTTTGAGTAGGTTTTCCAAAGGGGATGGTGGGCCCAGTTTCGATGATGCATTGGGCTTGGACTTGCACCTTAGCCTTGCCCCTGCTGCGCCCTGATAGGGAGTGAGTGATTAAGTGTAGCCGTTTCTAGATTCAGGCTTGGTGCGCCCGGTTAAGAGCATATCGTATGTGGCTGCTTCAGCTCCATATATCTTGTACATTTTCACAATTTTTTTTTTCTGGCTTTCAAGCAAATGATTTTCTTGCTTAGTACACATTGCAACAACTGGCCAATTGCTCATTGACCACATGCACTAATTTGATTTCACTTTTTATTCACTACCATCATTCAAAATTTGTACAAATATAAATGACCCATTTACATTTATAAGTTCAAACCTTTTTTTGAAATTTTTTGGGATTATTTTTCTTTACTTCTGTTACATAGTAGCTGAAAGGATATGATGATAAGACTAAGTAAAAAAATGAAAACCATTTAATTAATCAAACTTGTAACGCGGGAGTGCGTTGATTTCATCGAGCACATTATATATTGTGGTCCATGCATGTTCACCATGTGTAATTGGAAGGATGCCTTTACCTAGCTTGCAGTACCCACAAAAACACATAATTGCATTATCTTATATAGTGGGCGAACAACTACAAAAAATTCGAACAACCCTTAATTTATAAGTTTATATATCCTTTTGCTAATGTCTAGAACTCTAGATCATGACTTGAACATTAAGTAGGGCGGAGGCTGATTCAATCTGACATGAATTGGATCGTGTCCAATCAAATTTGAAGGCTTGACATCTGGCTTGGCTTGATTAGTGCTACGATATTAATATATTGATTGAACATATATTCACCTAGTGAAAAACAAGAGGTTGAAAAAGAAACAAAAAATTAATTAAAATAGGCAGGGAAGAGATCACTATCTGAAAACCAACAATAATGTCTAGCAGGTAGGACACAGAAAGTACTGTCAATGTGAAAATATTATGGCGCTTGTTTCAGATTTCTGCCGAAATTTTATGAAGAATAGTTGATAGTACAAAACTTGTATTCACATGATGAAGTCATAAAGGAAATTGAAAGTCTTCCAAAGCACTGTACTTTGTTGAGACGAGATTATTTGAAAACAAGACCAAGCAAGCAAGCATGCATTGCGACACATGATGCATGGTAATCGCTTAATAATGCCTGTTGTGAATTATGCAGGTCGCGGCGCATTTTCCTTTTACCGTCATCGTTTTTTTGTCTTTCGATTAACGTTTGAAAGAGACGCTCGTGATAGAGTACCACTAGAGTCAGAATCACGTGATCACAATATATATACCCCACTATGTCAATTATATAACTGAGCGATGAATTGAAATTCTATGGGAGTGTTTTTTGTTTTTTTTAACAAATAGCAGTAATAACTGGAGATTGTTACGCAATTTAGGGACATATTCTGTCTTTCTTAGGTTAGGAGGATTTCTGGAAAATGCCTTATTCAACACAAAAATGATAAAGATTGTGTCCACGCGAGGAGAAAAAAGAATTCAGATGAAGATTGATGTTTTAATTCCTTTAATTTGTTCCCCCCAAATGATTTCTAAGATCTTTATGCCTGTCAAAGGTTGTGAAATATTGCAATAATTAATTATTCGAGAGTCTAAAACCTCCAATTAACCCTTCAATGGTATGTTGGTGCCTTATTTTCTTCTTGGCTAAGAGTTGATAAAATGCGGGACCAATAGCATACAGACTGATGTCCGTAATTAAGTACGATTTTGAAATGTTCAGCTTGATAGGTAGAACCGGTTAAAAATCAAGTGCTTGAGTCAATAAAAACGATAATATTTCATTGTCTCCCTTATTATTATGTTATTTGTATTCACAATACATATGAAATATTATGTAAGCTTACATTTTATTTATATTTGGATAGGGTGTGGACCCCATTTAAATACAGTATACATCTTATCCAATTATGAATGAGGTGTGAATCGACATAGTGTCCTATGTAATACAAATAAATAACATTTTTCTTACTGAATGACCTTGATATCTGCTTCTTAGGTTGCTGTCCAAACACTAGGAAGCTGATCATAGAGACAGTATTTGTTGAGAAAATAACTGACAAGAGTTGCTTCTCACTAACAGACTTCAGGGGTAAGACAAACCTTACGTGTATGGGCAACCTATACAAACGGGATCTGAATTTGATTGGTGAAAAATTTTTAAGTCTGTATTCAGTGGTCAGTTTAGTGTTTATGAAAGAGACTTGTAAATATATATATTACCTTGTGGAGTGTTGATTTTATTTCTGATGGACATAACATGCATCCCAGAGTCTGATGCCTGTAATAGCTAGCTAAGTCATCCCTTATGTTAAATGCAATCTTGAAAAAATTAAGAGAATTAAATTACATCTTTACCCCCCATTATAACTTTTAGTCTACAATTACAAGCATGCTTTATTTTAAAGGTTGTATGGACTAAGGACTTAAGGTCATGGATTAAATTCCTTAAATGACATTGGGAGCTAATGAAAATTTTAAAGAAAATAAAATTGCATCTTGTTTCAATCAATTAAGTTTTGATTTAATGATAAGCATTTGATTTAACATGCATAATATTTTTTAGTATCAAAATAACAATAAAAATATTTCAAGTCTTGAAATAGTCATGTTGATAGGTGGTATGTTCTCAAAATTCTTTATCTTTGTTCTTTTCCATGACTTAAAGTAAACTTTAGAACAGGATTATGATTGTCTTCTACACTCCTTAAATTGAAGGTCTTGTATTCGATCCTATCTCTTCCTTCTCCTATATCCCCTGCGGTATATATATTTGGATTGATAAAAGTGGATGAATGGAGCGGAATGAGATAAAATGTTTTAAAGATCCATTTTTTGGATATTAAAAAAAATGAGTGGAATGAAATGAAAGAAAATGAAATAGATTTTATCAAATTCCATGATTTTTTATTGTCTTCCTCCCCTCCAATTTCAGCAAAATGGGATGAAATCTTTTGTTTTTCTATTTTTTTACTTATAAAATTATTATCATTCTGTTCCATTCCATTACTAAAATATCCACACAATAGAGTAAAGTAATTATTTCATTTCGCTACACTCCATTGTCTTCCATTCCATTTTATTTTGCTCTGCTCCATTCCATTACGCTCCACCAATCCAAACATACTTCTAAGAAAAATTCCTAGATTAATGCCTTTGTTGAAACGAAAAAAAAAAGTGAACTTCAGAAATGAATATATATTCAAATATTAATGGATAGATTTAAGATAACATAAGGTCGGTGCTTTAACCATCCAAACATGTCCAACCCAAAAAAGAAGATTCGGCAACTTTAATTAAAAAGTTAAGGTGGATGATGTTTATCTCTCTAGCTTAACCAGAAGCTTGGTTTTTATCGTAGTTGGAAACAGGTTGGAGTTGGTTTCCACAAGGGAGGTTAAGGGGAAAAAAGGAATATGAATACTTGGGACTTCATCATGGGGTTGGATGCTTTCGGTGTTGCCTCTCTCTTATTTTTCCTGCTCGAGATTTTTTGGTAGTTTTGGTTTGATTACTAGGAGAACAAAGTTCATGGTTCAGATGCATGATGAGATGATACATATATTTGAAATGAAAACTTGAGCAACTAGAAAAGCTT
This sequence comes from Dalbergia cochinchinensis, assembly GCA_031216125.1. Classification (NCBI taxonomy): domain Eukaryota; kingdom Viridiplantae; phylum Streptophyta; class Magnoliopsida; order Fabales; family Fabaceae; genus Dalbergia; species Dalbergia cochinchinensis. Next base: position 62,815,604 of record CM062369.1, read on the forward strand.
GCTCCCTCTTTAGAGCTTTTTGACATATTAGTACGATCCCTTGTGGTTGGTGACGAAAAAAACTAACAAAATTTTAACTTATTTCCACACCATTTGTCTCATCGAATTAACGCAATGTTAGCTGTGAATTGGACCCTACTATTCTGCATTGAACTCTCTCTGACTCTATCTCACATGGTTTACAAACGCAAGTAGCCCACTAGTGAACCTTTCTTGCTAGTTTTAACCCGCAAAAGGAAAAAGGAGGATCGAAAATTAAAAGCTAAAAAAGGGCAAAGTGAGTTGAACCATCTTTTCGTTTCTTAATTAGTCACCATAATCCAATTAGCGACATGATTAAGTCTTGACATTTTTAACAAGCAACTTAGCCTTCCTCAAGCACGTTGGGACCATGAGATTTTGTTCTCAATGAGGAGATCATTTTTCCTCATTGTAATTGGCTTGAGCTTGATGGAGAAGTTTAATTAGAGATAGCTCAGCTATCACATTCAGCGTATTAGACATCATACCCAATCACAAACGAAACCATGGGCTGTTTGTGTTTAGCATATAGTGACTTTTACTCACTGCCCTTTGAAAGTCTCTGTCTTTGCGTAATATGGCCTTCTACTATTGGTCAATAAGGATTTCATGACTAATTGGAATATAGAAGGACGTAGCAAGAGTTGGAAGCTGACTAAGATTATGATTTCTTTCCCTTTTTTTATTATTATTTCTTCCCCACAGATATGGAGCTTGATTGGCTGCCCTATGTTATCGCAATGCATGTTTTTCGTTTGGAGGCAGCTAGCTGGTTACAATTTTAATATACAGCTGGATTAATTAAACCACATGAAGAATTATTATATGTAGTGCTATTTTTTGGCATTAGAGAATATGCAAGTTGTTTACCACAAGAGTAATAATGCATGCGAAGTCTTAATTGGTATGTTTTGAACCGAACGCATCAGTTATAATCATTTCTGTTGGATCTTTTGCTTCCACTTGGCATATGGTTACCAAAAAGTAGATTGATTATGACCAAGGCTATCTTGAATAAATAGGTTATTTAAACTCTCAGAAGAAGTAATTTTTGAAAAGTAATTTATAAATAAATTATTTTATATTTAAATATATATAATATATAAAAATATTTACTTTTAGCATTTCAGAAAGGATTTTTTAAGAAGTTAGATATTTTAATTCCTTAAAAACACTAAAAATAACTTTTAGAAAAGTAGTAAACTATTTAGACAAATAGGACAAAAAAAAAATAAAAATATGACTTTTGACTTTCAGGAAGATAGGAAAAGTTAGAAGTTATAGTATTCAAATAAACCATAAAAATTTATTTTAACTAGGGAAAAAGGAAGTATAGAGTACTGCACATATATAACTTGCTGCAAACTACAAAGGATGAAATCTCTTCTTCTCAAATCCATGTTCAGTGTATCACATTTCTCGCCCAATCTTATCAATTCTCACACGACTTGGATTGAGTTGGCAATAGGTCTTTTAGAAGCGGGTAATACTATTTTAATACCTAATAAATAGGTATCAATTCAGACACTCACTTTATAATCATTAGATGTGATAGATATTAAAGATAAGTAAAAATCACAATTATATCCAATAATTATTACTAGTTCAGTCCATCACTATGTGTGAATACCTCCTCATTTTAAGGTTCTTAGAACACAAATAGAAGAATAAGATCAGTAATTAAATATATGACATTTTTTTTGTTATATAAGTTTGATATTTTAGTTGATCCAGTTAACATGAAATGACGTACGTCCACAAGTTTGGCAGTAATACCTTTTTATGTTTTAGCGATACTGGCATCATTTTTTCATTTTCCCATGAGATGTGCTATATAGCCAGCTAGCTTCTATATCACAGGGCCCATTTGGAAGTGTGTTGGTTATGTCTTATCTTAGGCACTCCGTTGCCTCTTTGTTGAGCTAGTTGTCAGCTTAATTAAGAAAAAAACCTTTATTCTCTAATAATTCCCTATGAGACCAGCAATAATACTGAAAAATAAAATATATCACATAGGCATTGCCTATATATAGGGATTGTCTGATAGAGTATACGAATGATTTAATTTCTTTCGAGCCTAGAAATCATACACCCTTTTAGCTACAACATTGATCATATAGACTTCTAGTTCATTGACAAGACTGATTCCCCTCATCAAACACATACTTGATTAAGACTGTTTTAATCAATTGAATAATGCAACGGGATAGCATTACAAGAAACCTCGATCGGCTTGAGAGTTTATGATTAATGGCAAGGAAGGAATTCCGTGTGTGACAACTCGGAGTTTAATTTGAACTCTCTCTCACGCGATGAAATCCTTTTAGTCAGCCAGACCTGGGATGCTGGAAAAAAGTAAGTACGACAAAGGAACACCGATTCATAGCCCCATGATCCGGCTTTCGAAAGTGTTGATAGTGGGTCGGCCCTAGAAATATTATTGGCGTGAGTCTGCGCAAAGTTATAAATTTTGGGTCGTTTAGATTTTGGTAGAATTTTTTAAAAAATAATTTATGTTAAAATAATTGATTTTGAGAGAACTGTTTAAGAGGATTAATTCATGTTTGAAAATGATATTAAAAAATTGAATTTAGAAGAATTGATGTGAAATATAAAAATAAAAGTTATTATTTTTTACTTTTATTAAAATTACTTTTATTCAAAGTGAGATGCCTCTTCTAAAAGTAAGAAATCAAAACAAACACCGTCACTTTTTAAAACAATTTTTATCACGTCAACGCACTTTTAAAGCAAACCGAGCGGGTAGATAATGTTCGATTTCACATTTGTCTCAACCGCAGAAACCCAACAATAGAAGTAGTAAAAGTATCCAAGTTAGGAAGGGTGAAAGTTTAGGTAAATTTTGTCATGAGTTTAAGTCATTAATTAGACTATGGTTGTCTAATATAAAATAAATAAGTCTTAGTTGGCAACTCACCCGTTTGAATGTTTGCTTGAAAAGCCTTTTGAAATTAGTGATGGTAAATATTAAAGTTGTTTGAATTTGACACCACTTATAATAGCTTATTTGTAATTCTACGCTAACTACTAACTTGTTAATACTAACCTTCTTTCTGAATTAATAACAATAATTGAAGAGTTAGACAGCTAACCAGGAATAACAATTACAAGCAACTACAAAAACTAGTTTGTGTTAAAAACTTAAAATAACTTATTACTACTGTTAGATAATTTGAAATCTCCGACGTACAGCGACTGTTAAATTTTTGGTGAAACATGTGTGTTTGTCCCCAACTTGTCTTGTACTTTTAAAAGTGAGATTGCCATGTTTCCTAGCGTGCATCTTTAATAGGTATAACATTTATTTCTTCACCACCAAAAGGGATTTTTTTTTTCCAACTTTTTTTAACTTAAGAGAGGTTCCAAATCTCACGTACTCATATGCCCTTCTCGCTCTCGCACGTAACCCTCAGTTTGCCTTGTTTCTTGAACTTCCTAGGTAAGTTTTATTTGGTTTATAATTTTTATATACCTACAATAGATTTATCCAGCTAGCCTATGATGTCACGTATCAATTTAAGATTTCGGATTAGGAAGCGGCCATGAAGATGCAAGGTATAAAGAAATTCCAGTGTATGTGTGTGTGCCACATCTCATCAGTTTACAGATATTTTCATATGGATAATAACTAAGGGGACAACTATGGCTTAAAGTGTAGTATTGAGCGTTTTAAGGCATATTCTTATCTTAAGGCACATTGTTTATGTCATATAAGCTGCCCCTTTCCTCAAAACAAATTTCCCGTTTCAGTCTTCCAGATTCCATGACCAATTCTGCGTTACTGCAGATGCTTACCATGACCAACTTGCTAACTCAGTCACGTCACATAATATGTGACAGCACGCGCCACAGTTTTCTTTTCCTCTAAAGCTTCATTTTCAGTGTTTAAAATTGCAATCGTATCATACCGCAATATTGGTGTGATATATTTTTATATAAATTGACTGTAATGTAACTACAATGAAACCGTATTAGGACCGTATCCGGCCGCAATTGATTTCTTTACAAGTTGTTGACATGCAAAAAATTTTACGCCACATTAGTCACAATGCTGTAGCGACAGTCGCATTATCTGCAACCACGTCCATGGTCGCAATCGCTGTTTAAAACACAGCTCATTTGATATATCTACCCATTTTGTTGTTACTTAAAACTGAGATGTGTAGATATTGAATGGGATACGGTAGACTAGTATAAGTATGAATGAATATCAAGATATTGGCATAATATAGAAATGAGTAGTACACATAATTATGTAAGAAAATGATACATCTGATGTCACTTTTAATGTCCAAATAACATGCTCTAAAACTTCAAAAGAGTGCCCCTTTAATTAACTCTACCTTGTCACATGTTGAAATTTAATTATTTTATTTTAAAAAAATGATAACAAGGATCTAATTCTACTTAGTTGTACAAACTTTTGATACCATATCATAATTAGATAGTGGTATTATATATATCTGACAGAAAATATTTAAAATTTTTATCCTTTTTTTTTTTCTTCTTTCTTTTCCACTTTCAAAGGAGGAAAAGGGAAAGGGGTAGATGACTGATAAAGGTGGAGATATTTGTAAGGTCTGACATGCATGCCTCTAAGGAAGTAGGCAGCAGAACTGTTTGCTCTTGGTCTCTTTCTAATTCCTATGGCTCTAAAAGCTCCTGTGGTCAAGTTGGAGACAAACGTTTGCGGTGCATATCATATCAGAGCAGTTCACTGGAGAAAAGTTTGTTTTAAGTCTCTGTTGTAGGTTCCTCTTGTACTTACACTCTAGCGGCTTTTATTTTACAAAGAGATAAAAGATGGGACCCAAGATTGTTCTTTGTAAAGAGGGAGCTTATTGCTTGAGTTCTACATTGACACGATTTTGATATGCAAGTTATCAGTTACAGGATGCAGAAAGAACCAAAATTATTGTGTAACTCACCCAACCAATAACATCGTACCTTACAGTTACATGAACCTTTATTTCCCCTGCTTTATATTATACAATCTTATCCGCAAGTCTTGCACCACTCGTGGAGATCCTTCATGTGGCTTTTGTGTAAGCAAAAATGGTGGTATTCGGTCCTTTTTCCAGGACAATGTTTGCGGCTTTCTGAAGAAATGTGGGTGTCCCCACTAGAGCATTTTACTTTTGTGGCAATAGATTAGAGCCTATGTGCCTTTATACGAAGCTCTTGCATTGGGTTCTAGCTAGCTAGCCAGGCACTTCAACTTTAAGCAAAGGGGACAAGTTGAACGGTATTCGTGAGTTGGGGATGATGGTCCTAATTCCTAAAGTCTGAAATGCATGGTGGGAAAAATCAGATTAGCAATAGATATAAGACGTTAATGGCGCTTAATTACTCAGGCTATTATCATAATCTTTTCGGAAATTCGGTGTATCAGAAAAGTGTGATGTGGAGATTTCTGAATGGCATCTGTCCTTTGAACTGGCTGATCTAGTCATTCCCAGCTAATACCAATTGACCGAAACACATGCAAGAATTCTTGCTTGTCATTTATTGTTCCACACGCCACTTGTTGTATTACAAATATCAAGAGTACAAGATAATAAGTTAATAACCCCAAAACTGATATGTTAAATAATAGTAAAATTATTTTGTGTTCTCGATTAATAAATTTTTTTCAAAATGATAAATCATAGTAAATAACTACATACCATCATACCTAATTTTTTTTGTTGTTTTGATAAAATTATATTGAGTGATATACAATAAGTAGATAGAAAATAAACGCAAATAATAAATAGTACAAACTAAAACATTCTTCTTTCTTTAGTACGTAACGTCTTCGAATTCCTCCACACGATAGTGAGAGTACAACGCCGCATGGCATTCATGAGGGATGGTCTTACGTGAGATAACTAGGATATAGTTAGAAGGGTAATATAATATATAATATAAAAAATAAGTTTTATTTTTTTTTTACATAAAATAAAATGATATAACTCATTTAAGCTTATTTGATAAAATAAAGGTAATTTCTTGAAAAAGTATAATGATATAAATCATTTTTTTCTAAAATCATTTGACAAAAAAGTGTGATATATACATTAAAAATAATTAGTTTATTAATTTTGTGACTTTTTTAGATCTGCAAAGCTCTTTAAAGTTTCGAAAAGTCACTTTTAAAATGTCATAATAGTACTATTTGATACAATAATATAAAGACTGATTTTAATAAGGAGAAGTCATAAAAATAGTCCTTAGTAAATATATGATAAAGTTACTAATTTAAAATGAAATTTTTTACTTTCTTGTCGTTAAGGTTACATATAATATTTTAAGTTTTAGAAGATAAAAAATCTTGACTGTCAAATATTTTCTACATGTTAAGTGGCTTGATAAAATCATTTGGAATAAAGGTAAGATTTAGAATTATGTCATAGCACAAAATTCCTAACATTTACCGTCAACAAGACCGGGAAAAAAAAAGGGATCGGTGTTTTTTAGTACACTTATTGCTACTCTTGTCCTATTTTGATAATTAGTATGAAATTTCAGTGGGTCTAGGAACAAAAAAGGATCATTTTTGGATCCAACAGACTTAAAACACTCGGCCCGTCTCTCCTTCGTTTTTTTTTTATTTGCCATCCTCCTGTTACCATCGTGTTACAGTTTTTTTTTCAACTTACAATTTCATACATATTACTTAACTTCCTCACTAGTCCAACCCTTGTGGCCTTCTATTCCCGTTTTTGGCTCCATAGACCGCTTTGGTCATTGAAATATATGTACTTAAAAAGAAATCGAAATTTTGAGAGCTATCAATATTGTAAATAATATCTTCACAATTGGTAAAGCATGATTGATGAGAAACGGAGAAGGGACAATGTTTTTAGGGAGAGGTTATTTAGATTCCTACGACAAATGCTCTTTTGTTTCGTAACAATTAATTAGAAGGTAAAGGGAAACTATATATTTTGGGTTTTATAAGTATAATTCATATAAGGGAAATATAATTGTTTTTTTTGTGGCACCTTAGTAAGTTGATTTTATTTCAGGTGTGCACCCATTTCAACAATATTCTATCCAGATTATTGACTTCATAATCATCCTTTTTTCTTTTTATGCGCGATATTCACCATAATCACTGCTGGGATCCCTTTGTTTTATGTGAAATATCCCTTTGTTTTTTTTCTAATTGTTACAACCACTCACCTTTTACTTTAAGGTATGTGTCGATCAGGATTTAGAAAGAAAACAAAAAAGTGAGAGTAAACTTAAAAAAAAAAAGAGTTACAAAATCTTAATCAAATTGAATAAAAATAATAAAGAGTTTAATTTTGATACACTGACAGTATAAAATAATTGTACATTGTCATCCAATCAAAATATTTAGTTTAGATGACTTTTCAAGTAGTGGATATAAAAATTAATATTTTACGCTAATATTGTATGGCAATTAAATCCAATAATAAAATATTCTATGATATTATATTATATTTTGGCTTTGTTACAGAAATTCACCGGTCAATGAATTATATAAAAAAGATTTACACTGTATGGCAATTAAGTCCAATAATAAACTATTCTATGATAATATATTATATTTTGGCTTTGTTGCATAAATCCACCGGTCCATGAATTAAATGGATGAAGTCATTTCACCTTTTCTTTTTTAAACGAAAACCTGACAATGTCAAATCCTCTCAGCGCCAACATTGCAAACTCATTCGATCCTGCACCATTCGAAGTGGTTTCACATCAGCTATTTTATTTAATAATTTGATTGATGTATGTTAGTTAAACTCATGAGGAAAAGAATGAATCTTACATTGGGAAAAATAATAGGAGACATTTCAACAATTCTTGAATGCACGAACTCGTATAGAAGTCCCCCCTCGAACAATTTCTTTCATTACTAGGGTGATACAATTTGTTTGTTACAACTTGCGTCGATTTGAATATCTAAGCGCACTCGAAAATGTATTACTCCTCAATGTTTCATCAAAGACACCCTGGATTTTAGATCTTTTAAACTAATTTGTGAGAAATGTCCCGGAGTATCATTTCCCAAAATCCTTGATATCATTATACTATATGTGGCTTTTGTAGCTAGACATCAACATGGCATATGCATATCTCAAAAGCAATGGCAAATCCGGCAGAAGATAATCCGGACACCAAAACAATATTTTGAGCTTTCTATAGAATACAGCTACAGTCCCGAAACCCAATCTCTATACGAGGCTGTCCATGAAATTGCAACTATTAGAACAAATGGGTACACAGGACAGTAAAGGGCCCAAAAAGAGGACAAAAAAAAAAAGAAAATGTAACATGATTCGCGTCCTAGACACCAAGGCACGTTGTAATAGCCTAGAATTTGTTATGCAATCTCGAAGCCTCGTGGTAAGGTGGTGTTGACAAATAAACTATAACACAATTCTGTATCAATCACAATTAGAGGGGCAGTGATGTGATTCCACCCTCATGATGACTCCACAGGTGTTTCCTCCGCCTTTTGATTCACTGGAGGTGCTGTTGACTGTTTTTCTTCAACTATGGGTGCCTTCTGGTCTTTCTGTACAACATCTTCCGGTTCACTTGGGATGCATGGTCTCCAAATTGTTTCGCTGCCTACATCCATCAGTGCAATGCCCTTGGCAGTTAATTCAGTCCTAATCTTATCACTCTTTGGGAAATCCTTGTTGATCCTTGCTTGAGTTCTTTCTTCTATCAGACGTTGCACTTCGTCTTCTGCCAGATCTGCTCTCTTCAATGCCTTGTCCTTCAACTCCTGCAGAACCTGATCAACAAATAACAATCATTTTCCATTCAGATTTCCATGAATATAGCTATTTCTGGATTATAAGCAAGCGTATTGCAACAAGATGTATAAGATGTGTCACCTCGGCATAGGATTTAGATGACAATAATCCTAGCACTTCCAAAACATTTGCGACTTCTTTCTCAACTTCAGATAGGGAATGAATCAACTGCAACTGTGCCTTTTTCTGCATCTTTTTCTGCGAGGCTCCAAAAATATATTTGTAAATATATCATCCGCGCACCTCAGTCAGACAGGAAAAGTAATGTAGCATCCAGACATGCAATACGAGAAACAAGTTTCAGATAAGATGGACACCTTCAACATCTTTAAAGAACTGTTCACAAATTTCAAAGCCTCCTGGAGAGCACTGGTTAGTAACACCGGTGTTTGCAAATCATCTGACATTTTTGTCTGAAACTCAACACGCATCTTCTTAATGCATTCCTTGGCAGCCTCGTTAACTTGAGGCACACTTTCACTCTTCTCGAATGATGATAAAGCGTCTTTGCAATCCTGAAGAGTCTGACAACCAAAAGAACAAAATCCTACTCTCAGTCAAGGACATTGTGAAGCATAAAGAAACTGTTTTGAACAATTTTCCAAAGTAGTGGCAACATTAAGCCTTACAATTATCGAGCCCATGTATAGATTGACAACTGGTAGGAAAGGAATTATATTAAACAATACTGCTGCCAAAATGTAATCTACAAAACTCTCTTTTTATGTACTTACATTTTCCCCATTTTACTGATAAATTATAACAAGTACATTGCAGAGACCAGCAGTTTCACAGTGAAATAGAGTTCGTACGAGTCATCCCAGAGTTTGGACATGCAATATAGAAAAACGAGAACATACATATGAAGAGAAGGGAAACAATTTCGAGCAGAGAACATCAGTAAAATATTTGCTTTCTAGACACAATTAAGTAGCAGGAAAGCACTGGCAATTCTGTCTCCAAGTCATAAAATTTGCTTAACTCAATTGTGGTAGTAAAGGAAATGAAATTTCAAAGCCATTCACAAAAACATGTGACATCTACACACAAACAAACCCAAATAAACAAACTTAATTTCAGATTACATGAAGAAACTTTGTCAACCACAGGGATGAGTTCATTGATCAACTCCTAAGAAATGATGCAGAATTTATGGTACAGATTATTTAGGTGCTGCTTACCTGAAATATATAATAAATAGCATCAGATGAACTCTCCAGCTGTGCGACTGAGTAATTTAGGGGAGATCTGTAATGGGCACTAATCAAAAAGTGTCTCAAAGCTAGTGGATGATAACGCTCAGTAATCTGCCAAAAAAGGAACGGATCTCATCAGAGATATGTACAACACGTTCAAGAATTTTACTATGTAGAACCTTCTACAATGTCTAGAAATAAGCCATAAGGAAAGAATTAAAAGCCATCATTAACCTGGCGAATGGTGAAAAAGTTGCCTAAGGACTTTGACATCTTCTCATTGTTGTTAGTGACATGCCCATTATGCATCCAATAACTAATATTGCTCTCATGATCTACAGCCCAGCTCTGGGCAATCTCATTTTCATGATGAGGAAAGATCAAATCAATTCCACCGCCATGAATATCAAATTTATGAGTTAGATAGCAAGCACTCATTGCACTGCATTCAATATGCCACCCAGGTCTTCCAGGACCCCAAGGGCTGTCCCAGCTAGGCTCACCTGGTTTTGCCGCCTGTGATGATTAAGAAATAACAGAAATTACAAAATGTTGCCGAAAGTGAGTTAAAATAATTGATAAATATTCCCATACCTTCCACAATGCAAAATCAGCAGGGTGACGCTTTCTTGAGTCAACGGCGACTCGCTCCCCTGCTCTATTGTGTTCTAGCTTTTGTCCAGACAGCATTCCATAACTTGGGAATTTGTCAACAGCATAGAAAACATCACCATCAACTTCGTATCCATAGCCATTGTTGATAATCTGTATAGTACATTTATGATCAACCTCTTCAAGAATTTTTCATTAATTCCTTAAAACTAAAGACCAAATACCACAACCAAATAAAATTGTATATTGTACTTTTTCAAGCTTCAATGCTACACATATTGAGGAAAACAAAATAATATCATCTGCTTCGGAAAGCTAAGTTTATCAGTTATCACAATCATAACCTCATAGGTCTTTCACTTGGAGATTGCAGCTTTAAGCTTCCAAATTTTATAATATTAAGAGTTTAAAATACAAGGCCTTTATTTCCTTTTGCTTTATTAGTCCCTGCTCAATTAGGATCTCTTTGTTCCCCAGTTAAAGAGCTAAATTATCAAAATAGCACATACAATGCTGGAAGATTGAAGAAGGATCAACTCACTATTTGATTGAGAACATAAATGTTAAATATTTTTGGGGGACAGAGTGCAGCTGAGAAGGAGGGAATATTTAAATTCATACTTACTAGAACAGTAAGAGGTGAGGAGTACTACCTACATTCTTATGTAGAAGGTACACAAAAAAGACTAGAGTATCCAGATCATATATGCACACACACACACACACACACACACACACACACTTTTGTCAGTCACGGAATTTATAAATCCCAAATGCAGTTAAGAAAAAATATATGTTGATAGCTGGTATAAAACAGAAAGCAAAACTGTCAGAAAATTTGAATCCATTAAAAATTATATCAGTGCAAAGGGATATTTTTCCTTTCAACTGATTCCTTTAGGGCATGCTTGTGCATTTAGCTTCTAGAGGGAAAAAGGAGGGGAAGGGGTTTGTAGTGTAAACTTTCAAAATTTTACTCTAAAAATCCCTCCCCTTCCCCTCCAAAATCAAACTCAAAAACATACCATTAGGTTTCAAATTAAAGCAAAAGACAGTGATCTTAATGGCAAAGGCAAACCTGAGTAATCATGTCCTTTATCTCGCCAATGTGATCAGAAACACGAGGCTCCTGAGATGGTTTCTCACACTGAAGATCAGTCATATCAACATCGTATTCATGGCAAAAACGGTCACTTAATGCCAAGGGATCTTCACCAATCTCATTTGCTCGCTTAATTATCTGCAGCAATTATGATTCTCTAATAAGCATTAAAGAATAAGATAATAAACTCATGTAAGATGAAACTGGTTCAAGGTATATGTTTTGTAGGACAAATGGACTGGTGAAACTTCTAATTGGGAGACAGAGGTATGCGCACCACTATGTAAATGGCTTATTTTGAAACCCCATACAGCAAGTTCCAATTGACAAGAGCTTGGGCCTAAATATATTTCTGACTCCAGCGATAAGCTCATCGATAGTGCATAACAACGAAAGAAGGATGAAGAAATGATAATTACCTTGTCATCAACATCAGTGAAATTCCGCACATATGTTACCTCATAGCCCAAGTGTTTAAGGTACCTGCAGGTTTTCATGTTAAGCACGCGACCTTTACATGTAGTAGAAGTAAATTAAAGGAAGGCACAAACATAGAAGTTAAAAACAATGGTAAAAATGTGTGCCAACTTCCAAGTTTCGAAGATTCTCTGAATCTAATTTCTACAAATAAGTGAATCTAAATAATAGCAGGACTACCTCACAAAGGACAGAAGCAGAGAAAAATAGGAAGATATTCTGAATCCAATCCATTTGCTCATTTATATACTTATAAATAGAAGTAAATTTGGCAAGCAATGAACTAAGCCCGGTCCATGTATTAATTTTTGAATGTAAAACTAGGGGCGTCTGAACTCTGAAGCAAGTAGATGTTGTACCTATCCATCAGAAGCAGCATACCCACTTTATGCTTTACATGGACAATATTCAAGAAAATAGGATTGGAAAGACAGCGATATAACCTATTTTGCCATCAGTGTTAAATTCATAATTTCATTCAAATTAACTTTCAGCGGCCAAATCCACACGTAATTATTACCTCGCCACAACATGCACTAGATTTATACACCATAGCTAAGTATGCCAAGCAAGATATAAAATTAATCAAAAGAATTTAGAATCAATACACTGTAGAAAGCATGTTAATGGAATCTGTCGACAGTTCATTAAGAAGGGTATAGGCAGTGCAAGTCACTGAATCCCTCCATCACGGCTTACCATCTCTAAATTGTCAACGAAGAGAGATGTAGCAGTGATAAGAACATCTGACTATTTCAATTGCACATTTTGGGCATTATGGTATAATACCATAAGTTCCTAAAACAATTAACAGAAGGCCATATGAAGGTAACAAAACTCTTCAATCAGAAACTGACCCAGCAGTGAACAACAGAAACCCCGAACCCCAACACCTGAATCCAACCCAAAACCCCCAAAGGACAAATCTATAAAATCAAAACCCATCTACAATTCCACCAAAAGATTCAAACTTTAACAACACAGAAGCGAAATTACACGATTAGAAGGATACCCATTTTTGAAGAAATACCTGAAGAGTATGTCAAAGGAAACTGCGGCACGAGCGTGACCGAGATGGCTATAGTCGTATGCTGTGACGCCGCAAACGTACATGGAAACCTTGCCTGGATGCTTGGGGTTGAAGATCTCCTTCTGCTGAGTCATGGAATTGTAAATCCTGAACTCAACGTGCTCCTCCGCCATTGTCACTTTCTGTCTGTCACTCGCTGTTTCCCTGCTTCTGCTTCTGCTTCTGCTTCTGCTTCGGATGAACGCTGAATCTTACAAGTTACAGCTTTGGCTGCGCGCGTTACAAAACCTAACCCCCCGGTTCGCCCTTGCCGCGTTACGCGCTCGTGGGCTTGTTCAACCCGGTCTGAGATTCAGATCACTACGGCCATCCATGACTATGCTGCAATGTTATTTATACCGAACAATCTAGGGAATCAAATGTTTTTGCAATTTGAAGTTATTTATTTGCGTTATAAATGAGTTTCTTTCATCGTTAAAACAGATTTAGGGTGTGTGTGTTTTATATTTTAAAAGAATATTATCAAATCTAAATTTTATAAATAATTAAAAAAATTTAAATTGACTTTTTCGTAAGTTATTCTTTCAACTAAAATGTTTAAACTTACTTGAGTTTATGGTAAATTATATACATGATACAATCTTAATCAGTATTTTTATAATATCTATATATTTATAATTTTAAATAATATTTTGAATAATAAATATGTTGTCTTGGTTTAGTGTGAACTTGAATCTATATTATCATTATTCTTTTTTCAAACTTTTATAAAAAAATTAAAATGATTTTTTAAATATTTTAACTATTCTAAAATAATTATCTAATTATATGAAAATTTCACTTCACACAATGCCATCCAAGCCTAGAGTCATTGAAATAGTCTAGCTAGATGGGTCATCCCTAATAACTTGAAAAAATGTACAGATTAAACTAAAAAATTTGGAGTAAAAATAAAAGTTAACTAATCTAATCCAATTTGATTTGATAGGACTGGAATTAGTTAGGCTTGTTATAGGTCCAACTAGCTCAAAAATCCTTTTTTTTAGCAAATAATCAACTGCATATATTAGTTATTACTATTTAAATTTGCACTATTTAATCGATTTATATTTAAAAAAGTTTAAACTAAAAACAAAAATTGATAAAAAAAATGATATGTTATATTCTTTTAATTCACTTTACTTTTGGATCAAGTTAAATTGTTAAAATTTAATTATAAAAAAGATAAAATTTCATTTATCATTCTCACATAAACTAAAAATAAGGCCACTATTTACTATTAGTTTACATCCTTATTCGTTGACTTTTTATGTGAACTAGAAAGTAAAATAAAATAAAAAAATTGCACAAAAAAGTTCTGTGGACCATATCATGGCCTAAAGAGATTGGGTTGAACGAGCATTTTTTTTGGATTGAAATTAACTTGATAAAAAATGACTCATTTGACAGCTCTATTCAAATACCCCCTAATTTTGATATCCACAAAAAGTTAGTTTATAATGTTAAAAATATTTGATTTTGGTTATAATTAAATTGAAAATCAGATATATAATATTTATTTAATTAATAATATAAAATACTTTTATAGCGAGAGTATAATAACTTTAATATCTAATTTAGATGTAGTGAAATAAAAATGAATATTTGATTTTTAGATTTTTATTACATTTCTTTTGTTTAAATCATTTGTATGGTTCAACTACCGAAAAAAAAATCATTTGTATAACTCAGTTTAAATAAGGTCAAGTTACTAAGCGGATCAAATTATTCTAACGCTAAAATCACTTAGATCCATCAATTGTTGGTGCTAATTTATTATATTTAAGTAGTTAGTTTCTTTTTTATGAACGATTTTAGTAGTTAGTTAATGCATTTTAAATAATGATACTAAAGGTGAGTGATAAGTGATGTGTAAACACTATAGTATTAAAAACCGGACTTCCAGTGAATTTCCTCAGAAATATCAAATGTGGGTTCCTAATGGTAGGAGAAAGAAGACGTCACTTTTTACAACTAGTCTATTTAACTTTTAGTGTTATGTTTTATTTTTTTAATATATAACATATATATTGTTTATATTAAATTATATTTTTATATATTAATTTAATTATATTCGATTCAACCAGTAATTCACCGATTAAACTAGTAACCTAGTATCTTGACAGAATCGATCGCCAGCCAGTTCAGAAAACCATAATAAATACAGTTTCCCAAGAAGATGACCAATATTAAAATTCTAGAAAATGTAGTTGTTGACCTCTTAATCACAAAAATAACGCTGGAAAGATTAATTTTGTAGCAATATTTATGGAGATATCCTACAAGACCAAAAAACTGATTATGCCAAAATAATTATAATTCTTAATTAATTAAATTATTTTATTCTCTAAGTAAAATAATTGATTGGTTTTGCTTAGAAAATAAAATCCACAAGTCACTCAGATTGATCTAATAGTGAGAGATTTTGACAGTGTGTATGAAATTTTAAATTTAAATCTAATTGAAATCAATGTAACTCCAGAAGCACCAGAGAAATAATTGATTGGTAAGTTAACTAAAATATATTGTTTGTATTGACCTTTGAAGTTTAAAATTTGTTTATAAATTAAATAAAACAAGTCCATTCTATAAATAAGATTCAATCAATTCCATTTTTTAATTATCTCAAATGCAAAGTAAAATCTCTTAAAGTTATGCTTACGTGAAATTATCTGAACGACAATAAAGAAAGTTATTGCAGATTTTAATTGACATACCCTCACATATTTAAAACTTATGCAGGGGGTGTTAATTTTGGAAGTTAATGTCTTTAAAAATAGAATTATGTTTAGAATGACTAAAATATTAAATTAATTTGATTTGGTTTTCCTTGAATTTATTTTTAAGTTAAATGCAACATCTGGGATATCTTTAAAATAAATTAAATTGATTTACGTGTCATGTTAGTTAATAATTGCAAAATTGTAAATATCTTTAGTTGTTGACTCTCAAATCAAATCAATCCAAATTTAAATATATTTTATCACATATAACATAAATTTAAAGAATTTCGACTATGTAATATTTTATTTAAAAATCGTTGATGAAAATTAGTTTAATTTTTAAAATTTATAGTTATATGAGTTAATTATTGGAATCAGTCTAACTTAAATTAATTATTATTTTTCCAAAATATACACAAATAAATGTTTATTTATCCAAATGAAATCATTTCATAAAAATTGATGACTGACTAAAAACATATTTCTTACAAATTTATTACATCCAATTCAATATTTTAAACCCTATACCCTAATTATAATGCACAATAGTTTACATGAAAACCTTAATTTCACGTTTAATTTTAATTATCATTTTTTTCAATTTCTTATTTCATCAGACAAATCTATTTCGTATTGTTCCTCATTAAATCTTTTTCAAATTTTGTCTTTCTTTCAAATATGTTTCAAAGTTTTCCTTTTTCTTCATATCTTTCATATAGCTGCCAATAATAATATTCAATTAAGGATTTAAGTGGATTCTAACAAATTGATTATTTAACAATTATTCGTTCTTTTAACGATAATTAGTGTATTTCTATAGTAAAAACTTAAATAAATTGAAGGCATTATTTTTCAATCTTGATGAATGATTCTTTATTGAGATATGGTTCTTGAAAGACGGAAGTAAAATAAGTAAAAATACAAGAAGCAACATGCAAACAACAATTGCGGGTGCGTTTGTTTTAAATTTTGAAAAAATAATTAAAAAATTAAATTTTGTATATAATTAAAAAAGTTAAAAATTTATTTTTTTATGAAGCTATTAATTTTAGCTTTCATAAAAAAGTTGAAAACTGATTTTTTTTAAATTTTGATTATTTTACAAAAATTGTTCAAAGAGACGAAAAGTAATTTTTTTTTGGTAAAAAAATAATTATTTGCTAAAAAAAGCACAAAGAAACTCACCCTGTAATTATATAGTTGAAAGAAAAACGAAAAAAAAAATCTAAAACTAAAATCATAATTTTTTGGGTAGGAAACTAAAATCATATTTGAACTTATAATAATATTATTATAACATTATCTCTCTCTCTCTCTCTAAAATAATCAAAACTTGCTGTTTCATTACCCTCGAACATTGAAATTGAGTTCAAATGAAGTTATATAAATCAGCAACGAAACTGGAGGCATGTCATTACTCACTAATGGTAGAAGAAAGAAAAAAACGTCCTATTTTTATTTATGAATGAAGTTGAGGGCAAGGTCCCTCATACGGAAACAAAGAACCTAAAAAGTATTTTAGAAAAAAATAGAACCTAAAAGTGGCAATTGACCCCAGAACTGGATTTTCCCCCCTAATTCCCCCACATGAGTCCTACGGGGATTTCCTACCTTAAACAAAAACAATAAAAAATAAAAACAAGAAAAGAAGACAACATTGTGTTCCTTGTGACGTGACTTTTCCCAGTGTCTGGGCTATTTCGGCCAATCAGGCTAATTTGATACTTCGATTGTTTGTTGGGTGTGAACAAACCGAAGTGTCTCTCTGTTTGAGCAGGCCCCTTTTCATTCTCATCAAACATGGCAAACAAATAAATCTCCAGCGCCTTATTAGGCCTGTTTGGAGTCCCGCGTGACGCATGGTTGATCAAATTCTGATAATAGGTTCTTGCATTATCAACTGTCGCAGCAACCCCGCCATCAGATGGCCATCCACTCTCTGATATAACCACTTGCATCTCAGCAGCACCAATCTTTCCAAGAGCCACAAAAATGGCATCTAACGATGCATCAAAGAGATTTTGGTACCCATATTCTCCATCCTGAACATTAACTTTGGAAGAGGTGAACAAGGCATAGTCAAGGGGTATGTGTTCCGTGTCACCAATGTAGGAAAAGTAGGTGTACAAATTGGCAAGAAGTGGTGCCTTTTTATCCTTAAGGAAGTCCACAATTGGTTGTATATATGAAATTGAAGAGGGACTAAATGCTCCTGCAGATGGAGGGTAGGAACTGCCCAACAATGATAACTTTATGGCTGTTGATACCTTGATTTGGCTCTGTAGATTGGCTGACACAAGTGCTGCATAAATGTTCTGCATTGCAGGCAATACGAATTGGGCTGGTCCATCACCGGGCATTATTTCATTCCCAACAACAATGTACCTGAATTTGACATCTTGGGAGTATTGTTGTATGTTGGTTTGGACCCATTTAGTAGCTGATGATGAAGCAGTGGCAAGGGACTGAACGTCTTCATCAGGGACTCCAATAGTCAATTCTATGTTTGATCCTCTTAAGGCCTGAAGGGTTGCTGGATCAGGGTTATATATTCTCATTCTTCCAATGCCATTTGCTTTGAAAAGATCTATTACTTCCCCTGCAGGTGGTAAGTTATTTGCCACTCGTCCATAGCAGACTCCAATGGATTGTGCGGCTATATTATATGAAAATAAAATAATTTTTAAGGGTTAGATTGAAAAAAATATATAAAGAAGCATAAGAAAAAGAAAATAATACCAAATAAATAAGGGTCCGTTTGGTTTGCTGAAAACATTTTTTAGTTTTTAGTTTTCTAAATTTATGAAGGAAAAATTGAAAAAAGTAGACCACGTGGCCCTAAAATTTTTAACTTTGTTTTTAATCTTTGAATGAATGACACTAGAGTCTTGATAAGTACTGATGAATAATTTTAACACAAAAGAGGGAGAAAAACTTCACCTGTTGCTTCCAACCCACTAAGTACGAGCAGCATCTCTAACACAGTAAATGTAAGAAGCATCAATATTGCCAGAGCCATATTAGCTTATTAGGCAATGGAAATTGTAGAGTGAACGAGAAAGAGCAAGTGAGGAGGGACAAGGTTTTATTGAGTGACAAGTGAGAGGCGTGCATGCACACTAATATTGGTAAAAATCTTCTTTTTTTATTTTATTTGGTGAAAGGCGTGCATGCATGAATATGATCTCATTAGTGGAATTGATTTTGAACATGTATAACAGATTTTGTGCATTGACTGCCCTTAAATTAAAAACATATTGATAATATGCAATTTTAAGTTTTTCTAACAGTATTTATAATTATTATTAAAGATAATAATTATATGATTTTTATTCAATGAAAAATAGGAAAACTCTAATTATTGTTCAATGATTTCAGCAAGCATAAATTTATTATCGCTAATTTCACAAATTTAAGCATGATTTCACAATTTTTTTTTATAAACATAATTTCACGTGAAACACATATATAGATTGGCCTGGTTAATGCACATGAGATTTTAATTAAGACTAAATCTTAGTATGACCAGTATAATTTCATAAGTCCCAAAAAATAAAGATTTCTTTAAAACATAACTTTATGACTTTGATTATGCTTGTGAGAAATTACATATAGGATAATATACAATAGAATTATAATGTGATACCCAGTATATACGTGGCAGTGGATAAGTTCTGTTTTGTCCCGAGGTCCCTTAGGACCCACCCGTGTTGTCGGAAAAGCCCCAGGATGCCCGGAGGACCCTTAACACAGCTGATGTGTGAACTGTCACCGCTATAGCGGTCCAGGTCCTGGTGCGTTTTTGGTTCCGATGGACCGCTATAGCGGTCATGAGAAGGTTTTTGGGGTGCTGCAGACCGCTATAGCGGTCATAAGTGATGGCAGGACCGCTATAGCGGTCATACATCGCTATAGCGGTGTGAACAATGCCCGAACAATATAAAACGCGTCGTTTCGGGTTAGTGAGACCCCAACCCCTATTTAAACACCTCAACTCGGAATTTTTCCCCCATTTCCGAGCCCTACCTCTCCAAACTCCCTCTCCCACTCCTTTCTCACAAATCTACTCCATTTCTTTCTCTCCCAAGAGATCAAAGGTAAGATTTATGGGCATTTCTTGTTCTTTTCCTTCCCATTTCATATCTTAGTGATTTGGTTATGGTTTGTCTCCATTTTTGTTATGTGGGGGTACTCCCCCAATATTGTTAGAGTTGTGTTTGAGTAATCTAGAGGTTAACGGAGACTAATTTAGAGTTTTATGGCTTTAATGGCAGACGTTGGTGCCATTCTTCCTTTCCGTAGTCCCCGTGGAGTTGGCGGTTCACAGTCTACCCCTCCAGGTGAGTGGGTTTGAGCTCGTGGCCTTAGTTTGGTCATTACATTATTATTTTCTAGCATTACGGAATATTTAGAGGATTTAAAATGGATTTTAGTACGATATGACTTCATGAAAAATATATATATTTCGCTAGAAAAGCTCCGTTTGAACTTATGCATAAAAATATGATTTTAGAACCGCATGGGACCGTATTTATTTTATAATAAGCTTCATATGATTAAATTCGTAAAATTGATTTGATTATAAATATATGAGAATTGCTATGATTTACGAGTTAAGATTTGAGAATTTACAAATGCTAGAAATGATAAGTGTTGAACTAGAAACGTAGAACTCCCCTTTTGATATTCAGAGCTTTTAGCATAGAGAGAGTTACTGAGAGGAAGAGAACTGTGAGTTAATGACAGTTATTTCGTTAACCTTGGTATACCAAGGCCCGCCAGGGGCAATTCATCTTGAGTTAGATCTGTCTGCCAGGGACCGAAGAGATCACATTAGCTAGGGGCTTTGTTCACCAGGGACTTCGCACCCTCCCTATAGTTGATGAACACTCTGTTCTCTTGCGTAATTCTTGAAATTTTAATGATTATAATTAATATGTAAAGTAAATAGAACTGTTTATAAATGTTGCATTTTACCATTATTTATATATTCTGTTTTCCTGTCCCATGTACGGTTATGAGTGAGGATCCACTCACTGAGTTTTGATTTTCAAAACTCACCCATCTCTTCTCCTTTCTCCCACAGATTCAGGTGTAACACTGGATCCTCCTCTTCCGCCTCCTCAGCAGTAGTTTTCTTCAGTTTGGGTGAGTTTCGCTTTGGTGTAAAGCATTAGTACTTTTGTTTATGGTAGATGTGCTCTAGTGATGTGACGAGCAGGATCTCGGACTGCATATAGTTTATTTTGCATTTTGATTTTGTACCATGATTCTTGTATTTCACAGCATATCAGCCATAGATATTTTGTATATGATTTCTCAGTTGAGATGTATATTATAGCAACAGTTATGCTATTTATTTATGAGGAAGAGATCTATTTTACCAATAGTAAGGATTTATAATTAATCTGAAATATTATCAAATCATGTTTTATGAATTAAAGTAAGCATATAGTACGGTACAGAAATCACGAGGTTTACGTGGGAACCGATTTCCCTCATGTGCCGGTCACGATCCAACTCGGGTCGTGACATATAACGCACTTTCATTGAGCTAACTCATTAATCATAGAAATTATAATTCAACAGGAACAAAACAAATTAAGCTGTACAAGAATTTATTAAATAGTATAATTAGAATCAATTAATTATATTTATTTTATTGTTTTAATTTTTTTCAAAATTTAGAACAAATAACTATAGTGATTATAATTCAATAGGATCAATAAAAATTTGGTCGTACAATTTTTTTAATAATATAATAGAAACAATTAATTTTAGTTTTATTAATGTTAATTTTTTTTCAAAATTAAGTACAAATGATCGTACTGATTATAAAGGATCAATACAGATTCAGTTGTACAAAGATTTATTAGCTGTACAAAGATTTATTAAATAATATAAATACTATAATTAGAATCAATTGATTATTTTTATTAATTTTACTATTTTCAAGATTTAGTACAAATGATAGTAGTTATTATAAATCAATAGGATCAATACAATTTTTTTGGTGATTAGATCAATACAAATTTATTTATATCAAATATTATTAAATAATATCATTAGAATCAATTAATCATATTTTTATTAATGTTAGTTTTTTTTCAAGATTTAGTACAAATGATCGTAGTGATTATAATTCAATAGGACCAATACAAATTTAGTTGTACAAAAAATTATTAAAATAATATAATTAGAAATTTTTTTATTATTGTTAGGTTTCAAGATTTAGCGCAAATGATCGTGCTGATTATAACTCAATAGGATCAATAAAAATTTAGTTGTACAAAAATTTATTAAATAATAATTATGTCCACTCTTGTAGTATTATAAATTGGTGCATTTCCTATATGTGTAAAGGGTAGGAGGGAGATATTAACACTTATTAAAGTGTGTTTGGTTAGGGGTAAAAATATAGGATAAATTTTTATGAATGAATTTCATATATAATTTTACACATAGATCTCATCCATAAAAATGTACACCCTATTTTTACCCCCAACCAAGGTTTTGAAAATCGGACCAGATATTGGACCGATAAGAGCAAGGGTTTAGAGGTTCAAAGGTTCAACTGATTCAACTGGGGTCCAATCAAAATATAACCAATATATAATAAAACCTATATTTATATAAAAATACAAAATAAAATATATGCCATAAAATAACTACAAATTAAATTAGAGATCAATGAAACCTGTAGAATATAATATATAATTCATCCCTTAATTAAAAATAAACATTATCCATATAGATAAAATCTTTTAAGTTACTACTTTCAATAAAATATAACATTAATTCACATACTCATAAGTCAAATCATAACATAATTTTTCAGAAATTTGCTTCAAAACAAACGATGAAGCAAAAGCAAAGAATTGGAAAAAAAAAATATTAGAAAGGTGTCAGTCTTATTCACACCTTCAGGCTTCAAAGCATAAGAAGATTGAGATGGAGGCATAAGCAGATAGAGGTAGGAAGCAAATTTTGAAGGAGGCAGAATCAGATGTAGATGGCGATGTAGGCATAAGCTTGGCAGTGATGGCGAGGTAGGCAGAGGGTGACACGGACGACGGAAGGCAATGCGAATAGTAGAGCAAACAAACGACAGTGGCGTTGCTTCTCTGTATCTCACCGCTCGAACAAGGAAGAAACAAGAAAGGAAACTAGGGACCTATTTGGTTTAAGTTTCTGGTTTTCAGTTTTCTTGAATTTATGAAAAGCAAACAAACGACAGTTTCATAAATTTTGGAAAACTGAAAACTAGAAACTCAAACCAAACAAACATTTTTCCCAATTGACAACTTCCCCCATATCATAAAAGGAAAAGAATTAGGAAAAACAGGATTTCGGGCTTTTTTTAAAGAAAAAAGCCGTCGGATTGCTTGGACCGGGTCGGTTTGGCCATTTGTAGCAATTCTCAAACGGTTCTTGAAATGATAATTTTTAGGCATAACTCATACCTAATAGCAAATCGGTCCTCAGTTCAACCAGTCTAACCGACCGGTCCAATCCAATTTTCAAAATCGTGCCCCCAACCAAACACACCGTTACTATATTTGGATTCTTTTAATTAATGAAATGAAATGGAATAAATATTAATGAATTGGGAAGTGAAATATATGAATAGAGTAGAAATAACGGCCCATTTGGGTGATCTTTTAGAGGGAAAATCTTTTTTAATTAATTTTTTTAAAGAAGATTTTCTAAAAAAAGTAAAAGTTGTTTCACATTTAAATGTAACATCAATTTATATTTGAATATTAAAATATGTTTATTTATTGTCAAGTATTTTTTATGTTATACAAAAGAGATAAAAATTCCAACTTGTCAAAAAGATATTTGGGAGATAAATAAGATAATGAAATAGAATTTCATTAGTCATGTTTGAATGTTACTATAGTTATGAGACATTCTATTTAGTTTATGTTTTTATTTCATCTTATGTGTTTCTTGTTTCTATAATTTTATCAATGAAATATAGAAAATAGTGTGTGAACACCCGATTTTATTCGGTACATTAAACAAAAAAAATCCAAAAATTTGCAATCCTTCATTTTAATTTCCGCATTCATTTCATTTGAAAAAAAAAAAGGAAAGGTTTTTTGTTTGTTCTTTTATTATTTCCAAAAATTTAAACAAAAACACAAAAAGAGTTCAATTCTTTTTATGGCTCATTTCCTCTAATTTAATTCCCAAATCCCTTTTAGAGTCCATTTATGTTTTGTCCATAATAAGAGTCTCCAATTCATGTGAGCCCAATCCAGTGTGTTTTTTTTTTTTAAATACATTCTTGTCCATGAAAAAAATAAAAATAATAAACAAATACAAAAATAAAAAAATAAGAAAGGCAGAAAGCTGACTGTTGATGCCAAGACACGTGAAACAGTGGCAAAGTGGAATGATGGGAGGCATAAAACGTGATAGAAATGGTGGACACAATGATGATTATCCATCCCCAGCAAATGATGATTTTCCCTGATGATGAGTTGGGGATCGCACTAGCCAACCTGTGAAAATGATTCTGATCAAATAAAGATCTCTATATATAACCATCAATAACAGCAAACGGGGGCTCGACAGTATCAATCAGCAAATTTTCAAAAAAAAAAAACTCTCAGAGACCCATCCTGACCTCTAAACACAGAAAAACTTCATCACCATTCTGGACCGAAATAGATACAACAACCAAAATCTTAGCCAAACCACAGCAAGAATCAGCAAATTTCAAACACATCACACTAATAAAAACACATTCATACATCAAGCCAGCAAGTAGAGGAAATACAGATAACCTGCAAAAAGATCATCAACCAAAACTTTCCAGCAACATCAGGAAAATACAACAGGAGCAAGAAGAATAGCATCATCATAAGTATTGTTCCTTTCTCAGTATCAGTCCCAAAAAAAAAAGAAAAGAGGGCATGGAGGCCGCGGTCTTCCCCACTACCTCCGCGGCCTCCTCATTATCTTCCATTTTTGACTTCCCCCACTCCATAGCTGCCACCTCCATCATCACTCTTCCATCATCACCACCCCACCATTATCGAAACCCCATAACCACTGCCACTAACTCAACCACCGCAACGGCCTCATCATACTCCAACACCATCACTGCCGCGTTCCCACCTACCCACGGCCAAGGCCTCCGAGGTCTCCTCATTCCCTTCCTCTGAAATCACAGGCGGCCTTCACTCCAAGCGACAGCGAAGCTCCAACCTTTCCTCCCTCTCAGTCGCCGCCAGATCGGAAGCTTCCCCATGCTTCGCGGCAGCGATATCATCTTCACCCTCTTCGAACCGCCACCCGCTGTTGAAACTCCACCCTTATCCTTCCCAGCGACGCCTC
Source organism: Dalbergia cochinchinensis (assembly GCA_031216125.1). Lineage (NCBI taxonomy): Eukaryota > Viridiplantae > Streptophyta > Magnoliopsida > Fabales > Fabaceae > Dalbergia > Dalbergia cochinchinensis. The sequence goes on from CM062369.1 coordinate 62,840,953, forward strand.
GAAGTCGTGAGCGACACCTCACGAAGCTTTCCCCTTCAACCAAGTTGCTGCCAAGCCGCACGGCTCCCTTTCTTCACCGGAATGCCACCCCCTCTCACCATCTCCATCTCTCTCTTTCCCCCTTTCTCTGTCGTGGTTTCTTTTTTTTCCTTTCTCAGAAGTGAAATGTGTTTATGTGTATAGTGAGACCTGTGTCTCTGTGTGTGTGTGTGTGAGTGCGCACACTTGAAAGAGCGTGAGAGAGTTTTGTGTGTTAGTATGTACGTGTGAGTGAGAGAGAGTGCTCATTATGTATGTGTGTGTGAGTGGGGAGTAGGTGCGGTGATAAGCTCCACTCCCAAAATTAATATTATTGTTATTATTATTATTATTATTTTGTTAGTGTGGTTTTATTTTGTTGGATTAGAAATTGAGTTTGTGTGATTGAGTTTGTTTGAATGATTATTATTTATTTTAATTTAGAAAACAAAAAAGGATGATTTATTTATTTTTTTTAGTGAATTTTGTACTAATGTCCTTTTTTTAATAAAAAATAAAAAAATAGTAATTAGGAGATTGTTTTTTAGTTTAATTACTTTTACATGTTTGTATGTTTTGAGTAAACCATTTGCATGTTTATTTTGTGTTTAAGAATTAACTTTGCTTGTCAAATTATGTTTTTCTTTTATTTATCAATAAAAAAAATCCATTTTCCAAAGTTAAATCAATCAACACATGTTTTTATTCTCTTTCAAAAACTGAAATCGATCAACATTTTTTTTGGTTTTAAAATTCTCGCTTCAATAATAAAATCCATGCAACAACTTATGATATTGATGTATAAGTTATCATCCTCAAGTTTCACAAGAATGTAAAATCCTGAATTCTGTGCAAGAGTGGGTTTTGGTTTTCTTAAAAATGAGTTTCTTTAATAAAATCAATTCAACACACAATCATTTTTACAAAACTACGTGACTTTGAGTTCCCCATTGCACCACAGGATACGTAGGAGCAGACGATTCTAATCCTTGTCAAGCCAAAATTAAATTTTCATAATCTACTTTACTTGTAAATATTTTTTTTAGTGCATTTTTATTTATTATTTTCTTTTACTTGTAAATAATCTTTTTTTAAAGGGGTTATTAATTAATTTGCACAATTTACTAAGGTACCGTCTAAGGACGAGTGTATTAGGGGTCCGTAGGATTAAATCCCTACCCTTTCCTATGATAACTGACTCCCGAGCTCAAATCTAGTTTCAAATATCATTTTCTAAAATTAAATAGGTTTTTCCATGTTTTCCCAATTTAAATAAACTTGGTGGCGACTCCATTAATTTTCAAAATAAAAATTCTTTTTTTTCACCGTTCCCGTCGTGATCCCGGTTGCGACATAGTGAAAACATCTTCTTTCATGTTTTGATTTTGTTATACTATTTTTGTCATAAGATCCTGAGGATAGTAAACAAAAGAAATAAAATTGAATATGAAGATAAAAATTAAACAGAGTAATGTTAGTTTGACACCCAAATAGTAGGTGTCTATTCTAATTATTATAAAGTAAGTGTCTGAACAGATATCTATTTTTTAGATGTCAAAATATCATTACCTATCATAATAATATATGCTTTCATTTGTTGTTTTCAAGTGAGTGAGGGGGGGTTTACACGAACGAGGAGTTTTGGATGTAAACGAAGTTTTCCTTATTATGGCACACATGCAACTGCTAAAAATGCAATCGCGCTTGGGAGGTGGAAACTGACCCGCTTTTCAGTCCTCGGAGCTTGTCTTTGTGCTTCTAAGACATTTTTTATCGTATTCGTGGAAGAAATTTTCAGCAAGTCATGGATGATACACTCGTGCTGGAAAGTGTTGTCGTGTATGAGTTTTGTTATACCCTCCTAAAAAATCTTCTGATAATCCTCCTAATACTAAAATAGGTAAAATTATAAATGCAACTAATATTTTGAGAATTTAGAAAGTGAGGAACACTTATTTTATTTAATATATATAGAAAGATTTGTAAAAATATTTAATGGGAAGATTTATAATTATTCTTCATTGAAAATCAGTATATCTTAACTACTTCCGATTAATCATTCGCTCTCCGATGGCAATGTTGCAGGTAGGCCTATCGGGCCCATCAAATTGGACTTTATCACAGCACAGGGCTGACTAACCGATTTAACACCGAAAAGATAAAACAAAATGAACGAGCTCGTTTGGATATATTTCGTAGAAAAGATTTTTTAATTAAAATTTTTAAAAAAATAAAAATTAATTTATATTTAGATGAACATTAATTTATATTTATATTTAATATTAGAAAAATTTTATTTATTATCAAATATCTTTTTTTAGAATATGAAAATTATAACTTTTACAAAAAATTTTTTTTTTTAATGAATCTTTTACTCAAATATATCAAAAAATATAAAAAAAAATCTTTTTTATACTAAAAGGTATCTTTTTTAATCAGAAAAAACACATCCAAACTACCTCTAAATTTTGAGATTTTATGCTTGTCGGGCTTGGGCTTGTCTGGTCTGATCTTGGTCTAGAAAGTAACCAATAAGGCAATAACTGATAGTTTTGTCATTTAACTCTAATAACTTACACTTCACTTATATTATAATGGAATTTATTGATTTCACTTTTTTTAAATATCAAAATTTATCATTTCATATGTATGAATTTAACATTTTCCAAAATTTATGATGATTTTTAATTAAAACTGATCTTTTTGTAGGACCTGGTTAAACTTTCAATTATTTAGAACTTGCATGTCATATTTGATTTCAATTTTTAATTCTGAATTAAATGTATACATTTTGGGTTCTCTCAATTCCATTTTTTCACCCAAAATAAAAATCACTGTCTTATTATTAATGTAAACTTGTTACAGGAGAGACCTCGACTGACCAAGTAATAAAGATTTGAAGTTGACCGAGGGATAAGCACATCACCATTTTGAGGACACCCCTTTTTCCTCTTATTGGACTTAGCCTCAACTTTATAATAGACTATATAATAAATAATGGGATGAATGGTATTTCCCTTTCCTGGTAAAGTAGCCTGTGTGGGCCATGCCGAGCAAAGTAGACTCTCGTTATGGATTTGATTACGTAACTCTGACATTGCACATAATTAACCACATGTAACTTCAGTACCTAAAAATTGATGGCTGTTTGGTTGCTATTTTTAAAAATAATTTTTGAGTTTTAAAAATAAAAAAATTAAAAGAAATTGTTTGGTTGATTGTTTTGTAAAGCTTGGTTTTAAAAACTAAAAAATAACATTTGCATTTTAAAAATTAAAACACAAAAATAATTTTCAGATTTTTTGGGAAATAGTCTTTTTGTTTTGTTTTTCACCCACCTCCTTCTTCCTAACTCCTCCATCCTTCTTTAAGCTCCTTAGGCGCCGGCAAGCTCCTTCGAAGGTGAGCTTCAAAACAGAGCCACAGTGCGTGGCCAAGAGAACGGGACTCAACCGTCGTGACCCGGCAGCGCACGCGACTTCCACCTCCGAACGAGACCTAGCGGCGCACGCGACCTCTGGCCTTTGAACATGACCAAATCGGTGGGTGCACACGACCCAGGTCACAGTGGAGCTCGTGGTTTTCGTGGTTGTTCGCAATGGAGCTTCTGCGCGGTGGAGCCAGCGGTTGCTCGCGATTGTTCATGATGGCTGTGGAATGGCGGAGGATGCAACGGAGCTCGCAATGGTTCTTCTCATCTTTGCTCACCACCCTCCCTCTCTCTTTTTCTTTATCTGGTTCTCCCTCCCCCTCAGTTGCTGTAATTTGTTGATTTCATTGTTGACACGAAGTTGTAAATTGATCACTGTTATTTGTTGATATTTGCTGTGATTGTTGATCTTTTTTGTGGTTGCTAGTGATTGTTGATTTTTATTATTATGATCTTTGCCAACATTTTTTTATTTTATCCATTTCAAAAGTTGTTTTTTAAAAGAATAATCCAAATAAGTTTTCTTGTGTTTTCATTTTTTAAAAATGAACTTAAACTTATTTTTTAAAACAGTTTTAAAAAAACAAAAACAAAAAATAATTTCAAACAGTCCCTGATACTCTATTATTATTAGATATGATAATAATTCTTTTTTTATTAATACATCATATCTAGTGGTAATAAAATAGGTGTCCCAATTGAATACTTATTTTTAAATATTAAAATAATATTTCTCATTTGAAATAATATGATAATATTACGGGACCAACTAGAAATATGAAATATCTAAATAGTATGATATATATGACTCCGAAACTAAGCGATACCAAAGACGCATGGTATGTTTGGTTTTTTGTTTAGAAATTCTAATTTATGATTTAGAGAGAAGCTTCACGACACGAGATGCGGTTTTGCAGAAATCATAGTTGAGATTATCAATGAGAAACCAAACATGCTAATAGTTTAAGAGATTCATTTGGGTGAATTCATGGTAGTTATATAAACAAATATTTGTAAAACATACGACCATCAGTTCCATCCAAGCAAGTGCCACTTCATTTTTTCCCTCCTGTCATGGGAGATTAATCAAAGCAAAGCACCTTATGTTCCATTACATCTGGGAAGAAACTTTGGGGTGAAATTTATTTTGTTTCTGAGTTGAATTTATGGTATATTGAAAATTCAATGAACAATTATGAAAAATCAACAATTGCAATATACATGAATTGGAAGAACGTAACAATTGAAAGAATACAAAACCAACTCCGCAATTTCTCGAAAATTCTTGCGGAGAGCAAAACAAATAATGAACAAATTCGGCACACATAATGAAAAGCATAATTAAACAAGACTCTCGGACAAGAAAATTAAAGGGTTTAATGTTGAAGAGCTAAAAGGATTCTTGCCTCTGCATTCTCATCTCCTGGTAGAATCTCTCAATGAACCTCTCTGCCCTCTGATCAACTGAATCATCTGCATGCCCTGAATCAAAGGCCTCGAACAAATCCTCTCCAGCAATATTGGCCTCTTCAATGGCAGGCATTGATGACAGAGTCTCCAGCTGGCACTCTCCACCACTGCCACCACCTTCCACTTTCAAGTTCCCCAAGCACCAATACAGATATAAGAAGGAGCAAAAATACCCTCGGTACCCTCTATTATCCTTGGACTGGTTGCGATGGTAATAATGAATGAGGGGAGTGCTTGATGGGGAGAACGAGAACTGGTACTCTCCAAGAAAGCCATGGTTAGAATCCCTGAGTAGCTTGAACTCCTTGCGCTTCCTAAGTTTCTTGAGCAATAGGAGCTTTGGGATGATTGGTTTTCTCAGTTTGTGGATGTTGAGGACAGAGACTCTCAGTAGGTTTAAGGCTTTGTGGAAAATGGGCAATCTTTTTCTTGGCATTTTTGGATGATGATAATTTAGGGGTAGTAGGAGAGTGTTCGTGGTTGTGGGGGAGAGTTGCAAATGAAAGGTAGAGTGGCATGGTTGATGAAGAATGAAGAGTGCTTTAAGGGTAGAAAAAGGTGTGATGTAAAATGGGAAAATCAGAGATTCAGAAGGGTGGTGGGGTGGGAAGGCCAAGCTGTAAAAGGCATGGTCGGTTCTGTTTTCTAGTTAAATATATGATGATATTCAATGGAATGCGCATACTAGCCGTTAACGCGTCTTGTGCCTGCCCTACCCTTCCTTCAATAGTAATGTTTCGGTTTGTCTTGATTCTTAATTAATTTGTATGTGTTTTCTTTCTGGGTTATAGGGCATTTAATTTGCATGAGTAATGTGATTTGCATATCAAGATTTTCACGCTGATTTTATATTTGTTAATGAATGAAGACTCGCTTGTTAATTTGCAAGACAAATTTTATTTAGTGTTTGCTCTTAGCTTATCAGAAGTCAGAACATATTGCCAATTTAATGGTTAATTTAACTTGTTAGTCAATAACTGAATAAATATGAACTAATGTATACGAGCATTGGAGGAAAAATAGCGTGCAAGTAACAATTTCAGAAATAAGGCAACAGCATATAATTTTAAACTGCAAGCAGCCATAACAATTGCTTTTAAACAATGGTGAATTAAAATTTTTGCTGTAAAACTATTTTTAATTTGCATGGTTAATTTCAGCTCCAAAAAAGAAGATCAATTTTGAGAAGATGAAAAAACTCGTGGTTGCAAGATCTTGGTTGCGTGCGGCCGACACAATGGGTAGGGTAAGGCCCATATAGGGTTGTTTGTTTGCAAGACTCATTCCTGATCTGAATCTTTCCTTGTGTTATGTCATAGAATCATCATCACCAATCATCCTGCTTAGGTTTTAATGATAAAAAATGGCACAAAAGAGAGGTTATAACGTACCACATGGGATTTGGCAAGCGGTTGTTTTCTTTCCCTTCACACAATCCCTTTCATTCTCTGCCTTTCAATTTCATTATTTTATTGCATTTAATAAATATCGATCCTTTCACGGCTTCCTCGAGAAATCACACTCCTATCCTCGCTAAACTCGAATCAATGATACCCCGTCATAGCACAGGAAGCAATTTTAATCCAATTCTCAATATAATAAATGATAAATAGATGTTATAATTGGGATTAGGTGTTAAAATTATTTGGAACGGTTGAGCTTGATGAGTCAATGACTGAGTGCTTCATTCTTTCTATGAGAAAAACTGCAGAGAGAAATTCAGAGAGAACTCCTCTTATTACCCTTTCAGTTATCAAAAATCTATACTGTTTCAATAGAATACCAGCACATTGATCAAGTTAAGAGTAGGGGTCTCTCTGATTAGTAACAAGATAGGCCAATCCTGCCCATTATGGTTCAACCCATTAACAATAACTAAAAAACACCATATCCGCTAATAATAAAAAACACAGTTAAGCCCAATAACAAAAATTAATTAGAAAATAGGCTAAATAACATAGTTCAATATTTTGACATCTAATTAATCTGAAATCAAAATTAAAATTATAATGAAATATGATTTATGGCAATTCACACCTATAGAATATCCAACAACAACATCGCACTGTTTTCTTTTAAATTTATTCGAATGAATTACATAATTTATGAAAAGCAAAAATATTGAATCTCGCACATCAAATGACTGTATCAACCTTAAGCGGCCCGAATTTCTATCCAAATATGTGGGTTGAGCTGGGTACGTGATATATGACAGTGGGATAAACACGTCGTATCTTCACTTACAATTTCTGTATTGTCAATCATAGTTTGCCATATGTGTTTGACAATTATTTTTCGAGCAACCCATTTGACTCATGCAGCACCATTGTTTTTCTGTTAATTATAGACCGCTTTCTTGTTTTGTTATTGTTTTTTCTTTTCAAATTTAGGATGTATCATTAAAGTAGTGAACAAAGTAAACAAAATATAATTAGAAATGAATACATTAAAAAAAACCCTTGAAGTAATGGCTATTTTATATATATATATAACCTTGCCTTATATTATTTGAGTATGCGTGGATAAGATTTGTAAAGTTTTTCAACAAACTTATTTGATTCTTAAGTTCATCAATATACAATTACGCTTTTGTGTAATTTGGCTATAACAATGCTTTAATTTTTCTTATCAAAACCAACTTAATAATGGAATTTTTTTTTCAAATTGTTTATCCAATAAAATAGTTTTTTTCTAAGAAAATAAGTTCTATTAAAAGAATTTAAAGTAATTGCTTTTTTTTAAAAGTCAATTCAAACAAAACCTCATTACTGTTAGAGTCTAAGGATATCATTTTCTACAATTGCATTTTCCCAAAGTTCAACTCGTTTGATTGGCAAACCAGATATACTTCAACTCTAGACCTAGAGTAAGTTACGTAATTATTGTTTCAAATCGTAATTAAACGATAGTTTGAAAACAATATATACCTCAATAATAATATAACAAAATTAAATTTAATAAGCTATTAAACACTCTGCAACTAATCTACCAAAAGAAAAAAACTCTACAACTGTATTCTGCAAAAAGAAATGCTAGGTGTACAAAATTTTTTACAATAATTTCACACCTCTAATATATAGAAGTACATGGATCTCACGCTTATTTTATTTTCACATACCTCTATATACTAGAAATGTAAAATTATTGTAAAGAAATGTCATATACTAAATATTTCTCTTCTGGAAATATCAGCTAACCTATGAAACTTTAGGAAAGCTCGTGGCTCAAGTAATGAGCCTCAGGAGCGGGATCTTGGGAACGCCTCCCGTGGATGGGTTCAAGGTGAACATGGGCGCAACAACATCTGAGGAAGACCACGTGTTTGGGATTGGTGTCGCGATCCCAGATCGGAGAGGGCGATTCATCGCAAGCTTATCAAAGAAGATCAAATGTTCGATACATCCCAATTTCGCAGAAGTACAAGCAGTTCTTTCTTTCTTTCTTTCTTTTTTTCAGAAAAGTTCATTAAGTAATAAACAAAGGCCTAAGGCCAGGCATAAATCATCGTGTAAAAGCCTGAGTAATATACCAAATTCTATTGACACCAAAGTCTTAAGCCAAAAAATTTAACCAACAATGACTACATAGCTATAAAAAAATACTCAGAACAATGATGTTATCGCAACAAATCACATGTATTTATAAATGCAAAGGTGAATACGTCAAATCTCATATTTATCTGAAGCATGCAATGTACTCTAATTGTGTCAATACAAACATATCGGCGCAAGCTTTTTCTCCTTCAAAATCCAATTTAAAGAAAAGATTCCACAGGTATGTTACTCTACATATATGAACTCAATGAATTCTTTTTGGCATGAGACTTTCTTTCTCTTTTCTTGGAGTAAAACAATAACTGGGACAAGCTTGTTGAAACACCAAATCCCCAAAAGCGTGATGAACATGTAGACAGAGAAAACACAAGGTAACAAAAAGTCTCAATATACCACCACAAACATAGCTTGTTGATTTTACTTTACACGATCAGTCCTCCGAAGCTGCAAAAAGCGTAAACAACTACGAGAAAACAAAGTTTGTTGATTTCAATGTACCCCTCATAATTAAAACATTGCTGCTATAAAAAGGAACTCACCATAAGAAAAATCAAAACAATGCTCAAGTAGTGGGGATAGGAGATTGAAAAATAAAAAAGGAAAAATATTATTTGTACTCACAAAGTGTAGAACACCATGCCGACTCATATTTTATCCATCATTAGATGAGATGTAGACCATACTTAAATGAGGTTCACACCTCATTCGAGAATGATGGATGAGATGTAAGTCGGCATGGTGTCCCATGTATTATAAGTATAAATAACATAACTAAAAAAAAATAGAAAAAGGGGAGGGGATCACCATACCACCACCGCCACCACAGAGGGTGGAGTTGGCTTCCCCTTCCCAAGCCAACAATAGAGAGTGCACTTACTAGAGAAGAAAGAAGGTGGCAGTGCTAGGTTTAGGCGATTCTATAAGGCCTTTCTTCGGCTAGTGATTTAGGCCTTCGTGCTGTTATTCTGGAAAGGGTATACCAAATTGGTACTAAAGAGTTTTGAGAATAGTGAGACTGATTTATCTCATTTAGGAATCATGTTATCATAAGCTTACAACCTGACTTCTAATTTTTCATTCTTTAAATCTCAATTTATTCCTAGATGTTATAATATAGTTGCAAAGAAATTAGTCGAGATTTCTAAACAATGAGAGAGTCAAAAGTGGACAAATGAGGCTCCTTGTTGTATTTCATATGTCCTTGCCTTTAAGGCTAGTCTTTTATAAACTTTTCTTGTCCCTTAAAAAGATAAGGAAAAAAATGCATTATATTTCTAAATTATAGGTCATGCATGTGTAGTTTAGCCCCTAAATTTTAGAAGTATGTAAATCGATCCCTCAACTTTTATAAATATATATTTTAGTCAAAGTAAATATACTATACTATTATGAACTTTGGAATATATGCAAACCAATCCATGGATTTTTCCAAATATACAACCCAATTCCCTATATTTTTTAAAAGTTGTGACATTATGTTAACAATTGATGAAAAAATTAACCGAAGAGTCTATTTACATATCAAAGAAAATTTAGAGGGTCAAACTGCATATTTTTGAAATCTAGAGTCTAAAGTATACATAATATTTAGTTAAGGGGATAAAGTGTAATTTTTCAAAAAAACTATGTAATTTTTCAAAAAAATTATGTAATTTTTCAAGAAAAATTAAGTTATTAAATAGAAGTAAGTTATACTACTTACAATATGTAACCGAGAACCATAAGCAAATTGACCGTTATTGGGTAAATAAAAATAATTTTATTTTGACATATTTACAATATAAAAGTTACATTATCATTTGATTAAAGAGGTAACGTTTAATTTAGTCTCTCACTTTATAATTGTGAGTTATTTTAGTCCCTAATTTTTAAAATAAGTCAAATCAGTTCCTGATATGATAAAATATGAGTCATGTTAATTACTCCTTTAATCCACTCTTATTTAACATTTTATCAATTAAATAATGATGGGTAATGTTAAGTGATACATGATCATACCATATATCATCTGAAGTAGAATAAAATTTAAAATAACCCATTTTGATTTTTAAAATTGTACAAAATGAGTCATTCACAATTTTTCTTACTAAACAAATATTTTATACCATCAATGTTTCAAAATTAAAATTTTAAGCTATTTAACATTCATAATAATAAAATAAGATATTAAACATATAAATATATCATTAATTAGAAATACAAAAATAGTAATAATAATATTCAATATTAAACTTTTTTTAATGGAATATGAAAATTTATAATAATAAAGTAATAGTAACATAAATAACCAATATCCAAATCTTGTGGAAAATATCTGGTGGCTGCAAGATAATGGCACATTTTTGCTTGAGTAATGGTATTTTTAAAATCACTAACCCGTAAAAAACTAAAAATATAAGGCCAACACTGGCAAAAAGCCGAAAACAACGAAAATGGATGGGCAGTTGGGTACCGGATCCTATTGTTTTTCCAGCTTAGACTTCTAAAATCCGCATTTCAGTTTAATATATATATATATATATCTCGATCAGATTTTACAAACAAAGTTTACTCTGCATTTGCTGCCACCCATTCAGATTTCAAACACCACTTTCTAAGATCACTTTAAATATTGATCATCTCTTTAAAAATACATTTCGTTTATATTACTTTGGTCTATTTACCTTACAGTGTTTATCATTCTGCCTTGTTTTTTAAGATTTGTGAATTTTATTAACACATTCAGAACATATATTAGTCAAGTAACACAAGTGAGTTAATATAATAACAACTAACGTTACATTAGTATACGTATGTGACTCTGTTTAACCAATGGTTTGATTATTAGCCCCTAAAAGCTCAAAGGAAATCATCATCATAAAGTAAAATATGAACCAAACAGCAATTGAACTACTTCACAAAGGCCTAATCCAAAATTGTAAACGTCATTATCATTCCTTATCTTTAATTTAACACGGAATTATGCTAACATTCATAATAAATCAATCAAAGTATGATAATTTTCTTAATAGTATAATTAATCATCATGCTTTCAAATCGTTGACCACCAAGAGCACAAACTCAATAGCCCGCTTGACCTAGCGATACACGGACACCAATTTTTTAATCCACAGCAATATATAGAGCAAAAATAAAAGGCATCACTAACGAACGGCTGTGATCGGGTCATAACATTAACACCTCTAAATCACTCACATCAACGGTACCGATTGAGCTCACTCCCACTCGAAAAAAAAAATTAAAGAAGGGAAAGAGCAATCTCCCGGTGAAAAAAGAAAAAATAAAAGGAGAAAAAAAGGGGAAAAACGCGAAGCACACGAAAGCACCCAAAGCGCATTTTAGCATGATCCCTTGAAGGCCAACCCGAACGTTAAAACCGCCCTCGTTCTTCCATTTCCCTCACTCGTATATAAACTTGCGTTTCCCGGCGAAGTTTGCAAAAACCAAACGAAACCAAACCCAACCCTTCTTCTCTCTTCCCTCAAAGTTTCCGTCTTTCCTCTCAGATTTCTCTCTCTCTCTCTCTCTCTCAGAGCTCGGAAAGAAGCTCTCTCTCTCTGTCTCTGTTGTTTGTGGTTTCTTTTTCTTCTTTTGCTGTGTTTTGCTCTGAATACTTCGTCGTCGTGTTTTTCCGGTAAATGGTGTTGCTTGGTCCCGGAGAAGAGACTATGGCGATGGGACCCGAGAGATCGAAGCCTCTTCACAATTTCATGTTGCCGTGTTTGAAGTGGGGGAGTCAGCGCTACCTCAGGTGCATGAAGGTGGCCTCCGCCGATGACGGAGATCGCCGATCTCCGGCGCCGCCAACGGCTAGGAAGAGGGAATTGGATGCTGCTGCGGCGGCGGCGAGCGAAGGCGCGAGGGGCTCGGAGAAGAGGATGAGGGTGGTGTTGGCGGCGAGGGCGCCGCCGTCGCCTGGGGTTCACGGTGGTGACGACGGTGGGATCGATGCGGTGAGGGAGAAGCTGATGCTTGATCTGAAGACTGAGGCTGATAGGATGAAAGATGCGATTTTGAGGAAGGAAGTGGCGGTGGCGGAGGCGGAGGAGGAGGAGGATGATGATGACGATGGTGACGTGCCGGCGATGGAAGGAAGGCCGGAAATGGCCCCGCCGGTGGTGCTGGCTGCGGCGGCGGTGGCGGAAGCAAGGCCTTGGAATCTGAGGACGAGGAGGGCTGCCTGTAAGGCTCCGGCGGTGGCGGTCGCCGGGGGAGAGAGTGGGAAGGGGATGCTGAGGATTGAGGAGAAGAGGCCGAATTCGTCCCCGTTGAGGACTACCGGCGGCGGCGCCGTCGTGAAGTCGCCGAAATTGAGAGGCAGTCCGGAGAAGGTGGAGAAGGTGAAGTTTTCGTTGCCGTTGACGAGGAAGGAGGTGGAGGAGGATTTCTTTGAGTTGGTGGGCCACCGGCCTCCGAGGAGGCCGAAGAAGAGGCCCAGAATTGTGCAGAAGCAATTGGACGTAAGCTGTTTTCTCTTTTTTGTGGGTTTGTGTTTATTGTGTGTTAGCGTGGAAGATTTGAATGAAAATGGTTATTTACTTGATTTGATTTGATTTTGGTGTGAAGACCCTTTTCCCTGGTTTGTGGTTGTCGGAGGTTTCAGCTGATTCGTACAAGGTTCCTGAAGAGGAGACTGGCAAGGTATTTCACTCTCGCTAATTCTTTCTTCTTATAGTGATCTGTTGTTTCACGTGTGCAGGAAGAAGAAGAGAAGAGAACTAATTGAAATTCTGGGTTGAATGCATTTTCTTATTCATCGTTTATAGCTTGTTCGTTGTTCCATTTGGTTTGCTTCTTATTTTTGTTGAATTGTTCGTGGCTTAAGTGTTCAATGTGGTATGTGCAGAGGTAGCATTCAGATTGGCAACTTTGAAGGGTGACTGCTGGTACAGCTAATTGGTGAGAGCAGGGCAGGGCAGGATACATGAATGGGAGTCTGATGTGGGATTGTTGATCTTCACAGTCCCTGTGGCAGTTGATGTTTGCCTTTGTTGCATGGACTGCTAATTTTGATTTTGATAAGTATAGTTCATTCTTTTGTTTATAAGAATAATTCTCTAAAGAGAAAATGATTGTCTGATATCATATGATTGGAGAAGAATACTGCACTTATCTGAATTTCTTCTTATAATATAAAGCTGTGTAGTTCCAAGGACGAAGCTATGATATGGCAATTTCAAAGTTTTATTTCAATTACTACATCGTGGCACTTATTCAGAGTTGGTCTTGGTGCTCTAGTCTTTTCGTTTTGTTCAGTCTTGTTAAGAAGCCTGGTGTATATATATGACTTAATTAACCTCTATCACTGTGTTTATGAGATTGCATTGGACCCTTGTCACAGAATATTGCTCCTTATTGTTGCTTTCCGTCATGCCCTCCAAAATCCAAATTCCCTAGAACTAACCAGTAACCACTCTGTTTTTGTATTCTTCGGCACTAGTTTGTTTGGCACAAATCATGGAGTAGTATCACATTTTTTGTCGTGATGTACTTTTCCATGCAGCAAGAACTAAATATATTTCCGAACTGTTACCATGATTGCAGATTTTCCTATTTGCTCATTTCAACTGCTATCCTCGTCTGCAGCTACTGCTTTCCATTGCAAATTAAATGTCACTACGATGAACTAGTAGCTAATTGCATCTCAATAGCTTTCAATTCGTTGTGACAATTCGGCTATGTTTTACTCTTATCAATTGAGAGTATTCTGTCCCTATAGATTCCGTGGTCGTGCAATTCGTAATTGTAATTGAAGATATCAGATGGAAATGGGAATTCTTGTCCATAAAGTTTACAGAAAGACTGAGGCCAAGGTGGCCCCATGGATGAGGCTCCTGTTGCTTGGTCAGCCTGCCCTCACCTCAATCCCCGCGGCTTGTGTTGACCTGGCTACTTTTCTCACACCTCAACTTTGGTAATGAGTTTGATCATCGTTGCTTGCATATTTCAAAAGGCATTTATGAAAACATTCAATCAAAGCGAATGAGAGAGCATTACTAGGTACTAGTAAAACGCTAGAACAATTCATCACAATACCAAACAGGTATTTGTACAGTAAGTGGCATTAAATTTTGCAAAATTTGAGAAAAATCTTAAACACAGTCATCATATCATCACTGTTACTATTACTATACCCATATTACATGTATTGCAAATTACGTCTATGAGAAAAAGAGTAATTACATGTAACAATTTTAATACAGTTGTATATTAGGTAAAGTCCAAATAATTTACAATAATAGACTAAAGGAATGCATGTATTAGGTTACATTTGGCTTAATAAAATGAGAGACGGTGTCTCTTTCAAAAGAAAAAGAATGTGGAATGAATGAGAACTAGGTGTTTAGAGCATCTTCAATGCGTCCCACTTCAAGTCCCAGTTTGCTTCGATTGGTGGGATGGGACGATCCCATTTTGGTTGGCTGCATTGGAGTGAAAACGTGGGAGGTAGAGAGAGAAGAGGGAGTTCTGGTCTGGAGGGACATCCAGTTTTCCCTTTTTCCTGCTTTTGATATTTTTTTTTTGCTGCTTAAGAAACGGTTATATTTTTAAAAAATTATTATTTTTTAATTTAAAAAATCATGTGAAGTTATAGTAGGAATCAAAGTTAGTCCATTCTATTAGAGCAAATGGGACAACTCTTGAGATACTTTTCCTTTTTATGACTAATTGATTATGTGGCGATAATATGATAACAAGTGGGGTAACAAGTAAGATTAACAGTGAGACACCATTGAAAATGCTCTTAGTAGCTATTGTGGAAATGAATTGATTTTTCCCTCAAAATGTGAGAATGATCACCATACTCACCACTATCATCACTAGACAACAGTTTATGTATTTAAAATTGAATTTTTGAAAATGTTCAGCAATTTTTTGTTTTTTGGGCTCTTCCTAGGCGTTTAGGAGAGAGAATCCTGCCACTGGAGCGGAATCTAAATGAACTCCACTAATAGTAGACTGTATGAAGACAAAGGTGGAAAGGGAAAAAGGAGAAAGATCGTTTCATCACACCACCTGTCAAAGGGAACAAATGTTCCATTAAAGTGTTGGATCCCTCAGCACGAACTTGAAAGTATTTTCTCCTATCCTCAATATAAATCATTTAAGGTTATATAGGATAATTAAGATAATAAATGTGATGATTAAATATCATTGACCTTTAAAAAATAAAAATTAAAAAATAGAAATACTCTTCATCGTTTATTATAAATTATTTACCTATTAAATAATTATATTCATATCAATTTTATTCTCACTCATTATAATAAGAATAAAATAGATAAAAAAATAATTAATATTATTTTAAAATGTAAAAGTAGTTTATATTTTCCATCAGACAAAAAAAAAATTCTAAAGCAATTTTTATCATACACTGAGAAGTAACAAGTATAGGTGAAGCAACTTGTATCATGGACTGAGAAGTAACACGTATAGGTGATGTAAGTATACATGACGTCACAATATTCTTATCTCTACTCCATTTAATGGTGTATTCCTACCCGTTACAAGGCATGAAACCAAGAGACACGGGGAGGGGCGGAGTCAAAGATTATAACTTTGCAATGCCAAGGGCTGATTTTATATTTTATTAATTGCAAGCATCTATTGACTTGACTTTATGGCTTATAGCTGTGCCCCAAAGGCCAAAATAACTCCCGTAAAAGTTTTGAAACATGTGATACTCGTGCATGTTATGGATACCCCAAAAAGCACTCATACATGGGAGGAACTCTGGACAACTAAATACGTCATCACTTAATTAGTAATAACTTCACAATTTATTTTTTTTCCCTTAACTTATTAGAATTTATTTAACAAGAGGACAAGAAAAATAATAGGAAAATTGAATCCATCCGTCGTCACCAACTTGCAACAATTAAAAGCTCATAAAAACCATAAATATAATGAATAAGTGTACCCTTTCATTTGTCTACTGATGCCATTTTATGAACAAATTATGTTATTTATATTCATTTTATATGAAATATTGTATTGGTTCATATTTCATCCATTATTAGATGAGATATAGATCAGATTCAATTAGGATCCACACTCTATTCAGTAATAAATAGGATATAAATTGATATAATATCTCACACACTATAAGTATAAATAATATTTTTGTTTAAGAACATATAAACAGAGTTGAAAAACTTGTCTATCCATAGTTCCACATGTAGGGTATTGCCATCTTTCATATTTTAGGACTAACAAAGAACTTCAGGATGCATACCAACATGCCGCGCACGAGAACAAGCTCACCTAATATTGGGCCAGGTACCATAGCCGCTAGCCCATTTTATGGTCAATCTGTGCGTAACTCTTACAGTCCTACCTGCAGCCCGCTGGCCTGTTTTGATAAATTGGGGAACCAACCGGATAATTGCAACTGGCGTGGAGTACTCTTCCACTGCCTTGGACTCGACAATTTGACAACGGCTAGTAAAATCAACAAATCCACGATCTCTGTTATGATGTATAAATACTGCATCCGTTTCATTCCATTTATCATATATTTTTGAATTTTTTTTAAAATATCTGTCTATTTCAACGGGGGCAATATCGTCTATTTATATAACTTTGTACTATTATTGAGATTTATCTACTATTTTCTAAGCATATGCTTTTTTTTCAGATAGCGTGAAACAGAGAGAGTAAAATACAAATTTTTTTGTATAAATACAAGTTTAATATATTATTTTTGAACGCACTCATGATAAAATTAATAAGACTCATAAATAATTGAGTATATATTGAATAAAGTTAAATAATACATAATTTTATTATAAGTATATTTAAATATGAAGTGTTAAACTTATACTCCATGTAAAAATCCCTTATAAAATAGAGCTAAAGTTGCAGTGCATCGATTAAAGTATAATACACGGTACGTGAGGCATTTCACCACATTTGCTGAAAGTAGGTAAGTGCTTAAAAAATGTGATTATCCAGCAATACATTAAGCTACATTTTAAAAAAGAGTGAATAAGTTTATTCATCAAACTTATAATTGCATTTAGCCTAAAATTGTGGTTCATTATTCAGTGTATGGTGTACCATAGTTTACTTGATGCACTATGGATATATACAGCCATTAATAAAACTCTCGGATTCTTATATGATAAATTCCATTTTTCTTTTGACGACACACTTTTTTAGGATCTATATATGCTAATTACATTTTATATTAAATACTTGAGAAATAATTAGGTGTACTGAGAGCAAGAAAAAATATTTATTCTGATTTATTTATTGATTAACACATAAATTTTATGGATCATTATTATCTCTTATTTTCCTCATATTTTTATTAATACAATAACTGATTTTTCAATTAATAAATGAAGTAGAAAAAATATTTTATTTTGCTCTAAAAACACTTATAAATTTTTCTATAAATTTTTGGTCTTGATGTAACCATCAGTATTCAGGGTTTTATAATGAAGAATTTGACTAATTTGATTTGATCTAGCGAATGGAGACAGAGGCCTCCTAACAAAGATTATTTATAATAAACTTTAATGAAATTATAAAGTAAAAGCTACATTATTTCAATTTACCTCTTAGAACGTGTTTAATTAAACAGTAAAAATATGAATAAAATATATATAAATAAGTATCATGCGTTGCTTAAGAGTTATTTTATCTGAACTACTCTTTATTTACACAACTTGGACAACCATAGATAGAAGAAGAAAAAAAATTAAAGGAAAAATAAAAAGTAATAGGACAACGAAAGAGTAAAAATAAAAGGAATGTGTTAGGTTTCTAGTTGAGTGTACACATATTGTCACTCTTTATTTAACAATTTGTGTTGACTATCATTTTAAGTAATTTGACATTGATTTCTTAAAGTATGATTTAATTATTATTATTGCACTCAATGTCTTTCTTTTAATCAATATATTACTTATTTACAAAGATTATTTGGATGCCATTATTTTAATTAAACAAGATATTTTTCAGAAAAAAATATATTTTCATATTTTTTATTATTATTGAGAAATTTGATTTTTCAACTAAAAACAAAATCACTAGAAAAGGTTCAATTTTTTTTTTAAGTTATAATTTTTATCTTCTAAAAAAAGTTTAATTAATCCATTAATTTCTATAGTTTCATTGAATTTTTAATTAAATTTTTATATTAAAAATAAATATTTAATTGAATCCCTTAACCCTTAACCTATTACAAAAAAAAAACATAAAATTAAACGAATATTTTCAAAATATTTCTTTACTATAATTTTATATTAAAAAACCCCACAAATTCTCGAAATATTCTTATTCTTCCCCTCCCTCTTCCCCCTCACCATCACCATCACTATCAGCTCCTCCCCGTCACCACCCCATTGTTGTTCTTCAATCTTCATCATCATCACCCTCCAACACTTATTCATCATTCATCTTTCATCACTACCTTTCTCATTATTTTTTTTATTCCTTTTGCTTCCTAAGATATCCCTGAAACAACATCAAACCGTGCCAGTCACTCCTTTTGCTTCCTAGAATATCCCTGAAACAACATCAAACCAAGTGTCCCAAAACCAAACTAGTTTTCAAACCAAACCACAACCCAGCCAAACCCCTTGAAACAAACAAAAAAAAATGATGAAGACAGAACCAAAAATGAAGGAGAAGGAAAGGTGGGAGGCCGCGGCTGCCGTTGCCGTTAGCTCCACCGCCGTGACTCCATCCTTCGCGGTAGCCTGTCACCGCACACCGAGCCACCTTCCCTTTTCTCCATCGTCGCACGTCCCTGTGAGTGCAGCGTGCATCATCCTTTCACTCTGCCATCGCACTGGCTGCGGTGGGCTAGCCCACCGCCGTGTGATTAGCCGGCTTCCTTCTTCCCTTCTGCTCAGACACGAAAAATTCGAGCCCAACCACTATCTCTGCCTTCCCTCGCACCACCATCGCCACCGCCTTGAACATAGATCTTGAACCTGCAACACAACCACCGCGAACTCGGTCGCGCCTTTGCACCGGCGAGCCTCCGCCGCTGCTACTGTCGTCTTCTCTCTCCCCCTATCGTTCCTTCTTTCCCCCTGTGCCACCTTATAAAGCCGGATCCCCTTTGCTTATCTCTAATCTAGATTTTCTTTCCTTTTGATTTTTTTAATATAAAATCATAATAAAAAATATTTTAGAAATATTTCATTAACTTTCACGTTTTTTTATAATGGTGATAGGTTATGGATGTAATTAAATATTTATTTTTAATATATGAACCTAATTGAAAATTTTTAGAACGTAGAGATCTAATTAAAAATTTGGTGAAACTATAGGGACTAACAGATTAATTAAATTTCTGAAAAATATGTTTTCATTGCATAAAATGATGTTTGATAATAAATAATTTTTTTAATATTATATTCAGATAAAAAATAATGTTACATCCAAAAGTACAACAATTTTTACTTTTTAAAAAGATCTCATTTATGAAGATCAATAAAAAAGGTTTTTCCTAAAACATCTTGAATATATATATATATATCCAAAATTCTTTTAGACACAGTTGGCATACATGTAGCAAAATTTTAATGGTTGAGTGAAAATTATGAATGGTTGAAAATTTTAAAATGTTCTACTCACATTTTTTCACATAATTTGGATAAGAAATTTTTTGGCTGTGAAATATTTTTCTACTAGGTATCACAATCTTTACTCACGTTTAAATAATCTTTTAACGATGAAGTTAGGAAAAATTCAAGTGAGCAGCGTTGACTACAGACTAACGCTCATGAAATCAGTTTTCAAATTTTTTTAACATTAGTCATTCATCCTTTCCCAGTCTTTTCACTTCCATCATTATTCTCAACAGCACCCTAAGTTGCTCTTGCATTTCATTGCCAAGATATGAAGACAATTTTTTTCAGAAGCAATATCATACAATTAAAACACTCACACAAACTAAAGTGATAGTTTTTCACAAGCAACTTCAATAATAAATACACACTGATTAACAACGTCAGTACCTTGATTGGAATGGGAAAATATATATATAAAAATATTGTTTAATAAGTGGTATACTGACGTATATCATTTTACAATTTGGCCCTGCATCTAAAGAATGTGAGGATGGAAGATAAGTCACAAAAGAAGCACCTAGTTATCGCTGAATTAGCCTTCGACTTAAGCATCAATGAAGCCCAAAATTGAAAGCAAGTACATGAAGAGGTTGATAATATCACCATAGATGGAGATAGCAGCCCAGATATATTCGTCATAGCTGTATCTTTTGATGACGTCATCAGTGTCATATACGATGTAACCACACATTATTATTGCACCAACGCAAGAAAACACCATTTTCCCGATTGGTCCAAGAGGGAAAGCTATCTGTTCAATGATAAAAACGTAGCAGCCACATTTAGATCCAAATATATTTAAGGGAAAATTATTGAATGAAAAATGAAAGAAAAAATTGCAAACTAGTGAGAAAATGTTTTACTTGAATGATCCCGAACAGTAACAAGACCAAACTGGAAGCAAAGAGGAATGGTCCAAGGAAACTGAAATCTTTGCCTTGTTTAGCAGCCCAGAAGGTGTAGAATGTTAGGCCAGCAACCACCACACCCGTTAGAATTGCAGCCTCTAGGACAATCCTTGCTGTTGTCCATGCACACCAAGCCTCAAGCAGGTTAATGTGAATCCAATCTCTGGGATGTCTAACAACTAACTAAGCTAATCCATCCGTTTAATGTAAATATCCAATTTGGGCTCATCGAAAGTGAGGAGTTTGATAAAATGAGAAGATGAGTGTTTGATTACTTTTAGATCAATAACTTCTATTGTGTGTGGATCCCACCAAAAGATCTAAGGGTGATTACTTAGCTACCCACATTCCCATTTTATTGACACTCTCATCTTAAAAAAGCCAAATCCATATATCCTACTATGTCATAGAAAAATGTTATATGTATACATATAATATTTGTGAATATTATATCAATTTACATCTTATTCATCATTAGATGAAATATAAATTAACATAGTGACGTGCCATGAATGTTATTTACAAACAATATAGCTCTATCATATGACATTTTCATCATAAATCTTCCTAGAGTATGCTTAAATTAAGAAAAATCCTCAATATCTACCTTAAGCAAGCAAAAAATAAAATAAAATTGTGCTTGTTTCATCGGCAGTTGCAATTAGAATATATAGTAGGAGAAAACGATAATCACCAAGCTAAAGTGATAGATATTAAATGGATCGGAGCATGTCCGACCCTTTTCTTGCTCATAAAATATGTAAGGACAAGTTTAGTTTGAGTTTTCAGTTTTCTAAATTTTATAAAGAAAATATTAAAAATTATGAAAACTATAAATTTCAATTTTCAATATTTTTTTCACCAAATCCTGAAAATATGAAAATTGGAAATTGAAACCAAACATTTCCTGAATCTCTCAAAAACTAAACATGTAAAAAAAAAATTAAAATGCATCTTCCAAATCAGCAATTTATTGCTCAACCCCCAAGGCAAAAAGGATGTACGTATGATTAAGATTAGAAAGCGCTCTGTACCTTTAAACATAGCACAAGCGAATCCAACTGAGACGGACATGCAGAGAGTGTAGAGTCCAAGAAGGAAGAGATTCACCGGGTGTTTCTTGTAACATTTGCTCAATATAAACAAGACTGCATGCATGTCAAAAAAACGTACATAATTAAGCAATGAGCATATATATATACACATACAAACACATATATATAGAGAGATAGAGATAGAGATGGGGGGAATGGAAGGAAAAGAAGCGTTGGATGAAGAGGGTTTTAGACGTTACGTATGATGCTGATAACGAGGGCAACAATGAGGGCAACGATGCGATAAATCTTATTGTAGAGAACGAAATCCCTTGCAGGTGGGTAGAAGATGAAGACACAGGCGAAGGCAGCTGTGAAAAGCAGCTGAATACCGATGATTGTGTAAACCTTTCGGATGAATCCCCATCGTAGCTCCGGTGACTCTATCATCGTGGGATAGAGCTGGTTCTTGGTATTCCCCTCGCCCTTCGCCTGCCCCTGCGGCAGCCCCGCCTCAACATCGCCCTTCCTCATCGTGAATATACACAAATGAAATCACAAGAGAAAAAGAAAAAGGTATATATCTATGAGAAAAGGGTTTTCCTTGCTTTAGGGAGAATAATATATAATAATAAAAGAAGAAGAAGAACAAGAAGATGGTGATGATAGATGATGACAATGGTGATGGTAAGTTATTTTAAGAGAAGGGTTTTCCCTGGTTTTTGGAGAATATATAAGAAGTAGGTGATGATGATGACAGTTGATGACAATTGTGATGGTAAGTTATGTTACCTGTTTTTTTCTCTCTAGAAACTATGCACGTTATGTTTTAAACCGAGGCTGAGGTTGCAATGCATGCATATATAGAAAAAATGGTTGGGTTGAATTTTGTCATTGCGCGTGGAGATGCATGACACGTGCGACATGGCGTGTGATTCTGTGGTGCATTTATACCTTTTCCTTGCCGTCTATAAACTATATACATTCTATTAGGGAAGTTTTTATGTGCAAATAGAAGTTATAGGTAGGATGAAGAAGTGATTTATAATTTTTTAGGCATAGGTTTATAATATTTTATTCAGTGATTTATAATTTTCTCATGTAAAATTTATAATTTTTTTTATAATCATTTTTAGGAATATTTCTATTGTTTAAGATTATGTGGTTTATAATTTTTTAGGCACAGATTTATAATATTTTACCAGTGGTTTATAACTTTCTCATGTAATGTTTAAAACTTTTTTTTGTAATCACCTTTAAGAATATTTTTATTGTTCACATAGGTTTACAACTTTCTATTGTATTTACACATGTACTTCACTAATTGGTCGACTTCATATTTTCATGTTACAGATAACTAATCCATTTGCACATGAAAACGCACCATTCTATTATTGTGAGCGTACGTTGTTATTAAAAAAATAAAAATAAAAATACTATTTAAACACTTAAAATGTGAGTGTTTATTGGGATACCCACTTAATAACCATTGAATGTAATAGTAGATTTCACACACTCCATCCATCACATCGCATTCAATTATTATTAAGTGAGTGTCCCAATAGACACCAATATTTTAGGTGTTTAAATAGCATAACTTAAAAAACAAGACATTTGTGTTTGTTCTACGATCCTTATGCTGATATCTTTACTGATTATGTAGTTATTAAAACACTCACTTAATAGCAGGTTCTTGTTCCACTTTAATTAATGATTTTATGCGTTTAGTTAAACATTAGTACTACTATTTTCCTTGAAAAATGTTATTGTTCTCTGAATAACCGATAGTCAATAGCAGCAACTCTATAGTACTACATGTTTATTCTCATGGAAGGGCGTTTTCATTTGGAGGAATATTGGAATAAGAAATTTTTGTTTTGAGGCAATGAAAAGTACATTAACTAATTAGGACTTAAAATAGAATTTAACTCGTTATTTTGTTGATATAGTGATATGTAATTTGGTGTAGCTCGGTATTGGTTCCAACTTCCAAATATTTTCATCAAATATAGGTACCAACTAGAACTATGTTGGTCACGCTATATGAGACGGCAAATTCAATTTTCAAAGATATGGAGACATTTCCATCGACTTAAATGGCATAAGTTAGGACTTAGGAGAGACTCGGGGCTTGAAAAGGAAGAACCTGTGGGGTTCAATAGGGACTCTCTGCAACAAATTGAGTTTTCCTAAACCATTTGTCAGGTAACTTCATACTCCACATCATTGATGAATCGTTTTAATGGACCTACAATAATATGAAATTTTTTTATTTGGTTATGAACCACATCTGCGAGATCGAACCTGCGCCCCCCAATATGTGATTACTCAAGGTAAGGATTTGCCATTGCAGGGCCTCAACCACTACCTGCAATAATTTTGGGATGGTGTTGAACATATAGTGGACAACCAGACACATAATTAATTGTCCAAAACATTGTTTGATGGGAATGGACAATCCTTTTAGTCGTTCATTGTACCATATAAGACAGCCTTGCCAGGCCAAAACTTCCCTTCTTAAATATTTCCTCCTTTACTTTATTTAATGTTTCTTTGTATCTAACCTGGATAGGACATTTCCACAGGAGTTTTGAAAATAAATATCACAGAGACTGCATTATAGCCGTTGATCGGAAGAGAAAAAACGACAGTGAAAGAAAGAAGAAGCAAACAGAAACGGCTGGTGATTATATTGTTGATCTGTGTAGAGTGTGAGGTACATTAATATTTGAGTGTGTAAGTATCACATCACACATAAATGAGGCTTCAATTTAACTAAATTTATCGTTGAAAAACCACGACTGTCCCGTATAAGCACTTATACTGGACCGTAGTTTAGCAGGATAGAACTAAATGCAAGCAAACATGCTATGAAACCTTTAACGTAAAGAACAAAAGAAAAATGGTGCATAGACAGTGCTACTTATTCTAATTATTGTCTAAAAAGGTTGTGGAGGTTCACGATTCCGTTTCAGGAGAATTATGGAATGGACCCCGTTCCCAAGAAAGTAACAGGAAAATAAGACGTTTTTTAAATGGTGCAATCTTCTATAAAGTCATTCGCTGTCACTGATGACTTGTGTATTCAAAGAATGGGCCACGTTGAAAATAAAGCATCGAAAACAGTATAATCTTCTGTGAAGTCAGTAATTGGTTTTAGGACTCGGTATTAAAAGAATGGGCCATGTTAGGGTGGTTATGACTTAAGAAATAAGAATTACAGATACTCTTAAAATCTTATCGCACCCATGTCAGATATTTTTGTGACACTAACACTTTGACGACACTCAGACATTTGTGTCCAAGGGTTGTTCTGCTGTACCGCTTCATCTCTCGATCTTGAGAGCCCCCGACATGTCACTGAACGTAAACTCTATTTTTATTATGCAAATATTTGCTCATAACTTTTTATGGATAAAAGCTTGTGTAGATTTTTTTATTCTTGTAAATTTTTTGATCAATTATTGATTATGGGGTATTTTTAGTCATAAGAGCGCTTAAATTTGATTTTTCTCATCATAGTATGTTATTTTTACGTTTTATTATACAACGTATTCTAACCGTGTCGTATCCTATATTTTGTAAAAATTGTCGTGTCCCTGTATTTATGTTGTGTCGTATCTGTATCACGTGTCGTATCGGTGCTTCCTTGCTTATGAATGATCAGTTATATGCGTACAGGCGCGAAAAGAAGAAAGAACTGCATATAATATGGGTATGGGAAGCTAAAAGATACAAGGGGTATCTTAATCAATGGTTTCTTTTTCTAACCAGTTCTTTTTGACTGAACTGTTTTGTCCTCATGGCGCAACAAAACAAAAAGAACAAAATTAAGGGACCCATTGAACAGCTGGTTCATAATATTTGTAAGCATAAAAAAGGAAAATCAGAGCCCGTTAAAACAAGTCTTCAATCAGTATTGAAATGAACAAAGGGCAGCCACATGTAATTATCAAAATGAAATTTTAGAAAAAGGATAGAAGAGGAGGAAGTAGCATGGGAGAGACCATGAAAGGAGGATTCCTTGTTTATTTGTCTCCTTGGCCCTAAACATAGTGATATGCATGATTTATTTTTGTCCTTTTCCATCCCTCAACTGTAGTTTTCACTGTCCCAAAATTACAATTGACACCCCCCCAACATATACAGTAATTTTCTAAAAAGTATTCAATATTTTATATTTCTTTTTCTTTTTTCTTTTCTGAATTTACAGTTAAGCTCACATGATAGTACATACATGAACCTAAATCAAAGACAGGGTAACAGAACCTATCTGCCATTAAGAATCTGATCATGGATGACAAATTAAAATGATAATAATAAAAAAAAACTATTATCTATTTTATTTCTTCTTCTTTTTAATCTTTCCATTACAGAAGAGTGAACCAAATCCGAAAAATCTTGCAGTTGCTTTGGGGATATACGCTTGAGGTAGATTCAGAACAGGACTTATTCTAACACCATTACCAGAAGATCCACAATTTTTCTTTAACGAAGGTTTTTGAGATGAATTATAGAAGTAATATGTACTTGAACTCGAGGAGGATGATGATGATGACCTTCTGCTTGAAACAGAGCACTGTTTCTGCAACCTCTGCTTCTGGGCTTCCCTTGGAAGCTCTGTTTGCTTCGGATTCGGTGCAGAACCAGTAGAGTTGCTTCGTGACAGGAACTGCAGCGAGCGAATCAAGCTACTCCCACGAGTGGTGTCAAAATTCAAACTGCTACTGCGCCTGAATTGCCAGAAATACTTTGAAGATGGCTTCTCCTCTTCGTTCTCTGCATCATCGGACTCTGCAGACAAAAACTCCTTGAGCCTCTTCTTCTCCGTGCATCTAGTGCTTTCAGGTTGAGTTCGAGGACGATAAGGGTGTGCTGGGTGATGAGGTTCATCTGGGGCATTGGTAAATCTCTTGATTTCCATTGGAACAATCTTGCCATTGGAGAAAAGCTCATCAGCGGAACAGAGTTGCTCTGCTTTCCCATTGGTGATGCAGAACACAAAGTCGGAGCTGGAGTCCAAGATGCACAAGTCTGATCCAACGTGATGGCTCTCGACAGGGACTGCACCGTCTGCGTTCTTCAGATCATGAGAGAATGAGATGCGAGGACTGATTCCTGTGCTGGATATCTCGGAGCACACTTCTATAGCCATGACTGAAACAGCGGAACTCTGTTTCTAGGAAACACTGTGTGTGTGTGTGTGTGTCTCAAAATGTTAGGTCTTTGATTCTTGGGATTTGAGGGTAGCCGCGAAAAAGTTTCAAAATTTATGGGGTGAGGTGAACGGTGTTAGTTGAAATGGAAATGGGTTTGGGGTCAAAGGGAGTGAAAGAGACAGAGGGAGAGAAGAGGGAGCAGGGGAAGGGGTGCTGTGGAATTATGGGGTTGAGAAGTCAGAAATTGCAGCCATAGCTTTGGGGGGTGTGACTGTGATGTGAGTGAGAGCTAGTAGGAGGATTAGGAGCATCTTCCAAAACTGGGGCAACAACAATTATGCAAGGTGAGCAAGATTTAGCAATTGAGGCTTTAATTAGAGTAGATAGATCCTTTGCTTTAAAATCTGTTTATGTGATGAAAGGGTAAAGGGAAAGCAGAGTAAAGGGAGCAAAAGCGGTTGAAGCCAATCACCGAAAGGCTACGAAAGGATATCTCTTTTTTGGGGTTTCCAAAGAGGTCTTCGGAATCAGAGTGTTGTGAAAGAGAGAGAAAAATTAATTTGACATGCACATTATTATTATTATTATTATAGTGGGCAGGAGGAGTTTTGTGGAAAAATCTTACCTGCCACCAAGCTTAATGGTAATGGTACTATTAACTATTGACAGTATCATAGTCACGTAGAAGATGAGTTATAAAGTGAAATCTTAGCTTAAAAATGAAAGAAGCAATCACTTATGAAGTTAAAAAAATGGTAAGGTGATTATGTCTAATTCTGCAAGAATTGCAGACTAAAAGAATTATTGTACTTTAAAATTATCATCTTCAGTTTTCGATAAGATCTACAGCACACATTTTGTTTTCTTTTTATTATAAAATAGTATTGCAACACAGTGATAATGACAAGTGGAGATAGAAGCTGTAAACAGTAGAAATAAATTAAAATTGATCATAAATTATTGTAGAGGAAAATTTCTTATTTACATTATGAAATTACTTTTAATAAGATGGAAAATGTGAAATGCTTTTTAGATGAGAAAAAAAAAACTTGACAACTTTATTTGAATGAGAATTCAGACTTTTGATACAAGATTGTTTTATTTCTTTGAAGTAATTATATAGAGGTATGTAAACTTCCTATCACAATTTAGTTCTAGACATTCTAGTCAAATTTTATTCACTCCGACCATTTGGAGCTTCAGTGTCATAAAAGGTTTCCTTTTTTTGTTTCTGTTTGAGCTATATTTGTTCAAATTTTAATTACCACTGTAACTAATTAATTATTCTTTGTAGATATCTTCATAATAAACTTGGTTATTCAAAAAATTTATTGATTTCAGATTTTTTTTCGAATAAAAAAGTGGTGATCTGATTATTGAGTTTATTGGGACGCATCAATGAGTAGATTGCACAAAATTTAACTTAACCTCAATTATTTTAACTGTGCTTAAAAGACAGATTGCACGAGCAGGGTATATTAATGGCTGATCTGATTACCAGTAAACTCATTTCTAGATTTGCGCAGTCATCATCATCAAGGTACTTAACTTCTGTAATTGTTGTTTTGGTTACTAAAGGTTTTTTGAACGCTTCCAACATATTGATGTAGAGCCTAACTTAGGGGATGTATGCTGGCCTGTGTGGTGGAAACATCATGTTGATAATTGAACAGCATAGCATTATGTGGCATGCGATGTAGGGTCCATTTTAGGGCAATAGACATAGCCAGAAAATATCCTTGTTCATAGGAAATTATTGTTGTGTGTCTAGGCACTATCACAGGAGTACAAGCACCGCACCTTTGGTACTTCTTCAAGCAATGCTAACATCATGACTAAGATTATGATGATAACAAAATGCTTCTTTTAAGACAGGAAGATGAGCCTATTTTTCCAATTTAAAACACACAATATGATGGGAAATGTTTTGTTTTCTATTGCCGGTGTGAACAATCAGAGGATATGGAAAGGGACCAGAATTGAGGGCATTGATGGTGTTGATATCCGAGGTGGTGTGAAGTGTGAACATTCCTTAAGGTTCACAAGCCCACTAACCCCAAGGTTAGGTAACTTTTTTATTTTTTTATTTTTGATTATTTATAGAAGTCAACTGAAATTTTGAGCTGTAGAATTGAAATTGGCCCCTCCATTTTACTTCTGCTGTAATCTTGTTTCATGTGTTATTATACACAATTATTGCGATGTTACTAATTAAAAGTAGCTCAATTGGTAAGGAATGTTAAAGTGATATGCTAAGGACAGGTACATAATATTGATCTTCTACTCACGTGTGTGGGAAAGATGGTGAATTTTGGATAACATTAACATATGTGATGTAATAGAGTGCATTATTCTGTATATAGGTTAATAATGGTGATCGATCTTGATTGGAAATGCGTTTGTATGGCTGGATGGAATCTCTGCAGCTCGTTAACTATGCTGCTGAGCAGCATATTCTTATTAGTATAACCGCTGCATGGTTGGAATAGTTTGTTTAATGCATAATGTTCATGCGGTTATAACTCAAGGAGAGAGAACAAATTAGGGAATCTGCAGGGGGGAGTGGTTTGATTTGGGGGCAGCCCCATATGTGTGTCAGAGTACTTTGACAGCATTGGATCATTCCTCCGTCTGTTGGCACGTGGGTAATGTCCATTTCGATCAGATCGTAGTTCATTTGGGGGTCGCTATTTTTGGATTGGATGCATTTGGCATCTCCATGTCCCACGACTTTCTCTATTGTAAGGATCAGTGCAAAGACTAAGCCACTAGCACTGTTATACGTCATTCATTCTAGGGGAAAAGGGAAAAAAGAAAAATATATCCATGACACATCATAGACTTGGAAGGTGTAGTTAACTGTTAGTGGCTCAGGTTTATTTGGCCTTGGGTTGAGCAATCAAAGTACAAGAACCGCAGCTTTTCATTGGCTTAAGGCAAAAGCATATAGATCTTGGTCATGTATACACCACTCGCTCCCCAAGATCAATTTTTCAAAGCGACTCTGAAAAGAAAATAGTAAGAATAATATTATTTTGACACTCAAAAAGTGAATGTCTATTTAGATACATATTTTATAATTATTGGATATGAGAGATGTTAAACATAAGTGGAAACTACTATTACATCCAATGGTTATAAAGTAAATATCCCAGACACCCCTTTTTTAAGTGTCAAAATATCATTACCCAAATATTTAAATATACAGTGTGTATAGTATAGTATTGCATCACTAAGTTATCTAGTTAAGGCAATGTCACACAGGACATTGGAGATATCTTTTGGGAACAGACTGTCTCGTCGTGCTTGAAGATTTGACTGTTCCGGATCTTATTTGACTTTAGTCAACAGGAAATTTTGTTATGCCATCTTACTAAAATACAAAGTAATAATATTGGCTAGGAGCTTGATACATAAGGTAGTTACAAGTATATTATAATAATAATAATAAACACTGAAAACACAAAGCTGGCTTGAGTGGCTTGCAGATAGAACTAAAAACTTTCCGGGATCGGATGCTCTTACAGAGAAAAACTCAGAACTAAATAAACTTGTTAGAGGGCAAGTTGATCTTGAAGCTATCATCGGATCTAGCCAGGGAGTGTGAGATATTATACGGCACAAACTGAACTGCAGATTGTGTCATCAAGAAATTCAGGTGAAGCATCGTAGACAAACGACTTAAGTAGCTCGTTTTGAATCTGAAAGGCCACGATCTTTTGATGATCTTAATGATATAATAATATACTTGTCCTTACTAATGAGACACATATCCCGAAAATATTACTGCTATCTGCCCGCCAAGGAAATAGTCTGTAAATTCGAACTTCGAAGTCCTTCATGGTTTCATCCATGATAATTTGAGTTAGGCAAAAAGTAGAATAGATATTGAAAAAAAATTGTGATCATCAAAGAGTACAGCTGCAATAGCACCTTGCTGACGATAAACAAACAAAAAAGGTGTCAACTGATTTACTGGCTTGGAAAGCAGTGGATTAGAAATCAGATAACTGGTAAATCATTGAAATTAATTAAGCAGGGATGATTGGTTGGAAGGAAAAAATTGTGGGAAATTTTTGATGATTGAATTCCTTATATAAAATTATACATAAAACTCAATCAATTTTTATGTTTCAACTTTCAACCAAACATATCCTAAGTGTCTATTTCGATCCATAATTACTTTTTTGCAGGTTCACAAGAATTGTGGATGAGTAGCAGAGGTGAAACCTGTAGGTTGTCTCATCTCATATCACGCAAAGTAATAGTCTCCAGTAAATGATCATGTAGGAGTGCCCTTGACACAGGAAGTTGTCAAAATTGCATTTGTTGTAGCGAGTAGTGGCCGGAATTATGGAAAGATCTGCTTTATTGCTTCAGGCTATGCCATAAGATAAGAGAATAATTAAGTTTCATTAAAGTCAACTCCTTCTTGGTATGATTACCCTTGTTTTGTGCCATTGGCTAGCTGGCCTTAAATATATTGGTATTCAATTTTAACATTTTCAACTTTTACTTTAATTTGTTTAGTGTACATATGAATAAAAACATTTTAGGTCACGCCAACCTTTGTCTTTACCGATGGGCTTGATCTTTGGTGTGAAATCTTATTTAAAAACATACTTTGGCATGACAGGAAAAAAAAAAACGCCTACTTTAGTGTTCATGGAATGTTAGATAGGATTATGTTCGGATGAATATACAGTAACATTTCTATTTTATGTATAAAGAGGGCTCATCACTAACTCCCATTTTAAGCTGAAAATGTTATATAAAAAATGACCAAAACACATTTCTACTTATCATTTGACGAGCACCTAAGAATTAGTATGAGACAAACAAGAATTGGGTCTAATGGAAGGGGTTAATCCCTTGAAAAGTGACAAATCATTATTCAAATTTTAGTTGGGAGAGATACCCATATTTAGTGCCCAATCGTGCCTCAAATAGGATCAGTTTATAGAAAGATAAGTGCGTGTAAGAAATCAAGAAAGAAAATGCTATTTCCTATTTCTGCTCAATCCTACAAATTTTTCTAACTACTAAATTAACTAGGTTTTGATCACTTATTAAAGTTTTAAGATATGGATTGCATTTAATTTTTAACTCTATTAGGTATGTAAGTTGATTTATAGGACAATTTTTAGAAGGTTGTACCATTCCACATTCAAGAAAAATAAAAGTAAGACAAAAAAAAGGGTCTCAACATGATATACATCTACCAATCAATTTCTCTATTGCTAATCATGTTTTCCATATATTTCTTATATTTGTAGTATTTAAAAAATGTATTAATTCTCCAATGTGATTTTTTTAGTTTTTTTTTTTACATAAAGATCCCCAAAGTAATAAGATTTTAACTTATGAATTATGACAATATACTAACTACCAAGCTTTTTCATCACTATGCAATGTTAGTGACTTAGTGGCTTTCTCTATTATGATTTCAATCTTCCTTAAGGATTTTCTTAATTCTGACCGTATATCATCTTCAATTTTTGTCTCATTACTAAATTCGACCTAATTTGTTCAAGAATAAACATAATTGCATGAAAATTTAAAATTTTAATATATCTTTAGAGCATTAATTTAAAATTACAATTTTAATCTTCTTGAAGAATTTTTTACTTCAGCTACGGATAATTTTCATTTTAGAGCTTATCATTAAATTATGCCTGAAGCTGTTTAAAATTGTATTATATAATATTGTACAAAAATATACAGAAGACTTTAAAATAGATAAAAAAGAAATGTCACAAATATTAAAAATCAGATATAAATTAGTTGAAATAGTCAACAATCATATAAAATGAAATCATAAGTTTTCATATAAAATATACAAATATTTGGCCAGCAGCAAACTTAGATTTATTCCTAGAAAACTTAATTTCCGTTGCAATTTATATCAAAGGAAGAGTTTTATTTATTTATTGGTCAGAAGTTTTATTATTTATTTATTTTGGTTACATTATTTATTTATTTATTTTTGTCAGAGTTTTATTTTTTTCTTTGAAAAACAAACAAAGGAACAGTTAATTAAAAAAGTACAACAAAGGAAGAACAAGAATTTTTTTTTTCAAGCGCTTTCACGCACTGATCCACAATAAAAACAGGAAAATCATATATATATATATATATATATGGGCTGCTCTCTTATCAGTGGGCCTCATTTGCTTCGCCCTATTCTGAAACTCTAATTGAGTCTCAGACCAAAAACAAAAACCTGCAATTAAGTCCAGGCCAATAAAAGAATGCAATTGAGTCATGTCGTTGACTATTGTGAATTAGTGTTCATTTTTGTACTTCACTCATAGTTTTTCAGACTCGAACCGGTGGTTGACTCAGTCGAGACACTGGATCACTGATTCAATCAGTAGGTCACCGGTTGAACCGAATATAATTAAATAAATATATTAAAACTCAAATATATAGAATAAAATAATAAATAATTAATGATTTAACACATTTTAAATATTTGTATGTTTGTATTAATATATATAACATATATGAAATTAATAATTATTGAAATTTAATTATAAAATGAAGATATTTCAACAATAAAAATTTATTTTAACTTTTTCAAAATCCCCACATAAAAAGAAATTAGACCCTTTATATCATCTTTTTTCTTTCCGGGCAAAGCCCATTTTTTTGGTCATGAGTCCTTTATCATCCACAACAACATTGCTATTCACAACCAAATATGAATGGCTCATGGGCTTTGGCCCATATTTTACAAATAACATAGAAATAGCCTAAGAAGTAAAAAGAGTGGAAAGTGAAAAGCCAAAAGTAACTAAACCCTAACATTTTATTGACTATCTCTTCTAAAATGCATAGCGCTGCATCGAGCACAATGTTGCAGCAAGTCGGGAACCTCTACTCTCTTGTAACTCTCGTCTTCTCCTACCTTCCTCAACTCCCCTCTCTCTCTGCGCCTTAGCAATATCGCATAGCGAGCTAGTCTCGACTGGTAGTGGCATGCACAACGCGATTGACGGTAGATCTGAAGCGGCGGGGGGCAACTCTTCCATTTTCCCTCTCCTCTCCTTGCAACTTGCACTTTTTTTTCTTCTGAGATGGACATTGAATCGTGAGAACCAATGACTCGATGAGTCACTAGTTTTTCCAAAAAATCAACGAGTTAAACCGGTTCACACCGGTTCGTATTCATCTCCGATTTGCAAGGCTGCTCGGATTGGTCACCCGACCGGTTCACCAATCTAACTAGCTGGTTCGGTCCAAGTTTTAAAATAGTGACTTCACTAGAAACATACTGCTGAGAACTTGGCCCAGATTCGGAAAACATGGACAATGGCTCTATAGATTGGCTAAGTGATGTTAGGATCCCTTAGATATTCTCCCCAATTATAATAGAATATATCTCCTAAATCACCTATAAGATCTCCCATTATCTTTTCATATCTCTTATATTAGATCATATCTTCTGATGAATATGGAGCATATCTAAATATGTTAAATCTTTGGAATATTTCCCTTATTCAAGGAAGATATTGCTGACTTAAGTGTCAAAGTATCTTTACAGGTATTTCATCCCCACTTAATATTGGAGACACCTGTTGTCTTACCTTCATTTCTAGGCAAGAATATTTTTTTCTTTTTTAATTAACCTCGAATTCGTATTCATTAAACTATATGATATGTATTCGATCGAAAAAAAACAACTTTATGGTATGTATTATATTATAGTTCTACCATATATTTCGAATGATACATTGCTACTTCCAAGTCTGATATTAACTACCCATCAATCATAGCAAATTGTAAAGGACCGAAATGTAGTATGGATTTCAAATCTAAAACTCGAAAGTTTCTCCAGTTTGGATAATACTATGAAAGCAACAACAAACAAGAGTAAGTATTTTACTACGAAAAACTTAATACTGATTTTCACGACCAACAATCTTAACTATAGTCTATAGGCATGCCTTGGTCATTTGTATCAAAAAGAAAGAGGTGATTGCTCAGGTGCTGTTGTGGGTCAATGCATATGGTAGTGTTGCCTATATAGATCACTATGTTGATGATAAGTGCAAGCTAGGTTCAGGACACTAAAGGCATATGGGTCCCAGTGTGGTTGGGTGATAACATCAGAGGGATGAGGCTAGTAAACCGATTAACTTTTGTAATAAGATAATTGAGTGAGAGTAATATCTTGTGTTTAAATTATTAAAATTCAAAAATTAAAGACAAATTTAATAAAAAGTAACTTTTATATTTTTTTAGGGTTATAATATTTTCATTTCATTTTTATACATAAAAGCAAATAAAAATTTAAATTTAAATTTGAAAGGAAAGCAAAGGAAACCTATTGCCTTTTTCTTTATTTCCTTCATGGTCATGACAATACTCGCACTACAAATCTTTTAGCTCATACACAGAACTGCTACTGCTATATTCTTCTCTATTGTAATCCTCAATTTCATCCACACCATTGTTCTCCATCTTTACACATTTCTTACAAGCAATCTTGAACAACAAAAAAGAAAAAGATGTTACCAAGCAAATTATCATAACCACAAAATTACCCTCCATAATCACTGCATGGTTGGGTAGTTTACACCTTCACTACACATTCAACATAACTATTCATATAATCACAAATTACCAAATACCTTATCTCATCCCGTCAATACTCTTTCCACTCATCACTAATGATAAAGTCAACACAACCAAAAAAATTATTCCTACATGAACACAATTTACAACCCCACAACTCCCGTGTTTCAATTCCAAAAACAAAATCAACAAATCCTATATCCCTAAACAAAAATAAACCAACTACACCCAAACGTGAAGACAAAATCATAGCAGTCATTTGCCCTATTCAAAACACAAAACACAAAGATAACAAAATAAAGATGGCACTTGCTAAAAAAAACAGTGCTATCAATGGGTCTCAGGGTACCTTGAATGAAGATTAATGATCGTAATTTGCAGATCTAGGCATCGGTGCTCTCACAAAGTGAGGATCTACAATCTCATTAACTTGCATTACTCCAAAGAGAAGAAGGAGAAGATGACAAACGGCTAGGTTAACTAGATATGCCACAAAGTTGTCCATTCACGGAACAATGGAAGAGAAGGAGGAGAAGACGACAACGAACTATTCCTTTTTTTAAGCAAAAAAGTTAGTTTTTGGTATTGAATAATAAATCAAGTGTTTTTTTAAATGAAAAATAAAATGGTATTTTTCTTTTTTTTATAAAAAAAGTTCAATTATCAACTTCTAAAATATATTAATAAAACCAACTAATAACGTATCTTAACATTAAAAGTCATCGTTAATACTTTTAGTGTCCTTAACCCAGAACATCATCACCCAACCACATTGGGACCCACATGCCTTTAGTGTTCCGAACCCAGCACACACTTGCATCAACACAATGATCCACATGGGCAGCACCACAATAGACCTTGACCCACAACAGCACCTGAACAATCACCAAAGGAAAATATCAAGGTAGTATAATAACAATAATTTTCAAAGCTTCTAAAATTAAAATAGTTTTATTGTGGGCCCTTATACGTAAAGCCCAAGTCACTGAAAATACAAATTTGTAACGTGAGGCCCAAGTTGAGGCAGTAAACGTCAACGGAAGTCCCAATCCCGGAAAAAGGAGAGACTTTACAAAGCCCAAAGAAAAGGAATCTCGAATCTCTTCATCCCGAAACGCAAACAATAACGCCGGCTTTTTCCAGTGATTCTCATTTACTATCACTCAAAAAAAACTCTTTCCTCTTCTCTTGTTGAGTTGTTTCTAACATCTCTAACGCCACTCGCACGCACTCACTCGCAGAGGCAGCTACAAAACATTCCGCAGTGAGAGCCCAAACCCTAGATTCCCGTGACGGCACTCTCGATTGATTGCGCCGCCACAAAATGCCGACGAAGGAGGACAGCTCGGAGAAGGAGAAGTGCCTGGAACTCTTTCTGAAGATCGGCTTGGACGAGCGCACCGCCCGCAACACCGTCGCCAACAACAAAGTCACCACCAACCTCACTTCCGTCATCAACGAGGTACCTCTTCCATCCACTATTAATAATTTCACTAATCACTTTATTCTTTTTTTGTTTTTGAGCTGTAATAATTTATATTTTTGTGTTATCTTCTCGCAGTTTTCGACTCTCTGTTATTCATTATGTTAATTATATTTGCTTTTGTATTGTTTTTTATGTGCCGTATTTTTAAAGGCTGGTGTTACCGATGGATGCAGCAGAACTGTTGGAAATCTTCTTTACACGGTAAGATATGTGTTGCATGCAGTTAATCTTCTTCACACGAAGTTTATAGCACTTGAGAGAAATTATCCATTTTTTCATTTCTATTTCTTATCCTGGTTGTTTTATTTGTTAATTGTTGATTCATGGTTCTTCCGATTGTGTTTTGTGGTAGGTTGCAACTAAGTACCCTGGAAACGCCTTGCCCCATCGCCCAACATTGCTGCAATACATTGTTTCCTCAAAGGTATTTGAATGATTAACAATAGCTTGTTGTTGCTGTCTTGTGTTCTAGGATGGGCATCTACCATGTCTTATGCTTTTATATGGTTCCCACATTGCCTTTTGACCAGTTTAGTTGTCTAACTTCTTCATCCAAATTCCTTACCGGTGGTAAATGATTACCTATCTTATTGCAGGTGAAAACGCCGGCACAGTTAGATGCAGCACTAGCTTTTTTTGCTGCCCTGGGTCATGAGAATCTTGATTTGAACAAATTTGAAGAAGCTTGTGGCGTTGGTATGTAGAAAGAACCTTATTATCATATGAAATCGACCTTATTTTTAAGTTCACTGTGAGAAATCGACCTTAGGGTTGGGGGTTTATTCTGTATGGAACTTCACATGCGTTGAAGTTCACTGTGAGAAAGTCTGCATGTAGTATCAACTTATAACAATTTTTGTTTTTGGCTTTTCAATTAGATTGGATTTTCATTTCTAGTTCTGGAACGTGGTAGTGTCCTAACTTCCTTTTCCAAGGTTCTCAAATGTGTCTTATATATGAACAGGTGTTGAGGTTTCTATAGAAGATATCAAACATGCTGTTAATGAAGTTTTTGAAGAGAATAAGGCTTCAATTTTGGAGCTACGCTACCGAACAAATGGTAGGTGTTTGGTTCAAATGGCTTTAATAATATCACGGATTTCATATCCTTGTGAATTTAGATGATATTATGCGATTGGCTTTCAATTTTACACTGTATGTAGAATTGTAGATTTCTAAGCATACGAATTTTAAACTGGAATGCGCACACTAAATTGTTATAGACAAGTGTATTTAGTGAATGATTCATTTTGCTTTCTGTTGATGTATTCCTTTTTAAATGCCCTTTTTCCACTCAATTTTAAATTTATTTGATTACTTTCCCTTTTTGAGCTATTAATCTGTTCAGTGTTTGTGAACATTGTTAATTTAAATTTTGTTTTGCCAGTGGGTGAGTTACTTGGGCATGTGCGCAAGAGGCTCCCATGGGCTGATGCAAAAGTTGTTAAGGTGATGATGGTTATGAAATGAATCTAACAGGGTAGATAGTTGGGTCATTTATTTCAGGTTTTGTTAAAACTGTTTAGTTGCTTTGCCTTTTTTCATGTGACAGCAAGTTGTTGATGCAAAACTATATGAGCTATTAGGAGATAGGACAGCAGCGGATGATGAAAAGCCTTCTAGAAAGAAGAAAGAGAAACCTGCTAAAGTTGAGGTGAGTTCTTATACAGTACATTCCCTTTTTGTGATGATTTTTTTCATGTTGCTTACAAGTATTTTTGCAATTTTACTTGCATGCTTACATAGGATAAGGCAGCACCTACTGCTGTGCCAGAAAAACTGCTTGAAGAAGATCTGAATCCATTCTCGATATTCCCTAATCCAGAGGAAAACTTCAAGGTATTTAATTTCCTTATTTTGATTATTGGTTGTGTCCTCGTTCTATTTGTTAATATTGTGAAACAGATGCTTCACTGTGTTGGTTTGCTTGTGTTGTATGGGTCGATTTCCATTCAGAATTACGAATTTTCCTTAATGCCAGGATTCTTGATATCTGTTTTCATCAACTTACATCTGTAACATGTCATGAGGAGTGATTTCAGGTGCATACTGAAGTTCTTTTTAGTAATGGTAGTATTCTGAGATGTTGCAATACAAAGGAACTTCTTGACAAACACTTAAAAGCAACAGGTGGGAAAGTTTTGACCCGCTTTCCACCTGAACCAAATGGATATTTGCATATTGGTCATGCCAAGGTATATAATATGTTGCATGTTGAGATCATTACATTGATTAGATATTTCCTTTTTCCAGTGATTTATTATTTTTATCTTTAATTATTTATCAGGCAATGTTTATTGATTTTGGGCTGGCAAAAGATAGAGATGGAGGTTGCTATTTGAGGTATGTACTATTTGTTATTTCCCTTGATATTTTTTTTATGTCACCAGGGTCTTTGCTGCTGAAAGAGTGAGGTTGCTCCTAGCGTCCCAAGGACATGAAATATTTAGTGATTGTCTATGGGTGTGTTTAGCATCTCAGGCGTGTCAGATTTTAAGTCTGAGCTTTAAAATGCTTGACGACAAGGTGCTATATTAAGAACT
This sequence comes from Dalbergia cochinchinensis, assembly GCA_031216125.1. NCBI lineage: Eukaryota > Viridiplantae > Streptophyta > Magnoliopsida > Fabales > Fabaceae > Dalbergia > Dalbergia cochinchinensis. Next base: position 62,880,726 of record CM062369.1, read on the forward strand.
TGTAAAATTCCTGCTATATTTTCAATCCCCATGGATCTCTCCGTTGTCGATGCGTTGCAATCTTCCTTCGACATTATATCTAGAATTTCTCTGGTCATGTACAGGACCACTCTGTGATCTATTGGCTTAAGCAGCAATGTTCATCTTCGGTTCACTTTGGACCATAGAAGTTAGTACAAAATTTTTAATACTTGCTGCACTGTTTAGGAGCTTTGTAACTGGCCAACTGATTTATCTTGGTAGTTTAGGGAAACTCTTGGGCAGACTTATAACTGGTTTAGTGGTCTCTCTTCTCATTGTGGGAACTAGGTTTGAAGGAAGGAATCATGGTTACAAAAGGCTCTTTGTGTGAAACTATTTATTGAGAATTGAGAATAATAAACTAGGTAGGAATTACATTCACTGATCTCATCTGTGGACCATTGACTTGTTGAACCTGTTAACATCTCAGTCACCAAATTGACCCTTGTTATGAAATTTTTATTGGGCCGCATTGGAATTAGCATTATTTCAATATATGTTTATTATGATCGACCAGATTTGATGTTTGTTGTATATCTTATAAAATGCTAAACTATCAACTTTGGTGTTGGAAATAAGTCAGAAACTATCCTAGTTACAATTTTAATCTGTGAAATGGAAGTAAACTTACAAGTGGCTTAACATCCATTTTATTGGATTGAAAGCTTAAAGAAGAGTAAAATTCACTCAATGCATGCCATTGTATGATAAAATTGAAGATGTGTTCATACAAGTCTAATGAATGTTTAGCTTTTGTTTCCTTCAACCTATAATTTTTCGTGTTTGACTTTTACTGAATTCTATAAACTGCCACAGAATACTCAATTGAATCAATGGAAATTGTGATTAAACATTCAAAATAATATTTATGTTTCCTAAGTTTGATGACTTGTGGGACTTCCAGGTATGATGATACAAATCCTGAAGCAGAAAAGCAAGAATACATTGATCACATTCAGGAAATTGTCCGGTGGATGGGTTGGGAACCATTCAAGGTATGGTAGTATGTTTTGGTTGGTAGCATCTCCTGGTTTGTTCATGCTAAACAGCTGTGCACGTTTTGCAGATTACTTACACGAGTGATTACTTCCAAGAATTATATGAATTAGCTGTGGAGCTCATAAAGGGGGGTCATGCTTATGTTGATCACCAGGTTGGTATCCAAACATCTGCATAAACTATTACTACAGCAGTTTATGATTTTCATTTGTTTTTGTAAATGTCTCATTGGTTCTTCCCTCTGTGGGGATGTAATGCATGTATAAATCCACTCATTCAGAGCATTATTCTTATCATTTTGGTAGTTTACTTTGAGATGTGAGAATATTGATTGCACGGGCTTGTATCATCCAGTATAAAATAATTAATGTGAAATAACTTGTGGACGATGACATAATTGGATCAAGTTGTTGTTCATTTTGTATTGGTTACGATTCACGACAAGCATAAGCATTATCTCATTGAATGATTTGATTGTAGACACCTGATGAGATAAAGGAGTATAGGGAGAAGAAATTAAACAGTCCCTGGAGGGATAGGCCAATTTCAGAATCATTGAAACTCTTCGAGGATATGAGACGTGGACTGATAGAGGAAGGCAAAGCAACTCTTAGGATGAAGCAAGACATGCAGAGTGATAATTACAATATGTATGACCTTATTGCATACCGCATTAAGGTAAGCACACAACCAGATGTGATTGATTACTCAAATTCACGACAATTCACGCGATATTTTATGGTATGACCATGAATGCTTTCTGCCTTCAGTTTACTCCACACCCTCATGCTGGAGATAAATGGTGTATCTATCCAAGCTATGATTATTCTCACTGCATTGTGGATTCTCTTGAGAATGTCACTCATTCAGTAAGTTTACTTCCCACTAAATTTCTTACTCGTCTTGGTACAATTTTTTTTGCTGGCAACGCAAGTTCTGCTTTTTTGCTGCCCATCTGTTATTTAACTTCTGGTAGACAAGTTGATTGTAGATGCCTGTGCTCTTTGACTTTAAATTATATTATAATACTCGTGGTCTTTGTGATGATATCACCATTAGTAAAGAAGATGGTGATATTTAGATATGCTAAGATAATGCCTGGACAGCTAGGCTTCTTAAACTGTTTTTCAATTTTGGTGGATTTTTATCTGTTGTTAAGTATTCGGCAGAGGAATTCAGTTGTGTGTGGCTCTTCATATAAAGTTGGTCTTTTGAAAATTATTGAGCTGCAGGAATTCAGTTGTGTGTAGGTCTTCATATAAATTAGTAGTCTCATGTGCGTAGTCTTGCAATTTTAAATTATTCAAATATGGTAATCATACTGACTATATTTAGTATAATGTACACTACATGATGTTCTATTTGCTATAGCAGTTGGAGCCCTGTTGGTTTAAATCTGCTATGGACTATTCATAACTATGGTCAATGCTGTGATGTAAAAACTTGTCACTGGTCTTCATATAGCAATTTATGGATTACTGACATGCTACACCAAATTTGTTTACTATTGGATTGTAGGCCTGTTGATTTCTAGCTGGGTTATGTCGGGGTTTGAATGTGTAGGAGGGTGGTCTAGTTCCTTGAACTTGTGATTCTAGTTTTACTGTGTAGGATTTTTATACCTGTCTTCATAATTTCATCGCGCCTGATTTAACGAATGGTTCACTAACTAGTGAGATTGCTAGTTGTATTTCTTGTTGAGCATGACTTCTTGTCCCTTCTGGAGCTTTATCTGGTGGTTAAAGTGGTTGCTTACTATCTTTCTCTTCCATGGTGCTAGCAGTTCTTACTGCTATTTTTGAAATCACTCAGTACAGTGTCAATTGCAAAAAGTACTGTTCCATAGTTTATATATCTAGCCATGAAGAAGTTTGATGCCAATGGCTGTTCTATTTACTAAGCATCATTCCTGGAAAATTGTGTCCAGATTTATTATAATTTATCAGTTGTGTTAATTCATGCAACAACAGATAACATTTTATGTTTATCACGATAAATTTTTTGGCCAAGGGTTCAGATCTTTTTTGCTAATCTTTGAATATTTCATGCAGCTATGTACCCTTGAATTTGAGACACGTCGTGCATCATACTATTGGTTGTTACATGCGTTAGGCATTTACCAACCTTATGTATGGGAATATTCAAGGTTGAATGTCTCAAACACAGTAATGTCAAAGCGGAAGGTGAGGCAACAGTTGTGAACATGTAAAGATTTGTGGAGTTCTATTCTACTGCCATGATGCTCGTAATTTTGCATTCCCTAATAAGTAATTATTCTCTGTTGAAGCTAAATCGTCTAGTGACAGACAAGTGGATTGATGGGTGGGATGATCCTCGCCTAATGACACTAGCTGGTTTGCGGCGTAGAGGCATGACTCCTACTGCAATCAATGCTTTTGTCCGAGGAATTGGTATCACTAGAAGGTAGGATATGTATTCCAGTAGGTATTCATGAGTTCTACGATTTGTTGTAATTGTGCAAGAATGCTAGCAGTTATTAATACAGAAAAGGAGACAAAACATCTCACATTTTGGTTTGTATTTTGTTTGAAATCTCATTTATGCTCTACCTTGTCTGATTCACCAAGATATTGAAATTTTTTTTGGCCATTTATATTTTGTGAGGCTTTATGATTAGATCAAGTTGATTGCTAATTAAGTCTCTTTCAACCCTTAACTTTAGCTGGAAAATTTATCTCATACTATTGTTTTTATTGCTATTAATGGATTATTCTCTAGATTCACTAATAAATACTAATTCCATAGTTGCTTTATGTGTTTGACATGTGTCAGTTTTGTATTATGTTGATGAAGTGCAGTTTCAATAAAAATATTTTCTTCCTTCTGCAGTGATGGCACTTTGATATCTGTGGAACGCCTTGAATATCATGTCAGGGAAGAATTGAACAGAACAGCTCCTCGAGCAATGGTTGTCCTGAATCCACTCAAGGTATATAATATATTTGCATTCTTCCAAACAGATGCTGTTTGACTTTACCTAGTTCAACAGTTAAGACTGACTGATTCTTTCCTTTAAGGTTGTTATAACTAATCTTGAAGCCAACTCAGCAGTAGAGGTTGATGCAAAGAAATGGCCTGATGCTCAAGCTGATGATGCATCTGCTTTGTACAAGGTAAGGCTGGATTTGTGGAAACTGATATCTTTACGGAGTACTAAGGCTTAAGGAAATCGAACTCATTTTTCTCTAACTCTTGTCCGATCATGATTCACTGCCTAGCGGATAATATATTAATTTCATCATGTTTATTGTGGTATTACTACATATGATGTTGATGTCCTTGTGTTTGTATGTTTCTGATTTTTTTTTTGGCTCATGTATTTGTTCTTAGATTCCATTTTCCAATGTTGTATACATTGAGCGTACAGATTTCCGGGTGCAAGATTCAAAAGACTATTATGGCCTTGCCCCTGGTAAATCTGTGATACTCAGGTTAGTTGGAAGTCAAATTAATATTCTGCATAGAAGTTTTTGGTCCAATATTCAACATTTTTGTTGTTTCCGCAGATACGCATTTCCTATAAAGTGCACTGAAGTTATTCTAGCTGATGACAATGAGACTATTCTTGAAATTTGGGCTGAGTATGATCCTTCAAAGAAGACAAAGCCGAAGGTTTACTGACTTTGCTTAACCTATTGACCAAGTTACTGTGCCCAGTTATTCATAAGATCAGATTGGTAATATATGCAAAATTTTTTTTGATAGGGCGTTCTCCATTGGGTTGCTCAACCTTCTCCGGGTGTTGATCCATTGAAGGTGGAAGTCAGGTTGTTTGAAAGGCTATTCCTATCAGAGGTTGGCTATCTTTTATCAGTCTATTGCTTGGTCCATTACATGATTACTCTTTCACATGTTACTTGCTTTCTAATTATATTTTCCTGCTCTGTATATTAAAATCACTGCAAAAGAATCCTGCTGAACTTGACAATTGGCTTGGTGATCTAAACCCTAATTCCAAAGTGGTGATTCCCAATGCATATGGTGTGTCCTCACTTCAGGATGCAAAACTGGGGGACAAGTTCCAATTTGAACGATTAGGTAGTCTACTTTGACAACTAATCTTCCTTAATTTAGTCCTTACTTTGGAATGCATGTATGCTAAATGTTTGCAACTTTGTGACTTGTTTGTTTAGTATATTATCCTTAACCTTAAATATGCAATTCCAGGGTATTTTGTGGTCGACAAGGACTCCACTGCAGAAAAACTTGTGTTCAATCGGACTGTGACCTTAAAAGACAGCTATAGTAAGGGTGGAAAGTAGGATTCAAGAATGGAGATTACTAGAAAAATCAAGGTGGTAGGCAGGTCGGCAGGCAATGCTTGGTCAGATACATCCATTATCATATGCAGTCACTTTTTTTTTTTTTTTTGGTCTCAGATACATCCATTATCACATACAGAGTCACTGTAGGCCTCTACTGGGCATTTAGTCATGTACATTATTTAAAAGGACCAACCAAAACTTCCTCATTTATTTAGTTACCTCTGGTGGTGTGGTTTTGTGGTTCGAAGATTATATTTGTTTTGCTTACTCTCAGTTAAGTAATGCCAATGTTGCTGTTAATGTTATTCTGCCACCATTTTTGTATCTATAGTTTCGTTTGATAGAAAATGGATGAAAAGTAGTGCCTTCCCCTGTCTGGTTGTCCATAGAAAACAGAGGGTAAGGAAAATTTAAGCGTGGGTGGGTCCCACGCCAAAATTTTCTTCGCTCCTACGCGAAAACCCGAGGGAAGAACGTCTTCCAATTCTTTTTTTCCTTTGAACCCTGTTCTCAAAACGTGTTGCCATTGTGTGAAAAGGAGTCTTGCGCACGGAGACAGCTAGTCGTCCTCGAGGCAAAATTAGTTAGAAAGTCATAAATAAAAAATAAGAAAGTAATCATAATTCTGAACATTTTTGTAAAATTTGTTTATAATTTTTTTATAATGAGTTAGAGTCTTACAGATATAAAATGAAAATTAATAAATAATTTATTCTGTTAAATTATAATGAGATAATAAATGTCATTTAATGCAATTGTATTTTCTTTTTATCTTTTTACGTTCATCTCAATCAAAATAATAGAGCTACTTTACTTCTGAAACAAACTATTCATTTTCTCTCCACAACTAAACACAGCGGAAGTGTTAAAGTTGCACCATTTCAATTCTAGGGGGCGGCCGGGCACCCATCCGTTTGCAAGGAGAGTGTCATTAGGGTGTATTGAAGTATGAGAATTATTCCTTTACTAAGCGTAGTATTGTACACGCTTAACAGAAAATCAACCCAAAGTATGAATGGTGTAGCTTTTGTAACCTCAAAATAGTTAATTGGTTCGATTAAAAAAGAAAAGAAAGATATTTAGTTAATTTGGGTAAAATATCTCTTGTTTACTTTGAACTTCTATTATATTGACATCATTTGGCTAATTATCTATAATGTATTTCATCTCAGTGTTCACGTTGTCATAAATCCATCACTCCAGTTGTCATTGTCAAATGGGAGGTGTCTATTGGACTTTTCCTTTGCAATTTCATGTTCCTTGTATTTGGTAGTTTTGGCTGTAGTGATCTTTGTCAGTTCCCTTCGTTAAATACTAGACTGACTGGCTATGTTCTAAGTCAAAGTAAAGAAACCATTTTCGTTGGCGTTCAACTTTAATGGAGAATTGGAGGTGCAGTTTTAGAGATAAATTTTAAGACAATATAGTGGGGACCCCGAGCCTCTATCGTGTAGTTAGGTGCACTGTCATATTCTAATTTCGCTGTCGATTTTTTTTTTTTTCATTTTTTGGGACCAAGGCGACTGGAGTTAGAAATTAGAACGGAGAAAGCAGTGCAAGTCGACCTCATTTAATCGGATGATAGCCAAATGGTGTCCCCTCAATTAATTATTAATACATAAAAAGATAAAAATTAAAATAAATTTAAAAATTTATCAGTTTTTAAATATATAATATTTATTTATCACATCAATAAATAATTGGAAGATAAAAATAGGGACACTATTTGAATATAGAAGATTTCCATTGAGAGAGAATTAAGTGAGAGCAAAGGTCTTTCTCCTCAAATTGAATCCGCCGATACTCCTCTCCCTACTGCTACTACAATAGTACAATCAACAACCCTACCTCGCAGGCTATATCAATCCCATACATTTTAAAACTGCAGGCAGTATAGGAACTCACATTTCAGTTTGTTTGATCGCAGTTTTTTAAGAATAAACTACCAAAATGGTCATTAACAAAAATCACATCGAATCAAATGGTTCTTTAAGGAAAAAAAAACGAAAATAGTTTGTGATCCTTCATAATAAAATATTATAGGACAAAGTACTTCCCTTGAATATTTGCTTGAGGGACGAATTTTATCCTATGCTACTTTTCATAATCCAAATTAGGATTATTTATCATATAATAAAACACGTTTAGCATGGTATCCATGAGTAGCTGAAAGGGGGAAAGAATCCGAAAACTAAGCTGGGAGAAAGGGATGTACCCGAGCTTGTATTAATAGAAAATAGAAGTGTAACAGAGTTCAACTATGCAGTGAAAGTGAATGTAATAACAACAATCTTTTGGGAGTTTTCTGAAGTTAAAAACAAGCAAATAGAAAGCAGAAATTATAGAAGGTGAATTGCTGATAGAGTCCCAAAGTAGCCTCCACATGTAATGCTTCAACACCTAAGGGAAGAAGAAGAAAAAGAAGAAAAAATAAGAGTGAAGGTTTAAGAATAGAAAGAAGAGGTTGTTATAGAGGGAGATGAGAATTACCACCGAATGCCTAGCAAACAAAGTCATGTAGCAAGCTATTTGTTACTCTCCTCCTGCTGCTCTTTCTTGTCTCCATGATATCAGGATTGCTTGCCACCTGTCCTTTCCCCATAACTAACTTTGCTTTTGTCTCATTTTGCATTGCATCCATTTCCACATTGACCTCTTTGGCCCTCTTAATCATTCTCTTCCTTACATTACCCTTCCCATTTAAAACAACCTTGTCCTCAAGGTTGAACTCTAGGTATGTCTTGTAGAAATCTCCTGCTTGTTCCCAAGTAATGAAGGAATTATCCCCTCCCCCCCATTGTATTTGTAGTTGCTGCACTTCTTTTCCATTCTGCAGAATTATCTTGTTACCAAGTATGGTACTCAGAGACAGTATTGGACCCATTTCAGAAGTTTGTAGTGGCAATGGAAGATAGTTCTGCTGGTAGTTTCCCTTGAACCTCTTAAGCAAGGAAATGTGGAAAACATCATGAATTCTAGCTTCTGTTGGTAACTCCAATTTGTATGCTACTGAACTCAGCTTCTGAGAAATCCGAAATGGCCCAAAATATCTAAGACCAATCTTTTGGTGTTTTCTTAAGGCCACTGAATGTTGTCTATATGGTTGGAGTTTGACTAGCACCATGTCACCCTCCTAAAACTCTTCCTGTCTTCGGTACTTATCAGCATAGTGCTTCATGAATTGTTGAGACCTAGTCATATTTGCCTTCAGTTGGTCCAACAATTTATCTCTGTCCACAGGTAATTGCTGTAGTGTTTGATCATCCCTTTCTGAAACTTCATATCTAATCAGTGATGGGGGCTCCCTACCATATAATGCTTTATAAGGAGACATTTTAATACTTTTATGGTAAGAAGTATTATACCAATACTGAGCCCAAGGTAGCATCTTCACCCAACTCTTTGGATTGCCAAAACAATAACATCTCAGATACATTTCTAAGGTCTTGTTCAGTACTTCACTTTGTCCATCCATTTGTGGATGATATGCTGAGCTCATGGCAACCTTAGTTCCCTGTATCTTGAAAAGTTGCTTCCAAAAATTGCTTACAAATAACTTGTCCCTGTCGAAAACAATGGATCTAGGAAAGCCATGTAGTTTGATAATTTGCTGCACAAAAATTTCAGCAACTTGCTTGCTAGAGAAATCTTGCTTTAATGGCAAAAAGTGTGCAAATTTGGAAAGCCTATCAATTACCACCATGATGACCGAGTAGCCATTTGCCACTGGTAAGGCAGTGATGAATTCCATGCAGATTTCTTCCCAGACTTGTGAAGGTACAGGTAATGGTTGCAGCAGTCCTGTAGGCAACTTTGAATCAGTCTTGGCTTGCTGACAAATTGTGCAATCTAGCACATAATTCATGATTTGCTTATGCATATTGGGCCAATAAAATTGAGAGCATATCCTCTTTATAGTTTTAGCAATTCCTAAATGTCCTCCTACCACCTCATCATGGTATTCTTTGAGAATTATTGGTATTAAACTATTGTTTTGGGGAATAACCACCCTGTTTCTCCATAGTAGGATATCATTTCGGCAACTGTAATTGTTTCCTCTCTAACCATTGGTGTCACATTACTGTAGAATTTGCCTCAGCTGTTCATCCTGACTCAGTTTAGCCTTTAATGTTTGCAACCAGTCCAAGGTTGGTTTTGACCATGCAGCAAAGAAGCATCTGGAAAGGGCATCAGCAGCAACATTCTCCACTCCTGGTTTATAATGTATCTCAAAATCATACCCTAAAAATTTATGGAGCCACTTTTGTTGTTCTGGTGTATGGAGGTTTTGGTCTAACAAGGATTTGAGACTTTGCTGGTCTATTCTTATTATGAATATTTTCCCCAACAAATAATGCCTAAACTTAGCTATAGCTTCAGTTATGGCAAAGAGTTCTCTTGTATAAGCTGACTGTCTTTGCATAGTGGGGGTCATCTTCTTAGAAAAATAAGCTATTGGATGTTTTCCTTGGCTAAGCACAGCACCAATGCCAATGCTAGAAGCATCAGTTTCGATTTCAAAGGGCAATTCGAAATTAGGCAGAACCAAAACCGGTTCTGAAGTGATGACTTGTTTTAGGTGCTGAAATGCATCTTCAGCTTTAAGGGACCACTGAAACGCATCTTTCCTTAATAAATCAGTAAGAGGAACTGCAATTGAGGCATAACCCTTAATGAATCTCCTATAGTATCTAGTAAGGCTTAAGAATCCCCTTAGTTGTTTGATATTCTTGGGCTGCTGCCATTCTACCACTGCTTGTATCTTATCTTTATCCATGTGAACACCCTTGCCAGTAATGGTATGTCCCAGTTAATCAATCTCTTTAGTTCCAAATGAACATTTAGAAAGCTTTGCATACAGGTTCTCTGTTTGAAGCACCTTCAGCACCATTTCCAAATGATATAAATGAATATTCCATGAAGTGCTGTAAACTAAAATATCATCAAAAAATACCAGCACAAATTTTCGCAAATATGGTCTAAACACATCTTTTATTAACCCTTGAAAGGTAGCCGAAGCATTTGTTAACCCGAATGGCATCACCAACCATTCATAGTGCCCGTGGTGGGTTCTAAATGCTGTTTTGTATTTGTCTTCTGGCTTAACTAAGATTTGGTGATATCCAGATCTCAAATCTAGTTTCGAAAAGAATGTAGCTCCATATAACTCATCAAGCAACTCATCTACTGTAGGTATAGGAAAACAATCCTTGACAGTGATGTTATTTAAGGCTCTATAATCAGTGCAAAATCTCCAAGTTCCATCCTTTTTTTTAACCAATAGTATTGGAGAAGAGAAAGGACTCTTACTTGGTTGAATTATGCCTTCATCTAGCATTTGCTGAACCATCAACTCAATTTGTTCCTTTTGGCTATGAGGATATCGATAAGGCTTGACTTTAACAGGATGTGCTCCTTCAATTAATGGTACATTGTGGTCATGCTCCCTCTGTGGTAGCAATCCAATTGGTTGATCAAACACCTTCGCATATGTGTGTAACAATAGAGCCAATTCGGGCTCCAATTCCTCTGATAAGTCAAGTGTTGCTGGTTGCTGAGTATCATTGCTTTCTAGATGAACTGTGAAGGCTTCAGCCACAGCGTCAGTGTTAAAAAGTCATCGAATGTGGTGATTTGAGCTTGTTTGGGGGCTGTTGAGTCATCACCCTTAATAGTGATGAATTTTCCTTCATGTAAGAATCAGAGTAGTAGTGCATCATAATCAGCAATGTGAGCTTTGAGACTCTTCAGCCAAGTAGCTCCAATTACTAAGTCACCTCCTGCTACCTGTAATACATATACATATGGGATCTGAATTTTATGGCCCTGTATAGATACATCAAGTGAAGGAATACGGCCTTCCACTGTTAGTATGTCAAAATTCCCTACCATTACTCTGAAACCCAATGCAATTTCCACTGGTAGTTTGAGAAATCTTGCAATTCTTGGTTGGATAAAACTATCTGAGCTGCCCTCATCTATTAACACATGTACCTCCAATCCCTGGATGAAGGCCTTTAAACGGATTGTGCCTAATCCCGAGGTTCCTTTCATAGCGTTGAGTGAAAGGTGGTGCTCCCTGACTTGTTGCTCTAGCTGCTGGGATACATCAATTCCCTGTTCTGAATCAGCATTTGAACTTGTGTTGTTCTTATCATCATCTTCAATTTCTTCCAATTGGTATAACATAAAATGTCTATTAGGACACCTATGACTTGGTGAAAATTTTTCATCGCACCAAAAACAAAGTCCCTTCTCCTTTCTCACTTGCTGTTCCGCTGCTGTGAGTTTGCGAACCTGGTTACGTTAAGGGTGAAGTATGGGTTTCTGAGGTGGGGTGGGTAAAAGTGGTGGTAAGGCTTGTCTTTGGAGTGGTTTGGGTTATGGGTTTGTGTAAGAAGGGTAGGTTGTGTTACGATATGTGCTCCGTCCTTGGGTTGCTTTAAATGTTAAGGAAAATTTATCCTCGTATAATTTTGCCAAGCTCGCTGATCACATAAGAGAAGGAGGGCATTATGCTTTCACTTCTCTTCGAATCTCCATTCGTAGACCACTGATGAAACAATCTCTAAGAGCCTCAGGTGGCTCAATATTGTGCGGTTAGCTAGCGTAATGAATTCAGCATAGTAATCAGTTACGGTACCTTGCTGTTGGAGTTTAAAAAGTGATTCTCGTGGCGACTTGAACAATGATGGCCCAAACTCAATTTCAATGGAGCGTTTGAGTTGTGTCCATGATTGGAATGGGAGCGATCTTTGTGTCATCTGGAACTAAGGAATTGCTGGTCCCGCCATGTGCATTCCCATAATGCCAATTTTTTTCTCTTCTGGAATTTGATAGAAATCAAAGTATTGATCGACGCTAAAGATCCATCCCAGAGCATCCGAGCCATCAAAATGAGGTAAGTCAAAGTTCATTCTTCTGGTGGGGAATGATTGCCGATGGTGGATTTGGTTGTCAAATTGGGAGTTCGTACCATGGTTGTTCTCGTTATGGGATGAAGAGTCGTGGTTGTTGTTGTTTTATTGATTGAGCAAGACTTGAGCTAGGGATTGTTGAATTGACTCCATTATACACTGATTGGCTTCCGTGATTCGAGCTATCTCAGCTCGCTGATTCTCAGCTGTTGCTTCCAAAAGTTGGTAGAGCTTCTTAATCTCTGCCTCTATTGTCTTCATCCTTGTGTTGTCAGCCATGGTCAATGAAAGCACCAATTGAAAGGGGGAAAGAATCCGAAAACTAAGCTGGGAGAAAGGGCTGTACTCGAGCTTGTATTAATAGAAAATAGAAGTGTAACAGAGTTCAACTATGCAATGAAAGTGAATGTAATAACAACAATCTTTTGGGAGTTTTCTGAAGTTAAAAACAAGCAAACGGAAAGCAGAAATTATAGGAGGTGAATTGCTGATAGAGTCCCAAAGTAGCCTCCACATGTAATGCTTCAACACCTAAGGGAAGAAGAAGAAGAAGAAGAAGAATAAATAAGGGTGAAGGTTTCAGAATAGAAAGAAGAGGTTGTTACAGAGAGAGATGAGAATTACCATCGAATGCCTAGCAAACAAAGTCACGTAGCAAGCTATTTGTTACTCTCCTCCTGCTGCTCTTTCTTGCCTCCATGATATCAGGATTGCTTGCCACCTGTCCTTTTCCCATAACTAACTTTGCTTTTGTCTCATTCTGCATTGCATCCATTTCCACATTGACCTCTTTGGCCCTCTCAATCATTCTCTTCCTTACAGTAGCAACTGCAATCATTATTGCAATTATACACAAATCATTAGCGTTATTAGAAAAATGAATTGTTCCTTTACTAAAAGTCAACAACATACCAATATATATTTGATAATTCAATTCTTACATTTTTTTTTAGTTTAACTTCTACGTATTGATAATATAAAGGCCATATAAAATTATTTTGCACAGTTAATCAATAGGATGATATTCACAATAGAAAACGTGATAAGAGAAATAATAATTAATTTTATTCTTTTTTTGTGTTTTTTATATTATTCCTATTTCATTCTCACCAAATCAATCAGCCAGCCGAAAGTTATTCTGCTACTCTATCACTGGGGCATATTGAATCGTATACCATCACCTAGACAACATATAGTTGATGTGTACTGCAGTTAGTCTATATTCAGAATTTCATAAGAATTATTACATTATGATTATGATATGCGTGAGTAGTTACTCCAAACGACCACGATTTCCAAATCCCTATCATAAAACGGTTACTAATTTAAAATACCCTAACCAAAGGAGACTTTACATATGCTGCTTAATGCATATTCTCAAAATAAGCTAACACGAGAACAACCTTAAGCTTGCTGATAGCATACCAAAATACCAAAAGCGGAGGCAAGAACGGTGGCATTGCAATTTCCATTCACAAACAAAAAGTTATTCTTGTGGCGAAGTGAAGGGTGATTTAGTGCCTTTCCCTTCAATGGGACCGATCCCCATAACCCATAAACTGAAAATGTTCACTATTTGGCAATTCTCAATCTTTTCCTCTTGTGAAGTTCAATTATTAAGTTTCAGGACGTGGGGTCGGTGGCTTTTGTGTGGTATATGGCACAATTATCTATATTTTACTGATTTAATCATTTACGCAAAATGATGCTGCTAGAATTATTCACTTATTCAATCAAATCAATTACATTTTCATATCACGTCACTTGGAATATCAAAACTCATCTTTGGAATGTTGATTAGACATCCCATGTACTTGTGGACTACACTAACCAATCAAAGAAAACAAGATCATTCTTGCTAAGCAAGGCTAGGGAAATTAAAGTAAAAGGCTAGCTCGTTTCTTCGTGTGGAGTTTGGTCTATTCACGCTTACATTTGATGGTGAGAGGTTGATTTGATTGAAAGTAAGGGGAATGAGTATTATCTTATCTACATCCATCTACCAATCTAATCTCTCTGGCTTTCAAAGGTTCTATAATTCCAATCCCCATGAATAATTAGCAAAATGGAGCACATGCTGAGGTGCCACCTTTTTCTCTTCGAAAGAGTTACTGGCCACCGTATAGCTTATCCAGCAGACACATCATCGCATATGCTGTTATGCTACCGATTTGCTTTTTCTCTAGAGAGAAGAAAGGAAAATCAAGAATGATGCTGTAGACTTATTAAGTGGCTGCAAATATTAGCACGTTTTGGAAAGAATCATGCACAAGTAAGCCTGACATTTGGTGGCTTTTCAGCATGAGTAAAATGAGTCATTTAATTGTTTTTGACCCTGCACCTTTATTTGTTTTTTCATATGAGGACTTTGAAAAATGGCACAGGTAACCTTGTGCAATAGCTGTGGTTCAATGATTTGGGAGATGTTTCTTTTCTTGATTCATAGAACAGAAAAAAAAGTGTCACGAAGCAGACAAGGATTTTAAAGGGAGTCATTTTCTGTGGTTCAACATGGAAACCGCCGAAGTCACGCCCCTGTGGCTCCACATTAATCTTATATAACGATAATGATATATGTATATCTGTATATATAACCAAAGTAATAGCTCAGCTTCATATATGTTGCTTTCAAGTCATATCAATTTAGTCACTGTCACAGCATCATGCGCATTAGAAGCCCTTTAATTTGATGGTTTGAACAAGTTTTCCAAGGCCTTGCTGGATACAACTACCTATTATCTCACTAGTTATTGCAACAGTTTTCCTTGCTTTATAACTTGGAAGTGATCTTCGTGGCACCCTAGCCGCTGATTTAGCAAAGGATAAGGATTTGGTAGTGGTTACTGTTCTGAAGTCGCATGATGAGACCGGATTTGGTCAGTCAAAATGAGCCTGTCTCAAGCTGGGAATAACTAATAATTAATACATACGTGCCACTCTTTAGAGAAATCTCTTTACTCATTGTGGAATGACTTCCAAATCAAACTGAATCACTGTTAACCAAAGAGACATCTTTGTTCTCACCTTGTGGATTCAGCTTCAATTCTTGACAGAATAGTGGAGAAACCATATCATTTCATGACAAATGGTTTTCTTTATCCACTAACCTGTTAAACTCAATCCAATACGCTTCTTATAGAATTCTTTCTTCTTCCAGTAGTTAAGTATGACTCCTCACCTGTTTTATTAACTCATTTTATATTGGGATTTTGATGCATGAAATTGTGATGTGCTATATATGGAATTACTAATTGTCATATGGGATTGGTAACATGACCTTCTATTAGCTAGCTTAATATTCAAGTGAGACAAATTACCAATAGGATTAAAATAAAATAATTTAAAAAATATTTAAACCGAAATAAAAAAGAATCGGGATTAAAACTATAATTTGCTTAGATTCAAGAACCCAAAATATATTTAGATATTTTATATTATCTCAACATTCTCATACTTGTTCAAAGCAAGTTATTAACCGTCTTAAGAATTTATGTATAATATTTTGAAGGATAAAAGTAACTAATTTGATTTGTCTAACTGGTTTGATACAACGGATCCAAAATATAGAAAATGAGGTCATGTGGGGAAATACATTATATAAGTATAACAAAAGGTTTTACATAATTTTTATTTTATTATTTGGGTCAAATTTAATAGAATAATAGAATAATAATTATATAATTTTGGTGGGGTACATGACCCACCCTTGTATACATACATCTTCTGTCCATAGTTTGATATTTGCTTTTCTTGTTTTGAGTTTAAATCCGGTGAATTAAAAAATAATATTAAAAGAGTTTTATCTTTAAATAGTAGGCTGATCTAAGTCAAGTCAAATTTATTAGAGTGGAATAAAATCTAAATATTAGTATTTGAAAAAAAAAATTATGTTGCACATTTTAAAACGATAAGGAGATAGTTTTCAGGATGATTCATATTAAAATTTCATGTTTCAATCCCCACTTAATTAATCAATCAAGATTAATTCAAATTAGTCATATGAAAAAAAAAATTATTCAAATTTAAAGCACTGATGAGGGGGCTTGAGGCGGGGTAAAGTACTAAAGTGTGACCCACCATTAAGAGTGTATGGATCCTTAGCAGAATGATTGATTCTTTCCAATTATATCCAGATAAATTATTACATACAATCAACTTCGTCAAGTTTTATCTCCAAAATGAACCAAAATTGAAGGAATATCACGTTATACAGGTATTCCAACAAGTAAAATGTATTAAGGCATGCAATAATTGCATTTCCTTGTTTGATAAAAATTCATGGTTGAAATTCAAATCTGACGTAACATTCAACGAGAAAGATATTATCGACAAATGGAAAGCATCTTTTGACGTAATGTGAGTTCCTGCACTTACCTTCATATTTGATTATTAGTTTCTCTCGTTACTAAAATAATAATTTGATAAGTTTTAACAATATTATTTAATTCATATTAATGTTAACTTAAAAGCAAAACCACCAAAATTTTGTCTCAGATCGACAATAACAACAATCAATGAATGAATTTGATATGAGTTTCACACACCATTTTAGGTGTTTTTTTTTCCTTTTTTTTGTGATTTTTTAAATGTCTAGCTTTTAAGCACATTTTTTTTTTCAGTACGTATCATTAAAGTATATGTTAAAAAATAAAAGTTATTAAATAAAAATGTTTTTAACATAGGCATGCCTTTAAGGAGGGACGATCTATTTGTTAAGTTGTGGAGTCACATGTGACTACCAAATTTTGATAATTTTATTCTTAAGATATAGACGCATCCATATTTTGTTGCCTTTTATTTTATTAAGTTTGATATCATATTAAGATAAAAATTATTGTTATTTTTGTCCCTATTATTTGAGTTTTTTGGATAGTCACCGTACCTTTAAGACACACATGTTAACAGTATTCCTTCTTTTTGTTGAAAAAAGAAAGAGGTAGCCTCGTTTAAGAAAAACGAAAAAAGAAAAGAATATAGTAAACTATTATTTATCAAATACTGATAAGTAGATTTGATTTGGATCTATTCACTTCTAAGGAAACAACTGTCAGAACTATGTTTGAAACTGAATGAAGAAATATTAGCTTGTAATGCAGGATTCATGCATGCACTGGTTCCTCCACA
Source organism: Dalbergia cochinchinensis (assembly GCA_031216125.1). Classification (NCBI taxonomy): domain Eukaryota; kingdom Viridiplantae; phylum Streptophyta; class Magnoliopsida; order Fabales; family Fabaceae; genus Dalbergia; species Dalbergia cochinchinensis. The sequence continues at coordinate 62,898,073 of CM062369.1, forward strand.
TGCTTCGTACAATTTTTTATTCGCGTACAAAGTAGTTTGCGAAACTTTGAATTGTCCTGTGCTAGCTAACTTGGTGGGTGGTGATGAGCTAAGATTACTACTGTTCACTAAGAAGAGCTGGCTCTTTCAAGGAAGGAATTTCTGAATCCATAGAAACCACTCGTGATTGAAAAGTTTAAAATTCCTACAGTGACAATATATGGGCACATGGGAACAAATATATAGATCTCTTAGTCAATTTCTTCAATGACAAGCTGTGAGAAATGCAGCCACTTTGCCAGCATTGCAGATTAACTAAGTCCCAAGGTTGAGAGTTCAGATTCAATCTCGACAAAAAATATCTTCTCTCTTTTGATTCTAACCGGAAGACAACGGAATTGAAGGATGTATCTGCAGTCCAGAGTTTTCACTCAAGGCAATTTTCTGTTGTGAACTATTTTCTACCCATGTTGTAATATTTGCGAGAGAAATGTTACGTGTAGCCATTTTATTTGAGACTCCGTATTGACTCATCCATAATCCGTCATTGAAATAAAAGCTTTTCCTCTTAAATATTTTATGATCTATGTCAATGATGAATAAAAATAATAGATGATAGATGAGTTAACGCAATGACCGAGATGAAATAAGTTCAAATAAGACCACTTTTTTCAATAACCAAACTGATGAGCATGGACACGTAGGGTGATCATCAGTTTTATGAATAAACCGCCAGCTATTGGAAGTGGCCGTACTTGGAGATATGGAGACAAGTAGCATTCTTCGTTATTTTCATTGGTCCTGTTGAAATGCAGTCATATTTTTGCAAGTGTCATTTTCTATTTAGTCTTTGTTTCCTCTCATGTGATGTACCAAGAAAATATTGTATGTTACAGGTGTCACTTCATCACAAGATGTGACTCCACTTTTGCTTATTATCTTTTCCAACATCATTTCTTTGATGACAGGCTATACCCGGCCCGTTTGATTTACTTTAGTTTTCAATTGGAGGCACTAGCAGCAAGAATTCCCGTTTTCAGGAAATAGATAAACAAAAAGGAAGATAGAAAGAAATGCATCATGCGGAAAAATGCACTAGTAACAACCAAGATACACTGTCTTACTCAAATTACAGATTTTCCAACTTAAATAAAGCTGAAGTAGGGAACCATTTAATAACCTATCATGTTTCGCAATTTAAAATATGCTACTACAGATAACAATAACCTTAATTAGACTTGATAGTTGGTACTAGACTGCTTGGTACTAAACTCTATCAAATAGACTCATTAGTCACTAAGAATCAGCATAGCATAAGAATCTATATATATGTATTTTTCTTTTCCCTGGTAGACCATCTCATAATAAAAAGAACTAGATAGAGATGCATGCCCCTTCTCTTGTAACTGTCTCCACTGTTATATAGCATCCATGTTCCATAAACTGTCTCCTCCCATGTTGTCATACATCCAGTCACTCCCAGCAGCTTGAAAATCAAACTGTGGAAAATCGTAAGTTCTCATTACTGACAGGGGATCCATGTTTAGGCCTTCCATCATGGCATAGTTACTGGTATCAACAGTCCAGCTGTCCTGAATTGGATTGGTGTAAACATTGTTCTCAAACACATTGGGAGGACTTGTTAGGTGTTCTGACATCTCAAGTAGCTGTGAAAATTGGAGTGAATCCGAGGAAGGATTGCTGGGGCTGGACATATTGCTAAAATGATTTGCAGCATCTATGAATTCCCCTTGTGGAGGAGATGGGGTAGATATAGATGGAATGTTGGAGCAGTTTGACATCGAACTGGTTGAAGCTTCTGCAGGGGGATTCCCAAAGTTCATGTTTGTCATGGAAGTGTAGGTGCTGGGGGAAGAGTTCTGTTCCATCTTCTGAAGCAATCTTGGCATCCAAAAACACTTAACCGCATCAATGAACCTCTTGCTTCCAGATTCAATGTTAAGTTGGCGTGCCTGTTTCTGCACCCTTGTTCTCCAGTAGTTCTTAATCTCATTGTCAGTTCTTCCTGGAAGATGCTGAGCAATTTTTGACCACCTAACCACCCCAAATGAACAACAAAAATATGTTAAATTTCCTGTGGTTCAACGAAGGATAAGTTTGAGTGCATGTGTTCATTTCTGAACAGATCATTACCTGTTACCCCACTTGGAGTGGAGTTCAAGGATCAAGAGCTGTTCTTGTGGGGTGAGGTTCCCTCTCTTGATGTCAGGTTTCAAGTAATTCAGCCATCTGAGCCTGCAGCTTTTTCCAGTCCTCTTCAATCCTGAAATAATGGGGAATGGTGTTAAAAACAAAAGAAGTGAAAGCAGTGACCACAAATAAAGAACTTATTCCTCTACTGTTTTAAGAGTATACAGAATATGTACCTGCACTTTTGGCTAACATATTCCAACGACCTTCTCCATGACGAGCAATATAGTGTATGAGTAGACTGTCTTCTTCAAGAGTCCAAGGGCCCCTTCTCAGTTCACTTTCTTCTTCATTAGAGCCCAACTCTCTCTTTGTAATTGTGGACATGGTTGCTGTTCTTGTGGGGTTTTTCTTGCTAAGAGAATGATATGTAAGGTGCTATTACGTGGTGGGTGCAAGGAGCAATGAAAGTGAATGTGGATTCAAATATGATTATATATGGACCAGAACCGTGTTTAAGCTAACACTAGGTAGTAGCAATTTGGAAATGTGTTCAGGTGAGTGTGTACTTGCCCCATGCCTCTCTATATATATATATACTCCTCTCGGAATTTTGTAAATGGGTTTGGTAGAGTAGGGTGCAACAGGCTATATGTTAGCTCCTAGAGTAGCCAAGGTGTGATTATACCCTTTTCAAAATAGGCCCCACCTATAGTATTCCTTAATTATGCAGAACACCATGAATAGAGACTTGTAATCAGTTGTTCGTCCATTGCACCATTATCTCCCACTAAACATATGTCAATGAATCAAAGCACAAGGCATGTCTACTCTTCTAGACAGTTAAAAGAAAATGGAACATATTGATGTTATGCTGATGTTATATACGCAGTTAAGGAAGGTGAGAGAATGAGCAAATCAGGAAATATGCCGAAATTAACTGGGGTTTTAATGTACTTTCTGATATTAGAATAGATTCTAGGCTAGCAGAATCCGAGGCAAACATAAAATAGATACAAGTTATCTGTACACAATTTTTAGACAGCCCTTAGAAAGACACCATGAGTTGTTACTTGATAGTGTTCCTTAATGATGTTTCATTTTGATAACAGCACTCAACATATAATGATTATTTCTCAAGTATACAGCCTCTATGTTAATGCTCAAAGAAAACATCCACATCACAGGTTGAAATATGTAACCCTTTACATTATTTTTCTTTTCTAAGTTTTAAAGAAACCAGAATTTTCTGTCATATTTGATAGCGAAGGCATGATGAATTTAAGGCCCTGCTTCTTTTAGGGACACGTCACTATGATTCCAAGGAAAAATAGGTTAATTATCCGGAACGGGAAATTTAGCCTTATGTACCTCATGATATGCCTTTATTTGTATTTGGGTAATACTAATACTAATTCTACACTTACAGAAGTATAAGAACCAAAACTCAAGATTACTTTTTTATGCCATTGTTTTCACCTCTAATTCTCTTAATCAATGCACAGTCTACTTAGTACTACTGTTTTTTTCAATCTTGTAATTATCCACATATATAATTGGAGGACACATTGATTATTGTATTTTTCTCTTAGCATTGTCTCGTGTACATCGTTGTCCAAGTAAGTGGTCTTCATCCCTTGTTTTTATCTAACAGTAGCAGTTGTTAACATTCACGTTTTTCCTTAAAAAAAAAATGATCTATCGGGAGAGGAATAACAGTCGCAGTTGTTAACATTCACGTTTTCCTTAAAAAAAATGATCTATTTGGAGGGGAAAAAAAAGGGCTAGCTTTTTCATAGGAAAGTAACTAATCCTCTTTCTTTTGCCTTGTCCCGTGTAACTTGCTAACAAAGTAATTATGAATTTATTTACTGTTGACCGAATAATAACTGTAGTAAAGCTCTGAGGTACCAGGATAAGATTTAAGACAAGAAATGAATGCATGGACCCCCGCGTAGGGAGCATAGGCGTACTGTTTCAGAGTTCATAGATTTATTTGATTTTCCATATAAGAAACGTCTTTGACTGAACAAAAACGAAGTGAAAGTGTAAAAATACAATGTAAGAGCACATTAGACCGAGGGGGAAAAAAACACGTATAAATTCCACTGTTTGTTGTCCTGTAGCGACACTTGGTTGTCTCTGTCTGAATGCAGCCGCTGCTTCATTTTTCTCGTTTTCATGTCCATTTCCATTTTTTTGGTTAATCATATTTCATTTGAAAGCCAAAGGGGTCGACACGGATAGGGGACACCAATTGGCACTAATAAACAGATATAAGCAGATCATATGGATGGGTGGTACTATCTCATTTCCATGCGTTTGGCTTCTCTGAGCTACTTACGCGGTGCATGCACCTAAGGGTAAAGGGTGAAATGCATAATCGTTGATGAAGAGCACAACTCTTCATGATTTTATAATATTGATGTTGACTGATAATTTTCCAGTGATACCAGAAGCTCCTGCAAATTCTCTTACAAATCAACCTATATACTAAATAGGGTGAAAAATTAAATACATTCATGCCTTAAAACTTTAAAAAGTGATTAAAAGTTACTTTATGTGATATTTAGGAGGATTTATAGACGAATTGAGTAGGAGAAAATATGATTTTTCTTAATTTTTTAATTAACAACTTTCCCTCTTCCTTTTTTTACTCCTAATTTAACAACCAGGATTAGGCACCTTATCCTATAAAATACACTATGATTTAAAAAAGTCAAATCTCATTTACATAAACATGTATAGATATATTTTTAATTGGGTTTAATTTTGATTCATTGATCCAATCACATGCTTCTCTTTGTAGGGCATTTAAGGTGGTCGAGGGTTAAATTCATAACTTCAATGTATGTATAAAATTTCTCCATAATGAGTGCCTCATATTACAAATATATTTGTGTTAGGAAAGAAAGAAAATGTGAGAAATTGAAAGGAAAAAGTTATCCATTCATCGAGAACTCAAAAATTAATGTAAGCAACGAAATACCTTTTTAAGGTGGATGTTATTGCTTTGAGATCATGTTAAAATCCATATAAAAGTAGAGGAAGGACTAAAAGATGGAGAAAATTGAACTGATAAATTTGACTAATAATAATAAAAAAAGTCATACATCAAGTTGATGGTACTACTTATATACAAAATAGGAGAGTAAGTAACTAATAATCCCCAATCACATCTATGTCGTATCTACTTAATAATTATCGCAACCAATCACTAATACGAATATTGTAATTATCTAGTAAACATTGATTTGATTCATCCAAAGAAAAAATTATTTTCCTCACACAATTACGTCTTGGTTACAGACTAACTGACATATGTCTAACATTTTTTTTTAACCTGTGTCAAATTGTTAATCTACCTAAGTGATTCAATAATTCTACTTATGTTATTCTTCTTACTTTATTCTACATTGGATACTACGTCAACTTATATTACATGTTATTTATTGCTCCATCTGTTCTTTATAATTGTCCTTTAAGATTTTGATATATATATATTAAGAAATCAATAAAAATGAAATGCATGCTAGAAAAGACTTGTATTGACAAAATTTCCCTTTTAGGAAAGTGTGTGATAATTATTAATATAAGAAGCGTGGGTGAGGGAAAAAATATACACAAGGGCAAAATTGAAAAAAAAAATTAACACTTCCTTGTAATTCTCAAATAATAAATATTATCAAATAATTTTTTTTAAAAATAATTATGAAAAAAAGGAATGAAAGTTAGATGGGATATGAATGTTATAATAAAATATAAATTAATACAGTATCTCATATAATATATAGTATCTCATATAATGTACATGAAAATAACATAACTAAAACATGTAATCAAAGTTATTAGGAATGGGCAAATAATAACCTGAGTAATTTATCTAAGGTGGTAGGTTTAATTATCGAAAAAATGAATGCACTCAAGAAAATTAAGAATGAGCAGCCAATCATTGAAGGAGAGATGATACTGTTCTGAAGAGGAAACGTCACTTCACAAAAAGAACGGAGGAGGTTGCTAAAGGCTTAAAAGTTCTATCAAGGTGGGTTAGATTCTTTTGTCACTTGCCTCTTTTGTAGCTGAGAGCGCTCATGTGACGTATGATGGATCAAAGACATTAACAAATTCGCAGTCGTATGTTTCATTTTCCATTAATTGTGGCTAGCACGGTATGTATTTGACACAAATTGCCTTACAAGCAGAGCATGCGTGTCTGTTTGGATGAGCAAAAGAGAATAGGGTGCTACCTAGCTATCGGCGAAAATGATGATAGTGCAGAATGTGTCTTTCGGGTGAAAATTTTGTGCATCGAGAGGAAATCGATTCTTCCTCCCCAATCAAATATCTCAACATTTGATTTTTTTTTCTTTCTCTTTCTCTCTCATCTATTCAAAAAGGATTAAGCACTCACATCGTATGTAGAGTAAATGTTTGTTTAGATAACACTTTTAATATAACGAGAATGAAAAATATATCTTTTCAATGCACTTTTATTAAAAGTAAAATTTTTCTTATTTTATTCAAAAGTACTTTTGAGAGTAAAATAAATAAGTTTTAAATTCATTCTTCATCTCAAAGGTTGGGTTGGAGTTTTTCTCATATTTATTTTTGTCACCTTAAGGATATATTTGCTTTGGGATAAAAATAATAGTAAATTTTCATGACTGAAATCTATATTTAATCATATGCAACTTAAGAAAGATAATCATGAATATTTAAACTGGGTGCTGCGATTTTTTTCTTTTAGGAATTCAATAGTCTAAATTATTTACATTTATTTCTTTTTTAACATGATATGGTCATATTAAAAATAAATATAAGAATTTTAATTCATGTTTTTCAATTATATATATTGCATATTCTACATTCATATTTGTATTAATGACATAGCTAACAATCATCAATTTCGGGTATTGGTAGTAAATCCTTTAGATTGGTTTATTTAGATATCTTAATATATTTTGTTTGAGCTAGTTATTTAAAAGTTATTGTAATAAATATAACAGCATGATTACATATGCGTACAAAAATTTTCTACCAGTACCAAATTAGTATTGGATACAGGTATGCACACCCCAAAATGTTTCCCAAACAAAAAAGGTTTTGGGTACGCCTTGGGGTATGGTTTGGGTAGCTGGGTACAGCTCTAAAGTTGAAAAAAACGCATCATATTTTTCACAAACTTAAAACTCTTTGAAGAAAAGCTTTCTTTTACCTTAAGGTATTGGGTTCTGCTCTTGTTTGTTTGTGTTGGGCCTGGACATGTCTACCTGCTTTTTTTAAATTCAATTCTAGGACCAAAAAAAGAGATCTGTTTTACCTTGTTCTCATTCAAGAAAGATCACTCTTCAGACAAAAAAAAAAAAAAGCAAGATCATTCGTATTACAGCGATGACCCACAACACTCCACCGAGAACTTGAAATTGCTGATTAGATTGCTTAGTCACAAACAAGATTCGAAGAGCGTGATTGCAAAATTTCCTCATTGCTGGAAGAGGGGAACATGAAATTTTGCTGGTGTTGAGTTGAGGTGCCTAATTAGAGGACACTGCATTGGTTTCTTAGTGGAAGAAGACAAATCGCAAATGGGTACATCTGCTGTTACGAACAAGGAGAACTTCAGTGGGCACTGGAAGCAGAAAGAGTTGTTTTTTCTGGTGACTTATGCTTTGGTTTTCTATGCCATCATCATACACCGTTCCCTTCAACTCTCTCATGGTATTACACTTATTTCAGATCATTCTTTTGTTTTGTATTTTCTGTTTGCTATTGTTTTATCATCTGCTTAATTAGTGACCGTTGTGTGCCTTCGTTTTGATTTTTCACAGAATACTACAAACAACTATTCGGTTTACGCCCTGGATGGGTGCCCCATCACCTTAATGTATGTCCTCTCTCTATTGTTATGACCATATTGTCTCCAAGTTATGATGGACGGATGCTTTAAAATAGTTGATGTACCCGTATCAGATATCGATACAATAATCTTAGATACATTGAGTTATGTTTTACATATTTTCAGTTTAATTTATAATGTATTGGATACTCGTACCAGCATCTGTGGAACATAGTCTCTTAAGTATTCCAGTAGTTGGCTAGGTTGCTCATGCACTTATTTTTTGTTGTTTTTATTGTTGGTGGTTTTTTTTTTTTCTGCTGATCAAATATATGCCTGCTTTCTGTTTTGTATAAAAGGATGTCTCAGATGGTCAGTGGAGGAATTTTCGAGGAAATATACCTGTTCTTACTCTTGTCTTCGGAGTTTTCACCCTGCTTGCCCACTTGATGAGGGCCTTTTTTAATTTAAAAGTGGGGGGAATGTCCATTGTCTGGCTTCTATTTTCTTTGGCCTACCTATCGTATCTGCATGGAGCATGGTACAGTTTATTTTGATGTTCTGCATTCAATGTTCTTTCTTCACTATTGGCTTTGTTTACCTTGTTCAGCCTAACTTTTGTGTCTGTTTCACTTTGCAGCATCGTGTTTATCCTGTCAATAGCTACTGTGAATTTTCTTCTTGTGAAGGTGTGTGCAATGGAACAATGATTACAATATTTTCTAGCTGGAATGTGTAGTTGTGTTTGTTTTAATTGTTAACTTTAAAACTTACCATGTCATAACAACACTAGTTTTTCGTTAAGGCTTATTTTCCACTGGCTTCTTTTGGGTTTTCTTTCTTTAAATACTGTGATGTCTGGAGGATGGCTTTAAAGAACAGAGTCTCAAGAGTTTTGTGGTGTGAAAGTGTTGTGATTCATTACAGGAGAAATGTGTATCCAATGAAAAATATAGAAGGGTCTCATTTTGTAGGTTGATTTGGGCTTGCAATCTAAACAGATTTAATTCTAAAAGAACAATAACAATCAAAATATAAAATGATTTTTAAACTTTTGGAGGCCAAACAAAAAAAAAAAGACTTTTTTTTAAATAGAATTTTTGTGTATCCATATCTATATCCTAAATGAACCATAGTACTCAATTGCAATATTTATCATTCTTCTCATAGTTGTCATGTAAAGTTATATCTCTGCAGATATTTGCTCAGAAAAAGTACTTTCCACTTGTCATTTGGAGTTACAACATATTTTTTCTTATCTGTAATCGCATTTATGAAGGATATTCATTCTCAGTATTTGGGTAAGATGAGTCAGATTGGTTATATCAATACCTTGTATGGTGGGAGTAACTCTATTCTGACTTAAGATTATGTATTACATTGCAGGCAACAATGGGCATTTTTGGACAGTTACCGGGGCAGCTTTAGGTGGCACATATGCTTCAACTTTGGTATCTGTTTTCATTGTTTGTTTTAGCTCCGGTAGTTTCTAAATTCAGACCATGTATATTCAGTTGATATATATATATATATATATAAAATTGTGCTCTTGCCTTTTCCCATCCCGTTGGTGGAACTGTTCTCATCCATCTCCAGCTTACATATAAAATTCTGCTTACTCATTCATTATTGACTTTGATACTAGTCAGGTTACAATATGTATTATTTTGAACACTTATGGTCCAGAATATCAGAATTTGGTGGTCTGAACATTTTAATAAAACTGGACTAATTGTGCATTTTACATATTGTGTATGCATGTTTTTTTTATTTCCATTTTGCATAACCATTGTGTAATGTGACAAGAACAGTTACTTCATGTAGTTGTTTGTGGCAGTTGTTTTGCGCATGATAAGCTTTGGCTTTGATTATCATTGGACAAATCGAGATTCTCATTTTGATCAGGAGGTATATCGTTTTGAATGTGGTACTTGGTTGTTCTGAATATAGTTTATGCTCTACGGTCTCTCTAAATTAGATAAGGTTGTGGTAATGACAATTTCAGAACGCTGGGGTTAAATACTTTTGAAGCCTTATTACTGAAAAGTAACTTTTGACATAACCTTAAAGGCTTCAACTTTTTGGCATCATGTATAATGCAGGTTGCATTTGATTATTATTTAAGTCTTGAATACTTCTTTCATAAGACCGTGTTTAGTAATATAACCCTGACTTGTTTGATTAGGTTGTAGTATTTTTATTATGATTTAGGAACAACCTTATCATATTCATTTCTCTAGGAAAAACCTAGTATGAGGCTGTCCACATGTTTCCAAAACGGTGAAGTTTGATGTTTACTATGCCTTGCGTTGCTTGCAATATCAATATCTAGTGCACAGTTTGTCACTTAGTACTTGACCTGTCACCTAATTTTGAACTAGGAATCCTTGATTGTAGAACTGTGGCTATATGCCTTTGTTATTGATGTGATTCATAAATATTTTTGCCAATATTTTATTGTTTTGTGATTGCAGAAGCATTATCAACGTTGTCATATTTGTAAATCAGGAAAATCTTGCTATCAAGTTTTACAGGTTAGGATATCTTCTAGTTAATCAGGCATCCTGAGTTATGTTTTATGCTATCTAAACATGTACTTTTAATAATTATACTTTTTGTTGGTTATATGGATACATAGTTCCCAGTTCATAATTTGAAATATATTACCAGGAGAGCAGTCTGCAGAAAGACAAGTTTGGATATACCACATACCTTTGCTATTTGGTGTACGCACCACTCTACATTGCTGGTCCAATACTAAGCTTTAATGCTTTTGCCTCACAGGTCTGTGTCTTTAACTTATTTTTCTGGTATAAGTTTTATGCTTGACTTTCATTACATTTGTATAGTTTTAGTCATTTTGAAATGATAAAGTGAACCATCATCTTGTTATCTTCCAAAGCAAAAGTATATGGAAGATATAATTTGTTTGAATTGGAAAAGAAACCAAATTTGTTATTGTCTGGAAGTTGATATTTTAATCAACAATTGTTAAATGCAAATGTAAGGAAAACCTTTTATTATATTTCCTATACAATCAAACTGCTAGCATTGAGCCATGATCAGACATGCTGCTCTTTCTTCCTTAATATTTCTCGTGCCATCGATTGTTTGGATGTGTTTTGAAATGGTTGTTTAAGTTTCTGTTGTTGATGATACTGTTTCTATTGCTTTTGCAGCTAGATATCCCTCAAAACACTAAATCAGTTAGAAATGTGGCAGTCTATGGTTTCCGTTGGGTATTGAGTCTTCTCCTTATGGAATTAATGACACATCTTTTCTATTATAATGCCTTTGCTAATAGGTGAGTACTGTCAGGAAATTCCGTGTGTTATAATGAAATATTTTAATCCAATTTTACTCTGTTAGCTAAAATAATTTCTTCATCACTTAGTGGGTTGTGGAAACACTTGTCTGCTATGGACGTCTTCATCATTGGATATGGGGTAAGAGGATATATGTTCATCAATTAGCTTAGATGGTTTTACCAAGCCTGATGGCATCAACTGATTCATTTAACAACCTAACCGAGTGGGGTATTGGTTGTTGTTGTTGTATTCAGCATAGTGTTTTCTCATTGACTCATTCTTTATTATGTATTTATTTCAGGTCTTAAACTTTATGTGGCTAAAATTTTTACTGATCTGGCGCTTTTTCCGTTTCTGGTCATTGGTATGCTAATTGCTCTCTAAGCCTCTAGCATAGATGTCCAAGTACATAATTGAATCATGTCATTACTTTGGAAATATGTGTTGCAGATAAATGGAATCGAGGCTCCAGAGAATATGCCAAAATGTGTTAATAATTGCCACAACTTGGAAGGCTTTTGGAAAAATTGGCATGCTTCCTTTAACAAGTGGCTTGTGAGGTGCAATTGATTCTTTCACGTTGATTTGCACTTTGTTTTTCCCGGATAATAACTTGAAACTTTGATTGGGTAGAAATTCAGGTATATGTACATTCCTCTTGGGGGATCTCGGAAAAAGCTACTAAATGTATGGGTTATATTCACATTTGTTGCTGTCTGGCATGATTTGGAGTGGTATGCTCCCTTTATTGGTCAATTCAGTGCATTCTGCATTCTTTCACCTGAAACATTAATGTTGATTATTCTCATGGACCTTAGGAAGCTTCTTTCATGGGCATGGTTGACTTGTTTATTCTTTATCCCTGAGTTGGTTTTCAAATCAGCAACAAAGGCACTTCAGGTAGTGCATATCCATGCATTTCTTCAAAAATTTTCATTAGTCCAAAATCATTATTCGTGCTGTCTAACATGGAGGGAAATGTGATTATCAGGCTGAAAGTTCTTTTGGGGAATACTTATTTCGTGAACTCAGTGCTGTTGCTGGTGCAATCACAATTACTTGCCTCATGGTCTGTGCTTGAATGCACTTGGAAGCTCTAGCATATATGAATGTTTTTATTCTTAATTATTCTACTTGCATATAACATCCTCGACAATTATTTGGCATCTGGCTTTGCATATTTGATAAGGTATCTTTCCTATTTCCTGTATATATGTATATAAAGCAGTGCCACCAGGTAATAGAATTTCTATCTGAGAAAGAAAAAGAATGATGTTTCAAGGGATCGGTTCTATGATGCACCAAGCAATCTTGTTGGACCAGTGCAAAGCCTTTTATGTAACAAATTTCTTCTTAACTGCTACACTTGAAATATTTCTGGTATCAAAGTGAGGCTAAAAATTGTTACCCAAAATGCTCTAGGTCCTGTTTGTTGCACTGTAGACTAGCCATGTCAAGGACAATAGAAAATTATGAGACAATAATGCATGTATATTTGTAGTCGTAAGCTTTGGGATAGTCTTCAATTTTGCTATGTGAATAATCTGATTATTACTTACCTTCAGTTTTTGGAAAATCTAGACTTTTTGCCAACCTTACCAAAGGGGAAGTGATTATTAGTGGTTGTCTAGTTTACATGTTGACTTGAGTAATCATTCTTTTTCACTTTCCTCCTTTGCTGAGTGGTTATTATTTCTGTTTTGGTAAATTCTGTAGCACTTTTTATGAAACAAAAATATTGTCAATTTCCAACTGCAATCCCATGATGACTTTTCTCGACAGGTGGCAAATCTTGTTGGTTTTGTTATCGGACCAAAGGGCATTAACTTGTTTCTTTCTTCTTTCCTAAGCAAGGAAGGTTTGTCAAGATTGCTAGCCTTTTTAACTTTATTGCAGTAAAATACAGTGTAGAATTAATTTGGAAATTCCCTCTCACAGGGCTGCCTGTCCTCGGTGGCATGTTTATGACATTTTACGTGGGAACAAAGGTATGAAATTTCCAGCATTTGCGTTGTTGGTTTTCTTTTTCTCACATCCGTTTTTGGTTTGATATATGTCTGGATCTTTGCAGCTTATGTTCCACATAGATGAAGCAAAGAAAAGGTCACTCTGAAATGAGACAGTTAGTTTGCTCATAGTACTTGGTTCCTGCGTCCAATATCAAGTTTAGTGCAAATCTGGCATAGAACAGCGTGCTGGGGTGCTTGGAGGTATGTGTGGGTGTGGTTCTTGACACGTTTCGGCAGACTTCGCAATGCATTGTGCATCAAATTGGGATCCCATGCCTTGGACTTTTGTACACTACCCAATGAAAAACTCGTTGACAGAAGACAAGGAAAATTAGAGTAAATATGTTGAACATAGGGTGGATTTGCACGATCAACTCAGATTCCCTTACTCTCTTCTGTGGCTGGAAAAATGCTCAAACCTTGAACTAGACCCCACATTACTGCACCTTTGTTCTTTTGTGCTTTTCCTTTTAATTCTCTTGTACTATTGTCTTGCAAATTATGATGATTGTCAACGGGTTCAGTCTTTTGCAAAACATCTTTAATCCCTCTTTTTTGCTTTTTATTTGACAATTTTGATGATCATGGGTTATTTGTCTGCAAGTCCCAGCTACTGCCTTCAAGTTTCTTATGATGGATGCGCGTGATAGTTCTTACTCACATTTATCCACCTTACTAAGCTTCAAATGAAACATAATAATACTATTAGTTCTTATGCTATTTTCGTGGGTTGGGAACAAGGAGCAACATAGCTAGGATTGCGTGTTTCCTCGTAGGATTGTGTGATTCCATGATTCTGAGCAGCTTGGGCAATCCCAATTCCACACCTTAGCTCGCCTCCATTGAATCACAGTGGGATTGCCTAGGAAGATCGTAAAGTCACTGGAATTGGTCGATTTCATCAAGTTGCACACATCCGAAGGCTAGGAAGCTTCAAGCCATTTTTGCAACAGAACCCAGCCCAATGTGCAACCTTCCACACCTCTCTCTCTCTCTCTCTCTCTCTCTCTCTCTCTCTCTCTCTCTCTCTCTCTCTCTCTCTCTTGTGTGCCTCTGCTATCCACTTCTTGAAGCTCTCCCTTCCCTTTGTTCTTCGACCCCAATCTCTGCCACAACATCTTCAATCTTCATCAATGTCGTCGACATCAACCTCGATGTCGAAGTCAAAGTCGCACACCACCGCCTACGACCCAAACCACCAAAACCTTCTCCACCCTTCACAGCTTTAAATCCCAAAACACTTGCTCTTTGCCTCACACTCTACAAACGAGAAGCTTCTTCTCATTTTGTTTTTTCATTTTTTGCCTTCCATAATTATTCCTTTTTTTTGTTTCCTATCTTTTTTTTTAATTCCCTTCTTTGTTGTTGTTATTTGGGCTAGCTAATACTCTTTAATGGATAAAATCAAAATATTTTTATTTATATTAAGAAAAATTAAAAAGGTGGAGGTTGAGTTCAAGACATATGCTCGGATTTTTTTCTAAACAATATTATTTATGAACTATGGACTTTTAGTTACGTGATCTTCGAATCCTAAACTGGGTTACAACTTTATTCATAGTTAACTAAAGTTTAGGTAGGGTAGTTGTGACTTATTTACTTATGTATGTTATGCTATGTCATATATGAATGTAATTATGTATTTTGGTAGAATTTTATCATCCATGTTACGATTCAACGATTTATGATTTTGCATCTCCCTTCTGATCTCATGTGGGATCTTGATCTTAGCTAGCTTGACAAGGAGGGATTGAAATAACTCTTGCAAAGAAGAGACTGCTGTATAAAATCTACATATGCCGTTGAGTACCGGGTGTACAGAATCAAATAATTCTAAGAATAACAACAAATAAAGATTTGTGAAGCTTAATAGTTAATACATAAGCAAGACTATATCTTATATCAGTAGTAATGAAACTGTTACATAGGTAGGAATGCAGGAACTTTGTTGCTTTATATGTTGCAGATATATTTCATGTTTCAATAAATTACATCAGAACCACATGTAACGTTAGCCAATAATACGATTGAGAGTTGCAGCTAGTCGAACTCCTCCTTGAGCTAATCGCAAATTGACCGTTGGCAAACGTGATAGGAAGTAATCATCTGCGGTGCAGTTCATGGTATAGTAAGAATGGATGAAAGGAAAAAAAAAAAAAAAGTTATTTCCAGAATTAGTACTGCCTTACCTTCTAGTACTGAACCTTCAGAGACACCTTTATAGGCCCATTGACATGCTGCTTTGATGCCTTCAGATGCATATCTAAAAGAACAACTCAAGTTAAACATATTTAGATCAACTAAAGAAGCAAGTGTTAGGATTTTTCTAGCTACAAGTTTAATTTGGAAGTAAACTATTCGTGTTTGTAAGAGAAATTTTCAGATGCCCGAATGAAAAAAAAAAAAAGAGATTTTAAAATCAAAACACAAATCAAAATGTATTGCTATGAGAAAATTTCTTTGAAGGAATCTAGTATTTGGACATACATATCTGGACATGTTGTCTGATTAGAATTGCATGTTTCCCACGCTTTTACTTCGCCAGCCCATTCTTCCTGTAACAGAAAATTTGAATTGAACATCAAACTTTGATGAGCAGTTTCCTAGATCAAGGATAATAAGAGAGCTGCTGCATAGATTACCGTAATGTTCTGTTGAATGGCATTGATGAAATCATCTCTGTTAGAACTATAGAATCTGTCTTCTGCCGTCTCAATTATGTCATCATCCCAAACCTGAGTGGTATAAAATTAGTCACTACACAGTGAAATAGATCATAATTTTGTAGCTGTGAACTAGACTCACATGGTGAAGATTTGTCTTCCTGGTGTACCAGTGAACATCAATTGTGTTGCCTCCCTTGTCTCCAATAAAGCCAACATGCAGAGGCTGCAGATTAACCATGCAAAATTGCCAATTTAGATATGATCTTAGAGTATGAAGGATGATTTGGATTGTTTTCATGCATACCTGATGGACATCTCCCATGAAATGAGAAAGGAATAGAAGCGCTTGTGTGAGGTTATCTGGTAGTGTTTTCAAAACAAGTTCAAATGAGAATTTGGTTAGTCAGCAAAGAAGATATATAGAAAAAGCTTGAGGTACACGTGGAATCATAGGAAGGGTTTACATTGAGATTGAGAGTTGCTGTCATGGCTGAGGAGCTGGTTGGTGTAATTGTTTATAGCCCCAACAACACATCTTCCCTTCTCTCCATTCTGATCCTTGCAGTCCCCTGAAAATTCAAACTGGTCAGTACCATAGCACACCATGCCATAGCATCATTCCCTTGAAATTTTAGCCAAAGGATTTCTAATCCATAAATTTTATAAATCCAGCAATTTCAGAACTATGTAAATAATGTGTAGCTCATGGTATCAAATACAAATATCAGAAACTAAACGACTTATAACAAAAATGAAAAACATGAAAATTGTGGTTGAGAACAGAAAACAAATCTCAACCACACCCTTAGTAGTCCGACTCTCATACTACCTCCTGTCTTTAATATAAGTCACTTTCAGGTTTTATGCAGAAATTAAGGTAATGATTAAATATTGTCAATCTTCTATAATATGAAAGTATAAGACACAAATGCCTTTTTATTACTCAATCTCCACTCATTTTTTCTCTAATTAAATACTTCAATAAGTTTACTTCCGTCTATTCTCTCTCCAATTAAATAAAGGGATAAAATATATATGAAATAATTAATGAGTGTAGTATGTTTGGTCAATAGGTAAAAATGGAAAAAATCTTCCTAAATAAATTTCAAATATATTTTTCACATAAAACTCACCTATCTAAATTTAACCCTATGTTTTCACCCTCTAACCAAACACTCCATAAAAATACGATGAAAATTGCCTAAAGTTTTCTCACTCAGAAGCTAATATATGTTACAAAGTTAAGGGGAGGAGGGCCATTCAAGAGCAGAATGAAAAAGGAACTCACTGTCGTACTGGAAATTGCAAAGGTCGTCAGGAGTATCAGCATAGTGTAAAGCAGAAGACCATCGAAAGATAAACTTGACATGATCAGCCCATGAGCACACATTCCCCAAGTCATCTTGTGCATATTCTGGCAGCAGTCTCTTCACAGCATCTGCAGCTGAGTCGCTGAGGCGAGACTGCTCCAATGAGACACAGAGAGAAAGCCATGTAATGTGGTGTTTGTAACATTCAAACACAAGTCAGAGAGAACAAAGGGAAAGACAATGAATCAAGTCACCTGAGCAATCTTACAAACTATGGCATGCCCATCTTCTCCCCACCCTTGAGTGCTTGGAAACAGAAGCATCAATGAGACTATGGACAGTACCTGGATTCTGTAGCACTCCATTGTTCTCTCCTTTACTAAACAATTTCTTGCAAATGATGAGCGTGCTCTGTGCTTATATATGTGTGCGTTGGGCTTAGAAGGAAATTAAGGGATGAGGGTATGCAGATGCAGTGTGAACTGTGTCAATAAAGTAAACATTGTTGAGCGTTGCATCAACTTTGGAGCGTGATATTTCCGGTTCTAATCAATTTCAAGGCTGATATTCTTTTCATACTACGTGCACACCAAGTTGGCAGTGTATCCCGTGTGTTGGACACAGACGTCTATATGATACTAGTTCGATATCCAATTAAAAAAATAATTTTTTTGAACTCGGACACGCGTGAGACATACGACCTTGATAGACTGACTCGTTAGGCACTTTCTAATTCATTATGGAGACACCTGAGTTAGTTTCTTTATTTTTTTAAAAAAAAAATTATACCAACATGAGCCAAAAACCAACTTTAGTTGCTTAGTTAGATCTGTACTGTTAAGTCATTTCATTTTAAAAATTCTTCAATTGATTATAAAAGATAAGAATTAATTAGATAAAAAAATTATACAAATATGATAAAAAATTCAAAAAAAAGAGAATCATGCCAAAAAATAAAAAATTATAAATATATGTAATGTTTATGTCCTGTAATTTTTTAAGTTTAATGTATTTATATATCCATTTTGTATCATATCTCGTGTGCATGTCAGCGTCTGTGCTTCTTTGATACACAGCGCCCCGTATATATATCTCGTATATATATCTTTATATGTTGAATGATTTATTATGGTAAGATTTCTTTCTTATTGCGTGAGAGCATTTAAAAATTTATTAATTTTTTATGTTTGCAGAATCTTTGTTCATGTAGAACACTGTCTAGTAATAATTCGAAATAAGCCCAAAAAGTTTTATATTGAAATTGTTGTTTTTGGTACAAGCACTTACTAAAAACAAGAGTGGAAATTCATTCATAAAAATTGATTTGGAATCGTAGTTATTTGAATCTCCGGCCACGATCTGAGGAACAAAATCACGGAATTTAGGACCCAGAAAAAAGGAATCACCAATGAGTTCAATTCGGTTTGCAGTTGGCATGAGATCAGGACACAATCATACCTGTTGATCTCTTCATTATATTTATGATCTTTGAATTTAGTGCACAGCTTTGGGAGCCATCTAATATCATAAGTAATTTCACGAGGATGTAAACTTCCAAAAAAAAAAAATCATTTGTTAATTTTTTTAATGTAATAGTTCAACATAATTAAATATGTGCCAGTTACATTAAGCCACTAAGATTGGTTTAATAGTAGAGGGTTTGGATAGTATATATGAGATTTTAGGTTCAAACCTTATTATGATTAATGTAATTTTCAAAGTATCAAAAAAAAAAAAAATGCCAGTTACACTAACTCATAATTGAAACAAATCTTAAAATTCATATATGTACCAAAAGTTTTAAATATTGAAAATCTTCAAAATTTTGTATTCTATTCTTATGGATATCTTAAATCTTCTTTTAATCCTTATCAATATTGCTATTTAAGAGTACAAACTAATGGTAGGGATCAAAACCATCATATTAGAAAAATAAGCTACTAAAAACAAACAAAAAATTTCATATCAACTAACATTAAAATGACCTATATTTGTAGGGACTAGAAAAATATTTAAGCTATACAAATTTATACAAGTATTAAATTATATACTATCATATTAACAACTTATTATTTTAAAAGTTTCACAAATAAAAATATATATTAAATGATAACATAAAATTCTATCATATTTAATTTCTCATTCAAAAGAGGTGCAACAATCACTTGTCCTTCTACTTGCAAAAACTGATAGAAAATGACCGCGTTGCGTAGAAAGTGAAGGGCACGCTGTTACCAGTTTTCTATGTGAAAGACGCCATGCTAATCAACGTCAAAGTGCAATCATAAGCAAATTCCCAATAGGTTGATAGCATTTTTTTCCTCCATAATAATGGAGTCCAGAATATTTGACAGGTTGCCAAAAATTACCATGTGGCACCCCTTTTTTTAATTAAAATCAAGTTGAAGTTGATGCCTCAGTACGTTACTCGCAATATCGTTCTTTTTTCTTACATAAATATTATAAATAGTTATTAAATTTAATATTGAGTTTAAAAAGTTTTATATAATTATCTAATTATATATTATCATACTGATAAAAAATTAGAATTCTTATTTGAATAATTTCTATAATAATATATAATTAAATAATATGTAATTTTTATATTAACAATATATCAAATATTAATTTGTGTACTTCTTTTTCAAAAAGAATAAAAGGGATATTCTTACGCGTTTTTTTTTTGTTACAAATTTGACCATTTAACTGGGCCTCTGCCAGCATGGCCCCATGACCCCATCTAACAGTAGAACTTATTTACAGAAGTCTACAAATTTCACTCCTCATCTGCACTATTATTTCTTTTTTTGGGAAATGATGGATTATTATTTATTTGTGAATAGCTACAAACTAGAGTTGTATTTTAATTTTAGAATCTATATTAATTAGATGTCAAAATGCTGTTAACGAATTTAGTAATAATTTATAATTGTATCAACTGTAAGTGGATATGACATGACATAGCCTTGTATATAAGTTTTGCCATAAGCTATAGATTTAGCCGATCACATTATTGACCCAAGCGGGGAACCTGTTTTCCTGGTCGTGTGAGCTGGGGCGGAGCTTTTTGTTTTTGTCAGAGGAGCCAATAGTTAGCCGATATATATATATATATATATATATAATTGCTGGTATCGAAAATTTTAAATATAAGTTATAATATATAAAAAAATAGATATTTTATAAAAAAAAAATTCTAAAAAGACACACAGATATATATACATGATATGTTAACCATTATAATATTTAAATGTCTACTTAAGTAGAGTTTATAAAAATTATCAAAAAAAAACTTGAGAGGGGGGCCAAATAAATGAAAAGAATAAAAAACTTAAGAAAATAACATTTTGTGAGGAGGGGGAGAAGACGGAAGAGAGGAGGGGGCATCTCCCCTTGAAGCAAAGGGGGAGCAGCCGCCTGCACGAATAAATAAGAGCCGATTGTCCCCCTGTGCGCACATTTGGTTGTTTTTGGAATAAGAGAGATTTCTCTCCTCTCTCCACATTCTTTTTCTCTCTGATGCATCAAAGGGCTATCAATTCATCAATCAACGTTGATAATCAAAATACTCAAATCATGCTTATGATTTTCTTATTAATTTGCATCCTGTAATCAAAATCAAATTGAAGTTATGATGTAACCAAAAAAAATTGACGTTATGAGAGATAGAAATATCTATTATCTAATAATTGGTACTGTCCCTTTTTTACTTGAGGACAAAATTTTGGTCATCATTTGTTCTCTTCACTTTTTGCGGTTGTCTTCATATTTTTCTGTTACTTTGTGATTACAGGTCTAAATGCCCCCATCAACGTTTTTGTTCTTTTGGATCGGCAATGCGCCAAAGTTCGAGCCAGCTTGTTTTCCCGGATGAAAACAGACCAACAGGTCTTGTTGGGCCCATAGAAAAACAGGCTAGTCTTAATCCAACCACCTTAACCTTATAAGAACGAGATGTTTTAGCCCTCTTTGAAACAGTCACACGCCAATTCCTCATTGGGCCTGAAATATTTTTAACTTGGCGATCTCCCCACCCCCCCCCCAAAAACAAAATATATATTTTCTTCTCTTACTCATTTTCAACTTGCTGTCCATAGTTTTCTGTTTTCTATCTTAATATTGTATGCCTGTCCGTTTCATGCACATCCAAGTGTTCATTTAAAGCTAAAAGGGGAGAATAGGAAAGTGATATACACCGGATCTCGCGTTTGTAAAATTTGGAACGTCATGTGACGCAAGCAGCATAACCCCCTTTCTTTTTAAAGTGGATTCTCAGACATAGTTGACAATTAATGCTATCGAGGACAAATACGTGGTAATGTGGGGATAAACATTGTGGGTAAATGAGACGGTCTTTGAAATGTAACTATTTACAATAATAAGAGTAAAAAAGATAAATTGATTTTTTTATCTAGATTTTTTTTTTCAATCTAGTTTGTCTGAATATTTTTTTATTTTTCATTTCATATTATTTGATTTTTTTTTGAATTTTAATTGATTTTAATATTTATGATGTAAAATATTTTTTTTAAATGTAGTTATTTTTAATATTTAATTTTTATAATTTTTAATTTGTAATTTTTAAAAAATTTGGTTTGTCTCAATTGTATCTAGTGTAAAGTGATTTTTATTTTATTTTTCATTTCATATTTTTTTGATTTTTTTAAATTTAATATTTATGTTGTAAAATTTTAAATTTTTTATTTTTGAACGTTGTTATTTTTAATGTTTAATTTTTTTAATTTTTTAATTTTTAATTTGTAATTTTTAAAAAATTTGATTTGTCCGAATTGTATCTAGTGTAAAATAATTTTTATTTTATTTGTTATTTAAATATTTTTTAATTAATTAATTTATATTATTTTTTATTATGAATTCGGTTTATCCAAATTTTTTGTTGGGAACTGTGTTTTTTTTTTCAATCCGGTTTGTCCGAATTGCATGTAATGTACAATATTTTTTATTTTTTATTTCATATTTATTTGATTTTATTAAATTTTAATTGATTTTAATATTTATGTTGTAAAATTTTTTACTTTTAAATATAGTTATTTTTAATATTCAATTTTTATAATTTTTTAATTTGTAATTTTTAAAAAATTCAATTTATTCGAATTGTATCTCATGTAAAGTAATTTTTATTTTATTTTAATATTTTTTATTAATATTTTATTTTAATTATTTTTTATTTACTTATATTTTTTTATTATGAATTCGGTTTGTCCGAATTCTTGGAAACTGTTTTTTTCTTCATTTCATATTTTTTTATTGTTTTTAATTTATCTTTCCACTTGAATTAGAAAAAAATATAAAATAATAAGTATAATAACTAATTTAATTTTAAGTTGATCACCATATATTATTAATCTCACAGCCACCTATCTTTTTTTTTTATCGTGCACGTAGTAATTCCATGAAAACCATTGACCACCACCTCCACGAGGATAGCCACCTTTTTCTAATTACTTTCTAACATTATCTGTTTTCTCGTCAACGATTACGCAGTACTGGGAGAAACAGTTGGAGCCTATACTCTTATAATATCCTTTTTCCCACTAATTATAATTCTCAGATAAGTCTTTTATGATACTTGTATGGAATCATGCTATTGCCCCAAAAATAGCATATTATATATGCTCTCAATCTTGAGACTGTACTGAACCAGTAGAAGCACAGAGAGGCCATGCTAGTGATTTGTATATGTTGTGCAATAATCTTTTAATCATTATATATTAACATCTTCCCAGATGGTAGATTGTTATGATATGTACTTTCCTTGCCCGTTGGCCAAAATTAAGGATATGTATTCAAGCAAAGAAACCCACCCACAACAAGCTAAGGTGATTAAACCATATATAGAGTTTTAATTGTGTGTAGACTTGAAGGAACGACAAGATATCGTGTCAAACCTTGAGAATGAAATTTCCATGAAGCACACTTCCCCGCGTACAGCACATTTTTAAATTTTTTTTTTTTTTATGATGGCCAAAGTTAGACATTGAAGCTGGGAACATTATAATGCACGAGTTGCACATGGATAAATTATTATTAACGGGGAAGAGTTGAGTCAGTTCAAACCTATATTTGTTAGGACCACCCAAAGCAAAAGTTGATCCCAATCCCCCTTGGTTTGGATCATGATCCACGTTGACACACACACACACAAGCAAAACAAGAAGAGCTTGTTAAAGGCTATACAACACAGCAATGACCCAATCAAAACAACCCTAATTTGTTTCCTAACCAACACGAATATTCTATCTAACTTCTCCCCCACTTTCTTTGAACTCATCCACTATTTATATTACCCACACCATCACTCTCATTTTCCCATCATCGTCCTCCCCTCTCTCTCTGCATTGTTTTCTCTGTATCAGTTTCTCAAAATACAAAAACAAAAAACCCAAACAAACTAAGCCATGCAAGTTTCTTTTCCTTTGATTCACAAGCTGAATCACCACCTCCAAGCGTCTCTCATCTCTCTTCAGAAGCAAAACCCTTCTTTTGTCTCAGCTTCCATTTACACTCTCTGGCTCTGCAAATGGTGCGCTCTTGTTCTCGCATTCATCGCCACCTTCCGCGCCGTCACCAACATTCTCATCCTCAGGTTCCGACAAAACGCGCCTTCTCTCTCTTCCATCCCTCTTCTCGACGACGACGATGATTTCAGCGATACCGATGATGAAGAAGAAGACGACGAAACGACGTCGCCTTTATCGTCGTCGTCGGATTTGGAAGACGAAGACAAAGACGACTCAGTTGAAGACAGAAATGGAGAGTGTTTCCGATTAAGAGGCTCCGGCAACGGTGACGGCAGATTCCTACGGCGTCGCAGCATCGGTGATCTCTTCTCTCTCGCGGAGATTGCCAACAGCAAGAGCGTCGTGAAGCTTTGGGATAGTATAGGGTTAGGGCTTGGGTTTGGTTTTGATAATTCTAATTCATCAGGAGTCGTTTCGGTTTACGACGACAATGGCCATGAGGATCGGAGTATTTGTCCTGTTGCCACCGGGAAACCGCCGGCTTCGGCGTTGTCTTGTGCCTCACCGGCGTTGGTGGTTTCCGCCAGGGAGAGCTCGTCGGGGAATTTGGCGGTGCGGATTTGGGACCCACGACTCCGGCGACGGATGCCGGCCGTGATTGCGGAGTGGGGGCCCACCGTGGGAAATGCCATCGGAGATGACGACCGTTACGGGCTGACGGTTGGTGACATGAGGAATGTGAGGTCGCCGTTGGAAAACGTAACGTTAACGGAATCTCTTGTGGACACGTGGTGGCCTAACTCCTTCTTGCTCAAACTTTGACCAGGACAAAACAAACAAGACAGGGAATAAGGCACTGTGGAAGAATTGTCTATAAAAAAAAAAAGAATCTGTAAGGAATTAAATTTATTTATTTTACTTCGAATTTGTAAATTGTGAATAATTAAATATAATAAATTACACAATTAGTTAACTCTCTTATTCATATATGCAGCTCTCTTATTTGGCAGCTGACTTTTTTTTTAACTAAATTTTCAAATTTGTCTCTTATTAATATTTTGGTTCCTTTTCCATTTTCACCTCTCTTGAGCCAAAAGTTCTATCAACAGTATAACCAACAACATTCATATTTTCGTCAAATATAGAAATAATAATGATCTAAAAGGCATAACTCATTTCCTTTGATAATAAATGAGGAAAGTCAAATGAAACTTTTAAATGATATTAATTTATTCCATAAATATTAGTTAGAGCCCGAATTGAAAATTTAGCCTTCTTTTTATTTACTTGTCCTTTTTATTGTTGTACCAACTCATATTGTCATTATCCGGGGATCATATCACACACTTCTAATGATGAATGATTAGAGTGGTATTTAGTGAAAAACTTAAGGAATATAAACACAATTTTTTCAATAATATTACAATTAAATAAAGTAATTCACCGTTAACCGTTTAAGTGACTAGCAAACATAATTAAAACTTCATAGGTATTGTAATTATTTAAAAGCATCGGTATTGTAAAATAACATGAAAATTATTTAAAAATATAATATGGCCCATTTATCCTAAACCGTATTTTTAAAAGATTTAATTTAGATACACTAATTATGTAAATTTTTTTATTATTTAATTAAATATTTTTATATGTATGACTTTTGGATGATATATATGTATGAGGTTCTTGGTTAAAACTTCATTGCAACTAGACCAATATAATTTTTAAAGTATCAAAAAATATGCATGACTTTTGAAATAATACAGTGAAAGTTAAATTTAAGTGGAAAAAAAATATGCTAATTGTCTATCAAAATTAAACTTATTTTTAAATGATAGTGATTGTATTATTGTTATTATGAGGATATTTGAACTTATTATTGTTATTATTGTTATTTGGAATTAGTACAAGTTACCAACATTTACAACCATTTTTGGGTAGTAGTTGACATATATATAGAAGTGTGATCATCTTAATTCTGTTCAAAAAATAGTCTTTTGATCATATAAATTGAGTAAATTATTGTTTGGAATCCGTATTTATTGATAAAACTTCCTAACATTTGGGTTTTGGCCTTGGCCGAGAACAGATCTTCATATTCTTGGGTGAATATTCTGAATTCGAAACCCATGAAAAGAAGAGAAGAAGGAAAAAAAAAACATAGAATTATTTTTTTTTCAGAATTTCAACCAAAAAAAAACTTCCTGAAATATTTTTCAAGAAAAGAGTTGCTCAAATTATCTAGAGAGATTATATAAGGGCCTGTTTGGAAGTGAGAATTGAGATATAAGCTTTTAAGGCTTTAAAGTTTAAACCATGACGCAGGTGGATGCAAATGATTTACAGGTCTATATATGATGATTGCTTGTCTCGTCTTGAATAACAATGAAATAAAATTAAATGGTTGGCTTCAAGCGTCAGAATAGAAATTACCAGCGTGAAGCTTTACACAAACTAAGACCGTACGCAACTATTTGCTTACGATATCTTATCTTAATACAACAAATTTAACTTTTGTGCTCTTACACATTTTCATCATCAGATAATTTTCCATGGATTATTGGTGTAAACATGGTATACTTTTTTAGCAAAGATTTATTCACTGAACAGTTCAAAAGAGACAGAGAGAGAGAGAGAGAGAGAGAGAGAGAGATTTGAGGATTCTTTACCTATATAAATTAAAAAATTTCTTTAAATACCAAACTCTCATTTTATGAAGAATAACTACCCATATCCATCCCTTTTTTAAACTAGATGAAATCGATTAAATATGAGAAATTTTCAATAACTCAAATTTATAAAAATTGGTTAAAAAGTATTTTGTGAAATAATTTTTAATTTTTAAAAATAAAAACAAAAAACTTGTTTGATTGGTTATTTTTTTCAGATTGATTTTAAAAATAAAAAAATGATATTCAATGGCATATTTATAATTAGTTGATTTCATTAATTGTTACACAAAATAGTTTTAGAAAACATAAAAACAAAAACAATTTCAAACCCCGAGATTTCCCTCTCTTTTTCCTCTTAGTGAAATCGTTGGCCAGGACTAGATTTCCAACTATTTTTATCCTATACAAAATTCGTTAATTGTAAGCAGTTTTCTGACATTTTGTTTTGCAATGACCTCCTTTATTTACAGAGTCTTTTTTTTATTTTCAAGTAACTTGCAGTTGTAAATATATAATTATAATATATACACACACACCCGACGAACAAATTATTCAAGATTGGCAAACTTGCCCATGGTGACGATCATCTTTTGCACAATGTCAATAGCCTGGTTATAAATTATTAATGTGCCATTTTCTTATGCAAAAGGTTTAGAGAAAAGTTCTTTCATTTTATATTATTTGTCAATGTTTGATTGAATGATTTGATATAGTGATAATATAAACGTTGTTATTTATATTATTATTGTATTAAAATTAAACTCTTAAACTTATTAAAAAATTTTTATCTAAAATCCATATATAGTGTATAAAATATCTTAAGCTAAGTGAACTATTTTTTTTAGATATAAAAGTTGAGTAAACTAGTTTAAATATAAACAACATAAAAAATATATATAGAAGAGCATAGCGTTTTACATATAGGCTTATGCCAAAATACCAACTCCAACGGAACCATAAATTCATAAATATTGCAAAATAATATAGAATGAAAGAACTTTTCTCTGAATCCTTTGTATGAAAAAAACGGCACATTAATAGTTTTGAATAAGACTATTGACGCTGTGCAATATATGATTGTTGCATGGCAGGGCAAGCTTGCTAATCTTAAATATTTGTTTGCCAAGTGTGTGTATGTATGTCGGGATTCTGTGAGACAGCGAAAAAGAATATTTATATTGAAAATATTAGATATTGGCAAGTTTATTTACGTTCGGGAAACGTTGGAAGCGTTTTAAAAACAATGATCTTTGAAACCGGTTTGAGTTAGGAGTCGGTTATGTATGGAAGGGTAGGAATTTAATCGCCTTACTAATATCTCTGCGTCGGCTTTGCAGTACAATTGTGCAAATTAATTAATAACCCCTTTTTTAAAAAAATTTTATTCTATTTATAATGAAACTTTAAATAAAAGAAATTCTTTAAAAAAAACTTTGGGAACACCAAACTGTCACAATTCAAGTATCCCAAAATATTAAGTCAACAAGCTGTCACGGCTAAATTAACATTTTTATTTGAATAAGAAATTTACTAAATAAATGAGCAAATTTAAATTGAAAATAAGTATATAAATTACAAATATTTACAAATAAGAGAAAAAGAAGAAAATTATTTTTTTTATTTTTATAAATCAATGAGAACAAATGTAAAAGAAAGCAAAAGCATTTTTAAGGAAAATTTCGAATCATTTTATCTTATTTCAAATGTTAGAAATATCAGGATGTAAGCCAATGGTTAAATTAACTCTTTATCTACAATAACAGAAATTAAATAAAATATTTTGAAATAAAATTATTAGGAAAAAAAACTTATAAATAAAACAAAATGCATAAATAGCATAAAAAAAAACTAGGAAAATTATTTACAAATAAATTAAGTGGTGAAAAGTTAATTTTGAAAAAAAGAATTTTAGAATAATAAGTTAATCATGACTAAAATATTACAAAAGCATAAAAGTTAACAAACCGTGAGTCCAAATTAACTCTATTTTGAAAAGAGCTTTTGAATATCAGTCGTAAATTTAAAATATTAAAACAACAGATTAAATAAAATCTAAGCAATTAACCTCTCTCTTTTTTTTATACAATTCATCAATTAATTAAATATATAAATTCCAATAAAACACTCAAGTACTTATTTTGAATAAAAAATGGATAAAACTTCTCTTTTTAGACAAAATTCTAATTTTAACGGGAACCTATAAAATTAAACACAATTAACTTAAATGAACATATAAACACATAAAATAATTAAACCAAGAAAAATAATTCATAACCCTAATTACACACAAAGCATAATCACATAAAATAAAAACTAAATAAGTAATTCTACAAAGCCTTAAATACACAAGATATGTAAAATAATTAAATTAGAAATGCAAAATATTACAATTACACAATTAATTTTAATCAAAACACAAACACAGAAAGTAATTGAACTAAAAAAAAACATAAGACATAAACATTCTTAATCTAAGCAAGACACTAAAAAAAACATTCATGAATATCATTATATAGTTAATTTAAACAAAACGTATAAACATATAAAATAATTAAACTAAAGAAAGGTCCTAATTTTATTTTTTTAGTCTTTTTCAATTAATAGAAACATTAACATTAAATTCACCCAAAATAATAAAATGAAATTAAATGAAATTGAATTGGATCACTTGTTTTTGTTTCTTTCCTTTTTTGCAATTAATTCACCTAATTTCATTCAAATAAAAATAAAAGAAAATATATTAGAAATTCCTTTTTTTTTATCGAAATATCGAAATTTTTATTACAAACTAAAAAAAACTATTTAGGCCTAAACTAAATCAAAGCCCAAATTCTATTCTAATAAAACAATTCTATCCAAACTAATTTCTTAAACCACTTCTATGTTTTATATTTTTCTAAAAATAATAATAATAATGACAATAATAATTAAAAGAAAGAAGTAAAAACTCCAATATTTACTCGAAACCAAAAGCAACTGAAATTTTCCTTTTTATTGTTAATACTCCAATCCAAACAATTAAATCTTTTAAACTAAAATAAATAAATAAATAAATAAATATTAACTAAACAAACAAATCTAAAATTTAAACTCAAATTAAGTAAACCTCATTTTTTTTTAAGTTTATTTAGGCCGATCAAAATCCAAACTTAACAAATAAAACCCAAAAGATCACAAGATAAAACAAATAATAACTAAGCCAAATGAATTTAAATTCAAATAAACAAATTTAAAATCTAAATAAAACTAACAAAATAAAAATAATAATAATAATAATAAATAAAAACTTAATCTATCACTCACACGGTCACTCCCCCTCACACACACTCACAGCTCCCTTTCACTCTCACCATCACAAGCAACAACACCCACACTAATACCAACTCACACACACACGCACTCAAACAAAACATGCACGCACACAACAAAAAAGAAACCTTCTCTCACACCATACACACAGCACTCTCTGCTTCTCTCACACACGTATACACAAATTTCATTTTCTCCCACACACTCAAGATGGAGACAAAGAGAGAAGGTGAAAGCAGCAAAACAGAAAGGCCTGAGGAGATCAAAGCGTAAGTGAAAAAGGAAGGAGGAGCGGCGCGAGCGAGCAGCGGAAGGCGGCGGCTCGATGCGATCCACGACGGGAGGCAAGACCGTCCGATCCGCGAAGAAGCGAGACCGATCCGGTCGCGGAGGAGAAGCGACGGTGCTCATAGGGTTGAGATCGGAAATGGAAGAAAAGGGGTGAGATCGGGAAGTTGGCGTGAAAGAAGAAGGAACTAGGTGGCGGTGGATCGCGATCTGATCTTTGTGAAGGAAGGAGGAGGAACGGCTGGTGGTGGAGGGTGGTGTCCCGATGCTCGGTCTGATGGCTCATGACGGTGGCGGTCCGAGAGGAAAGCGCTTTGGGAGAAGCGTGATGTGGTGTTGGCTGAGGTGGAGGAAGAGTGATAGGCAAAGTCGGTGTGGGGACCTTCGCCTGACGGACATGGCGAAGGGGAGGAAAGCGGCGGAGGCTCAAGGTGAAGAGGGTGAAGTGGTGCTGAGGTGGTGGCTCGGTGGCCATGGAGCGCGACGCTCGTGGAGGGGGCCGTCGCATGAAGAAGCTTCGAATCTGTGCTGCAGGGGTCTCCTGCTTCTTTCCTTTCCTTCTCTTTTGTATAGTTTGTGTCTTCTTTTTTTTATTATTATTGAAAGAAATGGAATTTAGATTTGATTGTGATTTGAAACTGAAATTTTAGGAGGCTCAAGATGATGGTAGTGATTGATGTGTCCGGGGAGAGAGGGGAAGAGAAGAGCTAGATGACGGCGGTCGATTAAGGGGGTGGAGTGGTGATGGATGGTGGTCACGGCGGCTTTGTTAAGGTGGAGGATGATGATGACCGGCGATGATGATGGTGATTCGAGGGGGCTAAGGGAGAAGGAAGATGGCGGTCATGGTAAGGGGAGTGGTGGTGGTTGAAGGGGGATGATGAGAAATGGACTGGAGGGGGGGTCGCGGCGGTGAAGGGTGGCCGCGGCCCCCTATGTCTTCCTTTCTTCCTTTTTTTTTTTTAAAAAAAAACTGATGATATGATGATGAAATTGCTGATTGTTTCTGAAATTACCTTGTTCTTTTCCTTTTGTTGTTGCTGGAATTATTGATTTCTTTGCAGGTTTCTTTCGGATTCGATCTCTGATTGTTGGATGATTGGTGTATCAGAGGGTTTTTTAATTTTTGAGTGATTGGAAAAAATTATTGGTAATCTGTAGATTTTTTAGTCTCCCCCCTCTCTCATGAATCCTCTCTCAATATGTATACATTCTTTGTTTCTCGGATACTCATAATTCCACCGAAAGAAAATTCAGCATCTTTCCAGTAGTGGAAAGAAACATCATCATGATGTTCTTCCCCTTTTTAATTTTTTCGAAAACTTTCTCTCATTCCCCGGGTTCACATGCTTGTCTCAAGGAAAGGAAAGAAAAGCAAGCATCCGTGACCCCTTTTCCTTTTCTATTTTATTTTTATTTTATTTTGAAATAAATAAATAAAAAAAAGGTTAGAATGGGTTGGGCTTTTTTTTGTTTTTTGTACGAACTGAACATCAAACTCAAAACAAGAAAAATGTAAATAAGAATGGGCTAAACACAAATGGGTTAAATGGAATTTTGGGTATTAAGTTGAAACAATTGGGCTGGAAATAACACAACTGGATTAGACAATACACAATTAGATTAAAATTTTTGTTTTTTTGGTAGTAGGCTAAAAAACTGGGTACAAATAAGAAGCTGAACATTTTTATTTTTTTTTTGGAAATACAAAAACAACTAGCAAATCATTTTTTATTTTCTCAAAAGAAATAATTAACAAAATTGTAATAAAATAAAAATGGTAAATTAGATGTAAATTTTTGGATTTTCTTGTTAAAGACCGGATAAAATTGGGTGTTCACAGTGTATATATATTATTTTATCATATTTAATTTTTTATATAATTATATATTTACATATACAATTTTTTATTAAAAAAATATTGCTCAACCTCTTCAAATAAATGAAACCGTCGCAAAACAAATTGTCAAAATTCTACTTGCAATTGACCGATTTCATATAGGATAAAAATAGCTAGAAATCTACTCCTAGATAATCAATTTCACTAAGTATGCATTGGCTGGAGTATTTCTAAAATACAAGGAACTTTAAAATGCTAGGAAATTACGTTGGTTCAATTAAATTCCCTTCAACCTTAAATTTTTTTGTTTGGATAGATAATTCTATTTTCTTTATTTGTAAAATATTTTGTTTAGGTGAAGTAATTATATTACTTTTATTTTAACATATACTATCTGAAAAAAATAATATATATGTTTAAAAAATAATTTTTTATTAGTAATCAAAATTCTACTGATCTAAAATCAATTATAATGAGTTTATATTTCATAAATTATCTTAAATTTGGATTATAAATTTTAATTGTTATAAAAATAAAATAAAATGATACATAAATAAAATGATATATATATATTCATGTAATATAAACTGAATATTAAAAAATTTAAAATGCAACAAAATGGATTAAAAATAGCATTAAACAAAAATCTCATAAATATAAAAAAATTAAAATGGAATATAATAAAGTGAGACTTACAAAAATAAGAAAAGTATATATTTGTACATGTAAGAATTTCAAAAATTCCTTCTCTATAGATGGAACTTAAAATCTTTTATTTCAGGTAGATAAAGTCCCTCTTTAAAATTAAATTTCTTAAATTCTGTAATTTTTTCAAAGTAAATATCTAAATGAGATATTTTATCATGATGAATTTTAAATCTTTCCAAAAATTATATTAACCCTTATAGTTGCTCCATCCAAATGCACATTAGGAGAAGAAAAAAGGGGACATCTAGTTTTTTCAATCGATTTCTATGTATTTCAATCATTGAAAATCTACTCATATTTAACTATTTTCACCTAAAAAAAAATGGATATGGGAATTAATCTTGACAAAAAAAGAGTTTGGTATTTAAAGAAATTTTTAAATTTATATAGATAAAAAGCCTAAATTTATTTACATTATTATTTAATCAAATCTATAATCTATAATGTATAATCTATAATCTATACTACTAATATTCTAGACTCTTATGAGGAAAAATTTTTCAAGTGTCATAATGAGAATGATTTAAGGAACACGATTTTTAAGTAGTTAATAATTTCTTGAAAAAATAAAATTACAATTATTATATATTATTATAACATTACTGATAATCATCAGTATTTAATAGTAGGATTGTACTATAAAAATTAAATATTTTTAAAACTTATTAGTATTTAATTAATTCTATAATCTATATATCATTCCCTCCATTTCATATTAATAGTCGTTCTTGGAAAACTATACAATTTGATACATTAAAAAATGAATATATCTGGCTATAAGTTATTTTTTGTAGACCTTTCTATCCCAAGTTTAGAATTAGTTGAGAGTTTAATATTGTTATAAAAAAAATTTGTTTTCTATATATCTTTCTATCCCAAGTTTATTACTAAAGAATTTATCTTTAATTAAAATTAAAAAGTTACTTAATTCAAATATTGAATGTCTTTGAAAGAGTTTAAGTCTATATTATACCTAAATGATTCTCCATCAATTAATTTTAAAATCATCTCTTAGCTTAAGAGCCATAATATGATAGAGAATAATTATCTGATGATTTTACATAGTACTTATCTTCAATGAACAAAGTTCAGAGGCTAATTTATAATAATATAATGACTCAATAACCACTAAAAAATGAGATTTTTTATTTTTGTATATGATTATGGAGGAGCTAGAAAAAACTTGTAGTTGGAGAATATTTACTAAAATGATGTATAAGAAAATGATTAAAATCATATAAATTAAATTTATTTATTATTTTTATTAATTAGAAAGTATATTTTTATGTTTCAATAAATTAAATATTTTAATTTATTAAAAATATATAAATGACTATGGCTGATTAAAAAAATCATCGAATCAGGGTACTCACAAGGATTACTTGAAAAAAGAGATGAGAGTGGGGACACATTTAATCTTCTCCAGGACGGGGTGGAGTTATCATTAGTTAAATGGGACAGGGCCGAGGAATGATGTCCCTAGCCCATGGAGATTTGCCAATTCCCCATGTATGCGTGTGAGAGTATATACACACACACATACACACAAAAGAAAATCTTATAGCACACATCATTTTTTAGATATATTTATTGAATTTACATTATGTATGTATTTATTTTTAATTTAGATTATGTTATATTAGTGGTATTTACTATCATGCATATTTATATAATATCAAAATACTTTTTATGTTTTTCTCTTTTTAGCATTGTTTTACTAAACCCACTAATACCCCATATGGATTCAAAATCAACGTGGAAAATAAGGAATAAGGACCATGATAGAGATGATGATAGGAGATAAAATTCTAAATAGTGGCAGATATGTTCCTTTTCTTATGGATATCCATTGTCATCCTTATTAATGGTATATAATATTATAAATATATCCAATTATTCTATTTTATTATTTATCAATTTCAACTATCGAAACATGCAAAATTTTCATAAACTAGGCTTTTATTGTTAGTTAAAGGTTGTCTGCTGAGATTTTTTCAATCTTATAAATATGATATTCAAAATAAAATATAAAATAGAATGACTTATTTTAGGTCCATATTCATTTATATTTTATTTATTTAATTATTTAACTGTTAACTTATTTTCAAAATAAATTTGTATAATCAATTTTCTATAAAATGTATTTAAAGAAATTATTATTTATTTTTTATAATGATCAATAAACTATTTTTTATTTTCATCATGTGCATTGCATAATTCAAATGACTACTTTTTTTATATATATGACTTTTAAAGTAGTAAGATAAGAGTTATATTTAATTTTGTTAATGTGATAATATGTAATTAAATAATTATGTAAATAAATTTTATACTATTAATGTATCAAAATTAAATTCTAATACAACTATATTTTGTAAATTTTTGTTCTATGACTTTTAGTTCATTTTGAAACCTCGATTATCATGACGTCAGACGGAAGCCCAGCTTTATCATAGATAATTATCATCATTTATAAATTTAAGTGCTGATCCTTGACAACCAAGCAAAATCTTACGCAGTACACTAAAATATGGATCGTGTTCATACTTGATATTGGTTTAGCTCCAAGCAGCTGGGTTCTGTTCACAGTTTTCAAAACTATGCGTAGCTTTTGAGTTTCAGAAATCACAAGAAGCGACGTTTAACGGCAATGTTCTGCCATTTATGAGCCAACTATGTGATATATGAACATGTCTTAACCCCATCGACCATAATCGTGTCTTAAGTATTCAGCTATTATTTAGTATGTGAAGAAGCATTTTTGGTAATTGATACATTTTTACCGTGGATCACACAATCTGGCACATATTTGATATTGAATGTAGTGTCAAACATCTATCATATTATACAGCACCTAACCAAGGATATAATTACGCATGTTAAGATGAGGAAGGCGGGATTGTTACGTTTGACTGCAATTGTTGCGTTGAATTTGACTATATAAATTAAGAAAAAGATATTTTCTTCTAGGTAGCTTCCTTAATCCTTGAATGGTAAGATTCTTCCATGCAAACGACCTTTGAAGGGCTAAATCATCCTAAAGGATCAATTCGTTTACTCTAGTTATTGTGTAATGAGTGGGGTCAATAGGCCTTTTTTCTTTTCTATTTTTATTTTTTCCTCCGATAGTTCAATGACAAAGGCTCCAAATTCTGCAGGGTAGAGGAGCAAAACATTTGAGCATAGCTGTTTCTTTATCTGCATGGCACTATTCTGAATCCAGGATTTTGTAGTCTCTTCTCCCCATCTGGTAGTATTTATCAGGAATCACTCACTTAATAAGAATTTTGTACTGCTTGAAACTAACACATCCATACAACATTCAAACTTACAGCGTTTTTTTTTTTGTGAAAAAGAAATACTGGCTGCGATTTCAGTCAAACATCGACTTGAGCGTTTGCAAACTTCGTTCAACTGTATATTCTCTTGTTGCCTCAAAGGTCCAAAGGTTTGGCCCAGTTTAATTTAATATTATCTTATCTCAAAAGCTTTGTGTCTAAATATCTTGTCTTCCCCTTCAACCATTAATATACAAGCGGGGTAAAATTTAAAAATTTAATAAAAATTTTGTTACTAATTTGCAAGCTTAGCGATCCGAATTAAAAGCTTTTAAATGCATCCTGGCTCAACTTAGGTGGCTTATATCAGTAAAGAATGGGAAAAAGATAACCAATTGCAACTATAATCAAATGTTAAATATCAGAAACTGACCAATTGAAAACAAGAAGTTATGGTTTAATAAATATGGTGAGATAAGCAAGGAGTTGACTTTTGCTTTTGCAGGTTACAATCTTTTCATGTATTGGAACATGTTGACAAATATGCCAAAACTGTCGGTGATCCAAGAAACCATAGTAGCATAGTCTTTTTTCTTTTGCATTGACGGACTAAAATGCTTGAATGCGTAGATTGAATAGTTATACTTACAAACAATTGACCAAATGAATTTGCTGTAGAAAAATTCTTAAGTATTCTCTAAGATAAAATATTTATTTTACTCTATTTATTAATTGACAAGTCAGTAATTATATTAAAAATATAAAAAAATGAGAGATAATAATAACCCATAAAATTCACATGTCAATTAATAAATTGATCAGAATAAAAGTTTTCTTTTACTTTTGATGCACATAAATATTTGTTAGTTGTATAACCCCATGTGAAAATCCCACACCCTTGGAAATCGATAATATATAGAAGACCTAAGATTACAGATTAATAGCTTATTATTTAATGATGAGAAAGAAACATGGATGGGAAACATAATCCAACGAGGAAAGTGAAATTACAGTATTCAAAAACAAAAAAAAAAAAATCAAATTTAAGAACATTTTTCTTCCTATGTCCAGAAAGAATGAATGAAATCTCCTCTAATTCACATTGATTTGATCGTAACCCATTGTCAAAGCTGATCAAATCCAAAACACAACTAATATAACAAAATTTACAAAAGAAATATGAAAAAAGAGACCAAAGGATTAGACCCACGAAAATCAATTGGTGTCAATATTCAGGAAGTTCTTTAATGAATTCCAGCCCAGAAGGAGATATCAAGCTACCCAAAATCCCATATGGCGAATCAGAATCTTTAAACATCACTGATCGAGATGAGCAAAAGAAATCAGAGGGATTTGGAGTGAACAGTGGCATATCAGCAAAACCAAGAATGAAGGGACTATATTGAACACCTGCAACCCCTTTAACACCAGCCTCATCATCATCACCGTCCCTCCTAAGAGCCGAGCTAGTTTCATCAACATCACAAGCACCACTTTTCTTCCACTGCATCTGCATACTACTGTTGTTGGAGCCATCAGACAAAGATGATGACCCAAGATTCTCAGAGGCCTCATGGTGTGTCTGATGATGATGAGCCTGTGATGAAGTGGTTGCTGCCACGTGTTCTTTGGAACTTGTTGACTTGCCGGTGAGTCTTTGAACAAGAGCCATGAAATCTTGGGGCTTGGTGTGTATAACCTTTGGTGATTGTGTGTAAATGATGATGGGTTTTCTTTGTTGTTGCTTGTGGGGTCTTGAGTCTGC
The DNA here is from genome assembly GCA_031216125.1 of Dalbergia cochinchinensis. Taxonomy (NCBI): domain Eukaryota; kingdom Viridiplantae; phylum Streptophyta; class Magnoliopsida; order Fabales; family Fabaceae; genus Dalbergia; species Dalbergia cochinchinensis. Next base: position 62,935,671 of record CM062369.1, read on the forward strand.
ATCTGCAACAACAACAGATGTTGAAGAAACTGAAGGCTTCCGAATCAAATGAGAGTCTTTGTTGATCATCAACGGTGAAGGACGTGGACCGATGATGGTGTTCTTTGTTGATTGCTCATGAAAACCATGGCAATTTGCTTCAGGCCTCATCTCGTATCTCAACGAAGTTAATTATACCCCAATCTAAAAGCTATATATGAAACTGTTTGATATGAAAAAGAAAGAGAGTAAAAAATAAAAAGGCTAAAGGTGAATTGGGAAGAGATTGAAGGGGATATATATAAATTGAGAATTAAGAAGGAAAACTTTTAGCCAACGATTCTGACCGTTGACACTTGAACTACTTGGCAATATTAAATACAGATAATACTTCGATTTATTAGTTGTGTCTTTTGATTTGATTGCTCGAGTTTGAACCTTCAGTAGTGTGTGAAGCATTAATTTTACTAAATATGCCAAGTAGCGTGAGAGGAAAAATTAAACTGACCGAAGATACGTACGACACAAGAAAAATTGTTTGATTTCAACCAAAAGTTAAACAAGCAAAATCGAGGAAGATGATTAATATAATTATTCCAATTTGGTTGTTTGTTCAATTGTTTCATTTGTTTGTATGTATGTTACACCTTTTAATTAGCCTCCGTAGTTGTAACTATTAGCCGCCTAATGATATCAGACGCCGCAAAACTTTTCACCACCTTCATTTTTTCAGTTTCTATTATGGGGATGGAATGGAATGATCATTGCCGTGTTTGTGTGTTTGTGTTCCCACGTTCGTTTTTTTTATGTCTCCTTTTGGTGTGCCTGTTGAATATATATTAAGATATAAAATTATAATATTGATGGCGTTTTGTGTATGCGTCTATTCAATGAATAGTTTGCTTTTCTTTAGTTTTCTTTTTTGAATCTATGATCTCTCTTACTCTGTTCCTCTTCAACTACTGATCCAGCTACGAATAACATAAGTTTGAATTATAGCATTCTCAACTGTCTCCACTACAAAAGTACTTAATTATAAGGTTATTTTAAAAGATCCACAATTTCTTGGAAGCTGGCATCTGTGTTACTGTTAATCGTTGATTTTATTTAAAATAAATACAAGGAGATTATTTGAGTTCATATTTAGAGACGAGAGAAGAGTAATATTAATTATATATAGATTATGGCATTAAAATGCAGATTTTTAATTGAGAAAATAACACGGCATTTGATAGATGAGGCCCCGCTTTTTGTCACATTACTTTCTTTTAAGAGTTATGTTATTTGTATTTATTATATATAAGACATCGTGTCGACTCAATCTCATCTATCCTTGGATGAGGCGTGAACCCTCATTTAACTAGGATCCACATCAAACTCAATAATGAATAAAATATAAGTCGATATAATGTCCTAGTACAAATAACATTTTTCTTCTCTTAAATATAGTCTATTCTTACTATCCAATTGTAGATTAATCCATGTATAAATAATATTACTCATTTGCAAATAGGTTGAATTACTATCTTTGTTTAACACAAACTATTCGGGGAGCAATCTCCTCCATTGAAGGCTCAACCCGTCGCAGTTGAAGTTCCAGCTTTGACTCTAAATTATAAGATCATCAAAAAGGGTTAAGAATAATGCGACAGCATTGCAGTCAATATCTCAAAAGTCAATGCCCCTTAATTTTCTAGTGTAATCAAGTTTTCTAAGGCCCATACATTGCAAATTGAAAGCAACGCCGAAGTGAATAATTGACAAAAACTTTAAATGTTACGAGGACGAAGGAAGAGGAGAAAAGGATGGGATAGCGGCTAGAAAATGTTGCAAGAGCCAAAAAGCAGATTTTTTAGAAAAGAAAGAAAAATATAATATATATTAGTATATCCTTGTGCCGCGTTGACCGGTGGTGGGTTCTGTGGCTCAGCTGGCGCAGCCACGAATTGGAGGATATTTTTTTTTTCTTCGTACAAACTTGATCCTTGTGGGCTTTCAATACTACTTTTTGGTCAAATCCTTAATACAAGTGTATCAAACTGATGCTTAATTACTTTGGAATATCCAAGAACTGTGTACATTGGTTCGTCCTCCTTAATCAGTGCAATATAGATTTTTTGGTTCAAATAAAAGAAAGTTTGTGAGCATATTGATACATTTTTTTGACAAAAAAAAATGGAATTGTTTTTTTATAATGATACCAAATGTCATTGTTCAAACTTTGGAGTCGTCGTTTTGGCGAGGGTTTTTACTTTCTGCCACTCCGACCCAAAATACGTTAGCAAATTTCTATAACCAAAAATAAAAAAAACCTACTACTAAGCAAATTTAGAGTAAATTATAATATTAAAGTGGTATGTATAATTATAATCTTATGTGAAAATATGCAAAATAATTTCAGGTTATGACGGAGATGAAAATTTTCTTTTTGTGATACTCGTTTTCTTAGGTATTTTTAGACCAAGTTAAATGTCTTATTATATTTCATTTATAATTTGACACATCAATTATCTCATTGTTGTTTTTCACTTTAATTCCATTTTTAATGAAATATTGAGGTGTCAAATTGTGGATTGAGCAGAAGATCTTTTGTTTCCTATAGAGATGATTGACTTATTTTTGGGGTTACAGCGCCTTTGGATTCAAATTTCTCATGGCTTAGTTTTCATTCAAGGTAGAAACATTTTTTTTTTTTGGTCCTGAGGTAGAAACAATTTTGAACAAAAATGGAATGTTTTAGGTTGTATTCATTTCATGAAATAAGATTTGACAAATACTTTTTGTTTTGATTAAGGGTCTATTTGAATAGTATAATTTATATATATTTTTTTAATTTTCTAGAAATCAAAAGTTATATTTTTACTTGTTATTTTGACTAAACAACTTATCACTTCTCTAAAAGTTATTTTTAATACTTTTTAAGAAGTTAAAAATCTAACTTCATTCTTAAGAAATAATTTCTAAAATACTAAAAATAAATATTTTTATTATATATTTTAATATAAAATAACTTATTTATAAATTAATTTTTAAAATTTATTTTTCTATAAATACTTAAATAAATTATTTATCTAAATGGGACCTAACTAAAGTATGATACAACACTTATTCTCATTTTTAGGCCATAAAACTTGAGACTTTTTTGGTCATGCTTTTGGTTGGTGGGTTAAACGCAGAACCGACTAAGAGTTTTTAGGCTGCGGTCTTACCCATGTTAGAAAAATATTGGGTTCGCCCGTCACGCTACTTCTAGGAAGGTGGCGGTGGCTGAGGTCCAACAGCATTGATAAAAACGTAATGAGCAGCTATGCATATACCATTCACCCACCACAAGAAATATGAGCTAAAATAATATTTACTTTTTAGAATATATAAAAAATATTATTTTTTATATCTAAAAAATATTATCTTCTCTATTTAAAAATATTATTTTAAATAATTGACCACACTTATTATAACAATTCTATAAAAAATAATGCATTAGCTTAAAAACGTACCATTTTATTAACACATACTTTCCTTGACAATTAACCATATATGATATAGCAACTTCAAAAAGTGATACCTTAGCTTAAAAAATCTAACATTTACTATATCAAAAGCAACACATTTAAAAAAAGTATTACTTATATATGCATATACAACACCTTTTATATGTACCTAAAACTAAATATTCTTTTAGGTATAAATTTCTTACGGTGAACACACATGTAATTTCATTTCAATATTATTGATAAAAAATAGTTTTTTTTTTCATTTTTAACAAAATAATATTGAGTACAGGCTACCCCCATTGCCCCTGACATGGCATCAACCGTCCATGTCTGCCACTTAGCCAGATTAGGCCTTCTGCGAGAGTGGCAGAAGTTTACTATTTACTTGACAATAAAGGAGGATAAACACCAAGTCAAGTTACTAGCAAAGAAAATTTAAGCCTTAAAAAAAAACTAGTTTAAGTTTGAGCATGTACAATTCTTTACAATGTCTCATATAATGGTATAATTATTACAATAATTAATTAAGATTTTTTAAATTACAGTAAATTAAGATTATAAACAAATTTTGAAATATGTAACTCATTATGTTCATTTAGTAAAACTTTTTTAGTGTTATTGAATAAAATCAAAACCTCACTTATGGTTTTTTCATCCTTTTCCATTTTGATGTCGATTGCAAGTTTTGCGATCATTTCTCAAATATTTAAAATTTCTTTGATGGATGGTATACCATTGCTTTTAATTTGCTCTAATTCATTGAAGGTTTGCCATATCAATTTTGTGATGGTTAAAACCTATAAGAGTGATAGTTGAGAAAATACGAATGAGTTACAAAACAGAAGTAACTAATGGATGAAAGCAAGAGTCGTGATTTGCTCCCACGTTAAGAACCCAAATCTTTAACACCTGGACTAATACATGCTAATTAAATACTTTAAGTCATGTGCTTAACAAGAAAAAAAAATGAATAACATAACTGAAGGTCAATTAGGTTTGATTGTATTTATTGGATCCGACTGGGGTAGACTAAAATTTTGAGTCGGTACTTGTCAGTGACTATTCATCTGCAGATCATATTTATAAGTATTAACAAAGTTTTTTTCCCCCCGACTTATTATGACATATATTCTAACCTCAAAATAAGACAACTTTTCATTTTCTAAACTTTTTATAGCTAAGCATTGAGTAAATCTAAGTTTTAGTCCATGAAATATTTATGTTTTTACACTTTAGTACTTAAAAGATTAATTACATATACTTAAATCCCAAAAGATCTGAGTTATAATACTTGGGTTTCCAAAAATTTAATACATTCACTTAGTCCTCAAAAAATTTTGTGTCAAAATACTTCGGTCCAAATATATGCAATTAATTTTTTTTCTTTAGATTAAAGTGTTATAAAGTGCATCCAATCAAATTTTTGAGGATTGAAATGCTATAGTATAAATTTTTAAGGGACTCAAGTGTGTAATAAATCTTTAGAGGACTAAAATGCTGAAATGCAAGTATTTGAGGGATCGAATTCAAACCGTAGATTCACTCGTTAAACATTTAAAAGAATTTCTTCGCAAGTGGCCGGTTTGCTCCATATCCATACCGATTCCCTAGTGATGACTCTTTCTTTTGTTTTATCAGGAAGTGAGTCCCTCGAAATCTGCTTGATAAGTTGATAATAAAAGAGACGCGGATGAGTTGGGGTCTAACTCATTTTAGCAAAAGGATTAAAACGAAAAAACAAATTAAACCAAATGCTAAAATCAAATAAGCCAACCAAATGATCGCCATTAAAGTTAAAACGGAAATAATAAACTGATATTATCTGATTTGTTAAACGGGGTCAATGGAAGACAAAAGGTTGTTTTGACGTACACCTTTTAACAGAAAGGTACTGTCTGCTGGTTTTTTTTAATAGCAAATTAGGATGAAGTTGCACCAAGTTCACTTCCAAGGCAAACATTACAATATTTAAGTTATTTGGAGTGCCTGACATGGAAGAGCTCAAGGCGGGAGCAGGGAGAGAGAGAGGTGCGTAATAAACAAGACTCCGCATGCAAAACTACAAACCCCCCACATTGTTCTCATTGTGATCGTGAACCAAACGGTCATACACACCCCATTCTATGAACCTCGACCACCCAGTAATGTGCTGCTATAGTGTTCCAGACCCATGCCCCCATCAGTTTGTAATAAAAAAATTGGGCATAGCCTGAGTTATAGGATCATGCGCATAACCAACCAACCGCACGCGCACTCGCACCACGAAGGTGTTCTGTTCCTCTCTTGGATTCTGCTGTGAAGCCATCATGTTTCCCCCCATCATATGCTTCACACTCCATGTATATAATATTCATGTATGTATGGTTGGGGCGTTTGTTCATATGCCCTGAATGCATTCGGCCCAGTAAGCTTAAAGAACATTGTATAATGGCTCAGAGAACATCACAGGGTCACTCATCACTAATATTTAATATCAGTGTTGTTTACATAAGGAGTGTTGTTTAATATTCTACAAACTGTTCACCAAAATTAAAATGCCAAGTTATAGAGAACCAGCTGGGTCGTAGCTCATGCCAATATGTTGCCAGCCATTCAAAGCCTGCAATATTGCCACTATGCGCTAGATTTCTTGTATTCTCCCACCAAATTACAACGGAGACCTATTTATAATGTTGCATAATAAATTGAGACTAATTAATAGCGAAAAATCCCGTTCTTTCGTTGGTACATGAAATGTTTTTCTAATTAGAGTTATATAATAATAACTATGAGACAAGTTCACTTCAAGAGATAGGAAATAAATTAAATCAAATGAACTAATAAGTAGTCACAAGTGGCTAATCATTTTAGTAATTTGTAAAGAGATATTCGCATGAAAAGTCTTTATCACTCATAATTCAAGATTGATCGGCAACTTTTTTTTTTATTCAAATTACGGAGTCCGTGACATTAAACTTTTAGTCTTTGTACAATCCACATTCTCCTAAGATATATAAAATACCTGATCGTGCTAGATTTCTTGCAATCTTCCGCCAAATTACAATCAAATCGTAATTTATAAATTGCATAATAAATTAAGAAAGATTTATGACAAAAAACTTTCTTCTTAGTAGTTGAGCTCATAATCTAATGACTATAGTTGTCTTTTACATTTTTGAGTAGAAGATTCTATGCTTGAAGCTCCCCTTTTTTCCTCCACTTTTCTAAAAAAGATTTCTAAGTGTGATGCATTTGTAAAAAAACACTTCTTCCTTTTATTTTAGCACAAAAAATCATATTCTAATTAGAGCCGCGTAATAACTATGAAACATATTGTTTTCTTCCAGCAAAAGGAAATTAAAAGAAAAGGACAATTTTTCGGTTAAAATATTCAACTGAAGTGATGAGTCATTAATCATTGTACTAAATTACAAAGATCACATTAAAGAAGTCTTTGTTATTGATAATTTGATATTGATCCGCCACTTATATTTATATATATATGGGATCGAAAACATTTTTGTCTTCCCAGATTCACCCAAAACATACATTTTTTAAGTTATTGGTCCATAACTAGAAAGTATTTTTATCCTGTAGCGTGCGGAATGTGACAATAACATATTCTTTAATTGCTTGAGCCTTCCAATGCCATTAAGCAAAATCATATTTGACTCCAAATGTAAATGCTGTCAATAAATATTTTTAATAAAAAATGGTAATTGATTTAAAATATTGCAGGAAAAAAAGCTAAGCAAATTAACTATTTAATTGATCTCGAGTTGATTCGTACACTGAAGAGGAATCAATAAAACATACTTGCAGCCACATCTCACTGGAAGGAAATGTATTTACACTATCGTTGCTTTGCACAAGTTGTAATTATCTTTTTTGTCCTTTTTGTTTGATTGATCAAGAGACATCATTTTCCTTGATCTTTGTACCCGAGGGAAGCAGTGTCCTGATCACTCCCGAATTCCCTCGCTTCTTCGTACACAATGCACATGCACCAATCAATTTGGAATTTCTATTATCATGTTTCATCTGAGACAGCTATGCAACTGTAGTTTAGTCAAATAAACCATCCATAATGTATCACAAAAAGCTCCTGCTTCGTCATTATCCCACTTATGTTAACTAACATTATATTAATGACTTGATAAAATGCTTCCCTGTACAGCTAACTAAGCCACTTTATGAATGTGTTTCCACCTGTGATCCATGTCAGCCAGTTTGGGTTCTTCTAGGAAGCGTTGAGTAATAATGCAGCCTAGGAGCTATTCTTAAAACTGAAGAACGTGTAATCATGAGAATACAGCTACACTATACTAGTTGGACCAAAGAACAAGAGAAACATGCATGCTCAAGGCAACTTTGTGTTTAGTAATAGCAACTAGTAGGGAGTCATGAGCATGAATAATCCGCTTGTTGGCACTTGAAAATTCATGGTTTCTTACACTTTTTTTATATTTAAAATTGCATGCCATGTTTCATGTCATTATCAGAATAGTAGACTAACTGTGTCTTCAATCAACAAGCACAAAAAAAAACGAGATGCAACATTTTTCACTCAACATGTAAAGATTTAGGCCAATCACACTAATGTAGAACAACCATTATCCTTAAAAAATTTGGGATTTTCTTATCTTCGCAATGCATCTTTCATGTCTGGTAAGAAAAAAAATTATGGTTCTGACTTCTGAGAATGAGAAAGAGATGGATGACCTAATAAGGAGGGGAGAGGGTCCATCCTAGGGCTGTCATATCTTGCTATCCTTTCCCGAAGAATTGACCACTGTATTAATAAAAAATGGGAAGTGAAAACCAAAAGAGAAGAACATTTTGCCTTTAAAATGTAGGGGACCCCTAACACATTACATTCAGACATGTTATTTTGGCTTAAGAAACAGAGTTGTGCTATGTAGGAAGACCAAAACGGCAAATTTAGAGGTTGGCCCCCCACACTGGTCTGCCAAAGTACATGGCCTTAGGAGTTCTTGGGGGTGGGGCGACCAAGCAAAACAGGGGAAGAAGCTAAGACGATACTTGAGCAAAAATTGTCTCTCATCCTGGTACTCGTGCAGTGTGCAGGAGTTATATCCCTTCCTACATCAGTTTGCTGAAAATTCTGAAGCCTGAGCCCGAGAATTTGGTCCTTACAACCTACAATTAACAATATGACAACCCCATTGCATTGAGTGCACTACCTATGCCTAGCCTTTTCCTTCATAGCCATCTACGAAAAATGAAAATGAAATACTCTCCCTCCCCTGTGCCTGTGGCGCCCTCACAACACAAGCCAGAGGAAACGAACTCATGAAGGACATTAATTAACGTCAAAATGCAAAAGGACAGCCTGGAGGGAAGGTCAGCACAAATTTGGGTCGTGGATAGAATAACATCGAGCATTGAGACCCCTGATATTGATCGCTGACATGAGTGGTAGTACTACTCTTACACTTAATTATTAGTGTCTTGCTTTTATAATTTTATTCTTTCCTTTGTGAATGGTGGGGATATTTTTTAGAGCTTGCCTCAATTAGTAACAGAAATTCATATTCAGTGAGGACTGGGGGGAAAAGTCATTCTGATTTCTTTTGCAATAAATATGTACCTTTAAATAGTTTTTGATTGAATAATATATACATATACCAAATTCACAAATTTTTTATTTATAATTTATAATTAATATTAAATTATTTAAAATCTGTCATTCTTAAATTAAAAAGGCAATTAGATTATATGTAGGTTATTAGTACACATTTTTACAATATCAAATCATTTAAGAAAACCTTTAACCTTAATGGATTGCCAAATATCAGTCTGTTACAACATTATTTAGTTTGTCACAAAATACAAATCTAAACCGTTATGCTTATAGGGCAACTACCAAACCCCCCAGAATTATCGGGAAGCTACAGATTGACAATTCATATACGAGGAATTCCACACATACAAGAATATTATTTCACGAGATTCAATACCGCAACTACCAAGTGACACGGCTGTCGTTCTACATAGCTAGTTGCCCGATTCCTACAAATCAATGGATGAGACTTGGACAAATTTATTTTTCTCCCCTTTTCTTGTGTCATAGGCAAACAGACTGTAAAAATAGTTACATTCCTTTTTTCATGTGAACACCTTTTAATTCGGAGTAAACTCTGCTTTATTATTTTTTTCAATTTTTTGGTCATAAAAAATTTAGGAAAAAAGGACAAAGAAAGTGTTCAAGTGCAGAAAGTAGATACAAGTCAACCATGACTCCACTCGCCCTATTCCTTGGATTTTTTTTTTTCATATTTAATTTGATGCACATATATTTTTATGCAATACATTATATTTAGAGTTTAATATAACTGGTATTTTAATTTGGGCGAATTTTTCACTCAACTTAGATTTTACTTTTAAAAAAATATAAATGTCTTCGACTCGTCTTCATCATCACAAAAAACAAAAGAGGATAATTTTAAAAAATAATAACAGATAGGTGATCCAAATCATTCTTTCAGAAACAAGACAACGGTTAGGTATTTAGGATTAGTTTATTAGGATTCTCAATGCTCGTCAAGAAAAGACACAGAATTATTCCTTTTTCCATATATATATATATATAAGCGATGAAGGTCAAAACAAATTGTTAAAAAGCACATCCAAAATTAAAATAAATCTTGGCGCTATTAAAATTTAAGGCCGAGGTTTTGATTGAAAATTGGTTTAGTCCTCTAGAGTTCCTCACAAATACATTTTAATCATCGTATGAAAGGCTGGCATGTCCTCCACTACCAAACTGATTTATAATTCCCTTCATGTAAATTTGTTCATATTTATTTTTAGCCACTCTCACCGAACGAAACGTCAAACATGGAAGCCATTTTCAGGCAACATAAATGCGTTCTGACTGAGGACAGAATGAATAAAATTAACTTCATAAATCATATCCTACGTTAAGCCACGGGCCTGAATGCCCCCATCCCATCCCCTTCCTCACTCGTAGTGGCTTCCTCATAGTGGTAAAACAAAATTTGAAAACGTACAAAAGAAAAGGAAAAAGAAAAAAGCGAATGGTTGTCTTCTAGTTACTTGAGGAGTAAAGTCGGATGGTAGAGAATTTGGGTATTGCCTGCCATCTCCTTAGTGCCGCCCTCAATCCAGAGTAGGATTCTCTTGCTTTGCAATCCATTATAGTATATTATTATATAAGGAATAAAAATATGTGCGTTGCTTGCTTGCTTGCTTGCTTGCTTGCTTGCTTGCTGTTGAAAAGTTCCCTATGTGATTTGCTCATCATTTCCACGCCCACACCTAATATGTGAGTGAGAGGGATAAAGAAGCATTGGGAGAGAAATGAATAAGTTGGACAACAACAACATTCCCAATTTCAGGTTAAAAAATGAGTTTAACGGAAAGAATTTAATTAATCATTTTTATACCCTCATATTATTATCTACCCTAAACCATGTAAATAATTTACATCCTCATTGCGTCAAAATTAAAAAAGGTCAACATCTGAAAAATAGAAATCTAAAGCTACAAAATAACCCAAAAATTCGGTCACGATGGTCATTGGTCACTCATTCCTCAAACACCAACCCACTCTTCTTTTGTGCAGGGTGCAGACCCGACCAACCCGCAATGGTCCAAATTCGTATCTTCCATTTCCAATTTCCACTTTTGTACATTTTCCTCCACACTAATAATAAACACATAGAAAGAAAGAGAAAAAAAAAAATGAATACCTGCATCCAATTATTTTGTTGTTCAAAATAAGAAATTAATTATATAGTCTCTTAAAATTAAAAGTAATGAACATATTAACTCCTCTGTTAGTTTTTCATTAGTAAATTTACACATATAACACAGTACGATGATAACGTCCTACTAAAAAATTAGAGGCAAGCTAAATAAAACTATTTGTAGCATATTACACTCATTTTAATTTCTAAAATTGCACAAAATAAATCACTTTATGACTTATAATAATAGAAATTTAAATGATTCATTTTATGAATTTTAACAAAAAAAAATGAATCATTTTAAACTCTATTTCACTTCAAATGACATATATATATATATCACTTAACATGTTAGAGGTCAATGTGCAGTTCTATTAGTATATAAAAAAGAGTTATGTTATTTGTACTCACTATACATAAAACATCATACCGACTCACATCTCATCCACCATTAGATGAGGTGTGAACCTCATTTAAGTGGGATCCACATTAAATTCAATGATAGATGAAATATGAGTCGACACGGTGTCCCATACATAGTGGGTTAAAATAACATTTTTTCTATAAAACATCAAACACTATTCTGTTGTATTATCAAGAGTTGGAGGAGAGTAGCTGGATTCAGCTGGAAGACCTACTCCTTCAAGAACCGCCCCACAATCTTCACGCTTGGTTCCAACACATCCCTCTCCCACAAATCTTCAGCGGCGCCGCCGGTACGCCCTGACGTCATCAGCGCCCTAAACGCCTCCGTGGCGTCGATCCTCCGTAGGTCCCAGCCGGCCGCTTTTAACCGCATGATCTTTCCTATCTGCCTCTTGGCAAGCTGACACGTGTTATCCTTTATTGCCCTCACCGCTTCATCGTATGCAGCCTTTCGCAGGGGATCATTCTCCCAACTGTGGCCCCTCCCGGGTGGGTACTCCTTAAAAAAACGGTCAAACTCTGGCACCCCTATGGCCTTCCTCAACCCGCTTCGTTTTTCCGAGTCGAGTTCCAAATCGGGCGAGTCAGGGTCGAAGAACTCGGCCAACTCGTCCACCATACCTGAGTCAAGCATATCGTCGACTCGCTTCAACAGGTATTCCGATAACACAGCGAACGATATGTCCACCCACAGAAAGCAGCAATCGTATCTCAACTGGGAAGATATCTTAACTGAGTCATCACCATTGAACACGTTCAACTCGGGGTGGAATCGTTCTGCCAGGAGTGCGTGGATGAAGGAGTTAGAGCCGCCGACGACGATGGGGAGCTTGCTGCGGGAGATGATATCGGAGATGATTTTGCCGGCGCGGAGGCGGAAGTCGGAGGGGGAGAACTCGCCGGCAGCGGGCGGGACGTCGCCGAGGAGGTGGTGGGGGACGCCGTTGCGCTCGTTGGGAGGGATCTTGTTGGTGGTGGTTTCGAGGCCGTTGTAGACTTGCATTTTGTCGGAGTTGATGATCTCTGAGAAGGGGAAGAAGAGGGTGGAGAGGTCGACGGAGAGGCGCGATTTCCCGGAGCCGGTGGCGCCCATTATGACCACCACCTTTTCTTTGCGGCGGTGGAAGGCGGTGGCGGCCGTGCGGGGCCTGGTAGAGGAAGAGGGAGTAGCGAAGAGGTTAATGGCGGTATGGCAATGGTGGTGGGGTGTGAGGTAGAAGAGGGAGAGTCTCATGGGAAAAAAGAGGAAGAAAGAAAGAAAGAATGAATGGATGAATGGTTGGCGTAAAGTGTGAGTGAGAGAGGATATTGGGGGGGAAGGGAAATGGGAGAGACAGAAGAGATGTTTTTTGGGAGAAAAAGAAAGTGCGTGTGCGGGTGGCGTGGTACAGTTAGCTAGCGTGTACCTTAGCAGTGAGTGAGTGCGAGTGAGTGATGAGTCACTATGAGTGAGTGGGTTTGTGGAATCACTGCTCTGATTTTATTTTTGTTGGAGGGAAACTCATCAAGTCTCTCTACTACTACTTCAATTGGAAAATGCCATTTCACATTGCATTTGTTTCATTTTTGACAAATATGTAATAATAATAATAATAATAAATGTGACTAATTGAATCCAACACTCTACAGTACAATAGAATAGAATGGTTTGAGGACTGAGGTGCGTGTTGATATGTTGGAGAGGTTGTTACCTTTTAGGAGGGAGGGGTTGCATTCAAACTTTTGGAACCTTCTGTGCGATTTGCTGGTTTTCGAGGAATGAGCTAGAGAATGGAGTGTTTTATGGCGAAGCTCAGCTTTTAGGCTGTGGGGTATCGCTCTGTTTCTCTCTGTTTGTTTCACTGGAGAAATGAGGGAGTTTGCGATGGAATGGAGGGAGAAATAACCAGCTTCTATTTAAATTAAAACAAGCACCGGTATGCGCCGCAACCCGCAACGCAAAGAATTAGAGGTTTAATTATTTTGTTGCTCCTATCATTTCATTTAACTTTTAATTTGCTTTCTATAATTTAAAAATTTATTATCTATTTTCTATATTAAAAAAAAATTCTCGATCAAATCCCTAGTCTATACTTACAGTAGCAAAATCGTTTGGTCAATATTATGATATACCCGATGAAGTCATGTCCACTGCACATCTCGCTGATCAAATCTGTTTAATCTATATAAAATAGAAATTCATAGGCTTTTTTACCAAAGAAAAAAAAAGATTATTTACGAATATGCACCACTGTGCACATTAACGACGGATCTACATTGGTTTTGATATAAAAGCAATATGTGACACTGTGTCACGTATTACATGCAAGCACTTTGATCATAATATGTGACATTGTGCCACGTATTCTGTTCATAATACGTGAGACAGTCTCACATATTATGTGTCGTGCGCTTTAAATACAGAATGCCAAAGGTCTTTGTTTAAAATATACAACAGTCTATTTCTGAGTGAGTGAGTGAGTTATACTTTTTCATCTATGAAAAAAATGTCTGAAAGATATTATTTACTTGTTCACTATAATTGTGAAATTATTCACAATTCCCAAGATTGAGTCAAGTTTTGTGCTCAAAATCCAGTACTTATTAGTATGTATTCATCTATGAGTCTTTCTAAGGTTCATAGCAAAATTCTTCACAAGTTAGGGGAAGAAAATAAGCAAATAACCCAGATGATATATCGGCTCCCTATATTGATCAGTCAAGGTGCGGTGCAGTATGGAAGTTGCAACATTGATACTGATGATGATGTTTGATTACCATAGTCAGTTTCATAACCTCCATGTTATGGAGGTATTTGTAGCTGTGAGAGATTTGCAGTTAAGTTCTGAAGGATCAAATCCTGTTCAAGCTTTTGATAGAGCAACATTGGCTCAGCATCGTAGAATAATTTCAAGAGAAAGTCCAGTACAAAATGAAAATGTTAGACAAGTGAATTTGGAAGAAGGGGCCAATGGGTCGATCTTAAGAGAACCTACGATCGAGGGAGGTAGAGAACTTGAACTGGATGGTCCAATTACAGGCTATGAGTTGTATAATGAAATAATTTCTGAAGAGGAGCTGAACGATGGTAAAATCTAATTATACTATTTGAAGTTTGTTATATATTTTGTATTTTTGTAGTTAACATATTTTTTAATATTTTGCGAATCTTATTTATGAATTCGGGTTTTGTAATTATCAAGTGGAATTTGTTAAAATTTTTACTTTAGCTTATAAATTTGCATATATGGATTATAAATTTTCATATATGGATTGTTTGTTATAATTTTTGAGTGTCGCAAGATAATGATGATGACGAGATAGTGCCCCCAAGAAGCTCAAGTGAGCATGGGGGGTTGAGGGGCACCGTGGGTAGTGGATAAAATGTACAATTATCAGGAGATTCTCCTTTGCAAGAGGGGCAACAATTTCCCAATAAAGAGTTAGTGCTACTTGCAGTAAAAAATTATAGCATCTGAAGGGGTATTGAATACAAGGTCCATGAGTCAGATCAAACAAAATATCAAGGCAAATGCAAACACTTTGGGAATGGATGTATTCGCATAAGGTATAGACGGAAGATGGGGGTATGGGAGGTTCAAAAGTACAACAGAGAATATACTTGCTTGACCAGAGGAGTTTCACAATATAATTCCCACTTGGATGTTGATGTCATCACTTCTTGTATATTTTCTTTGGTTAAAGCCAACTTGACAGTCCCAATTAGAGTGTTGCAAACCTCAGTTCATGAAAAATATAGATTTTCTATTTCGTATAGGAGGGCATGGCTTGCAAAACAAAAAGTCATTGCTCGGATTCATGGAGACTGGGAAGATTCTTACAATGAGCTTTCGAAATGGCTACTTGGTTTGCACTTTTTTATGCCAGGTACCTTTGCATATTTAATTGTCATTTTATTTTCCTAATTAATAGATTAACTAATTACTTTCTTTTTTATTTTTTCATTTCAGGAACAGTTTTTGAAATTTCAACTCTGCCTTATTATGAGGGAAACTTGGTTAACTCTACATGTGTGATATTTCATGATGTATTTTGGACATTTCTGCCTTGTGTTGAGGCATTTAAATATTGCAAGCCTTTGGTTTCAATGGATGGGATGCATTTATACGGCAAATATGGGGGTACACTACTTATGGCAATTGCACAATATGGTAATTCAAATATTCTGCCAATTGCATTTGCTGTGGTTGAATGAGAGACAACAGATACGTGGTCATTTTTTTTTTACTAATCTTCGATGGCATGTGACACCACACTAAGGGGTTCTTATAATCTCTAACAGACATGCTGCAATTAAAGCTGCTTTAGAAGCGGAAGGCAATGGATGGCATCCTCCATTAGCATACCATGCTTATTGTATTCGCCACATTGCTTATAACTTTGCACTAAAATTCAAAGACAAAGAGGCTAACCGAGCTCTGGTTAATGCAGCATATTCAACGACTCAGGCAAAGTTTGACCACTATTATGGGTTAGTGGAAAGTTTCAAGCCTGAATACGATGCATGAGTTAAAAGAATCCCTTTGTCAAAGTGGACACAGCTTCATGATGAAGGACATAGGTATGGTCCTATAACAGCTAATCTCTCTAAGTGTATTAATGCTATTTTGAAAGGAGTTCACAATCTTCCTATAACTGCCATAGTTAAAGCAACATACTACCGTCTTGCTGTATTATTTGTCAAAAAAGGGCAATAGGCGAAGGCACAGCTTGCGGGCAGCGCAAGGTTTTCACAAGCCCTTTTGCGAGCAATTGAAATCGACAGGTAGTCGGCTGGTGAGATGTTTGTTACTAATTTCTCATGATCCAATGAGTCATTTGTTGTCCAAGAGACCCAAGGATTGGGTAGTTCAGGCTGTGGAACCTATAGAGTGAGACTCAGGGAGCATTGGTGTAATTGTGGACACTTTCAAGCCTTGCATTATCCTTGTCAACATGTACTGGCTGCTTGTGGATATCTAGAGGTACACTTGGATTGAATTTCCTTTGTTGATGATGTTTACAGCATGCAGAGTGTTTTCAACGTGTACAAAATAGAGTTTCAACCTGCTTCAAATGAAACACTCTGACCTTAATTCAATGGGCCTCGACTTAGACCTAATCCTGAGCTCAGACGTGCGAAGGAGGGCCGACCTGTATCATGTAGAATTCGAAATGAAATGGACGAAACTGAGACTGGTCATGGAAAGCAGTACGAGATGTACAGGCAGCCAGGTCACAGTAGGCGACGCTGCCCGGAGGTATTGGGGTCTACCTCCAGTCAACCAGGAGACTCATAATAATTGTAGTTATGTTCCTAATTTGCGTGTTGTGTAGTGTACTATTGGCACAGTAGCCATCATCTACTCATTTAAGCCATTTCAAGTGTCTAACCTAGCTACTATAGTGATGTCAAATGCATGTTTATCTTTAAATTTTAGTAATTTGCAATAGTTTTTATGTTCAACTACTTTTTTTGCCATTATTCACATAATACGAGAACAGATACAAAAGTAGGTAAGCATTGAGAGCAAAGAAGACCATACTAAGAATGTACATTGAACAAAGAAATTACAAAAACAAATAACATAAAATTCAAAATTTAGGAGAAAATAGCATAAAAAGCGTGATTCTCTTAATCTGCCAAGTACTTAAACTCATAGATCTGTCAACCAACATATAAAAAAGATACCATAGTATAGAATTAGTTTAAAATTTCGAATGCGAGAAGCATGTAATACACAAAGACAAAAATATATTAATATAATCATATAGCTCCTAACCTCATGGCCTAGCGGCTCCGCCTGCGATGAACGGGAGCTCCAATGTGACCTTCGGTGTAACATCGACAAAGACGGATGTCTTGCACAGGCTTGCCAGGCTGCTCCTCCTCAGGCTACTAGTCATCAGTCTGCTAAGACTCTGAGCCCTGCTGTAATCAGGCCGATGGAGTTTCGCCCAAAAGATCAAAAGACGGAATCTCATCCATATCTGTGATGTTACTCCCACGTACAAGAGATAAGGAGGGCTGCCTGGGCAGAGATCGAACTCATGTGCCCTATGCTTATCCGGGGACTACCCCAACAATCCATAGAGCTCCCCCCACGTCATCTGCTCGACTGGGTCCACTTGCTGGAGTAGGTCTGTATAAGCCAGCTGTGAGACCCTAGGCTGTGAGCTAGACTCACCGATTCGAGTAGGTCAACAAATTGGACTTGCACTACACTTGGTGTGAACCAGTTTGACTCAGTGGTTTTCTTCCAAAAGTCGGTGACCTGATGAACCGTGCCGGTTCAATCAACTTAGAAAAACAAAAAAAGATAATAACCTAGTTGTTCAATAATCTTAGAAAAAAAGGGTGAGTTGCTGGCCACTGCTTTAGGTCTAATGCGGTTACTTCCTTACATCCAACGCTGTTTCAGATCCACCATTATTTGATGTGGTGAGCCACCACATCTCGCCCCATCAAGGGGGAGGGGAGCCACAATTCATTCAACGAGAAAGAAGGGGGAAGAGAGATGGAATTGAGGGGAAAAAATGAAGAAGGAATGAGTCAAGGACACTCAAAATGTGAAAGGGGTGGGAGAGTGTCTTGTGCGACAGGTTGTGTCTTGTGGTGAGAGTGTTGTAAAAATGAGGTGAAGAAATTTGGGTTTGGGTTATTACAAATGTTTATATTTTTTTTCTCCTTCCATTACTTTTCAGATTTTTTTTTTGGAACTAAATGACTGGGCTTGTTCAATTGCAAGCCTCTCTCTTATTGTTGTGTGTTGCGCTCTGGCTCTCCCTACTCATGCAACACAGAAGAAAAATACAATTTTTTATTTGAATTTATATATTTCATCATTTAAATATACTAATTAATAATTGTATCCACATTTTTATATATGTATATATTTATATAAGCATATAAATTTTTTAAGTATGTTAAAGTATTAATTATTTATGTTATTTTATTATATTTATTTGAATTATAATATATTTATATATTTATTTAATTATATCCGGTTCAACCATTTGAACAAATGATCTACTGATCTAGTGCCTTTTTGAATCTATTACCGAGTCGAGTTTTAAAACTATGTTTAGATCAATAGCTTCCCTTGTGTATTGTCTATATGAAAGTGATTAACCCATAATTTTCTCACTTTTCAAACCTCTTTATTTTAGAGAAGTCAAATTATAGATTATATATAGAGCTTAATTCATATGTACTGACTGTTACTACAAGAAATTTATACCTTAGACAACACTTATTTTTCAAATATGTGAAAAGTGTTGCCTTTGATACAACAAAGGCTACACTTTTTTAACTTAAAAGCATGACTTTCATATAGTTGCTATATCAAATGTGGCTAGAGCTAGGTATACGGACCAGTCCGCTCATTAATGGACTAGCATTTTGCTTGGTCGGCGTCTACCTCGCTTAAGCCTGCAAGTCTGTAAATCGGTCCGCAATTTTAGCCCAACAAAAACACATCCCCAGCAACCAAAATCTCTGTCATCAGACAAAACAAACCAGAGACAAGACCCGCAAAATCCCAGCCAAAACCAAAATACAGATCAGACTAAGTCATCATCATCAACAATCCATCTTAACAAAAAAATTCAATTTCCAGATCATCAAAAAAAAAGGAAAAGGAAGCATAAACTAAAAGAAAAGCAATGGCCACCGCCCCCCTTTGCCTCCAGTGCAATCGTCGACAGCTTCCTTCCCCCGCGGTGGCCTTCCTTCCTTCTTTCTTCTTCCCCCCACGGCAGTCTCCCTTATTCTTCCTTCGCCCACACGACAACCTTCCTCCTTCTTCCTTCCCCCATGGCGGCATAGTGTTTGGCGAAGACATAGAGGCTTATTGGCAGGAACTGAGCGGCGGAGTGGCTAGGTAGCGTGAGACGAGACTAAGACGGTGAGATTTGAGGGGCGAGGTTCTGAGCACTTGACCGCTTGAATGAGAGAGACCTTCAGTTAGGCGAACCGGCGATGTGCGACGGTGATGGCTAGGCTTGATCGCTAGAGAAGGTAGGCGGTGGCAGTTGAGTTGAGTGAGGGGAGGACGACTGCACTGCCGTTGCTTTGAAGTCTTGAAGAAGTATGACCGAGGGTGAAGAGCGAAGGCAAGCATAAAGCAACTTTAGTGTCCCTGAAACAATAAACACTCCAAAACTAAAGGTTAGGCCACTGTCCAAAACAAACACTCCAAACGCTACCTAAAGGCTGGGCCACTAATAGTAAGCATCCCCTTGGGCTTGTGTTAGACATTTCACGCTTACTAACTAGTAACTACTAAGTATTGGACTGGGCTGGTGCCAAAATGATGCTAAGCATTGCACTGGACTGGACTTGAACATTCTATGCAGGTTAGCAGATTGGTCCACAAATCCGTGGGCCAGGCCCGTTTAGCCCACTGGCTAGGCAGAGCAGGTAAAAAAAGTCTACGGGTTGGCGGGTTAAAAATTTTCTAGTCCATTTTAATATGGATTGCGAGTTAAATGGGTTGGTCCGTGGATCGCGGCCCATATACCCAGCTCTAGATGTGGCCAATTGTGCGACAACACTTTCTAACAAAGACTATCCATTTTAAGCTAATGCATCACTTTTCGTAAAGTTAGTATAGTAAGCATAACCAATTGCCTAAGAAAACACTTTTGAATATAGAGGGCAAGATTTTCTAGGTATCACACGAAACACATTTAAAAAAAAGTATTGCCTATGTATACAAAAAAACAACATTTTTTATGTGTTCCTAAAGATATGTCACGGCTCGATTTGAAAACATGATCGTCATGTGAGGGATATCATCCCCACATAAGCCTTATGATTGATGAGTTGTACTATATGCAATGATAAGTTAGAAAATCCATTTTTCAACCACAAATAACTTTAATTTCTGTATCATAACCCATAGCATAAATTCATTTCTAAACATAAATCAATTGGCATTTTCCAAGGCACAACTATCAATATAATTTCATTTCATAAAATCTAGTCTAAACCATCATATATAATGAAATTGAGTTGCTCTATACACAAAAGAATCATGAAAACTGCAAGCTCATAATTACAATGCATTCATAAAGCGAAAAGAAGATGTGTGATCTGGGACCCGACCCACACAACATCGGAGCACTCTAACAAAACACCAATGCTTCACTTAAGTGTGAAGCTCACCTAAGTTGAACGTTTGCTACTACTATAGAGGAAGCTGTGATGGATCTGAGGCAACAGTAGGATCTGTAAGGAAGGGCAAAAAAGGTGGGTTTTATCCTAAAATTTAGTAAGCTCTTGTCCATAACCACATATGGGACAACAAGAAGAATACATAATAATAGTGCAGCCATGGAAAAAATCATTGCTATTAGTAGTACATAATAATATCAATATTTATCTGTATGAACATAAAAACAAAATTCTTCTTCCACAGAATTAATAGAGAGATAGAATGCTAGCTATGTCTAGTAGTACTCAATCCTTCGTAAATAAGAGCATCCAACTAATATTTAATGGTCCCTCACGAACCGCGTTGCTCGTGGACTAATATGAACATATATAATTACCCCTTAGGGGTAATCTTGGTACATTAAGATTAATGAAATAATTATTGTTAGCTCGCAACTCTATTTCTCTCACTAATTCCTTTTTCTAAAATCATGTTATAGTCAAGAAATGGGATTTTGTAAACCCAGGTTCAATAACTCTTCAATTGTCATGCATCAATCTACTTCCCAATTTGAATCAATATTGCTAAATCTTATCTTCATAAATCAAATTCAAAATCGCAAGCTAAATCATAATTATACATTTAATAATCAACAATGGTTCCATGTGTTTTGGAAAACCAATGATTTTCATGAACAACAACAAGCATAACTTCCAATTTTTGTAAAACACATATAAAAGCCACATCATGAATAAACTGTAAATAGCACAGATAGTGCCTTGAGAAAATTTTACAAGACAATTTAGTCCCTCAAAGACTGAAATTAAACTCGTGGTCCCTTGAGATTTTAATAATATGATACATTAGTCTCTCTGTGTGTATGTGATTCTTTAACACTAATAGAATTGCACATTAACTTGTTAACATGATGTTGAGTGATATTTAACTTGTTAACATGATGTTGAGTGATATATATGTCATTTAAAGTGGAATAAAGTTTAAAACGATTCATTTTGATGGTTGAAATTCACAAAATAGGTCATTTAAATTTATATTATAAGTCACAAAGTCATTCATTTTATGTAATTGTAGATACTAAAATGAGTATAATATGTTTTAAAATAACTTCATTTAACTTGTCTCTAACATTTTAATGATGAGTCATTGTTATACTATTCCACATGTGTGAGTCCACTAACAAAAAACTAACAAAAGGACTAATATGTCAATCATTTTCAATATTAAGGGACAATGAGATTAATTTTTTTCCTTGAAAGACGAAATAGTCGGACGCAAAAATCTTGCGAGACCAAATAGGGTATTCACTCTAAAACTTAAGATTCAAACCTTTCTAGATACTTCATGATGCATAAAAATATGGTTTTAGTGACCAAATAAGATCATAGAATCAAACCCACTCACTTGGAGGGATGACATGTTAAGTGCCAACACCTTGAGAGTTTTAGGGAGTGCGGCTGGCACCAATGTCTGCCATTGAACAACAAAACCAAAGATTAGTTTAAGATATTCTCTAAATAACTCTAAAACAACTCGATGAACTTTAGGGATCCACAAACTTGACCACAACTAATTAAGAATATAAACACCCCACACTCAAGAATATGGACGAATACTGAGAAAGATGACATAAACCAACAACAACCACTTACCCTTAAGTTTAGAGGAGGTAGATTTGAATGGGAATGAGAGTGAAAGGGTTGGAAGAGGGTTGAGATGTAAAGGTTTCGGTTTCTGCTACTCAAAACGCATGCAAGGGTGTTTATACAGGGGTAGGGATCTCATAATTTGAAACTGTGTCGTTTTACACTGTTCACGTATCGAGGACCCTTGCCAGGTGAGCTTGTAAGCCTCGCATGACAAGTTCACAAGTTCCAGAATCCTTCCAGAAAATCAGGCCTCACTTGGCGAGCTCCAGCGTTTGCCTGACGACATCATACATGCTCGCCTAGTGAGGTTAGAAAAATTCTCGAGAGCCATCCATGTATGAGAAGCTCGCTTAGTGAGGAGAATGGCTTACCTGGTGAGCCTGTTTGACAGCAACAGATCTGTCCTCGATCTGTTCGAGGCATTCCCGACAATATGGGTGGGTGTTGGGGATCCTAAGGCTGTCTTAGACCTATCTAGGAACACGTGGACCTGAGGTATTACAAAATAAGTGTTGTTGTGGCCAAAAATCTTGTAGTGAGTATACAAATTTTTCACATTATTATCTAATCATGTATTATCAGATCAGTAAAGGTAATTAAGTTTCACATCTGCTACATAAAAATTGATACAAATAAGAGGATTTGATTAGATGAAAATATACTATTTATACTATCAAATGCATTAAAAGTAAACTCATATATATTGAAATTACATCCTAAATTATATTCTGCCAGTATATAATTTAGTTGATAATGAAGAGTTTTAGAATACCAGATTTTAACTAGAAATTTTTATTAAATAGTATGATAGAGAATGATTTTATGAAAAGGATGATTTATTGTGATAGTAAGAGGATAAATCTTGATCATTAGATTTCATATTAATGATCAAGATTAAAACATAAAGTTATGTGACTTATTTGAATGAGCATATAAGCATTAATTATTATTAATTAATTTTTAGTCTTAATAATTAATATATAATTATATACGACCCAAATTTACTCCTCTCACATTTATAATAAACCATTTCGATTGTATGATACACCCCGGTTGTTAGCTCTGAAATAAGTTACTCCTGTCATTTTAACTTAGCTAATAATCGTCCTTAATTCATTATACTAGTCTTTTTCTTTGCCGTTTGTGCCATACAATTTTTATTCATTTTGGTTTCCATTAGTTACCATTTTCATGTTACAGTTACCAAATTATCTATTACGCATTTTTGGCAATCTTGTGTTATCGGGAACCACGACCATTACTTAGCCTTAGGTTACAAAAGTATGCATGACGTAAACGACAAGCAAAGCAAAACGCGTTTCGCACATCGACTTATATATTACCTTCCGTACGTGATGTTATTTTTTTTTTTTTTAAAAGGATATCAATATCTAAATTATATTTGAATATATTTATTTTTAATTTAATTTTAATATAGAATATTTCGATTTATAAGTATCATTAGATATGT
This sequence comes from Dalbergia cochinchinensis, assembly GCA_031216125.1. NCBI lineage: Eukaryota > Viridiplantae > Streptophyta > Magnoliopsida > Fabales > Fabaceae > Dalbergia > Dalbergia cochinchinensis. The sequence continues at coordinate 62,959,557 of CM062369.1, forward strand.
TTATAAATTAAATTTTCTTTCACTTAAAAGAAATAATGTCTAAAGTATATATACTCACAATATTAGCTTAATTAGTCATTTTAAATTGGGTTATTTTATTATAAAGATATTTAAAACTCTATTAGTATTAATTTTTTATTTATCGGTTTTGAATCTGATACATTGCATAGAGATGTGTATCTATACATCTATGGAAACGACTCTAGTGAGAGGGGTGACTTATTATGAGAATAGGAGAAGTAAACTTAGACCGTTAAATTTTATATAAATGGTCAAGATTAAAATATAAAATTATATAATGATTTTTAATGATTATATGATTATTAATTATCATTAATAATTTTCAATCCTGACCATCCATTTATGGTTATATGGTCCAGATTTTTCTCTTTTCACTCTCATAATAAATCACTTCTCTCACTAGAATCATTATATATATATATATATATATAGAAATGTGCATTGAGTTCTCTGGAAATAAAATATATGCTCAATTATAGGTAGCTAACCGAAAAAATAAAGGCATATTTATTGTAAAACAAAAATTAACTTGTCCGGATTAAGAGCACGTATATTAATTAAAGACCTAAATATAGCTCATTCATTAATGAGCTATAGCAAGCATGAGGATAGATCATATACAAGGACAAACATTGGATACACCGAAGACATGGGAGTTAGTAATTGAAGGCATTGGTGTAGTAAGGTTTGGAGAATGCATGCTTTGCCTATAGACCAAGAGGGGTAGGCCATGACGCCCTGCCCCTAATTAACAGCAGAGAACACTGAAGGGGACCGAGGAATATGGTCCACCTTGGTCTCTCATGTGAAGAGCACGCAGACATGGCTTGTTGAGCATTGCCTCAGCCATCTCATTGGCTGCAAGGTCACTAGTATATACATACACATAGACTCAGTTCTTAAACTAGTATTTACTCTTCAGTCTTCAAGGTCGCGCGCTTGATTGCTATAACTAGACTATGAGCATGCCTTGGCCCTGCGGTTGTGACAGTGGGCGTGGTTTTAGCGGCCCCCCACATTGATTCATAAATTGCTTTTTCCCCTTATAAAGTACTACTATATTACTTGCTATGATGATGGGGGGTGAGGCCTGAAGTAATATTATTGTGACCCTCATGTATGTAAATGCTCGGAGCCTCAGATACCATGCTTGGATGTGCCCCGCTTGGCCTGACCACTCCATGCATTGATACAAATTCAATAACCTAAATCAATTAGAAAATAATATAGCATCATTTTGAATCTTGTTCCGCAAAAAAAAAAAATTAATACATTGTTACTATATATAAAAATATTTTACATGATCATTTAATTATGAATTATCACATTATTAAAAATAATGTTTAACTTTCACACTTACTACTTTAAAATCTAAGATACTATGAGATGCAATTAAATGACACTGTAAACTGTTTTTATGCTGACAACAGTGGTGAAATATAAGAGGGGCTAAGGCTACAATGCCCCACAAAAAAAATTCTTTTATAAAACATATAATATTATATCTAAAATAATTATATAAGATTCTTAGGAGTATTATAAAATTTATCTATCTTGTTATACGAGAGAAATTAATTTATACTATTATATAAAGAGTGTAACATCTCGAAATTTTTTCCAAAAATTTTATTTGAATTTTATTATTTAGAATACGATTCTAATGGAATTAGGCATGATAGGAATGACTAAAAAAAGGTAAATAGTAACTTGGAGGGCCGTGTGGGCTCGCCAGGACAGCTAAAATCCTAGGACCAAGATCAGCCGAAATTGAAATAATATAGAATTAAGGTTAGAAATGGTTAGAAATGAAATTTTTTGACCTAGAATTTAATTTCGGATAATATCTATTTTTTGGAGTATGGAATTTTACCCGTTCAATAAAAATTTTAATGTGTAGTTTCTTACAACATATGAAACTTGCAGTGCAAGTTTTCTATCATTCTTGACAAGGGTATGGCTAGGATTTTGCCACACCATTGCTTAGTCAAGAATCGTTGTGGCAAAGAAACATAACACATATTTTCCTTGAAAATTTGGCCATGCCATTCGCTTTACAGCCACTTCATTGTCTTCTCCATCAAAGTGTCATAAACTAGCTTGAAATCTCATATTTCAACACTAAAAATTCTTAAAGTATAAACTCCAAGCTAACTAGCTCTTGAAACCCTCAAATCAGCACCAAAAATCCCTAATTTAATCCTACATATAAATAATATTGGACAAATTAATTTCTCAAGAAAAAAATCTTTTTGGTCCTCAAAAACAAAAATATAGAATAAATTAGTTCTTTTTCAACATCTTAAGGGACCCATTTGTCCTATTTATATTTTTTTTATCAGAGATAAACTTTACTTGTTTTTATAAATTATTAAGGATTAATTTATCCTATTTTAATTATAATGGACCAAAATTTTTTTCTGAAAGATTAATTTATTCAATGTTATTTTCATGGAGGACCAAATTGAGGGTTTACTCTTATTTTATTAAAGAATATCCTATAACCTTATGGTATGTTTAGGCATAAGATATATTTTTGAATTTTAAATTATTCATTGGGTCTTTATAATTCCACTCAATTTTAAATTAAGTCCTCATAGTATATAAAAATTTTTAATCAGGTCCCTGCCATTATGTGAAGAGAGAGAAATGGAAATGGAATATTCTATATTTCAAATAATATTTTTTATTTTTTTATAACGACAAGGACCTAATTGAAAAATCTTATACACTGTAGGGACCTACTTAGAAACTCTTAAACTATAGGGATTTAATTGAAAATTGAGTAAAACTATAGCAACCTTCGGTATAATTAAACCTTAAATTTAAATTGTTTGGGCAAAGATCCATCGATTTAGCAAAGTTTCCTTCTGGCATTGAGCGCCATTTTAAGGGAACGAGACCAAGCAATGTAATTCATCTAAGTAAAGAGTTGAGACACCAGATGTGACCGGGGTGGTTTGAAGCATGAAGAAAGAAATGGATCACGATATCCTTGTTCTTATGCCATGGAAGCAAGAACTAAAAAACAGAAAACAAGAAGGGAATGAAGAAGACAGAGTCGCGGAAGCAACTTCCAAATTGATACCATATTAACAACTACAATGAATAATACTCAAGTGAGAAATTTCATTGATGTTAGAAGGATATATATACAACTGGAAGGAGGATACCGAACATATATTAAGTTTTGTTAACTGACTTCTAACAACATATAACTAATCATTAAATGAAGTAACTACTTAACTAATTTACAAAGTTGTATTAATTCTAATATTTTCACCCTTTTTTTAAAAAAATGAAGATAAAAACTTGGAAAAGCATTGCAATGGCGCAAGGAAGGTAAAACTTCAAAGGTCTATTCTCATCAAACCCTAACAGACCCTTACTCACCCTCAGTTCTCACCGCACAACCTCATCGTTCTCCTTTTTCATCATCATTTGTGAACATCATATTTTGTCAAGGTATTTTATCCTTTCTTGTTTTCACAAAAATAAACAAAAAATAAAAATAAAAAACAGTCCAAGCCCATTTTGTTTTGGTTGTCACTGTTTATTGTCCATTTCATTTTTTTTGAGTTGTGCAAAAATTATCCAGCCCATTTGATTTATTAATTTTCATTATTAAAAATACAAAAAAAAATTTCACCATCTCGTCTGTTGTTGTCAGCCTTCTGTTGTTGTCTTCTGTTGAGAAGATAAAATAAATAAACAAAAAGGGAACGTGTGCCTTGAAATTGGAAGAACAAGAATGTGGATCACCAAGAAACAAAGGCAGAAAATGAAGATCGGTGGCTGCTAATCCAATGAAGTCAAAAGTAACCATAATTTAGGATCAAATTTCTTCCATCAAATCCAAGAATGTTCCCTATCAGATCCGAAAATCAGGTTACAATGGTGTATAAATTCACAGAGACGAAGGGAGTGAATCACAGGGGAGCCAATCTTTTCAGAAAAACACACACAGAGATTGAGTCAATTTCAGTAGATTGAAACCAACTTTTGAGGAGACACAGAGAGGGGAATTACGGATTAGGCTCACCACACAACCTTTAGCACCTTCACCTAGCCTATAACCCAACTATAACCTTCAGCACCGTCACCTAGCCTATAACCCAATACCATCATCCCATCACAACCACCATTCCACCACCATCATTCACCAAACACATCACCATCACCACCACACTGACTCTATCATCATTGGGCTCACAACACCCCCCTTTACCACCTCCATCAGTAACCTATAACCCCCTCACTATCATCTTCCTCTATTATCAACTCTCATACTTTCCCATTATAATCATCATCATCACTCATCAAAATAGAAAAATAGAAACTAGTATACACACATACAGCCACACCTCTACCTTGAATTCGCCACACAATCACAACCATAACCAGCCAAATTGGCCACCACTGCAAACCACCATCACCATCACCAATCAAAAACTACCGCCATGGCCTAAAATCCCCGCTAAAAAATCATAATCAAATCTTCATAAATCCAATAAAAAAATACAGAAAAAGGAAGAAAAGAGAAGGAGGTCGCGACTGCTGCTGTAGTACCAAGGCGAAGACCGCCAATGCGCAGGGAAATTCGTCACAGACAAGCTCTCCCTCGCGTCTTCACCACGAAGCCGTGGACAACCGCCTCCTCCGTCGTGAAACTGTGCCTCTGCTCTCCGCAAAGCTGCCACCGCCGAGCACCAGAAGTCGCGACCTCCACGCTAGAAGATGCTGCCTCCACCAGTGCCACCGCGACCTTCTCTTCAAGCTCCCCTTTACAGCGTGCTCCCGTGAAGCCATCAGCCTAAGGCCGCACCAAACCCAACCATGCACCATTCTTTTCCCCACTGCTCGAAGCTCCGTGGGCCAGCCATCGCTGTGGAGCCTCTTCCTCCTCTGCTTCGCCCTTCGCCGCTGTGATCTCTCTCTCAGTGAGCCACCGCGAAACCCCCATCATGCCAGCCTCTCTCTGCACCACCGCCATCTCCATTCTTGCTCCATTCCCATAGACACACACACACACACACAGAATAATGAATTACGGATTAGCGGTTTAGTTTAGGCTTTGTTTATTTTTAGTTTGATTTATTTTTTTTTTTTCTTTTGGGCTGTGTATTGCTGTTTGGTTTAATTATTTTTTTTGGGTGTCTAGGTAGTTTTTGGGCTGTTGGGCTAAGCTTGGTTTCCTTTTTGGTTTCTTTTTTGTTTCAATAGGGCTAACCTTCTTCTTTTTTCTCTCTCTAGGGCTGGTTTTGTTTTTATTTTCTGGGTTCAAGTTTCTTTTACTATTTTTGTTACAGCCTTATAATTTTTTTTAAAAAAATATTTTTATTTGTTTAGATTTTAGGTCTCTTGTTAAAATAATTTTTTGGCGCAACAATTAATAGTTATGATTGAGAGGTGGATGTCTCCTTCATGTATTGTTGAATTGTAAGGATTCATTGAGTAATCTAGTGCTAACTTGAATCCTATGCAAAGGTGAATTTCTCTGTTAACAATTCATCAATCAAAAATTCATTTTCAAAATTAAAATCAATTAACACACATTTTTTTCTTTTATTTTAATTAAAATTCATCACCAAAGAATCATTTTTTAGAAGAACGACATGGCTTTAAGTTTCTTATTGCACCAGAGGACATATCGACGTAGCCAATAACTATCAAGCCAAAATTAATTTTTCATTAAATTGTGTTATCTTTTAATTTGATTTTCTTTTCTTTATTTTATTTCATTTTTATATAATTATAAATTTTGGGAAAAAAAATAAATATTTTAAAATTATAAATAAATTTGCATAATGAGCTCTACGGTAACCATATTTATACAGATGTATTAGGGGTATAGTGGGATTAAGTTTACACCCTTCTCTAATCATAATTAGACTCCCAAACCTCAAATCTCTTTTAAAAGACCAGTTTTGTAAATCAAAAGGTTTTCCAATTTTAGCTAGAATTAAAGTTGGTGGTGACTCCTATTTTTATTTTAAACTTGGTTGTCAATCCTCATCGTGGCGCCCTCCAGGTATGTTGTGACATCGTTCCCTCGTGATTGGATTTTACAACAACTGGATTCTGAGCCTTATTCCCTGCCACCATCCTCCGTGGCTATCGCCGTCCACGGTTGAGATTGTTTGGAAAAGAAGCCCCCCGAGCTACCTTCCAAAGCTTTCGTGTGCCTCCCTCTCTCAGCCGTGCTGGTTATTTATTTCAACTTCTACTGTGGTATTTGCGCATTGGATGTCGTTGCGTGTTCCTTTTCTTCCCTTTTGCCATCTCCTACCTCGCCCTCATTTCTGCTAGGCACATACATTTTCTCTATCTCTGAGATCTCAACAACATATTTCAATGCTCTATTTTTTAAATTTGGTTCCACTTAATCACCTCAGAGTTCATTATTGCTCTGATTCATCACTTTTGAGAACAATCTCTTCAAAAAAATGATAATGGGAGTGGCTATTGTCAATGTTTTGGATTGTGCCGTGGAAGCCTCATGAATTCAGTTTTTTTATTTATTTGTTTTTGGTTCTCTTTTGGGTGTTGCCGTGTTGGTGGTGTTGTGCATAATTTATTTTTCTATGTGAATGACCCAAAATCACTATGCTTTGCATGCTTCAATTGAGAAAGACTCTATTACTACAATTGTCTTTGCCTTTTATTACCACCACATTATGTCTTCAATTGAGGGAGACTCCATTGCTACAATTGCCACAGTCCAAGTTTTTGGTGGGGTGGTTACGGTTTTTTTTTTTGTGAACTTTCATGGCAATATATGATTGAATGTCTGCAAAGAAATTTTTTGTACTTAAACAATAAGCATGGAATAGCTTTCTAGAACTCTGGTGGACTATTGAACTTTTCGCTGTTTCTAATAAATGAACTGTCTCTTTTATATGTTCTACTTCTTTTGCCATCTTTGAGCTTCTAGAGGGAAAATATTTTTTATGTTAAGAGTTTGATGGAGTTGGCATGAAATTATTTTGTACTGTTTCCCTTATGAGATTGGGCATCTAAAGAGATAATGGACAAACATAATCATGAAATTCTTGTAAGGAGAAACAAATAATTGATCCATGGAGAATGAGAGTTATGGGTACTATAGTGGCATAGCATAAAATAGATACTGAGGTGCAATTTACTAGAGCCATATTCATGTACCTTTTTTTCTAAATGGATATTATTGGTGGTATTTGTAGAGCATGCACAGACAAGTAGTTCCTCCAAGTCATTGTATAGGGGGAATTATTACTTCTGTTCCTCATGTATGATAATGATACATTATTGTGTGAACTTGGAGATCACTAGTTTGTGTTTGTCTTCTCTAACTATGTTGGCAAGCAAGTGATGTAATCACCAAATTGTCACTTGGAGCACAAGCTATATATAGAACTGTAAATCATAATTACTGTGAAACAAATGGGGCTTTTATTATGTTAAATGTCATATTTTGTGATTATTTTTTTTCCTTCCTTTTCTATTGTTCCTTTCTTATCGCTTATTGCTTTTCCAGGATATGAACATGCTACTCCTCAACCTCAAGGTAATTTTAGACACTATAAATCATACTTGTTGCCAAGTAAATAGAGCTTTTATTATGTGAAATGTCATCTTTTGTGATTATGTTTTTTTTTCTCTGTTTTCAATTGTTTCTTTTTTATTGTTTGATGCCTTTAATTTCATCGCCCGCTAGTGTTGCTTTTCAAGGACATGAACATGTTACTCCTCAACCTCAAGGTACTTCTAAACACTAAATCATAATTACTGCCAAGTAAATGGGGCTTGTATTATGTTAAATATCCTCTTTTGTGACTATGTTTTCTTTTTTCCCTTTCTTTTTCTGTTGTTCATTTCTTATTGTTTGATGCTTTTGCATTTCATGGTTGCTGGTCTGACTTTTCCAGGACAAGAACATGCTAATCCTCAACCTCAAAGTAATTCTAAACCCGGGCATATTTAGGGCGAAGAATACTTGAGTAGGTAAGTGGAAATTTCCATCATATACGAGTTAACTCTTGTGGTTTTTCCCTTCTGAAGGTTACTAGAATACTTGATATTCTATATATGTAAAGCTAAAGTTTATATGGATCATGATCATAGGTCTAATATTAAGCTTATTTCTAATTTCAGTCTAGACATAGCCTCACCATTAGAAGCAAGGCACTCTTTGGAGGCTAGTCATGAACCTCAAAATGAAGGACCATTATCATATTCTAATCCTTAGTTTTTTTTTCCTTAAGACTTTAAGTCTGTTGATGTTTAATAATTTTTTTTTGTGTTAAAGATTTGTGTTTACTTTAGCACCTTTAGCAAAATAGACTTACATTTTATATATTGGTTTAAACATAATTTCTTTTAAATTATATACTTTGAACAATTTGATTGAATTTTTGTTAAGTACATTAATGAATTTGATTTATAGTTATAAATAAATTATTCAAAGAAAGATTATACAAGTAAAGGTAGTTTGAAAATGTTACTAGGATGATTTAAATTGAAAGAAAAAAATCGCGGCGATTGTAAGCCGGTAGTGGTGATTTCACAAAACACCACAATAACTTCAACCAGATTTTAAGAATGAAAATTGTGACGGTTGAAATCGCCACACAATAATGTTAAAAATAGTGGCAATGAAAACCGCCGCTAAAGTTCCAACAAGTTTTTGGGAAAAAAGTAAATAGCGGTGATTAAACTGCCAACAAAACTGCCGCAAAATAACTTGCGGTGATTGTTCTGGCGGTTCGTCAAAACAGCCTCAAGATGGCTGGCGACACTCGAGATAGCAATGGTTGTTGAACCGCCGTGAAATGCTAATAGCGGCAGTTTTAAAAAGCCTATTTTGGTGTAGTGTATATTATGTGATATATGAGTATTAAGTGATTGAACATTAAAGGAAATCCACTTCAAAAAGATGATTTTAGAACTTTAAAATAAATCTTTGACATGTGCTATATGATTGTATGTTCTTAATAAACTGAAGTAGCTCGAACGATGACAATAACATTGATTATTATGCATTCTAGGGATCCGCTATTGAGAATTTGACAATTCTCACCCTTGTGTTGTTTATGTTTCCTTGTCGTATCCAGATTTCTCAAGAAAGCAATAAGGCAGCTATTATGGAAGCTCAATATTTAAAGTTCCTCATAAATTTTATTTTGTTATGTTATATGTTTGCAAACATATGAGGAGACGAATGTACATTAAAGCTCATAGAAGAGTTTTACCTTGTATTTGGATTTGCATTCAATAAATACTTTGCTTCCTTTTTATATATTTTTGTAGAATTATGAATTAGTTATTATGCGAATCAATCGAATTTGCTATAGATATTTAAGTAAGGTTCGCTAAATTATAAGTAATAGCTCTTAAGTCTAATTTCATGGCTTAAGGATAAAGTTGTATTTGGGAGGGTATTACAAAGAGGACTATGTGAGTAGCCACCTTTTGGTCTCTCAAAATTGTGTTGATTTATTTTTCTTGTCCACTAACATATTTGAATAACTTCAAACACCATAATCAAATTCAATAATTTATGCCACTACATATAAAACTATCCAATGACTTCTAAAACTATTTTTTAATATTACTTATATATTTAAATTAATTTTTAATTAATAATTTATTTTTTAAAACATTTCACATTAAATTTAAAAAATATGCATTGATAGGTTACTAGTATATAGATGATAAGTTCTTTTTTTTTTGTTCTCTAATTTGCAAAGGAAAAAAAGAGAACCCAGTAAATTTTTGTTGTATATTTTCTATGCTGCCATCAAGAAATTTCATTTACATATTTGTTTATAGAGAAATCATAAATCTTTCTAATTAATATTATAAAAATTCGCTTAATTTAAGATCTCTCTTTCATGTATATAACAGTGGTTGAATGTAGTATAAATTACAACCCATACCATTGTGAGCTTAATTTAAAATTAGGAAAAATTGATGGTTAGAAATATATATTATAACTTCCCTAACATTTTAGTCATCTTCCATCGATGTCTCACAATGTACCAGAATTAATAAAAATGTGGTTACATGCATTATATATATACATATAAAATAGAAAAGTAATGATGAGTTGGCTGTATTACACGGAAATTTTCTTTTTCTTTAAAAAATAATATTTCTCTTTGCCGATAATTTATTGAGTGGACATGATTTATGTTAATGAGTTTAATTTTAATTCATATACTGATAGTATAAAATATTTTTGAACTATCATCTAATAAAAATATTTTATTTATATAATTTTTTAAATTGTGAATAGAAAAGTTAACTATCATAACTATGTGACAATATAGGATTAGATAATTTTATAAAATAAAATTATACTATCATTACATGTAAATTAAATTCTATCCTAATTAAAAATAAAAATAAAAGATTGAAATGTCTTAATTGCATAGCATCTTCTACCTGAATCAACATTTACATTAAAACTACAAAAAAAAAAAAACCCATTTTGGTCTCGTCGTCAAAATTACGGGAGATAATCCAATCCCTTAGATTTAAAGTCTCATTACTTACCATTCAGCAAGCTGAATACGTCAGTTCATTGGATAACTTCTCGTCCCAATACTTAACGAATAAGGAAACATTACTCATGCATTGTTGTTCAATGGTCGATCTAGCTCTGTTAAACTTCATTGTAACATATTATTAATCTCTCTAACCAAAACGACTATGCTGTGACATTCTTCTTCATTAATCAATCATCCTTATTCTGTAGATCTTTTTTCATTTTCACACATCTCAAGACAAAATGAGGTCATCTATTGCTATCATGTAATTTAACAAGGCTGCATCATTAATTTAATGGGCCACATATACTTTTTTTTATTAAATGTTAGCATGATGAGTTGATAGAGAAATTAATATATCCCATTTTTTGAATAGCAAGAAACTATGAAAAAATCTTCAATTCATAAAAGAATTTGTATGTCCCTGCAATAGTGGTCAGAGACCGAAATGATGGTTTTTGTCTTAAAACTAATTAATGGGTTTTTAATTAATGTCTTAAAAATTTTCAAAGACCAAAACCTTTTTTTAGAAAACTTTCAAGTGCAAAAACATTTTAAAAACTGCGTCTAATAAATGAAACTCATTTAGAATATATAATTATTAACATTTTCTGATATTATTATATGATTTTTTTCAATAGCAAACGCGTCGGAGTTCCCATTGTCACAAGGCGACTTCGATTACTTAGTCAAATTTAATATCGGTAAAATTTTCTACATTTGTACTGCAACAAGTCAAAAGTTTTGCACATCAACAATTGATAAGTCAAATGCTCAGCAGATCAATAAATGAAAATAATTAAATTATTGTTAAAAATATTTTAGCATTTAAATAATTCTAGTTTTGAGTAATTTACTCAAAGACTTAGAGAAGTATTGATAATAAAATGTTGATGATTAATAGAAATATGAGGAGAAATTAAATTAAAAGCACATAACACTGCTGAAAATCATATAAATTATGTAAAAAAAATTACTATGTATCACTACAAAAATAACAATGTTCTAATTTTTCTACGTACCCTTAATTTATCAAAGATTTAGACGCATGGGAATCCGTACTATATACTAAAATAAAATCATAAAGGTGTCACCGACCCATTAAAGCATTAAACTATTCTTACAGGTTGTGAGGAGAAAAGTTCCTGAAAGATTAGATAGCTACCCGCCCAGTGAAATGAAAGATTGATGTGATGAACGCATATGTGATGTGATTGCTTGATACTAATAACTGCAATTGCAAACCTGGAATCACGTTGCTTATAAAGTATTAGCAAAACAAAAATGTTATTTGTATAAATGAATATGAGATATCATATTAATTAATATTTTATTTATTATTAAATAAAATATAAATTATATTTAAATAAAATTTATATTTTATTTAATAATAAATAAGATGTGAAGTAATATAATATTTTATATTCTATAAATATAAATAATACAACACTAAGTAAAAAGGCAGAATCAGGGTATGAAAGTCTGAATATCGAAGGGGTCAAGATCAGTGCCAGCCTGCGACGTTTTCTCTACTTTGGGGCCCTTGATATAATTCGGATCGATCAAAGACGTTGTATGTTACCCTAGAGGGCCTTGTTTTCATATACGAAATCTTTATGGGCCACCATTATGCGGCAGGTCTCATGCGCAATCGGCAGATAGAAAAAATCTTCTCCGTCTGTTGGTCTTGCACCCGTACAAGCCTTTAATTTAACATGCGTGGAAAAGATTTAAGGGAATGTAATTTTGGGAATTCAGTATAAGATTAATTAATTATACCCATTTACTATGCTTATTCAATGTAGAAAAATGTAATTTCGGCTATGCCCTTTGTTGGTGAAGATGAACCTTCACTGTAGAAGGCCCAATCGTCGTTTTCTTTGAAAAATAGGGACGATTCTCTGTATATGGATAGTGGGTATATAGTGTTATTTCAAATTAACACTGCAAGAAAAATTAACATTTTTAGCAATTATTTAGATTAAAACTTTCAATAAAAATATTATAAATAAAAATAATTTTAATAAAAAAATGACTATTAAAAAATACTTATAAGTTTTTATTGATAATTATTAAATGTAAAAAAATACCTAATAGAGTATTGTTGATATTTAATAATTGCCGGTAAAAATTTATAAAAATTTTAGCACTCAGTTTATATAAAAATTAATTTTCTTGACATTTTCAATGTTATTAATGTTGAACAAAGGAGGTACTAAAAATAAAACTCTCTTTTATTATTGATTGAATAATTTTACATTTTATACACTAGAGCACACTAACACATATATTTTTACTCACTTTGAGCACACACTTGCTTCTCACAAGCACTTGCTCACTTTCATTCTTTAAGCTCTCCACTCAAGCACATACGAGCGCTTGCTCACTCATATATTTATAGGCTTCTAATGGTAGTTTCTAGGCTCACTAGATTATTCTAGTATAGTAATTAATTATTACATCATCTAGAAAATTCTTCAATGGTAAGAAGCTTCCCTAGAGTTAGTGCTCAATGTAGAAATTTCTAGATCCTTTGTTAATAGTTTAGTTCTTTATAAATGTAAAAACTTCTAGATCTAGTATTGGTATTTTTCAATTAATTGTTGAAAACACTCATTTTTCTTATATTGTAAAAGTGAGTATCGTGTTGAGATATATTCTTTTTTATTATTAAATATGATGAGTTAATGAGATAAATAAGAACCACTATCACATATAAATATCCAGAATGTGTCTAATGTCATTCCCTATTAATTACACATTTTTATGCAATTCCTCAAATGGCGCAAGCAATTATAATAGTTTGATTTTTTTATTTATTTTATTCTCCCAACTAAATTAAGAAAAAAATTAAGCAACTTGACAAAAACTGGCACTGTGAATACGCCCCCGCTATGCAGCGATATAACTTGCAAATATACTAGTATAGTGAAACAAAATTAAATAACATGCAAATTCAATAATATTTTTCAAGTCATACCAATGCAAAAAGATGCCTAAAATAAATCTTGCAATATTGCAATTCTAGAAGAAAAAAAAATCATCAAAAGTCTTCATGTGGTATGTGTCCCTGCAATACCAAAAAGAAATATAAAAAAAGATAGTGAGAAACTTGATTACATTAATTAAAAGACATAGTAGATAATGTCATACGTATTTACCTTAATAAACCAATTTTCAAAACATTGACATGAAAAAGTATATAAGTCCATCATTCCTAATCAATCACAACTATAAATAGTTAAATAGAAAATTATAGTGACAATTATTAAATCTCATCAAAATAAATTAAAGTATCAAATAAAATAAATAAAATATATAGGTCACAAAAATGATGCATAATGCTTCTTTTAAGAGCAATTTTCATAGGTAACATTAACACTTAATTTTATTTATGTTATCATTTTAAATACTCTTAGTTATCATTTGTTCTTGTCAAGTTGCTTAATTTTTATTTTATTGTACGTAAGGCTTCTTAATTTAGTTGAGAGAATAAAACAAATAAAAAAATCAAACCATTAAAAAGGCTTGAGAGCATTTGAGAAATAGTATAAAATTGTGTAATTATAAGGGAGTGACATTAAACATATGCGAGTGGTGCCACTCCCAAATATTCAATGGTAAAAATGTAATTGTTCCTGCAGGACACTCATTTTTAATGTTGAAATAACATCTTTGACATCATGGTCGGACTCTCACCTAAATAGTTTCGAGATCTCATTTAAGAACATTAGATCCCTGATCAAGATCCTACGTTGAAATATCAACTTCATAATTAAAAAGATAAATACATGACATCATACACCGGGTTAGCTAAGGTTGTTTAAGCTAAATTTTCTGCTATAAATAAGCCAGTAGCCTTGAAGCCGACCATGACATCGGTTGACAACAAGGAGGAAGATCAATCGTTATCGTTATCCAGCCTCTGTGATTATACTCAGACTCGACATCGTGGGCCATCTGAAAGAAAAATAGAATTATTTTCATTGAAGCTGCATTATTAGGAACCACAAATGGAGTATTGCGTTCGTGGCAAAATATTAAATCTCAAACAAACATGCTGATCATATCATCTTACAAGGATTTCGAGGAATGATCAGGCATGATAATGAACCTCGTTGTATGGCCCAGTTTAATTCAAACAAGTATTCAAGATCAGTTGTTTGCTTAATTAATTAGCTTTGGATTCTCTAAGAATGCTAAGAATGCAATGATGAAAATGCACGCATCCATTTCCGCTCATCCACTCACAATGTAAACGAGGGTACATTTTGCTTCCTCACTTTTTTCTCTTGGGTGGTCTCGCAAGTCCAAAAGGCTTTGTCACAGTTTCAAAAATAGACGTTCTGAGATAGAGAATCAGTGAAAGGAATTGTTAGTCAAGTCAGAAAGGTGTGTAGGGCAAGACTGTCTTGATGAGTTTAGATTTGATTGTTGTGGACTGGTCACTGGTGGCTAACAAGCAACGTTGAAGATTATCATCTGTGTAATGATTGCATCCTTTCATGATTGGAGACTAATTTCTTTTGCCTTATTCCTTTGTAAATGTCGTGGGAACGCGTGACTTGTAGTATGAATGAACAAGGAACACACGAGGAAAACAAATTTAAATGACAAAGTGGGGAAGGGAATTGAGGAAAAATAGCGGGAAAGAACAATTAATTTCTTCAGTTCATTTTGCCGTATGATGTTTGGCTAAGACCAATTAAAATAAGAGTTTGAAAGCCTGTTCAGTGCAGTGTCTGAACATCAACTTTAATTGCATGCTATATCATTATCCCCGGACAATCTTTTCCATATGTGTAATTATATTTTAACACCCACGTGGACTTATGTTCGTAAGAGAAGAGTGATAGAGAGAGAATAAGTTGAGAAAAAAGTAAGAAGGTTGGACCTATGTAGTTTGTGAGTAGTGTTTGGATATTTGAGAATATTAGTGTTGGAACAACAAAGTTGTTTCCACATTAAAGTTCAATTGAAATAGTACCATTATAAGGCCCTCATTGGTGGATCGTAAATGATAAAATCATATAAAATTATATGTAGTCGTATATGGTATGATAATATAGTATAAAAATTTATTGTATAAGTTTTTTATTATATCCAGTGTTCGATGCGATATGTGATCAATGACAGAGACAAACGCTGACACAGAAGCATAAGTTAAAGTTAATTTGGGAAGTGTTTAATAAAAGTAATATTATTAATTAGGAGTAATAATAGCTCTTGATACCAGATAATTTATTCTTATAGTTATAAGATAAAATGATTTGATCGTATAATATTATATACTATCATATGTAACATAATATCAAACATGATAAATTAAAAATGGACTTTATAATATTAGCTAATATAATACGGTCTTATCCTATATATCAAATTTTTTTTATTTTCCCACATAAAATAAAAAGTGAAAAAAATACAAACATGATATAAAATCAACTAATCAGAATCACTCAACCAAAATGTACAAATTTGTTCTCCTACAAAATCATTATTCTAGACTAAAAGGTGATGATGATAATAAGGTCTTAAAGGACATTAATGGTTAGTGGATTATCGCTAACCAACAATTCTTAAGAACTCATTTTGCCAAGAAAAATGATATTTGAACATTTAAAAGTGAATATCTAGTTCGAATATTCATTTTATTACTCTTAAATATAATATTAATCCCTACCCATCTCATTTTTTCACCATATATAAAGATAATAGATTAGATGATCTAATAAAATATTCTATTTTGAATATTCAAATAACATTACTCTGTCACTAATTAAAAAGGAGAGACTTTCAGAATGACTTATTTAACTACGGATGAAATCTTAGGCTATCTTTATGATTGTGAGTCCATGACATGTGGTAGCTATCTGTCTCCTTCATCAGCATGTAGAATTCTAAATAAGTTATTAACATGCATGTGGATCTTCTCGCTCAATGGTAATGGTCAATTATAAGCGCAGCGTGCTAAGCTTAAATATGTATTAATTTCATATACGTGCTCTGCTAATGCTAATCAATAGGAAGGAGATCGGATTTAGATGACAAAAAGGATTGAGATTTGATTGCTACTCGTGAAATTGAAATTCCTCCAGAAAAAGTACCAAATGATGTATTCATTGACAATTACTTTCCTACTTTTAAGATGATATTTAGTGGAGATAATAACTTTTGACGTTCCACGGAAAAAAGTACCAGCGATGTATTTATTGACAATTGCGCTCCTGGTTTAAACATGATATTTAATGGAGATAACTTTTTAGAAGAAAAAGTTATATAGATCTTCTTTTGGTTTTATTTTAAGTGTAATTAATGGTTTGTGTACACCAATTATTATCATGAACGGTTTCTACCCGTTCCACAGCCACTATTTTATATAGTATCCGTCCCAAGAATATATCAATTCTTAGATCCCCTTCGGGATTTATACAACAAATAAAGACGATTTGCATGACCCACTATGACTAACAACTCCTGTTGATCCGAATGAGATTATATTGCTAATGATTGTTTGAAGGCCTTGTTTATCGTACACTATTTTAAAAATGTGTAATGCTTTTCACCATCTCCCTTTAAATCAATGATAAAAAGAAAATTTTATAAATTTATAATTGTGTAAAAATTAATTGCTTCTTGCAAGAGAGCTTGCGGCCGATTGATACTTTTTGGTGGAACAATGTTTTCACACAAATATATATTGAACAATATTTGTTGATAATAAAATAAAAATTTAAAATAAATGTATAATATAGTAAATAGGGAGTGTATCTAGTAAGAGTAATGATTTTATATAAGAGTGAAATGAACAAATTTTGATATTGTACATTATTATCAAATATGATCTCAAAATAAAAATTATTTATAACCACAAAAAGATAACAAAGATGATATCATATTTTAATTTATAATATAATATTTTATATAATAGTGTATAAAAACCTACTTAAAAAGAGTTATGTTATTTGTACTCTTTAAATATAAGATACTGTATCAACTCATATATAATTTATTATTAGATGAGGAGTCAATCTTATTCAAATATGGTTCACATTCTATCCAATAATAAATAAAATATCAGTTAATATAGTATCTCATACATAATGAGTATAAATAATATTCTAAAAAAATTATAAATATTATTAGAATTTTGACAATTAACATGCTTTTTCACCAAAATAAATTGAAAAAAAAAATTATATACAGATGTGTCATATTTTAAACTTTATTTATTTATCTACACTCTTTTTAATATTAGAGAAATCGATTAAGTATCAACTGATTTTAAAATATTGAAATTCAAAGGAAGTGGTCTATATTTGACCGATTTCTGTTGGTTATTTTTCCAAAGAAATCGATCATGGGTAATTTATGAGAATTAGAAATTAGCCCATAGCTAACCGATTTCTAAGTGAACCTCTGGTGCAGTTGATCTCAGACCAAGAGCAATGGGAGGAGCTTGATGATGTGGTCCAGTGGCCAAGGAATGGACGATCTTGAAGGTACTGCTTTATCCTCAGTAAGACCGCATGTTCTTGATCATAGAGCTGGGACTGAGAATTTGCACGGCTCATGAAGAGTAACAAGGTCAGAAAAAGAGTATAGAATAGAGGTTTCACACATGAACATGATGATGGGGTTGACGTTGTCATATTGTTTGTTTCAGTTTTTGCCGTTTTCCCAGTGTGTGTACAATATTGAAAACAAGTTCATTTGCAAGGAAGGAAGAAGATGCATGCAACTCAAGTCAGCACTGCAATAAGGGAAAGAACTGAGAAATGTTGGCTTTGCTTTTTTTTGGTTACGGTTGGCTTTGCTTTGAAAGGTGGACATTTCAATTAGCATATATTAATTAATTATATGCAAAATAATGACTCGAGCTATGTCTGTCAGCAGCTTTTTTTTTATTGCATAAATCATAATTATAGAACAAATATTATTAATTAATTATATGCAAAATAATGACTCGAGTTGTATCAGATTTGTTTAAGTCTCTGATGTTTTTTCCGTATTGTAATTTAATATATATATATATATATTAAGACGAGGCCAAACGTCATGTTTACGTTGGCAGTGGGCCAAGAACTGTGAAGCACAAACCAGATCAGAAGTAGTGAAATGACGAGGATAAAGCAGCACCTTCAAGACCGTCCATTCCTCAGCCACTGGACCACATCATCAAGCTCCTCCCATTGCTCTTGGTCTGAGATCTACTGCACCATAGGTTCTTTCACTGGTTAGCTATTGATCGATTTCTAATCCTCAAAAGATCGATTTCTTTGACAAAATAATCAATAGAAATCGGCCAAGTATAAACTGTTTCTTTTAGTCTTCAGTGTTTTAATATCAGTTGATAATTAATTGATTTCTCTAATAAATACGTACATATAGTTTAAAACATAACATCTATATATATATTCAATTTATTGAGGTGAAAAAAACCCAATTAACAGCATCCGATTCATTTTGATCTCCCGATGACATTAAAACTCCCATATCTGACTTGACTGATTTGATGCTAAAGTCTGTGCATCCTTGGACCCACTGGACGAAAGAACATTTGAACATCAATGTCGTGTTTGAAAACGAAAAATTGTGAAGGAATGTAGCAAAATGATTTTGGAAGTAGAAGAGGAATTTAATCGATCAAGTGTCATATTTATTATTTAAAAAATATTCAATTTATTTATAGATATAAACTAAGTTCATAGAAGAAAATTTTATTATTTTATATTTACATATACTTTTAGCACTCAATTTTAATTATTTTTATCTGATTTAATTAGTTTATATTTATTTATTGCATGTCTGATTTCATGGTAAGTACAAATAATGGATTTAAATAATATATATAAAATTATACAATTTAAATTTTATTAGTTTTAAAATATCAATGTGGCAAAAAAAATTGTTAACTGATTCAGTTATGATTTTATTTTTAAATAGACACAAGTGTATTAACTAAAAGAGTTATGTTATTCTACCACTCAAACTTGGGTGTCTAAATAAAACATATACTCTATTATTATTAGATGCAATAAATAAATGGGAACAGTGGGGACTATAATCATATTTAATAGTGATGAAATGAGTATATCACATGAACACCTAATCTTGAGTGTTAAAAATAATATTTTTATAACTAAAATTTGGACATCCACATAAAAGTGATTGAGTAGAAATCATATATGAATGATGTTAAATAAAATTAATGAATCTTATTTATATTATGAGTGTGTATAAATATGAGTTGTTAAACACGCACACATGTGTGTGTGTAAGAAAGTCTCTATTATATTCTCACAAGCCTTTTCGCATGCTTTTCTTTTTTTCTTTTTTTAGTTTTATGGTTATAGGTTTTTAGTATGTGTATTTATTTTTTTCGAAGTAAATTTATTTTTTTTTGTATTATTAGTATATAAAATTTTTACATATATTGTTATATTAGTTAAAATATTTAATATTTATTTTATTTGTCTCAAAAGTCAAATATAGAAAAATAAAATGATTAGATATTAGCTAGTGTAAAATTTTATTACAGCGTATTAAAATTATTCTCTTAAAAATTATAATTAATATTTAAAATTCAAATTAAATAACAAAAAAGTTTAGTTAGGGAACATTAGTAGATTCTTTCCAAGTACATGAAAACTTGGAGGGTTTAAGTTGAAAATTATTAAAAGCTTAAATATATTTTTGGTCCTTATAAATATAGGTTATTTAATTTTAATCCGATCAAAAAATTCATTTTTTTCAATAGTATATTTTTGGCCTCTGCGATCTAAATTTATGTCCTTATAACTAAAATAAAATATGCATTTAATTCTTATAAATAAGGGAAATTCTTAAAAGTATCTTAAAATTCTTCTTTGGTCCTTATAAGTATCACTACATAATATTCCAGATCAACCATAAGGGCAAAAAATACAATATTTTAAAAAATGAGGTACTAAACATTAAAGAAAATCAGAGGAACTAAAATAAAAATAAATTATATTCATAGGGAAAAAGCATTATATTTAAACCATCATCGAATTGTCTGCAGTTGTGTATAATTGTGAGATAACATTTAAAATTCTAAGTGGTTTGACTGGGAGTTTTAAATTTTAATATATAATTTCTTAATAACCGATGGCGGAATATGAATGAAAAGGGATTAGAATCATATCATTTTTTGCTTTTAATATGATTGTATCATGCTAAGAAAGAATTATACACACATATTTAAATTATGCCTTGCAAATTTTTAAAAAGACTTCACTTATTTACTTGTGTTTATCTCTTTTTTTTCAACATAACATAATTACTTTAAAATAATCACAAGATAATCATAGTCGGGTAAAAACATTTATAAGCATGAATAAAAAAAAGAAAAGGTTCTTGCAAGCTTTGTAAACCTCAGTTTTGTTCTCATATATAAAGTGAAATAGCAGATTTATTGCATACAGAAAATCAACGAGGTTGTGCACGTGATTGTTATATTGGATCTTTAATATTGGATCTTTAAGACAAATTTAATTTGAGTTTTCAGTTTTCATTTTCAGTTTTTTAATTTTTTAAATTTTATGAAAGAAATGCTGAAAATTTTAAAAATTACAAATTACAAATTTCAATTTTTCAGTTTTCATTTTCATTATTTCCTTCATAAAATTCTGAAAACTAAAATATTAAAATTGAAAATTAAAAACTAAAGCCAATCATGACCTTATTAGTTTTGTTGGAAGGATTATGGTATTCATAAGTGATCTTTTCAATGGTAGTGAGCTTCAGCTTAGCAAATTTTGAAAAATTGGCTGCAACCTCAGTATATGGGTGGCTTCATATATTTTTATGTACATCAATATGTTGGTGACATAGGCCTTTTGCCTTTTTAATTTCCATTTTTTTCCTGATGTTTTAATCTAAATTTGAAAGAGCTGAAAAAGTTTGGAGATGCATTATTCTTGTTATGAAGAATATCTCAAACAAAGAGGAGAAGTTGCAGTAAAGGGGATCAAGGAATTTTCTGTTCTCTCTCTCTCTCTTTTTTTTTTTATTGTTGTTGTTGAAGAAGATAATTATGCAGCACATGAGCGGTACATCTAGTTGGACGCTTTGAAGATGGCAGGTGGAATTTTGCGTACTGGAGAATAAGTATACTCCATAGTTTCTTGAGGATCCTTATTATTGGGCTGTATTTATTTAATGTCTTGGGATGGGACATGAAGTACAGGAAATACAGCAACAGCAGAGATAGAGATATAAATAATAAATATGTATAAGGGTATTGTTAGAAGATAAAAATGTTAAATTTCTATCTCTGTATCCTGTCCCAACTATCCCTATATTTTGGAGGTATACAAAATTTATATTTTTCTATCTTTTACTTATATCTCTACTACCAAATAAATTTGTATCCCTTGTATCTCGATATTTCTGTCTGAAAGACAGTAAATAAGTAAATAATTGCTACCTTGATGTCTAGCCTGACTGGATTCATTGTTCTATGCTCTATGGGGAGAAAAAAATTTCATTGAAGGAGCATCTCAACTTTTACTTGTAGATGAGAGGGGAGAGAGAAAAATTGAAAGAAGTAAAAAATAATAATGGAGATTGCAAGGTGGGGTAAAAATTCTTGTACTCGGTGGAAGATGCAAGTTTTTCTTTAGGTTGTCTTTTTTCGAAGTGTTATGTCGTTACGTTTACCATTTGACCTTAGTATATTCACGTATTTAATAAAGAAGTGTATCAAATCCCGAGTTTATCTTACACTCTTTTTATTTAATAATTATTTAATTTTAAATACATACTAGAATCAAGGAGATGATTGATAAAATATCAATGTTAATAAAAATTAAAAATAATTTATTTAACTGTCTTTATTTCTTTTAATACTTTAACTTTTTCTTTCCTTCTTTATTAATGAATCAATAATATTTAATATGAATATTATTAAAAAAATAATTAATACTAATTAAATTTTTGAAATATAATTATTTATAAATAAAATAAATTTTTAAAATAGATAATTATTCAAGGACAAGGAATGTTTTATTATTTGAAAAGGAAAATGATGTAAAATTGGTTTAAACAAATGGTATGTAAATGATATTATTATTTGGGTTAGAAATATTGATTATTACACTCGTGGTTAGCTTCAAGAGATAGAACAATGTCTTCAATGGATAATTAAAAACGATTAGTGAAGTATCTATCTAATTATCATTTTTTTTCAATGGGGGTCTATCTAATTATCTTTGTGGATAGCAAAGTCTAGTGCTAGGAGAGTTCTACTCCATAGTCCGTGGACCCAAATTAGAAATCCCATGAACTTCATAGACTAATAATTTATTAAAAAAAATAGGAAATTTGGGAAGTGTGATGTGGCCCTGTGGGGGAATCAACACCCTCTCAATTCCACAGCCCGAATCAAAAATTTTTCTTTTTGGTGATACCCTAACGAGTATTGAGCACGAGGAGCCCAACTAAACTACCAATAGGCCATAGGAGTAACCTTTTTAAATTTTTCAGTCTAGGCCTAGCGAGGAACGTCGGCCCATGCTCTTTTTGTTCAAAAATGGCTTTCTCTCAAAGCGGTCGTGTCTTTGCAGCTCGTTTCTATTCATGCTATTGAGCAGATGGCTTTTGCCCTGTTCTAATGATCATATGTTCTACAGGGGAAAAAAAAATTCTAAAAGCGTAAATCTTGCTTTTGACGGAAGGGCTTTTTTCTTTTTTGTGGTCCAAGTCCGAACGGACATCAATCTCCGGCAATTTTCAGAAAATGTGGACCTAAATTTATGGTAAAGGACCACTCATTCTCTCATGAAGATTCCATATTAGTTGAGGCCCAAATTGTGAGTGGATACCAAAAACGCTGACAAAACAAAGGTATCAAAAACAAACTGTTGAGTAAAGGCATATTGGACATAGAAAAGGATAAAGTACGAACCCAAAAAAACAAAGGGAAAAGGGTAGAGCAAAAGGAATGCTGATTGGAACTATGATTTCGACAAGAAAAAAAAACAAATACTACTATGATCGTCCCCACCAAAAACAATAAAATAATAATAATAATAGAAATGTCATCGTTGACCAAAGAGGCAAAAACAGGAAAAGAATAAGCATCTAATGAAAATAAATCCAGTTTGGCAATTTTAAAATTTAAACATATTTTCATTTTGCCGATCACCCCGTACCGTATTGATCAATTTCTAAATTTCTAATAAGGTTTTAAGGGTGTAAGGTAAAACCTCTGCATCCACGCACCGACCCTTTAAAATCGCCAATGCATGAAAGGTTATTGCAATTCAAAATTTATATAGAAGTAGAGTGATATCACTTTACTCAATCTTTTAGAGTATATTCACCTAATTTAGTTAACGACTCCGAATTAAAGTACTATACAGTAAAGACCATAAGCGTGGTATTGGTGTAGAAAAAGATACTTACACAGCAGATTATCACATTTGCCCGCATAATTAGTAAGATGGGAGTATGGTATTGGGAGGTGGACATGAATGGATGCATGATAAATGTGGCATGGACGGTGAACCATCATCCAATCCAAGTTTCTTATTTATGCCATGGAAGTTTGGACTACTTTGAAGCATCACCAAGTTTCGCGACAACGGAAAAGTCAAAAAGCGTGTGAAGACAGCATAGACTATATAGATTATAATAATTCTAGCACATACTCGTGCATGCTGACACATATAGCATAGCTAATAGAGAGTGCTGAAGCTTTGATTGCAGTCAAATTACACAGGACACAACACCCCGCTAAGTTGAATCGCCATCACCATGGAGCTCTCTGTGGCTCTCAAATCCCGATCACAGAGCCTTTTTGTCTCCCCGTCTCCATGCATGCCCATCTCTTATTCCATAGACCACTCTTCACTCAAGCACCAAATACAAATACCAAAATTCAAGAAACCATCACGCGCTAGAGTAGTGATGGTGACAGCCAAGAAAAAGTCAACCATCATCGAGGGCGTCAGCGACGACTTGAAAGCCATCGCTTCTGAGAACCTGGATTTCGCACCCTCTCGCAGAAGGGTCCGAGAGGCTTTCATTCAGGTGCACCAGCACCTGGACCATTACTTGTTCAAGGTTAGCTATATGCGTGTTTGCGTTCATCATGTTCAAATTCAATTGCCCCGTTTTGATCCTTCAGTTTTTATTTTTTATTTTTTTCCCTGGAGATTTTCTTTACTGGGTGTGCTTATTTTGGCATTGGTTTTTAAGGAATCATTGACTGATGTTTTAGTTTTTCTTTTTCCCTTGTATTTTGGTTTCTTGATGGTGATGCTAGGCTGCTCCTGCTGGGATCAAAACTCAAGAAGTAAGCCTTATTTTTTTTCCTGCTTTAGTTGATTGCCCAAAAAATCTTGGAGCATATTCTGAATCGTTTTCTTTGACTGGTTCATGTAAATTGGAGAAGAACGTGGTTGATTTTGGTTGTTTTGTTTAGTAGTGGTATGAGAGGAATTCGAGGGGACTGGAAATTTTCTGTAAAAGCTGGATGCCTGAACCTGGAGTTCCAATTAAAGCAGCTTTGTGTTTTTGCCATGGGTATGGCAGTACTTGCACATTCTTTTTTGAAGGTTTGTATCGTAATGTCATTTCACAAGTGCCTGAGTTTCTCTAAGTAGTAGTATGTTGTGATGCTAATTTTTCTTAACAAAGCTAGTGATTGACGTCAAGATTTTGCTCAGGTCTTGCCAAGCGAATTGCTGCTTCTGGGTTTGGTGTTTTTGCTATGGACTATCCCGGTTTTGGTCTTTCTGAAGGGTTACATGGTTACATTCCGAAATTTGATGATCTGGTTGATGATGTTATAGAACAATATACGAAAATAAAAGGTTAGAGTTTGACTTGATTGCTGCTGTAATCTCTACTTGCGAAAATCCATAATTTTGTGACCATATTCTTTGTATTTCAATTGACAGAAAAGCCCGACGTAAGAGAATTGCCTAGATTTATATTGGGGCAGTCAATGGGTGGAGCTATTGCCCTTAAAGCTCATTTGAAGGAACCAAATAATTGGGATGGAGTAATCCTTGTAGCACCGATGTGTAAAGTAAGCTCATTCCTCTGTATTGCAGCTGATGTTTAGCCATCTTCATTAATTTCAACTTCTGATTCATCTCAAAGTTTGGTAGCGTTAAGTTGTTTAACTCTTATTGTGTCATTGTCATATCTGAGGTTCAATTTCATTTTCCTAAAATTTGGTAGATTGCCCTGGAAAATATATAATGGCAATATCAGTTGCTGGGACTGGAGTTCTGTTTTCTTGCATTGGCAAGTCAAACACGATAGTCACACTTAATATTAACTCAGCAATGCCTCTCTCCAACATGGAAGTCGTACCGCAATTTCATAGGCATAGTCAATATTGAAATATAAAAGAGCAAACACATAACACAGAATTTTGGGGACCAGTTATGAGAGAACCTGATTAGAAATTCCATGTTATTTTGTTCGGGAATTTAATATTTGGTACCTTATATTTTAAATGAATTGCAAGAATTTATGCATACCTTAAAATGTCTACAAGAAACCTTGTCCAAGCCAACATTTGAAGGAGTCCAAGACTCAAATTACATGAAAAATGGAACCACCATCATTGGAAGAATAACCTTTCATTGTTGTATTTCTGTATGTAAGATTACGTGTGATTTTGGTGATCTTCTTTTGGTTTTTAGATTGCAGATGGCATGTTACCATCCACTGCAGTTTTGAAGGTATTGGATCTTTTGTCTAAAGTGATGCCAAAGGCTAAGCTGTTCCCGCACAAAGATTTATCTGCGCTGACCTTCAGAGAACTAGGCAAGAGAAAAGTGGTTGGTAACCTTGTCAACCCCTAATTCTTCAATGCTTGCAAAGTGGAATGAGTAATTGTGTGTCCTTCTCTGTAACAGTCCCTATTCAACAATTTGTCTTGCACTTAATAAAATGTTTAAAGGTCTTCACTCATCATTTAAGCTTCTCTATATCCATATCATTTGTGTGGTCAAGTTTTCACTTCAGTGTACTTTATGAATTGGGGAGTCATTGGGCTTGTTGTATATATTGATTAATACAATGATCACCATCCTAAACTGATAACTTGAGTTCATGTGTCAAGTGCCAAATCCATTTTTAAGGGTATGCCAAAGTAATTATAGGAGTTAAGTCTTTATCTTGTAGGCCGCTTACAACGTTATTTCTTATGATCATCGAACGCGATTGAAAACTGGCATGGAACTTCTAAGTGCCACTCAAGATATTGAGTCGCAATTACACAAGGTTAGCTTTTGCATCTGCTCTTTATATGTCCATTCCTTGTTATTTTCCAGTATCTAATTTCAGTGGTTGTATCTGATTTTTAATTTGCGTGCAATGCAATCATTGTCATATCAACCAAAAACATTTACATTTTGGGGTGATGGTTTCAGGTTTCAGCTCCATTATTGATTCTTCATGGAGCAGAAGATAAAGTGACAGATCCGTTGGTGAGCCAATTTCTTTATGAGAAAGCGTCTAGTAAGGATAAGACTCTAAAGATCTATGAAGGAGGTTACCATGGCATTTTGGAAGGGGAACCTGATGACAGAATATCTGCTGTCCATAATGACATTATTTCATGGCTTGATTTTAGGTGCTGAGTTAATTGATTGAGGTCCATTCCTTGGGTCAGCATAGTTGAGTATGGTGACCTCGCCAAGAGTAATTTTAGATCTTCTTGTGAACATATACCCTTCACAAATATTACATCAGAAATGGCAGATTCATTGCCTTTTCGCATGGTGGTTAGATTAGACATACGTGAAACCTAAGCTTAATCAGAGGCTACTTAGCTAATTATATTTTCAAATCAGATGTAATATATCTGTCCGGCTTTCCCTTTGTTGTGAGGCTAGATCAGCAATAAATTTTCATTAACCAGTTTTTTTCTCCTTTGCAGGTAAGTCCATTAACTAATCACACAATAAACGAAAACATACAATTACCTTATAAATAAAACTAGTATGTTGCCACAAAGGAATTTTTCGTCTTTAATCACAATTTAGTAGTATCATTTATTTAAACTTGTTATAAAACGTGAAAAATATATAAATGTAAATATGTTTTCAAGGAAAACGAGTGAATTGTAGCTTTGATTCCGAGGGAAACAAAATTGTTTGATATCGGTCCAAACATTTTAAAATTACTTGGTTTCAATCACTGTCTCGTATAATTGTCTAACCTTTTTGTTAGCCGATTAAGTATTGAATATCGATAGTTTAACAATAGGTTCTAAAATTAAATGGTATTAGAAGTATTTAGCCCGAAACAAAACAAAAATGATTTCAAGAACATAACTGAAATTTACATAAAAAAATCCAAATAGATATAAAATGTGAATACCATTTATTTTTGGAAAAAAAAAATGCTAACCTTAGGCAAGCAAGGCAATTATAGAGCTAGAAAAATTAAATACTCCATTCGTCCATAAATAAATATTGAATATGAAAAATTTTATATTTTCATAAATAATTATCCATTTAAAAATTTTAGATAATATTTATTAGTTTTTTTCAATTATATCTCTTATTAATTGATTTTCTCTTTTTTATAGAAGCGACACATTAGTGGAAGAGAGAAAATGAGAGAAGAGAGATTATAATTAGTATTAAGGATACTATTATAAAATATACATAATTTTTATTAGAATTTTTATTAAAATACACTAATAGTATAAAAAAATTTTATATTGTCATCTAATTATGTGTTGTCACATAAGTAAAAGTGATTAAGTTTTTTACCAACTACTTAAAATGTCAAACAAATTGGGTGATTTGATTGGATGACAGTATAAAATATTTTTATATTATCAATGTATATAAATTAAATTCTTTTTTATTAATATTGAGACATTATCTATTATTCTCTTAATTTCTTTGTATATTCAAAATTGGATAGTTATTTATAATGGAAAGTAAGGAGTAAAACAATATTAATTTCTTATGCAAGCAAGTCGGGGATCAACTCATGTGAACAAAAAAAAGTTGAATTGCAAAGTGAGGAAAAACGGGTTAGACCTAACAACCCATCCCATATCTGTGGGTTTTGAACTTTTGATGGGTTACTTCGGTTCGGGGTTTGTCTTGTTTAACTGAACGCTCGCTCGCCAGAATGAAGATGGTTTGGTGGTGACTGGGACCTGGCTGGCAATTGGCATATTCATTTCATTTCAATTCAATTATTCATCTGTCTATCATCTAATCCACCACACCATCCATGTCTCTTCTTAATCAACTCTTTAACAGAGGCGTTTTTGCCACTCGCTGGTGATTCATTTTTATGCTTCTCACTTCTAACTTTCATTCATTCCCTTCTTGGGTTGCCTTCTTTCCTTCAAAGATCAATTTTTGACATTTGCCCGTTGTTTATTACCCGATTTTGTGTTTTGGGATATGACTTTTTTTTTTTCAATTTTTTTCTTTTTTGGGTTGGCAAAGTCCATTTATATATGTATATGCATCGTGTATTACAGGATATTAGGTCTCTTTAATTTTGTCTCATTCAATTTCTTTTAATCAGATGGTAGCTCAAAAAATAAGTAAATCGTTTAATGTGTCAACACTCAATTCCAATTTCGTGTCTTTTGGCTCTGTTGCCTTAGTTGTTGAAGCTTGAAACTATGTTTTTGAATTATACCCTATGTGGATGTGGGGGTTATTGGTTGGTTTGTTTATTTGGTATTGGAACTCAGTGTTGTTGGATTTGGTTGAATATGTTTTAGAAATTATTCTGTTCCATGAATACCCTTTCAATGAGTAGTGACTATCTACTATTAAATATGATGTTTGTTAATCTCTCTTTATCTTGGTCATCCGTAGCAAAACATGCCTGAACTTGTCAATTTCACGCATTAAGCTGATACAAAACAAGAGAGATGTGCAACTGAAACAAATGCGCAGGGAGATATCCCAATTCTTGCAGGCTGGCCAAGAGGCAATTGCTAGAATTCGGGTAATCCTTCAATTCCTGGCAAATGGTTGCTAGTTTGCATATCTTTTCTCCCTTCGTATTGTGACTTGGTTTTTGTTAAATTGCATTGGTTTAAAAAGGTGGAGCATATCATACGAGAACAGAATATATGGGCTGCATATGAAATATTAGAGTTGTTCTGTGAATTTGTTCTTGCACGTGTACCAATAATTGAGACCCAGAGGTGAGTCCACAAGTCATCAGTATTTGCTCTTATTGAACATGCTGTGTGCTTGTTGGTTTACATATACTGAATATGTGATCTAACTGCAAAGTCGAAGATGTAATGTTTGAAATGATTCTCATGGCTGCAAGTTTTTAAAGGAAAATATTATTGTCTTACTAAATAAATGTCCTCAAACAGTCCCAAAATTTCTGTTACAGTTCACAGCAAAGTATTTTTTTTTTTTTCAATCAAACTTGAAGCCTTCCTCCTCCTTATTGTAGGGAATGCCCCCAGGAATTGCGAGAAGCCATTGCAAGTATAATTTTTGCTGCCCCTCGATGTTCAGATGTGCCAGACTTATTGCACATCAAGAACTTGTTTACCACTAAATATGGGAAGGAATTTGTCTCTGCTGTATCTGAACTTCGTCCTGATTCAGGCGTGAACCGCACGGTGAATTATCTTTAACTGCAGTTAATTAATATTGAACAATTATTGATTTTATTGGAGTATTAACTATTGCTTAATATCATTGTTCCATCTGTTCTTTTGATATTATTATTTCAGATAATTGAAAAGCTTTCTGTTAGTGCTCCATCCGGAGATGTAAAACTCAAGGTCTTAAAGGATATTGCTGAAGAGTACAATGTAGCGTGGGATTCTTCTAAAACTGAGGCAGAGTTTAGGAAAAATCATGAAGATCTCCTGGTAATTTTTTGTTGCACGTCTCACTATTTCTTTCTTTATTGTTGTACGTATCTTTAATATTCTTATAATATTCACCTTTTGATCCATGTGTTTTCATAGGACTGTCATTGCATGGTAGATAGCATCTATATAGCTAATAAGTTGTCACTTGTCTAATGGTCCTAATAACCCCCTTTGTCCTCAACTCTGCCTCATGAAATTGTTGCAAATTTCTTTCTAACCTTGAGTACTCCGTTCTTCATGTGATAGTTCTTCCATTGTTCTGCCAGGAGAACTGAGAAGTGACTCTAGCTGTTAGTGTTTTTCTCAAATCTCATCACATCTGCTGGGTTTTTATTGTTGAAATTCCATAAGGGTGGAACATACCAAACATCACTGTGCTGTTCTATATTTAATGTGCTTCTATGATACCCTGTTCCTGGTAATCTCAGACATAGGTTGTTCAATCAACAGTTGGCTGATTTCTTTTTCGTAAAGCATGGTTCAGTGATAAAATTGTTTAGAAGTTAGGATTCATTCTCTATTATTTTTTATTTATTCTTTTCTTTTTTCAAGTAATTTTTATGTCAACTTGATGTCACTACTTAGCTCTGTTGGTTTGTCATTTGTCAGTAGCATCTTAATCAACAAGGGTTTGCTGTTTTAGAACTATATTTATGAATTGCTACATGACACACGCTGCCTCTTGCCAATGAATGATGAATGAACTGACCTACGTGTTAACTACTTCATATTCAATTCTACTGATGGTTATGAATTTAGGAATCCCAAATTTGGTGCACTATTATGCATTGTTGTCTACTTCTCTACTGTGGCATAGGAATTTACTTAGTTTGCTTAATTATTTATGATTTTCTATTACCTTTAGGGTGGGGCAAAGCAAGTTGATGTTGGAGCTACGCTTTCTCAGACCCCCAGCAAAAAGGGTTCTAATGATTTGCCACCTTCTAATACAGAACATTCTATCAAGTCTATGCATAATAAACAAGAACAACAACTTGAAGCACCAAGGCATTCCAACCGTAATTATTGGATGATCACTAATGAAATTGAACAGTCACACGAAAATAATGATGTCCCCATTGCTAATGCTAAAAGTGAGACAAGATTGCAGTCCTCTGATGTATTGGAGAAGGCCCGAGCTGCCATTGCTTCTGCGGAGCGTGCCTCTGCAGCTGCTCGTGCTGCTGCTGCTCTAGTACAAGGTAATCTTGGATCATTGAAGCTGGATGGTAATTCTTCATAGCGCTCAAAATGAATCAACTTAGATGGGAATCTTAAAGCTGGAACAACGTTTACACCAAATGCCAATGGAGAGAAAGATGTTGCATTATGTTGTGATAACAGTTTCCTACTATGATTATAAGGATTATGCCATATTGTATATTCTATGATTAATACATGTGTATTATTGTAGTGGAATGGAAAAGGCAAGTTGCTTAAATCCATCCTGACTCATGCGACTGCTAATGTTTTTGTATCATGTATTGGATGATGTTATTGCTACAATGTAATTTCAACGGCAGTTCTACCCATGGAATATAATTGTGTGCATATTTCCGATCTGTGCTACTGATGCATATTTTAATGCAAAGTATGATAGAAAGTTTTCTAGTGATTATATCATCTATAAGCTGGATGTTGTGCGTAGTTGATTAATCTGACATGGTATACTTATAATAACTTACATGTGTGCTTGGTTTATATCTTTAAAGAATCAAAAGTGAAAGCTAACTTCTCTGGGACTCGGTTGAAAATAGACCTCTCTAAGAAAGGTAAGCAGCAGGTGATGCTGGCACCTGGCAAGCACTCGGGTAGAATGAATCTTCTTAAGTCACCATCTCAAGTGATCTAGTTATGTATAGATTTTTATGATTGATTGAGAAGATAGATCTTATCATTGAGTTTTACAGGAGAATTTAATCGATAATAATAATCTACACATGATAGGAACACATGAGATTTTCACATGAGATTTATTTTGTGCCTGCGATGAGCATTGCATTCACTAGATCATTTCTGGACAACCCGTGTTTTATCTTCAGTTATAAATTGAATTATAGCTAGAAAAAACTGTGTACAATAAATATATATCACACACCTCATAATCATTAGATATGATGAGTAGTTTACACTCATTCTATTCATTTATCACATCTAATGATAAAAAAATATGTGATGTATATTTATTGGGTAATTTTATTGTTTATCTAATGTTACTCTTATAGCTATCTTAGATGTTGTAGCATTGAATTCGTGACGAATGCTGCTACTCTATCCTAATCAGTCCTGAATTTTCTTATGAAAATGGACACTACTACGACCGTCCGATTAGAACTAGGAAGTTAACATTAAATTGAGTCAACATAGTATCATTATGATGATTTTTTTTCCTCTTTTTTGGTCGGGATATTATGATTTTGTCATAGGCAAGAAGTCTAACAGAGATGATAGGTTAAAGTGTAGGAAAACGGTTTACTAGGCCAAATCCGTTCTTGAAAAAGTAGTGTATAATTTATGAGAATTAGCTTTTGCTTTTTATGGTCAAGCAAGGCTTATCCCTTGTTTACATACTTCTGGCATACTAGGCCGGGCTCTGACAGCCCAATCTATGAAGAACAATAGCCGAATGACTGCGAAATAGGCCCGAAAACATGGTCTTTCAAGAAAACAAGGAATCCAATCAACTTTATAGGCGCCTAGTCCTCTTGTGGCCCAAAAAGAAGTACAAATGCCTAGTTCTCATGAAATTGGAAAAACAAAAAGTCTAGTTATTCAGGGGCTGTTTGAAAAATATTTTACAAAATAATTTTTAATTTTAAAAATAAAAAATATTTTTTCAGTTATTTATTCTTTTCATATTAATTCTAAAAATAAACAAATATATTTTATATTTTAAAAGTAAAAATTAGAAAACAACTTAAAGATATTTTTAGAATTCTATTTTTTAAAACAAAAAAAATATAGTGACACATTCATAATTAGTTAATTTTATTAATTACTATCCAAAATAGTTTTTAAAATATTATTTTCAAAATAGTGTTAAAAAATATAAAAACAAAAATAATTCCAAACACCTCCTTAGCTATTGTTTAATTTATTACGATTTACAAATTGAAATTCTGAAGTATCCAGGAAAACAATATTAAACGGTGTACAACAGAAATTCTCACATTTTTATATTTTTATATAAAATGCGTTAATAGATTTTGCAAAATCCGAATTATAAGATTAAAATACTTTTTTTAATTGGTCTGGCGATTAAACAACTTTATATATCTATATTATGGCTCCAAGTTATTGTATATATCTATTATTAATTTTTTAGATAAATTATGGCTCCAATTTAATTGTCTGAATTCTATCATTCTATAAATGGTACTTTTATATATATATATATAGAGAGAGAGAGAGACACACACACACACTAATTTAATAACTTAAACGACTACTACGCAGGTGATTTCTTAATACAGTAGTGCCTTTGAATTAAGCAAATCTCTCATAAGAATTAGACGAATTCCTAGACTAAAATTAGGATAGAATAACTTTTTGTTTTATCATTGTACAAAATTTAACCACGACACATTTTTCAATCCATAAAATTAAATTCCATGCATATATTTTTTATTTTTCAATCAATACTCACATATAATAAATATAAATAATATAATTTTTTTTGAAAAATATGAAAAAGTAAAAGTAAAAAAAAGAGAGAGAGAGAGAGAGAGACAGGGAAAGGCATGTAGAGCATTGAAATGGGGAGGCATGATTGGGCAAGAGAGCCCCAAAAGAGCTGGTGGCAGGGCCACACAGTCACACGCACAGAGAGCACCTAGCCAGGTCAGTCAGAAGAACCAAAACATTCTTGTTGGCATTCCCGAACACCATGACCTACATGCACTCTAGTGACCACACAAGCTAAAAGGGTGAGCCCTCAGCCTGAACCCTAAGGCCCCCTAGGTTTCACATAAGGCCCCTATTGCCCTACCTAGCCCCTTTACATGCTACACCTACCTCTACCTATTATTACATCTACATCATCATCCAGTTATCTTATAATATTTACACTTATCTCCTCCACCGGGCCAACCACAGATTATACTAGATTAGATTTTCTCAAGATATATATATATATATATAGTTGTTGTATTGTTATATATATATATGTATATATAGTTGTTGTATTGTTAGTTGATCGTTTTTATAATTAGTAATTATATACATGTACTCGAGCAGCACATACATAACACACTTGTCAAACCTCGCCCTCTCATGCAATGCAACTCCGTTCCACAGGTACACTCGTCTGATTCACAAAAGACACACAGTACCTATGCATGAAACTTCAGCAAACAGTTCTGTTATGAGAGGCACACGTAGCCGTACATTTATTCACTGTGATCAGAGAGAGAGAGAGAGAGAGGGAGAGTGTGCTTGTTTGTGTGTGACAAAGATGTAACGTATGGCTAGCAGGGGAACTAATAAGGACAGAAGTGAACAAGACCAGACCAGTAAAGAAAAGGGGAATTGGGGGGGTTGGGGGATGGTAGCTGGTAGCAGGAAGGAACAAATGCGAAGGGGCCTCCCTATCCTTTGCAGTTTTTTTTTTTTTCCTTCTCGTAACACTCGTATCGATTCATCTAATTAGAGTAATATTATTTTCACACCAAAACAATAGGTATTTATTCAAATACTCATTTTATAACTATTAAATGTGATGGATGTTAAGTATAAATAGAGACCACCATCACATTCAATAATTATAAAATAAATGTTTGAATAGACACCTATTTTTTAGATGTCAAAATATCATTACTTATCTAATTATAGGTTGGACATCATATAGCTTTTATTGTTAATCATTGAATAATTATTATTTTTATTAAATAATTTGATCATGAGGATAATAATAATATTATAAGAAATTTATATCTAAAAAAATATTTAGTTTTAGATATATATATATAAAATGTATTATTTTTGATATAGTAGAGATTATATCTTATTAAGTTAGGGTATCACTTTTTAAAAAGTTACTATATCATATATGATCAATTATCAAAGGTAATATTTTTTAATAAAATGATATATTTTTAAGCTAATACATTACTTTTCATAGTATTATTATAATAAGTGTGGTCAATTATTTAAAATAACATGTTTAAATAAAGAATAAAATATTTTTTATATATTAAAGATAATATATTTAAAAAAATATTATCAATATGTATAAAAAATAATATTTTTCACATGTTTTTAAAAATAAATATTGTTTTACATCAGATTTTTTATAGTGTAAATAGTTTATGGTCGACCTACCCTTCTCCTATGCGATACAATGTTCCTTGTCATTTCATTTATGTTGTCTCCGTGGTCCCTTTCACTTTTCGTGTCCCTTCGGGCGTAGTCACTCACACTTGATTATGGATTTGGTTATTTTAATATTTATTTTTTTAAATATTTAAATATCTTATTTATAATATATATGAATTTTATTTTTTATTTTTATTTTTAATTTATTCTTTCTCTATCACTTCTCTCTTATATGAGAGATGCCTTTATGGGTGTCAAAATATTACCCTTCCGTCAAGGCATTATTAGTCATCCAAGCCACGATATTGGATTTCAAAGTCGAATATTCATTGTAGCCTAATTCTAAGACACATAATTAGCTAGGATCATAGTATCAAGTATAATTTTTTCTTTTCAATTTCCTTTATCTTGTGAAGGTTATCTGTTTTTTTTTTCTCTTTTCTTTTTATTTTCTCTTGCAATAAAAATTCATTTTGCTACTTTATATTTAATAATTTATTATATTACTGTTTATTTTCGACTAACTAGAAGAATTCAGGAAAGAGAGTGATTTTGATAGGGGAAAAAAAACTAAGAGCATCATTTTATAAATAAATTTTTTATTGGGAAAAATTTTTAAAAAGTAATTATAATATTGTAAATTGATTACCAATCGCAATATTTTGTTTTTATATTTTTAAAGTATGAAATTCGTTACTTGATACTTGTTAACAAATTTGTAAAAGAATCGGTTGTTACTAAGTTGTATTATTATAAATAAGAAAACAATGGGGATTAAAACGTAAATAAAATGGACCGGAACTAAACTTATAAGAACATAGGTAATTTTAATTGAGGTTGTAGAAGTATTTTATTTATCAAATATTTTCTTAGACATATGATACAGAACTTCGTGGATATCAAAAATTCAGAAACCTCAACACAATCAATATCGAGGATAAGATTGAAACCAAATATAATACTACAAGGAAATCACTCTATCTCGTAATCGCCTATTCAGTTTCTTGATGCAACAAGTTAAGAAAACTGTTCAATGTCAGTTGCACACACAAAATTTTTTAAAAGAAACCAGAGAAATTTCATTCAAACAAAAATTGAAAAAAAATAGCTGCCAAGTTAAAGTTATTTATACTCTTTTGTTTAAGTTAACTTTATTTCCCAATCTTATTAGAATAAGCTCAAATTACTACACTAACACTTAGTCTTAAAATAATTTAAATATAAAGTATGAACTAAATAAATCAGACTTTATCTAAGTTGTTTAGGATACATCCTTAATGCAAATTTGCCAATAATAAGATCGCTTTTTCTAGTGTTGAAATATCGATTTTATTCGTCTAAATTCATATCAATTATACGTCACTTTCACCTAATAGATTGGCTTAAATTCTTGACATATCATCATAGAATAAGAAAACTTTTGATGGAATTTACATTCCACACCAGATCACTATGCACACCTGATAACTCATTTAAATTTGATACATTTTATTCAAATTTATAAAAAAAGATATAAACAATTTGAGCAAATTAATTATCAAAATACATAAAAAATAAAATTTCAGGGTCAAAATCAAGTGCAAAGTTAACTTCTTTTGCAATCTGATAAAAAGAACAAGAGAGCTAAAAAAGCATTAGGACCCCTCAATAGTCAATTTCTAAATCTGGGCCTGCATGCATGGGAGTATCCATGAGGGGGCTGAGGGGGACTTGAACTCAACCGCGTGATGTGCACTCTTCACCGAAAGAAAGAAGCCACATTGATTTTGCTGAAATGAAGGGTCGTTTTCGTCTTGAATTTCGTTTAAACACGGACATGTTTCCATTGGTCGGTTTGGATCTGCCCCTCTTGTCCCGTTCTTTTTTCTTATGTATTTGGGTGCATGCAAATCCATATCACCTTTTGTTTTCTCTTTTAGACCATGCTTCATTGTCGCTTATTTTGAGTACCTACAAATCAATTGATTGCCATTTGGTTGTACTATGATCAAAAACAAAAGATGCTCAATACGACTGTCGTAAATAATTGGTTTGGAACTTTGGACGTTTCCAAGTTGCTAGAAGTGTGAACCAAAACGTTAAACTGGTGGCTATTATCGGCAGGCAAGTATATCAAGTTTCATGCGGAGTTCTGTTTTATGTTGCATCGTATATTAAATTGTTCCGACTCATATTTCATCCATGTATATCTATATATATATATCAATGTTATTTTAACTTACACTTTATGAGACAATCGCTATTTATACATTTCAGATCTACTATCAATCGGATGTAGACTTCCACTTAACTTGGATCTCACACCCCATCTAATGGTAAATATAAGTGTGTCGGTACGATATCCCATAAAAAGTCAAAATAATATTTCTTGCAATGTTTCAATGGTTCAGTGTTCTTGCAATGTTTTCTTGCTTTGAGCTTGTACAAACCAGATTACATAGTGTTTCGGGACGGCATTTTTCGTATTTAATTTTTGGGGGTTTTGTTAACTAATGTTTTATGAACACTATTTGAAAGATCAAGAAAAGATAATTTTTAATTTAAGTTTGTAAGTTTTTAATACATTGAGTTTAATCTAATCTTAAAAAAAATTACTTTCGATTGTTTAATATAACTACCCATTAACAAAATCTAAATGTTTTTATCATTTTAATTTACGGTACAATTAAGGTGACATAAATACTTTTAGTACCACAATCAAGTAGTTGGCCTATCTAAAAGTAGCCATATTTTGTTTTGGGCATTGAATAGTGAATACATCTATTTGATTTACTTTCGATTAGCGAGAGTTCTGTTCCACCAGATAAATCAAATTAAACTTCCACGGACCACGGTAACAAACAGACAAAGAGGGAGTGGGGCAGGGCCGTATAAGGAGTGAAGAATCGAAAAATTTGTTAGACCGTTCCGAGAAAAAGTTTTATTTTATATTTCTTATAGATGAATTTAATTTTGATGCTTGAAAAAAAAAATTTAGACAGCAATACAATAATATATTATTATATTAATAAATATAATTAATTTTTATTTCTATTATTTAAAAATCATGCAAATAAACATATTTGATTGAATGATATTATAAAAAAATTTATATTGATATTGTATTAAAATTTAATTCATTTTAGTTTAAATGTATTGATAATATTTTTTTTATTATCTTAAGACAACAATTGTTGTATGAAAGAAAGAATGATATAGAAAAAAAATTTATTCTAATAACATAACATCTGGATGAAAATCTTTACTCAGATTCCATTTTGCCCTCTTAACCTTCTGCGGCTGTTCACCGTATTATAAGTTGATATGGACCCCCAAATTGACATCTACATAAAAAATATTTAAAAATATTATTTAACCATATAAACTTCAAAAGAGAAATGATATTTTGACATGTAATATGAGAGGAGTGATGAAAAGATAATAAATTAGAAAAAAAGTAAGCGGTGGAACTCATATAAATTGTGAATGGGGTGTTTAGGTATTTGAGAAAATAGAATGTTGAAATAGCAAAATCCATTTCAAAATACGTTCCTCGATCCGTCTTGGCCTCGCCAAGTTATATGTCAAACCAGCTTATTAATTTATGTAGACGTAAGAGGTTTAAAACAAACTTTTTTTTTTTGGTCTTCACAAATATATAGATCGAGGAAAAGGTTTGTCTTAATATATGTATTTATAGATGACGTGATAATGAAAAAAAAAACAAGAAATAATTTTTTAAGTTATGGTAATATATACATGAGAATAAAACCAACTAAGTGAGTCAATTCTCCTTAGTTCAAAACTAAATTTGTTACAATTTGTATGATCTAGAGGGAATATATTATTATAAAATAAATTCTAATTAAAATATCGTTTTATTAATAAATACGAAGCACATCCTCTCGGTGCTTATCCAAAAGCTTAGATATATACATATAATTAAAAGAGAAGTTGTGGTATAGGAATAATAAAATTGTATAATAAGTACACATTATACACTTTATTATTATTACATATAATAAGCGGTCCCTACTCATTCACTCATTCATTACATTTAATAGTAATAAGAAGTATGTTGTATATTTATTAAACGATTTTATTATTCCTATAATATTACTCTTAAAATAGGTGTCTCTAGCGATACTTTTAATAGATGTATGGTATTATTTGAATCCATGTATTCAATAGATACTAAATTAGTGTGAAATTCAATAATATGAGGCAACATTTTTTATTTCCTGTATTATTGCCCTATCTGGTGTCCGTCTACTTTATATTTTTCATGTGAAAAAAAAGGCATTTTCGTATTTTTAATTCAACTGCTAATGTTTGTGTACCAAAACAAGTCGGCACTTTAAGTTACTGATAACTGCAATACGCCAATACCGATCCATATTTATGCATACCACTGTTCCTTCACTTGGGCGCAGATTATTGAACCCTAATTTCATGCAATTCTTGAACGAAACTTAACTATCAGTAAGCCAACCACAACAAGCACTCTGAATGACACTGTACTAGCTAGCCAATATATATAGAAATGAATAAAATTGTGTAAAGTGTAATAAGTAGATATACACAACAATCAGTGAGAAGATAATAAATATATATATGTATATTCTTAATTTCAGTTGTGCAACGTGGGGTGTAGAATGAGACTAAACATTGCACTTGCCACTTAGCGATGCTAGCTGATGCAGTGGCAAATTAAAAATGCAGTACAATCTTTGGAGCAGACCAGACAGACAACTAAGCTTCTGAGTGCAGACTGTTGAGTTTGATGATGAGATCAACCATGCAAAAGTGCAGGGCCGGCCAGGCCCCCCTTCACCTTAAAAATCATTTATGATGCTTGCTAGCTCCATAGTTCTTGCATTGCATGCCTCTGTGGTTTCTCTGCATGTTGGCTACAGACAACGGAAGACAGTAGTAGTACTCTTGTGATGAGTGAGTGTTTCATCCACTACTGAAACTCCGTGATATGGGCAAGGGCCAAGGGGAAAAAGGATCGTGTGTGGGGGCTCCTCGTTTGGTCTTCCCCTTTTCTGTTTTGGGTAAGTTGTGCTCAATACTTGAATGGCAACATGGTCCACACCATTGCAAATTTTGCCTTGCCTTGCTTTTCTTTGCTTGCTAGCTGCCGCATGCATGCATCGGCCATTGGAAACTCTGATACTGTGTTATATTATTGCCTCTGATCTGCTCAAGGGAAAGTGGCTCTTCAAAGACGCACTATGGCCGGCCCTGCTCTTCAACCCTTACAATACTTGCCGCGTGTCTCCGTTCATTACTTCCTTCCCTTCTTTCAATTTCAATGACAAAAACTTCGGAAAGTTCTTCTTTCGATTCCTTAATTGGCAACATTAATTCTTGAAGGAATGCCTCCAAAAAGAAATTCTTAAAGCATTAATTTGACTTCAAATTTTGCGAGTTTTTCTGAATTATATGCGAGTTCAACTTTAGCTGTAATTGCTTCCACTGTTTAATTTAAACCAAGTCGTAAAAGACGGTACATAGAATCTATTAGATGTAAAATTATTTATGTACACCTCTATTTATCAACTTAAATTTTTAGGAGATAATTTTATAATATTGTATTAGAGTTTTTATATGGTCAAGTGATTAGATATTCATCTAAAAGGATATATTATATGTAAAATCATTCACATATTTTTACCCACAATAGCTTAAGTTTTTGAGAGAGATGGTTTCTTAATTCTTCGTAGAAACAACCCATCAATATTCAGCAATAGCCATATTATGCACACTGATAGTTCTGGATGCGGGAGCATGATGAAATTGTTGTATGAAACGAAAGGAATGTTTGAGATAACTAGTGTATGGTACCCACAACTTTTATGGTGTGTTTGGTTGAAAAGCAAAATTAGTGGTAAAATTTATCTAAATTAGTTTCATGTGTAAAATAACACATATAATTCATCTAAGTAATTTTTATCATCATTTTTATTCCCCAACTAAATACACCCCTAATATGAAAAATTAGATATAACATTATATACATAGGCACTTATACATTTCTTAGTAAAATCTTAAATAAAAATATTATTTTAATACTCAAAAAATAAATAGTTAATGAAATACTCACTTTATTATTATTTAATGTGATGGTGGCTCTCATTCTCATTTTTAACATTTATCATATCCAATGGTTATAAAATAGATGTGTTAGTAGATACCCATTTTTTGGGTATTAGAATAATAATAAAGGCTAAAATTGTAAAATTGTTTGGCAGTCCAAGCCTATTGACCGACAGGCACACACCACAAGTTCATTTCTTAATAAATTTATACTGAATAACTATTAATTAATGCATCTTCAAATGCAGGTTATATCCTAAAGAAAAATGATATCTTGACACCCATATGGGTGTCCCATACAATATGAGAGGAGTGATGGAGAGAGAATAAGTTGGAAAAAAAATAAGTGGTGAGACCCATGTGTATTGTGAGTGAGGTGTTTAGGTGTTTGAAAAATTTGGGTGTTGAGATAGTAAAACCCTCCACTAAAATTTACATAAGTGAGATATGGTGAAGAAGGATTTGGGTTAATTACTTTCAAATGCAGGTTCATCGCAGACTAAAAACTGACGGAACCTGAAGTTCTATCTCTCATGTCTATTATCCTCACTTTCTACATCAACTCCACACTTTCTGCATGATCTCCTTTCTAGAATTAGAACTTATATACACCCTTTGCCTTCTCGTGTATGGTCTATACCTCCGCAATGAATTCAGTTTTCCGGGGCAATAAGATATGTAACTTGTCTTACTGTACACAACACTTTTGTATGCAGTTATTTCATTGTTTTCGCTCAGGCTAGACATATGTGGCAGCAGGCGGCATATAAGGGAGAAGGTTGCCAAGTGATGTTCCAAGTGGCTGTGTGTATAGCTTTACTCTATTGTTCCCTCATGCCAAACTAATGCTTGCTAATGCTTTCTCCGTTCCTTTGGCGTTGACCTTTGAAGTATAAGGATGTCTTTGGTGGGGGAGTAAAAGCAACGATTAACTCTCAATTGATGAGTTTCATGCCTAATCCTCATTTTTCCTTTTGAACAGCACACATATACTGATTACTGAATAAAAATTCTGTAATTTAATGAATAGATGAATGTTGCAAGTTTAGCATAATTTTTAAGGCACAAAGCCATAGATCTCATCCGGGAAAAAGAAAAACGTAACTTCTTTGTTTTATGAGTATAATTATAAAGCACTCATCATGGATATATTTATTCAGTAAATATGTACTCATAAAGCACTACGAAATGGATTTAACATTTACTAGATGAAGCCCAGCCAACTAAATAGTTCTAGTTAGATTGTTTGGATGAACACCCTGATTTATTTTGTTGAGTAGAGAGCAGTAAAAAATTGCTTTGGCAGAAAGACAAGGTTCTTATTTCTTTTCATGAGCGCAGAGACATGGACCAGTTAGTGCAACACAAACGAACGAAATAATTAAGACGCAGCGAGAGAAAGCATGGCTTTAGTGACGGAGAAAACTAGATCAAAGCTGCATTTCTGCATGATTTTTGTTTTTGTTGTTCTTTTCGGGACACATGTATATTTTTTTTTATTTAATTTTTATGTATTGATAATATAAATTTTTTTTACATAATTATCCAATTATCTATTATCATGTAATTGATTTTCCTATTTATTGTTTAAAAAATCATTCGAATAAAAGATTTTAATTAGATAATATTATAAAAGTTTAATCTTGATGCACTGACAATATAAAATAATTTTATACAATCATTCGATCAAAACATTTAATTTGGATGACTTTTCAGATACTGGGTATAAAAGTCAACTATTATGACTTATGTGACAATACATGATTGAATGATTGTGTAAAAAAATTTTACATTATCAGTGCATGATAATTAAATCCATGCTATAAAATAATTTTTCATCACATTGCATCAAAATTAAACTTATTTTTTTAATCTAAATTGTAAGTATGCAAATTACATTTGATTTACATTTAATTTGACGAGATAAGTTATCCACTACCAATGTTGAGGGTAAAAATCTCCCGCTAATAATTTTTTTTTCATTAAAAAACTTAACCCGAAATCTTGGATAAGCAATGGAAGCATATATGCTTCATTCTAAAATCCAGGAGTTCTTGAACGATGGAAACAACCAAAAAAAAAAAGGAGTGTCGTTTCCCTTTTTTAAAAAAAGATGAAGTAGTTCAAGAAGATAAAAGATTACAGCAGGACTTAATAATTTGCACAGATGTCACTCAGCATCTTTAAACATTCTCCCATTATGTAATGCACGGCAAGAGTCGGTGAATAAACTGGGTCTGTGTTAATCAACTTTTCCTGCGGCTGTTTTTTCTTCTTCCTTTCTTTTCTCCTTATTTTTCCTTCCTTTACTGCAGGTAAGATATATAAGGCCCTGCAATGATCTCTTTCTCAAGCCGTTTCAGTATTTAGCAGTATAACACGCAACTTTTTTAGTGTAGTTTCTGGCCCTATATTTCGCCAAGACCCACAGCATATCAATGCCTTCTCTCTCTTCCCTCCCCCCCCCCCCCCCCTCTCTCTCCTCTCTCTCTCTCTCTCTCTCTCTCTCTGATCCCGAGAGGCATTAAAGCCTGAAGAGTACATTAGACTGACTAGGATC
The DNA here is from genome assembly GCA_031216125.1 of Dalbergia cochinchinensis. Classification (NCBI taxonomy): domain Eukaryota; kingdom Viridiplantae; phylum Streptophyta; class Magnoliopsida; order Fabales; family Fabaceae; genus Dalbergia; species Dalbergia cochinchinensis. Next base: position 63,003,931 of record CM062369.1, read on the forward strand.
ATTAAAGTATATATGTAGTGAGTTTCTGCTATGCAATTTTTTGTAACGGAAGAAAAAATATATATGTATATAGAATAATATACCAAGCTTTCTGTTCAAGGCACACATAAAATAAAATATAAAGTATGTGTGGTGGTAACCACAAAGAAACGATGTTTGGATTCTCTGTTGAAAAAGGAATGTGGTATAACGACGGTAGTTTTACTGGGGATCAGTGTTACGTTCCAGGAATCCGGATCAAAGAAAAATTTGATCTCTTGTGCTGTCTCTTTATCAGTGCGTGAATATCTTTTGTCAAAGTCTATAGATTATGAGTTGCAATTTGATGATGTCTTTTATCGGTGTACGTTTGTTTGTGCAAAAACAAAAGTACTCAGATAAAAAAGTAGGGGGACCGGAGCGACTCGGTGACTTGTGAGCCAAAGCATGTATAGTGTACGACTTTAAACCAGCAGTAATGCCTTGTTTTAAACTTTATTTTTAAAATTAAATTTCCCCATAATATTAATATATATATATATATTAAATTGGAATATACTGACAGTGTAAAGAAATTTTACATATTCATCTAATTATGTAATGACATAAACAAATATGATTACTTTCAACTCTTACTACTTAAAAAGTCATATAAAAGAAGAGACAATATTGAATGATAGTGTAAAACTCTTTTACACTGTCAGTGCATCAAAATTAAACTATATATATATATGGGGACTTGTGTTTATTTTATAGCAAGTATTGATATACTTACTCTATCTAATAATTTTTTTTTAATATGAATCTTATCAACCTAACTGATAAATTTAAATTTCTTACCAAATAAACTAAGTCTACAAAATTTCATACAATTTGAAATTTTTTTATAGTTTGTAATTTTATTTTATTTTAATAGATAATATATTTTTAAAAATAAAAGTAAATATCGATTATTAGATTGCATGTCTATTATTATCCAATTTTTTTTCTAAAATTTGATATGTTTTATCATTAATATGATATAACATAATTCAATAGTTTGATTGGTTAAATTCAATATAGATAAAGAATTATTGAATTGAGTAAGTGTATAAGACAAATAAAGAGTATAAAAGATAAAATGTAATTAAAATTATCTAAATTTCTCAAAAGGATAGATAATAGTAGAAAAATAAAATTTTTAAAATTGACACTTATTAAAGAATTGGAGTAATACTATACTACTACCCTCTATTAAAAGGGAAAAAAAATGTAAAACTGAATTTTAAATTTCTATATGATTTTCTCCTTTCTTTTAGATTCTTGATATAACCTCTTATTTTCTTATACTTCAAAATGTAATACAAATTTTGCTCAAAATCTTGTTATCTCTTAAATCTTCCCCTCAATTTTTGCAACAAATGTTGTTATTATTTTTCTTTTCAATTAATGGGAGTCAACGCCCAACTAAAACAGCAAACATACTAAACAATTTGAGGCAAAGCAACCCCAACAAGGTCATCAGCAAAAGCAAAAGTAACACTAGAAGGGACATAATAATAAAAGCAAACATCAAGAGGAATAGTGTGACCCAACTTGATTAGCGCATCTGCAACACAATTTGCTTCCCGAAAGACAAGACGAGTCCGCACCACCCAAGAAAGCTAAAGCAAGGCATGAATCTTAGCAAGCATAGGAGCAACTAGATGGCAATGATCAGGGGGCGCTCGATAAGCAAAATACCACACACGAAGTCAAAACAAAATACCATGCAAGAGAAATCGGATCGAACAGGCCGGTCAGACCAAGTTAACTGGGAACTGGCCGCCTTGCCGGGCCGGTTAAGCACCTGATCCCGGATGGGCTCAAAATCGGTCAAAATTGAAAAAACCAGTGAACCGGTCCAGTTTTATAAGGTTCTCGGTTTGGGTCTTTCACTTGAAAAAAATAATAGGAAAAACAGTCATCGAACCTCACTTCAGATATTCATCAGATCTTGTTAATCATATATTCATTTAGATCTCAAGCCTCACTTCAAGCTTTCATTAGTACCTTCTTCTCTGTCGAAGCTACCTCCCTTTAGTCCGCCGTCCGTTTGCTGCTCCGCGCCTTTAGTCTGCAATGCTCTTCCCTTTTGCTCCTCGTGTCAGCCACAGCCATGTTAGAGCTTTGCCACTGTCTACTTGAGATCACGACCGTGAGCCCCATGCTCGTGCACATCTTCGCCACCATGAGTACGAGTTACGTAGTCTGGGAAGCCAATTGTGCCGCTGCCTTCCCTCTCTTGCTCCCTTGGTGCACTACCACTATCTGTGGTTATCTTTGTTGGTAAGAAGGAGAGGTTGTTGTTGTTGTTCATTGGTCTTATCTTTGTGGTGGTAAGGTTTGTTGGAGGTGCTTTTGAATGATGAGGAAGAGAGGAGGCGATAGTGGGGTTTAATTTGTTGGGGTTGCTTAATGGGGTAGAGTTTCACTAGAAACTAAATAAGGAAGGCAATGAATTAATGGGCTGCTGTATATTGGGCCAACTTGAACTTAGCTTTTTAATTTTTGGCAATAAAAGGTTTCATTGTGACAATATTAAAAAATAATGTATCTTTAATTTGTTAAAAAAATTAGAATTTTATAAATAATTATATATTCATATGTGTGTGTGTGTATATATATATTATACTTCGGTAAAACCAGTTGAATCCCAATTGAACCAGTAAACCTTTGAACTAGTGTCTTAACCGGTTCGATACCCAATCCGGTTTTCTCTTCTTTGCAAAATACACCAAAACAAAAATAAAGGGAAAAATCTTTATCCATTTAAGCACAAAATAACAAATTAAATTCAAAGATCACAAGACAATTCTCACAAATGCAATCATAAATATAAAATCAATCAAAATTATTAAAATAAGTAAGGTAAATTATTTATTGAGAACAAATTTAAAACAATTAATACACAAATATGGGAAAAAAATATATTTATTATTTACACAAGTTATCAGAGAGCTTTCCTTTATAGAAAAAAAATTAATGCTAATGTTACAGCTTTACATCTTCAAAAGAAAAATATTTGTTTCAAAAATATTATTTTGTACAAAAAAACTAAATACTCATTTTAGTTTCTCATAAATATATCGAAAGATAAATTAGTCCCTTAATATTTGAAAGTTTCATATTGATCATTTACAATTTAAAAAATAAGATAAATTGATTTCTTCATACAAGTTCATACACTTGAAAAAAAACATTGTATAGGCATGTACTGGGGGACCAATTCATCACCTTTTTTTGAATTATGAAGTTCCAATATAAGAAATATTAACATGTGATAAAGTTATTGCATATTGCTTTTGTCCAAATCATAATTTAAGAGCTATAAAAGTAAACATGCTATTAATAATAAAATGGATAAATTACACCAACCTCCTATAAAATTTGTGGAAATGTAACTCACACCCCCTCTAATTATCTAGTTTACACTCATATTTTCTCTACTTGTTAAATTTTAAGCATTTATATTACAATTATGCTCCTTATTCACAAATTAGTAAACTTAATATAATGATATTTTTATAATATTAACTGTTCCTAATTAATAAAATTATAAAAATACTTTTACAATATGGGTAAAGACATTTTTATAATTTTATTTATTAAAAACAGTTAATATTATAAAAATATCATTCTATTAAGTTTACTAACTGTGTTCTATAAATAAAGAGTGTGATTATAATATATATACTTAAAATTTGACAAGTAGAGGGGATGTAAGTGTATGCTGGATAATTAGAGGAAATGTGAGTTGTATTTTCATAAACTTCAAGAAAAATGAATGTAATTTACCCTAATAAAATTTTATTGACAAATTTCCTAGAAACACTCGTTAAAGAATTAAAAGTGGAAAATGCACAAATTAAACCTCGATTGTCTCTAACATGCGGTGAAATTAATTATTGCGTCTTGCCTTTTTCTTAAAAGAAAAAAAGAAAAATACTATAAATTTTATCGTAATTGATGAAACTTTTTGTTTCTTCTTTTCTCCTCCACATTGTATGATGATTCATTTGGCTTTGATATGAGCTATGAATCAATGCGAGTGCAGATGATTCAGCTAGCCTTTCCTTATTATCATACATAGTTGTGGAAGCGCATTCAACCTTTGTTACAAGTTGTGTTCCCAATTCGTAGTAAAGCCACGGCCACGGTTCTTTTCCCTATAGCCTATAGATATATGTCAATAGATCATTTCTCTTACAAGGTTGACCCTACAAGTCGAGTCCCATATATAGAGGGGAAAAGCATTGAACAAAAACATTTGAGACGTCAATCACTGTTATTGCTTTTCATCTTATTTCCCCTGTGTTCTTTAAAAAATGAATGAAAACATATGGAGAATGGGCCCAACATGTAGCTCCGTTAGCTGACAAATTAACATAGATCTGAGTTAAAGCCAAGTGGTGACTGAACCTAGCCAGCCATCAATGTAATAATGAATCTCGGCTCATCTCAACATGAAAATATTGTTTATATTCATTATTTATAGGATATTACATTAATACACTTTTATCTATTATTAAATGGAGTGTAGACCGTATTTAATTTGAAACTCATATCTCATCAAATAATAAATAAAAATATGTTAACTCAATATTTAAAAAAATGTGAATATAAATAATATCACATGGTGGCTTAGGCTTGCTTGCTGCAGCTGCTCTCGTTGGCTTGGCAATTGGCATCACCAATCTCAATCTGTCTGTATCCTTTTGTCCTTTAGCTCCTAAGCTCCCTAGCTAATAGCTATTATGTTATGCACCATCCTTCAGTTTTTTTGCACTTTTAAGCACCTGGAACCCTAATATCTGTCCCCACATTCATGCATGCTCATGGTTTGCCCAAAAATGGATTTGGTCTATAAATACAAGGCTATACTTCTTAGGCCGCCTGAAATGTCTCAGTAATCTTTGGGTTCTATCTAATCACTTCAGCTATGGCTAGAGAGGTACCTCGGTGTAGGCAAATAAGGGATTTTAAAAGGTTAGCTAGCTAGCATTATGCTACTGCTCAAATTTGAATTAATATCCCACATCATGGTGGAGAAAAAAGAAAACTAAACAGGATCTTCTGATTAAGGTTTCTAATTTTTCTGATGTGAGGTTCAAATCTCAAACCTCATAAGTCATCTGGTCAAATATTGATGTCTGAGTGAGATGCGGATCAGGCAGAATTCTGACTACGGAGAAAGGCAATTGCAGTTTTGCAATACGTTTTTGCTTCAATAATAATTTGATTAAAGTCAAACACCCACAATTGACAATTAATTATATAAATTTTTAAAAAATTTAGTTTAATGTATTATTATTCCAAACTTTAATATATTTATATATATATATATATGTATTGATATTTATTAACGCATCATTAATCTTATTATAACATTATTGAGTAGTTTATTTTAATTAAAACCCCAATATAATTGTTCAAGAGAAATACCGCCGGTTGTACCATAAATGCAAACAAATTGAAAGAAAGCTGCATTTTGTATATTATATTACTTGTATTAATTGTATATGAGAAATAATTTTTTCAAGTACTTATTAAGGGCGCAATCTTTCATTTCAGATTTTAATTTTTATTTCAGTTTTCAATTTTTATGTTCAATTTTTTAGTTTTTAAGATTTTGTAAATAAAATATTAAAAACTAAAAATAAAAATTAAAAATTAAATTTTATAATTCTTATAATTTTTAGTATTTATCTGAAAAACTAAAAAATGAAAATTGAAACTAAACATGCATAAGTTTCCCAATTGGATAAATATTGAGAAATGCTTAGCGAGAAATTTACATTGATTAATAAATAATGAAAAGTGCATGCAACAATAGATAATTATATTGTCATTTGAGTGAGAGATTCATGTAAAAATGACTGAGAATTTAATGTGTATGACTAAACAATTTGGATGATAATAGTTATCACTTAGGGTTCATTTGAATAATACTACTTATAATTGTTTTTTAACATTTTAAAGTTAAATTCATTTTTAGTTTTTTTTTAAGTCATAATATCTTATTTCTTTAACACATTTAAGATAAGTATTTCTGTTTGTATGAATTTAAACACAAAATAACTTATTCATAATTTATTTTTAAAAAAAATATTTTCATAACATTTCTGATTCCTCATTAATCAATATGAATCTCTGACTATTTACACGTGCCATTCCCTGTATCAAATTCACATACTTAATAAGTATTTACAAATAACACTAGTCACTAGTTTGTATATTTTATCTCACTTGAGTTCCTTTAGACGGAATCTGTCTAGTACTATTCATCCCATATTGTATATGTAATTATGTCGCAATGGGAGGTTTTTGTATAAAAAATTCACATTCATCCTCATTTTTTTTTATTTTGTTTTTCTAATAGAATGTACCTTGATATATGGTTATCATTAAAATTTGGGAATATTTTATTAGCATTTGAGATTTTATCCTACATATTCAATTTGGATGGGTTATGTTAAAATATAATGTATATTATTAATTTAATTAATAAGCTTTAGTAAAAATATTATCATGAAATAAATGTAGTATTAAATATTAATGTTTATTGCCGCAATGCATTGAAGTGTGTCTTCCGTTCAACTTTTTTTGTTTTTGTTTTTTTGAGGGGTCCGTTCAACTTAGTTTACTCAAGTTGAGTATACTACAATGAGGCCAAACATTTCTCTAAAGTATAGAGAAGTAGCGATACTACTTAATAAATAAAATGAATTGTCCAATATTTAATAATAACACATTTTACCACTATGAATACTTAAAAATCTATGAATTTAATTTTAATACATATGGCGTAAAAAATTTTACACAATCATTCAAGCAAACTCAATATCATATTAGCAAATACGATTAATTTTCACTTTCATAAATTGAAAAATCATGCAAATAGAGAAATCTAAATAGATGACCGTATAAACATCTCTTTACTATAATCACACAGTGAAACATATCAAATTGTCTAAAGCAATCATTTTTTTTTCTAAATTTTTTAAATCATGATGATAGTATTATATTTTAAAAGATATTTTTCGTTTAATGCAGTGAAATAAAAAATTAAATTCTTTTTTATAGTACTTTAAAAATTATATTTTTAAAAGTGAGGTTTAAACCTAATAACTTATGCATGCTACCTTAAACCTGTTACTACTTGATCAATCCTAATGTCTTCAAATAAAAAATTAAATTCTAACTCAGCATGTTAGTCTATTTCGTTTATGTAATCTAAACATAAAATTCAAATTAATCTTTGTAAACCCCCCCGATTGCGAAAGGATTATGGTAAATAAGGTGCTACAAGTGCTAATCTTTAGCATGTGAAGGATATTTGCTGTGCAATGAATAAAAGCAATAACCAAATTAACAGAACTTTTTTGTAAAAGAAAGTATTGAAAGAAAAGGGGAAAAAAATTAGAGAAACATGCTAACATGATTGAGCCAATGATCATGAGGTTGTCAAAGAAGTATATATTACTTTAAGGATTTAGGAGACTCTCTTCGAGTTGACAAGATTGTTATACTCCTTAGGTGTTAGTTTTGTTCAGCAAAGATACTATTTAAACACTCCAAAAAGTGAATTGTATAGGGATATCTAGTTAATAATTATTGGATATAATGAGTCTCATACTTGTGTTTAAATAGCATTACTCTTTGTTTGGTACATCTATATTCCAAACAAACTAAACAGATGCATTCACTGTCTGCTCCAACTAATCTATATTGTAAAATTTTAGAATTTTTTCCCCCATATTATGGAAACTTGAGAGGTGAAAACTTTCTTTAAGAAGAAATCAGATATTTGGCAGGTTCGATTGTTTAAATATATCCTATTCAGGAAGCGCTCATCGAAATGGTTCTTTCAAGAGGATTCCAAACTCCTCTCTCTATGTCATTACCTTAATTCTGCAAACATTGTGTAACGCTGGTACAAGCAGCATCTCAAGAAACTAGAAGATCCCAATTTGGTTTGGATAGTGAGAGCGAGAGGGAGAAGGACTTTGCGAGCTTGGAAGGGCAAAGATGTCCGTAGCTCGGAGCAGTGGATTATCTGGTAAATTTTACCGCGATTCAAGTCGTGTGTGAATTTTTATTATTGATTTTAAAGGTAAGATTTAGACAAAACACACGATAGTAAATAATCGTTAATAAGAAACTGCACATAATCAGATTATACAAAAATTTCACATGGAAAGAAAAATCCATTTTCGTACCAGGGCAAAAACGACCAAGTTAGACACAGAAGGAAAATATAGAAGTCAAGCAAGACACACACACGCACAATAATGTATACTCATAGAAATAGAAATGGAAAATAGATAGAGAGATAGATATTAAAATATAGATAGAAATAAAAGGAATGAATTCCTTGTTGGCATGCAAAAGGAAGTCACTAACAAATGCAAAAGGGGGGTTTGGAAACTTTCAGTTCATATCTAACTTGCTGTCCTACCAATACAAAAGCCCTTCTTCAAATCCCCAGCCCCCCGCAGCTCCAAGCCAAAGTAGCTGAGCGTGTACATGAGCTCAAAAGCTGTCCCCAGTTACTGTAGAGATAAACCAAAACAAACCAACACCTCTCTCTCTCTCTCTCTCTCTCTTACTTCCTCATCAGCCTCTCATGACCCCATCTGTCAGCTTGTTATGTCTCTCTCTCCCTCTCTTTCTCTCTCCCTGGATGGCGTGTCCTTATGATACATACACAATAGCATACACTATCATATCACTCAAAGAAAGAATCTAAATCTCATTAGAAACCATCTTGATACCGATTGATCGCTGAAGGAGGATCCAAACGATGCTGTGCTGCTCCTGAATAGCTCCTTCCCCAATTCAAACCTGATGATTCCTCCTGCAGTGACCCATCCTTGTTACCACCACCAACCTCCGTGCCCCTCCCGCTACCAACACCGAACCCAGCTGCTTGTCCCACCGGTGCACCAATGCAGGTGTAACTACCAGAGTCTGCTGCTGCTGCACCCGCCATATAGTGCCCATATTGCTGCTGCTGGCCATGGCTGCTGCTACTCAGGACATGCCCAACATAATAATCGTGAGGCAATTGTGCAGGAAAGGACACTGGCCTTGAAGGAGAAGCGTACAGATACGGTTGAGATGGTTGTGGAGGAGGTGGTGGAATGTGTGTTGATGATGAAGCAGAGAAGTATCTTGGCAATCTCAGAGGCACTGTTGGGTCTCCCATGTTGCCTGATGGATGATAGCCTCCTCCTGCTATTGTTGGTTGACAGCATCTGAATATGTACATATATCACCAAAAAAAAATAAAGAAAAGAATATTATATGAAACAGTGTTGTATGTCCTAATATTGTGTGCTTCTCTATTCTATACAGTTCAAAAAAAAAAAGAAGAAGAAGAAGACAAAACCAATACTATATACTAGGAACCAAGAGATCGAAAAAGATGGTTTCATTTCGTACATATGGGGTTGAGATTTAAGTAGTGGATGCCTTTAACTTCTTCCAATTAGTTCAATTTGATAAGAACTTTAGCCAAGATAAATTAAAAACATGGGTGATAAAAGTGACCAAGAAGAAGAGGAAGAAAAAGGGAAGAGGAAAAGGAGAGAAGAAAGCAAGTGAAGTAATATATGGTGCATTGCATTGCATACCCTAGATGAGGGGCACCTTGTGCAGCAAGATTGTGATCGTTACGGAAGACCAGCTGACGAGCTTGATTCAGTGTCTCTGTTTCCCTCTCTGCAGCCAAAACCAACATAGCCACACAATAGAATAGAATCAAACCAAAGCAAAAAGAAACAAAAAGATAGAGCCGGGCCCTCTCAAGAAAATTTAAGCATCCACGCACACTCAACTTTTTGTGTTTGAAATGACCACGCTTCATGGCCAAATCATTAACAATCAGTGTCCCCTATTTTTCTTACATGTTCGGGAAATATACTTTAACCCTATTATAATATCATTATTTGTTGAGTGGATTATTTTGAGAGACTTAAAAAGAAAAACAGAAAAAATAAAGGGGAAAAAGGAGAAAGAAAAGTAGAGAGGAGTACTAGCCTTGGCGGTGGCGGTTCATGTGTCCCCCAAGAGCCTGAGACTTGCAGAACTTAAGGGAACAAAATCTACACTCGTAGACCTTCCCACACTCGTCTTTTCCATCCTTACCGCCGCTTTTCTTTTTCCTGCAACCTGCAACTACAACATCCAATTAAAGCAACTTCGATGAGTCCCTTCTTTCCCTTAAACCCAATTCCCGATTACCCAAATCATGAATAAAATTTAATTAACGCCCCCCTCAATATTCTTTTATAATTTTATCAACTACTCTTTTTGTTTTCCTTTTTTCTTTTTCTTTTTTTCCCTTCCTTCTTTCTTTCTTTCTCCTTTTCCGGAATGATCTTTTTCCTTTGAAGTTCAAAGAAACAAGAAGAGGAAGCTATAGGAGAAGAAGAGGAAGAAAAAAAAGAAGGAAAAATAAATAATAATAACGTAGGATGAGGACAAAACCAACAAATAAAATACGAAAAACATGTGGTGAGCACTGTTTCATGTCAAAAAATTTATAGCACAGGGATGATGTTTGTTTAAGACTTTAAAAATACGACAAACCAAGGTTGTGTTCAGTTCTGCTTCCTACGAAAAGTGAAAGCCTTCCATGGTCTGTTTGATTGTGAAATGCCATACGGAAAATAGAACAGTTTTAATGTTGCTTTGATCTTTCACTGTACACATATATGGTATGATCACTTCACTAATGATAATAAAAAAGAGAAAAAATAAGGTTTAATACCGGGTGAGGAGCTGTCTTCGAGGATTTGTTTACCATTATCTCGAGAGTACTCATCAGGCAAATTGTTAAGGTCTAAGGGGTTTCCTTCTGGTCTCCTGTAAAGGAACAAACAACAAAGTCATAAGAGAGAGAAAGAGAGAAAAAGATTTAAGAGAAGGAGATAGATAGGAGAAGATCGATAATCAATCAGAGGAAGTTGTGAGTAGTGAAGGTGTAGTAGTATAGTGGGGGAAGACCTACATGGTACCGACACAGAGAGAGAGAGAGAGAGAGAGAGACAGAAAGAGAGAAAGAAAAGCAAAAAAATAAAATGATATGAGGCAAACACTCTTTTCTCTCTTTCAGAGATGAGAAGAGATAATAGAACTAAAGCTTTTTATAAAATTTGTGAGACTTTCAGTTTGAGACTGCGATATAGAGGCTAGTTGAGTGATGGTAGAAGATAAAGAGCTTTGAAAGTTCTCTATCAGTTCGTCTGCCACACACACACTCTCTCTCTTATCCCACACACACACAAAATTGAATGAACAAAGGGACAGTGGGTCTCGTGACTTTAAAAAGAGAGTGTGATGAGTGTGTAGTGGGGAGTGTGGCTGGCTAACTTAATCAGGAATTTACTAATTGCTAGCTAGTTTCGTCTGGTTTGGTTGGGACTTAGGAAAAGGATAGAAAGTAAAGGGCAAGGAAAATGAGATTGATCAGAAAGATGTTGCCTTTATATTAATTATTAGCGATACTACTAATAATTCTCTTATGCCACTACTTCTGGCTCTAGTTTCTTTTGCCCTAGAGCTAGCATAGCAACAACTGGTCAAATATATTCAAATAATGCCAATCAAATGCCTAAACATAAAAAATAATACATTAATATCCCAAAAGAAAATCTTTGCCAACAAAGGATGGCAATCAAATGTACAGTACACATCTTTGAGCATTAAAGGTTGCCCTAAGAATGAAAGATGGCATTTATACCAGAAAGAAACCAAGACAAGGCGTAGGGTACGTAGACATTTTGCGTGGTTATTGTGCTTGAAGAGGGGGGGCATGTTTGAGAAACAGGTCATGTATGGTCCACAATAGCTCAATGCCTCCTTCTGGGTGTAAAATTCTACCCAGGGGTCTTAGACTTGCATCAAGGAAGGGTTGCTATCAGTATCTATCATTAGGGTTTTCGCAATCTAAGTTGAGATAGACTCAACCCCACACACGTTGTTTTATTCTTTGAAAGTTGCAATATCTCATAGATTACATGTACATAGTCCTTTTCAGTGGCTGTGTATGGAACTAGAGAAATGGATTTGAATTTTCTCAATGCGTCACAGTCGTCATTTTATTCTTTGTTTGCTATAGATGCCGAGGTGCATTTCTTTGAACAATGATTTCTTTATACTAGTAAGATGGCTAAGTTTAGTGAAATGTCATCCATATACATAGCAGAAGCCAGAAGCATTAATACTTTAATTAATTCGAATAAAAAAAAAATGTTGGTGGGGCTATTGATTACTCTCGAGTTTTATTTACAGCTAAGAGAGAGTACAACTCAAAAGTGCTTTCAAAGGTTTAATTAACCAGAACATGCTTAACTCCCCTAAACCTTTGAGACCATGTTCTTGCCTCTTGATTTGGAGCAGCATATATTTGTAAATGACAAAAACAGATAATAGCAGCTAGTTAGAAGAACTTAACTCTTGTCCACGAGCTGAGTGGTTCCCTCACGCACACCTGAAATGGATACAAAGGAAAACGAAGACACTACCTAATAAGAGGGCTAAGCATTAAAATCAGGTGATTCATGGACCACACTACCGTAGGCTGGCCTTGACTAGCTGGTTGGTACTATGAAGGATTTGAGACACACATTTGATATTTTCAAAACCTGGACCCAAAGAATCATGCAATGACCGCGCCCCATCTATCTGAATTCTGAAATTTTCTTGCAAGTGTGTGTATATAAATGATTACTTTTGCGGTGGTCCATCACGATATTAAGCAGTAAATCCAACAAACATTTCTTCCATGTTCAGAAAGTCTAGCAAGGCAGCTTACAACCTGTAGAGGAAATTGTCCTCATCATGTTGGCTCAACCTTTAGCTTTCCTTCAAACAGTCAAAATTTAAATTGAAAAGTTGTAGTAACACTTTCCTAATTATGACAGGCACTACAATTCTTATGTGGTTGATGTAAACGGGAAGTCAAACCCGTTAATTAGTACAATGCATTTTTTTTAGGTGTCTAATTAGTACAATGCATTAATTATATTTCAAGGGAGATAAGGAAAATAAACAAAACAAAAGATGATAGAAAATCACAAGCCTTTTTAGACCAATCGAAAGGTAACGAAGTAAAATACTTCATATTTCGAAGGTAAGTTTCATCTCAGACCCACCAAATGAAAAAAAAGGTAACTTTGATTATTTCATGGATTTGAACCATGGGGATTGGTTTGTGTTCTATTGATATAATTTGAAATAATGTAAACAAAAGGAAAATTTAAAATTGTTTTATGTATCCTTAGTCCATATAGCATATTTTAAATTGTGATTTGTAACCGCAATTGCAACTACCAATATTACTTTTGCAATAGTCTTCGTAATCACAACGTAATTAAAATTGGGATTATGTCAACAATATTTTTTCACAATTTTTCGCGTCACAACACAATTGAACTGTAATCACAACTATAATTTAAAAGCATGGTCTATGGTAACATAAGCCTTTCATATTACAGTGAAATACATCTAACAAACCAATATTAGACTATGAGAAATGTTATTTTGACTCGTATTTTATATAATATTGTGTCGATATACTCATATTTATTATTAAATAGGGTTGGGATCCATACCCAATCTAATATTGAATGAGAGTGTATCCATAAAAGGTCCCAAAAAATATGACTCAAAATAACATTACTTTTACACTATATATCAACAAGCCATTCAAACTAAAATTAATCAAATCAATTTATGAAACCAACCCAAATTAACCTTAGAGTTTAGAAACAAACTCTAGAGGTATATAACCTACTATGCGCAACAATTATTCAAATTTTCTTCTTCTATAGACTAAAGTTGACCTTTATCTAGTAGTAATAGTACTTTCTTATATAATGATGTTATGGGACCGAATTAACTTGGAAGTAATGATGGTCACACTTACTTTTATTTTTTTATTGATCTTCACACTAACTCTTTTCATACAAAACATGTTTCGTTAATATAAATCATTCACATGGTTCTACCTATTAACTCAAGTTTTTTAGAGAAATCATTTTATAACATAATATTAAAACTTCTGTGACCAATTGGTTGGAAGTTTGGTCATGATATACACAAAATAGAACTGAGGCTATACTAAATAGCGACCTAATCCTTGTTAACATTATTTATTTGGTCATATTATTCCTGATGAAATTACAATTCACGTAGAAAAGAGTTTTATATTATTATACAATAGAAAAAATCTCATTTTTAAAAGATTTTTTTTGACAAATCATTTGAGCATATCATACAAGTTTTTATCGATATTGCCAACTTTATAGTAAAATTAAGTTTGAACTCTATTCTTTTATTATAAACTTGAGTTGTTGACCATAAGAGGAGTACTTCTGACTTCCTGTTACGTCTCAACTATTCAAAACAAAAAAAAATACATATATTAAGAAAATAATAAATAAATAGTAATAATAGCGTAAAATGTGTTAATTGATAAGATTGCCCTATTTAATGTGATTCTTCTCTTATAAAAAGAAAGAGTTTAATTTTGATATATTGACAGCGTAAAAATATTTTATATCATCGTTTAATTAAAATATTTTATTTAGATGACCTTTTAAGTAATGAGTATAAAAGTTAACTATCATGGCTTATGTGACAATACATGATTGGATAACTATGTAAAATCATTTTACGTTATCAGTGCATAGCAATTAAATCCAAAAAGAAGACTAGATAAGGTACATTTAATTACAATAAAGATATAACTGACAAATTAAACAAAAATTAATGTTCTTAATTTGATAAATAGACATATAAAACAAAATAAAAATTTCAAAAAAATATTGATAGATGAGATGTATTAAAGGGAGTAATATAGTTATTAGTTGAATCAGACAAGGCTATGAACTTCAAAATCTCGTCAAAACTTATTTTCAAACAAACAAGCAGGTTTAGAATAACGATCCATTGCTACCACTTAAACATAACATCTTTTAAAGTTACCACGCATTTTAGCACTATCATACTCAAAAGTTTAAGCTAACAGATAAATATATATAAATAAGTTTATATTATAATATACCTCTCATAATACGAATATTTTTTTTTTGGGGCTTGAGGTGTGGTAAGGATATTAAACTTCTAATCATTTAATTATCAAGACTCTGATATAATATATGAATATTATAAATCATCTCTCTTAGAAATTTAAGTTAATGGATTGAGGCATATAAATGATTTTTCACTTATACTTAAGCTATATGAAAACAAAAAAGACATAAATGATTCTATACTATAATAGTAATGTTTACAAATGACCTTTTTTCCCTGTGATTTCACAAATAAATACTTTCCGTAAGCATTTGTAAATATCTTCAAATTTTAAGTAATTTATTTAAATGTAAAAGTATTACTAGAACAATGAAAAAGAAAAGGACCTCACACATTAATAACGATCAAGCCTTTTTTGTTTTGGTATGGAAATGGCTCTGTAGCCTATGACCTAGTCAAACCAGCTAACCATTGGACCTGTGCAGTTCACATTTTTTATCCGTATCAATGGAATTTCAATCATGTTCTTTAATTATTTAAACTTTTTCTAATTAAAATTTTAGCTGGTTAAACGTCAATTTCAAGTTAACGTCTTTGTGTGGATTTATGTTTAATACACTCTGAATTTTTAGAGTGTTCACGTCTCTACTCTCTGGTGCGCTTGTGCAGTATGTCCGGGGTAATATGTTGTCTTAATCATTTGGTTTATTCATTGATTATGACCTTTAGGGCCTCTAGTCTTTCTCTTTTATCAGTGATAAGTCACCCCCTTCTCTTCTTACTATTTGTGTCTCTTCTTTAATTTATTTGGTTTTCTCTTAATTTAGGTTTAAACAGCTAACGGTAGATCTTTTTTGTTTTTTTCGGTAGACGAATGTTGGATGCAGATTTATGCCTTTGAGTAGCATGCGTTCACCCTTATACTATGCTTGGGAGTTTTACAATTGATGGAAATATGAACATAATGAAAAAGAATGGAGAAATAAAGAATAAAGTAGACCAAAATATGACACTCTCTAATTTGGATGTTTAACAAGCTTAATAAGGAAATTAAAAAGGAATACATCTTATTCTTTCTCTAAGCTCCAATTTAAAGGGACAAAAAATGAGGAGCTTAAGTTCTAATGGTCATCAAACTTCCTTCTCAAAAATCACCCCAAACACACTTTTAACTTAATAACAAGCCTCTCCCTCCCTTGTCACTCCCTCCGTTACCTTCCATCCAAAAGCCTTAGTTTTTAAAATTGAACGTTTGAGTTACTTTGCTTTGCCAATTTTAGAAATTAATGTTTTAGTTTGTGAAATTACAAAACATGAATCACATTATTAGTCATTGATCATATTTTTGTCTTGTCACGTTTTTGCCACTGTGCAACTTAATTGACAAGCCAGTAATTGCCAATAAAATCACATGGAAATTGACATAATTGAAAATTACAATATGGATTTTACATGCAAATATTATTATTATTATTATATTTGACATTTGATTGCAATTTGAACTTAATGGTCAACTATGCCACCTTAGAAACCAAATAGAATGTTTGGCTATCATCAGCATCTCTCTTAATATGATATATTAGCAATAATGTGAAAGGCAAAACAACATTAATAAAGTTAGGAATTAATTAATGTGACTCATAATTTACAACTTGAACTAGAAAGTTAACTTTTAACTTTTAGAAATTAAAATGACTGTGCATATAATCTTAGAGATGAAAATAAATATTTACTTATATATATATAGAGAGAGAGTAATGTTAGTTTGACACCCAAAAAGTGAGTGTCTGTTTAGACACCCACTTTATAACCATTAGATGTGATGAATGTTAAAGATAAGTGGGGTCACCATCACATCCAAGGGTTATAAAGTGGATGTCTGAACAGACACCCATCTTTTGGGTGTCAAAATATCATTACCCATATATATATATATATATATATATATCCAAAATTTTCACTTCGAGTTGTAACCAATTTGTTTTCGATAGTTTTTCCTTCACTGTTATCTTCTCATGCTTGTTAGGGTAGAAATCGCGCAAAGGAAAAATTGATTTTGAATGATGGACAAATTAAATTGTTTTCTTTGTGGGAAAAATGTTGTAGACCTAGAGATGTTGGGGCAAATGAAGTTGAAGCCAAGTGCCTTGTTGGAGATTAATATAGGGAAGAAAACAAAAAGGAATCGACGGTTTGGAGGAACAAGTCAAGAAAGAGATATTTTCCGAGGAAAATAATTCTTGACTTCCAAGCAATTAGTTACCAGACGAAACCAAAGAAAGTTACATCACTATCTTCGTACTTGGAGGGTGGTGCTGAGAAGACGAATCAGAGAATTGTCTGTATCCCTATATATATATATATTACACACCACGTTCACCTTGAATCAGTGCCAAATTATTGATGGTAGTGTTGATTGGTCTTATGTATATGCAGACCCCAAAAACGGATGTCTCAAGTTATTATTCACTCGTATCTCAGATAGCTCCGGACTACGTACTGTGCTTGCCACAAAGAGGGTTGCAGTTCATGGGGCTCAGCTGCCTCTCACTTTCTGTGGTTGAATTGCTGTTTAGTTATTACTTTGATTTTTCAGTTGCAGTTTCCATTTGCATATAGAGCTTTCTTTATTCTTAGAAAAGTAGCCCCTCTTGCTAATGTCTTCATGCTTTTGGATGCACTATCCCCGTTTTCACCGGAATGCTACGGGATGCCTCACTTCTCCTGCATTGTAGCTTGCCTTCATTCCCAACCGGGAAGAGAAGCTATACCAAACGATTTAACAATTATTTGTGGGTACATATAAGAATAGTATAGTTCAAAGGACTTTATAAGTTAAAAAATCAATGAGCAACAAAGAAATTTTTAAGTGTTTTTAGAGTAAAATAAAATATTTATTTTGATTCATTTAGTGATTGACAAAGCTATTGCATTAAAAATATAAGGGGTGGAAGACAATAATAACCCATAAAATTTATAAGTTAATTAATAAATAAATTAGATAAAATATTATTTGTTACTCTCGTGTACGTAACTTTTTCTCTAACTAACCGCTTAAATTGTTGCCTCGTGGTTCCCTCTTGTTCTGAATGAAGTTACATATCGACCCCAATAATACAGTGACCTCAATTGGCTGAGACAAGGATCTAAAGTGGGCTACTAAACAAAGTATACATAGTACCCTAACAATATCTAAACACGTATGACATCAAGATTTGTTTACGTCGAGGGGCATTTAATTTCCCCCTATACTAGTACTAGTACTACTATACGCCAACCTAATCTCAAGCCTCTATTCTGGCCGGCTTCATTGAATTGGCTGCCTATATATACAAGATTCACATGACACAATCTATACACTCGATTGAGTACTATGTATGAAGTATGATCAACTCCGAAAAGTATCCTGAAGTGGTATGCTGT
Source organism: Dalbergia cochinchinensis (assembly GCA_031216125.1). Lineage (NCBI taxonomy): Eukaryota > Viridiplantae > Streptophyta > Magnoliopsida > Fabales > Fabaceae > Dalbergia > Dalbergia cochinchinensis. Next base: position 63,022,396 of record CM062369.1, read on the forward strand.
AAGTGAGCTACACATAGCATAATCACACTCGGGCCCCGAGGGCACACTCACCAACACGAGGGGTCATTCTTCTCATATACATACTATATATCCCACGTATGATGCACTCCTATTTGTATTCCTACTAAGAGGTCTGACTTTAGTATGCTAGTTTATTAAAGGGACTACAGGTTCATCCTCCAATATCTGATCTCGGTGGTTTTATCTATGTTTTCTTCATGAATATTATCGTTCACATCCATTGAATTTTTAGGAATTTATAGCAATAAATGATAGTATCATTGACGATTTAGAATAAAATGTAAATTTGAGCTGAATTCGGCACTTGATAAAAATAAATAAATTCACAAATCGATTTGTGATAATATTACCCAAGGACACATTATAGTTTTTGACAAAAATAAATTGGTTCTCATGTTCGTGACAATTGTAAACTATAGACATTTTACTCTTTGACTATCCGCAACCTATAAATTGACGGATTAACCATTATCTCACGTTCTCACCTCATCTCCTTCATCTTTGTCCTCACTTATCCTAGTCTCCACTCCCCCATTTTTTCCGTGTGGTGAGCCTTTTGAGTACTTATCTAAAATAAAAAATATAAAGACACATCATCTTTATCAATATTTTCATTTCCCATGATTGACCCTTAAGTCATTTACAAATTTCAAGCATTCTTAATATAGCTCAATAAACTCACGTAATCTATAAAACTCAATAAGCATTCGTGCAATAACAAATGAGAAACAATAAACTCATGTAATTTATAAAACTTAAGCATTCATAATTTAGCAAACATTCACAATTTTTTTTTCCAAAATCTCAATTGCTCAATAAATTTAATTTAATAGTTAATTGTATACACAAATTTAAAGGAGTTATATGGATTTCCTAATTGTTGTGGGGATGGGGTGAGGAGATGAAGAAGATGGAAGTGGGGATAAGGGTGAAGAGTGAAGATGAAAATGAAGGAGATGAGGTAGGACTGATGATTTATAAGTTAATTCACAGGTTGCACGTAACTGGGGACTTAAATGTCTATGGTTTACAATTGTTAGGGAACTCGAAACCAATGTTTTTTTGTTAAGGTCTAATATGTCCATAGGTAATATTGTCAAGGACTAATATGAGGATTTATTTGAAAGAAAAAAAATTACACGAATGGTGTATTTGATACAAGGTAATTAAAGGGGAAAATTTTCATAACATAGAGAGCTTATCTAGAAAAAAAAAATATCTCCTCCATTTTTGACTCCACATACACACAAGAAACAGTAAATCTCTTTTAAATGTATTTAATATTTTAAATATTTTATTTTCAGGAGAAATTTTGTTTAAAATCCTCAAGAACACTTGTTGATAAAATTCATAAAAATATTAATAGATGTGACTTTACTGAGAAATTTATTGTTACTTTTAAATTCGATATTGACAAAGAAATTTTTTACTTATATTAAGTTATTAACATCTTATGCTTAATATGTAATTATTTATATAGATATAACTTATTTGAAAGTTCATACTAGAAATATTGAAGTTTCATTTTTTAAAATCTTCTAATGTGATTGTGTAAAATGTTTAGATTAATATATTTTTGTCTCAAATTCAAATCAACTCAGTCGTTAATTAAGTTGAGTAGGCAAAAATTAGATTAAGAAGAAAAACACTTGATCGCTTTATGTGTTTGCCTTTTTTTTTCTCGGGCTTAGGCCCCGATGTACACAAAAATATAAATGTTAAGTTAACAACCCAATCAAGTTATACTAAATCACGAGCATCTTTAGGTTTTGAAAGCAGTTTGGTTTATGAATAGTTTTTGGGCATTTCTTCGATACTCTATTTTTTTTTTGGGGGGTATCAATACCCATATGCTTTTAACAACTTTTACTTTGACCGGTTAAAAGGTGATACATGTATATTGGTTTAAAATATGATTTTTAAAAGTTTCAAATTTGTTATCAATTTTTATTTTATTTTATTTAAGTCCCAAATAACTATTACCATCTTCATCCTCATTCATCCATGAATGAATACCTTGAAAAACTTTTCTCTCATTCATCCATGAAGAAATTATATGAATAAATCAAATCATAATGAAACTCCAAACAATTCCCGCAACAATACTATCTAATTTAGCAATCTAGCATAAAATAAACAAAGGCCACACTACATATAAGAACCAAACTCCTAAAACCACAAGTGTGTGGTTCCCTGATATGGGAAGATTGTACATGTTACGGTGTCAAAACAAAACAAAATTTATCACCTTCCCTTTTTCTACTACAAATGAACTCTAAATAACCAAAACTAAAAATGACATAAAATGGCTCCAAAAAAAAGTGCACAATAAGACCAACAACGAAGATTTGGAAAATAATTCTTCAAATTGGAAATGAGGGGTGGTGGAAAAAAAATATTTTGGGGGAAAAAGTGGGAAAGACATAAGAATTATAAACCACCGCCACCAATAAGAAGAAACTTGACGAGGTAATCATAATCTCCACAAGCCTTTTGGTGGTAGTGCCGCCATTGTGTTTGGAAACAAGAAGGTAATTACAACAAAGAAATGAAAATGAGTTCTTTTCAAAATACAAGAAGTTACGGGAACAATAATATAATTTCAACTAAATACATGCAATTTATCTGTTTAACAGGTTACTGGTTATTAGAATGATTAAAATATAAATAAGTCAATCATTAACTAACACATTGACAAGGTACCGATACCTTTATTTTGTCGTGGGCACTGAAGGAACAACCGTAGTTTATTTATTTACAGGAGAAAAACAATGAAATCGGTATGAAAGGATACCGGGAGAAAGTGAAATTATCTAATCTTTCTTTTTTGGGTCAAGTGAATTATCTGCTAGGCGTAGCTAATTGGGATTATCTATGGTTCTTTTGTTGGTGGTCTTTTTGTCTTTGTGTCAAGGGTTTGTGTTTGTGTTGTTGGATTCAAACAAGGTAGTGTAACAAAGGAGCCCACGCTAAAGATGCTGGATCACGTAAAAGCCCAACATATTTGGGCATTAAAAATCTAGACCCAGCTGTTAAATAATGAACAAGAAACGCCACTAAAGCCATCCAAAGCCCAAGACAGCGAACAAGGGTTGAGAAATTGGACAGTTCTTGTCCTTCCACAACAATCGAAAATGTTTCTGAAAAATACAAATCGAATGTATGTTGAGCCTCTAACATAGAAATGTTGAGCTTGATTAAATCAAAGGATGAAATCAGGCGTAACCAAAAAAAATAAAAATCAAGCCCGTGATGTTAGTTTTGCGGAATCCGATATTACATTAATATATCATTATGTAAAAAACCATTTGTTGAAAAAGAAAACCAAAAACTCTAATATTTGTTTTTATATATTTTTGTTAATGCTCTAATTTTTGTTTCTATACAAATGTTAACGTTGTCAATTTATTCAATAATAGTATAAATAAAAAGCAGAAAAAGGAAATGAGAAGTGGGAAAAAACTTATCCTATCCATGAAGTTAATGTTGCAAGCGCGGAGCATAGCGAGCGAGTGATTGACATGGCAGCTTCTTCTCTGATTCCAGTATCGTCGACGACGTCGCTCCCATCTCTCGCTTCGCCTTTCAAGGTAAACAAGCACCATCTCTTTTCTCTTCTCTTCATTATCAGTGCCCGCTCCTTCCTTCCATCCATCCTCATCAATTCCACCTTTTCTATTTTGCAGGGAACACTGAAAACCTTGGACTGGAAATCATGTCGGTGCCTCCCATCGCTGAGGGCTCAGCAAAGAAGGCCCCTTTCCGTTGCGAATAAGGCTGCGTCTGCCCCAGTTGTTGTGACCGCGGCCCCATCGAGCGTCCGGTTCAGGCTAGACAACCTAGGACCCCAACCGGGTTCGAGGAAGAAGGCAAAGAGAAAGGGGAGAGGTATAGCGGCTGGGCAGGGTGCAAGCTGTGGTTTTGGGATGCGGGGTCAGAAGTCAAGGTCTGGGCCTGGTGTCAGGAAGGGTTTCGAAGGTGGCCAGATGCCTCTTTACCGAAGAATCCCCAAACTCCGAGGAATTGCAGGAGGTAATGCCACAATGTGCCTTTCTTCCAATTCCTTGTCTGATGCTACTATTTGATGACGGTCTTTGGCTGAATTATACACGGAGCAAACCTCTATTACAGGACGTAGTAGTTTATTGCAGGGACTGCTGGTTTCATTAAATTAAGGCCAAGCAATTTGTGATTAGAATAAAGAATCTCTTGGAGAAGCTTTGTGTTTTATTTCCGCAGAATATAGGATTAGGAGCACATTGGGTGGGCATGGTTTGTTTAGAAGAAGAACCAAACCTAACCACACTTGAACTGATTTTAAGGTTTAAAATTCTAACAAAACCAATTTAGAATCTAGTTCTGAACCAGTTTTGAACTGGTGGTTCAAAATCAAGTGAAGTGGTTTTACACTTCTACTCTAGTTTAGCTATGTACCTTGTCTCCAATGCAGCAATAAAACTGATGCATATGAGCACTGAGAGACAAGAGAGTAAATGAGCACCAAGGAAGACACTAGATTGAGAAATTAGAGATCCACACTTTGAAGTTTGAGTGCATGAGCAATGGCACAGTGAGCACACCCCCCCCCAACCCCCCGGAGCCGGGGCGCCAGTAGCTCCACCTGGCGCCGCTTGTCATGAGGCTGGTTGATTTGTTTTGTTTTGGGTTTTTCTAAGGTTTACTCTGGTTTGGGATCCAAAAAGGTTTGGTCTAGTGCACCAAATTGTATTTAATTTTAATAAGACTAACCATTCTTCATATACTATGGAAGTTAGATGGAGGGTTACAATTCCTGGATGCAGTAAATTATGACTGTCCTGTAGGTTAATCGATTTTTTCTTGTATATATCATTCGTTGGGTTCTCATCCAGACATTAGAATTAAACACTAGAAACAAATCTCAGTATGCCACCTCCTTGTAGATAAAGTGTAATGCTAGAGTTTTCAACTAGAGATTCCTACCCTTGCAACTTCTGTCAGTAGAGTAGAGTCATCAACCAACATGATAGTGGTTGTCTTGGCTTCACAAGGAAAGTAATTTTTGGAGATGTTCTGAATGGAACTTTCCTTGGCAAAACTAAAATCATGTTAAGAGTGGTATCTACTGTTTTAGTATGCATCATTTTTATCCATTTTAGAATGCCGTTTTATCATCATGGATCATAGCCTTTTGCTTGCTTAGTTTTACCTGGACATGGTTCCTGCAACCATGTTATTCTTAACCATCAGCCTTATCAGGATGGGGTGGCTCCTAATAAGGGAAGCAAGTCTTCTTGCCTATTATCATTTGCTTGTGTGTGTGTGTGTCTCTTTCGGAACCAGTTTTTGATGTCCCTTTTTTCCTTCCTTTTTTCTTTTAATAAGGTATGCACGCGGGATTGCCAAAATATGTCCATGTAAATCTGAGGGACATAGAAGATGCTAGATTCAAAGATGGGGAAGAGGTATCTCTAGAGACACTGAAGGAGAAGGGTGTGATTAACCCGTCAGGAAGAGAAAGGAAGCTTCCTTTGAAGGTACAGATCCCTTGGTGGTTTAATTGCATGTAAATCTTTTCCTTGGTGTTGTCTTGCTTTCCTTCTCCAAGATTGTTTTCATGATTTGTTGAGGTATTATGATGTTTGACCTTGAACAGCAAATGAGGATGCTAGGTTGTCCTAGCACCAACTACCATAAAAGAACTGCTCCTTGGGTACCTCTTTCATGTTTGGAATAAAGTTATTTCCTATAAATGTTTCTTGTTCTTACTTCTTGGATCATGTCTTAGGTTTAAGTTTACCTGCTTTTGTTGGGGTGGCTTATATGTTCGTTAGGTCAAACAAATAATATTTGGTGGATGTGTCAGTGATTTGAAACTGTAAATCAGGAATATCCTTCTCCAAGACTCCAACCAAGATATTTTGGATTGGAGACCAAACACTAGAATCAATTTGTTAAAAATTGCCTATGTAGATGATGTAATTAAATCTAATGACATTCCTGTCACTGCACGATAGAACATTAAATGATCATTTTCTGAAAAAAGCAGCAAAATTTGGGTAAACAAACTGCACTCTGTACATTGACTTTGATTTGAATAAGATTTTCAAATGAAAGATGCTGCCTGAAATGACTCTAGTAATTAATTTTGTAAAGCGCATTTTCCAATATTTAGGGGTTGAAACTTTAACGTCCACTGGTCCACAACTGTCCAGCATGGAGCGATAAGCATTTATTGGTTAAATTTTAGTGTATCCATTCTCTGTAAATGCTTTTATGGTTTGCCAAGAAACACGGCAAATCTTTGCAAAAATCTGAGTCGATACTTGTTAGTATGTTAATCAAGTCTTTTTGCTTCTAGTCAACCATGCAGTGCATCAAACTTCTTAAGGTCTGCTATTTTGATCTAGATGGATCAAGAACGCACACAGAATATATAATAATGAAAAAGAATAAAGAAGATAATAGTTTCTTGTGCTGTGGTTTCAGATTTTGGGTGAAGGAGAACTAAGCAAGAAGTTGACAATCAAAGCCCGAGCATTTTCCACGTCCGCAAAGGGGAAACTTGAGAGCGCTGGTTGTTCCCTCACTGTGCTTCCTGGCCGAAAGAAATGGGTTAAGCCCTCCGTTGCCAAAAACCTTGCACGTGCTGAAGAATACTTTGCCAGGAAGCGGGCGGCCGCAGCAGCTGCTTCTGAACCAGCCTCCGTATGAAGAAGAACCATTTATGTGCCATCACCTGTAGAAATCTTAAACAAGAGTGCAAAGTAATCTCGTAGGAACTACCTCATGTGAAGTTCTTCAGATATCTCTCTGGTTCATTTAGTTATTTTGTTACCCCTAAAGGCAGTAATTCTTTGTTCTTTTTTGCATTATAATGTATTCTTGTGCTGGTTCCCAAAATTAATGTTGTATACCTCATCTAGTTTTGTTCAGCAATCACCAAAATATTTTACAAAAATAAAAAAAAATTAAAAAATGTAAATTTTGGTTTCTCTTTTATTCAGGAAATGGGGTGGTAGACTAGTAGTAGTGCCGTGTTTGGTGGCCCCTTGTGTCCTCATCAACTAGACGTGAGGGTTAAGGTATATGTTTTTTTTTTTTTGCAAGAGGGGTTAAGATATTTTGTTGTTTCTTGTTCAAGGTGGATACTCAAATTTCTTCGTACTGCATGTTTTGCTAATCCAGTGATACAAATTCCGTTCCAAACCTAGGACCCATGCATCACCAAGAAACTACTTCGCTGACTATTGGCATAGCACAGCTCTAAAGTTGCTACGTCATGGGTGTAATTCCTTCCAAAGCTAGAAGATCTTCCTTTTTTCCACCACTTCCTCAGTTCCTCTTCCTTTTTACACCTTCTTTTCTTCTTGTCTTCTTTGAATAATTACAAATTGGAAAATATGGTGCCTAACAACTAAGTTTCTTTTCTAAAATATTTTTCCTTTTTCATTATGTTGTCGTTTTACAGCTTTTGTTTGACTTTGTATCTAAACCAAACTATGCAATTTCTCTTTAAGCGGAAGCTCTAGGAATTTGATCCTTGATTTTTTTTTTTGTTATGGATGAAAATAACGCAAAAGAAAGCCAATAAATTATAACCATGCAAGTAACTATTTCCTAAAGCATTCGCAATAAGAGACCATTTGATACTTGATATTTGGCGACAAAATGACAATCACAAAAAAAAAAATGTATCAATTTGAAATGTACAATCATAGTGTGCATACCCTTGGCTTAGTATTGGGTGCCACGCATGTGGAAATAAACTATTATTATTGCCTCCAAGACACGCACTAGATTTTTTTAACAAACAGACATCAACGGAATGATGAGGCCCAAAAGAGAGCACGAGTCGTTAGAATTTTTTCCCGATTCGTTGGTGTTGATTTTGGATCTATTCCTCTTAAAGTCACTTCCAAAAGCAAAGGCGAAATGGTGGTTGTATCATGGCCGAATTGGTTATGGGACCAAGGCGTGTCAATTCTTTCAACCAAAATTGTCCTTGTCACCAAATCGTAAGCCAAACTTCAACACCCTCAGCTGCTTTAGTAGTCCTAATTAGGAATCTCATGAATGTTGATGACAGAAGGTAAACCACATCAAGAGGACTTTTTTTTTTCAAAAAAAGAAATCAAAGAATCAAATGCGAAAAAACTTTACCGATAATTTAGGTTTGAACAAGGACAATAATTAGCAAGATCCAGAGATAATTAATTGAGAATATGATTGTACTTCTTTATTCAGGGACGGAAATATTATTTGTGTCCCACTAATTGGGAAGCATAGATGCAAGAAAAGATACTTGTCTCTCGTTTTTTCACTAATTATATAACCAATTTCTTAGTGAACATGTCTTTTTTTTTCCTTTTTCTTCAGATCTTTATTAATGCATGGAGGATTCTTTCTGGTTAGTAACATGTCATCTACACAAAAACCACATTACAGAACAAATATATGAAACCTCGATGTGTACACACAAATGCTGCATATGTATTATATCAAAACTTGGCTTTGAATTATTGGTTTTATAATAGTAAGTAGCAGTGTCTTAAGAATTTAATTTATATGTATTATTAATATAAAAATATTTTACATAATTATCCAATTATGTATTACCATACCAAGTAAAAATATAAGAATTGTTTTTATGCAGTTTTACATTTTTGTCTAATAAAAATTTAATAAACTGCTGTATTATTTTGAATAATTGCAAAAATTTAGTTTAAAAAACGTGACAAATATTTTAAATTACTATTAATTGACCGTATAAATTGTTAGCCCTTGAAAAATATTCTGATCAAAAATCTGAAAATAACGTTAGATAAAAGGAAAAAAAAAATGAAAACTGGAAAGCGATATTCCCCTATCCCTGTAATGCGAAAATAAAAGTTGCCTGAAACAGTGGAGCGTCTAGTGGATGGTGTTTGCGGTTGGTAAGGACACGCTGGAATCTATCTGCTCCAATGCCCCCCTGCCGACGTACTGTCCCAGTTCTGCATAGCATGATCCATATATTTTATGGAAAAATAGTTCATGATGTTTGGACGATAATGGCAATTACACATTATAAATTAGCTTTAACAACAACTTATTAATTTGAAGGTGGGCCCATTTAAGTTGCAATGGCGTGGTGGGGAAGGTGGGGCAGTGCTGAGGGGATGGTGGCGCCGTGGGACGGGGCACTGCCATGGGAGCAGCGCAGGTTGGCGGTGTTATGGTGGAGCGAGGGAGAAGGCAATGGTGGTTCTTGTTCTACAATGGCCAATGGCGGTGGAGCACTTTTGTGAACTTCCTTTTAATTTGCCGGTGGTCGGCACTGCCACAGAGCGGCAGGAGCGCTCGCCGGAGGGCCGTGGAATGGTGGGCGATCGGTGGTGCATGCCAGCCATAGTGGCAAGAGTAGGAAAATTATTATTAAAAGTGATGGATAAAATGGACAAATAACATATATTCCTTTTTAAAAAAATCAAAATATAAATAGGGTCTTTTTCACCTTTTTAAATTAAAAAAATCATTAATTATATTAATACATAAGTGCATATTTAATTACCAATTTGTAAATTTTTTTTCATATAGAGAAGATCATAATAAATTACAACAATTTCATTTTGTTTAACAACCGTTCTAAGTTATAGAGATTTCTATGGAAAACAAAATTTTGATAAGTTATAGATATTTTTAGGTAAAATGTAATCATTTAACTGACAATGATTTTTAGGTAAAATGAAAATACAACAATTAAGTAATAGGTGTTTATAAAAAAATTAGTAAAAATTCTAAAAAAAACCTTCAACTTTGGCTCATATACGCATTTTGATCATGTTATTTTAAAAAAGTGCAAAATGATTTGGACAAATTCTTTATATAATTGATTAAATAATAAGAATAAATTTATAGTTAAATGTATTAAAATTAAAATAATCTTAATATAATGTATTATTCTTATAATAATTTGAACCATATTCTCTTAAAATAATCTCTAGATTTTTTATACACACTTAATATTCTCATTTGAAACAACACCAATGGATTAAATAAGGTATAAACAATTTTTTGACTCTACAATATTTTCAATTTAAAATATTTGACACTAAGCTAATTATGAATGAATCAAGTGCATGAATTGTAAGTTTTGGTATCAAGACTAGGAGATCTTGAAGTTAAAATTTTTGTTACTTTGCAAGTTGGTGCAAGTCTTCCTAAACTTTCTCCACCATGGAATAATTTTATAAAGAAAGTAAAAATTCACATCTTGAAACCTATCCAATTGTTCGTTCTTATTGTTCATTTTTCTAACAATTTCACTTTTCAACCAATTTTCCTAACAAATTTTCTAATAAGTGGAGATCGGTGTAATTTCATTTTGCCTATATGTCACTGTAAGTTATAACGATTTCGTTTTGCCAATAAATCTCTTTTAACTTCCGACAATTTCACCTAATAATACGAGAAGTTTGTATATTAGTAATTAATGTTTCATTTTAGCATAAATGTAAATAATATTTTTTTATTTTATAAAAGTGAAAAACTCAATACAAATATTAATTATTATAAAATTTTAATTTCTAAATACTATATAGAAATTAAATCCTTATTATAAAATTAGTTTTGATGTAATAAAATAAATGAATCTTGGCTGTTGACCGCATTTACAATGACTATGATTATATTCAATGGCCATCACGGCTTATAACCGTGGGCTCCCCATGTTAAGCTTTCTTGGTTTTATTTCCAAAAGTATTTTTCAGTAAAGTGAAAAAATTATTATTTACCACAAAAGTGCATTGCGAAAGTATATTTTTCATCCTCATTTTATAGTGTTATACAAAGCAAGCACTTAGAAGAGGATTTTTATTGGATACACACAAGTTTACTGGGATTTTTACCAAAGAAAAACAAAAAGATTGATTATTTACATATATATCTTACTGTACACATTATTGACGAAGATATACTCATTTTTAATAAAAGCAATATGTGATATAAGGTCACATATCTAGTGAATCGATCTTTCACAGAATACGTGACACTGTTACACGTATCATATAATACATGACACAATATCACGTATTATTCCCGCGGGAAATATGCATAATACGTGGCACAATGTCACGTATTATGCTCCACGGCCTTTATAAACCAAGAGTCCCAAAGGTCTCAGCTCAGAATATTCAATAGCCTATGTGTGAGTGGGTGGGTTATATTTTCTCATCTGTGAAAAAAAATGTCTGTGAGATATTATTTACTTGTTCATTATAATTGTGAAATCATTCAAAATTCATAAAATAAGGTCAAGTTTTGTGCTCAAACTCCAGTACTTATTAGTGTGCATTCATCTATGAGTCTTTCTGAGGTTCACAGCAAAAGTCTTCACAAGTTAGGGGAAGGAAATTAGCAAATAACCTAGATGATATATCAGCTACCTATATTGATCAGTCAAGGTGTGGTGTGGTGTGGAAGTTGCAATATTGATACTGATAAAGATTTGATGATGATATTCGATTGTCATAGTCAATTTTGTGACCTCCATGTTGTGGAGGTATTTGTAGCTGTGGGAGGTTTGCAGTTGAGTTCTGAATGATCAAATCCCGTTCAAGCTTTTGATGGAGTAACAGTAGCTCAGCCTAGGAGAATAATTTCAAGAGAAAGTCCAATGCAAAATGAAAATGTTGGACAAGTAAATTTGGAAGGAGGGGCCAGTGGCTCGATCGTGAGAGAACCTATGGTCGAGGGAGGTAAAGAGCTTGAACCGGATGGTCCAATTGTAGGTTATGAGCTGTATAATGAAATAATTTCTGAAAAGGAGCCGAACGACAGTAAAATTTAATTCTACTGTTTGAAGTTTGTTATATATTTTGTATATTTGTATTTTTTGTAGTTAACATATTTTTTAATATTATGCGAATCTTGTTCATGAATTAGGGTTTTTTAATTGAAGTGGTGGAATTTGTTAAATTTTTCACTTTAGCTTATAAATTTGCATCTATAGATTATTGTGTTATAATTTTTTAGTGCCGCAAGATGATGACGACGAGATAGTGCCCCCTACCCAGACCCAGACATCCCCACAAACTCTCATGCACAGTGAAAGTGAATGGGTTAGTCACTATTCAAGTGTGAATATGAATAAGCTCAAGTGACCATGGAGGGGGGTTGAGGGGCATTGTGGGTAGTGGATACAATGTGCAGTTATCTAAAGATTCTCCTTTGCAAGAGGGGCAACAATTTCCCAATAAAGAGTCTATGCAACTTGCAATTAAAAATTATAGCATTTGAATGGGTGTTGAGTACAAAATCCATGAGTCAAATTAAACAAAATATCATGACAAATACAAGCACTTTGGGAATGAGTGTAATTGGAGCATCCACGTCACATATAGATGGAAAAGGGGGGTATGGGAGGTTCGAAAGTACAATGGAGAACATACTTGCTTGGTTAGAGGAGTTTCACAATATAATTCCCATTTAGATATTGATGTCATCACTTCTTGCATATTTTCTTTGGTGGAAGTGGACTCGACGATCCCAATTAGAGTGTTGCAAGCCTTAGTACATGAAAAATATAGATTTTCAGTTTCATATAGGAGGGCATGGCTTGCAAAATGAAAAGCCATTGCTCGGATTTATGGAGGTTGGGAAGATTTTTACAATGATCTTTCGAAAATGGCTACTTAGTTTGTAGTTTTTTATGCCATATGCCTTTGTATGTTTAATTTTTCTTTTATTTTCCTGATTAATCGATTAACTAATTATGGTCCTTTTTTATTAATTCATTTCAAGAACGGTATTTGAAATTTTTCAACTCTGCCTTATTATGAGGAAAATTTGGTTAGCTCCATTAGTGTGATTTTTCATCGTGTATTTTGGACATTTCCACCTTGTGTTGAGGTATTTAAATATTGCAAGCTTTTTATTTCAGAGGATGGGACACATTTGAATGGAAAGTATAGGGGTAAACTACTTATGGCAATTTCACAATATGGTAATTTGAACATTCTGCCAATTGTATTTACTGTGGTTAAAGGAGAGACGACGGATGCGTGGTCATTTTTACTAACTAATCTTCTACAGCATGTGATACCACAACAAGGGGTTCTTATAATCTCTGATAGACATGCTGCAATCAAAGCTGCTTTAGATGTGGAAGGCAGTGGATGGCTTCCTCTGCAGGCCTACCATGCTTATTGTATTCTGCACATTGCGTCTAATTTTACACTAAAATTCAAGAACAAAGAAGCTAAGTGAGCTCTGGTCAATGTAGCATATTTAAAGACTCAGGCAGAGCTTGACTACTATCATGGGTTGGTGAAGAGTTTTAAACCGGAATATGATGCATGGGTGAAAAGAATCCCTCTGTCAAAGTGGACACAGCTTCGTGATGAATGGCGTAGGTATGGTCACATGACAACTAATCTCTCTGAGTGTATTGATGCTGTTTTGAAAGGAATTCGCAATCTTCCTACAACAGCCATAGTTAAAGCAACATAATACCATCTTGTTGTACTATTTATCAAAAATGCAGCGGGCCAAGGCACAACTTGCGGTCGGCGCAAGGTTTTCACAAGCCCTTTTGCGGACAATTGAAATCAACAGACAATCGGCAAGTGAGATGTTTGTTACTAATTTTTCATGAGCCAGTGAGTCCTTTTTTGTCCAATAGATCCAACATATGGGTAGTTCGGGCTGTGGAACTTATAGAGTGAGACTCAAGGAGGGTTGATGTGACCGCGAACACTTCCAAGCCTTGCATTATCCCTGTCAACATGTACTTGTTGCTTGTGGATATCCAGAAGTACACTTGGATTAGACTTATTTTATTGATGATGTTTACAGCATGCAGAGCATTTTCAACGTGTACAGGATGGAGTTTCAACCTGCTTAAAATGAAACACTCTGGCCTAAATTCAATGTGTGATACCTCGTGTATATATGGCAGTGGATAAGTTTCGTTTTGTCCCGGGGTCCCCTAGGACCCACCCGTGTTGTTGGAAAGGCCTCAGGATGCCCGGAGGACCCTTAGTGCCGCTGATATGTGAACTATCACTGCTATAGCTATCCAGGACCGCTATAGTGGTCACAGTGGGTGGTTGTGCGTTTTTGGCATCCAGGGGACTGCTATAGCGGTCATGAGAAGGTGGCAGCATGGTTTTGGGGGTTTTGGAGACTGCTATAGCGGTCCAGAACCGCTATAGCGGTCATGTATGGGTGGCAGCAGTGTTTTCACTCCCTATGGACCGCTATAGCGGTCATAAGTGATGGCTGGACCGCTATAGAAGTCATACACCGCTATAGCGATGTCAAGAGTGCACGAACAGTGCAAAATGCGTCGTTTTGTGTTATTGAGACTCTCAAACCCCATTTAAACACCCCAACTCAGAAATTTTCCCCGTTTTCCGAGCCCTACCTCTCCAAACTCCCTCTCCCACTCCTTTCTCACAAATCTACTCGATTTCTTTTCCTCCCAAGAGACCAAAGGTAAGATTTATGGGCTTTTATTGTTCCTTTCATTCCCATTTCATATCTTGGTGATTGGGTTGTGGTTTGTCTCCATTTTTGTTAAGTGGGGGTACTCTCCCAATATTGTTAGAGTTGTGTTTGAGTAATCTAGAGGTTAACGGAGACTAATCTAGAGTTTTATGGCTTCAATGGCAGATATTGGTGCCATTCCTCCTCCTCGGAGTCCCCGTGGTATTGGCACTTCACAGTCTACCCCTTCAGGTGAGTGGATTTGAGCTCATAGCCTTAGTTTGCTCATTACATTATTATTTTCTAGCATTATGGAGTATTTAGAGGATTTTAAATGGATTCTAGTACGATATGACTTCATGAAATATATATATATATATATATATATATATATATATATTTCGTTAGAAATGCTTCGTTTGAACTTATACATAAAAATATGATTTTAGAAATGCATGGGACCATATTTATTTTATAAAAAGCTTTATATGATTTAATTCGTAAATTGATTTGATTATGAATAAAGGAGATTTGCTGTGATTTACAAGTTGAGACTTAAGAATTTACAATTGCTAGTAATGAGAAATGTTGAACTAGAAACATAGAACTCCCTTTTTGTGATTTCCAAGGTTTTAGAATGGAGAGAGTTACTGAGAGGAACAAAACTGTGAGTTAACGGCAGTTATTCCGTTAATCTTGGTATACCAAGGTCCACCAGGGGCAATTCATCCTTAAGTTAGATCTGTCCGCCAGGGACATGGTTCGCCAAGGACTGAAGAGATCACCTTAGCCAGGGGCTTTGTCCGCTAGGGACTTAGCACCCTCCCTACGATTGATGAGCACTCTGTTCCATTGTGTAATTTTTGAGATTTTAAAGATTATAATTAATATGTAAAGTAAATATAATTGTGTATATATGTTGCATTTTACCATCGTTCATATATTATGTTTTCCATGTCCCATGTATGGTTATGAATGAGGGTCCACTCATTGAGTTTTGATTTCAAAACTCACCCCCCCTTTTCTTCATTTTCCACAGATATAGACGTAGCTCAGGATCCTCCTCTCCCACCTCCTCAGCAGTAGTTTTCTTCAATTTGGGTGAGTTTCACTTTGGCGTGAAGCCTTAGTACTTTTGTTCATGGTAGATGAGTTCTAGTGACATGATGGACAGGGTTCCGGACCGCATATAGTCATTTATTTTGCATTTTGATTTTATATCATGATTCTTTGTACTTCACAGCATTTCACCCATAGATATTTTGTATATGAGTAGTTGAGATGTATTTTGTAGCAACAATTATGCTATTTACTTACGAGAAAGAGGTTTATTTTACCAGTAGTAAAGATTTACAATTAATCTGAAATACTATCAAATCATGTTTTATGAATTAAAGTAAGCATATAGTGCAGCACATAGGTCACGAGGCTTACGTGGGGACCGGATTCCTCACACGCTGGTCACGATCCAAGTCGGGTCGCAACACAATGGGCCTCGACTTAGGCCTAATCATGAGCTCAGATGTGCGAAGGAAGACAGACCTGTATCATGTAGAATTCAAAATGAAATGGACGATATTAAGATTGGTCATGGAAAGCGGTGCGGACTGTACAGACAGCCAGGTCACAGCAGGCGACGCTACTCGCAAGTATTAGGCTCTACCTCGAGTCAACCAGGAGGCTCACACTAATTGTAGTTATTTTCCTAATTCACGTGTTGTGTAGTGTACTATTGGCACCATAGCCATCATCTACTCATTTAATCCTTTCAATTTGCTTAAGTATTTATGTTAATTTCATTTTTTTGCATTATTCATACAATACATTAATATTAAAAAAAATAGTACTATATAACTGAAAGACTAAGGATAATTTTTTTTTAACAATATATCTATTATATTCACCTTCTAAACTGAACAAATTACTAACCTACAAATTATAACCTATGATATTAATTTTTTCCTAAATTGAATCTCTAACCTAATTGAAAAAAAATCATCAACTTAAAAAAATGAAAACTGATACATAGATCTTAATTATTAAATTCTTTGCAACATTATTTATTTAATTTTAAGATTTTTTTATTAAACTAAACATTAATATAAAATTTTTATTGCTTATTATACTATTACTTGTGAAGAATAAATATTATTATGGAAAACTATTTTCATTTTTCTTAGAGCTAACAATTTATTAATCCTACCTAAAGTTATTTCTAAGTGTATGTTCTATTACATTAAACTATGATTTCATTAATTAGCATTGATTAATTAAATTAAAAATAGTAACACTATTATGTAAAATAGTAACACTATTATCAACATAATACGTGAGGCAGTCATACGTATTATACATATTTCTCACGGGAATAATACGTGACACTGTATCACATATTATATTATACATATAACAGTGTTACGTATTCTGTGGAAGATTGATTTGTTAGATATGTGGTCCTGTATCACGTATTACTTTTATTAAAAACAAGTGTATATTTGTCAATAATATGTATAGGAAGGCATATCCATAAATAATCAATTTTTTTGTTTTTCTTTGATAAAAAAGCCCAAGTTTACTGTCTTGAATTTAGATACATTCAGATAAAATTGAGTGGGAGCAATTTATAAATAATTATATGTTAAAAAATGTTGGTGGGTGAGTGCGTATAAATTTAAATGCTACACTTGTGTGTATGTAATAATCTCTCAAGTACCGGAAATTTAGTTTGGTATGACACTTAAACGCTTTCCTATTTTTTTTTTATTTTTTGTTTTTTATTCTTTCTTTTTTATTTGTACTATTAGGCTATTAGCCGGCAGAGTCTATGTTAAAAAAAGAAAGAAATTTTATAAAATAATTGCAGGATCAACACACTTGTAACAGTTAAGTATATATTATAAATATTTATAGGTGTCAAAATTTAAAACATAGAAAACAAAAATAAAATATTACAAGAATTACAATGATTGAATTAAAATTACTTAGATTTATAGATATTTTAAAATATATTTAAATAAAGCAAAAGGGATTTGTTATATATCGAAATTGTAACTGCAGATAGCCTGATAGTCCCGAATGCATAAATTGTAACCTTCATTTTTCCATGAGCACAAATTTATTAACCTAAATTATGAAAATCAATTTGTTTGAATATTTTGATGGGCTAAGCACTTATTCTTGTACTTTTGGATATTACCTAATGAGAAGAAGCTAAATAAAAATGCAACATGAGAGATTGTAAAGTTAAATTTTGTTATCACTTATCGAAAAAGAATCAATTTAATTAAAAATTTGAAATCAAGCCAATAATTATTGTTCTATTGTTTTCAACTCGCTACCAATAAACCTTTTAGGGTAGCGTTATGCCGACCTTTAGATCCGAAAACTCCAATCTCGGGAACGAGGAAGCAAGAGGATGCCACGTGTAGGCATGAGGTGAAACGTTGAGAGTTGTGGTCCTCGTGGAGGAACGCTCCACCAAAGAAAAGACTCAGTCTCAGTTCTCACATTCCCAACGGAACCCTCTTTCCACTCCTACTCCCTTGATATTTTGAGATTTTTCCCCTCACATAGTAATATTTTATTACATAATTCTATGACACTATTCACTGTGGGAGAAAAAGAGAGGTCCGTGGGTGCAAACACCGATGTGATATCTCGCGGGAGGCACCGCCCGCATGAAATAACCATAAAATACTAAAAAAATCTCCTCAATATTCAATGCACCCCATGCCAAAATAAAATTATAATTATAAATATATATATAAATACGGAATTATAGACCAAGTGTGGTTGGAACGAATCTGCACTTCCTGCATCGGCTGTTTATTTTCCTTCCACCTACACCTGTGTGTTTCTATCTTCTTCATCACTTGTTCCTTCAATTCTTTTCTTCTCTCTTTTTTTTTATGTGAATAATAAATATTGAAGACTGGAGATTCTATTTCCCTCTGTTCTTCTTCTTCGCCTCTGTTGTGTGTACAGCAACCTCATACCATAGGTACTACTACTGCTACTTTCTCTTTTGTTATATTTCATTTACCTTTCTCATATTTCCAGATCTCTGTTTTCTCAATTAATTCTAGTCTCTCCCAACCGTTTTGACGTTCAGCTTATCAGTTTTTTTTTTTCAATCCATTTTTAGCATATATTCAGCTCTGATTTTGTTTTATAACAAGATTCAACCCTTAACTTGTTTCTGTTCAGATCTGCCTCAGCGAAGCTCAATTTGTTGTCTCTAATTCAGTTGATTGGGTGATCCGTTTTATCTATAACAAGATTCAACACTTAACTTTTTCCCTAATTCAATTTTTTTAAAATCCATATAATTTTTTCAAAAATTGAAATTACACGCCAATTTGATTTTTCTGTAATTTTGTTTTCTGGTTCAATTTTTTTTTTTAAAAAACGAAAAGTTGAATGGTTTTTAGACTTTTAGTTAGATCTGTAGGTAAAGGTGTGTAGGTAGATGATAGGAGCTGGGCGGTTGGGAAACTCTATGCACCATTATTATTATTATTTCTAGATATTCGGTGTTTGGTTTGACCAGATCTTAACCTTGAGCTGTTCAAATATTTCACGCACGTTTCCGATCTCTCTCTCTCTCTCTCTCTCGCTCGCAATATAATACTAGTTTGATTGAAGTAGTTGCAAACACGCATGATTTCTTTATTTCCTTTTCTTCCCCTTTGAATTGTTCTAAATCTGATTATTGGCGTGTGTGGGTGAGAGCAGGCTTTAGTTGTTGATAATATTAAGAGAATCTGAGGAAGAAGAAGAAGAATAAAAGATGAAGGAGCAGTGTGTCATCATCCAGCAGCAAAACGTCGTCGCATCATCCCACGAAGACTTGAGCGGCAGAGACTCCGTGATTTGCCCTAAGCCCCGCCGCCTCGGCCTGCTCAACCTCGCCGCCAACGACTACCCTTCCAGATCCTTCCGGTGGCATCTCAGGTAATTTTTCCTATCCCTTTTCAATTTCTTCCAATTCCCCTTTTCATTTGGTTCATCTATGTTGAAATACTTTGTTTCTGTTTTATGCAGTTTCCAGGCCGAGTCATGTGATTCAAGTCCAGCTGGGTCAACTCCTCTAGACACAATCCTCACCAAGGTACTCTCTAATTCTAATTGATTTGCTCTTCATTATTATTGTTATTATTCTGTAATTTTTGTTGATTAGTTTATTTGTAGGTGTTAAAGTTTGTGTATTTGGTCTAATTGTTTGTTGCTCCTTTTGTTATTTGGTTTTGCAGGGTGATTGTGATATGGAGCAAACATGGCCGCCCCCATTTTTCTCCGGGTCACCGCCGAGCAGAGTAGATAACCCTTTGATTCAGGATGCTAGATTTGGGGATGAGAATTTCTCCCCCCTCTCGCCGTCTTCGTGGGGGGTGGGTCCTTCCCCATCGGGTGTGCCACCCTCTCCTTCCTCCTCCGCCAGGAAAGGAGGCTGCGTTAGGGCCAATTTTGGTAACAATCCGGCTGTGAGGATCGAGGGGTTCGATTGCCTCGACAGGGATAGGCGAAATTGCAGCATCCCTGCCCTGGCTTAGTACATGAACAAGAGAAGAGAACCTCCATCACACATCTTTAAGAGATTTAGTATTCAGTTTACCACAGAACATAACCACAGCAGAAAGAAAAGATAATACACCTACGGGAATGAGGAGTTTTTGGATGTCTGAAGAGGAAAAAAATAGGAAGTTTATCTTTGTGCCTGTTTTTTGTATATATGTTCAGCTAAATCAGAAAGTGCATGTAAATGTTAATAGTGTGTCTAGGGTAGGAAAAATCATCTAGTCTCAAATAATGAGGTCAAGGTCACACAATTGAGAGAGGGTTATTCGGGTGTTAGTTTTGACCTGGGCCTTCTCTTTAGTGTCTCATAGCATCATCCTCCTCTTTGTAAGTAGAAGCCTTTGGAGGATGGGAATATTTCATTCTGATGTGTTCTTTTTAGGGGTCTTTGAATTGTAACTAGCCGGCTTTAAGAAGGAAAATCTGTACAAAGAAATGGTTTATTTGAGAATTTTCAGTTAAATGGGTCCTTTGCAATAAGAATAGTGTGAACAACTTTGCTTTGTAAAAAAGAGATTGATTTTCTGTCTATACTTTTTGTTGTCTGTTACCGTTGTTCCTCTTTGATTTAGCTCTCTCTTTTAGTTCTCCGTTTGTATTTGGGCGGCTGAGCAAAAGGAGAATTTCGCTTGTGTTCTGCGCCAAATATTTGCTTTTGTTTTTTGCTTCGCGTGTTGGAGTCATGAGGTCAGGATGGGCGAGCGCGTCGCTTTATGGGCAGTTTTCAATCGTTTCTTGCCAAATTGACGAAGGAAATAGTAAAGTTTGTTTCGGTCCCCATGGTAACTTTGTTAGCTCTGTGTTGGTTCTGTCCACGCGTATTCGATGTTTTCTTGTTAGCGAGTTTGTGTCGTTTGCGGATCTGGTTTTATCAGTTGGACCTAAATGCATGCAACTGGATTTTTTTCAGGTCTTACTTCTTTTTATAACTAATTATTGGATATTGACTTATCGGATTGTGATAAAAAAATAATTTATAGAATTTAATTTGTATATACTATTCGTATAAATAAATTTGATATGGATATTTAATTGTATGTTGTCACACTAATAAAATAGATAAATTTGACAATTTATTATGATGAAAGTCTTGTAAATAGAAATATATAATTGGTTCATAATGTAAAAATTTTCATTAAATCAAAATTAAACTAAAAAACCAAAGCTAATGATATTGTAATCAGCTATGTATAGCTATACATTAGCTGCTACTTATGGTTCAATTTTCATATAAAGTTTCGTAAGTGATAGACATGATTTCTATCGTCGGAAATGGAAATGGTCGTGAAGAGCAACAAGTTTTAGAATAATAAAAGTTAGGTATGATAAAAAATAATAATGATAGCTTAAATTTTGAATAAATTAATAATTTTGTAGATTTTTTAATTTTGATGATCGATATTATTGAAGGAGCAATAAGTATAAATCCAAGACTACTTAAGAATTTCGCTAAAAAGCTCCCTGATAAATTTAGGATAGGGTCTAGGTCTTATCATTAGTTTAATGATGATAGTCATATTGAAAGACATGATTTACAGAAAATATTTCACATTTTTTATACGTTATCCTTTTCGTAAATAAATTAGGCTATACAGATGTATATGTGCACTTTGTTTTGTGGTGTGCGTTTAGACTTCAAAGGAATTTTCTTGTTGGATGTGGATGACTGTCTAACACTAATGATTAATCGCTGGACGTAGCTATCGTCCAAATTATGCTGGATTATTTTTGGAAGATGCCAGTTGACGTGGGACTACAGAAGGTCCTCCACCCCACAAGGGAAATCACAGTAGATCTATCTGTGAGTGGCAAGAAAAAAAAAAAAAATCGGACCCAGAACTTGAATTAAAGAATAAATTGTATACGGAACTGAGTAGATTTTTTTGGGTAATTTTTTTTTTTTTGTTTTTTTGTTTTAACTACTTAACTACTTGTATTCACAGTTTATTGTGTGTCCATTAATCTGGTTGAATCAGATCGATCTTTTGTAGAATTAAAACTTCCCTAGTGTCGGTTTGTTTGCCTTTTATTTTCTTCATTTACCAAATTGGAGCACAAGACCTTGCATTATGAGTTCGATATTGAGCTAATAATTAAGCTCGTCAAATGTGAAATGCAGTATTTTAAGTCATAAAACTCAAATATATTAATTAGTACTCGTAAGTAATTTGGGTTGGACTCTCTTTTACAAGCTTTGATTATACCAATTGGTGTTTTTATTGAGTGTTGAACTATGAAAAGAGCTACATGTAAGTTGGATTAAGCTGTGATAATAAAAGTATTGTACCGAAAACTAATAAATAAGTGAAGACGAAGCTCTGACAGGGAAAGGTTACCGGTAGGTAAGTGTCAATCGAGTAAAGTTGTTATGGACACTTGTTCTTAAGGGGCACACCTGTTCTCAAGGGGGACAACAATATGTGTGTCACATCAAGTAAATAATTAGGCTCAAAATAAATAACTTTTAGGAAACCTGATTATTTCAAAGTTATGATAATTTTATTATACTAACTAAGTTTTCAATATTCTATAATATAAGCAAATCATTTTGTACTGCTTTTGTGATTTTTCATATAAAAGTTTTTTCATACAATTCAAATAGAATACACTACCTTAAAATACTATTAAATTAATACACCAAAATATAAACTAGTTTTCACATAATCAATTATAAAAACTAAATTATACTTATAATCTATTATAAAATTAATTTTAATTGTGCGGCTAATTCTCTTTTTTGTTTTTGGCAGGAATGCTTGTAGTCCCGTGATTGTAGTTGTCTCTTACACATTTGAGTGGATGATTCTATGTTTGATTTCCACCTTCCATTCTCCTATCTGTTATAGGAAAAATTTCCAACTTTAATACCTTTTGTTAAAAAAAATTGTTCTTTGTTTTTTGGGTCGTCTGTACAGCTAATTCAAACACAGAATTCATCTAAGAATGTCAGTCTGTTGGACGAATTCAAACACACCCAATGCCAGAAGCGGCCCATATTCTAACATAGCCCAGTTTGGCCCAATTCAGTTAAACCGCTCCATATGGTGAAGCATCATTATTGTTGACCCAAAAAAATGTTGAATCATTATGGATGCCCAAGGGAATTGGATGAATTACTCATTAGAAAAATGCTTTCCCCGACCCTTAAAATAAATAAATAAATAATAAAAAAGATGCATTATTTTCTGATGCTCTTTGATTCATGGACACAAATTTGTCTCGTCTGTCGTGAGCTTCGGCGTAGATAGTGGTCCATGAAGTCATTCTTCTGTGGCCCGTCAAGGCGTGAAACCTGTAGTAATCATGGCGTAGAATTTCCCTAGTGACATGTTTCTGTATTGTGATTTATACTACACTGTTTCATATGTGGTGGCGGCGCTATGCTACAATGTTAAATCAATCACTCATCAGGACCAGTGATTCAGAATCACTGATGAATTTTTGTTTCAAAATCTAATGATTTTAACGATTTCTTTTTCTTTCTTAGATAACGGCAGTGGTTAGCTTCTTAGCTGCCAATTAACTGTCTTGTGTCATCATTTGCGGTAAACAACCACTGAAAGTGAACGCCTATAAGGCTCTATAAATGGAAGAAAATGATTTTTCGGACATTTTCATTGAACCAATTCTCTCAAAAATTTAAATTGTAAGACTATGATATATTAATAATTTTATATTTAATAAATATAGCTTTTAAACTCTCAAATTAATATTTCGTTCTTGTAAATAATAACATGTAAATAAATAAATAAATTTATACAAGTATATTGAATTTACTTTAAATATCAATGAATGAACAAATATTTCAAAACCATTATATATTTATGTGTTCACAATTAATTTCATATCGATTTCTATATCTAAATTGTTATGTCGACAAAATGAATCTGATGAATTGAATACCTTGGAAGTGACAAGAATCTGGCGTCTTTAGGGACCAGACCAAAGCCTGAGACCAGAGGAGCCGCACATCATGTGGAGTTCGTAGCTTTTCAACTTGCAATCGCTCTCAAGGAACACCGATCGAGATCTGAGACATGGCAAACAATCTCCGCAATCCATGGAAATTCAGAGGGGTTGGTTGCTACTTGCTCTAACCATCTAGCTGTATAATATAGCATAATTCAGCAATCACATTGGCAATGGTATCTCCGTCACATAATTTTGTTTCAAGTGACCCTCTCGCCAGAGACATTGGCAAGGTCATTAAAGACTATTCTTTTGAATTCCAAATTTCACGCATTAATGAAAATTCGTCAAATTTACTTCTCATATATTTTTTAAATTTAATGTCGAAAGATAAAAATGACATTTCAAATCTTAAGAATCAGCATATGAGGGTGATCATGTCTCTCTCAAAGTTGAACATTATTATTTATTTGATTAAGAATAATAAGTAAGGATATTTTAGTGAAGTTAACAAATATATTTTTCAGTCAGAATGACAATAAACAAATAGAGTGATTATTGTAATGAAATGTTCAAAAAGGCTAAAAGAAAAACTAAATCTTTATTTATCAGATAAGGTTGATCATGCGTATTATGAATTGTAAATTATATATATATATAATCAAACCATTTAAATTTAATACCAGTGGGTTGAAGAACTTGTGATTCTTATTTCTCTTCCAGCGTTGTTAATTAGCTACAGGTCCAATGTTTAATTTGAACTTTATTATATTAATTGATTGTTGGAATTATTCTCTGCCGCCAAATTCAAAGATTTCATTCAATCGTGTACGCTCAGCGGTCCACATTTTTTTGGGTCCGGAAGGCGGAAGCCCGCACCAGTCCGCTACATGAATGACCCACTTAGAATATAAGGGACCTTATTCTCTTAATTAATTAAAGAATAATGTTATTTTTACTCATATTTTATAAGATACTATATTGACACACTCATATTTATTATTAAATTGAAAATAATTCAACTTAATTTGGTCTTATACTCGATAGATATAAGTATATTAGTACTATTTAAAAATAATATTTCTCTTAATTAAAACAAGTGGTTATCCGAATGGGAAAAGACAAGTCGTTCGTTGGATATTCAGCAAAAAGATTAAGATCAAGTTGGACGATAGGGATTTGAATGGTTTCCACTTTCCAGCTTTATGCATGACATAACACATTTATACACTTGCTTGCATATGCTTGTCGTGCGCAAGTGTGTGCCCCACAATGTAATTTGGCCCTTATGCCGACAGAAGAGCATGCATGCAACAGTGGGATACCAGGCACGCATCGCATAGGATCGGAGTAGGCATGCTACCTGCGCTTCCTTCCAAGTTGAGGGAAGGCACGCACCTGACACACGCAGCATTCAAAGGCCCTTTCACCTCTCCCAATCAAATTCAATGTTACGCATCCACTTCTACTGCCGCTTGCCCAACATGCACTCCCTCACTTTGCCTTTGCCATCAATTACCAGTCCACTACCCCCACCTGCTATAGGACAGACAAAATCATTCAAAACTGTCCATTACTAATTCTATACGGGTACTCCCTTTGTTGGATAATTATTTATTTTAAATAATATTAATTATTTTTTAATATTATTTTTATTAAATATTATTAGACGAGGAGCGAAATACAGTGAAGGAGTTGAATTATTAAAAAAAAAGGGAAAATTAAGTGAATTGTTTTTACTTTTTCCTAACTTTCATTTTTTAAAACATTTCCTTAATTTTAATATGTATTTAGAATTGAATAATTATTCAAAGATTGAGTAATAAAAGGAAAAAAAATCAAAATAATTTATATTAGTAACATAGACTGATTGCTCCCAAAAGAGAATGATATTAAGAAATATACTAGGTAGTCAAGTAATAGAGTAAAAGAAAGGGTTGTTGTACCCACAAGAATAATTCAAATGTCGATTCCAGTTAATTATATGACAAGTTGAATAATTGAAAAGAGATGATACTAAAAGGAATTTAAAGGCTAAAGTGCTAAGACGACGTAATTGGGATATGAGAGTTGATGGAATAAAGTGTTAGCGTGATTTACTTCAACTATGTGTAAACAATATGTAACATAAACTTCAATATACCTTGTTCAAATTCAACTAATTGATGGTAGGATCCCTATATTTGTTAGAAGTCCTTCTCAAGATCATCTAATGCTACTTAATTAGAATTAAATACCTAATTTCTTAGCATGCTTAATTCCAACTAGAGTGATTTAGTTCTCAAATCCTTAAATACCACATGAATCATGTTTACCTATCTCTATGTGTCATTCAATTCATGATATTGTATTTATAGCCATGAATCTTACTTTTTTTTCAAATTTGTAAGAACCCCTAACATCTTAAATTGGTGATCAAATAGCTTAAGATAAACAAATGAAAATGCAATGCTTAGCATTAAACAATAACAAGATATAAATTCATTCACATTAGCATAATATTAAATATATAAACTCCATAAATCACACTTAGCAAAGAGGGTTTAATTACAAGTCGTAAAAAATAAAACCGAAGTAACAAAAAGGAAGAAGGAATAAGAAGGATACATGAACAAAGAAAAATACATAAGTGATTGAAGAACAATCTAAGAGAAGTCTCCTCCTCAAGTTCTTGAAGTTTCAATCATTTCGTCCTCTGCGCTCTAGCCTCCCTTTTCCCAATTTGGTGCTAATGATGTAATAGCTCCCTCCAAATGTGTTCTCTTAGATTTTTCGACTAATTATGGGTTGCCAGAATTAGTATAGAGGTTTAATTCACATGTCAGGTTTGTACACATATCCTATAGCGTTGATAGAGGTACATTGGAGCGTAACTTAAGTGAGAAGATCATAACTCTAACGGCAACCCATGCCAGAGTGTGGTCTTAGTTTTTGGACCCATCCTCTAGCATGGGCTTCTATATTCTAGCTTGGGTTCTGACATGCCTTCAACTCCAATTGTTACTCCTCTGCACTCCTAACTTCATTGTTTCCCTAATTCTTCTTTAAAAGACTACAAAACCAATGAAAAATATCACTAGAATCCAAGATTAAATTTGAATGTAACCATTCAAGAACTTTAATAGAAGGATGTTAAAGGACAACTAAGAAAACTAAAATCAAGTATTAACAAGCTAAAAGTTTCAGAAAAACATAACTCCTAAGGGAGTTATCACATATTTTAGTAGGGTGATGTTATTTTAATAAAGACTTAATTTAAATATGTTGAAATTGTAAAAAAAAAATTATACTATAATTTAATTAAATCCTCTCATATATGTAATTTTTAAAATAGTCAAGTGAGAGTTAACTGCTTTTTATTAATATGTGAAAAAAATTTATACTGTCAGTATATCAAAATTAAACTCTTTAAATAGTTTGATATACTTTTCAAGTAATACTATTAATTTATATTACATGTAAATGTGAACGGATATGGTTAACCGTGGCTTTAATAATTTATATATTGAAAAGCATTATTTTTCGAAAATTGGAACTTCGGCGCTAATCAAGACTTGCTTCTCCCCCATAAACAATTCACAATAATCCTTTGGTTTCTTGCAAGTTTACCGACCATAAAAAAAAAAGAAAAGAAGAACGAAGCAAGTTGCAAATACTTCATGAGTAAAATAGAGAGAGTCATGTGGATGCATGATTCCACAATTAATTAGGAAACAGTGATGTTGTAAAAGAATATTCAACCACCGGTTAACTAAATTAAAGTTTAGTTAAACCGTTTGAAGGATGTTTGTTAAAGATTAAAAAAAATAAATATTACATTTGTTAATGTATTAAATTATTCAAAATTTAATTTTGATATGATATTTTAATAAATTTAATTTTAATATATTGTTAATATAATTTTTTTCACTATTTTGTATTAATAGTGTAATAATTATATATTATCATAGAATACCTTTAAGGCATTCTAAAAATCAAACATTTATAATAATAATAATAATAATACATAACTAAATATGATTGTATATTTATAATTTATTAATTAAATATATTAAAATTATTTTTTAAAAATTACACAACCAGTTTCCTCATAATTAGTTAGAAAAAAAAATCTGGAAAGTTATCATAAACTTGACAGCTAAATTCATAAAACAAACGGGGATTAGGCCTTAGGGACCTCATTTTCTCCCGAAATTCGTTGTTCCAGGTCTAGTGTCTGCGTATAAAGAAAATTAGGCCATAGATGAGTTTGACTTCATTCTAGCATAGCTAGCTATAAGCTACTTGGTACTTGCCCCCCAACGTACGTTGTCCAAATTAAGGGTGGGGATTTTTTGTCGCTATGTTCCAAAGTGGGAGGGGAGTGCCGGTTAACCACATGAATAAATATTTACTACATTATGCAGCTCCCCAAAAAAAATCCTAAAAGCTCGCTCACGTCACATCACCAAACCAACTTGGTTACAAAAATGTCCGCTTATCCACTAAAAATATTATTTATATTTATTATATCCTATATATTACTGGATATCTTATTTGAATAAATAATATCTTACCCAATAATAAATAGTTTGTAAATTGATTTCCTATTCATAATAATAACTACAAGCAACACCACTATTCTCTATTCTACCTCCCCTCTGGATCCTGCTGTTAGCCAGGTGAAGCTGATATCCTCTATAAATGCCATCATACTCCCTCTTACTTCTCCATCATCATTCATCACTCACAATCGCCACAGCCTAAGCTTCTTCATTTTCGATCTTCCTTCACCCCGAGATAAATAGATCCAAGATGAAAAGGCAAAGAGGTGCCAATGTCAATGGTGTTAGCCCCATGACGAATAATCCTCCCAAGGTTGAAGAGATGGCAGCATCAATGTGTGCAATGGGGAAGAAGAGATCAAAGAAAGAGGGTGAGCAGAAGATGATGGGGAAGAGCGTGGTGGTGGTGGAGGAGGAGAGGAAGGAAATCAAAGAGGTTAGTAGTATTGGTGGGGGTTTGCAGGGTGCATCAGGGGATCATCATCAGCAAAGTGTGATGGGTTTGAGTTGGGAGGAGTACATGCCATGGCTTGGAGATGTGGCTGATGAGCAAATGTCATGGGGTTCCACCTGGTTCCCAGCTTGGGACATGGACTTCATGGGTGAAGCTTTCACTGCTTTGTACAGTGATGTTGTTTGGGATGATGATAATGATATCTGGAACCTCAGGAAGGAAATCCCAATTCCATTAGATAGAAAGAGGATTGATTGGGGGTAGAGAAGTTTACTAGCTCTCAAAACACCGTATCATATGTACTTATTCTTGTCCTTCTGTCATGCTTTAACTAGGATTGAAATGAAATTTCTGACTTTTCTGCTCCATCGATTGAATATGATGTATCTAATTTACTATGTGTGTTGGATGTTAACTGATCGAGACCACCTACTAAGCATCTTCAATTTACTAATTTGTAATACTTTGTAGAAGTCATACGCCAAATGTTGTAAGTTGGTAACGCGTCTCGTGAAAATGGCCCGAAATTAACATAATGGCAAATGTGAATTGAATGAAGACTTCTCTGTACTGCGATTGTGAACTCTGATGTGAATCATCGAAATATTACCCGAACCATGCTTGGTCGGATTAACTAGAGTGAAATATCAGAATGTGTCCCCGAAGTTAACTAGTCTAAGCTAATGTTAAATGTGGGTGTTAACAAGTCCTCCCAGTTCCCATGTTCGAGAATAGTTGGGGTGCCATTTACGAAGAAGAGTATACTATGATCAAAACCAAAGAAGAGCATATGAGCATTCCCTTCTGGAAAATCGTTCCTCTTCATCTATCAGGAACGTTGAAGTGAAATGCCATTTCTAGAAGAAGATTGATTGTTGATCCCAATCGTGCTGCGTGGATTCAAATAGGAAACTGCTGAACATGTCCTGCTTGTTAGATGCTCCCTTAATCCATGAATATTAGTTGTCATGGAAAACACGGAGATAATCTGCTACATCAGAATATTAAAGCACATTAGCTTTTCAATATATTAGATTATTTCTGTTTTCTATAGCGACAGATATTCATAGATGGAGGGATTATAAACATTCACCTACCTCTGCCCAACCGTTTAAACGGTGAGAGAGATAGTTTGTGATATGATATAAAAATATACTCATGAGTTTGAATCTACCTGCTCTCTCCGGGGGAGATTGCTGCATCCACCTGCCATAGTTTTGGCTTGAATACTTGATTCGACAAAAAAAATATATCAAAGCTTGTTTGATGACGTAATTAAGGTCAGTTCCATACTTTTTCTTTTTTTCTTTTTTGTATACTTCTATTCAATAAATTTAGTTTTTTCTTTTTTTTAAGAGATGTTGATAGCAATCTTTATATGTATCAAATCTTTATCATTAAATTTTATACGGTGCTCAGAATTAAAATATATAAAATTATAACGTTATGTGATTTCATTTTCTTGTGATTAGAACATTGATTATTCCAGCAGCAAAAAAAAAAATTGATTATTCCATATATGAAGCTCAAATTCAATATCACTACTTATAAAGAGTATTTAACACTTCAAATGGATCCTATATTAATAAATAATAACTTTTTAATTAATTATATCATCATTAATTAATTTTAAATTTTGTCCACTTCAACTCTACTCTAAAATTATACAGTTAAAATTTAACTCTCACACCCTAAACAGTGATTATGTCTTGTTGTGGTTTATGCTTCTGAACTTCATAAATGTTAACCAACTCAACATGTGCAACAGGCTGTAGGTGTGAGTCAACTAAGCGGTGGTCAATTTGGAAAAGTGCGAACGGCCTTGTTTTAACGAGACAGGTCCCAACACTTACCCTATAAGGAGCAAAACAGTAATATCGTAACTCGAAATATCTAAAGGAATCTGATTCATCTGAAGGGCTGTCAAATCCCAGAATCGATGTGCTTCTGATCGAGTCAGATATTCAGCCGTGCAGGGTAGAAACTCAGCTTTGGGAGGATATTGTTCTGATCTCAGCGAATCTTATGATTTTACTTTTACACAAAGCCAAGCCTAGGGTTTAGGAATATTAGTAGCAATATTTGTCGGAGCAATTCATACTTATTCTGGCTAATCTATTTTGATTTTCATCATCGTTGTATTTATTAAACAAAGAGAATTTGGTTGCGCGGAAGCCAGTGAATCAAACAACTTCAAAATTAAAAATATTAAAAACAAATGCGAAAGGGCCAGGCCAGGAGCGTGGTGTACGGGGCTTTAGAAACAAACTGGAAAACGGAGCACTGATTAGAAGGTCTATGCTTTCTGAAGGCAGAATGGTTGTAGGCATTGGAACTGATGCTGTGCACTTGACCACAGTTGTTGAATCCAACAGGCCAAGTGAATGCATTGGATCCTCCTTGGTCTCTTACCTGTACCCGGCTATAGGGTCACAAATGAATGAACTGGAATTTTGGATAAAATTTTAAATCAAACCAATAATTGTTTTTTTTTTTAATTTAGGTTCTAACCTATGAGTCTTAAATCATTATTTTGAATAAAAAATTGATTAGGGGTTCACGAGTGACTAACCCTGTCACCCTGGGTGAAACTCTGCTGATATGATTAGATGAGGAGAAGGAATGAGGGAAAAGAAAATGAGAAGAAATAAAATGACGAAAAGTAAAAATTGAGAAAAAAATATATGTTTTCTCCTTTTCTAATTTCTATTTATATGTAAAGAAAGTAAAGAGAAGACGAGAAGAGAGAAAATAAAAGTATGTAAAATAATCATGTTAATTTTTCTCATATGAAATTTCAGTGAAGAAAATATTTAAATACTGTCTTTTCACGAAAATTACTATGCTGTGGATATGGGTAAAGTAATCTGTTTTCAATGGATACCTTTACAATCAAACAAAAAATAAAAAAATCTGCTGTCAGCAAATATTGTACTACAAAAATAATTTAAAGGAATTAAATCCACTAAGAGTGGATACTGTACTATAAAAAGAAATGAAGGAACTGTAAGGTAAGGCATAACAGTTTCCTTTTTTTTTTTTTGTTTTTTTGTTGGAGAAGACTCTGCTCTAACGGATTATGCAGGGTCTTTTTTTTTTATATATAGAATTTGAGTGGTGTATTTATATTAATATGGTGTTTTAGAAAAAATTTATATAATATGATATTTTCAGTATAGAATTCGCCAAAAGCAGATTTAACACTGAATTCGTCAAAGGCAGATTCAACACTAAATTCGTCAAAGGCGGATTCAATAAAAAAATATTTTTACACTATATCTGTCACAAATTCAGCATAAAAAATAATATTTTATTGAATCCACCAAAGGCAGATTCAATAAAAAAATATTTTTTATAGAATCCGCACCAAAAGTCAGATTCAATAACACAGAATCCGCCAATGACGGATTCTAAACACCATATACAAGTAAATTTATCCATTTTCTCATATTTGTGTAAATCACCTATAAAAACATCGTATATAAATTATTTTTCCAATTATGCACCTCTTTTATTTTTTTTGAATTGTGTTGTTTTTTTTTCTCATTATTGGTAATTTCCCCTTAACTCCCATATTAAAATATTAAACATCATTACAGTCCATAACAAAATTAATTTTCCTAAAATAACATACTTGTTTCATTATTAATAATATTTAAATAAAAAATGAGAGGTTAAGACAGTAAATTGATCAAGCTGTCATCATTTGTCCACCTTTTTTGTTCAGTCTTGAGGAGAAAAATTTATTAGTGAGACCCATAAGTAATTTTCCTTCTCTTCTCTATTTGTCCATCTTTCCCTCTAAATCTTGAAAAAAAATTTAAGTTTTTTCAAAGCAAGAAAAACTTATGATTTATTTTACTCCCTCTATTTCATAATAATTGTCAAAATCAAATAATATAAATATATATATCAAGAAAAATAAATAAAAATACTTTGATAAATATAAAAAATTATATGAATTGACAAGATTATCTTATCTGATCATTATTACTAATTGACAAATATATTTAATACTTAACTAATACATTTATATTAAGTGTATAAATAAAAAGAAAAATAATACTCTATAAATATTATATAAAGTTAAAAATTAATAATTATTATGAAACATATAGAGTATTTATTATTTAATATCTCAGCTTCCGAAGCATCGTTATTTCACACTCGAACTATATTTTAAATACAGTATATGGTCACTGAAATATTGAATATTGAATTACTGGTTCAAAGCCTATCCTTTTCTTGGTTAAGCATGTCATGCTGATAGATGATGAGACGAAAATGAGATGCAACGCATGAACTCTAGTCAGCACCTTTTTTTTTTTTTCAATAAATTGAAAGAGTGCTTCATGTGATGATGCCAAAAGGGGCCATTTCCCGTTGCTCTTTTAAAATAGTTGAAAATTCTAAAACAAATATAGGTCAGTCAAGTGAGCACCCAGGGAAACTGAACTGTATGTAACTCTTTCAAAAATAATAACAACACGCAACTAGCCATTTACCAAATAGAAAATACTAGTTGAGCAGGAGAATTATACATACTCACCACTAATTCTCATTCCAAGCAAGGTATTGAACACTCTATTCATTAACTTGTCACTTGATACGGGGAATAGAGCAAGAAGAGGTGGAAGCTAAGAAATCGTCTCAAACTTCCTCCCGATATATAGGAGCCATACTTGATCCCTGGAAACATATAACAGAGTGAACAAAATCAACTTGTTTTGACTTTGAATATGGAATGGAACTCTAAAATTTTAAGTTGCTTGATATCTAGACAATGGGTTCAATGCGGTAAATAAATGTTGTTCACGATTTGCCAGAGCGTTCAAATTTTTGGGGCTAGTCCTGTGATGATCTAATATTAGAATTCGTATTATGTGAAATTATTTTACATAATCCTGTTTTGAAAACAACGGAATGTTGCTTGGCTGTTCGTTTAATCTAAGGGCAATGCTAGCTGCCTAGTGCGAATTAATCTTCGTGAAAATGTTACAAAAGAATTGATAACTAATCATGGATGAGTCAAAATTTCAAAAGTGAGGAGAGAGAAAGTTGATTGGAAACAAAACGCAACAGGTGTGGTTGTTTTCCAATAGTTCAAACATTATTCTTCAGAGTACGTTTCACACCATTTAGTATTCCGCTTAATCGAATATTGTGCATTCTCCTCAATTTCAACTCTCAAGCGTCAACAGTCAAGGACCATTGCCTTGCAAGCTGTTGTTGATCTGGCATAGCTTTTGATCTAATGGTCTCAAATCCTCGTAAGTCATAACATAGTCAGACATTTATGGATCTTTGGATTGGTTTAGGAAGGCACCTAGTGAAGGGAGCATCGTTGTCATCAAGCACTACCTTGTAGCCACGGTCATTGTCTTAACTTTATCAGTTGGATAGGAACTACTAGAATATGTGACTGCTGTTGTTGGTCTATTCTTTGTTCATCCTCTCTTCTTGATCCTTCACTCTCGAATGCAGCGCCGGCGGATTGGTAGAAAACCTCGCATTGACAGTAACTCAATTATGATATTAGTCATGAGAAAATGATTGAAACAAGCACCCTTCAATGGTAGTCATACGTTGAGGGACAAGACTCGACCAAGACAATAATCACCCTGCAATTTCACGAGCTATTTTGCCTTGCCTCCAAATCTGAACCATATCTATCAAATACACTTACTTTGTGCAAGTGCCGAATTGAATTCAAGGTCATCATTATTTGTCGGCAGAGTAATTAGACATACATGTGCTGACTGAGGCACTGAGAAATCTAATTATTAGCAACTATTAGCTTAGCTACACCATTAGTGTAACAGCTTGGAAGCCAGTGGCATTTGCATATGATATGTGCAGGTTGGCGGTGTAAAGTGGAGAACTACAGAAAAGTTTTAAGTATATTGTGGACTGCTTTAGCACCGAAAGAGTATTTATTCTAGCAATTAAAAATGGGTGACCAATTGGGATACCAATACATCTCTATTAAATGTGATGGATGGGTGAAGAAAATTGGGATCACTATCACATCCAATGATAATGGAGTAGATTTCCTAATTAGACACCCACTTTTAAATGTTAAAATATCATTTTTGCATAATGAAAATATGTGCATTTTATCTTCATCCGTAAAGTGTGTGTTTGGATTATAGTCTATAAACCATAGTTCTGTTCAAATAGAAAAGTAATTTTTTTCCGCTTCGACTAAAATCGTGGTTTGAGACTAAAAACAACTTCAAAATGTAGGTGAGTGTAATGTTTTCAACCACCTTAAAATGAATTGAAATTCAGTTTGAACCTTTCAAATCGTGACTTAGGGTGTGTGTGAACTGGAATTGAAACATGCTACTATCAACAAATCATGCAAGACCAAGGTCAATAATTTATTTGGAATACTGACACTCCTGTAGTTTATAATCAAATCTTTAGTATGAAAACATAAGAGAATACAAGAAGAGGGAATAAGAAACAGAGAGGGCATTTAACGTAACTAACGTAAGTTATATTACTATCAGTGGTATCCTTATCAGTACAACAATTTTTTATATATTATTGGAATATCTGGAGAATCTCATTGAAAAAATTTGAGTATTTTAGTTGCATTGTACTGATATAAGCGTGCTTGCAGGGAAATATGAAGTGTAGGAAAATTGAGTCTAAAATGTCGATTAAAATAGATTTGTGAATCATTATTGATAAAAGGACATTCATGCCCTGATATTGTTCACTCATTTATGTACATTTCGCCCTTTCATCACTCACACACAAGTAACATTATGAATCCAGCCACACGCTGGAATGAGAGAACGAAAAGGAAACAATAATGGAAGCAAATTGAAGAAGAAAATGGCAATGCGACGGTGCACGGTTGGTGAAAGGAAGGCTTAGAAGCCAGGGGGCTTGTAGGCGATGAAACTGATGCACTGCACTTGGCGCACGTTGTCAAAGCCAATGATCCGAATGAATGCATTTGGGTATTCCTTCTTGGCCTCTTCCAGCTCCTTCAACACTTGTGCTGCCTCAGTGCACCCAAACATTGGAAGCTTCCACATTGTCCAGTACCGTCCATCATAGTACCCTGGGGACCTGTGGTTCTCACGGTAAACGAACCCGTGCTACATTTGAAACCACACAAACCAAAAACCTCAGTCACTTCATTCAATTGAACTATTACGTTATATATTTGTATACAAGAAAATTCAATGCAAAACTCTTGGTTATTTAATTATTTTTGTTACCTCTGATTCGAATTCCAACCCTTTCGAAGAAGGTATTCAACTTCCTTAGCTAATGATTCAGGTGACAAGGGTGGGAGGTATGAAAGAGTCTCAAACTACTTCTTGCCAACTGGAGGCCATACCTGCAATGATGACACAGGTTGAAGGGTTAAATTGATGCTTATTTGAAGCATTGAGGGTCTGTAAATCAGTGATGTATCAATGTCCAAAATCTTTAGACAATTAACTTCTTCCGGCATATGTCTTTAGAGTACTAATTTGAGCATTTAGTCCTTAGAAGTTTGGCTAGAAATGGTTTTTATACCTCCATGCGGTGAACTTTGCCTCCATTACTGGGAAGAGAGGTGATGTCATTGTTGATTTTGGGGGTCACGGGGAATGCAGAGGCTCATTTGAGCCCATTGAATGGTGCAACTGAGCTAGCTTGAGCTCGAGTGGAACGGTTGATGGAAGCAGTGGCTGTTGATGACACCAAAGAAGCCATTTCTCCTGCTTAATGCTCTGCTGCACACGCACCACTCTGTTTCGTTAGTGTTCTGTTTACTTGATGGCATTTGCTCTGCTCGATGGCCTATTTATAGATTTCATGTGCTCAAGTTTTAAGGACTTTATTCTTTGATCCATCTGCACCAATCGCATTTGAGAATTTGACGTGCTCGTTGCATCTTCTGTCAACATTAAAATTACACAAATCGACAAGCATGGCCTAATGCCAGCACTCTTTGATTTCGGTTCCTAGCAAGGGGCCATTAATTTCGCCTTATAAAATCAGATAATAAGAAGAGGGACCATACACATTGGAATGCAAAATGTCCAAACTCTTTTCATCTGCTTTATCTTCTCCATCCTAAGGCTGAGAGCCCCATGCACTGTATGGCTTATTTTGTCTCCTCTATTTCCTGTAGGCTTGTCCTTCATTTCAATCTCAATATTATTATTTATTTTTCTTTCAAGTTAGTGCCTAGTGCGGTTTAGGCCTGTATGCTAGACACTGATCCTCAATGACTAATTGTAGCATCATGTATAATGGGCTCAAATGGCCCAATGTGCTCAATTTTTGCCACCCGGGAGACCGGAATCCAATTCTAGCACACTGTTTAAAAGTTTTCAAACATGGAGACTAATCCACAATTCGCATCCTAACATATATTAATTTCACAGTTCTATTTGCCTTGACTTAATTAAAATCGTGTATTTTCTTTCTTTCAATTTGCGATGCTCGAAACATAAATAAGAGACACAGAGAAAAGAGTTTGTGATCCAAATGCGTTAACTCATTGCTTTCCTTCTTATTCAGCGTTCACAAACATCCTTGATCCTTGCCATGAAAAAAATATGAACCTTGTATGTCTCCGTGATTTGTATTGCCGCTGCATCTTTTAGGGCATTGCTTGCCACAAACTTTGGTTAGGTTATATGATACAGAATCCATTCATTCCTCCTTTTGCCAAGAAGAGGCCACAAAGTGATGGAGAGGCCGACGGCCAATGCTTTTCTTGTTCAATGAATGAACACATAAGAGTTTCTCATTAAGCTATAGCCAGATACCTGTAAAATTAAAAGCATGCTTGCTGGAGTTTTCCCTTTAATATTTTACGTTGATATTCTAGGTTATTACTCTCTTGTTTTGTTTATTTCGACTTCAAAATAATTGTATTTACTTTCATAAAATATGAGTGTTTAGTAACTTTTAGTAACATATCTTTGTATGCTGATTTAGTTTAGATTTCTTTATTGCTTCGACTATTGATTTCTCATGAAGTAATAATACATAGACCAAATTATTTGTGAAACTTACTGTTAAAATTTGTCAAAAATTAAGGAGGGTAATTAAAAAGTTACATGAGTGAAAATTACTTATATTCATTCAAATTAAAAATTAGAAAGGGTTTCATCATTACCAAAAAAGAAAGGATTTCATATCATTCTATTAACAAAATTGAATGGCCATATAGAATTTTGTTTTCTCGTATTCATTAGGTCATCTAGGTGTGCAACTTGTGGGTTTAGCAAGCGCCATTCAAAGTTAACCCTGCTGTTTTTTCACAAGCGTTTTACGTAAAATGGTTAAGAATAATACTTGATACAAAGTCATTCGTGATCTAGACTTGTGCATTATAGTCTTCCGTTGCATAGAGAACTACGCAATTTATAGATGAAGATTCACAGGACAGTTGAAGAATTGAGCAGTGTTATCTAAATGACCCCGAAAAACATTTATTTTACTGGTATAAAATCTCGGGATTACATTCGAAATAAATATTAAAATTAATAATTTGATTCTTTGAAAGTGATAAATTTTGTAAAATAAGAAAGTGAAGGGTTAATTGCTTTGAATTATCTAGTGGCATTTACACAATGAAAATTATTGATAAAAAATGATTAATTTATCATTTTCTTACTTTAAAAAACTCCCGATCCAAATCCCAAAATTTGAACTTTGAGGAAAAATACATTGGGACACCCCAATTTGTCATTTTAAGGTGAAGTGAAGGTTAAAAACATACATCTTAAGCTGTTATATAACTTATAACTTTTCACAACTTAGTGTTTTTTAGAATATTAATAATCTTTGCACAACCTTTGAAAATAAGCACTACAAACCAAAATAAT
Organism: Dalbergia cochinchinensis; assembly: GCA_031216125.1. Lineage (NCBI taxonomy): Eukaryota > Viridiplantae > Streptophyta > Magnoliopsida > Fabales > Fabaceae > Dalbergia > Dalbergia cochinchinensis. Next base: position 63,061,200 of record CM062369.1, read on the forward strand.
TACTTCTGTTATTATACTTCAAAATGCAAAATAAATTATTCATAAATTATATTTCATATAAATCATTCTGTAAGAAGCCCTTCTTTTATATATAAAGACATAATTAAACTGTTTAATTAAACTAGGCCATAGTTATAGTGCAAGCAGGTGTCACATTTGAGAGACAGCAGTTAACTACTCCAAATGTTACTAATTTTAGATCATTATTAAATACCTATTGTTCACTACAAGAAATGCACAAGATACCGACGGTATTACTGACAGATTTTTCGATGGGCGAAAATTATACCGAGGGACTTACCGACAAGTACGGGGCATTGGTGATGAGGTCATCGATGAATATTATTGACGATAATAAGAAACCCATCGGTTATTTTCGACTCTTTTATCGACGGGCAAATGGATTATCAGCCGTCGGTACGATTAAAAAACTTCACCATAGCCGTCAGATACTTAATTATACCGACGGGTTTACCTACAGTTATTACACAAAATTATTTGATTTTTTTATTTTTTATTGATAGGTTTACTGACAATTTTTTTATTTGTCTGCAATTTTATTATAAAATAAATAATTCGTATTACCGACGGGCATTACCCGTCGGTAAAAAATAATTTTTTTTAAGAAAAGCTCCTTTTAACAATGATGTGATTGATAATATGTTATTTATTAATTATATATTTATTTATATAATAACCCAATTATCAATTAAAATGATATTAAATAAGAAAATAATAAATATATAAAATGAATAAATTAAACTGATTAAATAAAATATCAAATTATGACAATAAAATATACACAAATCACAATAAATGTAAAAAAATAACTAAACTCCTGGGCATCGGCATTGCCGGCGGCGTTGGCGACATCATCACTATCAGAACCATGATCGTCATCTGCCCCGTCCGACTGTGACTAGCCCTCAGCAATGGATGGGAGTGGAATATGGGGGAATGGGGTCTGGGGGAGCGTCTTGCCAGAGCTGGAAGATCTCGAAGCCTGTATGCCCTGAAAGAAGCTCATCACATGTGCAGTGACCTGCTGCTGTATCTTTCATAGCTGAGCCTTCTCCTTCTTTGCTATCTCCTGCTGCCGGCACACCAAGTCCTGTTGTTGACGCTCCAAGGAGAGCTTAAGCTCTTGCATCTCTTTTAACTCCTGCTCCATAGCTGTTTGGCCCACCTGCTGCTGCAACTCCTGGTTGAGGGCATGCATACGCTCTCTCAAGGCATTGTCCCCAGTAGCTGACCCACTGGCGGAGGATGAGGATATACTCTCAGGGTAGAACCCTATCCCACGTATGCGGCCATTGTAACGGCTACCAACCACCTGGGCCCAAACATCCTCCTCATTTAGAGGAGGAGGAATGCCAGCATCGGGCCCAGCCTCAGCCACTTGGGTCTAGTACTGAGTCTGTGCCTGCTCCTAGAGGCCAGTAAACTTGCACTGCAAGGGAAAAAAATAAAACACATTGTAAGTAACAATTATGACATAAGTGAAAATAATAATAAAAGCTAAGTAAAGTTATGTACAAATTTAAACTTACATAGGTCGTCTCGGAGCGAGGGTCCACCCAGACCTCTCCAGACTCATCATCACCTCTCCGCACACCCTTTCGGGTATGGGTAGAGCTGGGTATACGGACCGCGATCCGCGGACCAACCCGTTTAACTCGCAACCCGCATGAAAATGGACCAGAAAATTTTTAGTCCGCCAACCCGCGGACTTTTCTGATCCGCCCCGCTTAACCTGCGGGCTAAATGGGCCTGGCCCGCGGGGTTCGCGAACCAACCTGCTAGCCCGCATTAGTGAGAGAATGCTCCCATTTGTGATATTTATTTATATTATTGATGGATGGATTTTGGTGAATTGGTTTATTCTATTATTTTTTGTACTTGTATTTGATAAAATATACTGTATAAATATAAATATATAATATAGGGTATAAAAAAAAGTCAAGAAAAAAATATGAAAGAAAAAAAAATGGGGGTTATATGGGCTGGTCCGCATTTGGTCCGCGTGGTCCGCGTTCAGTCCGCATGGTCCGCGTTCGGTCCGCGCAGTCCGTGTCTGGTCCGCGGGCTGGTCTGCATCTGATCCGTGGGCTGGTCCGCGATCTGGTCCGCGGGGTGGTTATGCGGACCGGTCCGCGGGTTTATGCGGGCCGGACGTGGACCACCCTATAGGCTAGTCCATTTATTAAACGGACTGGTCCGGTCCAGCCCGTTTAATGGTGGTCCGTCGCGGACCGGGCTAAACGGACCGGACCGGTCCGCATACCCACCACTAGGTATGGGTCTCCCGAAATAGCACGCCCTGTGTCGGAGGACGGCTCAACTCCCTCGCCTGCACAAATAAGCACAATAAAGTCATGAACATATAGTATTTGCCATAATTCAAATATAGTAAATGTTATTATAAAAATTTATAAAGATTAAAGAATTACCAAACGCTTGCTGGTTTCCTCCTGGGTGCTCTACCCATCGGTGTGCAACCACCCACCTTTTTGTGTGGCTTGGTTTGTCTTTCCCTTATTCGACCTATCTTTAAAGGTTGGGTCGCTGCCCTAGTGGCCCTGCAGCTCACTAAGCGTGGCATCCCCTAGTCACGAGCTACTCACCTGCCCTTTACGGATAGCAAGAAATATATCCTACATTCGCATGGAGGACCTAATCTTCCAAGCGCTCTTCACTGCGGCTTCATGCTCAGGGTCAATGTAGAAGGATTTTTGTATATACAAATTCAAAGCATATGAGTTATTATATATAAGCATATAATTAAATAATATAAACATATATTTTAATAAAAGCGAATAAATCATAAAATTACCTTTCAATCCGCCCAATATGACTCCTTGACATCCTCAGGGATATCAGTCTATGTGGGTCACGGATGGTTATACCGACTCTGTATAACCTCCATGATCCTGTGGTGAGCCAGTGCAAATGGCTCAAAACTATTACATAGATAAAATAAATCAAAAAACAAATGAAATATTTTAATTATCATAATGTAAAGCTATAATGTAATAAAAAAAACAAATTCAACTTACCTATCTTTACTGTCCAGCCTGATTTAGTAGAGCAGTCTACCATTAACCTCAAGTGGCCTACCATCAAGGCCGAGGGGCCTCCCATCTGCGTCCCGTGCCTGTGACCTAGTAGAGGAAGGAGGAGCTTGATCAGATACAAGGCTAGGAGTAAGGGCAGTGGTAGGACTAGGGGAAGGATTACTAATACGAGTGGTGAAATTTGTGGGTGTGGATACTGGGAGCTAGGGACCGCATACCTGCATGTGGGCATCATCCTAAGGCTTGGGGTGCTAATGGTAGGGACTAAGGTGGAGGTAGTGGAAAGGGAAATGGTAGAAGTGGTGGAAGGGGTGGTGGCAGAGGTGGTAGGAGGGGTGGTGGCCGATGTGGTAGTGGGTAAACCGACCTTCCGAGGTCAGCTTCTACCTCTACCAGCCATACTGAAACAATTAAAAAGTAGTTCATAATAAAAGATTCATTAAATTAGAAAATTATGATAATTTCATAATAATACAGCATATAATATTAAACACATCAGTTAATCTGAAAGTGCAGGGCTGTTTTCATCATTGCTCTGTTGTTAATCACTAGGTGAATCATCAGCACTACTAGCACTTATTTCATCTTCATGATTTCTGATTGGATGGTTACTTGTGCATTCAATTATGTCAACTTTCCCAATAGTCAATCGAAGAGGGTTTTCAGGATTTTCTGTATCGAGTACTACCATTGAAGTAGGTGGATCATTCACTTGATAAGCATCTTCAATAGTATCTTCCTCTATTTCAATCCCACCTCTTGATTTTATCTTGTTCACAACCCTCCACTGTGACCTACTTTTCTCAGGATAAGACATATAATATACTTGTCTACCATTTTCGGCTATAATGAATGGATCATAACTTCTATATCTTCTGGTGTGATTGATTTCAATGAATTTGTAATTGTTGTGTTGTCGTGTCACAGTAAGTCGGGTTGGATCATACCATTCACATTTGAATAGAACACATTTATTTGCGAGCACACCAACATATTCAAACTCAAGGATTTCTTCAATGACACCATGTCAATCACATTCTCTATCCTCAGTATCGCCTTTAACACAAACACCTGTATTGTCAATTTTTTTCCCCGCACCCCAATCAACTGTGTGAAACTTGTACCTATTAACATAGTACATGGGCTAACTTACTATATTTTTTGGCTCCCAAGCTAAATTAAACACATGGGGACATGTTACACCATTATTTTTATCATGAACCTACATACATGAAGTTTGAAATGTCAATTAGACTTCTATCAAACAAAATTAACATATAAGAATGTATTGGGTTACCTAATCTTAAATAAGTGAACTTACATGTAATCTAAACCAATTCAGAAATTGTTGAAGAGCATCTTGACCATGCAGTTTCTCAAAGTATTTGTTGTTAAAAATATATTTTATGTTATTTTAAAGATGTATAACATCACATTTTCACTAAAAAAGGAATTGTTGACTTACAATCTGAGTGGTTGCACCTCATCACAATTTATCAAAATATGTAAGTGTGCAGAATTTCACTTTTGGGAAGTCAGTCATCGAGCCATACTCTTTCTAGTTACTCGACCAGGTTGATTGAATATAGACAAAGTTGGTGAAATAGAACACTCTCCTCCATTGTCATTACGACTAACTCGAATTCTCCTAGATTGAACATGTGACAGAAAGTAAAATGAGGAGAAATTTGAAGTCTCTTTTGCTAAATAAGCTTGACATATTAATCCTTCTACTTGAGAGATATTTTTCATGGTTCTTTTAAACCCTCCTATTTCCCTTTCACATGAATACAACCACCTGTATTGAACCGGTCTACACACCTGTGCTTCATATGCCAAATATATGGGCAAGTGTTCCATTGAGTCAAAGAACCCAGGAGGAAAAGACAAAAATAAATTTACGATAATTATTTAGAGTCTTTTTAAGAATATTAATTTAAATGATCTTTAATATTTTCTATCAAATAAATTAAATTGTTTAAAGACAAAAATAATTAAATAATTTTTAGGCCTCATCATTAAATGATTTATATTTTTTATGAATTTTTTTTCACGGTCAACAAAGTTTTTTAGTGTTGTATTTATTTAATGAGTGTATTAAATACAATCGTTACACAAGTTGTGTTCGTTAATACTCATTTTGTTTTGGAATAGTTGTATTTTTTTTTCTCTTCACATTTTATTCATTTACAATATTTGGATAGGATTATTTTTCCTTTCCATATGTACCCTTCATCATCATAAATATACTCATTATAATTATAAATAATATACATGACTATTGGATAAATATAGTATTAATGAAATTTATCTTTAAATATGAATAGTTTTGCCATCTTATATAATTTTTTATATTTATCAAGATATTTTTTCCTTAATATGTGTCCTTTGGTTTTTACAATAATTGTAAAATAATGGAAGTACCATCGATTTCATTTAAACGTTAAATTTTGTATTTGAGACTCCGTAAAAATATTAAATTTAAATTGATTTCAAAATTAACTTTATATTTAAAATCGATTAAAATCTTAACCTTAGTAGGGTTTTCAAATTAGAATTTGCTATTTTGACACTCAAATTCTCAAATATCTAAACATCCTATTCACAAAATATTTAAGTTCTATACTTACATTTTCTTTCAATTTATTCTCTCTCCATCACTTCTTTTATATCTATATAAATCTACATAAATATTTATACCCATATTAGAGTCAAAATGATATTATCCTTTTAAATTAAAAGCAACAAAATTTTTGAAGTTACTAATACTAACCTTTTTCTTTTAATTTAACATTTCAGACGCCTTTGTTCCTTTTGAAACAGACCCTAGATTTTCGAGTTGACCGTAATGTCATCGGTCATTAGTGCACAAGCGCGCAGAGCACATTGAAAAACATCCGTTCAAATCTCTCATGTCGGGAATATGATCATGCCTTTGAGGATTAACTTAGTGCACACAATTCTCGTGAGCCCTCGCTCGCTCCTCTTCATTAATTATGATCTGATCATCAATCATCGGTACGTTGATCAGTGACCCCACAATAACTAATATGGAAGCGACCTTATTGAAAAATAGCGCAGCAACCTTTTTTCCACTATACTAGTACTAGCATTCAAGCACCGACCCCGCCTCCTGGTAACCCCGTAAGAGCAAAACACCGCGCGTGAGAAACACTGCCTCTCGCCTTTTGCGTTGTTGAGGAGAGCTTTGACGGGAGCGTGCTGGGCATTGCGGGGTGGCGCGGGTGGAAGATTCGCATAATCTCCCCCGACAGCCAGCTTTATGAAACGCTGCATAGCCAAAGTGCATACAAAAGTGGCCACTTTTTTTGGTCACACTGTTTCTATTCCACACCGCCTTCCTCTTCCTCTCGCTCTCTCTCTTGCTCTGTAGTGGCAGGCAGTGTTCTCTGTCACATTCCAAACCCCATTTCACACAGGGAAAGATCTCTCTCTCTCTCTCTCTCTAATTCGCTAAGAAGAGATGGGAGAGGGAAGGGGCTCCACTCTTGTCCACCTTCTGGTGGTGGCTTTGTGCTTGGTTGCCTTTGGGTTCGCCATTGCTGCTGAGAGAAGAAGAAGCGTGGTAAGCGTCTCTTTCTCACTTCCTCAACTCTATTTCTACCCTTTTATCCACTCCTCTTTCCCTCTATTTCCATGAACCACTAGTCTTAGGTAATTTCAAACATTGCCTCTTCAGACATAGACAGAGATAGATCTATTCATGCTCGCTAAATATTTTGCCACTTCATTTTAGACTTTGCTAATCTCCGTTATGGGGTATCTTTTATCTGCAAGGTTGGACTGATTGTACTTCTCCTTGTTGTGAGGAAAGAGTAATTGTAGTTTGTTCGAGCTTATTAGGGAAAAGACCAAAGTAAAAACGGCAATTAAATATAACGTAGAGAAAGATGGTATTGATTTCCGAGTGGTGTGTTTAAAATTATGATGATCACTGAGTGTAGCTGGATAATGAAGTAGGTGGTTCACCGCTCCTCTGTTATCAATGTACTCAACACATTGTGAATAGGGTTGTTTGTTTTGTTATTATTCATTTGTATGTCTTGGAACCCAACAATTTAACCCGATCAATCGGCATTGTGGCACTGCATATGGATATGGTATTAGTTGAAGACACGTTTCAAATAGTCACAGTTAAACCTTTGTGAAAAAATATGATATATGAAAAGACACTAGGAGTGGGGCTAATGATGAGGGGTCACCAATTTCAGTGTCACCAATTCTACTAAAATAAAGAACATATACATATCAATTGAAATTGATACGTAGAAGAGAGAGTAATAAAAAAAAAAAAAAAACTTTTGAAAAACAGTGTTAGTTTCAAAATGGCAAATACTCATTTACTAAACTGAAGAAATTGAAATAAGATGACAGGATGATAGGTGGCTGAGTAAAACTACAGCTAGTTATGATACTTTTCTTCGGCCCAATAAATCGTGGATGAGGATAAGCCTGGACTCTGCACTGATCATACATGTCTACCTTACCCTTCAGTGAATGTGTTGTAGTTAATGCCAATGGTCTTGCTATTCACATTGAAAGTTTCATTGAGTTATCTTTTGCTCCCTACCCCCATTTACTTGCTTTTGCTGGACAGGGAACCATGCTCAGAGATGAAAGAACGAACGAAACATATTGCATCTACAATTCAGATGTTGCAACTGGTTATGGAGTGGGCTCTTTCCTGTTTCTTCTTTCAAGTGAATCACTGCTTATGGTAGTGACAAAGTGCATGTGCTTTGGGAGGCCTTTAACACCTGGTGGGAACCGCGCATGGTCCATTATATATTTTATGTCTTCTTGGTGAGGATTTTGAATTCTCACATGTCGACTTTTTATTTCTTCTTAACAAAGAGATTGCATAAGATAAATTTTTGCCAATAAGAATGACTTGTTTTGAAAATGCATAGTTCTCTGTTACTCGCCTGTTTTGAGCTAGCTTGGAAATGTTTTTCTGTTTTAAGGTAACTTGAACAATTAATGCATTTTGTCTTATTCAAGTTACTATTCCTTATCAATTTCCAGCTGACACTCATGAAATGCTACGTGATTGTTGTGCACCTAAGACATAATTCTTACTCCTTTAATATTGATTATTGAGGTATTTGAAGTTCACTTGTTACATTGCATGCATTTCCAGGGTGGCTTTTATTATTGCTGAAGCATGCTTGATAGCAGGTGCAACAAAGAATGCCTATCACACCAAATACCGGGGAATGATTTATGCTCAGAACTTCTCATGTGAAACACTGAGGAAAGGGGTTTTCATTGCTGGAGCAGTTTTTGTTGTTGCAACCATGATTCTTAACGTTTACTACTACATGTACTTCACAAAGGCAACTACAACTCCAGCTTCTCACAAAGCCAATCGGGCAAGCTCCACTGTTGGTATGACTGGATATGCATGATGAGGGAGCACCATAATTTTGGGCCTTCATGTCAATGGATCTTTCTATTTTTTTTTACCAAAATTTACAATGCATATGTCACTAGTTTGTAATATAATGGTTTTCGGTGGGCTTCGGCTTCACTTGGCTAGCTAGCTAGCCAGTGTTTTATAGTGTTCTCATGGATTTTAGTAGTCAGATGCAAACTATAAATATGGAAGTTTATGAAAAGATGTTCTCTTAAGCTAATTTTGGGAAAACAGTGATATCAGGGTTCTGAGATAAATTTCATGTTGAAAGTGTCAAGAATGTTCCTTTGATGTTTCTTTTTACAGAATAGAACTTCTGAAAGCTTCGTTGTTCACTTGAAGAATCAGGGTCAGGTTCTAGCCTTCAAGGTTGTGGCTATGTAATTGTTAAAGATTGTGTTATTTAACGAGGCGAGTTCTCTGGTGCTGCAATTGCAAGTTTGTGGAGTCGATGCAGTTGCTTTTCATGTCGATACCAAAAGAGAAGGGCACGGGGCATGCGGCCATGGAGAAGCCTCACTGGACGCGTTGCTGAGCAAGACAAAAACCATGGTGACCGCTCGAAGTGAGGCAATGACAGGAAAAGGGGCATATAGCGGATGATGCCCATGGCAAAATTGAGGCGTGGCTAATGCTATGGTGGAGTGCGACTGAAGGCATGATGTACGTAGAGGCAACAATGGCAGACTGTGTGACGATGAAGACAGGTCGCAATGATTTGATGGCGCAACGGTGGTGGTGGACATAGTAAGCTGTCAAGTGTGAGTGTGCAATTGATTACGACTAGGCACATTGGAGGAAGTGGTGACGCTTGGGGTAGTGGTTCACGTGATGGCGGCCGTCACGGTAGGGTCGTGAAGGAGGACGTGGTGGATGAATGGTGGGCTAATACTGTAGCCTAATATATATGCTCAATCTCGTCACTGCACTACCATTGTGTCACCACCTCTACTTCGAGCTGCCCCTCTGGTTGTCATTGTGCTCAACGATGTTCGATGAGGCTTTTCCATGGCCGCACATGCCATGCATCTCTCTTTTGGCCGCGCCATCAGATACAACTGTGCCGACTGCACAAACTTGTAGCTGCGCTAGAGCACTCACCATTTAAAGAGGTATGTGTGTATGAAAATGAGTAACAAATTAGGTTGTAGGAAGGATTGAGAGTAGTTTGGTATGTAAGGAATTTTCAACCTAACTTGGTTCTAGGCTTATTAGCCTATTTAACAATTTAGTAATTTAGACTTCAGTAAAGTTTTTTTCTTTTTCTTTTTCCAAAATAAAGTGCCTTTTTTTTATTAGTAGAGAACATCAATAAGGTTTATGACTTTATGTAGTCATGTGTATGGCGTCCAATAGACCACCCAAGTTGATGGATTTCAACTCAGTCTAACCCAACCCAACCCAGAGAATAAGGTTTGGGTAGAGTCGACTAGATATGTTAGGTTGAAAAGTCATGAGTTGGTTGTGGTTTTGAAAATTTTCAATGCATACAATCCAATGCAACCCATATTTGTGTTGAGTGGTTTTAAACTGGTGTAAAACATGTGTAATGTAATGGGCTTTTCTTCCAGTTGAGCTCAAAGAATTATTTTTTATTGGTTATTTTTAAAAAGAATATCCCGGAATTGTAAAGATTAAGAGTGAATTCCATAATTATGTCAACTATATCTTGTGACATTGACGACTTCAATTGGTTCATGTAATTTATTTTTTCTAAGACTTTTTTTCAAAACTATTATCTAGAATTTACTAATTTGTACATGTTGAGACTTTTAATTGTCGTGCTATCAAAAAGATTTGATATTTATATTAAAATTTATGTTTTATATGTTTAAATTTATTTTATTCAACTATATATTTTGATAAGTTACAGTAGTTTTTTTTATATGTTAGACCCACGAGTTTGATTCAACCTAGCCTAGTGCTTGAGTAATTATAATGGGTTCAAAAAAAAAGGTGGCTCAAACCCTTCCAACCCAATTCACGAATGCTCCTGATTAAATGACAAAAGATAGGAAGAATTTTTGATAAATTGTATTTGGACCTATTATGTTGGTTTATTTATTGGGTTCTGTTAAGGAATTCTTTAAGGACACAGCTTAATGAGTTAAAAGTAAAAGTTATGTGAATTAAAAAAAAGGGTAAAAGTAATCAAGTAAAAAATAAAAGAATTTAGTTGCTTTAAGATTTAATATTTTTTAGTGATTAATTAATAATAAGTAATAAACACCATTACAGGTATGCAACATGCCTTTTTGAAACATATATCAATAAAAAAAAAACCTATCTTATTCAGGTTTTAATTAAACGGGCAATGTTTTTGGGTCTTGTGGAGCAAAAATTTGGATTGTGTTATTTCAGGTATAGGACAGGCCCAGCGTATTTTGACCCTAGAAGTTGAACTATGAGCTTAATGGCCTGTGAATGACCTTCTATAGGCCAGACAAGGCACGAACGTTGCACCATGTATGACAACGTTTAGGAGATGGACCGACTAAAGCTAGAATCTCGGTGAATTCTCACCATTGGATCAATTGACGAGTTAAATACATCATACATTTTATTGATCCAAAAATTGAACTCCTCACTTTTTACTTTAGATGAATTCTTATTTTAGAGGGTCAAAATCTCCCCCCTTTTTATTTTTCAATTAGACCCTCCGAAGTGAACAAACTTTTGCAAAAGTAAGAAATCAACTCTTTAAGGATGCATTTGGTTCATCTTCTAGTTTAATTATTTTTTTAAAAAAATAAGTTGAACAAAGTTACTTTCAGAGAAATTACTTTTAAAAGAATTAATTTATTTTTGATTTGAATATATCAAAAGTGAGTTTAAGAAAATGATTTTTGTTTAGATCAGATCAAGTAAAATGAATTTTAATTATTAATTCAAGAGTAATAGTAAAATTTTACCTCAAAGGTACTTTTCATGGCTTGAAATATCATCTTTTAGTAGAATGAAAAATTTATCAAATATATTGATTATTATAGAACCTCAATCTCATCTTTTAAAAGTATTTTTAGAGCTTCAAAAGTGTAAAACAAATAGGTACTACATTATTTGATGGAATCAGTATAAATTATTAATTTAAGGATGTTTGACTTCAATTTTCACAATTTTAGAACATTTTCACTTAAAAAGATCCATAGTCATCTTACTATTTTCCTAGTATTGCATTGTTTTACTTTTTTTGTAGACTTATCTTCCTCATTATTTTTTCCTTTTGTCATGGTTTTAGATACCACTAAATATGACAATAGTATATATAAAAATATGTTTGATATATTTTTATACATGAAAACTTAAAAATATAATTAAGAAATAGAGTTGTTCTTACCCAGAAATTTGATAAGGGCGCAAGTTTCTTTAATCGTTTGTGTGAATGGGGATGAAGTACCGACAAAGACAATCTAGCATTCAAGTCAATGAATAAATAAGGCATTGAGTGATAAAAGTGTAGTATATATTAAGGTTGTATTATCTGGAGCATTGAATCCCTTATATCGTGAGAGGTAATTTCGTAATAAGTTATGAGATAATCTTCTCTGAATGGTAAAAATATTCTTAGAATTTAGTAAAGATTAGATATATTTCATATTTATAGAAGATATGATATGACCATATGAGATTCTATAAGCTAATAGGAGATTTTATATAATCTGATAGTTAATGTAGAAAATATCTCAAACTAAATCAATAGAGAATCTCTAAGAGCCATATGCCATATGGGCCAATCATGGGACCTCTTGACTGATATTTCTGATATTGAATTGAGGTCTTTGACCTATATTTCTAGTTTAATACATGAATAATTCTGCTTTGATTAAATAATAAAAGCATTCGCATGTAAGATGGTTTGTTTGAATATTTTTTTTGCAAAGAGAAATATATTAGCATAGTATTTTTTTAAAAAAAAATACATTTTAAGATTGAAAAATTACTAATATATTACTGAAAATTAATATATTGAAAATATTTAATACATTCAACAAAAAGAAATACCGAAATTAAAGATTTATGGTAGAGGGTTTTAAGGTCAAAAGGAAGCGGCAAATGTTTTATCAGGATTAATAGATTATAGTGTCGCGTTTCATAATAAATGGTGGGCAGTAGATGGAGGCAAACCTAGAACAATTCCAAGGAGATGAAGGCAAAAGTAGTAGAAATGATTAAATAGAAACGGCAAAAATTGTAGAAGCTAAAAAGGCATCAACTTTTTATTAATGCTTGCCTGCAGCAACAGGGCAGGGATCAGAATTCAGATTTCATACATCCCTTTCTCGTCTTTCTCTGATATTTTCTAGTTTGTCCATTTTTGAGGCAGAAGTTAAGCCATTCACTTTTTTTATTTGGTAACATCGAAGAAGAAGAGCGATGTTATTTATATTTATGTGATATAAAATATTATATTAAATTATTTTTTATTTATTATTAGGTGAGATATAAATTTTATTTAAATAAAATTTATATCTTATTTAATAATAAATAAAAAATAAATTAATATAATATTCTATATGAAATGAATATATATAATAATTTTTTTCACATAAAAACATGCAGCGAGGATAAAATATTTTTACTTTGTTTAATTAACAAAGGAAAAAAAAAAAAGAGTTCGGGGACCATGGATCTAGGGTTGGTCTAGCTAGATGTGTCAGTCCAATAGTGTTGTTTCTGTGCAGACGCTGAAAGTCAAGAGGCTGTGCTTTGTCTAATCACCTCTTCAATCGGAAATGACATTTCCTATTCAACCATGCTCTACCCTTCAACCAAGTCACAGTTGGCCAACACATCACATTTAAGTTGTACCATTATAATTTGATTTTTAAATGTTTTAAGCCTCCAGTTCGGCATCTTTGGAATCAGAGCATACGAGAATGACATATTTCTGTATCAATTTTTTATATTTATTTTAAGTAATTTTGAATCAAATAATTACATAAAATATTTTTTATAAGATAAGTTTCTTGAAAAATTAAAGCTATACAAATATTTAAAAGTTAGATATCATGGGTATAATAAACTTCATACTGGTTTTTCCTCCTCTCCGTCTCTATTATACAAGTGGAGCAGTCACGAATCAACACTTCGAGGTAGTGATGGATTGAAAAAAAATTTCATGCTAAGAGTAAAGATAATGTATCAATATAAAAAGAAATAGATTACATTGTATCTAATTATTTTATTTTATTTACAATTAAAGTGAGTTCAAACTCAATCAAATAATGAAGATAAAATTATATTATATTTATATAATTATTAGAAAAATTTAAAATTTTCATAGAGCACATATTTCCACATCAGTAAATGTAGAACAATCCATGCTTCAACAGTATTTTGAATTCTAAATTATAAATTGATAATTCTAAATCTTCAAATTCATATTTTGTTACCTTGTTTTTGGTAGTTATTTATGTTTTTATATTTATTTGAAAATATAAAAATATCTTTATTTTAAAATATAAGAGTTCATAAATGCTTTTTTATGTCTTCAAATGCTGATTGTGTTTTTATTCATCTTCTTGATAATCTTATCAATAATTAATAAAATAATTATTACATAAAATATATTCAATACGTTAAAATTTAAAAGTATCAAATCGTTTCCCGGACGGCATTTTAAAATTTACGTTGTATTTGTTTTTTATTCTTTTTCGTTTGTGATTGTCTACTTGTCTTTGTATTTTATTTTATTTTTTTGTTATTTTTTCTGTCAGCCTTTGTATTTTTCGTTCAGGTAGTTAATGCTCTAATTTGGTCTAACAATTGGGCCTAAGTAATTGCTAGTTAAGAAAAATATGAAGGTTATTAGGAAAATGGCGTAATCCACTTATTTATATCAATATAGCATCACACCATGTTATGGTAACAATTTAATTTTCATAGAAAATTACAATATCTCTACTCTTTTAAAGGAATTATTTGTCAAAAATGCGCTAGAAAAATTAATTTTTTTGAAAAAGAAACATATTCTGTAATCTCTAATAAATATTTAAAATGAAGAACAACTTAGTCATCTATCACTATTTTTAAAGGATTTATAAGATAAAGTAACAATTTAGAAAATACTTGAAATTGCTTTATATTCAAAATATAAATAGAATAAATAGGCTATTGAAACACTATTCAAAGAGTAATTTATCCTACATTTTTAATAATTAGAGACCACTAGATATATTTTTCTCAGGAACTAATTTATCTCGTACAGTTTTTGACTACGATCAGATTAAAATTATTATTTTTAAATGAAATGAAACTAAACTGGACTATTCATCACGTGAGTAAGCCTGTAGATATCAAAATATGTTCTGATGATGAAAATTTGATCCGATAAGAGGAATCTTGTTATCACAACAAGTGTTCACTTAAGTGTGTTTGGGAATTACAAAAAAGAGTTATATATATATATATATATTGATAAAATCAGTTATGTTTAGATATTTGATGAAAAACAGACTATAATCAAAAGTTTCTTATTTTTAAATTGGAAAACAACTTATAATTGTAAGCAAATTTTTGAATTTTTTTTATTATAAGCAGGAGTTGATTATTTTAGAATCATAATACTTTCACTAAATTAATCCTAAGTATCAAATACTAAATAATATTCATAATCATTTTATATCATTTTTAGTAATTTACCAGCAATACTTTTTGTGCAATTCAAACAAAACGCATTGTATTAACACAACTTTTTAATCTGAAATATCCAAACATAAATTGATTCTTGCACAATTGACTATGTAAAAAGATGACTATACAAATAAGTGATTATTGAAATTAAATATTCACAAGAATCCTTATAACAGCATTGCACAATAAAAGGGATGCAGCATACGTTATGCTGTCAAAGAGGCAAACAACCAAAATATCACCATTTCTCACCGATTTATCACTAGCGAATGAGTCACTAATATGGAATTGGAGCAATAATTGGGAAAACGAGTCACTAATATGGAATTGGAGCAATAATTGAGAGCAAAGAAGAACATATCCTACTATCCGTATAGCTTGAGATGGTTTTTCTTTCTAGTTTTGGTGGTAGAGAGACAATGGGGAAGTACAAATTATATTTTATAGTAAGAGGAATGGCATTGCATTCAGAGGATTGCATCAAAATTAGGCAATTGATACCTAAGATGGTACGATTGCAAATGGAATAGCAACAGGGGAGTGTGAAATCTTGTTACGTACGTCAAACCTCGACACTACCACTACACACTGCCGCGATTCGCGGTCCATTTTCCTCGGCTCCCTACCATGTTTTCCATATGTACATGTCTCTCTTATGTTGTACTTCTTTTCTTTTTTTTTTGTCACATCTTATGCTTTTCTATCTCTATCTGTCTAATTTGGATTCTACATTTTTATTTGAACTTATCAAATTTGTAAGCAAAAGCAATGCTTCTGAATATCAAGGATTGCAGTTCACATCTTACCAGATCCTATTAATTACTGCATTCGAACATGCGTAAATAATCCATACTTCCTATCCTACAACCTATGTATTGTTCTGATTTTTCCTACTTTTGGCTTTGCAAGAATATCAATGACGTATATGTCGATCATCTGCAACATCAAGATTTATAGTGCCAATCATACCATTCAGTTGTGGTTAAATCGAAGAATGCAGTATATATAATTCTCTCATGTTCCTCGTCCTCACTCATATTTGATGATTTGGGACTTTGATCAATAAAAGGATTCAACCACTTCACCGGAGGTTTGGGAATTCCGTATTCAAGCAAGTGATGGAACCGTATATATGCCTTCAAAGGTTGGGAAAATGTCATTTAATATAAAAATCTATGAAATAAATATATTCCGTGACATAAATTACTTAAATTTTAAGCCACTGGGATTATATTAGTCTAATGGGGAGGGGTATGAGTAGAATGTACAAAATTTTATGTTCAAATCTCATTGTCACCAAATGTAATTTTTAAAGTACCAAAATTTTACTTAAATTTCGTTAACCAAACAATTAGTTTTTTTTTAAAAAATTTTAACATATTTAAAATACATAAAATATATTATCAAAACAACTATCACGATAATTGAATAAGAAAGAGTACTGATATTTTTCTATAAACAAGTATAGAAAATCCCTAAAGTTGTTTTTATGTAACTATTAAATACTTCGGAAAGGGACTTAAAATTTTTTGTAGCATATATTTTCTTTAAAATCTTTTAAACCTGCTAATTGTTGAAGCTATTTGGTAAATCAACACTTTTTTCTTGGCCATATAAATGAGATTTGGACTTATAACCTACTCATTACCACTTCTTTAAATAAAGCTTTGTGAAATTTTCCTTCTATTTTGTATATATTATTTTGGTCATGCATTAAAGTACAAAAAATCACACCTTATAATTATGAAATACTTTTACTAAAATATCTATTTTAATTTCTAACATTTAATTTATTCATTTTATTATTAATGTCTTTCTACATTTATTTACTGTTAGTCTGCTTAAAATATTGTTAGAGTTTAAATTGGAAATTAAAGTTATAACCATAATAAACACTATTTTTTAATTGAGATATTAGGAGATAAAAAGTGAAAATAAGAGTCAAATTCGTGATCTACCATAACTTAGTGAGACATGCAAAAGTTTATCATCTAGACTATGGGCTCCTTTAATTTGCCTAACGCTAATAAATACTTTATTGAATATAAAACCGATAAATTATTATATGTATGTATCAAATTTTGATGTACAATCTATGTGAAATTTTTTTTTACATAATTATCTAGCCATATATTATTACATTGTTAAAAGAATTTAATTTTTAGGATAATAATCTGAAATCCACATATATAATTAAATATGATTAGTTGACTACATAAAATATTTTATGCTAATAATATAACAAAATCAATATGAAAATATATTCCACATAAAAAAGATTAAAATATATTCCATGCATAGTACGTGTATACCACTTTTAAACGCATAATATAACTTAAGTGAGTGACGGTATGACTAGTTAATCACATACATGTAATTAAAATGTTATGGAAGTTAGTGCATAAGATCTCAACATTATAATTAAGTCAATCAAATTAATTTATATTTTTAATAAAAAATCCTAGAGTACAATTGAGCTAATATTACCCGTGAATGTACTATAGACTTAGATGGCATATTCTCACCAAGATTTTTTATTTTTATTTTTAAATAAATTGACATGTGGATGTAGTGCGTTGGAAACACGACTTAGGTTTGATCTGAAAAATAACACTAATACATAAGAATTATAAAGAGATGAATTGGCGATATGCATGTCCTTTTTTATATTTTCCTGGATATTGAAACAACCATGTCACGGATTTCTCAAATTCAATGCACACTTTGCAAAGTCGCGTTTTCTCCCCACTGACCGTTCGCTCACCGACATGCACATTTCAAACGCAAGACCAAATTAAGGCAATGCCACGTAGTTACTGTTGACTAACAATATACTAATGACATAATCTGAATTCTTATAAACTAAAGGAATTGTGAGTTTAATTAAAAAAGGAATTATGAGTTTGATTTTAATTAACTATTAGTCTATCTACCACTGTACATTAAAGTTCTTAAAATATTCCATACAACAACAATGTATGTGGCATGAAAATTTTCTGTGCAAATAGTATAAATCAGTATTTTAGGCAATGAGAAAAGCGAACACTGCTAGTACTTAGTACTGCAATGATAATGGTAAGTTTTGTGCCAAAAAGAATTTTTCTTATAAATTCTTTTTATTAAAAAGTTAGCTGGGAAACCTAAATTTTGGGAGCTTAAGGGATAAATAGTACAATTCTTCTATAAGAGAGCTTTCCATATTTTAAACTTCCTACTTTACCAATAAAGTTTGTCTATGACTTAATTCATTTTTGTTGAACTAAGCCTCATTAAGTATTTTTCTTATGAATACTAGTTAAAGATAAACTACAAACACTAGGGAAAAAGGATTTGCTATACTAAACTTAAAAGAGAATTATTATAGTCAACTATGATCACATCTCAACTTTGAATCTTAAACTAATAGATTTATGGTTAATTTATTTATACATTTCTTATTATATCCATTCTCTTTTAATCAATAGTTTATTGTTTTTAAAGAGTTTAATTTTAATATGCTAATAATACAAAATTATTTTATATTTTTATCAAATTAAAATATTTTATTCGTATGATTTTTAAATAGTTGGTAAGAGAGTCAATTATTATAATTAATATGGTAATATATTTTTTTATACTTCGAAAATTATATTAGTCGTAAAAAAATTTGAATATAGGATCTCATGCATACTAATCAAACTCCTCACCACTAGATAAATCTGAATGAACTACGTAGCAATACATGATTAAATAACTAAATGACTGTTTAATTAACTTTTACGGTTTTAAAATTAAAATTTTTAAAATGTACACATCTTGGAACTCCGATTTATATTCCCAGCAGTTTCCACTGAAATTATGTGTAAAGACTGAAAAGAGTGAAGTGCAGCATGTGCATAAGTTGTGCCAGTAATTTGCTAAGGTAATAATATAATGAGGTATTAGCGGGCAGTGCGGGTTTATGTTTTCATGTGGGCCAGTGTGAGCGTAAGACATGAGGCTCCATCTCTCTCTCTCTCTTTCTTAAATTAGCTAGCCGTCAATTGACTCCTTTGGTTTTTGCTCTCAAGTCACACTCTTACCATTACATTACATGAAAATCCCATCACATTCACATATGCACACTCGAGACAGACAGACACACACTCAGTCTCAGACACAGACACACCCCTCTCTGCAAACATAACCAAACTCCAAGTTTCATTTTCTTCGCTCACCCCACCCCACCCCCAAACCAAAACCAAACAACAACTTTTTTTTTTCTTTTCATAACTCCATATAGTACAATTTCCTTATTATGGTTTGAACAAGCTAAGTGAGTATCTAGCTAGCACCAAAGAAAAGTAAAAGAATACAAGTTGGTGTTGGGGAATTGGCTGAAGACTGAAGAAAGGCCCAAAATTTATGTGTTTATTATTATTGTGGCTATGTGGTTCCCCGGAAGCAGCAGGAGACTCCTCTATGTGTATGTGATGGTGCTTATTCTGGTGTTGTTGCAGATGGTTGGGGCGATTCGTGTATTCCCAGGAAATGCAGTGCCCAACAACGTGGGATTCAGCCACCGCATTATGGATAACAAGAGCAAGCATCATCAGGATCTGTTCAATAAGTACTTCAGTGGAAGAAGGACTTTTGGTCCAACCAGCAGCAATACAACTCAAACGGGCTTTGACGAAAGCAAAAGAAGAGTGCCCAGTTGCCCAGATCCTCTCCACAATTAACAAGTAGAATTCCCCCATCCAAATTTTCATCTCCGCCTTTCACTTTTTTTCTTTCTTTTTTCTTTTTTTTTTTCCTCCTTTCTTTCTTCTCAGTATTAAATTTCTTTTCTTTGAAGTTTATCCAAAATACCCTCGTTTTTCTCATCATTTTCTATCTGGTATAATATGTATGTTCATTGTAGAACATGAGGGAAAACCGTGGGTATTTTGGTATTATATTAATTAAAAGAGCAAAACGTTTCTTCTTTGGAAGATCCAGAAAATGAATGATTATATATGATCATCAATATTACTATGCTTGTATATAGAATTTAAATTAATTGCCGAGGGATGTTCAATTTAGAGTTTGGTCTTTTGTTGGATACCTGAATTGGATCCTTTCTTTCTTTCCATTTGGCCTTTTTGTCTCTTACCGAGTGATTGAGAACGTGAAGCTGCTGCAAGGGCTGGCAGATATGTGTAAGCCAAAAAGGCAGCGATTCGTGCCTTTATAAACTGTACCCTATAGCTATTACAATAAGAAAGCAATTATTTTTTCCCTTTCTCCTCCCAATGCAGAAATGTTAGTACTGCTTTCCCTCACTGTCAACGGCAAAAGTGTCTGATGGCTCAATAAAAGTGGTAAAAGCTAATCTCCTTTATAGAAGCTCAGTGCACAGTCTGTATATACATATTCTGGGCGATGATCCATTTAGCTGCATTTGGTAAGCTTTTCATCCCTACTTATTGTTTCTCTCACATGTTGTCTTTACTTCCTTTGCAAATTGGGGATTGTTCATTTCTCTGCCCTTCTCCGCTTTCAAAAAACTTTTGACAAAACATCTGATCTGGACTAGCTAACTTTTATCAGAAAATCTTAGCCGTTGGTTTTCACGGACTTCTCAAGTAGGCATATTTATTCGCCCATACCAATAGAAATAGAGAATAGTCTATTGGTTTGATTTGTCTGCATGTATTGGCAGCGGCATGGTCTTAAACATAGGCTCTTTCTTATTTTTTAATTTTTATTAGTAGGCTGGAAAAATAGAGACACGGCAGAAAATAAGTTAAAAATTAAAATTCACTTCAGCAACCCTCTTCAAGTGAGGCGAATTGCCTTTGTTTCATGAAAGCACCGTACATATGACGACCTGTATGTGTTTCAGTTTTTGAGACTGATAAATTTTCAGTGATCAATTAATTTGTACATAGAAGCAGCGGTTTTACAGCTATGCTTTTTGCATAGGATTCGTATGTTCCAATGGAAAAGACTTGCTGGTAGCCAAAAAAATTTGCCAGAAGTTTAATGCCAGACTTAAATGATAACACGTTGGATAGGATATATATATATATATATATATATATATACATTCATGATTTCGGTCAAGCCACATAAATTTAGACACATAAATGCCACACGTGTCTGTTACAACTTCTCTATAGGATATCTCTATTCGAATTGCTTGCATGTTCATCTACATACATTGGGCTCAAAACTGGAGTACGTTTTGGTATTTGATGGGGGTATTCACACCTGACATTGTGGTGTGATTATTATTATTTTTTTTCCTGGCATTAACGTGTCTAATTGACACAACGATCTTTTTTAATTGACGTTTTGTTGTTTTCAGTATTTCACTTTATTTCACTAATAAGAAAGTCGAATGCAGTAATAAATGAAATGAACTATATAAAAAGAGATTAAAGTTCAAATCTTATAGAAGACAATTATGTGAACAAATATACTAAATGCATTTGCAAGACAATCAATACTTTCTTTGATTACCAATTAGGATCAGGATACAAAATTATTCTTGTTAAGAAAATCTCCTAATTATAAGAGAAATTTTTAAATGTTCTTGAAGTAAGATAAAATATTTATTCTAATTCATTTGATGATTGACAAATTAATTGTTACATTAAAAATATAGGAGAGATGAGAGATAATAATAATATACAAAATTTATATATCAATTAATAAATGGATCAGAGCAAGTATTATCTCTTACTTTCAATACACTTAATATTTCTCCAATTATGATAGCGTCAAGAGTATAGTTACGGTAAAGAAAAAATGAAAAATTAACCACTTTGTCTAGTGAAATGATACTTCCCACCTACCTCCCCTAAAACATTTGAATCAAATATTTATTCTTTGTTTCCTTCGTTGATTGTCGGTATAAAGTCTTGACATAAAATCGCTATTTTACGTTTAGTTTCAAGTATATAAATATGACAGAGAATTGCAACTGAAATAATTGGCCTAAACGCAAATGAAAAAATAAGTGTCTTACATCCACATACAAACAAATATATGGGTTCAAGTTTTCAATAGATTATGAGAAATTCAACATTATAAGCGATGTATCATGTGACCAAGTGAATTATTGTTAGCGAGCATCTTTTCATCTTGAATTATTGGTGGTGGTGCTTGAACTTATATATATATATGCACTCATGATATGGCAACATTATATTGGTAGAGTATTCATTAATTTGGTAACATGATTAATAATTTAATCAAGTCGGCCATCTTCTGTCCGATAAGGAAAATGACCTTAACGAAAACAAAAAAACATCATTCCCACGTACGATTAGACAACCAAATTCCATTAACTAGAGGAAAAAGAAAAAAGGTGTACGTACACAATGAAGGTCAATATAGTAATCTTAAGTTTACCTAAATTTTTCGTAGTGAAACTTTTTTTTTTTGGTCAAACATGGTGTTCTTTAAGTAATAATATAATTACGTTGAACAAAGATGCCACACAAAAAGTTTAGTTTCAAATAGTAAATGTTATTAGGTGGACTTTTGAGTCCATGTAAAGTAGTGTGTGTCCTTAGAAAGCTTGCTTTGTTTTATATAATTACCTTTCTGTCTCGCTCTACCAAAAGAGCGTAAGAACATAGACGCATTATTGAAAAGGCCAACATAGAGAAAAAGTGTGATTTGGTTGAATTCAAGGGAATTGATTACTACTAGTTTTTTGTTCCGTTTATAGTGTGAGCTTTTGATTTATCTGTTGGTGGTACGTTGGCAAAGCCCGAAGAAGAGAACAAAGGGTTCTCGTATTCTGGTATTTTGGGTGCTTATGAGAGGGACTAGAGGAAGAAACTGAAAATGGCAGGGAAATCGATGTAAGAAAGCGCCACGTATTATGCGGCGAAGAAGATGTTTTATAAAAGCTGCCAGTGATTCGTAGTCTGGTAACTTGTCTGCTTGCATTTTGGCTTTGGAATCAAATTGACTCTCTCATTCACCATTCTGCTTGTGAAGACAAGTTATCCCTTCGATGCATCCCTGCTTGCCCACTGCCTTCCTTGCCCCTCTTTAATGCACCAATGCTGGGTTCTCTACTTTTCTTGGGAGTTTTCCATCATTTTCTATTGGCCCTTTGCCATTGTTTTTCTGGTCATTAATTGTGAGACCAATATTCCTTTCCTTGTCAAATTAAGATATGATAGACCCTCTCCATTAAATTTGTGTATGATATTTTCACCAGTTTGAATATGCACATGGGCTACGTTGCTGGCTGGGGCTGGGCTATATAAATGTGCCCTATAGACTATAGTTAATGCTGACCTATATTACCGTCCTACTATAACTCGTGTGGAATTTGGGCTACCAAAGAGACAATAGGCTGATTCTGATGTATGTATGGGCTAAAGCTTTAATACTTATTCCATACCTATCTCGTGTTGTGACCACATCGCTAAAATCTGCTTTCATCAGTATGTTTAATTGCCACCGAAGGGCCAGACAGTTATATATGAAAGCCAAATCTGCAATCTTCTATTCTTTTTCCAGTGAGGCTAGCGTGTGGAGGTGAAACGATTGCTAAATTTTAATCGTTCGTTTATATATTTGACTTTACTTCATTTTTTAGTGTAGCCATGCAGAAGTTTAACAATGAAAAATATAAGCTACCCGAGATCAATCTTTTATTATCTGATGAAAACTAAAATTGGATGATATTTTGGAAATTTTTTGCCTATTTCTTAAAATGCATGTGTCCGGATGAAAGAGAATAGAACAAAAGTCTAAACAAGGAAACACTAATTTAGATGATAGTTCAACTTTGAAAATCAGCTCTAAACTTTATTACTCTACGATTTCATGTCTTTTAGGTACATGAACAAACAGAAAAAAACAGAATTAGAGAACATAAGCATCCTGGCAAGCTTATAAAAGCCACATGTTCCAAACATAGGTAAAGCAGGTTTACCTAATCCCCAGAACCTAGGCCAGCATATCACTCTGGCAACTTTTGAATGAGATTCTTCTCACAAAAGCTAAGAGCCTTCAACATTAGAGCTACCACCGCCTCTACACTTAGGATTTTAGCATTTATTTTTTATTTTTTTCCTTTTAGGACCAAAGTGTTCACTGGTGACAAGGGCCTTGAAATATAATGAATTATTCAAGAGTCCAAACAGAAGCAATTCGATGCCTATTTGTAATTGCTAGAATAGAGATCCTAAAATTTCCTTTTACAGATAGCATTCTATATATCACTGTCAGGGATTTAGGACCCTTTCTCCTCCTGATCATCAAGAGGTGTCCGTAGGTGCAATTGAGCGTAACGAATATATACCTTTCGATATCTGAATTATAATTGAACTTCTGTATTTTACGTCATTCCAGACAGTCCTTGCATCAAGCATGTATCAAATGGGTCGGTACCATTTCCCTTCTGGAGCAATATAGCATCCAACTACAAAAGTGGTCAAAGTGTTAATTGCGAGGCGGTTGGTGCAAGGCCTAATTGAAATCACCTGGGCAGGCCCAAGGGCCAAGGCCTTCACTAAAACATATAGAAATCACGACGGAAAAAAAAATGCACTTGAAAAAAATTAATTGGGTAAATTATGTAATTAGTTCTTTTCAAATATATAATTACTTGTGTTACATTTTAGAGAGGAGTTGAACGTAAATATTGTAATTGAAAAAAATAAAAATCATTTTGTTATATTTTTATGCATTAACTTCTCTTCTAATGCTGGCCAAGGTGCAACATGAACAAGCTAGTCCTCTACGAGTAGCGTAACAATGAAAAAGTTTGGAAAATTTGCAGTAACTGATAAACTCAAACCATTATATTGTTATTATACCAAAAAAAGTTACATTTCAGAGTCTCATTTAATTATAATTGATTTATAAATTGTCTTGAATTTTTTTCATAATTAATTAATTAGTGTAATTTCGCCACAAGTTTTTCCAAAATCTGTTTAATATGTTTTATCTTCAAACATCACACACATATTTGTGCAACTTACAAATGATTAGTTCACGAAAGCCTAAATTATACTTTTTTTGTCTTTGAATAATTGTCCATTTATAAATATTCATTGAAATTATGAAAATAATTGGTAAAAATTACCCTTCAATAATTTACTAAATTATTCATATTTCTTTTAATACTTCAACTTCCTCTTTCATTTTACACTAATGGGTCAATAGTATTTAATAGGAGTGTTATTAGTAACAAATAATTAATACTATCTAAACTTTTAAAATGAATAATTATTCAAGGACAAAGGAAGCACTAGTAATTAATAGACTTTCAATCGAATGAGATACTATTTACATCTTTTTTCAATCTCAAAAACTCTTTGAAAGGACTAAAATTTAATAAACATTTCATCCTTTTTAGTGCATCATCATTCCTTGAAATTCAATATTTCCTCCCTTTCAAATACTCGTCTCGCTTCATAATAATTATCAAAAACCAAACAATACACATATCAAGTAAAACAAAAAAAAAATCTTAATAAATATAGAAAATTATATGAATTGACGAAATTATCTTTTTTTAGTCATTGTTATTCATTTTACTAAATTTATTGAATACTTAACCAACATACTTATAGTAAGGGTATCGGTGGAAGAAAAAAATTAATAATACCTAGATATTATGTATGGACAGATATTTTAAAATATGAAAAAGTTAAAAATTGATAATTATTGTAAAACGGAGAGAGTATATGACAATTTAGGATAAACATGGATATAAATGATGTTGATAGTTGAATAAAATATAGTAGATGGACTAGAATATTCATGCATATTAATTAATATAATATAATATTCAAAGTTAATATTAAATAGAATGTTTTAAAAATATAAAATTAATTAGGGATAATATTAAAAATAAAATTAATATTTTATTAAAATATGAAATTTACATGAATTTTGAAATATGAAATTCAGTGTGAACAAATACTTTGAATGGAGGAGAAAAACATAAGGAGGCCGCAGTTGGTCTTGCTTCTCCAATAAAGCGCACTCTGTCTCTATCCCTTGACTGCAGAAGGATTGACTCTGAAATTTTGGCTTTGAAACTTGGCAATACTGATTGAAGTCAACATTTCAAATTGGGTTGAACTCAATTTGATCTATATTCTATGATGCCTTATGAAAGAGCTTATGGTATACCTCCAAATTCTTCCCCATCTATCCCAACTTATTTACATGGACAACGCTATTGATCATACAACTATATACATATAGCTAGCAAGGCACATGTGTATTGCTGGCCTAGGAATAATGGTAGCCATCCATAGGTCATCCGGACTTCCTAGTTACTTGGTTTACGAAAAATTTGCTAACAAAAGATTGACTTTGTGCATAAGGTGGGTGTAACATATTCTACTTCTTTATGGATTGATGATTGTCCCCAAAAATCAATAGCGTACTTTGTTCTCACTCACACGCTATCTATGAAAACTTCCCAGGAGATCACTCATCCCAAAATTGCTCCAAGTTATACACTCTTAACTGTGGAATTCTTTAGTGATGGAAATTTCTGAAAGAAGATGTATCTTATCGATGCAGATAGTCTGAATCAATTCATATAAGTGCTCCTTAGCAGATAGCCAATACCTATACATTCTCAGAATCCCTCTCATTCGGGAGTGTAATTGGTTCATTCATGTACTCATCCGCTTAGAGGCCTTACCAGGAGCTGCTCATTATCTGTGCCTTCTCGCATTGGTAATCACTCTTGCCCTCGTCACCGGTATTATAGTGGGCAGAAAACCTAGTCACAATCCTTTTGGCAATAGGAACCACTCCGAAACCCCAAAAACTGGTTTCGCGGCCACGCTAGCTGTGTCAAAATGCAGCTGTATCTCATGGTTGTCAGAAGCTTCAGTTCAACCTCGAAACTGAGTGTGTGTAGCTTGTTCTTGGAACCACCCAAGTCTCCCCTTTTGACGTCTTCTTCGCTTGATATGCATTCAATTTAGCATGCACAACTACTGGTATTTTAGAAGTCATGCGAACTGCTAATTTTGGATCAAGCACGCACTTCTCTCCGATAGGAAGAAGCATGGGATAGGGGAATAAAATTGTTAGCCATCAATTCATTACGTAGTTTTCCACATCAGTAGATTTACGATTAAAGTGGTCTTATTTAATTTCCCCCTCTTTGTCAATGTGTTGGCATGCACTTTGGTTGGGATCAAAAAGATCGATTTGATGGGTTGCTAGATTCAGTTAACTTCGGGATTTTAAAAATGTTCAGACTCGTAAACTTGACAACATAATTCCACAGTTATATACAGTAACTTTTTGTTAAACGTAGAATTTTATTAAGAAAATCATATCATTAAATTAAACATGGCCACGAATTTGATTAAACTAAAGAAATAATAAAACTGGGCTATTTCGTTTATTTATGTGAATTACGACACAAACTAATTTTGTATTGAATGACATGCAAATCAATTACCGAAAAAAAAATTAAGATAACTTATCAATAGTATTATTTGTCACGAAACAAAATTTCATGACGATACCAATTTATAGATAACCAATTAGGAGCTAGTGAATTTTAATATGAATTAGAGAAGAGAGAAAAACTACAAGTCATCATAACGCAGACAATTTGTGCTGTCTCTTATATACACGTATGTCGTTTTGTAAAACTTAATTCGTGCATATTAGTATTATTATTATTTTTTTTTGGTGTATGTACCGATGAGTATTTTTGTTATTAAAAATAAATATCTTTCACTTAACAAAAGAATTAGTGAACACTGATTTGGAAAAAAAAAAACACTAATTACGTCAAAGAAAGCAGCAATTTCCGCACAGTTGCCTGGAAGAAAAATGGCTGTGTCATTCATTCCATATCTGTGGAGATTGCACATTAATGAAACCAGAAGAAAACCATGGGCGAAATGTATTCTCTACGCGGACAACGCCCACAGTCTCTGTGATTATATACACACAAAATCGCTCTCCAAGGAAAGTGATCAAAGACAGAGATTTTGATTTGGAGTAAATAGGGACAATGTAAAGCACCTCCCCATTTTAGGGAGCTCCTATGTTGTTTATTTTTACCATTTACGCACGCTTATGCCCACAAATCCACAATGCACACGTTCCCTCGCCCACTCTCTCCTTTCCATTTTTACATGACTTAACCCACACATCTTCCTCCCATTGCTTAGCCAAAGCCCCCCCACATTTATCCTCATATTACCAACCACAGAATCCTCCACTCTAATTTTGTAATGGTTCGACTTGTAATTCACCTTTGCATGCAGGGCTATCATGAAACCCAATACGGCCAAATTAAATGACCTTCTCCTTTTCACCTAACCACAGATACACCAAGCTAAAAAGATCATTATATAAACAACCGAAAACTACTGTTAGCCTACAAAACCACAGCACCAGTGACCAAGCACACAACTTAGCTTACTAATTACATTTTTTCTCGTGCTGATAAATACCCCGAGTTGTAATCAGTCCTCCGTACGAGTACTGCTACTACTCCTCCACACCGTACAAAGCCAGAGCTAGTCAAAATCCACCATGAAACTGAGCTGCAATGGGTGCCGCATACTGCGCAAAGGTTGCAGTGACAACTGCATCATAAGGCCATGCCTGGAGTGGATCAACTCCCCTGAGTCCCAAGCCAATGCCACCCTCTTCCTTGCCAAATTCTATGGACGCACTGGCTTGCTCAACCTCATCACCGCCGCTCCCCAACACCTAGCCCCAGGTCAGAGTTTTAGAATTACCCGGCATCGTTATTAACTCTTGCATGAATGATCACAGCCACCCTTTAATTTTAATGACATTCCGAATTTCATAATTTTTTTCGTTCAGCAGCATTCAACATTTCAGGTATTGAACCGCATGCTTGGTCAGATTTTAATTGTACAAGAAGGAAAAAGAAAATGCAAAATTTGATCTCATATACTTGTTTTCTTCACAAAATTTTGTATCAATTATCAGTGCACGTTGTTATGCATCTAACAATAAAATCTAATTATATCTCTCTCTTTTTTTGTGTGCAATTATATCTCGAAAATGAATATGAATTTAATTAGTCTTTTTTGTTTTTTCCTCCAAATTTCAGCTGTGTTCAGATCTTTGTTGTATGAGGCTTGCGGGAGAATAGTGAATCCAACATATGGGTCAATGGGCTTGTTCTGGACCGGGGAATGGGCCCGATGCGAAGCTGCCGTTGACGCTGTGTTGACGGGGTGCAAGATCAACGGCGTGGCAGCTTCTGATTGGCGGAACGCAGGGACACTCGGTGCTGACCATGATCTCCCAGTCTCGGATATACGGCACGTGCCAAGAGTGACCGGCCTGACGGACGTGAGAGAGAGAACCCGGTTCAAGAGAACCGGCGACGTTATCAGGCCCCAACCTCGAGTGGGTTCGGTGGGCTCGGCTGCGCTGTGGAAAATGGGCTGGGATAGTGAGAGATCTGCAGACGTGGAGGCTTCATTGCTGAGCCAGCTCGGGGCGAACGGAACCCGTGAAACCGGGGTCGACTTGGACCTGGAGCTCTCTCTTGGCTTCCATTGCCAATCAGCCGCGAACAAGCCACGATTTTATTAATTTTCTGTGCTGTTTAATTTTTCTTTTCGATTAATCATTGCATGAATTGAACTTCGTGGCACAAAAGCAGCATTGCATTGGGCATAAAGCAAAATGTAAATTTTTGAAGGGGGCTTAGGATTAGGGACGGGAGCATACACTAAGGTTTTTTGTCCCTAGATTACTTCCTTTTTAGGCATATAATAATACGGTGCTTTGATTATGACTTCAGACCAATTGTATTCCCTCACGTTCAATAACAATAAAAAATAATAATAAAAATAGACCATTTTTCACATGTAGAAGGAATAATATTATTATAATCTTCCTTTCTCTTATTTTTTCATCAACGAGTGTTTGGGGTTCGCTGGGTATATTATAATCCATATTTCAACTTTCAAGTTCCCACGGCATTTCCGGACCGGACCGGTATTTCTCCATTTCTCGCACATACGGGTCCGTTCATTGGCTTGGCCAAAGAATGATGATCCAACAGAAAATATCTGAGGAATGCCTGTTGACCAAAAATGATAAGTAAATACAAGAATGCCTTCGAAATATAGAGCAGCAAATTCAACGAGATGTCATATTAAAGGGTGATCACCCGCTGGACCATCGAATGCTCTCTGCTGGGGAGAAATGATTGGATCTCCGGTAGGACATTAGAGAGAATATCATATCCACTAGTAGTTATTACTTATTAGTGCAACACTTACATGTGAAGCTTCTCTAATTAAATTCCCGATTTACGCGGAGTTGGACATGTTTACTTTTTTGCCTATACTCTGTGCACTAACGTTCAATGGAAAATGCATTTTGTATTCATGAGATCGACACACTCTTCTTCGACACAAGCTTGAGATATATTGAAAAAAACAATAAAAAAATTTAAAATAAGAGAACACTTTATTGGTGGATGGTTAACGCGTGGGAGGTTGGGTTTGTAACTCATGCATACAAATATCATCACTCATGCTCAATCCGTAAACTTAGTATTCAAAACCGTATTACTCTATTCAACTATGATGTAGTGTTATTAGATTTTGTGTTTATGTTGAAAAAGTATTTATGTAACAAATCTAGTTGTTGATAAGGGTTATGATTTCCGCAGGCTGAGATGTTAGTAATAGTGCAAAATGTTATTTATTAACAAAGAATTTATCTAAGAATATTGGTTAAGGAATTGAAAAAGAAAAATTTTCAATATATTTGTGACACATTAACAATATATTTGTTAAACTAACGCGTGTATAATTTGATAATTATAGCAGATACGGAGAATAGAGAGGCTAAAGAGAATTAATTAAAGAGATAATGGACTATAACTTAACAATTCACTTCCATGTTTTATAAAATGAGACTGCTATCCTATTTATACTAATTTTATCTTCTATTATTATCCCCCCTTTCAAATCAACTTTGTCCTTAAAGTTGTGTTACTAGGAGAAAAAAATACCCTTGAAATTATAGTAACAATAACTCAACCAAAAATTAATTCTAAATGTATTTGTTTTCCTATTCTACTGTCCCAAAAAATAGAGTTCCACAAAGGTCCCATAATATAACTGGGCCGACAAAAATTTGATCAAAATCCATAAAAAACACAATATAAAATTTCCTAAGTTTTTCCTCAAGTTGGGCCAATCCCAAATTTTTTAACACATGCCCATAGCCTACTAAAGTCTTCATTGCGATTTGGGCTTGGCTCACTAGGACTAAGGTGAAACTCGCACCTATTCTTGCATCTCCACTTGTTGAGTCCTCTTCCAAAAGCTTCCCTTCTCTTCACGGTTACTACAGTGGTTGCTTCCACCGCACCCCATCCGAGTAAGTCGGTGAATCTCATCTCCTCCGTTGGCCACTGCTACTCCATCATCTTCCTTCTTCTTTGGAAGCTCCTTTGCGTGGACCCAAGGCAGCATCGCTACCCTTTTGCTTCTTCACTTCACCGCTACAGGCTAGGCCTTTGTTGGGCGTCTCCATAGTTGGAAATCCGTGACTAGTTACCACAAGTGCAAGCGCAACACCTCCACCTTGATTAGCTTTAGCCGTCTTCCATCGTGTTTGCATTGCTACTGTAATATCCTCCCAAGTATAATATCATTCTTAAGTCCTAACATTATATTTAGGAGTTGTCACTTATAAAGTAGTGGACCTTTCTTAATTATCTATAGCAGAATTGGTAGAATCGTGTAGTAACTAATTCGTGGTTCTATCAAAATATAAAGCAAGGAAACAAAGTATTTATTTAATACAACATCAAGTACAAAAAGAAACTCTCCTATAAGCTTTAGTACATATCTGTTCTCTACTATGTTTACAAACATATACATACAACTAAATAAAAATGCTAACTACTAAATTACTGCAATCTGATTCCTTTTGTGTAGCAGCCCCATAGTTCTTTGGATCAATATGGAGACGACATAGAAACACAAATACATAGGGGTGAAAATTATACAATTCTCAATAGGGTATTTCCCCAAATACATAATCGTAATATCATTGTGATCGTCTCAGCCACTTTGGTTTATTAGGAAAGAAGTGATCATGCAGTTTATAATAACGGTTCATTTTTAAAGTTCCAAACCATACTTCCAAAGTGGGTTGTTTTTAAAAATCAATCACTTTGTACACATTTATCATAAGCTCATAATCATAGTAAATAATGCTAATAAAAATGATTCAATATGATACAAATATGTATGTGCCAAATATAGAGAAATTATCTTTAATTGCCCTTGATAAATCGAAGAGGACCTCATCTATCTTTATTTTTCCTTGACAAGTTGAAAATGATCTTATCCCTCTCTATTTGTTCTCGACAAGTCAAAAGGATCTCATTTTCCTTTATTTGCCCTTGACAGGTCAAAAGAATCTCATCTATCTCTATTTGCCCTTGACAGGTCGAAAAAGATCTCATCATGTTTCTTTATTTGCCCTTGACAAGTCAAATAGGATCTCATTTTTATTTATGGCCATAAAACTTAATTCAATATATCATTCACTTTTCTTTTTCCAAAGCATGCACAAAACACATACAGGCATTCATTTACACTGTGATTTTAATCATACTTCATAAACCTTTTTACTTCCTCAAGCATGCATTTACATATCACAAGTCATATGGCCAAATATTTAACATCAAGTATTCATATCATACTAGAACCAAAATACCATTATATTATCAAATCAAGTCTTGGGGTTCATTTCTAGCAATTGGGTAGATTTGCACACCATTCTAGCACAAATTTATTTACACATCAAACAATCAATTCGAAGGCTATAAAAATTATCTAAGACACTCAAATGTGTCTACAAAGTTCCATAAAAATTTCAGAACAAAAAAAGTTCCCTAACTATGTCAACAAAATTCTACAATTTGAGTGGTCAGAAATCACTTAACCTCAGCTCATAACCCAAAATTCATCATTTCTAACCTTAGCAAATGAACCCAGAAATTTCAAAATAAAAATCCTGGTAAAACCTTAAGATGTCTCTAACACCCTGTAAAAATTTCAAAGGAAAAATCAATATTTGCTATGGTAACAAAATTAGACAAATTTGCAGCTTCAGTTCCAATAGTTCAGGCAACATAGATATACTTTCAATTCTTGATTTTTTTAAAGTAATTAGAGTCTTTATCATGTACCACGGAAAAATTCTCAGAGTTGCTTTAGGATGTTAGCTTCAACATATATTTTTTCTAGCTGATGAAAATATGCATAACTATGCCAAAAAATTTGTGAACAAATACTGCCTATACAAAAATCAAAATTCCAACAAGGTATTCTAAAACTCCTTTTGATAAAATGATTTCTCCACAACACCACACCACTCCACAAAAGCAAATTCATCCATATATATGTATAGTCACACAATAGAATCAGAAAATATCAAGCAAATCAGTAGGTAAACTTTAGAAAACAGATTTGAAAACAAAAAGGCTTAAGAACCCTACTTTGGTGGCTTTAGGGATCTTGGCTCCAAAGGCGATCCAAGGATGATTTCCTTCACTCTAAAGCCTCTAAACCAACACCAAACTATTTCTTAGGTAGTAAAGGATGATATCTCCAAGTGAGAAAAGGTGAAAAATTGGAATATCAATCGGTTAGAATTGTAGGTGTTGAGGTGTAGATTGAGTTTAGTGAAAGAGCTTTGAAGTTTCAACAACTCTAGGCATGTGTTTTTGGGCTTTGAATGAGAGCTTGAGCTCTTGAAAATGGATGAGGTTGATCCCTTGTTGTTTTGGCTAAGAATAACTTTTCTTGTTGAAGAAGCTCACGCTTGTATTTATCTTATAACTTAAGTATGAATATCATACTATATGTAGTTGGATGATTCTTAATCTAAGAAAGTAAAATGGATGGTTATGATTGAATATTGTAATTCAAGATTGAATCTTAGATATTCATTTGATATAAATGGATAAGATAATTTATTTTGTATAAATTAAATTAGCTTTCGGTGTTAGAAATCGCGCACTAAAATTTCACTGCACAGGTGAAACACCGTACCTGGGAAATCCCATATCACCCGAAATTTAATTCTAGATGTAAAATTTTTATTTCTAACAATTTCTAACATTATCCCTATGTTTTCTCAGTTTTGGGTATCTCCGAGTCCCGATTCTAGAGTTTTGGTTGTCTCGATAGGCCTGCCGGGGCCTTAAGTTACTATTCACTTTTTTATTTTACTAATCCCTTAGAACATCTTCATTACTATTGAAGATCTCGGATTTTTGAAATTATGACTATTAAAGTTCAAATTAATTTTTAAATAATTTTAGGGTGTTACAGCCATCATCAGTTCTGCCTTGAAGTCTGCCACTGTTACCATGATCTGAACATCACGCTCCTTCGTGGAACCACTATTGTTGTTGCTTGCTCTGCAGTCAACACACAAAGAGTACCGCCCACCGCGCCAAAGAACCACCTCTGTATCACCTCCTTCCTCACTCTATAGCTGTCAATGATTGTCACGGTGTTTGCTCTCCTCTCCGTCGCCATTTTGCATCGTGTTGTCAGCTGTGACGGTTCTTGGATCCAAAAGAGGTACGTGAACCAAATCTGGTGGTGTTCCAGCCACCATCGTTACTTTTGTCGATGATGCCACAATTCTCGAATCACTACTGGTCTCTACGTAATTAATAACTATGATGGTGCTCAATGACTCTTCCCCCTTTCCTTTTCGCGGAGTGCCCTTGATTCCACTGTGGATTGCTTCGCCATCGGAGTTCATCGCTCCTACTATCGCTAGTAGCTCTGATTTTGCTTCATGAAGACATGGATTCAGTCTTCTTGATTTCCTTTGTTGCTCTACTGTTTCACTAATCTCGTATCTTCTCTGATTATTTCTTAATTTGGTTGTTACCCTTGTTAATTAGAATTGCTGATATATTGTTTTTTATTTGACTGCCAATATTGTTGGACTTGGTTGCTCCGCTTGTTGAATTGGTTGAGGATGAATCTGCAATTTGTGTTGTTTGGCTCTATTCTTCCCTTTGTTGAATTTGATCTGCAATTTTCCTAAATCTGAGATGAATTGCATGCAAAAACTCCTCTAATTTATATTGTTTGCATTTGATGATCTGCCAAGTACGCCACCAATCTTTTGCAAATCCATGTAAAAAAAAAATGAGGCAAAGAGAACATTTGTTCCCTTTACTTTAGTACAGAAATCCTTCAATTTCTCATTTACTTCAACAATCCATTCTTTTACTCCTGTTTCATCGAACGATGAGACAGCTTGCCATGAAGAAGGTTGTAATGGTCTTGGGATCATACAAACACTATGAAATTGAGACATGGTGTTCAATGAAAGTACTATTTGAAGCGTGTATAATTTGATAATTGTAGAAGATAGGGAGAATAGAGAAAATAAAGAGAATTAGCCAAAGACAAAAAGAATTATGACTTAACAATTTACTTTTATAATTTATAAAATGATATTATTATCCTATTTATACTAATTTTATCTTCCAGCGAAAACATTATATTAATAGCTAGCAGTTATTTCCTTCCATTCTTCGGCACAAAAAGCTATTGCCTTCCTTTCTTAGTTGTAGCTTCATTGACTTCAGTGATGAACGGTACCTTTCCCTCAAAGAAAATAGAGAAATTCTTAACTGCGCTCAAAACAAAATAAAATATTTGCTCTACTCCATTTAGTGATTAATAAATTAGCTATTGCATTAAAAGTATAAGAGAGATGAAAGGTAATAATGGCCAGTAAAAATTATGTGTCAATTAATAAATAGATCAAATCAAATATTATCTTTTGCTCTCGGTGCGTATATTTGATTAACGAACTATGTCGCATACAATTTCAAACAATTAATGTGTCTTAGATGTTCAATGAATCAACAAGAAACTCTATTTAATGATTGACACGCTAATAAAATCCCGTCTCTCCGTTTCTTACTCAAAAATGCACCATTTCATCCCCCAAAAAATGTTGGAATAGAAATCATTAAATAATAAAAACTTGTTTTATTGACAGGTTTTATGAGAAGTGTTTAATATGAAGTATCAAGTGCGATTATTTATTTAAATAAATAAACATTAAATACGTAATTTGTTCGTTAAGTTTACACGATCAAAAATCATGTGGTGGTTAATTTTTCATGAAAATAAATAAAATTTTAAAAATAACACATGAGAATAAATCAACAGTGTACATCATTCGTATCAGAATTCGTAACATGATTTTTTTGAATCACCAAGCATTTTCACTTTATTTCTTTAAATAGAATATAAGATTTCATTGATTTCTACTGTTTGACCATTTCATTCATTAATCTAGCAAAATAGTTTTATACAAAGTAGGAAAAGAAAATAAAGTGAAAACCCAAATCAAGCCTTAAATAAACACAAATATAACAATTCATATTTAAATACACTCATAATAAAGAGTTATATTATTTATACTCATAAGGTTTGAGATATCATATCGACTTATATTTCAAGTGAATCGACATAATATCTCACATATTATAGTATAAATAAGATTTTTCCATAATAAAAGTAAATTTTACCAATTTTATTCGATCAACTTTTACATGAGTGCATCTAAATTCAACTTGTTCCATCGTCTCTATCAGATAATTATTCTATCATGTACCGACATATAACATTAGCAAGTACTACAACAAAAATTTAGTGGTATAGCAATGAATGCTGCGGCTCTTTTTTATTTAGCAACGGAAATGTCTGTGCTGCAAAGGAAGCCCTCTTCACAAACCTCCCTTTCATTCTGGGTCTCTTCTCAGCATTCAATTTCCTAACCTCGTACCTTATTTTCTTCGAGAACAACCTTGTTCTACGCTTCTCTCTGTACCTTGACACTCTTGCCTCTCTACCTCTGTCTCCCATTACTGGATGATATCCATATCCAAACATTTCACCATAAGGATGATGAATATGCGTCCCGCAAGTTCCCTGCTTAAAATATCACAAAGCTTCTTAATTAATCAAACAACATCAACCAAATATCAAAGCTCAAATTAAAATCAATCAAACCAGCAGCCACCATCAGGTCTACCATTTTACAAAAGATTAGCTTAACTCCAATGTCTATTAAGTATATATTATTAATCAATTTAGCATATGCTTGTGTCATTGCTGTGGACGAATCGGTTAATTTAAAATTAAAGTTGAAATTCGAATTTAAATCAACAACAGTTAGTAGGACCAAACAATAAGGCTGCTCAAAAAGTGGATTCAAGAATCAGCCTTCATTCACTGGAGAGAGAGGGGGGAAAAAAAGAATTAGTTGTGAATCCGCTTTCTTGGAATGAAATTGAGACACCAAATTGAAGTATATATGAATAGAAAATAGGCCATGAGAGACACAAATTAAGCAAAATACCATGCAGTGAGGCCAGCACTCATCGGGGTCCAAGTTTGGTTTGTCACCATTAGTCCATGGAGACTTGTCACTGGCCCAGGCACTGATAACTGCCTCATAATCTAGCTGCAACAGTATCTTCCTTCTCTTACCCTGATAATTATTTTTTCCTTCAAGTTCTCTATCTTTCTCCACATCTTTGGCCATATCCAAATCAATAACCCTCTCCTTCACCTCATCATCATCACATGTCTCACGAGAGTCATGATCAAAGCTCAAATCAAACGGTTCTCTTCCTGTCATCGTCTCCATCTGATGATCTTCCTCAAGCTTGCAGGCTGCTGCAGCAACTCCCGTGCTCTCATCATCATCATGTTGTTCCACCTTCACCTTCTTCCCACTACGCATAGAACACTCCCAACACTCCTCCTCCTTGTTACCAGTCAGACCAAGCTCTTCCATCCCCATGCACTCGTTTTCCAGCCCCCTACCCAACAAGCTCTCAACATCAGCAGCAAACTGAGCAAGTTCAGTATCAGACGGAGGAAACCCATGCAAGGTTTCAACCCCATGATTATTATAGCCCAAGCAAACCTTGCTCTCGTTCCCCTTGTTGACCTTGTTTTCAACCTGATCAGCAGAAGCAGCTACTGCTCCTTGTTCAGCTGAAGTAACAGAAGAAGGAGGGCTGCATCGCTCAGCTACAAAAGGGTCAAATATGGGGACCCTATAAAGAAGCTGCTCCTCGTTCTCTTCATGGGAATTCACTTCATCGGAACCTTCTTCTGGCACCAGATGGAAAGGGTGGTTGTTCCTTTCTGCAGCATCGATGCTCGAAGACTTTGGTGTCTGGCGTGTTGAAGTAGTTGAATGATTCTTCCCGTGCCTTGGTGTTCGAGCTTTCTTTGTGAAGCCATGGTGCCACGACGGAGCACTACAGTTAATGAGTTCTGCTGCCGCGTCGGAGGACTTGAACGACGCCGTTTTCAGCCGAACTCTTTCGTGTCTACGAGCCAGTGGATTCGCTGAGTGAACGGAAGAGTCACAAGCTTGGCAGAGGAAAGCGTCATCGGCAGCACAGTACCAACGTGCACGCTTCGTTATGCAGCTATCGCACGCTCTTGCGGTTTTGCCACCGACAGCGTTTGCCACGTTCTTAGCCGAAGTCATCACGCTGTAACTAGGTTTTTGGACAAAAACAAAATTTGAATCCAAACCAAAGTGATGTTAGGGTGCTTACAGCTGATTATGCTGTTGTTGAGTTTTGCTTTGCTTTATTCTCCTTATTCTTTTGTTACACCTGGCACTTAAAAGGGTAGGGAATACAGAATCATACGGTACAATTATTTTAGTCTGGTGTTGAATGAGTGAAAGAAAAAGGGAAAAGGGTGTGCCTGAGTGTGTAGTGTGACCCACTGGGGACGCTTTTGCACTGCATTTAACAGCGAGAGATCGCTGGGGTTTGCACTTTTGAGACATTTTCCACTTCGTAGGGTAATTGGGCTCTGGGGCCCACACGGGAAGGGCCTTATCTAGTTTGTGATTGGAGGAGATTGTAAAGTTGATCCTAATCTGTGGCTTCTCATTGGCTGGCTCTCTGATCGGAGAGATTTCTGGTGATGACCCACTTTCCCTATGGATGAGCATGCGCCTCTTTTCTCTTGATATATCCCATCTTCAAAACAGAGAAATTTTATCTGTGTATGCCCATCTTTTCAAATTGCTAGAAAATTTTGAATGAGACTATTTTGTTAGCTTGTCTTGCTCCAGCGTAATACCTGGTTTGGCAATCCCTGATGCTTTTGCTCCGTGGTCCCCCATCATGCATTTCGCTTTCCCTCCCGCTCGCTTTTTCTGGCATTTTCCCAATTATTTCTGCTTCAACGTTGTGTGACAATGTAACCAATGGAACCTAGCCAACTGAAATTAGCCTTCAATGTAACTCGTCTTATATTACTACAGAGGATGCTATTTGGAATAATAAGGTCACATCCATTGCCATTATCATGAAGCATCCATGAGTTAACTAGATTATATTGTAGTAGCGCATCGGGGAATTCCATCAATGGAGAGGTAGTCCAAATCCCAAGTTGGAGAGAGTAGCGAAGATTCCCTTTTGTTCCTGAAATTATAAGTGGGGTTTCACGTTAATTCTTTAAATTTTAAAATTAATTTTTTAGTTCCTGAAATTTCATTCGGTAGGTCACGTTTATTTTTAATCAAATCAACATTAGTCAACCGTTACTTTTTACTAACATGGCATGTCAAATAACATATAGCATATTGGCATGACATCAAATCAAAATGTATTTAGATTAGTCCTTTAAATTTTCAAATGTGTCAAAATAGTCCTTGAAATTTTTTAAAATGTGTCAAAATAATCTCGAATCCCAAATTTTTCCTCTTTTATTTAATAAAATCTAGGGCCTGTTTGGTTTGCTGAAAACAGTTTTCAGTTTCCGATTTTCAATTTTCCAGATTTGTAAAGGAAAAACTGAAAATACTGAAAACTGAAATTTTCAATTTTCAGTTTTTTCAATTTTTCCTTCATAAATTTAGAAAACTGAAAAAAGTAAACCAAACAGGCCCCTAAATTCTCAACAATTCTTAAATCCACTTATTTCTATCTCATTTTTACAATCCATTTAAATAGTCCAAATTTTTAAACATCCTAAACACAATTAAGAACTTAATTAATCCAAATTTGAGACCCTTCATGCTTAACTACCATAATTAATTTATTAGTTATTATATTACATTTCTTACAAAATTTGGGTTTTAAAGTATTAAAAATAGGATGCAGGAAAAACATTACATTATTAAGCACTGATGGAGTTCATCATGGGGTTATTTGAAATCTCTTAATTGCAATTTGGGAAGGAATTTGGTATAAAAGGAATCTAGTATAACAAGGAAAATAAACTCTACCCCCAAGTCAAATATACCTGCAAACCATCTCAAATATAAGGAACTTTAATTGAGTTTGAGTAGAGGATCGTATCTCTCATTCAACATCAACGATAGTATAAAGTAGGGAACCACCACCTTTAAGAGTGTACAAGTGAATAACGATGGTGCTATATTTGCATATGAAGGTGCATATGAATTGAGCTATTATTCGCGATTGGCATGACAAGTTTGTAGTAATGAAGATAGGGAAGCATTTTAGAGATAATGCAAATCGGGTAAACACAGTGATATCAATTTAGAATAGAGCATTTATGCTTACTTCCCCTTCCAACATGTCCTCATCTTTATGGGGGATTAAATTATTTACCATTTGTCCAGCAATAACAGCTTGTTGGTAATACATTCTCTTCTCATTGTTATTCTATGTGAAAAATATTTTTATCTAAATAAACTGTGAAAATAAGAAAGAAATAAATGAGTTTAAGAAATATTGAAAATTTACATTTTATGAAACAAAATAGGACAAATTTGGAATTTCAAAACTCTTTTTGACACGTTTTAGAAAATTTCAAGGATTGTTTTAACACATTTAAAAATTTTAAGGACTAATCTGAATATACTTTAATTTGGTATAATGTTAGCATGCCACATAGAATCAACATGACACATTATCAGCACATGCATGCCACGTGTCACTTAACGTTTTATGTCAACTAAAAATAATGGTTGATTAATATTTGTTTGATAAAAAATTGAAGTGACTTATGGAATAAAATTTCAGGGACTATAAAGTTAATTTCAAAATTTCAATGAATAAAGTGAAGTATGCTTATAATTTTATGGATCAAAATGAACCTTTACTTTGTAGAGAAAATAGACAAAGATGCACACTTGATTCATAAATCATTGATGAATTCGATGATATCATTTATTTACAAGAGTTGGAGATATTTTTAATTTTAATGTATTAATAGTACAAGATAGATATATGCTTTCATTTAATGAAATCTTTTTATTTGTATGACTTATAATGCCATGAAAATCAACCATACTTGTTGATATGGATAAAGAGGAGATTTGGGTCTAGAATAGACGCATTAGGTTGACAAGTCATAAATATTTGATTACTAGATAAGAATTCGGCTATCTTATTGTTAAAAGACTTGGAAATTAAAACATTAAAAACGAATGGACATAATTGTATAATGATGTGGAAATTATGAATACTTGATAAGAATTTGGGCATGGTTAAAATATCCAACTAGCAAATGGATATAATAGTGATTTGCGCCATAAAGAAATGGATATTATAGTCATGTGGATGCTTCTCATATCTCACTAATGCCCCCAAAGTCCAAAACCGCGCCCCATATGCAAGTTTTGGGAGGTTATATGGAGGAATTGTCATGGGGAAATATGTTGATATATTCCTTGGTGTGATAAGGACTGCCTACTGCCATCTACTTCCTCTC
The DNA here is from genome assembly GCA_031216125.1 of Dalbergia cochinchinensis. NCBI lineage: Eukaryota > Viridiplantae > Streptophyta > Magnoliopsida > Fabales > Fabaceae > Dalbergia > Dalbergia cochinchinensis. The sequence goes on from CM062369.1 coordinate 63,103,097, forward strand.
TCTTCCCTTTCACAAGTCAATTTGGAATCTTTCTCAGTTGGATAATTCATGCCGAATTCAAAAGCTTTATTTCTTTCTTATTTCTAAAAGTTTAGATTTGGAGAAAAACTTATTGAGTCAAAATCAGTGTATGTTTTTACATTCAGTAGCTATAAGATACCTATAAATCACACGAGAGAGAAATTTGATAATCAAACCCAAAGTATGATCATACATGAGCAGAGATCAACTAAATAAACCAATCCCACCCATGTTGTATCTGAAAGGCGAAAATAAATAAAAATTAAATCAAATGCTTCTCATTAAATAGTTATTTTTGTTTTTTGGTAGAGAATTTGGGAAAGGGGACATTGTGCATTTTGTGCTAGACGCAGTCAGAGAACTTCGAAATCCGAAGGTTAAAATTGTTTTTTAATAAATTTATTATTTATTTAATTTTTTTTATTTGCATAATATTTTAAATAATGAACATATGAATTAATCATATTTGCAACATATCAAAATAACATCTATTAAAATACGAGATGACGACACCAATTGCTACAGTTACGGGGAAAGCCTCCCTTGTTTCATTCCTTTGCTTACACTTTTTTTTTTCAAAAAGTTTTGCACTTGGATAACGCAAGTATTTAGAATCCAATAACATGAATAAAAGTGACTGGGCCTTTTTGTCAAAGCTGATTGAATGAATCTTGGTAGTCATATAAGGCCCGTCTGAATATTGACGAATAGTAGTTTCTTCAATATTGGGCTTCAGGACCAATAATGAGTGTATCCTATGATGGCGTATAACGATGGGTGTGATATTTTCAAGCCCAAAACAAAGATAACGGCGTTCATCATAAGAAGGACTACTCTGACCAAAACCGAAACCCAAAATGAAAAAGGTTTATCAATGCACAGACCCTGATGTGTCCGAAACCACGCACTTTGTTCATATAGTACAATAACGATTAATAGGCAAGAAGTATATAACGAAATTCAAGTCATGTTTAATTTGAATAGAGACTGTTGTTGAACATAGTATTCTATATGAGAAGAGACTATCACAAATGGTGGGAACAGGAAAATTGGAATAATTCAAGGATTCTAAGCCATTTCGGGTAATGGGATTAAGATATGAGGTTAACCCAGCTTTGATGTTGCACTAAGTGAGAGCACCATAATATCGGACTGGACGTCACATTTTTGTTGGGGAAATCTTATGAATGGAATCTGTTATCTACAGCGGAAGCAACAAATATTTCCCCACACCTGTGCAATTAAATAGGCAATATCAAAAATACTCTAGGCAGTATAATAATTTGACAGAAAAATAAAATAAGAGACATGAGAATTTTTAACGTGGGAAAACCTTAATTAGAAGGACAAAAAATCCACGAGACCTAATCCAGCAAAAACTTCCACTATGATTAATAGAAATACAATTAGTCTTCTTAGTAGCATTAGAGAATCTCAACAATCAATAGAATACCTGTCTGATGATGAACCTACTGCACTGCCCTTTTCCCTTTTTCTTTTTCTTCTTCTCCATGGCCGTCTCTAACGGTTTCACATTTTTCTTTTTAAACCTCAAAACACTACAGTAGCATTTTGCTTTCCTTTTTGTATTTTTTTTGTTTCTTTTTTTTATTATTATTATTAGTTGTTGGGCCCCTTGAGGAGGGAAGCACACCAACAATCTTAATCAAAAACCTTAAGATAATGAGTCATGGATCATCCCATATTATATACTACTTACTTAATCTATTCTCAACCAATATGAGATTTCACCTCTCACACTTATCCCTAACACATAGATCCATTGACAATGAAGATGAATTTGATATGTTTAAGGAATCAGTAGAGTTTGAATTGTCACGAAGATAAGTTCATCTTACATCATAATTCATTGGTGCAGTCTAGAGATGATGATCAATCCCGTAATCAGATCACATAAGTAAATGTAAATATATCCGAAGCCTATTGAGTAATTAGTCAAGCTTGCAAGCATTTTAGTGTGATAAATAATAATGGAGATATCTTTAGATACTATGAGAAAAAGTAAGATGTAGAAAAAAATGGGAGATAATGATGATGCATGTGTCAAGTAATGGTATATAAATGGCATAAAGTCAAATTTCTTTGTCAATTTAAGGGTATCTAAGAATGTCTAATAATAATGAGGAAAATGTATATAGATATATATTATATATCAAAACTAAACCACTGTGGAGCTCCTACTTTTTGTTTTCTTTCTGGGTAGGAACTGCTACTAATAAGCGTCCCAGGTTAGGTCTTATCAAACACTTGTAGAGTTGTAGTTGGTGTTGAAACTATAACGCTTTTAAAATACTTTCCTTTCTGGTACTCGATAACGTGTACAAGTTCTCAGCTTCCAGAAGACCTTAAATAATTATTTCCTCATATTATTTATGACTATGCAATATCAAATTCATTAACATATATAGCTGCACTCTCTTCCATTCTTTTTTTTTCCTCTTAATATATCTATTTATCATATAACAGGGTATCGTATCATATTAAATGGAGCCCCTTACTGGCCCTCCTTAAGAATATCGTTTGCTTGGCTGAAAATGACTTGAGGATACGGTCTGCCATACCTCGTAATAACTGCAAAGTGAAGAGCTAGCCACAGTGAAAGCCTGAGAATTAAAAAACTGTCTATGATTGACTCAGACAGTGTCATCATCTGCTTTAGAATCCTGACAAAAAGGGCACATCTTAATAAACCCCAATAAAAGTAAACCGGTAATGAATTTGAATTCAACAACCAAATCTAACATGCACAAGAAAAGCCAACTGGCAAACGTACCAAGAAAATCGTCATAAAATTAATGATCTGCTAGACCCACATGGCTAAATTAAAATCATATGGTCAGAGAGAGATGTGCCATTTGACTCATTTCCCATCCAACTTGTATAAACTACAATTTCTGAATGATCATTTTGATCATCAGTTACTTTATAATCCTTTAATTCCTGCATATAGCAAGCCCAAGCTATAACTGCCAACATATTGGGTTGGCACACTTCACAGCTAGCTAGCTACTTTAGGAGCAGCAGTCAAAGTTTGGCTTTAACCATCCATATTTATATGACCTTGCTGCTTGCTGTCTGAGCAGTACATATATAACCAGTAAGTGGTATTTATTGGTCAATTCATAGGGTAACTTGATGGACTGTAATTTATGTTGCACCCGTGATTATTTTGATTGACTTCTCATTTTTTTTCCTCTGATATATACTCTCTATAGCCGAGAAATTGATTATGGTCATTTTCCTGATTCAGAGTTTTCAACTGCGGCTATATATATATATCTAGTTTCGTTTTGGAGGCATATTCATCTATCCCAGAGACGTTGTCTATAACAGGCATATGCCGTTCCCGCAAAGGCGGTGGCCATTTGGTCGTCATGAGCAATAGAGCATGGGAGGTTTATTTCCTCGAACCATAAGAGAGTAATACCTGCAAAAAAACATACTTCGAATTGTGCATTAGTCTAGATGGGGATATCAACATGCATTCCAGAGTAGATTTGTACTGATAGTAGTTATGCACACGTACAGTGATGAAGCCAATTAAGGAAGGTGGTTGTAATAGTATACAGCAGCAACTCATAAATGACCTGGTTAATTAGATTTTGTATTAGGCTTATGTTTTTATGCCATACATTTAAGAGGTGGACGCACAATCATTAAATAAGAATTCAATTAGAAATAGCTCTGATCGAATATAGGCCTGATATGAGTATGATCCAACGTTCCAGTAGTCAAAATCAAATAAAGATGTGATTAATTAATAGTATAAAACATAATTATATTGCATCATATTAGTGAAAAGTGTAAATTCGTGAACACTATGTTTGGTCAAGGAAAGGAAAGAAATAATTATAAGTGAATTTTTATTTTCCATTAACTTCTTTAGATTAAAAAAAAAGAAGAGAAAATGAAAGAAAAAACCATTTCCTCTTGTTTGTTTGTATGAAAAAATGGATGGTAAATCAATGATTACAAATGATGAGTAGGGTTTTGAGGCTTTCCTTCCTTTTATTTTCCACCTACATTTAACGAAAAAAATGATTAATTTTGCATTTTTTTCACTTCCTATTCATTTCTCTTAATTTTTCTTTCAAATCAAACAAATATAATTATTTTTTTCATCTCAATTTCTTTCCTCCTTCCCTCCTTTTTTCCCTTCAATTTTTACTCAACCAAAGAAAGCCAAAGAGGTAAATTGGTGTCAACCTTTTAACAGATAGTAAAGCAAAATGATCTGACCTCGGTCTGAGCTTTATCAAATTGCACAGTATAATGCAATAATACGAGACTAGCGTGACAAGTATATATGAGATGTCCGAGATCCCAGGTGAAAAGCGACCTAATCAGCTGTCAGGATTTGGATATTGTCACTTTCTGTTTTCAAATGCCACATACTAAGCTACATTGAAAAGTACAGGAATAAGAAACCTGTCAAGTAATCTATCAAGTTCCAGTGTTCTACACTGAATGAATTTAAGCTGAAAATATCACTTGATTTTTTGACAATTCTTCTGTGTCAATCAATTTTTGGGATATTGAGCTAAGCACAAATTCAACTCAACTTACAACATAATGTGTATGGAAGAAAGACAAATGCTGGCTCTCCGGTTCAGTGCACGTCAAATTTGTCCTACGCTATGCACATGCAAACATTGAAGTATACACAATGCAAATATTATCTACACTGGCGGCATTTAACCTGGGCTTCTGAAACAGAGGCTTACAACGGACCTCTTCTTCTATACCGTTGGATGGGCGAATATTTGAGATTGTGTCAGGATGGGTAACTGGAACCGCGTACCACCAGTAAAAGCAAGAATTTTGAAGAAATTGTAAAACGACCCCTATAAATTGGAAGTTGGAACTGTGTAGTGCTGAGATTAATTGTTGTCTCAATTAACTACCAAATGGATCCCGTCATATTTCGGAAATTTTGTAAACGTAGAAATGTGTTAATATGTTAAATTCCCTGTTAATATGTTATTGATAGTTAATTGTTACACTTTTTTTTTTGGTGATTTTGGTTTCTTATTTTATGTGATGTTGAACATAGATTGTTTTACATAATTAGTAAATTTTCTACCAAGCAAAATTTTGTTAAGTTATATGATTTAAGATCGCTCAATGAAAGGTTGATTTGTTAAAATACAGGAGATTGTTGTAATGTAAAATTCCTTTATAGCCTTACTAATTTTAATTTGATGTCAATTTAATTGCCAAACTTTTGGATTTTTACTTCTGTATCCAATGGTATTGATACCCTTTGTGTCTTAAACAGTTATGATTGAATTATTAATTTTATAAGTTGTACTAAATTGAATCAGTCGGACATGTAGCACATTCTTAGTCACCTATAACTAAAAGATACTGGTTTCCTTAAATTTTATAAGAGTATTGATAAAATCCCCAAATTTTTTATATCAATTTGATCATAATAAAAAGTTTCACAATGCCAACATTTTTTATTTTAATATCAATTTAGTTATTCTATTAAACTGAAAATAACTAACTCGATGTAAAAAATTTAGTTAGAATTAAATTGGTATCAAATTAAAAATGTTAAAATAAAAAATTATTTACTTATTAATTCTTCATTTTATAATTATATTTTTTTTTGTTACAAGAACAAGTGAGATTGGATGCAATTTTTTTTGGCGCAACAAATCGTGGGAGACATTGCTCGTGCAATTTCGGAAATGGAGCATTTATGGTTGTTTCCCCTCTTAATAAGTGTGCTTTTCTAGATTTAGACTTGTATGATTATCCTTATAAGAAACCAAGCTGTTTGCCAATCATCCCACAACTTGTTGGTAGATTGAATGCAATTTAGTCAAACTTCAAGAATGATTTGTGGCCCAATTCTTTAATTTTCATTTTCAACCTGATCAGCTAATCCTAGATTAAAGATGTGTTTCTTTTCCTTGAATTCATTTGATTTTTATTATCTACTATATTTATTATGCTATTTAAGGTGTTTTATTAATAATATTTTTTGTGTTGGTTCTATTAAATTTTGTGTGACGAAAATAAAGGATAAAGGAGACACGCATGCCACGTATAAAAAATGAGAAAAAAAGATAAGAAAAATGAAATTTGATATTGAGGCTCGTATTCCTATGAATATTAAAGATAAACATTATTTCTTTATTCCTCTTCACCCTTGTTACCTTCATCACACACAAAATTTAATAGGACCAACACAAAAAATATTATTAATAAAACACCTTAAATAGCATAATAAATATAGCAGATAATAAAAATCAAATGAATTCAGGGAAAAGAAACACATCTCTAATCTAGGATTGGCTGATCAAGTTGGAAATGAAAATTAAAGAATTGGGCCACAAATCATTCTTGAAGTTTCACTAAATTGCATTCAATCTACCAACAAGTTGTTGGATGATTGGTGAGTAGCTTGGTCTCCTATAAGAATGATTATTCAAGTCCAAATCTATGAAAACACACTTATTAGGAGGGGAAACAACCATAAATGCTTCATTTTCGAAATTGCAGGAGCAATGTCTCCCACAATTTGTTGCATAAAAAAAAATAGCATTCAATCTCACTTGTTCTTTTGACAAGAAAACATAATTATAAAATGAAGAATTAATGAGTAAATAATTTTTTATTTTAACATTTTTAATTTGATACCAATTTAATTCTAACCAAATTTTTTACATCGATTTAGTTATTTTTAGTTTAATCGAATGACTAAATTGATATCAAAATAAAAAATGTTAGCATTGTAAAATTTTTTATTATGATCAAATTGATATAAAAAATTTGAAAATTTTATCAACACCCTAATAAAATTTAAGAAAACCAGTATGTTTTAGTTATAGTTGACTAAGAATATGCTACATGTCCAGCTAACTCAATTTAGTACAACTTATAAAATTAATAATTCAATCATAACTGTTTAAGACACAAAGGGTATCAATACCATTAGATACAGAAGTAAGAATCCAAAAGTTTTACGATAATTAAATTGACATCAAATTAAAATTAGTAAGACCAAAAAGGAATTTTACATCACAACAATCTCCGTATTTTAACAAATCAACATTTCATTGACCGATCTTAAATCATATAACTTAACAAAATTTTGATTGGTAGAAAATTTACTAATTATGTAAAACAATCTATGTTCAACATCACATAAAATAAGAAACCAAAATCACCAAAAAAAAAGTGTGTAACAATTAACTATCAATAACATATTAACAGGGAATTTAACATATTTAAAAATTTCTACGGTTACAAAATTTCCGAAATATGACAGGATCCATTTGGTAGTTAATTGAGACAACAATTAATCTCAGCACTACACAGTTCCAACTTCCAATTTATAGGGGTCGTTTCACAATTTCTTCAAAATTCTTGCTTTTACTGGTGGTACACGGTCCCAGTTACCCATCCTGACACAATCTCAAATATTGTGCCCATCCAACGGTATAAAAGAAGAGGTCCGTAGCAAGCCTCTGTTTCAGAGGCCCAGGTTAAATGCCGAGAATTAGTCTAATGGACCGACGTGCTTTACCTTGGAGCTTAGACGTCCTGTGGCCTTCCACCCCTCCGTTTATTTCATACGAGAGGCATCCTTGACTTAGCCTTTGATAGCCAATTTATGAAAGTTGGATTCCACTAAATATTCCAGGCCTTAAGTAATAAAAAGTGAATAAAGTATCATTTTCACAATGATTAAAATCAAATATTAGTTCAATTGAGTTATTTACTATCTAAGAAAAATGTTAATAATATAGAACTCAAATTAAATAGAAAGCTAAAAATAGATTGTTGAGAAATATAGATGGAAGACGGATATTGGGAGTCAATTTCATCAAAATTTGTCGAATCTTACTATCTAATTATTAATATTTTTTTTTATTAATTTTATTTCCAGTCGAATTACTCATTACTAATAATTATAGCATGATCTCTCACTACTATAATAATCCTTTTAGGATAAACCAGACAGTTGATCTCTCATATTATTTTAAATTTATCCTAAGAATAAAGAACAAGTGATGTGGAACCCCATGGATATCAAAACCCAGAAACCCTAACACACAATTGATATAGAAGATAGGATTGAAAACTAAATAAAATATCACAAAGGAATCACTCTATCTTGTAATCTCCTATTTAGCTTCTTGATGCAACAAGATAAGGGAATCACTCAACCTCACTTGTACGCACAAAGTTTCTTTCATTCAAAATCAAAAACAGAGTCCTATGGTGGCTACCAAGTTTGGAAGTATTTATAACTCTTATTTAGGTTAAACTAATTTTCTAATCCTACTAGACTAGACCTAAATTACTACCCTAACAATTGGATTTAACAAACATAAAAAAAAGTCTTGAAACATTTTAAAATATAAATTTATAAACTAAATAAATCAGACTTGAGCCAACATGACCAAAATATATTGTCCATGCAAATTCACTAATAATAATATTTCTTTCTTCTGATGCTAGAATGTCCATTTTGCCTTCCTAAGCTCGTATCATTCCCTCCTTCCTCAAAAAAGATTCGTCCTTGAATCTTGTAGTAATTTCTACTTGCGTTGCTAACACCGAACATGGTCCAAGATCAAACACAGCATCTTCAAATTCTTGCAACAAAGGGACAAAATGATATGGAAAATTTGGATGAAATGTGGTAGCAGACAGTGAAACTTTTCTGAACCAAATTGGAACAAAAGCACGAATGCCGAACAAAACACCCTGCAAATCGTTCTCCTTTGCATATAAACATTGTATCCCCTCAACTACAGCACCTTGCTCATTTCTCACACGCTCTACTTTTGCTGCACACACCAATGAGCCTTTTGCTGCATGCTTTTCTCTCGTGGCCTCTATTTGCAATTTATGTTCTAGGACCTCACGCTCTCAATTCCCAAGAGAAGATTGCTGACTATAGATTGGAGCAAGATACACCCTATTGGGAGATGATGGCACAATAATAATATGTGCATTATGTTCTAGGGTATCCTCCTCATGAACTTGTAAATATAATGCATGCCTAGTAGCAACAGGTTCACCATGCTCAATATTGTCAACATGTTCATCATTAGCAGAGCAATCCTTTAAGGATGGTGCAACATCACTTTCAACAGACTCAGAACCATCATCAGAATCAGACACAATTTCACCTTTTCTAATATCCAAGGTTCTTTTGGCTAGGCAATCATATGCGCAAGGACCCAATCCCAAACATCGAAAGCACATAATATCAGAATGACTCGAAGTGGAGTAGGAGAAGACGAATTAGAGGTACCTTTGTCATGGTGTAATTTCAGATACTTCTTCTTCATATTATCCCTAACTCTTTTATGTCAAACAAAATTAGCTGCATCAAACTCCCCTACAAATTGCTTACGAGAAGAATCACTGTGACGATGTTAATTTTGTGGAATAGCCTTGATACTTCCCTTGGACTTAGATTGTGACATCTCCTGTAGTCACGCTTCCATATCATCTAATCTGCTATGTATTTGCTTAATGGTCTTGTACATAAGCTTTATTGCTTTCACTCAATCAGCATTTTCATCACTCGCATATATGTTAATAGCCATTTAAATAATCTTCAAAATAATAAAAGAGACAACCTCACAAAGCACTCACGTGTTTCACTCCAAAGTGGATACTCATTTTTGCACTCAATATGGTTTTTACCCTCTTTTGTGCTCACCACTTGTGATACCCCAGGTACATGTGTCAGTGGACAAGTTCTGTGTAGCTTTAGGGTCCCTCGGGACCTACCCATGCTGTCGGGTTCTGGATTTTGCTAAATCTGGATCCTACACCTCGTTGGAGGGCTATATGTTAGAGCCACTTTCTTGGGATCAAAAGTCCCGATAATTGTTTCCAACAGCAAAATAAGTTAAAGAGTAATTTTTAACGAATTTTATGAAGCCTCCAAACGTTTCGTTTTTAGCCTATAAGTTTAGAAAATCGCAAAGTTTCTCGGATTTGAACTAAAACCCAAAATTTGATTTTTGATTGGTTGGGATTTTGATTTTAATGATATTTTATTTGAATCCAAATGGGGGTATTTCCTTATTTACATTTATGTTTTAAACCCTAAACCCTAAATAAATGAGGACATTAACTTAAAATTAAGAAATATAAATAAGTGAGTAGTGAGAGAACCCAGATGCCAGGAGCACCAGGGGTGTCAATAGCAGTTTTACTGTCACTGCTATAGCGGTCCAGGACCGCTATAGTGGTCACAGTTGGTGGCAGTATGGTTTTGGGCATTCTAGGGACTGCTATAGCGGTCATGGTGGCAGCAGTAACGTGTTTTTGTCCCCTGGGGACCGCTATAGCGGTCGTAAGTGAATGGTTTGGGGGGACGTAGGCTGGCAAGACCGCTATAGCGGTCATACACAGCTATAGCAATGTCAGCAGCACCCCAAACTGTCCAAAATGCGTCGTTTCGCGTTAGTGATCCCCTACCCCCTTTATATACCCCCAAACTCGAAAATTTCTCCCTATTTCCAAACCCTACTCCTCTTCCATCAATTTTTCTCTCCTTCTCTCAAATCCTCTCCAATCCATCACTCCCAAACCTCAAGGTATGTATATGTTATTAGATTTAGTCTCCATTTTCTCCATTCTTTCATGATCTTGAGTTGGGTATTGTTTCTCCCATTTTTATCAAGTGGGAGTGCTCCCCCAATATTGTTAAAGCTAGATCAGAGTTGTTTAAAGATTAGCGGAGACTAATCTTGAGTCTATGTTACTCTATGGCAGTTGTTGATGTCATTCCATACTTCGGAGGTCAAGTTGGTGGTACCCACATACTCCCGGCACCAAACGGTGAGTGAATTCATACTCATGACCTTATTTTAGCCATTATGACTATGTTTGATGCATGATATTTGTGAAATATGAAATTTGAGATGAGAAAAAGTATAGAATATGATTTTATATGATTATGTCAAGCTAGAAAAATTATGATTTATGATGATAGCATAAAAAAAAGTTTTACAAAACCATGGGACCATGATTATTGTGTTGTATGCATGGGAAATATTTTATATGCTAATGAAATGATTGTTAAAGGAATATATGATTTTGTCTAGTTACAATTTCGATAAAAATGTGTCAAAAGTTATGATATCATTATGTATATACTCTGGACTTTGGATTTCAGAAAACTTTTAGAATATTAAGTTGAGCATTGCTGAATAAAGCATGATTAGTTTCATTAGAGTTTCCATGATTTAGAACCCCAGTGCTTTAATTTATGATTTTAGATTTATCCAGTACACGAAAAAGATATGTTAGTTTGAGATTTGAAATTAGAACTTCAGTTTTATGATATCAAGAGGTACAGATTCATTGTGATTCTCAGCAACTGCCAGATACATATTCTGTAGGTTTGAGATTGGGTTGCTTACAAATGGGTGATCCATTGAACATGATTCTCACCACCACAGTTATGCTAAAGCCAAATTGTTAGAGTTATATGAATCCAGAACTCCCAATGTACTAATATTTAGGGGCTCTGTTCGCCAGGGACTGAGTACCCATTTTTCAGTTATGATTTTACCCAACTAGTTTGTACGGTAGCTATAGAGAAACCAATAGTGAGTTAATGACTAAGAGAAATGATCGTTAACCTTGGTACCAAGTTGTCCTTAGGGACAATCTCACATAACAGAAAACACATGTTCTTTCCTGTGCCCGTGTCTGGGGGAAAGGAACAAAGTCTTGAGGATGGAGCTCGTGTCTGGCACCCAATAGAAGCTGAGGGTGGAGCCGGTGTCTGGCACCCATAGAAGATTGGTTATGTCATGGTTGACATGCATAACTGGATAGATATCCATGTTTCTCTATTGAAATACTGTTAATTATATTTTCAGGAATTATTGATGTTCTTCTGAGAATATTTGATTCAAGAGATATTATATATATGAGAAATGATTTTCTTGTTGGAGTAAGAACTCAGAGATGTTTTCTTATAAATTTATGAATATAGAGATATATTTTCAATGAGATTATGCACATGAATATCAAATGATTTATGATTGTTGCATGCATAATATTATATGTATATTCTTTGGTCGTTCCATGTAGGTGATGGGTGAGAGTTTACTCACTGAGTTCGATGACTGACCCCTCTCCCTTCTTCTCATAGTTGCAGGTACAGGTTCAGTCTCCATCCAGCTTAGTAGATTCAGCAAATTCCAGTGGTAGGCCTTATTTGAAGTAAGGCTTAGTTTAGAATTATGTCTGTAGTATAAGTGCTCCAGTAGGTGTGCAGGCAGGATCCCGGCCATGTAGTTAGTTTTAGATTTTGTACAAGATTTCAGTATTCGAAATAACTATGTATATGTTTACAGTTTACAAGCATAGATTTAAAACGGTAAAGTTGACTCGAGTTTATGTCAGAAGCCATGAATGTAATTATGGTTTAGTTTCCAAGTATTAAGTTGATTTTCAGATTTAAGATTTAGATCAAGTAATAAAATAGTTCATATTTTCATGGTTTACAGGTTTACTGAAAATGTCATAGAGCTTTCTATATTAAAGTATTTCCGGCTTGCTAAATTGGATATCAGATTTTGGATAAACATTTGGATAACGATTTAGAGGAAATTATGTTGCATAGCATAGTTGTATTTTTTTTCAGTTTCTGTCAACTATCTCCAATTGCTCTGAAAATTGGTCAGGGGGTAGGAAAAAATCAACAAGTATTTTTTAGTCTTCTACAGAGTAAGTAAGCTGATGTAGGGTCTAATTTTGCCAAATTACATCGTTTAGACCACTTTTTCATTTTTTTTCAATTTCATGATTTTTAAAAATCGTCAAAAAATTACAGAAAATCAAAAATACATTTTATAATTTTGCTGTGGTGTTCGTATAATTTTTAAAATTTATTTGATAGTGTTTTTGATTTTATTTTGGTTAATTTCATGTTTCTGCCTATTATGCCTTATGCTGTATGAATAGAAATAGTAGCAATGCACATGACCTGTTAGCTTTTGATCTTGAGATAAAGAGAACATTGCATGCTGCTCAGAAGGCTTCTAGGCTAAGTCATACAATTGTTATTGAGCATTTTGAGCATTCTAATTATATTGATTCTAATTCCAATTCTGTTGCATCTCTTAGTTTTCATTTTTCTGATAACATGGATAATCAGACATTAAAGGAATTGGCTGCAGCTGATGTTAACTATCAGCCTTTATGCATCCAATATCCTAATCTTGAAGCTGACTTTGAGCTTAAATCCGGTCTTATCCATTTGCTTCCCAAGTTTCATGGTCTAGCAAGTGAGGATCCACATAAGCATTTGAAGGAGTTCCATGTGGCCTGTAGCACAATGAAGCCACAAGGAATTGATGAGGAACTGATTAAATTGAGAACTTGTCCTTTTTCTCTAGATGGTAGAGCTAAAAACTGGTTGTATTACCTCCAACCCTCATTTATTGGAAGCTGGAATGACATGAAGAGATTGTTTATGGAGAAATTTTTCCTAACCTCAAGAGCCACTGCAATCAGAAAAGAGATATGTGGGATAAGGCAAGTGAATGGAGAGAATTTGCATGAATATCGGGAGAGGTTCAAGAGGCTATGTTCGAGCTGCCCACACCACCAGATAGCTGACCAGTTACTGATAGTGTATTTCTATGAAGGCTTACTGCCTATGGACAGAAATATGGTGGATGCAACTAGTGGTGGAGCTTTGGTTGATAAGACACCTGTTGCTGCCGGACAATTGATAGCAAACATGGCTGCTAATTCTTAGCAATTTGGCACTAAAGCAAACAGCAGCGGGGCAATGTTCTCAATTCAAGCACCCCCAGCCCAACATCACAGTGCCCAGAAACCAGCAGTAATGTCTAGTATAGACCACCAGAGACTGGAAAATAGACTAGACGAATTGACCTTATTAGTAAGGCAGTTGGCAGTGACACAAATAGTGCAGGCTCCCACCCCCCATGATCCACTCCAGTCCACAGATGCTTGCTTGACTTAGCAAGAAGGCACCTCTTTAGACCAATCAGTAGCTGCTGCAGGAATCTTTCCTGGAAAACCACAGTATCAATAGCAACAGCAGCAGCATAATCCGTATTCCAATACTTTCAATCCTGGCCGGATAGATAATCCAAACTTCAGGTGGAACCAAAACCAGCAGAAGCAGAATTTTACATAGCAAAGACAAAATGCCCAGCAGTCTATATCTCCACCAGCAGCACAACAGCAGAATAGTAGTGGTGGTGGTCCCTCATTGGAATATTTGGTGAAGCAGCTTGCAATAAACAGTTTGCAATTCCAGCAAAGAACAGAATCTTCAATTCAGAATTTGCAAACTCAGATTGGGCAGTCAACAGCTTCACTGAACCAACTGCAACCCCAGGGATCCAGTACCTCTCTTCCTTCCTACACAATTCCCAATCCGAAGGGGAATGCCAGTGCTATATCCCTAAGGTCTGGCAAGCAACTAGAAGAGCCCAAGCAAGCTACTGCTGAAGCTGAACCAGCCTCAAAAAAGGGGAGCAATGAGACACTGAAGCAAGGCAATGATTAGTCCGAAACTCCCATCCTTCTACCTTTCCCTCGGAAAGCCCTTCAATCCAAAAAGTTGGTAGAGAAAACACAAGTGAAGGAGATCATTGAGACATTCAGAAAATTTGAAGTCAACATTCCTCTCTTAGATGCGATCAAGCTGATTCCCAAATATGCCAAATTTCTGAAGGAGTTGTATACCAACAAGAGGCGATTACAAGGGAATGAGCGAGTGAGCTTGAGTCGAAATGTGTTAGTACTCATTCAGCTCATGCCTAAGAAGTGCAAAGATCCAGGGACATTTACTATTCCTTGCATTATTGGAAATTGTAAATTTTATGAATGCATGTTAGACTTAGGTTCTTCCATAAATGTCATGCCTGAATCTGTTTATAATTCTCTTGGTCTTGGCCCCTTTCATGCCACTGGTGTTGTCATCCAGTTAGCTAATAGGAGTAGTGCTCACCCTGCTGGTTTGATTGAAAATGTTCTAGTTAGAGTCAATGAATTGATATTTCCTGCTGATTTTTACATTTTAGAGATGGAAGGTGAGTCTCCTAGCAGTGGACCCCTAATTATTCTTGGGAGGCCTTTCTTGAAAACAGTTAGGACCAAGATAGATGTGCATTCTGGTACTCTTTCCATGGAATTTGGTGATAGTATTGTGCATTTTAATATCTTTGATGCCATGAAACACCCTAGAGAGGAGCATTCAGTTTTGTGCATTGATGTGATTAATGATGTGGTTGATGATGCTTATGCTGAGTTTTGTGCTAATTATCCAGATTTTGCAACTGTTAATGACACTGTTGTTTGTGGTTGTAATGATAACGAATGGTGTCTTATTTGCACTCATTTTTCATGTTTCTCTACTTTTTGTGATGCACTTCATAGTGATGTTGATGCTGATGATAATTCTAATGTACCATCTGGACAGAATCTAGATCTTTTAAATTCATTTTCAGGCATTACACGTTCAAATGATGCACATGCTGCAAAGTTGGTGCAATCTGCCAATCTTCTTCCCTCTACTGAGCAACCACCTAAGTTGGAGCTGAAATCTCTGCCTGATCACTTGAAATATGCCTTCTTGGAGAAGAATGAGCAGTTGCCAGTCATTTTGGCAAGGAACCTTCTACCTTATCAAGAGGAGCAGCTGCTGAGATTATTAAAGGCAAATAAAAAGGTGATTGGGTGGTCCTTAGCCGGCATTGTTGGCATTAGCCCTTCCATGTGCATGCATCGAATTTCATTGAAAGAATATGCTAAACCAATGAGACAACCTCAGAGGCGCCTGAATCCCCTTATTCTGGATGTGGTGAAGAAGGAAGTGACTAAGCTCCTGCAAGCTAGCATTATCTATCCCATCTCAGACAGCCAGTGGGTTAGCCCAGTTTAGGTAGTTCCAAAAAAATCTAGAGTGACTGTTGTGGCCAACCAGAAGAATGAGCTAATTCCCACAAGAGCTCAAAACAGCTGGAGAGTCTGCATAGACTACAGGAAGCTCAACCAGGCCACCCATAAGGATCACTATCCTTTACCCTTTATTGATCAAATGCTGGAATGGTTGGCTGGTAAATCTCACTATTGCTTATTGGATGGCTACTCAGGCTACTTCCAAATCCATATTGCGCCTGAAGATCAAGAGAAAACTACCTTTACATGCCCCTTTGGAACATTTGCATATAGAAGGATGCCCTTTGGACTCTGCAATGCACCTGGAACCTTCCAGCGGTGCATGGTAAGCATCTTTTCTGAATTTTTAGAGGATTGCATGGAAGTATTTATGGATGATTTTACAGTTTATGGGTCTTCTTTTGATGCATGCTTGGGTAATTTGGCTAGAGTTTTGAATAAATGCATTGAGACCAATCTTGTGTTGAATTTTGAGAAATCTCATTTCATGGTTGAGTCAGGGATAGTTTTGGGACACATTGTATCGAGGAAAGGCATTAAGGTAGATCCTGCTAAGATAGATGTTATTTCTACTTTACCTTACCCCGTTTCTGTATGGGAAGTGCGTTCTTTTCTTGGTCATGCAGGATTTTACCGGTGCTTCATCCAAAACTTCAGCAAGATTGCCCGACCTTTGACCAACCTTTTGCAGCACGACACAGATTTTGTGTTTAATGATGAGTGTAAGTCAGCCTTCAACCATGTGAAGCGCTGCCTGACCACAACTCCGGTGATCCAGTCACCAGATTGGTCATTTCCATTTGAGCTGATGTGTTATGCCTCCAACTATGCTGTTGGTGCTGTTCTTGCTCAACGAGTCAAAAAGGCTCCTCATGTCATTGCCTATGCATCCAAGACTTTGGATTCTACCCAGTCTAATTATACAACCACTGAGAAAGAACTTTTGGCTGTTGTTTTTGCACTTAATAAATTTAGGTCATATCTGCTAGATACTAGGGTTACTATCTTTTCTGACTATGCAGCCTTAAAGTATCTCGTAAAGAAACCAGATGCTAAGCCCCGACTCATTCGGTGGATGTTGTTGCTCCAAGAATTCGACATAGAGATTAAGGATAAAAGTGGAGCAGAGAACTGGGTAGCTGATCATTTGAGTAGAGTCACTTACCATTATGACTTCTCTCCCGTTCGGGATGATTTTCCTGATGAGCAGCTCTTACAGCTACAAGGTATGCTTCCCTGGTATGCTGATTTGGTAAATTATTTGGTTGCTGGTGTTTTGCTTGTTGATTCCACTATGGCCCAAACTCTGAAATTGAAAAGTGAATCTAAATACTATGTTTGGGATGATCCTTATTTGTGGAGATTTTGTAATGACCAAGTGATTAGGAGATGTGTGTCTGATAATGAGTTTCATTCCATTTTTCATTTTTGCCATGCTTCTGCCTGTGGTGGTCACTTTGGACCCCAAAGAACTGCTAGGAAGGTGCTAGATTCTGGTTTATTTTGGCCTTCCTTGTTTCATGATGCACATCTATTTTGTAAGTCATGTGAGAACTGTTAGCGAACAGGGAGTATTTCCCGTAGGCATGAGATGCCCTAACAACGCATACTGTTTTGTGAAGTTTTTGATGTCTGGGGTATTGATTTTATGGGTCCATTTCCTGTTTCTCATGGTTTTTCTTATATATTGCTGGCTGTTGATTATGTTTCAAAATAGGTTGAGGCAAAAGCCACTCGGACTGATGATTCTGCTGTTGTTGTAGATTTTGTCAGGTCTCACATTTTCTGTAGGTTTGGTGTTCTTAGAGCTCTTATCAGTAACTAGGGCTCTCATTTCTGTCATCGAAGCATGGATGCTTTATTACGAAGGAATGGAGTTATACACAAGGTTGCCACAACATACCATCCACAGACCAATGGCCAAGCTGAAATCTCGAACAGAGAGATTAAGCAAATTCTTCAGAAAACTGTTAACTCTAACCGGAAAGATTGGAGCAAGAGGCTAGATGATGCATTGTGGGCATATCGAACTACATACAAGACTCTGATTGGGATGTCTCCTTTTCGACTTGTTTTTGGTAAGGCATGTCATCTTCCAGTAGAGTTGGAGCATCAGGCATATTGGGCCATTAAGCAGTGCAACATGGATTTGGCCAAGTCAGGGGTGGAGAGGAAGCTACAGTTGCAAGAGCTGGAAGAGCTTAGATTGGATGCCTATGAGAGTTCACGTTTATACAAAGAAAAGACAAAGGCATTTCATGATAAGCACATCCTAAGAAAAGAGTTTGTTGTAGGCCAGAAAGTTCTTTTCTTTAACTCCCGTCTAAAATTTATGCCTGGTAAACTTCGATCAAGATGGGATGGCCCCTTTGTGATTACTAATGTCTTTCCTTATGGTGCAGTAGAGTTATGTGATGAACAAACCAGGAGGATTTTCACTGTGAAAGGACACCGCCTAAAGCATTTTTATGAAGGACCTCAGCAACAACTTGGGGAGACAAAGATTAAGCTCACTGATGCTACATATCCTTCTTAATGGAGTTTTCTTTCCCTTTTCTCTATTTCTTTTTTCTTTGCACTTTCAATTTCAACTTTGATTGTTAATAAAAGGATCTTGAAAATAATGCAGTCTGAACCCTCCTTCTGATAATTGTTGAGTTGGACATAATATTATTAGACTTTGATATTTTGTTTCTGATAGATCATTCTATTGGACTTAATTTCTTGACTTTTGGATTATCTAACTTGGTAGTTGATCTTGTGATGCTGAACATGTATTGGTATTGACCTTTGTGAGATTTTGGACCTGTGTGAATGGAATATATTTTCTGCATTCTTTCTTTCTTATGTGCTTCTGCTCATGATTTTGTTCTCTAGAACTTGCTCTTAATCTTTTTGAAACTGCATTTTTCACTTGTATGCATGAAGATGATAGAGGCTTTCTTTCTTTTAGTTACCACTTTGGCCTAGATAGCCTTCCCTTGTATCATATCCCCGTTGGTTAGCCTCTTAGGCCAGATATCATCCTTGTTTTAGCCACATTACAAGCCTAAGTGTAAAACCATTTTATTCTGCACCTTGGACATTTATTGAGCATTGGTTTCACCTTATTGTTGTGTTTAAGTGTGAGGGTTGCCTAGGTGTGCAACAATTTAAGTGTGTGAGGAGCAGCTATTTGATGCCAATTGTTATTTGGTATTGGTTTCTCATTTTGTTATGGAATATAGTTTGGTATTGGTTTCTCGTTGTTTTATTATGGAATATAGAACTCATCTCTCAAAAAAAAAAAACAAAAACAGAAAAAGAAACAAAAAAAAACATTTAAAAAAAAGAAAAAAAACATGATTTGTTTGTAAAAGTGCATTTCATTACTTAGCTAGTTTTGAGCAAACCTTGGTGTTACTTAACTAATGCTCTTCTAAATTTCTTGGGTGCTTAGCCTTTCATTCCTTGTCCATACCTTGACCATAGCCCCATTACAATCTTGAATAATAAGTCCTCTTGATTTGTGTATGCATGTGTTTTGAGTAGTAGAGAAGTAGAATTTGAGCAAGCTTATGGTAGGGCAGTTTTGTTGAGTGGAATTTGAGTGATACACTTGCTACCCTATACACTTGAGAGATTGATTGAGAGCATACCTTGAGAGGCCATCTTGTGTGATTAGCATCATCAATTGAGATTGCCATGTTTTGTAATTTGAGATGAAGAAATTTCTGTCATGATTGGTTGATTGATCTTTTGAAGTTTTGTGTTCCCTGTCCAAATTTTGCATTCTTGACAATTGTTAGAAAGGAAAGGTCTATCCTTTAGTCTTTATCTTTAAGTCTTTGAGTCTTTATGTTTTGTTGGGTTTTTAATTTTGCCCTGGAGTGCAAAAGGATAAGTGTGGGGGGATTTGATAATTGATTTTTCTATCACACTTTATTTTTCCAATTGAATAATGATTTTGGGGCTATTTAATGTGTAAATATTGGTTTTTGGTCTAAATTGGATTTTGGGCTTTTAAGTGGAATTAATCATAACTTTTGTTTCAGGAGCCCGATTGAAGGCCAAATTCGGATAACAAGGCAGTTATGAAATGCCGGAGTAAAGTTTAGTTAATTAAGTGTCCAAATTGCATGGGACCAAAGCCATTATTTTCGATTTTTGTTTGGGCCGATTTTTGTCTTTTGAACCGGTTCATTTTATTTTGGTTTTTAAGAGCTGGAAAACAGAGGGACTCTTCAACTATTCTTTCGGATTCTTCTATTAGCAGATTCTAGCTTTTCTCTCAATTTGTTCATCCTGTTTGACTTTTTCTTTTTTTTATTTCGATTTTTGTCTCTGCCATGGTTGGCTAAGGTGCTAATTGACCAACCTACGAATTGAGTCTCTGCCGTTAATCCAGAGGACATTTTTGCCTCATACTGAGTTCGTTTTTGCCTCATACAGGGGTGTTAGATGTTAGATTTAACATTTAGGTTGATTAATTGAAAGGGCTTAAAATCAAAACAGGTTTAAGTGGGCATTGTACGTTGAATGAGTGAACACGCCGAGTTTCTGATAATGTTAGGTGATCGCCTAGTAGATTCGTTTTTCTAAATGAATGCAGGGATTTCGATTTGTTTAGAATCAACCATGAATTCAGTGATTAATTGTCCAATGACGGATTCTCAGGAACTCAAGTCTGGGTTGGTTGATTTTTAATTGTTAATTTCATTTTTATCTGTTATCTATAATCTGTTGATATTGAAATTAAACAAACCCCCTTTTCATTTCTGTTGCTTTTTTTTTGTATTGTGCTGTTTTCAATTGAGCGAATTGGTTCATTGCGAATTCCTTGAGAAATGATTCAGGTTGCTCTATATTACAAATTTTCTTTTTATTAGCCTGATTAATTTGAGTAAGCTTGACAGTTACATCAATGGCACAAGGAAAACCAAAGAATTAGAAAGAAACAGAGATCAACTCAAAAGATAAAAAATGACCAAAAAGAGATAAAAGGAAAGAAAAATTTGAAGGACCCAAAAGAAAAAAAAAAGGAAAAGAAATGGAACTATGAATCTGAATTTTTTTTTTTGGCTTTTGTTTTAAGCGCTACTTTTTTTTTGCGCTGTTGTCCCTTTTTTTTTTTCTTGATGCTTGGCGCTATAAATCAAAGAACCACAAAATGAAAGAAAAGTTAGAGGAGTGAGATGAGGACGTGAACACGAGGCGAACAGGTAAGTTTTTTTTTTTTGAAATAGAAACAAAACAAAAACCATTGGAGAACAATTCACTGGTAAGAGGGAAAAAATTGACGAAAATGATGACACAACAGAGAAAGAAAGAATTAAAAATAGATAAATAGGAATTTATCTGAAACCTAGCTCTGATCCAAATGATGTGGAACCCCGTGGATATCAAAACCCGGAAACCCCAACATACAATTGATATGGAATATAGGATTGAAAACTAAATAAAATATCACAAGGGAATCACTGTACCTTGTAATCTCTTATTCAGCTTCCTGATGCAATAAGATAAGGGAATCACTTAACCTCGCTTGTACGCACAAAGTTTTTGAAAAGAAACCGGAGAAATTTCATTCAAAATCAAAAACTAAGTCCCACGATGGCTACCAAGTTTGGAGGTATTTATACATCTTATTTAGGTTAAACTAATTTCCTAACCCTACTAGACTAAGCCCAAATTACTACCTTAACAATTAGGCTTAACAAACATAAAATAAAACAAGTCTTGAAACATTTTTAAATATAAACTAATAACCTAAATAAATTAGACTTAGCCCAACATGACCAAAATATATTGTCAATGCAAATTCACTAATAATAATATTTCTTTCTTCTAATGCTGAAATGTCCATTTTGCCTTCCTAAGCTTATATCAATAAGAATTTATAAAGACCGTACAGATAAACACTTTTATCATGAAACCATTTAATCTAAAGGTGCGGCAAAGCATCAGGAAATAGTATCTGTTGAGTTGAATAAATACATATATAATTACAAAGTTGTAAATCATAAACTGTACTAAAACAAGCTGTGGGCACCTAACTAGGTCATGTTTTTGTATATGCTGAGGGGCGATATTGTCCTCTGATAGACAACTTGGTACCAAGGTTAACGATCTCATACAGCTATTAACTAACTGTCTATTTCCTTATCTCTACCGGCTAAACTAGTTTGTCAAAAACCATAGCTGAAAAATGGCTATTCTATCCCTGGTGAAGCAGAGCCCCTAAATTCTTAGTAAACCAGGAGTTCTGAATTCATATAACTCTAACAATCTTATTTAAGCATAACTGTGGCTGTGAAATCATGCCCAAGGGATCACCTGTTTATAAGCAACCCCACAAAATATGTATCTGGCAGTTGTTAAGAATCATACTAAATTCCGTACCTCTTAGTACCATAAAATTGAAGTTCTAAGTTCAAATCTTAAGTTAACATAACTTTCTATATACTTGATAAATCTAAAATTCATAGCTCAAAATACTGGGGTTCTAAATCATAAAAGATATTTATTTGTGAAGCTGAATCATACTCTTGTTTCATATTTCTCCAACATATATAGGCATATTCACTGAATATTCTGAAAACATAACTTGAAATCTTAAAAACTTGGAATTGTAGTGATATCAAAGAAATCCATAAATAAACATAATTGATAAGATAGTCATCTTGCTACGATATATAATTTCTTAATAAATCATTTATCAAACATATAAAACATTTTTCATAACACACAACATAACAATCATGGTCCCATGATTTTTCTTGAAATACATTTTTCATGCTACAATCATAAATCATAATTTTTCTAGCTTGACATAATTATGTAAAATCATATTCTATATTTTTTCTCATCTTAAATTTCATATTTCACAAATATCATGCATCAAACGTAATTATAATGGCTAAAATAAGATCATGAGTTTGAACTCACTCACCATTTGAAGTTGGGAGTATATGGGCACCACCAACCTGACTTGGAGTGCTTGGAATGACATCAACAACTGCCATAGAGCAACCATAAACTCTAGTAATAAGATATCTCCCATTAAATTAAGAGTTTTCGTCATAAGATATTTCTTTTAATTGGTCTTTAAGTTTTTTTAATACGATTACTTTTAATCTTTTATCCCTAAAAAAGATTTTAACAAAATTTCTGCCATCGGATATTTCAATCAATTCAACAATAACGGATATTATTATAAAGATTAACAGCAGAAAAGATATAGTGAAACAATTACATCTCAATAATTATACACAATTCACATAATCCTAAAAATTGTTCTACTATGCATCCCTTTATAACTCCACAATATGCATCTTGCAATCTCCGTAAACACAAAGAATCACACCGCAAACAATGCAAACAAGTCAGGGAAGGACCTCGACACCTTTTTCCTCAATCATGCAATTCCTATTTCCTACAACTCTATCATAGAAAACACAAGTATTCTTCCTACATACATATTAAACCATATAAATAACAAGGATTTAGTTACTAATCTCTCTATAGCAGTGAAAAAATCACAGAATATGGGAAAGCTCTCTTCGTCGAACCACATCCAACCCTAAAATTTCAATATGAAAAATTTAACTTAACATATTTATATACATAGAAATCATGAAATACAATAAGGAATTAGAGTGGCAAATCGCTCTTAATGTCCAATAGCTCACTGTCACCCTGAAACACAACTCCTACATTAATAAAATAAAAATAACGATTACTCTCCAATATAATAAAACATAACACTATGGATACCCATAAATGAATGAAAAAATTACACCAAATAAAAAATAAACCGATTAAACTGCTTACCAACGCTTCTAGATCGCAATGGTGGTCTCCATTTCTCAAACGGAGCTCCAATGGTGGCAAACGACGGCAAAGAAGGCAGTGGTGGTGGAGGGTTAAAGAGAGAGTGTGTGCGAAGAGAAAGAAAGAGGAAAACGTAATGGGGGAAAATAAGTTGTTTTGTTTTAAAAATATGCAGTACCTATCGGTAACCAACTAATGAAACGATGCATTCCAAACCTCATTGTTTATCGACAGGTTTACTGACAGGTATATGGAAATCCCAAGAGTTGCTCACCAATGTACAAAATTTTTAAAACCCATCGGTATAACCATTGATAATCTTTAATAAAAATAAATTAAAAATAAAATAAATACCCGTCAGTAAGTGCATTAGTAATTTAATGACAAAAATAAAAATACAATAAATAAATCGCTCATCAGTATACTCGTTAGTAGATTTTTATAAAAATTAAATTAAAAAATAAAATAAAACACGCATTGGTAATTTAATGACAAAAAAATAAATTAAATAAATTACCCACAAGTAAATTTTAATAAAAAAATTCAAAAATAAAATAAAGTAACTGTCGGTATACCAGTCAGATACTATGCGCCATGTGGCACGTATTGGCGCCATCATTTGTTGACAATGTGTTGTGCAAATTAATAATTAACTCATTAATTTCCAAAAATGCATCAATAAAGGTAATTGAAAAAAATATACATAATATCCATAATTAACTCATTAAAAAATAAATATCTATAATAATAAATATTATTAATGCAATATAATCCAAATTAAAATTTAAAATATATACATAATACAAATTTAATAAAGATAATTGAAGAAAATGAAGGTGTGTTATCGTCACTACCCTGTTTAACAAAAATGGGGATTCCGCCCCCATTAGCCGTCCTCATAAAGATACAATATATCCCAATTCCTGTCCTTATTGTAGGTCATTCCTATGTGTACCCACTTTCAATTGTTTTTTTTTTAATCATCCCTAGCAATATTCAATTTACTAAAATATAAAAACATATTTTTAATTAATAAAAAAATAATTAATAAATTTAATTTATATGATTTTAATTATACCTTATTTTCTTGTACATCATTTTAATAAATTAAAATATCAATTATAAAATATATGTTATAATTAATATGTAGTAATTACTAAAAAAATACATAATCCTAGTTTACATCATCTCAATTATTGGAGTAGAATATCAATTACAATATTATTTTCAATAAAAAGTAATATAATTTTTTAATTTTTAAAAAATTAATAAATAATTAGTATCATTATCAAAAAAAATTAAATTTGGGAATTAATTTTTCAGATATTTTAATATTAAAAAATTGAAGGTTTTATTTCAAAAAAATTAATATGAAAAAATTATGAAATTGATAGGTTAGAATGTTCAAGTTGCAAAATATTAAATAGGATATAGTGAGACAGGTAGATAGATAATTTTTTAATGATTTTCAAAAATTTTAGATTTGAAATTAGAAACTTTTTTTCTCAATTCCATCCCCATCTAGAATTTTGCTTGCATCCCCATCGTGATCCTCATCACGGATCCCCATTCTTTATTCTATGCAAAGATATGAATCTATTCGAATATTTACAGGTTTATTAAAAAAATTTCAAAACAGGAAAACATTTTAAAAATACTTTGAGATGCAAAACATAAATATCCATAATAATAAATATTATAAATTCCAACATAATCCAAATTAAAAAATACACCGAATGAATTTAAGGTGAAAATATCACTTAATTTTTTGACAATTCTTCTGTGTCAATCAATTTTTGGTATATTGATCTAAGTGCAAATTCAACCCAACTTACAACATGATGTGTATGGAAGAAAGACAAATACTGGCTCTCCGGTTCAGTGCAAGTCAATTTTTTTGCACATTTTATCTACAGAGACAAAAAATTGCTTGCAGCCAAACTCTTTAATGAGAATTAGTCTCACGGACCAACGCGCTTTACCTTCGAGCTTGGACATCCTGTGGTCTTACAATCCCGCCCTACCCCTCCTTTGAATTAGCTTTTCAGATTTTAAATAATAAAGAGTGAATGTATAAAGTATTGTTTACATGATAATTAAAATTAAGTATAAATTCAATTGAGTTATTTACTATATAAGAAAAATGTCAATAATATAGAACTAAAATTAGATTGTTGAGAAGGGTCAATTTCATCAAACTCCCAAAATTGCACTATCCAATTGCTAACATCATTTCCTAATAATTTTATTCCTAGTCAAATTACTTATTACCAATAATTATAGTATAATCTCTTACTACTATAATCCTCTTAGGATAAATCTGACAGTCGATCTCTCGTACTATTTTAAATTTATCCTAAGGATAAAAAATAAGAATTTGTAATGATCATATAGATAAACACTTTTATCTCTAGTTATTTTAAGCTATCTTAAATGTTAGTTTGGCTTTGCTTTTTAAATGAAATTTTTTTCAATAATACAAAATTATACATCACTTAAGGGGTGGCCAAACCAATAACAACATCAAGATTGCTAGAAAATAACAAATAAATTAAAAAAAATTCAAATAACCAAAATAATGCAAATCAGGTCCCTAAAAATCTATCTCCCTAGCACCTTTGGGAGTTTAGAAAGATATGAATAAAGAGATAACTCTAAAACTCAAAAGTAAAATGTGCAAAAGTAAAAGTAAAAGCAAAAAGTATCTTGAATAAATTAAAAAAACCTATTTATATTTAAAAGTGGAACTGAAAAAATATAATTGAAAACAAAAAAAATTGAATGCCCTTCTATTCCTTCAAATTTGTCAAATCTCATCTAAATCTCCAATTAACTCTCCTCAAATTATGGTAAAATCTTTTTCAAATATCTCTTTAATCTCCAATTAATTATTCATTATTTTTTGCAAATCAAATCAATCAAATCAATAAGGATATTTTTTAATAAATCTCTAAAAAATCACAACACATTACATAAATCAACTAAGATAATTTAAATTGATTTTTCAACATAATTACTCAAAAATACCTCAATTTAAATATAATTGGATCAAATAACTCAAATAAATTAAGATATTTTTAAAGTTATCACTTTTCGTGTTAACAACCTTCGTTGAATGATTCGAAAAGCCCACCCAACATTGGCATGTTGCATTTTAACAAAAATTAATTAATTTTTCCAAATGCTGGTGCACAATTAAAGCTCAAGTTAATACACATCTCAATCACTTTGACAAAGGTGGATCACAGTCATCCCTACTTAATTAATTAGTGGAACGCAGGCTACATATACATATAGGAAAAGAATAGTGTTATTTGTATAATATATTATAGGACATAATAATTGAATGAAATGTAGAATCGAAATAAAATAAAATAAATATCCTATTAAATAATAGATAAAAAAGTATTTATATAATATTTAATAAATAATAAATACAAAAAATATTTCTATGAAGAAATTGGAGACTAATTATACTCAGCGGATTATAACTCCTAAAGAGGTGTGCTATCCAAATTACGACAAAAAGCGAAACTGATCAGAGAAACTGTCGATGGACTGGCTAAAGCTACAAGAGAGGAAATAAATGCTACTATCGAGAAGGATATAATTAATATGTGCTGTCATGGGTGGATGACGTTTTTGCTCGGCTAATATTAAGCATAAATTGCACTCATATTTTTTTAAAATTGATAAAAATGCAATTCATATTTCTTCTAGTTATTTAACTTAAATTTATATTTTATCTACTTATTAAATTTTAAATATTTATATTACAATTATATTCTTTATTTACAGAATATATTAATAAACTTAATAGAAAAATATTTTTATAATATTAATTATTATTAATTAATAAAATTATAAAATTCTCTTAAAGTTAACAAAGTAAGTAGAGGTATTTTTATAATTTTATGAATTAAGAATAATTAGTATCACAAAATCTCATTCTATTAAGTTTATTAATGATATTTTGTGAATGAGAAGTATGACCGTAATACAAATACTTAAAATTTGACAAATAGAGGAAGTGTGAGTGTAAGTTAGACAAATAGAGGGGGTAAATTGTATTTCTGCAAATCTCAAGGAAAGTGAATGTAATTTATCCTAATATTAATAGTCATTTTTTAAAAAATTATATAATTTTAATATATTAAAAAATATATGTATTTTATTATAAATTATAATCAGATATATTTATTTTTAATATATTAAAATTATATAATTTACTAAAAATGACTGCTAATATGAAATAGACTGCCACTCTTATGCAATATTACTTGTCAAGGATCCATTAATGATGTAAGAATTCATCGGCCGCCCCCCTCCTAAACGAAGGGAAGTTCTGCCAGACCTTGTATGTATAGTTCTATAGCAAATTAGCAATCTAGTTATGAGATTAAAGATCAAGTTTATAAAAATCGGATATCAAATCAGTTGAGATAAGGGTTCAGAGGTTCAACCAGTTTAATTGAGGGTCCAATCGAAATATAACCGATATATAATAAAACATATATTTATATAAATATATAAAAATATAAAATAAAATATATGTCAACTGAAAATTAAATTAGATATCAATAAAAATTATAGAATATAATATAATTTATTTTTTAATTAAAATAAATATTACCCATACGGATCAAATCTCTAAAATTATTACTTCCCATATTAGAAAAGGAAAAAATGTAGAAAATATAAGGTTTTAAGTTATTTTTTAAATCCCAAAATAATATCATTTTGAATTTTTTTACAAAAAAAAATGTTCGGACTAATTTTTTAGCTAGACTAGTTTACCCAATTTACCAGTTTTCAGGCAATTCAAAGCAGTTTTTGATCAATTTTTTTAGAATGATTTTTAGATTCAACTCGAACCGAATAGCAGGTCGATTTTTAATTCAACCGATCTGACTGGTCGGTCCGATTCAATTTTCAGAACATCGCATAAGATACACGATCAAAAAGCGTCTTCCTGTCGTTTTCGGTTTTGACAAATACGTTAGAGTACTAATTTAGTAATTTACGATTCTGATCCAATACTTTATTTGCATCTGCTAATTTATATTTCAGAAGTTAGCGGGAGTGCTAGACGCTATTTTGAATTGACAGGTTAGTATGTATTATTCAGGATTATGCTATTAAATACTCACGGTTTGCAAAACTGAATAATTGAATTCTTTGCAGGAATTGAACTCATTTACCTACTTCGAAACCAATTAATTCCATGAAATTAAAATTTAAATAGAATTCAATTATTCTAAAAGCCTCAAAACTAAATCAGATTAAAATAGATATGATTGCTATTGGATTTGAGCTTAAAAAAATTAAATACTCAAATTACACCCCCGCGGGGAGGGCCTTCTCCCTCTCTGTGTTGGATGAACCAAATCGCATTGGGCTCCGTTTTATCGGTGATTCATGCAATGATTTAGAAATAAAGCCCCAATTTTGTACTTAGCTTGTTTATCTCCATTTGTTGGATGAACCGAATCCTATTTACGACAAATTACAAACAAATCCTGTTGGGACCTCATTGTATAATCATATGCCGTTTATAAAATTTTTAAAAACTTAGTTCATACTAAAGGTAATTCTGGTATATACAATAATTAAAGTTATTACATATATTACTCTAAGTCATGAGCCCATATATATACATAGTGGGTTGAAAAACATTAGTGGCTTTACATTGTTATATTTCCAACCTATAATATAATCAATTTTAATGTTTTCTTTAAAAAAATATATATTTTTGATAAATTTATTTTGTAAAGTGCTTTGGTTTGATTTTGATTAGATCATATCATCAAATGAATAATTGTGTTTGTCATTCATATATTTTTTACTATATTTTCTCTCTCATACTTTTTTTTATATATATCTAATATGTAAAAATCACCTAGAGCAAGATACACAGTTCCATTTATTTTGATCTGTATAGACATAAAGAGGGCACTATGTTAACCCGTCATCCACCAATAATATATCAAGGTTGTGTTTAGATATATAAGAGGTTAAAAATAAGAGTAAATTTTGATGGATAAACTCTATATATACAGTATGTATAAAGTTATACATAAAACTTATCTATAAAAATTTACTTATATTTTTATCCTTAATCAAATAAATCCAAAAGATTAAAAAATGGGAATTCATATGTATTTGATTGTGTTCGATTAAACGCTTATAAAAGCTACTGCTATGATAAGGGTTTAACTTTATTTTGTTGAAGTCTTTTATAATCACATTAGACTCTCAATTGTTCTCGGATACCATTTATTAGACCAGCGTTTATTGCTTGACCAAAAAACTATAGCTATTTGTAATAGTGGTACAATTTAATACAATTTTATTTTTTCAAATTTTTCAACATTGCATCCAGTATAAAAGAGCTGCACCGCACTATAGGTCGTGATGTTGAGCCAGACGAATTCTAAGAGAACACTTTAATTGCTAGTGGTTTTGGTTCATCAAAGTCTTATGTGATAATTGAAACGAGTAACGTGAAATCATCAGATTTGACGTTATAATCTTTAGCACATGACGAAACATTAAACATGCTTGTCAAACAATCCCCTTAGTAAATATAAGGATATATAGACCTAAGTACTATAAAATGAAACCAGACTTGCACTCAAAGTTAATTAGCTATGTATGTTCTCCTAATCAACAAGTTATTGACAACATGGAAAACGCTTCATCCCAACATTATTAGAGCAATGTATTCCACAGATTTTTCCATTAAAAAAAGGGGTTGTGTTCTACCAAGACATGGAGAATTGATTTCTCCACCCCAAAAGAACCCTGAATGTGGCCATTGCTATTGTTCGCTTAAAGCCTTAAACCCATTGAGAAATTATTGTTTTGATATACACGAAAGAAATTATATCCTTACTTGTAAATTCTACTACATTTTTTTATCTATTCTAATCACTTACTTGTTTCAAGAGGAAAGAAGCAAAAAGAAAGTAGAAGAGAACAAATGAATGAATTTGTGTTTTCTATTGCTAGTAATTAGCAAGAAACAAATGGAGGGAAGAGGAGAAGAAAAATATTTGAGCCCCAATCCTCTTGCTCAAAATCTCCTTCTTGCATTATTTGAGAAGTAAACATGGAAAACGAGATCATAAATGTTACAAATTGTTACCTTATAACCTTATAAGTATTTTATTTTTTTCCCCTCCTACTATACAAAAAAAAAATGTCTTTTTCTTTTTCTTTTTTCTTCTCACTATTTATTTTCTTTCCTTTTATCTCTTCATTCAAATAAAATATTAGGGCTCATTTGGATGAGCAATTTATATTTTTTAAAAACATCTTTAAAGATGATAAAAGTTATTATATTTAGATGTAAAATTAATTTGTGTATAATTTTACTGCTAAAAATTATTATTTTATTTTAAAATATTTTTTATGTAATGAAAAAGATTTTTCAATAAGATAAAAGCTATAACTTTATAGCAAAAATATTTTTATAATTTCTTTAATAATTTTATTTTCATTAAAAAAATTACCTGGACTTATAAAAGGAATAAAAAGAAAAATTTAATAAAAATATTTTTTTTATAAAAATAATGGCTCGTTGCAGGTGAGGTCTATGGGTGGCTTCAATGAGCTTATAATATAATTTATTATTAAAAATCTATTTTAAAAAAGTAAGATTTATTTACGTTTGGTGGTGTAATTAATTTATATTTACAGTGATATTAAAAAAATTATTCTCAAATTTTTTAGTTATACAAAATATTTTAAAAGATGAAAATTATAAATTTTTTAAAAAAATTTATACCTTTTCTTAGTTATTTTGTTTTTACTAAAATTTTACCCAAGCATATAAAGAAACTTAATGAAATTTTTTTTATCAAAATTATAACATATGAACAAACTCCTAGCGTTAGACGAAAGAATTATCGTTTAAATGTGAGCTGAATGTGAAAGAGCATAAAACAAACAGGAAAAAAAATAAAAACTAGAGGGTCAAAACATTTTTTTCAAAATTGAGTAAATTCTACTACCTTTTGGATAAATAAGTAGATTCCATCGCTTTTTTAAATATTATTATCAATGCTCCTACTTTATTTCATTCAATTACTCTCGTGATTTCTACCATAATTCTAACAAAAGCTTATCGGCTATAAGTAGTTTTGCTGAAAAAAAAATGGCTCAGTTTCCGGGTTAATTGCATTATCTTTTCTAATCAATAAAATTCAAATCGAGCAATAAATTTTGACGTGATCAGTCATCCGCTCTCGTTTACCAGGCTATCTGAATTTATATATATTACTGTTCAATCCATCCATCATATTCTCAAATAAATTGGTAAATTATCATTGCTGAGTCATTTTTGGATAATTCTATAATAGGGAGAAGAAAAGAAAGATGTGTAACCTACCAAAGCGGCATTAATGCAGATGAAGCAAAACATAACATGATTATAATTGCCTTTGATTTGTATCGGTGATTCCCCTTATTAGGGGCTCGGACTTGCCAGTTCACACTCATCATGGCGCCAGTCACATTCTGGAACTAACTAGTTGTATTAATTTCAATCATGTTCGTTTTGGCTTTCTTCTGTCTCTGTTAGCCGAGCCGTTTCCCATCTTTTATGAGTCTTGAAAAGTTTGGTGGTGGACACGCACTCAAGTTCACTTTCACCATCTCTCTTTTGTATATGCAATGTAACTTACCCAAGTTTTATTCCTTATCTTATATATCTTGATTATGGTTAACTTCTTGCCCTACAATTAAACAAGAAATGCAAGGAGGCACTCAAATAGAAGTTGCTTGTTTAACAAAAGAACAAAAGGGTAAATAATAGGGGAGGCCAGGTGTGAGTAATCTTTATACTGCTTGCGGAAACAATTACTGTTTTTATTTATTTATTAAAAAAACCTTTAGGCAGCTTTCTTAAATGCTTAATATGAGATGAAATAATCAAGTAAATCATGTCATTGAATTTCAATGCATGATTATGATTGAGAATTTAAATCATTCTACTGTATTCTAGTTGGCAATGAATGTTAGTGGTTTTGTCCACGTATTGAAGAATGTGAAAACGCAACCGGAGCTTTGTTTCTAATTAATGTCGAATATTCTGCTGATAACTCTATGAATTTGAAAACGTAACCGGAGCAAAAAGGTCGCAAAAGGTTTAAACTTTTAATTGAAGATACACTTGTCCACAATCACCAAAAATATATATATATATATACCGAAATCAGAAATAAGAAGTCTTGTATTAAAAATATGTATTATTATGATTTCAAAGTATAAGATCCATAAAAAATCTTGCAATGATTAGCCAAAAAAAAAAAGAAATAATATATATATACACTTTTGTGGATTTTAAGTTCTGCGTCAAAATCTCCATTCTCCAGTTAATTAAGAATAGAAAGACACCCGTTTGTCCGGGAAATAAGTGCTGGGTGTAGGTAATTAACCTTATCTTGCTGCTTCAATTAGGGTGCCCAGCGAATCACGAACTGCTTTTATGATCAAATGCTTGCAATACTACTCGACTACTTGTCATCGTCTTCTGCCCTGCCGGTTGGTTCATATTACTCCAATCCAATGTGTCACTGCTGAACTCCCACTGGGGAAGATAAGTATTAATTACCCTCATTTCCAAGTAAACGCATAAATGCTCATATGATATTTTCCCCAATTTTACTATTCTTCGGCCTAAAGTATTTATTGATTGGGCGAAATTCAAATCCCCCAGCCCCAATAAAAATGCTCTAATCATGGACCCCTTGAACAATACCCCATTGCCAACATTGACAAAATCCAGAGTACAACAAAAGCAACTTCAATTTAAGGCATATACACACAACCCAGCGACAGAGCAATTGAAAACCACCATATCAGAAGGAAAAGGATAACTTGCCAACTGCATACACATACGGAGTATATCTGGAATAAGATATTTTATGATTGGTAGGTATTCCTAGTTAATATCAGTCGCCATTATTTATTTATTTTAGTGCACAATCACGATTCAGAAAGGTAATTATTATGGTCGGTTTTATTGTTACATTCTGCACAACCTCTCTCTCTCTGATACAAAGGGCATTCATTTCTTACAATTTTTTAAGTCCTAATTACAAGCTTCCAACTGCAAGCAAATACTACAATTCAAAGTGAAATTGGAGTTGTCTATCCCTTACATGATGATACACAATGATGAAACATAGAATTCCCTACATAGGGGATTTCTATGCACGATCTCTCTCGCAAGAAGGTCTTGTAATTGTTTAGAAAGTGAAAAGTAAAAAGAAAAAAAATAAAAATCATAATAATACAAATACAAAAGATAACAAGTATGAGTACAGACAAATTGAGAATTATGGTAGTGCTACAGCAGAGAAAGGAGCATGAGAGTAATCATCTTCTTTTTTTTTTTTAAGCATATTACTCGAAATCAAAGACTATTAATTTAAGTAAGACCCCCTAGAGCTTAACGATCTCAGGAATATGAACGGGGTAACGGTCAATGCAATCAGCCCAAGGCCCATCAATAGGGGTCTTAATGCTCCTGTTGCACTTCCACACAGCACTGTTGCATTTGAACCCACTCCCAAACGCAATCTGCCACACCCTGTCCCCTTTCTTCATCCTCCCCTTGGATTCAATGTAGTTGAGCTCATACCAAAGAGAAGAGGAAGAAGTGTTCCCAAAGCGGTGAAGGGTCATCCTAGAAGCCTCAACGTGCTCCGCAGAGAGCTGAAGATTCTTCTGAAGCTCATCGATCACAGCACGTCCACCAGCATGGATGCAGAAGTGCTCGAAGGCTTGCTTGAAGTCAGGGATGTAAGGCTTCCATTTGGGGTTGAAGATCTTCCTCCCAATGAGTGTGAGAAGGAAGAGAAGCTGCTCAGAAGCAGGAAGAACAAGAGGACCCATGGTTGTGATGTTGGACTTGAGAGCCTCCCCTGCAATGGCCATAAGGTCTTTGGATAGTGAAATCCCAACCTTCCCTTCTTTGTCTTCTTCCTCAAACACACAACGGAAAGCTTTGTCGTCAGCACCCTTGTGTGTTCGAACCACGTGGACCAATCTGTACTTTGCTCTCCTTCTCTCTGACCTTCTGTTCGATAAGAGAATAGCAGCACCCCCCATCCTGAACAAGCAGTTTGGAAGAAGCATGGCTCTCTCGTTCCCTTGGTAATAGTTTGGTGTTATGATCTCAGTGCTAACAACAACAGCATTTGAATTAGGGTGAACCTGTAGAAGGTCACGTGCCAGGTCGATGGAGATAAGACCAGCACTGCAACCCATCCCTGAGAGGTTGAAGCTCTTGATGTTGCTCCTCAGCTTGTACTTGTTGATCACCATGGCTGACAAAGACGGTGTTGGAGAGAAGAGGCTGCAATTCACTATGAGAATGTCTATGTCTTTAGGCTTGAGGCCAGTTTTCTTGAACAAGGAGTCCATGGCGGAGAAGATCACAAGCTCGGCCTCGCCTCTAGCAGCATCCATGGTGGGTTTTGGAGGGATGTAGTGGATAGCTGGGGGCAAACATGTCTCTTCACCGAGGCCAGATCGCTCGAGGATCCTCATTTGGAACTCGACGCTTTTGGGGTTGTTCTTGAGGATAAGCCTCGAGTGTTCCATGAAGGTTGCAAAAGGGACACGGCATGTGACTGGCGGCTTGAAGCAAGCATAGTCAACGAGGTAGATAGTGCGTGGCTTTGACATGAAGTAGACGGTGGCTATGAAGATGATAAGGAAGGCTGAGCAGAGGATTTGGACGATGTCGAAGTGAAGGGACCTCCAAAGGTTGAGGATCTCATCAGGGCCTAAGCGTAGAACCTCTATCAACACACCAACCATGATTGGCACAAGGGTGAGGGTTATAATGTGGTTCACAAGGTATTGGTACCCAAGCTTCACATACTTGAGCTTCACTGAGTTTGAGAAATCCGGCAACATTGGAGGCATCTTTTCTTTCCCTTCTTTTTTTTTTTCTCTTGGATGGCAAAGGTGATGATGAGATGGATGAAGGATGTGAGGCTTGAGAATGAGAAGAGAGAAGATAAATGGTGGATGATAATAAGTGTGGAAGGGGGGGAGGTGAGGTTATAAAGGCAAAGGGACCTAGGCTCTGAGGAGGGGGCAGATGAGGGGATTAAATGTAAGACTTCACGTCACTCAACGCTCACTTAACTTGGTATTAATTTTCATAACTCCCCCCCGTTTGATATCTAACTATACGCTAACATCCATTATATTACACCTGTACATTTTTTATTTTAATTTTTGAAAATTTGATTTGTACTTGTTTTTGTTATCTCAATATGGTTTGTTACTTTATATCACAAAAATGTGGTTTGAAAGGCAAAGGGAGAGATGCCCATATTTGCAAACTGACTGACCTTAAAATCAATTCAACACAAACCAAAAAGTGCACCACCCCTATATGGATCCAATCGAGTAAATATGAGGAACAAGGGGGGAAGAGGAAGAAAAAAAAAACACCCCATCTGTCAGAACACGGAAGGTTTTATTAAATAGGGATTTAGGTATAGTTTAACAGTTTCACAAATAGATACATTAATGTACTCCCAATGAGAGAACTTTCTAGAGTAGTCCCGACTGGGGCTTTGAACAAATTAAATATATAGTTTTTTTTACAATTATCAAGTGAATGATGCATAATTTGCAAAGGTTTCGAGCGTTTATTGAAATAGCATCTTTGGAATTAGGATATGTTTGATTTATGTAAGTCATAGGCATGCTGCGCTAAGGATATCTTTGGCCTCGATCTAATTTGGATTCACAGGTTGCCAGAGTCCACGTCAACAACCAGTAGATGGCATCGACTATTCTAAGTTTGTCAACGATCAATATAGATAGCATTGACTACTCATTTATCTATTTATTACAGGCTATTGGTTTATTTAATAAAAATTAAAAACATATCAATACTTTTGCTTACTGAATGTACTTACATTAGATGTATGTTAGGTTTATGCGTTAGTCTCAATTTGTCTCTTGTGTGGATTATGAATGGCACCTAAGCGATCTGCCACGACTTTATTGCACACAGAGAGAACAACATGGCATGCAGGTCAAAGAATTTGAATGTGTCATTTGTGTGATTGAGTGTTCCGCATTCGCTAAAGTTCGTATTTGTTGTTGGATTTAGGTTTCATGACGAGGTTGAACTCTTATTTCGATTGGAAATGCACAGGATTATTTATATACTAAAAATTTAAATCGCG
Source organism: Dalbergia cochinchinensis (assembly GCA_031216125.1). Lineage (NCBI taxonomy): Eukaryota > Viridiplantae > Streptophyta > Magnoliopsida > Fabales > Fabaceae > Dalbergia > Dalbergia cochinchinensis. The sequence goes on from CM062369.1 coordinate 63,140,113, forward strand.
AAAGCATATATTGTACGAAGACCCGAAACATTATTTGTTTTGATGGTGGTGTTGTACACCGGCACATGACATATTTGACATTAGGCAGTGAATAAGCACATGCTTGTATTGTATTGCTGCTTCCTCAACTCTCATGCGGGCAAATTAAAGGAAATTATAATTAAATAAATCTTGGTTCTTCAACTATTCCTTATACTCTTGTTCCTAGGCTGTCACTTCTCATATGTGATAAGAGCGACATATCATGGCATGCATGCCGAGAGTTTCTTGCGGTCGGGGGTCAGCAGAGGATTGAATTTGAAGGAAATTTATGGAGGACCGGAAGATGAAAATCATATATATTTTTTTGGGGCAATAATAATGTGCTTTAACTTACAGGGTTGGTTGAACTTCGGATTGAAGATTATTAGCAAACCTCGGTGATGTATACCTCAAATTTCTTGAGCCTATACATCTAATCTATAAATATTCACCCGTCATAGTCAAGTAGATGATATTTGAACTCTCCTGCAGAGTAGATATTCAAATCATATCAAATAAGAAAAGAGTGGATAAGAAATACTTAGCTGTATCGATAGTAAAAGAAATCACTTGCTCTAATGAGTGTATTAATTGACATATAAGTTTTATGAGTCATTATTGTTTCTCATTTTCCTTATATTTTCAATACATTAGCTGATTTATCAATTAATAAATAGAGTAGAGCAAATATTTTATCTTGCTTTAAGAGCACCTAAGAATTTCTCAAGAGTGGATATTTAAATTAAAGTAGATAAATTGGATCCACACCTTATTTAATATCAAATGGAGTATGAGCCGACATAATATTTTATATAATATGAATATAATTGTATAAATAATATAATTCTATTTTGAATTGAAAGAAATTACCAAGTAAATAATAAATGCACTATGGATTGAAGAAATTTAAAATTTTGAAGTCATGAAATTGATTGTATATGAAAAAGAAAAGAGTATACATTGACTTCAATGGGTAGTGAATTTATAAAAGATTTTGAATTCTCATTCATGGTTGTATAGTAGTATATAAGTTTATAGTTTTTCATTTTGATATTATATAAGCTTATAGATCTTGACGCGATAAAATGCCTAGAAACCAATTTTGATAAGTTGACTATGATTTTCCCATAAATATGATCAGAAACTAATTATTTTTTTGGTTCTGGAAACTGATTAATATAAAGTAGTTATTTATCTATTTTTCCCCCATAATATGATACGTATTTTGAACAACTTCACTTATTATTTTGGCAACACAATATTAATGTCAGTGTGTTGATGAGTTTCACTTTCAAAGAGAAATAGAGAGGAGGGAAGAGATTTATAGAGTAAAATTCAAAAAATTTACACTAGCTATATAAACCCTCTGTTTTCCTTCTTTTTCCTTTAAAATTAAACTCATAAACAACACACATTTAGTGTGTTTATCCTTCTTTCAGTTTCAATTACCTTCTCTCAATTATCTTCTTCTATGGCATTATGTTGTTTATTGAAAATTGTGTATTCATTTAAATTAACTTAACTAGGTGCATGATAACATATTACACGCCCGGCCTTTTTACGTGATGAGTAGTTACTATACCTAACATCAAATCCAAAATTATATATAATTACACAAAAATAAAGTTAACCTCTAATAAATATGACAAACCCTAATATGTGGTACCTCATCCTTATAATACCACAACTGCCTCATGAGTGGCATATAGAAAACTATTACAGGGTAAATAGAAAAGAAGGATGCTTTTGCTTCAGTTTGGATTGATTTTAAGTGAAAAATCAAATCATTTCAAATTAATAACAATTTGGATTAGATTGGTTTAGTTTAGGTTTTAAATCTTATGATCTAATACAATCCATTTTTTATTAATTTGAACTGGATATATCAGGTTGAGTGTTTTTTAACAAAAATAAATTAGTTTAGAATATTATACACTAAATAACTTAAGTTAACAAAATAAATTGAAAATAAAAATAAAAAGTAAAATTAACTCATTTAATATGCATGAAAGATATTTGAGTGAGAAGGACATATATACGCATAAAAAATAAGTGATAAACTAAAATTATAAGTGAAATTATAAAGTGAAAAATAAAAAATATATCATATAAATGTTATTCAATTCAAATTAGATTGGTTAAGTTTTCAGAATGAAATTTGAAATGCGATAAAATTCAAGTTATTTTGAAAAACAATAATTAATCAGATCTAAAATTTTGTGGCTTCGATCGGTTTACAAATGTTTTGAATAAATTTAGCAATTTTGATTTTGTTGGACTTAATTTAAACACCTTGAGTCAAAGGTTTACACTATGACAGATTAACTTAAGAAAAATTGCATTCTCAATAAAGTGTCATTTCCTTCAAAAATCTTGAATTATGCCTTTTATTATTGTTATAATCAAGGAAGAAGTATGTTAATCTCTCCCAATATAAGTTAATTTTGCTGACAAATTTCTTATCTCCTCACAAAATATACTTCTATATTGACTATTTTATATTTAATTTCTTGATGAACACGTATAACTTAAGTATAAGACTAACTTGCAAAAACACCCAGTCTACTATTGCTAAAACAAATATAATATTTAAACACTTTAAGAATAGGTGTTTATTGAGACACTCATTTTAAAATTATTAGATGTGATAGTTGAGATGTGTGAAAACTACTATTACATTCACTTATTCCAAAATGAATGTTACAATGAACATCAACATTTTAAGTTTGTAAATAACATCATTCTTGCCAAAATCAAGTTGTAAGGAGAGTTCCTTTACCAACAAATTAAAATAAGTTTCCATACAAAAAAGTAAGACTAATCCATACAAGAAAACATTCTGAATGATCTATAATGTGTACATGAACATATTTATAAAACAAAATTTTAATATATATATATATATATGTATATAATTTATTGATTCAGAGTAGATATGATGGGAGTGGATATTTAAATTTTCAAACTTAATTCTGGGAATTAATACCATTTTCCCCCAAATAAAGAAGAAAACCAACAAAAGTTTGAGGCCGAGCGAACTTTATTGAATTTGACCGGCGCAAAGTTTAGTAGCTTATACAAGCAACTTGTTTTTGGTTTTTTTTTTTCACTCCAAATATGAAATAAAAAATGTTATTTTAACTTGTAAGATTAGGTGTTTAAATAAAATATTTATTTTATTATTATTAAATATAATAGTGGTTTTTATAATTTCTATTTATCCATCATCATATTTAATATTGATATAATAAATATTTTATTTAGATTTCTAATTTTAAGTATTGAAAAAATATAATTGCTACTTATCATGGCGGTAGGGGTAAGGGCAATGTAAAATTCCAGCAGTTCACTATAAAACGATGTAAAATACCAGCAGTTCACTATAAAACGAATACTATGCCCTTTGACAAATAGCGCACGCATGTCTAATTGGTTGAACAGGTAGATGGCCAGCAAGTATTAAATGCCCTATGCATTTAGCTGATGGTTGACAATCATTTTCTTTATTTATTTTTCACCATACTGCTCTAATCTGTGGTTACGAGGATTTTCGATGAATTTCAGTTTGAATTCTTTTTATTGAAATGTTTATATAAAATAATTTTTTCGTGATATAATGAAACTATTTAGTATAGAAATACGGCATCAAAACTTAAATATATAAAAAAGAAAATATTTAATCACAAAATCAAATGTCTCCCCATAATTGCTCACATTCTTATTCTAAGAAATTGAAATTTTTTTATCACCTTAACACAACTTTTATCAGTACAAAAGAAATGAAAGAAATAAATCATTTTGTCAGCCCCACAAGTAACATTATCTCCTTTTTTCAATTTGACGTGACATTTTCTAATCTTGGTAATGAAGAGTAGGGCCATATGTATAGAAACGTCGGACAATGTTCGGCACACCACAATGGGACTCCAAGAAATGGTTAATTGGTTATATGGTCGTTTGCTTAATTTGTGTTCCTCAGTCGATATGGGTCAATCCTATCATATATAATCATACTTATGAAAAAAAACAATGCTAGTTGCGTTAAGGATATTAATGATGGTCACACATTATATTAAGTAAGAGATTTTTTTAATGATATATTTACTCCTGGGTGAGGTGGTTGTATTAGTGTGTGATCATACTCTAGTCATTATGGGAGTAATATAATGGGAGTCAGTGATAAAAATTGTAAAAGTATCAAGAAACAACAAATAATAATATATTTATAGGTTATTCTTTGAATCAATGGCTAATCGCTTTTGCTTGCACTTATCCATTATTGGGCTAGTTATAGTTTGTAATTGTATTGCATATATGTTTCTCTAAAGCTGTGTTTATATAAAAAAAATATACTGAATGTCACATACAATTATGTTGTTTTCAAATATTCATGACTATGCACCGTTAGAAGTGATTATTGTCGATGACCAAACTAAACTACTGATCTGTCACTGGACATAATTGGATTAGCAGCTATAGCAGTTAGGAAATATTAGCTTTCCTTGCCTTTTTGAACATGAATTGTTTAAGAAGAATACTAAATAGCTAAAATTAATTTTATAGATTAATTGTCATAATTAGTTGGTATTGCTGTTATATATCGATTTTCATTGTTGATATAAGTTTCGAATTCCCCGAACAAAAATTAGCCTCACATGAAACAAATGTAACTAACCAAACCTCATAAGATCAAAAACCAGGATATCAGCATTTCGTATAACTTCAACTATTTTTTCTCAACAAGTTAATCTTAATAAAATTGTTGTTACGTTGAGTCATTTTATTTTACGAAAAATTACCTTTTTATTTATTACTATAAATAATGTTAAATATAATTAACTAGTCCGGATGGGTATGTTAATGCCTCAACTTCGGTATTGATAAGCCTCCTAGATTCCCTCTCCAAATCATACCAACAGCTATTAACCCTCATTATGACTTCAATGATAATAATTAAATTCCATCTCCGTGACAAAACCGAGACCATATAAGCTAGAGAAGGAGTAAGAGAGCTAGGGTTACTTTCACTCTTAACCAAACACTTAGACCCGCTTTACCTCTAGACTGAAACAGGAACATTAACAATTTGGCTTTTATATATTATCCAGAATTGTAATTTATTTATTACTATTTTAAATCATTTAAAAAATTTTACAAAAAAAATCATTTTAAAAAGTGTCTATTTTTAAACAATGCAAAATGATTTTTTTAGTTGAATTTGTTCTATATTACTCTTAGGAATTTAATCAGCGCCGTTTTGAATTACTTAAAATTAATAGAAATAATTATATGTATATTGTGTAAATATATAAGGACTTTTTTAAAAAATAACTTCTTAAAGTAAGAGGACTAAAATTTGGGATAAAACTATAACGGGCCAATATTGGATAATTTAACCATTAAAAAAGATATGGTGATAGTTTATCTTATACACTGTGAATTAATCATGTAGTGTTACATGCACCATAAAGGATTGAAAACGTTTGGAAAACGATAAATTTAGAGAATTTATATCACTTGTATGTTTAAAAATAAATATTTTTAATCAATTTTATAATTTAATTATTAACAGATTACAATTATTATTATTGTTATTATTATTATGAAATTCCTTATTTATTTGATTTATGATCATTGTTTAAATTAAATAAAAATAAGATTGTATATATCGTAATAAAGATATATATCCTTGTATTTTATTATATTTATTAATATTTTTAAATACAATTTTTGTTTTTATTTTTTCCTCTACATCCAAATAAGTCACCAATGTCTTTCTAAAGAAGTAAACTGCAAAGCATGATCATTGTGGCCATTAACAATTAACCAGTGAAGCATATATTGGTATAAATAAGGGTTTAATTTTAGAATAATATTTGATATATAATAAAATTACACAATAAATATACATCACATATTTTATCACTATTGGATATGATAAATGAGTGAGATGAATGTAGATCACATATCACATCTAATGGTGATAAGATATATGGTGTGTATTTATTATATAATTTTATTGTATACCAAATATTATTCTTAATTTTAATATACTAATAATATAATTTTTTTATATTTTTATTTAATTTTCTATTATTACATTATTAATAAAGATGGTTAAATTTTATACAAAATACTTGAGAAGTCATGAAATTTATAAAAAAAATTAATTGAATGACAATTACACTGTAAGTATCTCAAATTAAATTCCATAAATAAAACAGTGCTCATACCAAATCCTAAAAAGAAAGATACACCTATGTACGACTTAGAGATTGTCATGATATAATATTTAGAAAAGAAAAGTAAGGCGGTTCGCAATTAGTAAAGCAAAAACGCAGCCAAGTAAATGAGAAGGTGGGCGTTGGTAGTAGAATGTCACTAGCAGTTGGCAATTCATTTTAAATTCTATTTCAATGTTCACACTCATTTATTGATACGGATTGGTATAATCTGTAGCTTTTGTAATAAAAGGTTTTGCCGTCTAACCACTTCTCTGTTTGTTTTCCATTATTTTTTGAGTTTATGGTCCGTAGCATACATGCAGATGCGACGGGTGTTTTGATTGTAGTTTGCAAATTATGATACGTTTTAATAAAAATGCAATTCTTTTATACACCTCCGTCTGCGTCAGGATTTGACTCAAAACTATATATTACACTTCAGAGTAAACCCAATATTTTTAAATAATTTTCTTAATTTTTTATGATTGAAAAATAAATTAATTATTTTTTAATATTTTGATGAATATATTATTCTATTTCTATTTTTATTTAGTATCAATTTCACCTATTTTTATAAATTTGTAAGGACTAATTTATTTTATTTTAATCAAAAAAAAATATTTTTTAAAGAATTAATTTATCTGATATTATTTTTATAAAGGCCAAAATTGCAGTTTTCTCTGTATTGTAACTCGTGACTGTTGGGTCAAATATATTGGTCAATGTACATTTTTTAAATCATAAAATATACAAACTGACATTCAAACGCGCAATGTGTGTTGAAAGGAATTTGGAAGAAATTGTTATTTATTTTATATATTATTTATTTCCTTGCTTTTTGAATTATTACTATTATTATTATTATATAATATAATTTTAATTCTAATTTTATAAGCAAAATAATAAATATTACATAATTCAAATTAAAGGTAATTAATAACGCTATATAAGGATAGCACTTTACAAAAAAAAAAAAGGTTAAATCCTCCTAAATTTTTAGAAAATTTTAAATTCTCTTAATTGATATTACTTAAAATCCTCCTAATTCAAAATTGTATTTGTATATGTTAAATAATTTTTAAATGTGGCATAAATTATAATTCATCTAGATAATTTTGAAAAATCGAATTTGGGGTGAGGTCTAGAATGTTACGAGAGTAATGTTATTTATACTCACGTGCCGACTCATTGTACTCACGTGTCGACTCACATTTCATTTACTGTGGAACAGGACATAGATCTTATTTAAGTAGAATTTACATTTCATTCAATAATAGATGATATATGAATCGACATAATATATCACATTTTATAAATATAATTATTATTTCTCATGTTACGGAAGGATTATATGTTAGTAGTAACTTATATTGGCAATAAGTACTGGATAAAAAGAAAGTGTTGATCTTGGGCTTTTCGGCGTGAAATGCATTTGGCCTTAAGGTGAACTATTTATGTTGGTGATGAGCTTTTGAAAAAGTAACAAGTTCTTGAAGGTGCAAACCTAATGGAAAATCTTTGGTTTGTGATTCAACCAACAGGATATGCCTTTTAGTTGGAGACACTACAATAGTGTTGCTGAAGCGTTTTCTTGTAGAGAAAACATTGGTATCGCATGAGAAAACAATGGTATCGCAATATGATGGGGAGTATATGTTTGGAGCTAATGATTTAAATTAGTCAATTTGTTGACATTTGCGGTGTTAATTTTATATTTTATTGTCTTGTACTCGTGCTCACCACTTGGGGGTTGAGACTTAAGTTATCGAAAAATAAATTATAACTAATCTCGTTATGAATATATTTTACATTAGACGAATTTTTTTAAGTTCTTGTTATATTTTCATATTAATAGTCATTTTTAAAAAATAGTGCACTTGTAGTATATTAAAAAATTAATATATTTGGTCATAAAATTATAGTCATATATATTAATTTTTTAATATATCAAAATTATATAATTTTTTTAGAGAGATTATTAATGTAGAAGGGGGAGAGAATATGATTGTATGTATGGTATGGTAGAATGGCGGTGGCTTAACACTGCACGTGGTGTCAATCGCTTACTGGAGATTAATAAGTAGTTGAACATGACTGATAGCAAGTTTCTTTCGGTACACGCGTTCTTTCAACTCAATCTTGTTCTCCTTTCTCTTTCACTCTCTTAAATAAGTTCCTGCTCGAAGGGAAAATTGCTAAAAATTGCCGACCATTATTGTACTGTAAGCTAGAAAAACATGCTATGCTGCGATTAGCTAGCCGAGCAAAAAGTTTTGAGCTCTTTTTTTATAAGATTTATGGAACTGGAGCAAAATTGAAGGTTTGAGTTAATAATTTATTTGATTATTTTGTAAAACTCGCTAGCACATGTGAACCATTGATGTCATCTTCTAACTTATCAGCTTTTAGAAATTCCGCTGCAAATATTACATACTTGTACTACTACTACCCACCAAGCTTAACCTGACGAACAAATTTCAAGTATGGCTGTATGGGATTATTTCTTTATTATCAATCTCAGTCTTAAAGAGGTATACAAAGCCCTCCTTCGACATTCCCTTCTCCTTCAACTTCGTCATGTTGCTCACACTATATCTGCTCTCTGAAATATCCATAGCCGTCTACACTTTAGTTTCCCAGTTCCCATCAAATATATTGCTCTACCAAGTTCAAATTGAAGATGACTTGAATTCAAGCTTTATTCAAGATAATTAACTTGGTGATTTCTTTAGATTCATATATATCCAGCTTTTATAGTTATTACTTGTCCTTAATTAAAAGCATGCATTAATATTTACTAAAGTATGTATACATATTATTTTGTAAAATTAATAGCAAAGAACTACTCCCTCCCGTATCAAACTTTTAACATTTGTTTATTCCAAAATATGTGTCTATTTGTCATATGAAGAAAATATTATCTTTTTACCAATACTTCTCTTCGTGTAATTTTTATCAATACTACTCTTATTGTAATTAATTATATTTATTTACTTTTATTTTTCAAGAGATAAAATATTTTATCCACTTACAGAAATTTATATTATTCCTAAAATTTATTTATTATTATCTTAGTATATGTTTTTCTTTTTTATTTTTTGATAGATGGATTAAAACAGAAAGAGTATCAGAGAATATTAATCATTTAATATTATGATCGAGATTAAAAAAGTTAAAATTGTAAGGAGGGGTTATCATAATTTTAATTATATAATTATCTTATTTAGTAGTTAAAATTATTCTTTTTGTTATTATCACTTGTCTCTGATTGGTTATTAACAACCACACTATCACTTGAATGGTTAGAGTATTTATGTGTGGTTAGTAATATATAGTCGTTAAGTGGTAATAAGGTGATAATTGTTGTGGTGCTGTTACTTCTATCTGCAAGGTGGATAAAAGTCACTGAATTAACGATTGTTTCTTGAATGTTAATTTATCAATATTTTTTGAATGATCAATTGTAGTTATGGAGTGATTAACAGTATAATATTTGTTTTCAATGATTATCACTAATATCTAGTTAGTCACAACTAATTATATGACCCTGCTGCCAACTTTCAGCAAATGATGATTCTGAGTTGAGATATAAGAGTGCTGTATGCAGACAACAGCAACTACGCTTTTTTTCGGTCTCCATGAAAAGTTATATCATTTTATAACAATTTCATTGCGTTTATAATTCAAGTGTATGATTCAACTTCTAACTAACATTACAGTTTAATGTTTCATATCTAATCTGAAACGGAAAATGATTATTATTATATGATAAAGGCAACTATCAAGGAGCTAAAGATCAATTCATTTCAGGGAATTGTTGCTTCCAATTAGACAAAACTCCATTCTGAATACTTATCTTCTAGTGCAAAAGCATGCATGCCGCCTCATCAAATTCTCATCAGACAAAACATGTGAAAAATTGAGAGGAAGCTCTAACATTTACTGAAATTAATAGCAGCTACTATCTTCGTTCTCAAATACTATCTTTTTTTAAAAAAATTATTTTTACTCAAATTACTGTCTTTTTAAAAATCTAGGCAATATATATTAATTATTGTTTTTCAATTATACCCCTATTAAATGACAAGTGGGTCAAAGAGTGTAGTGGAGGAGAAGGAGTAATTAAAAAAGAGGAAGAAAAATAATGAAGATAATTTAATAAAACACACTTAAATTATTCTAATATCAGAATTTTACTAATCATTTCTTTGATTTATATACATTTTTAAAATTAGACAATTATTTGACAACATGAATTTTTTTCAACTCTTGTTTGTTTATTTTATATGGATATATATAAATATATAGGTCATATTCAAGTGCGAGTACTGATCCCTGTGTTATTATGGGAGGTGATACCTTGAGAAAAACCAATTATAGTCTAAAACATAAACAGTCTAGCTAGATCAAAAGTTACATTTCAAGATTATTACTTTAAAAAACTACAAAATTTTATATTCTATTCTAAATTACATACAAGATTTATTGATCCACTCCTCTCAAAACATAAGGGTAATAAAAAATATTATTCCAACACCTAAAAGTAAGAGTCCAATTAGACACTTACTCCATCATCGTTGGATGCTATGGTCATTCCAACTTTCTCCACTCATCCATCACATCGAATAGTGATGAAATAAGTATTCTAATTGAACATCCACTTTTGGGTGTTAGAATAATAATGCTCAAAGCTAATACTTAGCAGGAATTTCTTTCTCCCATTAGAAACTTACTGCTTTATCACGGTCTTTAACTCATAGGTTTAGGTAAAAAAAAAAAAAGGAGGTTTATTATATTTTTTTCAATCTTGAAATGCACTAATTAGTAACAACTGATAAAAAATACGAACATAATTGTGATATAATATTGCAGTATCTTTACTGTGGTTTCGGTTGGTCTAATCATAACTTCCTGATACAACTAATTGAGCTCATTGCCTATCCTTCCTCATGTGATGACTCAATTGACCACTTGGAGTTTGTTCGGGTGGATCAAAGGTGATTGTATAATAGTTATTCCTATTTCAGAAAGCAGGCATGGGAGTGAGCATCCTCATTAAAGCAGTATATGCATATAATATTATCTTGAACAGAGTATTTAAAATTTCCACTTTCGTGTTCCTCCACTCATCCTTGTCACGTTTCTCCATTCAAAATGGGACAACTGGTCTGCTCCAAAATTTAATTTTCTAAAGTAATGAAACTTTTGTGCCCACAAAATTGGATTGCAATCCACGTTGTGCAATTGTTATTTTATTTTATTTGTATTTGGCCCCTTCCTTGTCATCATTATTTTATTAGTATATACTGATCGAGTGAGGCCTATTAATTTGGATTAGTTGAACCAAACATTGGCCAACTACCTTTGCCTCACAGCTTAAAGTAAACCATATATCGCAACCATTTAAATTCGCTATTCCTGCTGGGGACGGAACCAGTAGTTGAGAACTTCCAATATAGTTACCACTTACTACTAGCTATGATATAGACTAAGAAACCAGAGGAGACAATGACTAAAATGGAAAGAGAAATTGTGGAGAGAAATGATTCCGGGTTCCAAACTCCGACAATATATAACAATGGAGACACTACTCTAAGGTTCACTGAGTTGGAGGATTTATGAATTTATCGAACTAGACAATACATATGACTTGAGTGGGAATTGTGAAAACTTAATAAGATGATGAACAAAGGTGTGTGTCACATTTATAAAATAGGTATCCTTTATATTTTCATTTCTTTCTAAATCTTTTCTAAGTAAAACTATAGTGATTTCGACAATTGACTATCTAGGAGGATTTTTTAAAATTTATTTTTTGGGTCAAATGTAGGACGATTTTAAACTCATAGCGGCCTCGGAAACTAACTTTATTCCTTTTGGTCTAACTTGAAAAAAAAAAAATCCAACTGCTCCAAATAAGTTGTAGGCGCTATGCACAAACAGAAAATGACACACAATAGTGGCTGAAAATATGGGACTCAAGCCCATTCATGTTACAAGTTCTGATATTCAATGCTTTAGCCCACTCATATTAGCCCATTAATTTAACGATTCGGTCTTGTAGCCCCTTCATTATTGAGGTTGTTGTCATTATGACCAAAAATTTGTTATCACTGGGCTTCACCTTCACTAGTTGCCTCCCTAAACCTAACTACTTTTCAGACCGAAAAAAAAACTTAACTACTTTCGAGCAAAAGATTTTGCTTGGATAGTGTTCGTTAAAATTATTTTGAGATATATAATATAATATAAAAAACAAATCATTTAATGTTTTCAGTATAAAATAGTAATATGAGTTTTGCACTAACATAAAAAGTAGAGCCCCAACACAAAAGCAATGGTTTCCGTTAAAATTGGGGCTTGAGGTGATAATCCCATATCAAAGCAAAACCATAAGATATACAAACAAAAGGTGCAACGTTCAATGAGTATTGAACTTGCGTTTGAGGCTACAAACACAGTCTTAATACCTTATTCTCTATGATTCTCTATGCTTATCCCGCGTTGTGAAGTCAACGACTATTTGTTCCCCGTATGTCATAAGGTGTTAGTTATAAATCATCGGATATACTTGTGTTCAGTCAACTTTTTTTCCTCTTTTTGTGTTAAGCTTTTGAATATTGTCAAATTCCTATATATCAAAATAAAATATTACCAAAAAAATAACAAATAAAAAAAATCATGCTTAAAGACAAGCTGTATTTTGGTAGCTGGAGTAGTGAAGCACACTCACTAGTTGTGTGTATATGGAGACTGAAAAATCGTTTGGCTCGAGTCAATTCAACAACATGTGGCCACTTTCCTCCTATTATATTACAATGTTCCACACACTATGAAAACATGCGGTTAGTTATTCTATTGTTGGTTACTTATTCTATTGTTTTCGATTCCACATAAATTTTGGCAGTAGAAGCCTAAAGCAAATTTAGAAGCCTGAAGCAAATTTAAAGTTCTCACTTCTGAGGCCCCTGATGTCAACCTATTATATCCCTTCGCATTTATAGTGTGCAATTCAAATTCAAAGCCGCGATTTACAAAAGGGGAGATGATATACTGAACATAGTACTCTCTGTCAACCCAGAAGCAGAAGTTCAGCTTGCAACATTGTGGGAATTATAGAATGCCAACAATGTATCCTCCATGGCCACGCACGGTATAAAATAGAAATTATCAGATGGCGCAGAGAAAATGCAGAAAGAAACTGAACTTAGACATGATGTCATTGTATATTTTCCGAATATGAGAAAATGATTCATTGATTGATGAAAAAGGGAACGTACAAAGTTTATAAACAGCTAGCAAAAATTAACTAACTAACTAAACAATTAAGTTATTCCTTCTTCTGATAGAAATCATAATATATTATGCAGGGATTGGCATCAAATGAAAGAGTAAGTTAAAATTTAAGTGGAAATCTTGGCGCAGGTGATTATCAGTGTTCTCTCGTCAACTTGAACACACACGTATGTTTATGTTCCATGTCGGACGTAAAGCTCTACACGTACACGCATATACAACTAGTTCGTATTACCTGGGCTAGGCTTAATATGACCTTCATATGAGATGAAACCGCTTTGGAAATTACAAACAAACAAAAAATTATTCTCATTAAATAACAATCAATGACATAAAAAGAAACATCCAATAAGGATTTTGCCGTTTCCAGGGTGATGTGACGAACTATTGGGCCGAATAAAATTTTCAATTGCTGAACACATTGCATGTGTTGACGAGACAGCTAGCATAATGTTTGTAACATTAATTTATCGTATATAGATTTTTTCAAAAATCGCGTCTAATCATGTTTCTCCTTTGTTGAATCTCTACCCGTTTCACCTCAGTCTCATACTCTTGTAGTTTTGTTTGAGTTTTGAAGGGGTCAAATCTTTAATGGGAATTTTCTCAAGACCCTAGCTAGTAGTAGTGCGTTATTCCTACCCTTTCAATTCTCAAGGACCCACTAGACCTAACGTCCGAGTACTCTCCGACCCAAGACATGTCTACGCAAGATTATTTTCACAATAAATAAATATTGATAGAAGCAACAGTCATGAAAAGTCCTCACAAGCATAGTAGACGCCCCCCTAAAATAAAGAACAAGCTATAGAATCAAATCAAATGCATAATTAATTAATTAATTAACCTTAAACATAAAACTTAGTGTATAATGATTGACCATTGCCTGGTTAGGCTTCATCTCTAATTCTTGTAAAGCAGAAAAAGTCAATTCGATTAGTCATGACGTAAATTGCACGAAGGAAATTAACGCAATCAAAATATGGATTATATGAAGTCCACTGCCATAACGTGGTGGCAAAGCAAAATTGTTATACTCCTTTGGCTTTTAGTTAACACCAGAAAGCACAAATAAGCCCTTTCGTTAAGAAGAACAAGTGGGGGATGTTGATATTGTTTTGGTGTGGGGAACAGGGAATTGACAAAGATTTTCATCCAATAATAGCAAAGTCAGCATTACCCACCCACCCGCCCCCTAAAAAAAGGCTTAATCAAAGCTTATTATTGTATGATGACCTAGCGAAAGTAAAGTTGGAAAGTAAGAAACAAATGGGTTGGGTTTGGACCAGTAGTGTGAGGGGACGTGGAAGGGGAATAGTGGTGGTAGTAGCATCAGTATGTATGCATCTGTTTTTAGACACGATATATGATGCAGAATTGTTCATTCTCGCTCTTATCATGAGAATATGATTAATTGTCCATTTGTAAATGTGGGTAGGGGACCCACTTCCCCCAAATCCCTCACCCCTTGCCTCTTCAACACCATTGTGGTTCTTCCTCTTTGATTTATCCGCCACAACAATGCATCCCTGGTCCTCCGCCGATGGATGCAAGCCACGTTTCCTGCTGAATCCTCCTCGATCGTTACATTATGCTCTTCATGAGCCAATTAAACATGCAAAAAAGGTTGAAGTCCCGTCTTTTTTGTTTAAAGAACCGGGTTGCAAATCACAGGAATACACGAGTTATAAGAAAAAGTTAAAAACAAAGGCATGTAAACCAAATTTTAGATTCTGGAAACCACCTATACCAGGTGTTTTAACCTGCCTGGTACAAAATTAAAAGCGAGGTGTAAAATTTAATATAATGATATGCGATTTTCAAGTGACGATTAAGATTTATTTTAATGATATAACTAGATAAAATTTTAAGAATTCTAATGAGAAATATTATAACCTTAAAAAACCTTTATCAAAAACCTTATGAACAACAAATTACATTAAAGTTAAATTCCTAAGCTGTGGATTGGCCTAAATCCTAATTCCAATGAAGTATATACGTGAAGACCACATTTATTTCACCTAAAAAAGCTCCGAATTCACAAACCGGGTATGTCGTTGTCACTCTTACCAATTTTCATATATACTAAGTTTAGTATGTACGCATCACCATTCAATCATATATTATTATTATTAATAAAATTAATTAAGTCTAATACTCAATATTAAAAAAATTATATAAATAAGATTATTTGATTGAATAATAATAAAAATAAAATATCAATTCATAGAAATTAAAATATATAGTTAAATTTTGATACATTAAGGGTATAAAAGTGTTTTGGTAAGTCATTCTACTAATTACACATTATTCCATTTATGTGAGCTTTTAAATAATAAATATAAGAGTCAATTATTATAGCTAATATCGTAATATATGATTGAATAATTATATATAGGGTTTAGGCATAAAAACTAGATGAAAATTTTTGTAAATGAACTCATGTAATTGTACACACCATCACCCATTCATGAAAATTTTCGTTTCATTTTTATCTCCTAAACAAATACACCATTACATTAATATATATGATTCTTTCGTGAATATTAATCAGAACAAAATGGTCATAGTATCTTATTGTATCTTTCCTTTTGGATGTATTTCTATTATTATTTTTTTTCAAAGTCTTTCGTTTTATTTATACGTAGAAAAATAATATTTTAGTCTCTGACTAAAACAAATTAAAATCAAATACGTGTAATGAAGCCGCACGTACCAATGCTTATAACCCTTTTACGAATTGAACTCGTTCATTCGCATTAAGACTTCAAAAACGGATATCGGTATAATTCTTCTGTTAAAGAAGTTAACGGAGAATAATAACGTGTTTGACGGAAATTTTTTAGGAGCATTATATATTTTTCAAAACTGTTACATATTTAGTTTTTTTTAAGACAGAACTAAAAAGGCTAAAACTAAATTAAATTTACATTTATACGTATTACCATACACACCTTCCAGCGGAACAAGCAGCATGACAGTACGTGGAATCCAAATTTGGGGCCGCTGAAGACAAACTTTATTACTATAATTTTGTGTGCGCATCACCCGGTATTGAGGGGTACATGTGGAAAAGACTAAACAGTGAAGTGCCGAAGATGAAATGCGATACAGCTAGCTAGTTATCAAGGATTCACCACCCTTCACATAACACTTATTGCCTCTGGTTGATGATATCCTTTGCTTGGCAAAACAAATCCTCCATTGGCCCCACTTTCTGCATTTACGGCCTCAAATGCTCAACCACTTATCATTTTTATTGCCACATTCTCTCTCTCTCTCTCTCCTTTTTTATTTTTTCATTCAGTCATTGAACTGTGATCCCCTGCCAAAGAATGGAGAGTAGTCCCGGCCTCAGGTACCGGCCTAGAGATCAATACAAACCCGGATGTGGAATCTCTTGTTCAATCTTCAACTATGTAGATTCCATTGAAAAGACATTAGAATATAATATACCTAGGAACATAGGGAGATTGATTTGTGCATATCGTCCAATATTAACAAAATACAATGTGAACAAGAAAGAGGAGATTCACGCATATTAGGAACTTCATAGTTCATAGTTTCATAGATAGATAAATGAAGTTTGAGAACCCCTTGGACGGCTCTTACAGCACAGGAAAACCCAAGGTATTCTCCATTACATATCGCTTGATCCAAAACATCTCCCTCAACAACCAAAATTAATATCAACGATCATTAAAAAAAAAAAATCCACTCAGAAATTGGTTTTGCAGTTCCTGAGACCTCACAAAACTATAATAACAGAACTCAAGGCAACATGACAAAACTTAAGATTCAGCAATTTCGTACTCTAGTCTTATTTTTTTTCCTACGTAGCTGCAAAACTTAAGCGCACGGTATATTGAGGGGTCCCTCAGTCCAACCAGCAAACTCATCAGCACCAAAATCACCAAAGTCAAAATCAGGAAGCTCACTAGGCTCATTGTCATCAAAGCCACAGATTGGGATGTCCTCCAAGCCACAAAGATCATCAAATCCCTGCACATAGTTATCAAAAGCCAACCATCCAAAATCATGATCAAGATTGGTCTGAGCGCCAGATGGATCAGCAGCGGGTGGTGGAGGCAAGGGTAAGCTCAGCACACTCAAATCTTGTGGAATCTCCAACCCAGCAAGTTCAGCCTCCAGATCATTGGTCTCAACAACAGCTTCAGCACTGCTTGAAACAATACCCTTCTCGTTCATAGTAGAAGCCAAAGTATCCAACTCAAGCACGGATGACGGTGATGTGTGAGAGAAGACGCTCTCCGAAGAATCCTCTATGGTAGAGGACTTGTCAGATACTGAAACTGCAGCAGCAGCACCAGGAGAAGAGTTACAGCAGTTACTCTTATTAGCAGAAGATGCAGGCATAGGTGCAACAGAGGACGAACCATCGTTGCTCCTGAAAGATCGAGACCTTGCCATCGCTTCGAACTCAAGCCTTTTGGCCTCGTAGACTTGAGAGGCCTCTTCGGCAGTAGCGTAGGTGCCTAACCAGACTCTGGCACTCTTGAAAGGGTCACGAATCTCAGCAGCCCATTTCCCCCACTTCCTCATCCTAACCCCTCTGTATTTGCCAGCGGTTTGCCTCTTGGTTGATGGGGTTTTTGTTGAAACCCTCCTCTTAGTAGGGTTTTGACCCTTCAATGAGTCGTTAATAGCATTCAACTCACAAGAGCTTGTGGGGGTGGAGAGTGCAGAAACAAGGGGAAGCGGGATCTCGCATATGTTTCTTTTGATTTTCTTTTGGTTAAGAATCATGTCTGATTCATCGTCGGATGAGTCAGTAGCATCAGGATCGGCGTAGATGATTCGAAGTTTTCTTGACATCTTGGACTCTGGAAAGGAGTGAATCCTTTGCTTGAGTCTATTGGCCGGTTGTTTCCGAGGCTCGGGCATGGTGGAAAAACCCTCCAAAAACCCCTCAAAATACCAGAAAAACTCTGAAGGGAAACAAAACGGGGTGGAAAAAAAAAAGAGAAAATCGAAGGGGAAGCCGATAAGAAAAAAGGGAAACAAAATCTCTCCAGATCTCAGGTGAGATCCCCTCTAAAAAACAAAAAGAGAGAGGAAAATCTTTGTATGTGAAAGCCTCCGAAACACTCGACTCCAGAACAAGTCCTGCAAAACCCACAAACAAAAGCATAAATCTTAAGACCCGAAAATATATATATATATATATTGAAAAATAAACAAAAAGATCTCTAAAAACGATTAAAGAAAAAATTAAAGGATTAGTAAAAAACAAACCTTTTTGGCCTCAAACGCATTGAAACAGCTGGGTTCAAGAGATTCAACCTCTGCTCGCTGAGGCAGAGAAGCATACAGCAAGCGCAGCACGCGGTGAGAGTCAATAGCAAAGAGGAAGAAGAAGAAACAATCCAGAGCTGCTGCAACAGAGCCCCAACCACTTCCAATATAAACCCAGACGACATAAATCCGCTGCTCTTCCCTTCTTGTGAAGCCTGTCCCTCCGGGAAAAAAACACAAACCAACGAGGAAATCCTTTTTCTTTGCTTTCCTCTCTCTGCTCTTACCTATCACCTCTCTTCACTCGCCAAAACAGAGAGAAAGGGAGAAAGAGTGTTATCAGGTGTGAGACACAAGAATATATAGACGATACAACAACACAACAAAGAAGGTATGGTCACTCAGATAACAAAAGGATTACAAATCTAAGGCCACGATTTTATCTCTCCTTTTTCAACAAAGAGAGAGAAGATAAAAAAACATGAGTTATTGCTGGGTTCTCTACCGATCTGTAAACCAATGTCCGTGACTGAGGTAGAGCAAATATATATATAAGGGGAAAAAAATAGCCGACCTTGGTACGGCACACCGATTGAAACAGGCGCAAATCTCTATACAAACATAACCAGACTCAAAAAAATTTTCTTTTCGGTAAAATAAAATAAAGCACCATTGCACGACTACTGAAAATAAATTAGTCTTCTAATGAAATGGGTTTTCTCGAAAAACATGAGATGGTTGACAGTTCAGAGCTCAGAGTGAAATTTACCTTGGTTTGTTCTCACGGAGCCGGAGGAGGCTGCTCTGTCTTTCTCTCTCCTCTGTCCCTGTCTCTGCTTCTATCACAGTGAGTGGCCCCTTCTGTCGAAGACGTTCTTCTTTTCTATTCTACCAGGCCTGAGCCATTTGCCTTTTTTCTTTATCATCACCGGTCAAAAATCCGCATTTAAAGTATTGAGTAGGTAAAACATATAATATTAATTATGGAAAGTTTAATAAATTTTATTTGTTCTTTATTTTCCTATTTACTAGGCGTGAGCTGGCATGGGACTGTGTCGCAGTGCACATCCATGAGGCATGACCATCCTACATGCATATCATGCCCAGTCATACATTGTGCTTTGTCTTAGGACAGCTTCGGAATCCAATGTTTTCACTATTCACGCGTCACTGCGTGCGGATATGATTTTGTCCTGAAGATCTGACCCGTACGTATCTCAACGTGTGAGACACGCGCTTAAATAGAGAGTAGCATAAGGTTATATGTGAAGCAGCTTTTTGCGCCGCCAACGCTGACTAGCGTAGCTAGAAGTTTGGTATGCACACGCTAACGGAATCCGTTGATAATATTTACAGGATTGACACTGAGATTCTTGGTTTCCAAGTAAAGAGCGTAAATTGATACTGAGAAGAAAAGGGTGAAATTTTTTTTTACTGTAATCTTTTTGAAATTTTTCTTCTTTTTTTTTTTGAAAAAATAGGTTTACATTTCTACTCTTTTATTTCAATATTCCTTATTTTACAGAGAGAAATACAGTTATACAATATATTATGTCCTTTTTGAACATGGTAATAAAATTAAAAAAAATTATAGCTATACAAAACTGATTTTCTGTGACAAGCTAGTCACTATTATTACTTGATATAAGTATCTTATCATAATTTGATTAACATTATTATATGCATTATTTTAAGTAATTGCAGAGAGGAGGCAAGTTCCTTACTGACAAATCCTGTCCTTAAAATCTTGTTTTTATAGGAAATTACTTTTCCTTCGTTGCTCTTTCTCGGTATGGAGAAATCGATATTTTATCTTAAATGGAATTATATTATACCTTAATTGGATGATAATTAAGTAATCATAATACACAAAACACCAATAATTGTATATTGTATACGCAGACCAAAAAACATAGTTTTTGATAACTGCCATATAAACTTTTGACTTTTTGAGTGCTTTTTATTTTCAATAACATTTTTCTTTAGTTGAGTCTTTAAGTTATTAAGCCCGTTGGGATCCTATTATTTTAATAAAAAAATGGTGTGTTTTTACCATTTTTTGATAACTTTTTAAATAAAAATATAATTACTAGAAAAAATAAACATAAATGTATAATTTTTGAGAAGCTATAATTTTTATCTTCTAAAAAAATTTAACAATAAATAAAGATATCTTAATATTACATTCAAATATAAATTGATTATTATATCTAAACATAAAAAACTTTTACTTTTCTAAAATATTTTATCTAAAAAGATTAACTTAAAAATAATTTTTTTCTAGAAAATTCTCCAAACTGGCCCTTTATGTGAGATATAAAAATTAAATTACGTGATAAATATTATGACATGAAATTTATAAAAATGTTAAATTTTCTTAAAATATTTTTTAATAATCCTCCTGATTGTTAAAGTAAAAAAATCATTGAATGCTATTTATGTTCACACAACATAATAAATACATTTTTTGTTTAATACTTTTGTATTGAGTATTATAAATGTATAATGATATTTTAAAAGAATATAACAAAACTCTTAAAATGTTTATTAATGGCAACAAACAAGTTATTGATGTGAGCAGAGGGGTCACGGCCTTGAACACACTCTATACAATCATGCCAACACTTGGATTCATCCAACCTATTGAACTAAGCACGAAGTTAGCCTCACTCAAAAATGACTAGTAATGAAAGCTAAACACATAAGAGAACAAAAGAATCTTGGTGAAAATAATACTTTGCACTACACAAGAAAGCTTACAAATGATTTGGATGGTTTGGCTAAGAATAACTACCCATATATATAGGCTTCTACCTCCTTAATTGATGGTGAAGATTGATTCTAATGGATTGTATAGGTTGCGCATCTAGAACTTTCTTACACTCCATACATATCTACATGTTTCTGAAACTTTATTCACATCTTTATATGCCTCTACATATTTCTAGATAGTTCTACATAATTCTATATGGTTCTACATGATTCTACAAGTATCTAGAATTCTTTAGAACAATATACATTATTCCACAATATTTTATATTTTCCTACGGTCTTTCAAAATCTTCTGGAATCTTCCATAAATTAACCCCTCATGAAAGGCTGTTATTGACAGGAGGGGCTAGGATGCTCTAAAGTGAGGATATCACTTTACAACGTAAAGTAATGAAATTTTATCTTTTAATTAATAAAGTTAGAAGTGAGGTCCTTTACACTCTATTAATCTAAAGGTAAAATTGCTTAATTTACTTTTCTGTAGAGGATTCAAATCCAAGTGGAAGGAACTCAGATCCCTTGTGCATGAGATTTTGGATTTAATCCTAAAATTCATGTGTATGAAAAATAAAACATAATTAAAAGGGTTCTTCAATAGTCGCTTGGACACCGGATCATATCCCTAATTAGATTAGTATTTCATTTCTCGAATAAGAAGATACTCTAAAAACTAAAAAATATTTATTATGACATGATTAAAAAATGCGTCCTTCCACGAGTTTTTCAAACTTTATCTTATCAAGTATTCTTAATCATAGAAAGGGTTTTGTGGCTAAAAATTTATTTCCTTATAAAAAATTTATATCTCAAATGAATTAGCCATCTAGAGAGCGGATGCCTTAAAAAAAAAAAACCTACTCTTAATATTAAATCCTATACTGTAACTTTTGAAAAAAAATTGTAACATATTATCTAGAAAAATTAATACCGAAGTAGACGCTCTTTTGGTTTCCCAGTTCTACAGTTAACGTTAAGTCAATAAACAAGGCACAAGAGTAAATAATTTTTATTTTATCAGAATAAATGATTTTTAAAGTTAATGCGTTTTTTTTCTTTTCCTTTTGGTCTGGAAGGTAGGCCGTTATAACATTAAACTATGGAGCCAAAGAATTGCAAAATAAAACGGACCAAGAATTTATTTATTAAAATAAATAAATATAATTGCCTGTTATATTAAAATAGATTTAGAATAAATTATCAAAGGTATTAAATTAAAAGATGGAGAAAAAAATAATGAAACCCCTATATGAAAAAAAAAAGTCAATACTTTGATGCGTTTCTTGAAATGGTATCTTAAAATAACAATATTAACAGTCACGTCAAAAATATATATATATATTAACAGTAGTCAATTATTAACTGTCAAATGCTTTATAGTAATTTTCTATGATTATTATACCAGAAATTTAAAAATCATTAAAAAGAAAAGTTATTGGTTGCAAAATGCTTTTGTAAAAATTATCTTCCTTTATTTTATAATTTTTATTGTGATATTAGTACATTTTTAAATTTAAAGGTTATAATCTAATTATAAATATTTAAAATACTAATAAATTTAACTAGTAAAATATATAATAAATTTTCAATTACAAATTATTTTAAAAAATTTAATATCTATAAATTTTATAAGATAAACGAGAAATCTTCTCATTTCATCGAAAGCTTGTCGCCAAAGCTAATAAACTAAGAATGACTTGAAGGTTGGAAATCTTCTGTCTCGTACTTGGTCGCGTCTAAATCATATGTGGTCAAGTGAAATATAAACATTGTAACAAGCTATTTTATTATCTAAATGCGTTTTTGTTCATAAGTATCCAATGCGTTATGTTAGTATACTCAGGTGATTAAGAGTAATGATATTTAAACATTTAAAAATTTTGTGTTTATTGGGATACTCATTTAATAATCATTGAATGTGATATAATAGATGAAGTGTGTGGAGTCCATCATCACATTTAATGATTATTAAGTGGTTGTCCCAATAGACATCTATTTTTTGGGTGTTTGAATAGTATTGCTGGGTGATTGATGGATGAATTCGTTTTTCAAATTACAATATGTTTGGTCAATTTCCCAATTGAATGAACCTTATGGCTGGGGGAAAAATTCCCAGTTCCAAACGATCAATGATTAGCTAATGCATTTATAGGTGTGTTAGTTTGTGCTTCTAGCACAAATTTTTAAAAAAAAGTGTTTCAGAAATTACTCTCAGACATTTTTAATATAGTTTATTTGTATTTATTGAATTTAGGAACACCTATATTTTCACACTCTATTATACTTTTTTTTTATTTGAATGTTTAAAAGTGAAGGTGGTTATTATATGAAAAAATAAAAGATTAATCACTCTTAAATCAATAATTATCATTGAGTGTGAATTTCATTAAAAAAGAAGTAAAGCCATTTTCATTATCATTTAACCATCTATTGTTATATTTTTATTTTTTTGTTGTTGTCATGTTTAATTAACTTTTACAATGATTATATTTTGAAACTCATATAAAAAATAATATATTATTAGTTAGTAGTGTAAAAGGAATTATATTGGTCATACAACAAAGATTCTACCAAAAGAATATCAAAGATAATCTTGTTTTATACACGTTATATATTGTTGATCTCTTAAATAACTAACTAGTGGTAGAGTTCACAGAAATTTGGTGTACATTTGACATGATTAAACTATTTTTGAAAATGATTTTTTTAAAACATAATTTTTATGACCTTAATTTTAATATATTAACGGTGTAATTTAATAAAATATTTATATTTTGATAATCTCAAATTATTCTTTTTAAATGATAACCTTTGGTTATATAATATTGCATTAAAGTTTTGTATATTATCAATGTATTAAAATTACTTCAATCTTATAGTTGATACTATATAATTATAATATTGGCCATCAAATTTAAATATTGTCTCATTCGCAAGAACTGGGAAATTTTACCTGTCCAGGACAAGTCCATGCATACATGAAACTCTTACGAGTAATAATATATTGTTATAAATTAAAACCTAGTGTTTAAATGGATAAAGAGAAATATTAAATCTTTATAATTCATGTGTCTAAAGATATTTTTTATTCAAAATTTTATTTACATGTATTAAAGATAGATTTTGAATATTTTATAAATTATATTTTATACTATTGTGAATAAAATTTTAAATTCAATTTTTTTCAGATTAATAAGACAATACAGCAACATTCATAAATCATAAATGAAAGTTGAAATTGGCGTAGCTGAAAGTATATAAGTTACCCTCTTGAGTTGATTTATATACATTAATATATTTAGGTGTCTTTACAAAGTCACGTTTTAGCCTGGACATACAAGTTGTATAGTTCATTTTTAACATTTTATAAAGAAAAAAATTACAGTTTAATTCATATGCACGGACAATATAAAAATCATTGCATCATTAGCAAATAAAAAGTAGTTACACAAGTTATTTTATAACTAATTTTAATTCAGATTTCAAAAAACTACTTATGATGAATGATTTGTCATTGGTTTATTGGTTAACACTATAAAAATATTTTACACTATCAGTACATACCAATTAAACTTAAAAGGTTATATAATTCGTTAATTAAAAGGAAGAAATGTGTGTTTTGTCTTCTTAAATTATAAGTACATTGCATCAATTTATCTCTAAAATTTTAGGAACATGCAAATTGATGCTTCTATTAATTTTTTTATTCATTATTAATAAAAATAATACGTGT
Source organism: Dalbergia cochinchinensis (assembly GCA_031216125.1). Classification (NCBI taxonomy): domain Eukaryota; kingdom Viridiplantae; phylum Streptophyta; class Magnoliopsida; order Fabales; family Fabaceae; genus Dalbergia; species Dalbergia cochinchinensis. The sequence continues at coordinate 63,165,412 of CM062369.1, forward strand.
TCCAAAAAATTATGATGTCAAGTTGTCACGACCCGACTTGGACACATGGCCGGCGCGTGAGTAATTCTCATTCCCACGTAAGCCTTGTGATATCTGAATCTCTCTATATGCATAATTTAATATAAAAACCATTTCCAAAACATAAATTCATCTCTGACATAAATGCCTAACTCTTTGAAAAATAAATCATCATAAATACTTCCATAATCAAGCTCTAGTATATATCTCTGATACAAAACACATGAGTTGCTCATAATATAAAATAAACCATAGAACTCGTAACCGTAAAAATACAAAATATTCATGGTAAAAATATGTCAGTCTATATCTATGGTCCGGGATCCTGCCCGTCTTGCACACTGGAGCACTCATCTCTAAACAGAATATCAAAAGTACTTCACTCATAAAATGAAGCTCACCAACTGGGAAATCTCTACTGTGGGGGAGGAGATAGAAGAGAAGAACCCGCAACGTCTACTGCACCTGTAATGGAGGAAGAGAGAGGGGTGGGTTTCATCTAAAACTTAGTGAGTAAATCCTCACCCATAACCCTCTCATGGGACAGTCAAGGGAAATAAATAATAATATATATAACAAACCAGTTAATGCAATAACTCTAAAGTTTATATTCATAGGAATAACAAATAGTTTTAAAATCAATATTCTGTAGAAATCATAAACCATAGTATGCTAATTAAAGAAACAGGAATCTCTGGTTATACCCAATTTATGTGACATAACAAATATTTGATTATGCAAACATAACAAAATCTCTAATCTCTAGGGCACCTAACTAGGTCCTGTTTATTATTTCTCTGGCCCTAAGGCCACTTGGTATACCAAGATTAACGAAATAACTGTTGTTAACTCACAGTCTGTTTCTCTATAGCTACTGTCCAATTTAATCAGAAATCTAAATCTTTTCTCTATATCTCATAAATCTTCTACCCTAGAGTTCATAAGCTCTAACATATACATATTCTTTACTTTGGAAATCATTACAATGTTTAACAAATCTCTAAATATTATTATATTCATACTCTAGCTCTTTGACAAAAATCACTTTAACAATAATGGTCCCATGAGTTTTTAGAAAAACATATATCTCATGCTATAATTTACTAAAATTAACTCTAATGATCAACATAAGGATCATAGGATCTGAACCCACTCACCGTTTAAAGTCGAGAGTATGTGGGCCCCACCAACTTGTCTTGAAGAGTTTGGAATGGCACCAACAACTGCCATGGAGCAACCATAGCTTTAGATTAATCTCTAAAAATCTCTAGAGAACTCTATTCTAACTCTACTAAAATTGAGAAAACACCCCCACTTGACAAAAATGAAAAAAATAATCGGATCAAATCCAAGATCATGGAGAAATAAAGACATAATCTAACAACATATACTTAGCTTGAAGCTTTGGAACGATGGATTTGAGAGGATTTGAGAAAAAGAGGAAAATCGAGGGAGAAGGAGAAAGAGTCGCGTTTCTGCTTCCTTCTAACCGCATCTCATGGTCCCCATAGAGACACTTATGACCGCTATAACGGTATCTCAGACCGCTGCACCACTTGAACATTCTCTGGTGACCGCTATAGTGGTCCTGGACCGCTATCCCCTAACTTCTGTGTTTTTCAGTCATTCTAGTATCTGGATTGTTCCAACACTCACTTATTTACATTTATTAATTTTTAAGTTAATGTCCATTAACTTTAAAACATAAATGTAAATAAGGAAATACCCACCATTTGGATTCAAATAAAATATAAAAAAAATCAGAACTCCATCAAATCAGAATCCAAATTTTGAGTTTTAGTTCAAATCCAGAAATTTCTGAGATTTTCTAATCTTGTGGCTTAACAACGAAACATTTGCAGGTTTCATAAAATTCATAAAAAATTACTCTTCAACTTGTTTCCCCTCAAGGAACAATTATTGAAACTCTTGATCCCAAGAATATGGTTCTATCATATAGCCCTCCAAGGAAGTGTAAGATCCAGATTTAGTAAAATTCAGGACCCAACGGTGGTTCCCAAGGAATCCTTGAGGCTATACAGAACTTTACTGCTGACCCGTGTACCTCGGGTATCACACAAGTTGCACACGATGTATTAATTTAAGAAGAAATACTTAGGTGCACCGAGAGCAAGAGATAACACTTGTTCTGATCCATTTATTAATTGACACATAAATTTTACGGGCTATTATTGTCTCTCAGCCTCCCTACATTTTTAATGCAATAGTTGATTTGTCAATCACCAAATAGAACAGAGCAAATATTTTGTTTTGCTCTAAGAGCACATAAGAATTTCTCTAATTTAAGGTATTGAATTGTACTTTAAGTAAAGTTTAAGAGTGAAACACCCGTAGTTATTTTTAAAAATTTTATGTAGATTTTATTAATCAGAATTTCACAATTTTGATAGAATTAGTCGTAACAAGAACGACTTAATGGGAAAAAAGTGAATAGTAGCTTTGTGGACCCCGCAAGCTCGTCATAACAATCGAAACCTTATAATAGGAACATGAGATACTCGAGATTGGGAAAAGATAGGATTAAGTTTAGAAATGACTAGAAATGAAAATTTTAGATCAATAATTAAATTTCAGACAATATCTGTTTTATCAAGTATGGTATTTTATCCATTCGGTAAAAGTTATAATATGCAGTTCTTACACTGTATAAAACTTACAGTGCAAATTTGCCACCTTACTTGACAAGTGTGTAGCTATGGATTAGTCCCACTATTGTCTTGTGCTAAGATTGAATAAGAACCACACAAAATAACTAATTTCAATTATAAGATAATTTTTTTTTTTTGTGGTAACTAAGCCTAACACATGTTTTCTCTTAAATGAAATAAAAAAATTACAAAACTTATCTTTCGCTTCCTCTTGAAATTTTCGTCAACTTCTTTCAGTTCTCTATCCTTTCTCTTCTTCCTCAAAACATCATAAACTTTCTAAAAATACTAAGCTACAACATCAAGTATCAATAGATTTAGCACAAACACAAAACTATCTCTTGAAATCTTTGAATCAATCTCATTTAAAGGCTTTTATTTCACCTCACCATCAAGGGTAGCTATTGTCTTACTATCCTAGGGGGAAGGTTTGGCTGGTTTAGAGTGCAAATTCGTTGTAGAGGCACAAGCAAAGGCTAAAAACAAGTACAAGAAACTTCTAGTAACATGTAGGGTTTCTTTAGCTGCTTTCTTTTGAAAATTTGTTTTGAAATTATTTGAATGATCTGCCTTGAAATTTCTGGCTGTATTAAATGTTCATATATAGATATTGAAGTGTTTAATTGGGTGGAATGATTTGATGTTGTTAGAAAATCTTTTTTCTCAAAACAAGTTTTGAATTGTGTGTTAGAATTCTCAGATTTAAAAGACAGGTCAATTTATAAGATTTTTTTTCACTTAGTTGGAGACATGATTTTTAGATGAAATTTTTATATGATGAAGGTAACATATGGAGCCATCTTCATTATTTTTCTTAAGTTGATTTGAAGACTTTTTCTATTTTTAAAAAATTAGAAACTGAGCTAGTCAGGGTTTCTGCCTGAATAGACAATCATGAAGCACTAAATTTGTCTAATTTTATTACTACATCAAATGATCAAATTTTGATTTTAAATTTTTATAGAATGTTGTGGACATCTTGAAGTCCAACTTGAAGTTTTATAGAATTTTATCTATTCATTTGATATGGTAATAAAATTGGAAATTCTGACACTTGATAGGAATTAGATGATTTCTAACCTCCAAAATTGTATAATTTTGTTAATACAGCTAAAGACCTTATTTTGCTCTAAAAATTTTCAAAGTTTCATAGACATGTTAAATTAACTTTGAAAATTTGTTTTTCTCTGTTTTGATGAGGTTTAGTAGCTTATCCATAATTTTCTCTAAAACCAAAATTCTGGATAATGTGCTAGACTAGCTAAAACTATGATGAAATGTCTAGGCTTGATCTCATTTATACCATATGAGTGTATTGATGATGTTATGCACATATAATTGTGAATACTTATGACAATTGCATCTATGTGAAAGAAAGATCATGAATATGTTTTCTTGAGCTGGAAAAAATAAATTCGAAATGTCGGGAAAAGTAAACCTAACTAGGAATAGGTTTGTATGATAATTGGAGAAAGTAAATATAATTATCATGTATAGGAATGAGCTCAGTCTTGAAAAGCATTCTATTACCCAGGATTGGAATAAGCCACCATAAGTCGAGAGTTAAGATAATTAAAGTAGCAATTGTTCTAATTTACTCTCTATGTTATCTGCTAAATGAATGAGTTTGTCATTCTATTGAGATCAAGATGCTTATGTATGAGATTGACATTGCCATCATATACTCCAAAGATAATGATTGAATAAAATGAGCCTGCTTCGGATAAAGAATTTTACAAGCTAAGATAAATGTCATTAATTATTGGCATGTAATATTTTTATAATCAAACTGAAGCAGCTTGAATAGATAATGATAACATTTATATGTGTATGGAAGTACTCTTATGAGAATTTTAGAATTCTCATCCCTATGTGTATTCCATGTCTATCTTTGATTCTGGAGATGACATATCTGGTGTTTATCCTCGAGACCCCACAACTAGAGTGGCATTGTGACTTTCTTTAAAGATTGGGATTTCATACTGTTATATTCCCAGACACTTGCAAACTAGAATGCTTGACTTGAATAGAACCTTTTTAGTACATGTTCTTATGATGAGTCTTGCCTTAGAGCAAGTTTAAGTTTTATATGTTGATGCATATTGGGCAGTCCCTGCGTGGACTTTTGACATACATCCTATGACCAGTGGATGATTGTATATTATATATGTATTGAGATGGCATACTTGCCCAGTTATGTATACAAATAAATGTACTAATGTTTATAGTACTTTGAGAAAGTCTAATGATACTCGTTTATACATTAATTTCCCTTTAATCATAGATTCCAACTATATGTCACCAAGTTCTAACTTCTTGAATAAAATCAAGAAGTATTTTTCGTAATGGAGAATTTAGAATACAATAATTCGATTATTATATGGGAAATTAATATGATATATAGTACCACACTCTTAGTTACAGTGTTAAATCCTAGGTAAAATACTGTAATTAAGGGAGTATTACAAAGAGTGTGTTCATGAGTTTGGTTTAAAAAAGAAAATGAGGAAAGGGAAGGGAAAGGTATTTGAGAATTTTTGCTAACTCCCTAAAATCTTCAAAAATCTCAATTTCATAGTTCCCCAATTTGGGTTTTAAATTGATTATTATTTAATTTGTTGTATTATTCATATTAAAATATTAAAATACCATTTATACCAATTTATTTAAATTTTAAATCAGCTTGTTATTTCCTTCATGATTTTATACCAGCTTTCATGAATACAAAGCATATTATTAATATTTTTAAATCTCTTTATATAAAGCATGCCAAACTAGTAATAGAGCTAGAAATTTTTTAAAAAGGGGGCAAATACAAATACTAATTTATATATGATATTAAAGAAATTATAAAACCAAGATAATAAATATATAAATGAAATTGAAGAAATTGGGGGGCATGGCTTGCAGAGGCCCTTAGCTCATAAACACTAATATATTATATAAAGCATATCAATTTTTTTTTAAGATTCTTTTTTAAAACTAGTATTAATATAAAGCGTACTAATTATATTAAGTTGATTTAATGCAGGATAAAATTATATAAATATATATAAACCCTTCATTTTCTTTCCCTTATCAATTTTAAATTCACAAACAAAGTTGCTTGAAACCCTATAAGACCCTCATTTTCCTTTCCCTTCATTTTCCTTTGATAACTTTCTTTTCCTTCAAAACTGGTGAATACACTTTTAAAAAAATAATGACTCTATCTTTTGTTAACACTAAACGAAAAGTTAATACAAAGACTAAGATACATTTAAGAAATATTAGATGATCAGTTTTGTAAATTTTGAAATTTAATTTTGGCGCAAAGTGGATAAAGCATATAACTAAAAAAAAGATAAAGTGTAATTTTCTTTTTAATTAATAACTACATGAAACATGAATTAAAACACGATACTCCTTGAGATTCTGATCATTAATGCATACATGCATTTAGACCGACAATTGTATATAAAATTGAACGTGATGTCTAATGGCACAGTCTTACTCAAATAAGTTCATTTATTTGTTAAAAAATTAACAATACGATCATAATAATAATAAAAAAAAATTGGCACCATTACCGCTAGGTATGGCTAGCCTTGCTTTTTTTGGGAGATTAAAATTATCACTACATTTTTTATCAACGAAAACATGATTATGTGAACGTGGGAGGTTAGGGTCTTATTCGTCAGTCTCTCGAATCAAATAGGGTCTTATACAAATTTTTTTTTTTTTCCAAAAAATAAGAAACAAGATTTCACCAAATATTAATATTTAATACTATAGTTAGAAGATCACGTGACGTGAGCGTGTGTCCGGACCAGAGTGAGAGTGTGGTGTATTATATATAATTCCGTGTCCCATTCTCATGAGATATTTTCAGTTGTCATGATGGCAAGTCACGTGTGGCATGCCGTGGCCAATGGACATGGCATTAGTGAATCATGTAGTGGATATGCATGCATGCATGCCAAACGATGATGATAACAATGGCATTTGACTAATGTGGAGAGTGGGGCGCCGAAGAGATAGGGTCATGGGAAGATGGGCATGTGGGCTACGCAAAAGGATTAAAAAAAAAAAAAAGAGTGAGTAGTGTGATCTGTGTGAGTGAATGAGGGGATTGCTTCGGTTTCCCGCCAATAGCGCCGACGTGGACCCACTGCCTTCGTTGGCGCCAAAACTAACCGTGTATTGCGCGACACGTGTCGGGTTGTGGGACAAGTGTCCCTGCGAGGTGGGTGCGTGGAAAGTGCTGCTGCAGCACCACCCTTCTTCTTCACTTGACTCTTTGGGGCTGTGGCGGTGACGCGGCTGCGAATACTTGCCGCCTCTCGTGACACGTCATCGTTACCCGCGACTTACACGATGCCACTGTTCGTTTCCCATGAAAGCGAATGGGACTGCTCGCATGTGCGTTGTCTTTTCTACTACACTCTATACACTGTACTCTCCAGTCTCTACGCTCAACACTCTTCCCAAGATATCATATTCTTGGTGAATTTTTTGTTTGATATAAAACTATTGTGGTCGTTGCTGCGGCACTTTCGATAATTAAATAGTATTAAAATATATTTAAACGTGTTGAGCTTTAATTTTTATTAATTTTATGATTCATATAAATATTCAGTCAATATCCAATCACCAATTACTATTACTTATTATTACCAGTTTTCAGAATATCAAGTAGGGATAACAATAGGAAAGATTGGGCGTGAAATAATCCCTGCTTATTTGCCCTATACCTCTAGAGTTTTCTCTCTATCCTCATCCCCAATAAAAGCTCTTAAAAAAATTTAAGAAAATCTATTTAAATAATTTAATTAGTTAGCCTAAAATTTTTGAATAAAAAATATTTAAAATTAATAATATAATGTTGATCCAAGTCTTTTTTTAATAGTATTATATTATTATTATTATTGTCAATTTTTTACATTTTAAATCAAGACTAGTTATCATTAGAACATTATAATAAACAAATAATAAAATAGAAAACGTCAAACACTAAAATATTATTAATAAAATACCAAATATCTTTATGATTGAGTATGAATTTCCCTTTTAATTTGCATATGAAAATAAATACATAAGCTAATTACAAGTTATGAAAAATACAATTATAAAAAATCTAGTATAACAGTAAACTCTTATTTGAATATTATCAACATTAATATCTTCAAATATTATGAAATATTAAGTATTTTTTTTAAACTATCAATATACCATGGGGCACATATCCACATATCTCCAAAGTTACCATCAGAGGACTTTTACTCTCATTGTCATAGGAAAAAAAATCTCACATTCAGATCCCCATATTTAATAAGTATAGACTTTTAAAAAATTAAATTTTTAATTAAATAAATATGTTTAATTAAGGATTTAACTTTTATACATACACAACAAAAAAATAAGTTTATAGTGCCAATCAATAAAATGTCATGAAAATGACAAATTAGAATGAGGGTTGTGATGGTAGGTATATTTTATATGATTTATCACTTTGATAAAATTTTATTGATAGATAATGTAAAATTATTTTACATTATCTTTCCATTAAAAATAAATTCTTTAATTAAACATTTTTTTTTTAGTAAAGAGAATGTTACAAACCAACTAAAATGAAAGGTGACCAAGAGTATCAAATGTTTATAAGCTTTTCACCATATTTTTGTTCATTAATATTTATATATATAATTAATTTCTTAATCAACACTTTTTTGGATACAAATTATAAGATTTTGGACAGTAATTTAGAAATAATAAATAATTAAAAATTCAATAGAAGAACAATCCATATAATTGTCGGGATCCATTTAATTTGTGGAGAACTAATGTCGAATGTCGAATTGAAGCCACACACACCCAAAACAAAATTGAGTTTCTTGTTTTTTTGGTGAAAAGATCGAGTTATTTTATCCAAAATACATTATCACAATAAGAATGGACAGAATTTCCAAGCAAAATTGACTGAATTGCGTGAGAGAAAGTTGCTCTCCTTTCGTACATTTTCACATGAAAATGAAGGAAATGAGTTAACAATTCGATTTGTTCAACATACATGTAAGCAAATTTTTTAGTTTAATTTTTATATATTGATAATATAAAATTTTTCATGTTGTCATTTAATTATATATTGTTACATTAGTAAAGTGATTAATTTTCACACTTACCATTTAAAAATTACTCTTCTTTTGTATATTTTCATATGAAAACTAAGGAAATGAGTTAACAATTTGATTTGTTCAACAAACATGTAAGCCAATTTTTTCAGTTTAATTTTTATAAGTTGATAATATAAATTTTTTTATATTGTCATTTAATAATATAAATTTTTTTATATTATCATTTAATCATATATTGTTATATTAATAAAGTGATTAATTCTCATACCTATTACTTGAAAATTGCTCTTCTTTTGTACATTTTCACATGAAAATGAAGGAAATAAGTTAACAATTCGATTTGTTCAACATACATGTAAGCCAATTTTTTAATTTAATTTTTATATATTTATAATATAAATTTTTTAATATTGTTATTTAATAATGTATTGTTATATTAATAAAGTGGTTAATTCTGATACCTATTATTTAAAAAATTATATAAATGAGATGCTTTGATTAAATGCTAATATAAAATCAAGTGAATAAAAATCAAACTTTTTTTTTTCTTTTTCAAGTGTAAAAGGAAAAATAAATCCACGTACCATTAAGTAATCGACGCAAAATTATGCGAGAAACAGATGAGATTTTTACAGCTTCTGTGCTTTGTCTACACCTAAAAATATATATGAGTTTTTTCTATTCTTGAAAAAATTGAAGCTATTGAAGAAACTCTATATTTCTATTAAAACAAGCTTTAGACGACAACGTTTTATATTACATTTAGCAACATTGAAAGAAATATGTGTATCAGAAGCCTGATGAAATGTCAAAATACACTGCAATGACTCGTCAACAAAGACGAAAACCAAAAATAAGAGAGTCTGAATGGGTTCAAGAAACCATTAGAAAGAGCGATGCCGTCGGCGAAAACGATGGTAATTTGGTTGGAAGTAAATTGGCTTATTTGAAAACTTTGTGAACGTTTTGTTCACCTAATAATCAAACAAATGGTCAAATTGATTTCCAACTTTCCATTCCATTAATAAAAAAATAATATTTTATATAAAATAAAATTACACAATAAATACACACTATACATTTTATCATCATTGGATGTAATATGTGATATGTACTCATTCCATTCATAACAAATACACACCATACACCTTATCATCATTGAGTGAATGGAATGAGCAGAAATCACACATCACATTTAATAATAATAAAATGTGTAGAATGTATTTATTATATACCAAATATTACTCTAATCAAAACTATAAAACCTCACCTAGTGTGGACAGGGCCCAAGGACAGATTCAGACAGAATCACTCTTATGAAAAATAAATTTCTGTACTTATAGAAGTAAATAAACATTTTCAAATTTAGTTCCTTTTCTTTATTTTTGTGATCAGAATTACTTAACTAAACTAGTTATTTTTTCTCTGTAAAACTGTCTAAAGCACTTTAATTTCCTATATTCTTTTTAATCACCGATGCAATGCTTATTTCTTTTTATCAAATGTTTCTTTGGTCAACTTGGTCCAAGGTTTAGGGATACTAACAAGAAACCTGGTTTAAACTAGCCAAATTGCAAGCCCAACAGCGCACAATGCCAAAGCCTCATCGATTACTCTAATCCACAAAAATTGATTCTATATATGAATCAGTACGCCTTAAGGCAGAGGAATTGTCTTACTTTTGAACATCAAGTATCCAAATATTCATGCTCTACACCCCTCCGAATTCTATCAAGTCTTCCAACTATCGCTCTCCGTGGTTGAGATTAGTTCACTATCATGTCAAGTTATTAAATACAAAATTTACCTCGACCTTTCTCTTGAGATATAGTATAATCCACAAAAATCTGTGTGAAGATAAACTAACATAATATGTGCTCTAAGAAAATTGAAACTATAGATCTATCACATATATGTATTGGCCAAATCAGAGCACATATAAGTGCGAGTTAGAAGCAAATACAATGTAGGAACAGTTTTTATACGAAAGATAAAGTAGATAACGTAACTTCTTAAAAAATATCGGTGACATACAGATAATGGTAGAGGTATTTCAAATTCGTTGCAATTAGGTTCTTGAAGCATGGACTAGATTTATATGATGGATACGTTTGATTTATTACTCAGAGATTAGATAACAGAGGGTTCCAATTTCCAAATTCTAATAGAGGCATCAAAGGCACAAAGAAATGTGAATTCAAGCATTTCAAAGATTCAACGTAGAATTAAGATCTCAAACCAAAACCCTCTGATTGCATAAATGAAAAAGTTCGAGAATAATCATAGCGCATCTCTCCTTTAGTGAAGCTAACAAAATTCGTACAAAACAAAAGGGGAACTCACAAAGTCCTTATTATCCCTATGATGGGGCACACTCAGCTTATCATTGCATTTTCCAGGTAATAGCAAAATTTTTGCCAACAGGAAGATTCAAGCCCTTCAATCCTACCATCTGTATCTTGTCTTCTACATTTCCTTGCCCGTACAAGTACTGTTCTGTTGTGCTAACATTCACATGTGAGACACCAGCCACTGGTTCTCCATCTATCTCAACGGCAGGAAGTGCTCCACTTCCTTTTAATCCCAACACATTAATGGTGTCAATAACCCAACCTTTATCCAAAGCAAACTTACCCTCTTGAACCTCTGACCAAACTTTGACATTTCCTACTTTGACAGTTGCATGGAAATCAATGTAAGTTGAATAGCCAGTCCCAAGCTTCATCTCTGGCAGTTCATCATCATCAAGGAATAGGTTCCCTTTAGCTTCTCCTTCAGTTGCTCCTACTGGAAATGTCACAATGAGGCTGAAGGGTGTCATTCTAGCATCCTTAGTTACCATTCCACCCTGTTGCATTGGAAGAATAGTGTTCTGATACAAATGCACATTGACCACATGCAAAGGCGCATCAAGGGTAACATAAGTACCATCTTTTGATACAATTCCATGTGTCAAGTCAAATAAACTGTACCATGCGCCTGGAGGAAAGAGTGCTTTAACCTGTGTTTGCCCTTGCTCAAGCACAGGAGAAATCATAACACTGCTCCCAAGCAAGAACTGTGTGCTGAGGCCATAGCATTCAGTGTAAGATGGAAATGAGAAGAAAAGTGGCCTTGCAATTGGGGCTCCACTAACATGTGCCTCATAATTCAGGGTGTATAAATATGGGAGGAGCTTATACCTCATACCCAAAGCATTTCTACCAGACTCAGCAACTGATTCCCATTGGTAAAGTTCCTGTCTAGGGGAGTAGTAGTTTGCATGATCCCTCGAGAAAGGGTAGAAAGCACCAACTTCAATCCACCGATTACAAAGCTCTTCAGTTGGTTGTGGATAGAAACCACATATATCTGACCCAACCATTGGCACCCCAAATATCCCAAAATTGAGCATTGTAGATATTGAGTACCTTAAGTCCTCCCATTTGCCCTGATTGTCACCGGTCCAATGTGCAACATACTTGCCTGAACCCACAAAAGTGGAGCGGGACAAAATAAAAGGCCGTTTTCCTTGAAGCCCTTGAAGGGCCTTGTGAGTTGCAATGGACTGAGAGAAACCATAGAGGCTGTGAGCATCATACTCCAGAACACCATTGTAGTGAACCGCACTAGTGGCTATAGTTTTGTAGCCTACAGGAGCTTTTACTCCTGATGCATTAATTTTGTAGGGAGGATCATCCCACCGTGTGCTTGTAATGTTCTTGCAATCTAAGCAACATATCCATCCTGGTCCGGTTCCACTCGGGCAAACCTTTCCCTCAGGAATTGTGCACTTTCCAGTGCAGAAATTCGAGACTTCGTTCATGTCAATCCATAGGCCATCAACAGGGACAAGTTCATGGAATCGGCGGATCTCATCACCCCACCATGAAACTGTTCTTTGATTGAGAAAATCAGGAAAATGCACTGCACCTGGCCAAACTTGACCCACGAAAGGTTCACCATCATGCTTGATAAAAACATCATTAGCCATGCCCCTTTGATACACACCATAACTAGTGTTAACAGCAATTCCAGGATCCACTATGACAACGTATTTCATGCCAATGCTGTGTATTCTGTCCAAGAAGTCTAGAAGCTTTGGACGAGGGTAGTTGACTGGGTTGAGCGTGAAGTCCTTCTTGCCATCCATGTGATCATCATCGGTCCATATCACATCAAGTGGGATTTTGGCTTTCTGGTAATTCTCCACAACATCTTCTATGACAGATAGGTTGTGATAGCCCCATCTGCATTGATGAAATCCTATAACACGAAGTAAGTCAGAACTTACTCCCCGTAATTGTCCACAACCTAAGCCTAACTTTATTCACTGAACATGATAGCAATATTTACCAGATTAGGGTGCCAACTTAAGCCTAACCATATTCACTAAGCATGGTAGCAATATTTATTATTTAGCAGATCAGGGTGCACAGAGCAATTCGTATTGGACTTCATGCAATCTTCGGGCCCCACCGAAGAGAAAACAACATAAAGTATGTGTGGTAGACTGGTAGGAGTGGTAAATATCGTTTATGCAGTGATGGTTTATGATAAAGATCCAGGAATTGCTTTACACGCGTCTGTCATAAAGGCCAACTTCACTGACTAAAGTCACGAAGAAAAGATTGTAACACGGATAAAAAAATGCCAAGGAGAAAAGATTTTTTTTCTCTTGATATGGTAAAGTTGTATTTGTAACTTTGCGTAAGACCTTACCTTCCCATGCGGACCCAAAAGGTACTAAACAATTAGAAAAATCATTAAAGTCTAGGCTGAGCAAGTCAAATTATTTGTTCGATCCGTATCTGTTTTGTATCTCATTATTATCTTTCATTTTCACAATATTTTTTTATATAACAGAGTAAATATTTTATTTTTCTTTTCAAACATCTAAGAATTTCTCAAACAATCAGACAGCAACAAAAACTTTTCGTTATACTACAAATCATACAAACAGATTGAGTGAATAAAAGAATTTTGCTGATCTACCCTCTTAGAACAAAGAAAGCCCATCACACAGTATGACATATATGATATAGATAAAAACAAATAAGCGGAAAACAAGTCTCATTGCATTATCAAATGCATGGTGCACAGAAGTGATATGCTCCTATAATCACATAAACCAAGAACCTCGTTGAATTCAAACAAACACAGATATTACAACATTAGTGTCTTTCTCTTTAATTATCCAAGAGATAATCATTTGTTTATCATGAATGCATACAAACTAGTATACGCAATGACATGATAGAAGAGAGAATTAAAACTGAATCGTACCGAAAGCCCAGTAAGGCATGGGAGCTGGTCGCCCAATTAAGGAAGTATATTGATCAACAACATTCAGAGGCGTGGACCCTGCAAAGAAGTAAAAATCCAGTACACCTCCTATAATCTTGTATGTCAGAGATGTTCCTTTGTAAAACACATCCATTCCATTGCTATTCAGCAACAGAACACCATGTGCATAAGGCTTGCCACCTTCATTTCTGAGATCCATGTACACAGGATGTGAACCGTATAGATCAGTGTTGACATTAATGGCTGACACATCAAGTGTATACAAAGTGTAAGGATCATTTGGATACAGTTTGATCCCATGTAGCTGTGAGTTCTCTCCCAAACCATACAAAGAAGCATCTTTGGGCAACTTTGTAGAAATCTCTAAGTACTGGTCCTTGAAGACCAATGGACCAAATGGGTCTGACTCATCAGAGCTACAATTGAAAAGGGTATCCCCATTTGACTTCCTTTTCACTGCAAAGCTAAAGGGGTCTGAGGTGTAGCTGAAAATAAGCTCGGAGCCAGAGTACGGTACTGGGTTTTTCATGGACCTTGACCTTGTAATGCTTTGCTTCAGAGCCGGTGGTGGCTCCCTTGGCAAAAGATCATAGGGAACCTCCCACCTTTGCTTCTTTGCATCCGTTATGTGTACTCTCAAACGATTCTCAGTCTCGTGCCTGCAAAATCAAGAACATTTAATGAAGAACATTCAAAGTATAAGATTTATAGAGAAAAATGTGAATACATTGTATATGAATGCATATTTGATGTTACTATGTTAAGTGGTAGTGTAGTACTTACTTGGCATAGAACCTTAAAAGGGGAATATCAGGGCCATAGATGTTGTTCTGCTGCTTAAGTTGGAGGAACCCCACAAGAGCACCATCTGGTGCATCTTCAATAGATATGAGACGGTAGCCTTGGCCAATTTTGGTGGCACTGCTGGGAGAAGAAGCGTTGGCTTCTACTGCTGAACATAGAAGCCAAGTTAGAAGAATGGAAGAGAGACAGAGGGCAGCCAATGGGGTAGGAGAAACCATGGCTAATTAACTCTCTAGACTCTAGACCGAGGCACTGTGGGCTACATACACTTGCAGGGTTGTCATGGGTGATATATATGACCAACGAGTTGTAATGATTGTTAGTATTACATTATTCTTATCCTATTTTCCTAGCAATAGATTGAATTTTGAAATACACAATCTGTCCTTTTCTATTGAAAAATTGATGTGAAAAAGATTATTTTCCTTGTTGGTTTCTCTTCCTCGACAGTAGTGATATTCATCGGATACATGTGACTTTAGTGAATAAAGCCAATCCATGATCGCACTCATATGGCTCTTTTTTTTTTTTGATATTGCTCATATGGCTCTTTTGAGTTTATCTTAAAATGAGAAAGTGAAATTATTTATTTTAGACTAATAAAATATTTTTTCAATTTCTAAGTTCATCTCAAAAGAATTTCTTTCATGATAGTGCATAGTGGCCGTTTGGTCCCGCGCGCACTCTTTCTCCTCAATGTGGAGTGTGGACCCAGTTTGCATCACTCAATTAGCATGTGGTTTCTTTCACTATTTATAGAATCTTATGTAAGTCATACGTGGGAATGCAGGGGATCCGTGGCAATGTGATATGATAGACAAAAACTTGTGTAGATGTGTGTATATATATATATTTTAGCATTTAGAATATTTTTTCTTCAACTTTTTGATATATTTCCATCCGCACAAGGTATTCTCAAAGATACTCAGGATTGACGCTGAAATAACATTTTTCATCTTCCAATTGTTCGATTTGCTTATGTTTCATTTTCACGAACATTTATGAACAGCACATTTTATACCTAAGTTATGGTAGTAAAATTGTAAATCTTTGGTTTACCCTGCTTCCTGCTTCCATCCGACCAAAGTGGCATATGAACTAGGGTAAAACAATTTCCCACTCCATCCATTGTCCTCAGTTCATCCAAGCTTGAGGGACGTATATCAAAGCTTGGAGTTGAGAAGTGCAATATATATGTGGGCGGATGGGATGGCTTCAAAGTCTTATTGAGAGGATAAAACTTAACTTGCATACCTCCATTTTGTCAAGTTTTCTTACACATAAACCTTTTTATCCCACACACTAAAACTTATTATTTTTGTGATACGGATAAAACCCACTAAATATTTATGTGTTAATATTTGATTGGAAAAATAGAGATAAATGTGAGGTGATTTTGTCCTTATGCAAAACAAAAAGTGGTGGTCCCAAGCTAAGCTAAAACAAACATGTCTGGGACGAACAAATATAATATAACATTAATTTGTTCTTAAGATTAAGAAAGTGGAGGATCACCAGATACTCGGATAAATCCAAAGCTTCATTGTTTTGTCCGATTATGATGATTTATGTCCCCGTGAACTTTGTACACTGTAGCCGTTACTAATGGTTGATAGTTTTACCGTTGCATTTGACCATTGTCCACGATTTTACTATATGATAAAGTGATGCTTAATCCGGGATTCCGAAATTGTCATTTAATATCGATTTTTGTACAACAAAATTGACGTCCCTTCCCTTGGAATCAGTCCTTGTCTCATGGCCGAAGCATCAAAGTTTTATTTTATTTCGTTTGTTTGCGCAAGTTGGTATAGGTAACTAGGTAAGTTGTTATCCCAAAAAGTGAGGAGTTCTCCCACCCAAAATATCTGCTTCCAATGATGAAGCATTCAACCCCATGAATAGCCGCGTTAATAATGAGCACCACTACAAAAAAATAATAATAATAAATCTTTGTGGTTGCTTTTGAATGTAACGATTGGGTGAATTGTATAATGAGTATTTATATTCTATTCTCAAATATGAATTTTGCAAATCACGCCGTTGACAATGAATGCTACAAAATTTATATTTTAGAGTTTGTCTGATTCTTGTAGTACAAGCAAAAGCCTTACGGTATGTTTTTTTTAAAATAAAAAATAAGCGTAGGCGTTAATATTTAAAAGAAAATATTGAAAACGATTATTTTTAGAAAATAATTTTTTGAAAATTATTTGAAGAGGTTTTGTATATAATAAGTTGTTTTAAAAGTAAAATAAACTGATTTAAACACACATTTAAGCTATAGTGAGTTATTAGTGATTTAATTTTTTTTTAAAAGAAAAGTATTTTTTATGAATGTTTGTTTGAAGTTTGTTTAATCGATTTGATTAAATTTATCAAAAAATTAAAATTAGAAGATAATTACTTTTAATTTTTTTGAAAAGTAAATAAAAATATGTTTCTAATTTGTTTCCACTTTATTTATGAAAGTATATTTAAAAAAAAATTAGTTCAAGGAGCCACAAACACAGTAATTTTTCAATCTCCGATGGTATCTCTAGCTAATTCGATTGCTTTCTCTAGCGGACACCCTGATTCTTTATTTAATGTAGCATGGTATAACATTTTAGTGTCAAATATGAAAAACTGGATCGGAATAAAATAAGATAAAAGTATATCATTATATGTGAAAATTTAACATAATTTGGTTATGCTGATTTTTCACTATTATTTCCTTTTTATTATGTGTCTTTTCTAGACTCATTTTCTTAATCGATATTTTAAAAAAATGCACATAACCAAAGCAAAATTTTCTCAAAATTACCCTTTTAAGATGGGTTGATGTCTTGCATACTTCAGCTGTATTTTTCCATTGCTTTTGTTTTGTTGCTTAAATTCAACAATTACAACTGACCCAAAAAAAAAAAATCAACAATCACATATCCTTGTATATATGTCACCTTCGGCTATAGTAACTGAGAAGCCAACTTACTCTTTGCTGAAGGATTCTTACACAATCACGTGATTAACCAAATCTATTTTTTCGGAAGTTTACCAAATCTAACTAGTAGAATAAGAATAACGAAGATTGAGGTTGGGCCTAAAACTTGGCCACCGACAAAGAGTTTGGGCCTTTAGCCCATTAAAGTTGGGTTCTTGAAAATTTTGACTTTTCCATAAAAAGCTGAATTCAGTTGACCCTTTAACATCTGAGAGTGGGCCAAATTAGTTAGCTAGAACGTACTGTATTCTCCTAGAAGATTGAGACGCTAATCGTATCAGGTACGTGTATACTAGTTGAATGTATTGGCCGAGCCTAAGCACATAAGCAACACAAAGTTAGAAGGAACAACAATTGAATACGAACAAACAAGAGATAGAAAGTAATGGCGGCATACACATAACAATGGAAGAAGGTACTTAAGTAAATTCATAGCATTTTAGATTCTTCAAGCTCTCTTTTATTACATGAAGATCAGATCATGGAGGACCAGGAGCATCAAAAGCACAAAGAAATTTAAGCTCAGGCATTTCAAAGGCTCAGCATAACAATGATATCCAATTAAGATTAGAACAATCTTATCATCCCATCTTCCATGTCACAGCAAAACTTTTACCTATAGGGATATTCAAGCCCTTGAACTCAACCATCACTGTCTGCTTTTCTCCATCCCCTTGCCCGTACAAATACTTATGTTCTGATGTGTAAACTTTCACATTTGAGACACCCGTCAGTGATTCTCCATCTACCTGAACTGTAGGTAGTGCTCCACTTCCATATAATCCCAACACATTTATAGTGTCAACAACCAAACCTTTATCCAGAGCAAATTTACCTTCTTGGACTTCTGACCAAATTTTCACATTCCCCTCTTTGACAGTTGCATGGAAATCAACGTAGGTTGAATAACCATTTCCAAGCTTCATATCTGGCTGCTCATCGTCATCAAGGAACAGGTTCCCTTTAGCTTCTCCTTCGGCTGCTCCTGCTGGGAGTGTCACAATGAGGCTGAAGGGTGTCATTCTAGCATCCTTAGTTATCATTCCACCCCGTTGCATTGGAAGAATGGTATTCTGATACAAATGCACATTGACCACATGTAGAGGTGCATCAAGGGTAACATAAGTTCCATCTTTTGATACAATGGTCTGTGTCAAATCAAATAAACTATACCATGTTCCTGGTGGAAAGAGTGCTTTAACTTGTGTTTTACCTTGTTCTAGCACAGGAGAAATCATTAGACTGCTCCCAAGCAAGAACTGTGTGCTGAGGCCATAGCATTCAGTGTAAGATGGAAATGAGAAGAAAAGTGGCCTTGCAATTGGGGCTCCACTAATATGAGCCTCATAATTCAGGGTGTATAGATATGGGAGGAGCTTATACCTCAAGCCCAAAGCATTTCTAGCAGACTCAGCCACTGATTCCCATCGATAAAGCTCTTGTCTTGGGGAGATGAAGCTCGAATGATCCCTTGAGAAAGGGTAGAAAGCACCAACTTCAATCCACCGATTGCAAAGCTCTTCAGTTGGTGCTGGATAGAAACCACATATATCTGAACCAACCATTGGCATCCCAAAAATCCCAAAATTGAGGACTGTAGATATGGAGTACCTTAAGTCCTCCCATGTGCCATTATTGTCACCTGTCCAATGTGCAGCATACTTGCCTGCACCCACAAAAGTGGAGCGAGACAAAATAAAAGGCCGTTTTCCTTGAAGCCCTTGAAGGGCCTTGTGAGTTGCAATGGCTTGAGAGAAACCATAAAGGCTGTGAGCATCATACTCCAAAACCCCATTATAGTGAACTGCACTAGTGGCTACAGTTTTGAAGCCTATAGGAGCATGTACTCTTCTAGCATTGATTTTGTAAGGAGGATCATCCCACCTTGTGCTTGTGATGTTTGTGCAATCCAAGCAGCATGTCGAATTAGGTACACCTCCATTTGGAAGTGGACAAAGCCTGCCCTGTGGAACTTTGCACTTTCCAGTGCAAAAATTTGAGACTTCATTCATGTCAATCCATAGGCCATCAACAGGGACAAGTTCATGGAAGCGACGAATCTCATCGCCCCACCATGAAACTGTTTTTGGATTGAGAAAATCAGGAAAGTATACTGCACCTGGCCAAACTTGGGCCAAGTAGGGTTCCCCTTCATACTTGATGAAAACATCATTGGCTATACCCCTTTGATACACACCATAACTAGTGTTAACAGCAATTCCGGGATCAATGATGACAATGTATTTCATGCCAATGCTGTGTATTCTGTCCAGGAAGTTTAGAAGATTCG
Source organism: Dalbergia cochinchinensis (assembly GCA_031216125.1). Taxonomy (NCBI): domain Eukaryota; kingdom Viridiplantae; phylum Streptophyta; class Magnoliopsida; order Fabales; family Fabaceae; genus Dalbergia; species Dalbergia cochinchinensis. The sequence goes on from CM062369.1 coordinate 63,185,575, forward strand.
GACGAGGGTAGGTGATTGGATTGAGGGTGAAGTCCTTGTGGCCATCCATGTGATCATCATCAGTCCAGATCACTTCAAGAGGGATTTTAGCCTTCTGGTAATTCTCGACAACATCTTCTATGACAGATAGATTGCGATAGCCCCATCTGCATTGGTGGAATCCTATCATAAAAATAAAGTTAGAATATTGGTCAAATGTTTGTCAAAGTAACATTACTTTATATGCATTATACAAGGTATTATATAAAAATATTGGTAGAATTTTTTATTTTTTATTTTTAATAATTATTGTGCAATATTACTTAACCTCAGAATTTCATGGTGAACAAAACTGGAGTTTTACAAGCTCATATTGTCAAACAGGTTTGTTGTTTTGTGAGAGTTATATAATTTCTTTCTTCGTTTATCCTTGTGATTTATACCATTTCTCTCACTTTATTTAGAATTATTTCAAGTATTACAAACCCCCACATATTAAAACATGGAATTTCAAACTTACAACGAATTATCCAACTACAATAACATAAAGGAAACTAGCTTGCGTACGTTGTCTTCAAACATCTACATAGACATGTCATGAGTTGAGTGAGAAATATATATACAATAAAAAATAATAAAAACGTAAGCATTTTTTAACGTATAGCCGAGATGATATTCATAATTAGTGTCTAACAAATAAGCTCAAATAACATGTGTCTTTACTTTGAAAAATATTAGTTATATACCCCTTTTAAATACATTGATCAACTTTTGGATTGCAATTCAAAAAAAGTGTAATGGCACTGAGATTGGCTTAGTGATGAAGTGTTTAAATAGTATATATGAAGTCATATGTTTAAATCTCAATGTGATTAATATAATTTCTAAAGTATAAAAAAAAAATTAAAAAACGCATGGATTCCACATATATTAAGGGTTACGGAGAGTGGATTTACATCGACAAATGAAGACAAAATGTCAATTCTGCACTAACATTGTTTAAATTTACTAATACTTGAAATATAATCTATGTATCACGTGCATTTAAATATTTAAATGTAAATATATGTGTCAGCTTTTGTTCTTCTAATCATTGATATATAAAAAGAATTAAAATTAAAATAAATTTAAAATTTTATAAATGATCAAATATATAATATTTATTTATTATGTGTCAATATATAATTAAAAGATAAGAAAAAAGATAGTATTTGAGTATAAAATATTTCCCCCACTTGTTAGATGTTAAAGCAAGAAAGACTAAACTTCAAAGAACCTTTTCTCCTGACTTTCTCTTTTTAAGAATAAATAAGGCACAAAAACGTGGTAAGATGTTTTCCATAAAATAAAACACATGCAATACAAACGATAAGCAAGACAGAGTGAAAAACCAATCATACCGAAAGCCCAGTAAGGCATTGGTGCAGGTCTTCCAATAAAAGAAGTGTATTGATCAACAACGTTCAGGGGCGTGGGTCCTGCAAAGAAATAAAAATCCAGAACTCCTCCGATAATCTTGTATGTCAGAGATGTTCCTTTGTAAAACACATCCATCCCATTGCTATTCAGCAAGAGGACACCATGTGCATAAGCCTTGCCACCATCATTTCTGAGATCCATGTACACAGGGTGCGACCCATATAGATCAGCATTGACATTAACTGCTGATATATCAGTGGTAAACAAAGTGTAAGGATCATCTGGATACAGTTTGATCCCATGTGGCTGTGAGTTCTCTCCCAAACCATACAAAGAAGCATCTCTGGGCAATTTGGTAGAAATCTCCAAGTACTGGTCCTTGAAGGCCAATGGGCCAAATGGGTCTGATTCATCAGCACTTGAGTTGAAAAGGGTGTCCCCGTTTGACTTTCTTTTCACTGCAAAGCTAAAAGGGTCTGAAGTGTAGCTGAAGATAAGCTCAGAACCAGAGTACTCTGACACTGATATTGGGTTCCCCTTCCTTGTAATGCTTTGCTGCTTCAGAGCCGGTGGTTGCTCCCTTGGCAAAAGATCGTAGGGAACCTCCCACCTTTGCTTCTTTACATCCGTGATGTGTACCCTCAAACGATTCTCAGTCTCGTGCCTGCAAAACCAATGACAACGATTGAAGAACATTATTCAAGACCAGCTTCATATAGAAAAACGGGAATGCACATATAAGAATATATAGCGATGGTGATATGCTAAGTGGGAGTTACTTGATGTAGAGGCGTAAAAGGGGAATATCAGGACCATAAATGTAGTTCTTCTGCTTAACTTGGAGGATTCCCACAACTGCACCATCTGGTGTTTCTTCAATAGATATGAGGCGGTAGCCGAGGCCAATTTTATTGGTTTTGGGAGAAGAGGAGCTGGCTTCTACAGCTACACGTAGAAGGCAAGTAAGGAGAAGGGAAGAAACAAAGAGAGAGGCTAATGGGGTAGAAGGAAACATAGCTCACTCCAGAGCAAGGCACCGTGGATTCCTGTTTGGGACGTTCGTGAAGATATATCTATATGAATAAGCAAATAGCCATTTGTGTAGTTTGTCCTTGTCCTCCTCGAGAGGGTGAGACCGATGGAGTCTTCCCTTTCTATAATATATCAGCACAAGTCCATACCTAGTCCGTAGTTTTCTGTAAAGAAAAGAAAAATGATACACGTGCAACATTTTTTAATAACAAATAAGTATTGTTATTTTAATATAAAAAATAAATACTTGATTGAGATATTTATTCTATAAATATGAAGGTAATTTCAATTTTTTCTATTCATTTATCATATTTAATAATGATAAAGTGGGTATTCAAAATTAACATCTAGTTGAAATAATATTTTCGATAACTAATTTACAAGACAAATTAAATAGTAGGGCTATTTCAATTTTTTATTTCCTTGATCCATCATTTTATTTGTTTCTTTTCCCATGTTTATAAGTATGTTACCCAAAAACAAATATTATAGGCGTGTCATTTCTCTAAACAAAATAGAAGATGAATACAGATCCGCATAGTAATAGCGCAAGTCTGGTTAACAAAAATAATTATTATTATAGCACCAAGATCTGTACGCAATTCGTAAAGATAGACGCGAATAACTGGAATCAATAATCAAATTAACAAGTGGGCTGTACCCGTATTTCAAAAAAATTAAAAATGCAAAATCAAACAATAGAAATCCAATGCTTTATTATGTATAGTTATAAGGATTTTATTTAGATGTACCAATAGTGCATATTGTTTATATTATTATATAATTAAATCTTTTCATATTTATAATTTTTGAAGCAGCAGATTGTTAATCAAATTTATTAGAGTGATATGATAATATATAATTAATTAATTATATTTTATATCGATAATATATTAAAATTAAACTATAATTTTAATATGTATACCAAGATCAATTTAGTATTCTATCATCATTAGCATAGATGGATTTAAAGGGGCAATTGGGGCCTTGCCCTCCTGCCCCTAAACTCATATATATAACTATAAAGATCTGAAATTTTGATAAGATGCTTTATTTATTCTTTACTTATTTTGAATTGATTCAAATTTAGCATGAATAATAAAAAAATATAAATAAATTTTAGGGCTAAATGTATTTTACTCCCCTGAATTTTAAGTCATGTGTAATTTATATCCTGACTTTTTAAAATCTATATTATAAGTACACCTGAACTTTTTAAACCGTGCAAAATACTCCCTACTTTTGAAACAATGCAAAATTTTAAGTCATATTACGGTATCAGGTTGCCCATAATAAAAAAAATGAAAGGGATTGATTGCACATAGAATTTATAAATAAAGTGTTGGGTTGCATAAATTAGAAGTGTCATATTAGGGCATCAGGTTGCCCATAATAAAAAAATAAATAAAATGGGTTGATTGCACATAGAATTTATAGATAAAGTGTTGGGTTGCATAAATTAGAAGTATCAGAGAATTAAGTGCATATAAATTTTACCTTTATTTATTAACAAAATTATACTGAGAGGTATTTTGCACAGTTTAGAAAATTCAGGGTGTCGTAATACATAGTTTAAAAATTTAGAGTATAAATTACATATCTTCTAAAGTTCAAGAGGATAAAATACATTTATTCCTAAATTTTATCACTTTCACTTACCATTAGAAAAATGACATAACTCCAAATGAAAAAAAAAATATAAATTTATATTATTAAAAACAAAACTATATGTTGAACTCATTTTTCTCAAGCTATATATACTGATGGCATATTTAATATGCAAGTCTAACTTATAATATGCGTTTTGTGATTTATAACCTACTAAATATTATTTCACATAATTTTTACATATTTTGATATTAAAATTTTAACCTACATCTATTTAGTAGTAAGTGTCATCAAAATTTAAAACTTGTATATGTTTTGTAAAATATTTGAATGAAATAACAAGGTAAATTATTTAATGAGAAATATGTACTTAAAATCTTTACTTATAAGTTATAACCATTACTAATAAAATTATGAATTTAATTGAGAATGTAGAAATATAATCTATTTAAAATTTTTATTTTTTTACGTTGGCCCCTGCAACATTCGTGCTCTAGATCCATCCCAAGTCATTAGTCAACGGCTTTCTTTGTTTAAATTAGTCAATGGGTGAATATTTTTTTTATGGGTTAGTTAAAGGGTAGATAAACGTACAAACAACAACACATGCACACGGAAACTGTTTTATCATTTTATATGACAACTTGAACGCATAATCCGCGAAGGGAAAGGTTGCTTGGGCATTCAATAAGAAATTAAGAACGAATGCAGCACCACGTGCATTATGTGACCAGCCAGATAAGGCAAGCTAATGGGGCATGGTGAGCTCATCAAGACAAAAGTAGAAGACTAAGAGAGAAAATAAAGAAACAAGAAGCAACGGGAATCAAGCATAATGACTCGCATTATTGATAAAAATTTGAGTATAGACACAATTTTAATACATCACATTTATCAATATATGATCAGTTAGAGTGGCTAGATTTCATTTTCTTTAACCAGTGATAGGGTTAGATACTCATTTTCCTTACTCTACGCAATATGCAACTTTTTAAATGCTTTATAGTCTTGAGGGAAAAACTTCTTCCATGCATGAGCAACATGAGCTTAGTGTTCTTTTTTTTTTTATTGGTTGTGTTAAGTACTTTTTTGTATGGGGGTATTGTTAATTACTTAATATAGTATTTTAAATTTTAAAATTTATTTTGTTCATGTTAAAATTTTATTTTACTCTTCATTTGTATGAATCAATTGAACTAATAAACTTTTAAACTAGTGATTTCTTACCGATGATATTTTTAGAAATAGGATTTCACTTTCTTTTTTTTTTTAGTGATTAACAAATTTTAGTTTAATCCCTTGTTCTGAAAATCGGACCGGACCGGTCAGTCGAACCAATTGAACTGGGAACCGATCTGCTGTTCAGTCCGAATTGAACCTGAAAATCGTCTTGCAAAAAATCGCTTAAGAACTACTAAACCGGTTCGAACCGTTTTCTTTTTTTTTTTTGGTAAAAAAATGAAAAATTGCATCATTTTAGGTTTTTTTTTAAAAAAGTCTAAAATCTCATATTTCTTTTTTTTTCTTTTGTTAATATGAGAAGTAGTAACTTGAGAGATTTGATCCATACGGATAATGTTTATTTTAATTAAAAGATGAATTGTGTTATGTATGGGTTTTATTGATGCCTAATTTAATTTTAAGTTAATGTTCATTTTAGTCTCTTATATTTCACTTGTGAGCCATGTTAGGCCATCACTTTAAAATGAGTCAAATTAGTCTCTCACATTATAAAATGTAAGTCATATTAGTCCCACAATTCACTCTTACTTAATATTTTATTAATTAAATGACGATAGGTAACCTTAAGTGATATCTTGACATACTATATGTCATTTAAAATAACTTATTTTGATGTTTAAAATTATACAAAATGAGCAGTTAAATACTCATTTTAAGTTATAAAATGACTCATTTTATGAAATTTTAGATATCAAAATAAGTTATTTTAAACTTCATTCAACTTCAAATGACACATGGTATGAAAATATACCACTTAACGTAACACATTATCATTTAATTGATAAAATGTTAAGTAAAAGTGGAATAAGGGACTAATCTGACTCATATCTTATAATATCATGGGCTAATTTGACTTATTTAAAAAATGAGAGACTAAAATGACTCACAAGTGAGAAGTCAGGGGCTGAAATGAATATTAACTCTTTAATTTTTAATTATTTTATGACATATATTTTATTTTATATTTTCATATATTTATATAAATACATATTTTATTATATACAGGTTATATTCCGGTTGAACCCCCGGTTAAATCGGTTAAACCTCTAAACCCTTGTCTCGACTGATTTGATATTTGGTGTGATTTTCAACTTGGGTTAACCTGAGGATGGTTTTGCTTTAAGTATTGAATCACATGGATGGAAATTTATCCCATCAACACAAATTGGACTGGACTTAAGTGGGGAAATGGACCAACCCAATCTGTATTAGACCGGTTCGAGACTGAGCAGGCATTGTTTTTGTCATGGATTTTATGTTAAACACAACAAATCGGGCTAGCCCATGTTTTGAAGGGTTTTGAAACATGAATTCAGGACCAGCCCACGTTGGTTTGCAGGTTAGCTGGCTAAGCTACAATTTACTACTTTTCTATTTGTGCCTATAAGAATTTTATTTTTAATATATTGTTATGATAAAAATTTATGCTGTAAATAAATTATATATATATTATATTATTAAAAATATATTTTTCGTATAGTAACTATATTATACAAAAAAAGAAGAAATTTATTTTGATGTTGATAGTATAGATTTCAAATCTCTTGTCTCTTTTTTTTGTCTTACTCTTTGTCCCTCAATAAAAATTTGACACATGTTCAATGATGATATCACTTATAATTATTTTTCCAATCATTTTTGTTAGCTACCCCTAACTTCTACACATGAAAATGTTCGATTGGGGGATAGAGAGTGGAATAAGAAAAATGGACAAATGATTTTTATTCGACAATGTAAAAAAAAGTTTATAGTGTCATTCAAATTTATACTTCTATTTATAAGAATTTTAACATAATAGGCGATTAAATTAAACATTTGATTTAATGTTCATGTAAAAAACAATTTACGCTATGAGTCCATATAAGTTAAACTTAAATTTTTTTTCTCGTTTAAAAAATCTAAAAGTAAATACAATCATGTTTTGATAAAACAAACTAAAGATAATAATAAAAAGGAGTTTGATTTTAATGCACCCAATGTAAAGTTGTTATTCAATTAAACTGATTTATTTGCATGATATTTTGAGTATTATGTGTAAAAATCAATTACTACAAATAATATGCCATTATATTAGAATTTTATCATTCTGAAATATTATAAAAAATAACTAACCATATCCATCATTAGTGAAATCTTCTTTTACTAATAATATAAAATTTATTTTACAATATCTACAAGAACCAAACTCTAAAAACAAACAAACAACATGTCCTGAATTGTTCTCAATCCTAAAAATAGGAGAAATATTATTTTGACTTATATTTATTAATACATCAAGTTGACATACTATATCTATTATTAAATAGAATATAAAATATTAAATGAAACTCATATTTAATTCAATAATAAATATAAATATATTAATATAGTATCCTTAAAATATGAATCAAATTAAGTAATGCAACTATAGTGAACCTTAAATCAAATTACTTAATATAAAAGCAACTGAAGCGACATGTAGTGAACCTTAATAACTAATGCAACTCTATATAAAGCAACTGAAGCGATATTTAGTGGACCTCTATGCTTTATTGAAAACACACCACCCAATCCACCAAAAGAAGTTGGAAAACATAGCAAACAACGCCAGCGTAACACGTGTCTTCAAGCCATTGGGTACCAATAAAGCAACCAATGACGACACTGTGTAGTCACAGTGGCTAGACATTCCTTAAAACAAACAAACGGAAGTCCTCCACCGCCCCCCACCATCATTTCATTCCCAAGCAGAGAACATCCCCCGCCATGTCGGCCGCCAACGACAAGCGAAGGAAGCACGCCGGAGACGGCGTCGTTCCGGAGAGTCATCAGAAGAAGGCGCGTGAGGAGGAGGAGGCTGCAGTCACCGATGAGGAGGTGGAGGAGTTCTACGCCATCCTCCGCCGCATTAACACCGCCGTCAAATACTTCAAAAGCGGGGGTGATGACGTGGCATCCTTCGAGAAAGAGATCATGCAGGAAGTGAAATCAGGAGCTACAAGGACAGGGGGAGCCAGAGAAGAGGACGTGCAAGAGAATCTGAATTTGGATCTCAATCTCACTCCCTAATACCATCATCCCCAGTAACACATATCTTAATTGCATTGCTGCTTACAAATGATGTTCTTGTCTTTCTGCTGCTCTTCTCTTAATCGTATTTAACGCTTCCGTTTCTGTTATTATTAATGATGCATTAATAAATTAATATGCCAACTTTTGTTGTCTTAATGTTATGAGGGGGTTGGTTGAGTAGCTGTAGAATCAAACCGAATCACCTTGTCTTGTAAGATCCCACTGAGACATATGACATGCTTAACACTGGGAAATACTTGTTGGAATGAGAAAGTTTTCTGTCTGTTAAACATTCTGTTCTGAAAAAAATAAAATAAAATAAACTCATCACCACTCTAAATATAAATAAGGTAATAACACATTATTTAATTTAAATATAAATTTAATTTTGATATATCAACCGTTTGAAAAAGAATTTGCACTATCATACAATAATTTTTTATAACTATTATTTAAAAAGTCATACAAATAAAAAATTTAATTAGATAATAATAAATGTATTCAAATTAAACTATTTAAACATTTTTAGGTTGAAAATAAAAATGAAGTAGCAAGAGATAATATTTCCGTCAGTCTATCGATATGCATGTATTGGACCCCAGCTGTGTCTACCTGAAGCGTGAAGGTACATTGGATTATATTACGGAATAGTGAAAGTTAATTTAATTCATTCATATATTACTTTAATTCAACGATTTTGTTTTAGGCCTTTCTTTTATTTTACTTTTTTCCCTTTCTCTCCCGATATTCTCTTACTGCTAGCAAATAATAGTGGAGGATATGCACCGTCGGAATGGACTCGATGGTTCGGTTTATAAGCTGACACAATACTATCCCACATGACACAAGAGGAACTATTAAATGTAATTTTAAATTGTTCAGATTCACTCTAGCTTTTTTGGTACTAAACGTCGTCCTACAAATACAATGCGAAAAAGTGTCAAGTTTATTTTTTTCACCAGACTAGCGACGATATCTGTTGATAATAAGAGTAACGCAATCAAATAAGATTAGAGTATTTTTTTTTTAATTGATTTTTGTGTTTCGTCTCGCTCAATATAACAATACTCTTCACAATATTATCTTATTTAGTTGGGTACTGTAGATTTTTAAGGCAATTCCCTTGCTCTTGTACTAGTAACTAGTAATGGTCTTCATGAGATATCTATATATCATCATTTATGTGATAACCCTTTTATTTAATAATAATAAAAAGCAAATAATAACAAAAGACATATTTTCATAGTCTTTTTTATATATATCAAATATAGTTGTTCGAATTGTCAGTTATAGTATATATATTTACCAAACATTGTATTATATAGCGTTATCAATCATTTAAATATTGACATGCTTCTCAGGCCGTACGCAATATAAGTTATTAGCAATTTTATTAGGTAATGTGCTAATATATAATATGCTAGAATAGCAAAGCCAGTAGGATAATTGAATCTTCTGACATTTTAGTGCGTGAAAATTAAATTTATAGAAAAAAATAATTTAATTGTTTTCATAGCATAAAATAATTTTTTGAATATATCATAAATTTAGTAATAATTTATAATGTATATGTGTATATATAGACTGGTTGAAAAAATTATTGTTTCAATTTGTCAGCTAACCAAATCTCAACTGTGAGGAAGTTATCAAATAGTAGAGTTAAGGATTTACGGAGAATTAAAATATATATATATATATATAGTATTTAAATTTATTTATAAAAGAATTGATTCGAATAGAATTAGAATCAAATTCCGAACAAAATTGGTGGTTATTAATGCTGTTTGTTTGTCCTTTCGAATGCATAGGAGGCAAAAGAAAATGCTAGTGCATGCCTATACCACTGTGTGAGGACATTTGATTTGGTTCGTAACTGTTTGTTAATGTGCCCTTTCAAATACATACTATATTTTATACCGTATCAGATTCCACTCACCCACCTTCACTTCAACTGTACAAACAGAATACAAATAGCTACACTGATATACGTCCCCTAAAGCACTGTTACCTCAAATACCTTAATATAATAATTCATTTGACTCATCTTAGATGGATTTATTATAAAGAAACAAATTTCTTAGTGCTACTTTTCTTTTAGTATGCAAGATTTAAATTTGATTTTTTTTTTTTGGTTGGCTACTTAAGTTTGAGACCTTGAGTAAAGGATATAAACATCAAACCACTCAAATCAAGTATTTAGGAAAACTTCAAAAGAAAAATCTCAGTCGCACATGTTCAAATTTTAATAATAAAACACGAATCACATAAAAAAATAAAAATAAAACATGAATTAAATTCATCGAAAAACTGTATACAAAAGGCAAGTCATATTATTCCAAATGGGTTGCAATTTGCAAACCCAATAAAAGTGCCCATCGAAATTGTACAACCATTTTGGCCAGCCCATAACGTTTGTACAATTTTCATCACAATAAAACCCCAAGCCCAAATGAACTGCTTTGCAGGCTCAAAAGAATTATCAGTCTGTTAACCACAAGAAGAGAACTCTCAGTCATCGTCCTTTAATTTACTGGGTTCTTTATTGAGACAGCCCACAAAAAACAAAAAAAGAAATTGCACACCTACAAGTCTCAAATGAAAATTTTTTCTTCCTGACCAAAAATATTATAATAATAATCCATTTTTATTTTCAGTTAATTTATTTTTTAAAAAATTTGTGAATGAAACAACAATAAAAACTATAAAATCCAATTTTAAACTTGGTTTTTAGTTTTCACTTTTTTAAAAAATTTATGAAAATAGAAAATAAAAACTAAAAATTATTTTATGGAACCAAACTCATAGTTAGCTTTATGCAATAATAGACTTGCAAGTTGCAAAAGCAAAAGTTCTTTCATTTTTTATTTTTTAAAATTGAGTAATATTACTTTTATAAAAAATAAATACCATACGCTGATGGACACCATAGAGCAAGAACAAGACGATATCATTGCCATTATTAATTTTTGTATAGTACCATCCATTTCATATTAAGTGTTGCTTTTGGTATTTTTGTACAACAATTTAGATAATGATTAGATGTCATTAATTTTTCAAAAAAATAAAAATAAGAGATTAAATGACATTTTTACTTCTTCTCTCTCTAGTAAGTCACATCTACTTATTCTCTCTCTGAGAGGAATAAAATGGATATAAAGTAATTAAAGTTTTATTAAAAACTGAAAAAGATAATTAATTTTTGAAAAAACTAAAACAACATTTAATATGAAATTAAGTACATGTAGTATCCACTAAAGATATTAATTTTTATATCCAAATAATATTATTTAAAATTTGTAATTATCGAATATGAGCCATGAACAAAGTTTGAAGACAAGTCACTATAGCTGATCTAGTGGTAAGAGATTTAACTAATATGCATATGATTCTAGATTCAAATCTTGTTGAGATTACCAATGTAATTTTTGAAGTATTAAATGAAAAAAAAGAGTTTGAAGATGTTTTCGTCGTCATCATCTTATGAAGAGGTTTATTTGTAAATTTTGAAAAAGTAAGGAGATTTAAGATTTAAAGTAGTCAAAAAATTCTTAAATAAAAAACAATTTAAAGTGGTCAAAACAACTGTTAGAGCTACGGCTGTTTCAAAGCAAGGGGTGAATTCCTGCGTTCATGAAAAATGAAAAAAAAAAGTCTTATGAATAGGTTTATTTGTAAATTTTTTTTTAAAACAAGAGAATTAATATTTAAAGTAGTCAAAACAATTGTTAGAACTACTGCTGCTTCGGAGCAGGATAGTTTTTTCAGTTTAGTGTTTGTCTACATTATTAACTTTTTATGTTCATTGGTTTTCTAGGACATTGGTTAAAGAAATTATAAAAACCAAGTTTCAAAAGTTTTAAAGTAGGTTTATATGTTGAAAAAATAAAATTTTATTTTTTAAATGCAAAACTCTCATTTTATGAAACCTTAATCATTGTACATTTTTTTTTTTTGGGTTTAATGTGGAATTCATATATCCAATAGCATCACAATCTGTTGCTGACTCATTTAAACCAGAATGAATAAGCACACCGACAATACCGAATTTCAGTCAACTAAGGGTCGTTTAAATTTTAATATAATTACTTTTAAAAAAATTAATTTGCTTATAAAAATGATGATAAAAAATATGTTTAAAATAATTAATATGAAATAAAAAAATAAAAATTGATATTTTTTACTTCTATTATAACCACTTTCACTGAAAGTGATACACTTCACTGGAATTAAAAAAAAAAAAAACAAACAAACAGATTTACTTTTTACCACACCATTTTTTTCTACCGCAACATAGGAAAAGTGGTAACGAAACAGGCGGTAACAAGTACATACTCATACGCATCCCAGCAAGCTTTTGGCTGATCAAGACAAATACCTACATTTTATCAAAATAAATGTGCTCTACTTGGGGCTCTCCATGTGACGCGTCATTCATGCGATGGGGAAAATTATGTTCATCTAGTGGAGAAAAAAAAATACCATAAATCTTAAGTTTCATTAATATTTTTTAACTGTTAAATAAGAAAATACTGTTTTTTTCATTTTCAGAGGATATTAAATATATTTATTTTCATTTAATATCTGTATTAAGTATTTAAAAAAATATTGAGAATATTTTAAGAAGATATAACAAATCTCGAGAAAAAATTATGCCCATCTAGCGTTTAGATTAACTTAGGCGGTTGGACCATGCACAAAAGCTAAGGGTATATCCTACTCATTTAGCCAGAGAATTGAGTGGGTGGCGTGTATGGGAGCTTTGTCGTGTTTCGTATACATGGATAGACATGAACAATGGAATTGATTGGGTTAGGCTATCGGCTTTGTTAGGTTCCACACTTATTTTTCTCGTGAGTGATGCAGACTACAGCACAGCATGGACACAGGTGCGTCACAGTGATAGAATAAAGGAAGAAGATTAATGGGAATATTATTGATGTTGGATCGTGGATGCGTGGGTTGGGAGGTAAAAAGAAAGGGACATTGTCCTGTACAAAATAATTCCCTAGTATGAACATGATTGTACGAAAAGAAGATCATACCGACATCACCAATTATGAATCAAACTTTATCAAAGTGTTCTCCCAATTTATAATAATCCAGTTTCGTGTGAACAATTGAGAAAAGCACACACAACTTGTCATAATGGGTCAAATTGCAAGGAAAGTAAAGTGTTGTCGTCCATACTCAAACTAAACACGATTAGTTAGTGCGTGGATTGATCTAAAACCCTTTCAGATTAGATTCGATTTTGAACTTATTTTACTGATTATCTAAAATCTTAGATATCAATGCAAACCCATTATTTGTACATGTTACGTTAGAAAACAAATAATACTCCTACATGTCAATTAACGTTAGTTACACGTCCATAACACACTGCCAACGTCTTAACATTTGAATTCAAGGACTAATGTGATCTAGAACTTAAATTCAATAATTAGTTAGTCATATTTTAAGTTTCAGAAATTAAAATGATTCACATAGTTCAAAAAGATCAAATTGAATATTAACTTAAAAAAATAAAAACTCTATTTGCTTTGAGGGTTTTTTACATAAATAAATTAAATTGGAGATGATATTACGTGAGTGAAACATCTGAAATCCATTTACGTGTATGTCCTATTTCTATATAATAGAAGTCGATTATAAATGACTTCCAATCAATATAGAAGTCAATTATAATTGACTTCTGTATGCATGGAATCATTTACTTTACACCCACTGGAGTCGATTATAGTTGATTTATTGATAGTGAGTAAGTCGATTATAATTATCTTCAGAAGACAATTACAACTTCAACCAAAGTCGATTATAAGAGATTTCTGTACAACATAGAAGTCGATTATAATTGACTTCCAAGAGGTGTCACAATGTATCAGAAGTATATTATAATCGACTTCTTTGTTGTACAGGAATCTCTTATAATCGAATTCTGTTTTGTACAAAAGTCTATTATAATCAACTTCTATTCAAAACAGAAGTCGACTATAATAGATTTCTGTACAACACAGAAATCAATTATAATAGACTTTTGACACATTGTGACACCTCTTTGAAGTCAATTATAATCAACTTCTGTATCAACCCCACTGTACTCCTCGGTTATAAATACATAGCTCCCGAAAGTAGATTTGCATACATTGAAATTTACAGATTGAGTGTGAAAAATATAGTGAGATGGCAAAGAGGCGTGTTTATGTTCCTATACATTATAATGGTGAGATTCTAAACACAATTGAGGGAGAAACATTTCATAACTATACTCAAGCTTGGGTGGTTCTCCGTCCTCCAATTTCTTTGGTGCAGTTGCAAAGTCGAATATTGGAGGAGTATGAAGGAAACAATGTCCAAGTGTCAAAAATATTCTATAGAATGCCGGTTGATATTGGGCCAAATAGGATCCGATATAGAAGGCTGCGAATTCGAAAAGATGAGCATATTGATCTCATGTTTAGTTATTTTAGCTCATTTGCTGAAGCTCGCACAAAAGAGCTATTTGTTGAAATCCAAGGAGGTCCTTTTAGCTCTGGAGATTCAGCTCCGGATCCACCACTTCCTGTATGTAATGCAGGCCCATCCTTTGAAGCTTCCCGCCATGATGTGCACAACTCATATGAGGAGGTGGCTTCTCCAAGTTTTGATCACTTTGCCAGACAAATTGAAGAGCTATTAGCACTAAATCCACAACTAATAGCACAAGTTAGCTCGGTTGGGGATTTTGATTTTATTATTTAGCATCAGGATGATAAGGTTGATAAAGAGGAGGACCCTGATCAAGTGGCAAACTATGATGAAGAAGATCACCAATTGTTTCATGTGCAGAACTTGGGTGAACATATAATTTCGCAGTCGCAATCCCAATCTCAATCTCGACAACTTCCTAGTCACTGCTCAGCTCCAAGTAAACCCGCACACAGTGCCCATATATCTCAATCATAAAATTTCTCCTATGCTCCCGTGCACCCACTAACAGGGAGCCCATCCACTCACAAACCGAGTTAAAACACAACATCCTCTAATGTGATCGTACATTCACTGTATGGAAGGTGAAAAGTGTGTGACACGGGTCTCCAACGCTCCACAAGTGCACTGATGAGTGCCCTATCAAAATCACAAACTAGGACTATCCGCGCAACATGCCAAAATCCAACTTGCACGAGAAATGGTTCCATCCTCGGATTTGGAGAGACCATCATATTATACCGCCTAGCTTTTAAAATCCTCGTATCCTATACGATATAAAATATTATATATAAGACATTGTTAACTCTTGCAAACTAAACATAAAATAAATAAAAATTAACAAATTAACCGCCACACATAACGAATTTAACAAAAACTAAAGTTAACTTTATTACAATTTGCTAATTATAACAAAGTGCTCGTAAAGCTGTAAAGCTAAAATTATTTCACAAGCAAACCATCCACTAACTAAATTAATGTACAAAGTGAAATCATTAGAACAAATAAAACAAATAAATTACTACAGTTTGCAACTCTTAAAATCCCTCAAAATAAATGTAATACTAACTAAATTTAAATTTATTGAATTTTTTTTTTACAAACAAAATGTTTGCTTACCTAAAACTATAAAAAAGAGTATTGTTAGAAAAATGTTTACTGACTATTGTTAAACTAAACTAATTATATGCACTACACCATATAATTATATCCTACTGACAAATGGACACCATTCTATCAAAACATATTGCCCTAAAATAAAATACAAGTAAATTAAAAGAACTCTAGCATAATTTTTATTGTTTAACAAATCAGCTAACATGTGATATCCTACCTAATTTCAAAACTGCGATAAAAATAAATATATATACATACCACATTACCATTAAAAAAAATGTAACAGACAACTAATTGAATATACAAATAATTAAAGTAACATATACAAATCTTCCTAAACAAACAAATTAAAATTTAGTGATATATCAGATTCGGAAATAAAATAACTAGAAAAAATTTAAAACTACAATAAAATAAGCCGATATAAATTGTTCTCCATAGTAACCACTACAACACTTTGTTCAACCACCAGTATCTCCCCACCTCTTTCCTCCTATGTGTGTGTGTGTGTGTGTGTGTTTGTTCCACCTTCATATGCAAAGAAGACGCCCAGAATCGAGCTCCATTTATAGGCGGCTAGTGAAGGGAGTCGATCACACTCGACTATGGTTGCTCCACCAAAGTCGATTATACTCGACAAATGACAGGCTTGACACACGCTGTAGATCCGATTACAATCGACTTTCATGATATGCTATAGTCGATTATAATTGACTTTGATGTTACATGGGAAACGGCTACAATCGACTTTAGTCACGGGACTGACACCATGCAGAGGTGAATAGTGAGGTCCAATGGAAGTTGAGTAAGGTCAGTAATAATATTGTACAAAAGTTGATCAAAGTCTACTTCTATTAGATAAAATCAGGACATTCATGTAAACAGATTTAACACAGCGGATTAACGTAATATGTTCTTTAATTTATTTTAGTTAGTACAAAAGCCTTACTTTGATGGATTGTTTAGGAAAGAGAAGTAGTATTTTCTTGAGCTCTCATTACCATAGGCAAATGGCAATGGAAGGAAGGGCCCCACTGAACACTATCTTCCCATCTTCCTTTAAATTCAGGGTAATTTAATTTGGATTTGGATTTTTTGTATATAAAAGAGATTCTAGAGAAATAGAATATAGGAGTTTAATTAATATATTATTGAATCTTATATCAATTAGCAATTGTGAACATCCGATTTTTTTCGGTCTTTAATAAGAAAATCCAAAACTTTGCATGTTTTATTAAGTTTTTCCTTAAAACAAAAAAAAAGAGAAAGAAAATTCAAAAAGCGGGGTTTGAGAGTTTTTATTTTATTTATTTATTTCAGTCTTGTTTTAGCTTGATGTTCAAGGTTTTGTTTAACCCATTTGTGTCTTGTCTTCAGTTCATCCTCTCTCTGAGTCAAAAAAATAAAATATAATAATAATAAAAATAAAAGGAGAGGAGTTCACAGACTCATGTCACCTTCTTCCCCTTTCCCCAAGGCATACCCGTGAGGCATAGGGATGGAAAGCTTTGAGAAAAATAAATAAAAAGAAAAAACATCATAATGAAGTTTTTGACTCCACTGCTGGTAACGATTGAATTTTCTTTCGGTGGAGTTATGAGATCCAAAGAAATGAGATAGATATAAAAAAGAGTACACTGGTAAAAAAGGAGCAGGACCAATACATCGCAACAAAGATTCTGCAAGATATGCAACACAAAAAAAATCTAGCAACAAACACATGGGGAGTATTCAGCAATAATTCCAGCAAAACATCCAGAAACAAGAAAAAGGAACAAGGTAAATTTCAGCATCAATAATAGTATCATCATCATTATCAAAATTGAAAAGAAAAATCAGAAAAGGAGAAAAAGGAAGGAGGCCGCAGCGGTTTCCTCCCCACGCTGCGGCCTCCCAGTATTCCTCCTCATCGCCACCATACCACCACCACCATATTCTTCCCCTCAACACCTCCATCATCCTCAAACTGCCATCAGCACCTAAACCCCCTTTCAGAACAACACCGCAACCCCTACATGAAGACCCCACCACGAATCGGCCTCCATATGCCCCGCTATAGGAGTAGCGACATCCCCATCATCCCCCACGTGCCAGCAACCTCTATCATCACCGCGTGCAAGCCGCGGTGGAGTCTGTAGCCACCGTCGCGATCGCCGCCTCTCGCGAAACTGGCGCCCTTCTTCTTGCTCCTCCCTCAACCGCTGCCTTCGATCCAGACCTCCATAGCCGGAGCTTTCTCCCGCGGTGGCCCCCTGTGGCTTCCATGACTCCCCTCCTCCATGGCTTCCCTTTCTCTCTCTCACCCTTTCTCTCTCAACCTTGCTTCCCTTGTCCCTCTGTCCACGTGTGTTTGGAGTGTGTGAGGAAGAGGGTAGTGCTGTGAGTGTGTGAAGGGGAGAATCCCATGTGTGCATCCGTGAGGGAGTAAGTGAGAAAGGAGGATATTTTCCTTTGGGTGTGTGTGTGTGCCCGTGAATGAGAGAGAGAAAGAGGGGAATTTTTTTCTTTTTTGTTTTAGTGTGTGTGTGTGTGTCTGTGAACGAGTGAGAGAGAGAGAGAGGTCTTTTCTTTTTTTATGTTTTTTTTTTAAAGAATTATTTATATATGTGTATGTGTCCATGAGTATAAGAGAGAGAATTTTCTTATTTTATTTTATTTTAGTTAAGTATGTGTATGTGTCAGCTATGTAGATTTGAATTTCGTATTTGTATGTATTAGCAGGAGATAAGGATTTAAATTCAATTTGTGTATGTACGTGTTTTAAAAAGTGTCTTAAAAAAATAAATTTTAATTAGTTTTGTGAACATTAGTTTTTTTATTTTTTATTTACTCGTCTATGTTCTTTGCTTAAGGTTATTACATTTTGGTGGTTTAGTTTTTTTTTCTTTTGGTTTTGTTTACTTGATTGGTATTTATTTTTATTTAATTTAAGGTTCGAATAATTAAAAAGGGATTTCATTTACTTAGAGTTTCGAGTAAAAAAAATAAAATAAAATAAAATAATAAAAATAAAAAATAAAAAGATAGAACTAGTTCAGGAAGCTGGTTTGGGTAGAATTGTTAAAATATATTTTGATTCCATTTATTTGGATTTATATTATCTTGTTGAGTTATGGTTGATTTTATGTTTGAAATTTGAGCTTTATTTATTTGATCTGAATTAATGAAGAAAGTTTTATTGTTTGAAATAAAATTTGAATATTTTGTTTTTTTTAAAAAAAGGGGAGCTTGTGATATATATATATATATATATATATATATATATATATATATTTTCTTTGTGTTTAATATTAATTGTTTATGTGTTTTGTTCAAATTGTTTGTGTAATTGTTTATGGTTTTAGTTTAATTATTTTATATGTGGAGGTGTTTTGTTTAAATTAATTGCGTAACGGTTTTTAATATATTTTGCTAATTTCAATTAAAAAATAATACTTTTTTTTTATGAATGTTGGGTCTAAAATAAATAATTGAATATTTTTACTTTACAAAAAAGAGATTTTGAGTTAATTAATCTTTTTTTTAAAATAGAATTAATTTAACCGTGACGGTTTGTTAATTCTATGTCCTGAAATATTTTAGCTGTAACAGTTTGATATTCGAAATTTCATTTCAAAGATAGAGTTAATTTAACTGCGACGGTTTGTTAACTTTATATTTTAGGATATTTTAGCTGTGACATCTTAATATTCTGAATATCTTTTTTTCAAAATAAGATTAAACAATATCACTTTTTTCTATAGAACTACGTGACTTTGAATTCCCTATTGCACTAAGGGATACGTAGGAGTAGGCGATTCTGATCCCTGTCAAGTCAAAATTAACTTTTCATAATTCATTTTATTTGTAAGTTTTTGATATATATATATATATTTTCCACTTGTAGTTTTTTTTTCTTTTTTATGCAATTTTTATTTTTTTTATATTTGCAAATAATTTCTTTTTAAAAAAAAATATTTTATTTGATATTCATTTATGTGGGGATTTTAGATAAAGATGTTAATTTAGCCGTGACGGCTTGTTAACTCGATATTTTGGGCATTTGAGTTGTGACAGCTTAATATCCTGAAAATTTTTCTAAAAATATTTGTTTTCTTTTATATTTGTTTCTTTTTATAAAAATATAAAAAAATAAATTTCTTTTTGTCTTATTTGCAAATATTTACAATTTATAATTTCATTTTCGATTTAAATTTATTCATTTAGCTATTAAAAATTTTATTTCAAATAAAGAGGTTAATTTAGCCGTAACGGCTTGTTAACTTGATATTTGAGCATCTGAGTTGTGACAACTTGATGTTTCAAATATCTCTCGTAAAGTTTTTTATATTTTCTCTTACAAAAATACCAAAAATAAATCTTCATTTTTTTAGATTTTATTTGCAAATTTTCTTTATTTAGAAGAAGTCCTTTTTTAAAATTATATGCTTATTGTCAAATGTTTCGTTTCAAATAAAAAAGGTTAACTTAGTCGTGACGGCTAGTTAACTCATTTTCAGGACACCTGAACTGTGACAGTTCGGTGTACTAAAAATTCTTTTCTTTTAAAAAAAAAACACACAAATTCCTTTTAGTTTTCTTGTAATAAAAATAAATATTTAAAAGAGGTTATTATTTAATTTGCACAATTAATTAGAGGTACCGTCTAAGGACGGGTGTATTAGGAGTGCGTAGGATTAAACTCCTACCCTTCCCTATACATAACCAACTCCCGAACTCAAATTTGGTTTCAAAGACTATTTTCAAAATGAACGAGTTTTTCCACGTTTTCCCAATTCAAATAAACTTGGTTACGATTCCATTATTTTCAAAATGAAAAATTCTTTTTTCGCCGTTCCCGTCGCGATCTCGGTTGCGACAACAATATATTATCACATCATTTAATAAGGTAAAATATCAATTTCTTGAAATGCTATAGTAATATTTTTTGGTACTAATGATATAGTAATATTTTATTAGACATTAATACAAAACATTTTTATACTAACTTTCTATATTAATAATACTTATTAGTTAAATCCAAATAATTTTTTCATTTGAAATTGCATATTGTTTAGAAATTTTAAACTAATAATAATGGTTGGATAAAACGCTTCATAGAGTAAAGATTATAAAATTCAAACTATTAATATTACAAGTAAAATTCACTTGAGATCTCAATCCATTTCCACATCACCAAATTTGGATAAATATCATTCATGTTAAATATAAATGGTTAAGCTGACGGACAATAATTATAAATTTTAGATAATAAAATTTATATACTTTTCTTTAACATGATCATTGTATCATAGGAGAGAATTCAAATTCGAAGTAAAATTACTCATTGTATTGCCCTTTCTTCCTCCCACTTTGACTTTTATTTGTAATACTATATTTCTATGTTTTTCCATTAACGAAATGGAATAAGCTAATAACAATAACACTGGATTGGAGAAAGAATAAAAAGAAATTGAAAATTTTTTTAATTAGGAAATTAATAAGGAAACATAACATAATTTCATTAATGTTGTTTATAAGTTATACTGTAAAAATCGGGGGGCAGGACATATTTATGTTGTTTAAAAGTTATAATTTTTAATATTTAGTTTTCTGTTTTTGCTTTCTTCATTCTATCCCAAATTTGAGAGCATAAGAAATAGTCTTTCAAGGAGAAAAAAGAGGGAATAACCCTTTTGAGCTCCTTTCTACTCATATATGTTTATTTGAACTTTTGAACAAGGGAAATAATTTTTATTTCTCGCATTTCCTTTCCATCAATTATTTACCCACTATTTGTCATTGAAGCTTACTGTCAGTGTTTTCATTTCTCTTTCATTTTACAGCTACTTAAATTATAATCTTAGTGCTTTTATATTTTAACTTTTGTTCTGTTTTCTAGCATCGATCATCCTCCCTTTATGATATGTTTGTAATTTAGATCTTTGAGCGAAGGAAATTTTATTCTATAAAGTATAAACTCTTCATTTCTCTAAAAACTTTAAACTTACAAATATATCTTCATTTTTCAATAGGCATGTGTTTATGTTAGATGATATATATTTTTAATGAAAAAAAGAAAAAAAACTAACAAAATTAAAATTTTATGATTATGCTTTGTGTATGCTTTCAATTTTTTTATTATTTTAATTTGGAAGAACCAACATAAATTAAAATGCATAAAGAAGACACTAGCACATTTTCTAAAGATATGTTATAATAAGGATAGATGTAGCGGCGAAGTACTAATATTTTGTCTGAAAATTGTATTGGAAGAAAAGGTTATCCCAAGACAAAGCCAATGTATATTTCCAGGGTCATTAAGTATTCACCGAGGTATTGATAGATGATCCCCAAACAAGAAATGAACCACGTCATCATAATATATAAGCAAAATTCAATTAGGTGAGTAAACTCTATTAGCAAGGATGAATTATTATTTATTACGTGGACAAATTATGATGTCAAAAAGTTAGTGTTAAAAAAATTTAATTTTTATATACGAACAGTAAAAACTATATATCAACAAATAAAAATTCAAAAAAAATGGCAAATAATGATAATCAGTTATTATAGAGACTAGAGGGTGCGTAATTATCTTTGATGACTTTTTTTTCAAGGGTATGCAATTTTTGAGGCAGTTATTAATCCTTTTCCACGTTACAAACTCATTTAAAGGGTAAATACTGTTCATATATTTTAGAGAAATAATAATTATACTTATAAAGTATGGGATATTGTGCTGATTCATATATCATTTACCATTGAATAGGATGTAAGCTTTACTTGAATGGAATCCATATTTGATCTAATAATGGATGTGTATGAGTCGGCATAATATTCCACACCTCATAAGTATAAATAACACTACTCCAGATTTTAATAATTACCTAGGATGATTTGATAGTAAATAAAAGTTAAACTCATGAAAAAATACATTCGAGACTTTAGGTTCTTAAAGCTATAACTTATCCATGTCCAAATAGAAGCCACCAAAGATTTATTTCGAAGGTTTAATAGGTTTGAAATTTGCTATAATTTAACTTAACTTTTAAATTAAACTCTTATATTTTAAATGTTTCTAATTAAGTTTTTATTTTGCAAAGATAACTGTAATAAGGTCAATGAGCAATTAATCACAACAAAAATCAAAACTTCAAATTTTTTGGTAGGAATAGAATAGGTCCCTAATAGTACTCAACAATGCATTGAGGTATTTGTTATCTTTAAATTTTGTGACAGTAGGTTACTCTACAGAGTTTATTACAAAAATTTTTATAATGTTAAGGGTTGATTGATGAAGAATTTTAAATTATAGGAACTGATCGAAAATTAAAAAAAACTATATGAATAGTCAATTTTTAAAATAAATTTTATTAGCTTCTTGCATAAGTTTTCCGGTTGTTACTATATGTATTGATTGATTATTGATTATCATACACGGTCAGAAATTCGATTAGATTGAGATGGCGAGAAATTCTTAGTTTTTGTTTCATAGAAGGCACCTCGATGAGAAAGAAAACTGATTGATCAAGAAATACATTTGATGATATAAAATATCCGCGACCCATTCATCCGGATAGAGTGGAAATTTTGGGCATCGCACTCGAGTGTCGACCTCGATGAATTATATTTGAATTAAAAATTCAAAGAATGACGATGATTGAATTGCTTTGAAGGTTCTTTCTTGACACGAATTTTCTATGGGAGCATTAACATGACCCAACAGCCACCGCGAAAACAATTAAAGCCTGGGATGGCCAACTGTTTCAACATTGGAGTTATTAGAATATAGATTTTTTTTTTTTTACACTGAGAGTAAAATAAAATATTTATTTAATTTTATTCTTTAATTGAGATATTGATTTTGGGTTTAGGGTAATTATTATCTTTTACTTTCTCAATAATTTTGATATATTAATTGATATATCAATTAATAAATAATATATAATAAATATTTTATTTTACTCTCATAATAACTATGAATTTCTCTTGAATATAAAATTTGTAGAACTTATTTTAACAACTAAGAAATCATGTATAAATAAATTAGTAAAGTTATTTTAACATTTGAAAGTGAATGTCCCATCAAAACATACACTTTATCACATAATATGATTTATTGCGGTTTGCATTGGATGGGCTTAATTTAGATTCTGAATCCTATATGGGATTGGTTTGATCGGTTTTCTATAAAATGAAAAATTAATTTTGGAATATTATTAAATATAGGCAAATTAAATCAATAAAACAAATAAACAATTAATAACTTAAAAATAAATCATTTAATGTCAATAAAATATTATTGAAAAAATGATATATTAAAAATAAAATGTGTAATAAATTAAACTTAATATAGTAAAACTATATATTATATTGATAATTATATTCAGTTTGAGTTGTGCATGGTTTTAATAATTAGATCCAATATCTAACTTGATCGAATCGATTAATGTAAAATAAGATCCCATCAAATTCAAACTTTTGTAATTTTGATATGTGAGAATGAGATGAGTAAATATGAACCGTTAGATCTTATATAAATGATTAAAATTAAAATATTAAATTATATGGTATTATTAAATGATCACATGATCATTAATTGTCATTACTAATATTTAATTAGAATCATTCATGTATGATATATATATATATATATATATATATATATATATATATATATATATATATATATAATGCTCTAAATATCAAAATCGGTGTCTAAAATATAAGTTTAAAAAACATTTCCCTTTTTTTATTCATCGAAGTTAGCTAAATGTCAATGTCACTTCCTTAAAAGCCAAGTAAACCATGCCAAAAATGTGAATACTGGTCCTAGTGAGACGAAACTTAATTTGGTTAGGAGATATTTCCTGTTACGGAGTTAAAGTCGTGGGCAAGTTAGAAAGCAACTAGCTGTGGAAAGAGTAGAACTTGGAAAGAGTTTCCCCCTAATTAAGGAGTCGGTGAAAATTAGGATACCTTAATATCCTCGTATAAATTCTACTAGATTGAAAGTGATTGATAACTTCGCCCAGAATTTCCCTCCAAACACCATGTTCATCGTGTTTGCCTTCATACATGGACAACAAGGAACACAGTGATATCAAAAATATATATATATATACTAGAATTTTTTTTATGATGATAAAATATTTAGGTGGATTAAGTACCGGTTATCCCGACTAAATCTAGGGCTCTATGAGCACAACTAAAAACATATTATTTGATTTTTTAATTAATCAAAATATATTATCTGAATTTCCACAAAAATCATTGTAGACATTGAATTAAATAAAATGATCATTGTTTTGAATATGAGTTTAGGGTGGTGTGATAAGAGTTATAATTTATTTTGTTTATCATTTCTGATAATTGAATTAAATGTTTGAGTAAATACTCAAACAAGTCCTTCAAATTTATATTAGGAGATAAATTAGTTTTTCAAATTTTAAAAATTCTAAATTAGTTCCTCACATTTCAAAAAAGGGGACAAATTAATCTCTCTATATAATTTTATACAATTAAAAAGAAAATAAATTGGTCCTTTCATACACTGTATTAAACTTTATAGAGAATTAATTTATCTTTCTTTTTAAAATATAAAAAATTAATTTAAAATTTTTAAAATTTAAGAAACTAGCTTATTTTTTAATATAAACTTGAGCAACTTAGATGTTTAGTCAATTAGAAAAAAAAATAATGCAATACAGTACAGTAGCAGAGGAGTAGCACATGTCTACGTTACTTTTTCGTTTTCTAAACATAATGGCACATTTATGTTGTACGCTGTACAGCACCGTTTGCTTATCACACCAACTGTCTTTTCCCTCTAATAATAACGTTTGGCAAACTCCACACGTGAAGATTGTACAATTTATTTATTTATTTATTTTTTATGAATTACATTCATGATGGCTTGAGTGCCACGGAAATTACATTCCACATTAATAGTGAGTAATGATACTATAATTTTAAATTTATGATAAACTCTGTACATGATAACCTATCAATAATTTAAAATATATAAATATTATAAAAATATTCTTTGAGATTATATTATGTACAATATTTATTATAAACTCAATTTTATATTAATATTTTTTTTTATTTTTTCACCCATGCAATGCAAGGGCATAAAAAAATAAAGTATTCCCCTAATTTAATCATCTATAAAAATAATATATAAATTTATCATTCAACAATGGTAGTTACTGGTTTGATAATTTAAATGACAATAAAAATAACATGTAATATATAAATGATTATTTATAATAAAATTATAATATTTTAAAAACATTTAACATATAGGTTGACTAAAATATTCTTTTTTATTATATGAAAATAAAATTTACAATTACAACTTACAATAAAAATATATATTTTACTCAATATATATGTTAACTATTATAAAATATTACAGTTTTCTCATTAATTATGATGTACAAGTCATATATTATTTTTTATCACTTAAATTAATGAATCGGTATCTACGGAAAAACCAATATAATTTTAGTGAATCCAAGGGTATTTAGTGATAATTTTATAAATAGAGGAGTATCAAATATAATTGCACTAAATTTTAGAAGAAATTAGTGAAATTTATAATTTTTTTAAGACTTACTTTTCGTTGATTTGATTGAAATGCATATTTAAAGTGATTTTTAAAAGTACATATACAATTATTTCTTTCATATCAAATTTAAAAATGAATTGAACATAAACTTGTAGCTTTTTTTTTCCATTGACAGCTATTCACCACCACAAGACAAAACTATACTTATAATTTTAAATAATTAATAAGTAATACAATGGCATATGAAAGAAAAACATAAATTTTTTTTTAAAAAAAGTTAAGAATATTTGTGCTGAACTATAAAAAAAAATGTCGAAATACAATCATAAGAATAATTTTAAAATTTAACACTTAGATATAAAGAATTTGCTTATTATTTTTTTTTCAGGGGGAGCTTCATAGAGTAAGGTCCAAAGAGTTTGAATATTATTTTAGTAAGGAATAAATATATTTTATTCTTCTAAACTTTAGGTCATATGCAATTTACATGTTAACTTTTCAAAATATGCATTATGACACCCTCAACTTTTCAAACTGTACAAAACACCTCTCAGTATAATTTTGACAACTAATAAAAGTAAGATTAATGAGCACTTAACCCTCTAATATTTCTAATTTATGCACTCGACACCTTATCTATAAATACTATGTGCAATTAACCCCTCTAATTTTTTTTATCGTGCAAGCCAATATCCTGCTATGACTTAAAGTTTTACACTGTTTGAAAAGTGGGGATTTTTCGCACAGTTTGGAAAGTTTAAGGTGTCGTAATGCACTTTTTGAAAAGTCGGGATGTAAATTACACATGATCTAAAATTCATGAGAGTAAAATGCAGTTAACCCTTTTATTAATGATTAAAAATGTATTTGAAAAAAAAATCAGTGGCCGTAAAAAATCTCATGATTAATTCATATATCTAGTTTCATTATATGCTTTGAAAGTTCAATGTCATATGCCAATAAGGTATTGGTTTGATCGGAAGAGTTTTGTATCCCTTATATAAACATATGATAATGAATTTGATCTCGAGATTTAAGTATATGAAAATAAAAATTAAGAAAAGCCTTTGCTTAAATGGTTAGTCATATCTTAATATATTAATTGCATGTCCATCAAATAAAGGAATACATTAAGGCCCCGTTTGATAGTAGTACAAGGTTTGATAGTATTAGCTAATACAATAAATCTAATTTTTTATCGCAAGTTGGTTATCGCATATGATAGTATAATATTATACGGTTAAGCCTTTTTATCCTATGATCATAGTATTCAGTTATTAGTTCCCAAGATGTATGATAACACCTAATAGTATTATTTTTACAAGCAAATCTCAAATTAACTTTCACTTACTTTTCTACGTCAAGGTCTCACCCCTAGCTACTGCCGATCGCTTATAATACCTCAGGTCCATGTGTTCCAAGATAAGTCTGTCACAGCCTTTAGTCCTTTGGGACCAATCTGCGTTGCTAATAAGGCCCCAGATGCCTGAAAAACCCCAAAAATACAAAATTAGTATTCTTGTGACTGTTATATCAATGAGTGGTGGATGTGACTGCACCCATTTTGGTCTTTTGGAGACCGCGATAGTGGTCATGTATTTGTGCGCCATAACATTTTCCCTGTTAACCGCTATAACGGCGCCCCTGACACTAGAACACGCCAAAATGACGTAGTTTCATTAACTGAGCACCTAGCACTATAAAAACTCTTCCCTCAGGCATTTCTAACCTGAAAAATGCAAACCCTACACTTTCTTGCTCACTTTTTGCCCTTTCACTTTCCTCCTCCTCCAAACTTTAAGACATTGGTGCCATTTTCGCTCACTGAAGTTTCATTGGTGCTAGCACCAGTCTTCCACCCTCTCTAGATGAGTGCGTTTAAGCACATAGCTTTAATTTCAGCCATTACGAATAGTTTTATACAATGTTTATATGTTCCATGAATTTAGAAATTTTATTATGCTATAAACATGCTTTTTAAACTATGTCAAGATAGCAAAATCATGATTTTAGAACCTTTCATGAAAATGTATGACTTTTAGAAAAACACATGAGACCATTATTGACTATGGTACTTCATTTCCACTATCACGTTTATTTAACCGATTCCAACAAATTAGTATATGAAAGTATTTGCTTTAGAAAATTAGAATATGGATTGTAAAGATATTGGAAAACATTAAATCGAGATGTTAACTTTTGAAATTTTAGCTTATAACAATGAGTGAAGTTTGGTATACAATGATGCGCACGAGGGCCAATTGCTCCTTACTCAGATTAGTTCACGAGGGACACGGTCCATGAGGGATAGTTATAATTTGAGTCAGACGCTCTTGTCCACGAGAGATACGATTCGCGAAGGACTGATCATCACTTTTATGACTTATTTAACATTTTGTATTCCTTTGATTATTTAGTAAAAATTTAATATGTTTTCGTATGGCATATATGAAATTGCTGACATTATTTTCTTATTTATGTACTATGAAAGAATTGGTTTTTGGTCGCTACATTATTATTTACACCATAGAGGGCATCGTTTCAAAAAAATACATCGTCTAGGGGCTTTACTTGGACTAACCAGTAAACAACCTATAGTCGAAAGCAAACGTAGAAACCAATCATGCTCTGGTAAAAAATCTCAACATCGTATTTGTTTAGAAGAAAAACAAAAATTGTGTTTTGATTATGGTCTTACAGAACAACAATTGCTTAATATATTCATATAACTGCTTTGGGACAGAATCCATTGACTGAATTTTAGATGAAACCTACCCCTTTCTTTCCGCTTATAGATACAGCTTTCATTCCAAAGTCTTCCCAAATACATCTTTAGTAGTTGTTAGCATTGTCCTTTGATGAGCTTCACTATGGAGTGAAGTGTAGTTTAGTTTATATTTAGCTAGTGCTCTAGTGCATTTGTTGGTAGGATTCATGGACCAAGCATTCATATTAGTTTATGTTTATTTCTAGAAACTATGTAACTATGTTTATCATATGTATGACCCAAGGTTTAGAGCAACTATTTTATTTGAATGTTGTTTATGGAATGGTTTATAAAACATGAGAACAGCCATCCAGTATTTATTCCAATTATGTTTATTTAGATAATTATGAAGTTTTTATACATAACATGTCATGTAAGGGCTTTGTGGGGACAGTCCCCCACATGTCGGTTATATTCCCAAATTAGATCGTGATATCACAGGCCCCTGCCACTATTGGTCGCCGCCCACTACCTCTTGTTGTCTATCACAACTCGATTTGGGAACATGACCAGTACGTGAGGAATCTTATCCCAACGTAAGAACGTGATTATACTGAATGCATGCATTATCGTGATTTTCATTTTTAATACATAATTATGTCTAACACGTCATCCATTTTTCTCTTAAAAAGATAATGTTTGAATTCATAAAATTGAATTATCTTAGCATATCTTGCTCTAGAAGCATCTTAAACAAAGCTGTTATTTGTGAAAGCATAAAGTGTTTCATTTCATTAACTTAATAGTGATATGAAAATCGATTTAATTCTTTAAACTAAATCGTAGATACATGTCTGGCTTACTACATAAATCTTTAACCATAATCTACATTTCAAATTCATGCTTAAATTCTGAAAACTTATAGAAATATAAAATAATTTTGAAAATAACTATAGTATCTCAAAATAGGATGCATGGTTCGGATCCTACCTACATATCTACTGAAGCACTCTACTTCTAACATAATCCAGTCTTACTGCAACATAAAGCTCACCATTGGACAGTTGTGGGCTACTAAATCAGTAATTGTGTGACAATTGGACCTGCAACTGTAAGGATAAAGGGAAAAAGGTGAGTCATCGGACTCTTAGTGGATTATCATCCACAGCCTACACAGGACGTCCAAGGGATATGCATAAATACAATATATATGCAGCAAACATAGATCTTTTGGTATTTACATACATAACTACATAGGAAAACATCTCTGAATTCATAGATTCATAAGAAAGCTTTTCTAAATTCACAATCTATCATGAAATCATTTTAAATTGATGGTGCGATAACTCATCGAGAAACAATAATATCTGGATATCTTTATATATACTATAATAACAATAATCTCTAAATTTCTCTGATTCCTATGGGTACCTCTCAAGGTCTCGAATTTGGACACCTAAACTGTCTGAATGCTCTAGGGGCGAGATTGTCCTTTGATGGACAATTGCTACCAAAGTTAACGATCTCTCATAGCCGTTAACTAACTATCTGTTTCTCTATAGTCACTATCTAAACTAGTTTATCCATAGATTGAATACATCTGAAAACTCATAAGAACTCTAAAAGCTTTGGATTCTTATAACTCTGAAAATCTGGCTTTAACATAACTGTGGCTATAAAATCATGCTCAATGGATCACCAACTTGTAGGCGTTGTGATTTAAAAGCCTGCAAAATATATATTTGGCAATTGTTATGAATCATACTGAATTTTATACTTCTGAGTATCATGAAAACTGAAATTTTAGATCATATCTTAAGCTAACATATTTTCAGAAACTTGATCGATAACTCTAATATCTCACTTTAAAACAATGGGGTTCACAATCAAGATAACTCTGAAGTCATAATGGCATATATATTCATGAAGCCAATCATACTCTGTTCAATATTTTTTTCGATTTTTCTTAATGGATACTCTAAAAGCATAATCTGAAGTCTCAAACCTTGAAAACATAGTAATCTAAAAAAAAATCATAAAAACATTTTTGACAAATTGGAAAATTTGCTAAAATACATGTTTATCAAATAAATCTTTTCTTGAGCACTTAAGATATTTTTATAGCATGCAACATAACAATCATACTCCCATAGCTTTCTAAAACACATTTTTTTTATACTATCATCATAAATCATAAATTTTTCTATCTTAACATAACATGTAAAATTATATTTTATACATATTCTCATATCTATTTTATGTTTAACAATCATAATGCATAAACATACTCATAATGACTAAAAATAAGGTGATGAGTTTGAACCCACTTATCATTTAGTGCCTGGAGTATACAGGTATCACCAACTTGACTTTGAAAGCTTGAAATGATACCAACAACTGTCATAGAGTAACATAGACATATAAATAATTTATAACAGTTCTAGACCAACTCTAACAATATTGGGGAACACCCCCACTTTACAATAATGGAGAACAAAGATTATCCATACGTAATAACACGAAAAGAATGAGAGAAGGAGTATAAACTAACAACAAACATACACCTTAAAGTTCAGAAGAAGTATATTTGAGTGAGGTTGAGACCGGGGAGGTAAAAGAAAGATTTGGGAACTAGGGATTCAGCTTTTTTGAGTGTTTCTTGAGTGGAAAGGGGCATTTATAGGGTTAGAAGATCATTGATCAAAACAACATCATTTTGAACTGTTTTGATGTCAAAGGGCACTGCTATAACAGCAAGAGGTCTTAGCACCCTTCGCTGGAAAACACACGACCGCTATTGTAGTTGATTGGTAGAGTTCTCAAAACTGCCAACCCTATCTATTGACTACTATAGTGGTCCTAGACCGCTATAGCGATGTCAGCAACATTAGTTTTCTATATCTTTGGGTCTTTCATGCATTTGGGGTCTTGCCGGCAAGACGGTAGTAT
Organism: Dalbergia cochinchinensis; assembly: GCA_031216125.1. Classification (NCBI taxonomy): domain Eukaryota; kingdom Viridiplantae; phylum Streptophyta; class Magnoliopsida; order Fabales; family Fabaceae; genus Dalbergia; species Dalbergia cochinchinensis. The sequence goes on from CM062369.1 coordinate 63,217,698, forward strand.
TGAGCTTATCTAAGGACATGTGTATCTGAGGTATTACATAGTCGGCCCCTGCCACCACTCATCCCTTAGTCACTACATGTGACCCTGGTTGCCGCCTGCCTGTTCATCCACCACTAGTCACGTGGCGTACCAAATAATGGATAGTATAAAAACTTATACAATGGATTGTTTATATTATATTATCAGGTCTTGTACTGTCATTCCTAAGGGCCCGTTTGGCAGACTCGATAGAATAAGGCCTGATAGGATAAGACTTGATAAAATTTTAATACTATATAGTACTTAATGTAACATTATATAAGATATTTTATTTTATATTTTGTTATATCATCAATTCTTGTACAAATAATTCCAATACCTTAAGTATAAATATTTACTAATTATTTATTAATTATATAAAATAAAATCATAATAAAATAGAAATTTTATTAATTATTTAAATTCAATTTTCAAATATTATATTTATGTAAATATTTATTAATTAACATTTAACTTGTGTTAAACCTTATTGCTTATTTTAATACTTTATAATTAGTTATTATTTCAATAAATTATATAAATAAAAAATTTTATGTTATATATTTTTGTGTTTTTAATCATAATTATTTAAATTGAAATTATTAATCCTTACTTTTATATATTACATATTAGTTATTATTTACTTATATATTTTATTATTTAGTAATTTATAATTTTTATATTATTTATTTAAGATATTTATTTGCTATTAAATATTTATTATTTTATTTTATTTATTGCTTATCAATTATATTTATTTTTATTTTTATTATATATAATTAAATTGATATCATATATTATTTGTATTTATTTTTATTTTATACTTTTATTTTTATTATTATTTATTAAAAAATGACTTTATACGTTAAAAGCTTACCGGACCTAATCCAGCCTCCCCATATTGTATTAAGTTATACATCATTTTAATATATAAGGGGTTATGATGTATAAATTTATATAATACGTCATCTATACTAAATAACTGATAAAGACATAACTTATAATATCAGCTTAGATCATCATGTCAATATATCATATCAAAACATCTTAATACTATCGAGTCTTATATTATAATATCCATCAAACATGGTCTAAAAACCCATAAAATAATTCAATGACACATACAAAGTATTAATGAATTAGGTTTAAGGCACGAGAAGCACAAGCGGAGGTGGGTCCGATTGGGGGTAGAAGTTAAGTGAATTGCTGGGAAACTAAACAAATGGGCGCAGATTGTGCGTCAAGTGGGGAAGGATATGAGGATGAGGTTGTCGCCCACTGCCTCATGTCACTGTGTGCTGAGTGGGAAAGATATTTTTGGAGCACCAACCTGGAGTACTGAGAATGGCAAGTGGTACTGCAGCTACTTGATGATTCATTGCCTCTCTCACCATCTCCCTCCACAAGGTGGTTGAGAAACCTCAACTACCACTCTCTCATACCAATTTCTTTATTTCAAACGCCAACCTCGCCAACAAATTCAAGGAAGCTCGCCTAAGCAACTCAATAAGGATTAATTTGAGTCGCGTGTTAGCACAATCATTTAGGAAAGTATTTGGGTTTGTTCAGAATTGTTTTTGTTTTTGTATTTTTTAAAACTGTTTTCAAAAGAATATTTTAAAAATTATTTTGAGTATCTTTTAATAAAATCATATAATTATAAATGTGTCATCGTATTTTTTTGTGTTAAAAAATAGAATTCCAAAAACATCTTTTAATTATTTTTTAATTTTTATTTCTATAACATAAAATTCATTTTTTATTTTTATCAATTTGAAAAGGATAACAAAACAAACATTTTTTTCTAAAAAAAATTGAAAATTATCCTGTAAAACACTTCTCGAACAGTCCCATTGTTCATTTGTTTGTACTACTGGTCTTGAAGACATTTTAAAAAAATATGTTAATATATCCTTTAAACATTTGTTGAAAGTAAATTTGAACCATTTTTTTGGATCAATATTCGAGTGATATTTCACGGAATTTCCTTTTTTCAGGTAATATTCAACGGACTTTCTTAAAAATATCTTTGAAAAATACAAATAACGCCGCTCACAAATTAAAACCAACACCAACTTGCATCTCGGTTTCCAACATATCAGGGCGTTCTTCCTTTATTTTATTTATCTGCTCTGTATTTTGAAAATTCTATATGATAATCGAAATATATAGTATTAGTAAAATTATTCAACTTGTGTATTGTGAAACATTATTGAACTTCCCTTTTAACGAAATAAGCCAAAAATTATTTATTTTTCATTAATGAAACATTTAACTTGTGTGATAATAAAAGTTAAAATAAGTAGAATAGAATTCTCACTATCCAAATCATCAAGTTAAAGTATCCAGCGCTAAGGAAATGTTAAACTATTGAGTGAGTGACTGATGAGAAGTTTATATGATGGCCAATTCTATGGTGCACCATTTTAATAATGGTATATGGTGTACTACGTGTAAAACTTAGTGTATATTTTATAGTCTGCATATTGATTTAATCCGTTGATTTTTTTTTTTTTAATCAATGGTTGAGATATTATGGAGTATTGATACAATCGTTTTATAAGTGAATGTATTGTATCTATATGATACAAAAAATTCAATTAATTATAGAATCACAAAGATAACTTAAAATATTTATATACTTGATCCTAAATTTAATTGGAATTTTTTGAGACATTAAACAAATAAAATCTTATCACTTATGAGATTCGAAAATATGGTTTAATGTGTTTACAAATCAACTAAATTTATATACATGATCCTAAAATTAATTGAAACCTATTAGGATATGTATGATAGGTTGCATTTATGCATCTCTTTTCCTCTATAACTCTAGGTATTTTCTATTATGTTTGTCTTGATTGATAAATAGTGGATTTATATTTCATCCTCATCATGCATTATTGGATAAATTCATGGCTATTAGTACCGTTTCTAATGAATAATTATATTTTGGAACTACTTATATTTTTAATCTATTTGTGAGTATTATTTGGTGATGGAAACTTTCTAGATTGGTGGATTGGACCAAAAAGCACTCAAGGCATTTCTCAAGTGCACTTAGTAACAATGAGACCGACATAACAATAGACAGAGAAGGCACTATTAGCAATTGAAGGCAGGAACACCACAACGGTTATTTACACCCCAATAGTTCTATGTGTACATCCCAACACTGGGCATGAGGGATGCACAACTTAAACTCATTGGGCCTCGCTTTTTATGTCATTTTTGCTATAGTACAAATAGTAATAGGTCAAACATTTTAGATATCTTTTTATTATTAATGTTAGGATTGCCATCAAGTTTTTTCCTCTAGTTTATCTCTTTTCATCTCTTTACTTTCTCTTTAGGTTTTAGCAGCATCCAATCCTTATTTTCACTCTTGTCTATGATTGCAATTGCACTTTTCTTAACATTAATTACAATCTTCCACCTATGGAGGAGCAATTTCCTTTACCTTACCCAAAGATAATTGATGATTGAGATTTGTTCTTAAGGTTTCGATTCTTAATGTGATTTGTGGTTAGTTTTTCTTTCCCTTTTGTTATCTCTCTCTAATATTGATTATATAAATTATTGTAATTGTATTTTTAAGAGTTACTTAATTATGTGTTCATTCAAATTTGTGTGTTGCATGCACAATTAGGATTCTATTAGGGTATTTGGTCAATTAATTAAATTATATTCATTTGATAAGGAATTGGAATTAACTCTGTTGAAAGATTAAATTATTATAATTGGTAATTAAACTGACACGTATTCTTATGCAACCATTATTATGGGTCACCGGTGCATGTATTAGTCAAACCCTTAATGGAAAGCATGGTTGTGTGACAACTAAGTATAACTGCCTCATTGTTGTGTGATAATATAATTATCCAAAGTAACCAATGCCACAAATTAATTATTTGAATAAATGATTAAACAATTCTTAATTTAAGTGACTCATTGCGCAGGTGGTTTTTCTTATATAATTTTCTCAATTAGTTTTCATTAGTGCAACAATTTCAAAAGCTCCAATTTCTCGAATTAACTAGAAATAATTTTATGTGAGATGACCTGAGTTGCACTCTTAACTATATTTTTGTGTAATTAAACATAAAATAAATTTTAATTTGTTACGGTCAGTGACAATCCACATCATCATATAAATGAAATCCCATCACTTGTAAAATGGTTGTATTGGTGATTCATAATATCTTAACCATTAATAGAATTTTAATAGTTTATATTAATATAGACCACAAGATAAACCTTAACTTTTTCCCTTGTGCACAACACACTATAATTAAAATGATGTGCCCGCATAATTTAGTTCCTATAAGATAATTGTAACAATATTTTGGTCCCTCAAAATGCATGTAATATCTATGTGATCCTCTGTCTTTTTGTAAATTGATGAATTTATTTGATATCACGTGTATATTTCAAAATCAATAATGATGTCATAGGCATTTTTTAAGTATTAAATTGATGCCAAAATTTTTTAGGTACCATGCTAGAGCCACATGTATCTTTGAGGAACCAAATTGGTAATTTAATATTAAACATTTTATAAAATATTTATATTAGTTTTGATAAAAAAGTTTGAGGTATGTTTTCAACTTTTAAGTAGAGATTGAAATGAATAACTTTGATTAAAAAATAAAAAACTATTCTTTTAAAACTTAAATATGTTTATTTTTAGAGTTTAATTTTGATATATTTACCGTGTAAATGATGTATAAAAATTAAATTTATAGTTTTAATCCCTTAAAAATAAACAAATTTTAGTTTTAATTTTTTTTCCAAACAAAAATTGTTTGCTTTTAATATGCTTAAATGACTAAAGGAGGGTGAGGACATTGAATCCTAGTTATATGATGATCAACAATCGTACGTGATACGTATTAAGGCCGAATAATTCTAATTTGGTTTAAAGTTAAACCAAATATAAAAAGGTCAATAATTTAAAGCAAAATTCCCTTACTTTTTCACATTAAATACACATTTAGGTTTTTTTAAATTTTTTTTAAAGAAATAATTGGAACAACCACACCCGATAGGGATAACTAACTATAATACATTTATATAATTGATACCAGAAGAGGTCTTTGGTTAAATTTGTCGTTTTGATATTCAGTCTTCAGTTCAATGTTCAAACACCATTTTTTGGTCAGAATACGTTCAAAGACTGAGAAATTCCAAAAACCGACTTGTCTACAACGTAGCCCTGGACCATGATTAGGGCGACACTTGTTCAAAATGTGAACCGCGCCACTACCATATTCACCCAAATACAGCCGTAGCACTCCGAGGTCGTCCCAACGACGTCAATGGAACGATTTGAGTGGGTTTTCGCTTAATTCGTCTCAATTCTAAACGTGGGTTTTGAATGTTTAAATCACCCACCCCACCCCCACGTCACGGATACCCATTTCGTCTGGCTATTTTTAAAAATGTCATTAAAATTATTATAAACTTAATAAACATATAAAATAATTAATTTCAAGAAAATAATAAATAAAAAACAAATAAATCAAATATAATTATATAAAGTACAACTAATATTAATATTTAAATTCTATGATGGCAATTATTAGTATCAAAAAAATAATGAGAAATTCTTAATAACATGAAATGAGTTTATTATAAAGTTGAAGAGTTGAAAAAATATTGAAATGAAATAAGATAATTATGGTGTATGGTCTTGCAACGTAAAATTATGAATGAAGATAAAGTTTGATAGAATGATAGGGATTAGGATAAAAAAAATTTAAATATATATAAATTTACATGGAGTGTGTGTGCGGTGGCTGGGGGAGGAGGATGGATTTCAACCCGACTTGTGCAGGATGGATAAGGCGGGTGTCCTGTGAGTAAAGCAGCAATTGCCGTCCTTCCCCACACCTGTTGAATTTACTCTTTTATATAAACGTGCCTTTAATCAGCTAAGTTATGTTATTTTTTTAATTCGCATATTATCCAATGAGTCAAATTGTAAGTTACAAATATAATTAAAACTTGTATTGATGACACGACAAAAGCAAACAAACAATAGTTCAAAAGCCAGTTTTACCACCAACAAAGACATAGTGGATAGATAGCTGGATCTTTTAAATATGTATTAGGGGTTCGATTTTTACTGTGTGTATAGAAAGAAGTTTTATTGGGAGAGGTAATATCCACTTCGATGATCTCTACGCCTCGAAATGAATTAGTCCTCGTTTGCCGACTGGAGATATCCTTGAGTAATAAAAAAAAAAAAGCCAGTTTTACCTTTTTTAAAAACTTACAAGTATCTAATTATCTTATTTTCTATAAATATTTTTTATGGGAAAATTTTGAAGGATAAACAAAGAAACAGACTTTTATTTCAAAGTTTTTTAAAATAGTTTTCAATTTAAATTAAAGATAATAGTTTAAAATAATTAAAAAATATATTATCAAATATTCTTTTAATTTTAATCAGTACACCAAATTATTCTTTTTAATAAATACTTTACTATGTTCTTAAAAACTTTAGCTAGTCCACTTATAATGTCTTTTTAAATTTTTAGACAATGATTAAAAAATATTGTAGAAAACCACAGTTATACTATAAATATAACCTAATTCGACTAAATTATAGTTTTTTCTTTCATTACTGATAGAATGAAGAATAAGGATAAAGCTGAAAAAATAAAATAAATTTTTATTAAAGATATATGTTTTTAATTTTTATAAATATAATGAATTCGATTGTGGTCTGTATAAACATTTTGATTCCATTTTGATTAATTTTTGTTTGGAATGTTGGATTTTGATCCTACTGTGTTAGCCTAAGGGTTAAATGGTGGTATTTATTAACAAAAAACCTTTTATTGTTCAATGAGAAAGAAAATTTTATTTTAAAGAGAACTAATAGCATTTATAAATAAAAATAAGAAACAAATGCATTATAGACACCAAACTAATCAATGACCCGTGTCCATTAGTATTAAGCGATTTAGTAACATCAACCGGTGAAGCTCTAGGTGATTATGCAAGAGTGTATGTTAACTTACATCTTTCGTGTGTAGGTGTGGTAGGTTTCATTTTCATGTATCATATTGCGATCTATCTTTTATTTCTGTATTGTGATATAGTAATTTCTCACTGTATGTGAGTGTTGCCTTAAGTATCCGAAAAGGCAGAGTTTGTTACGAAAAGATTGCAGCTTGAGGAACATCTTGTATCTCCTTTAAAAATAGCTCTGAATATCTCTTTATTTTATAAGATCATCAAAATATCAATACTCGATAAGAAAAACCAAACACAGAGAGGATAACAAAAATAAAACAAAAATTACAGATACCTAAGCGAAAAAAAACACAGAGAGAGAGAGAGAGAGAGAGAGAGAAGAAAACTGTGGGACTGTTATGAAAGAAGAAACATACCAGTCCACTTAAAATTACTCACACTGAAACACTAGAAAAAAAAAAGGATCAAGGAAGGCTCGTTAACTCAAATTTTATTTGTTTTATGCAAATATTAATTTACTTTTAAATCTAAAGTCATAAGAACAATTTTTTTTTTTTAATATTTGAAAGTGCTAAACACTTATTCTTAAATATTTATATGGACCAAAATGCTGAATAACATAGGGACCAAAATAGAATATTTCAAACAATTTGGATAAAAAACTAAAATTTTATAGGAATGAAAATTGAAATTCACTGTAATTTCAAGAATAAAAAAATATATTTAAATTTTTTTATATTTTTGAGTAATAGATAATTTTATTTAAACTTTTTTTCAAAAATATTTATTATTGGACCAAAGACTTTTTTATATATAAATAGCATTGGACCAATAAATAGTCTTTGTTTAAATAGCATTGGACCAAATATTTATTAGTCTTTGTTTATTCAAAAGTTAATTCTAGTAGTTAGTTTTAATAAAATAAATTAGTCTTAATTATATATAAATAAACGATAAAGAAGGCCAAACTCATTAATATTGGAGTAGCAAAGTGGAAGGCAAGTACCAAAATTGCAAAATGGAAATCACATGGTACACGTGTAGATCTAAAAAGCAAATGCTTCTAAATCCACATCCACGTTCTGTATCCAGACAATATTTTTTTTAACAAATCTTTCTTGGTGCTACATAAATTTTTCAATATTTTAATATTTAATGATAAAGTAAAATATTTATTCTATATAATTTATTAATTGATAATTTATTATTTTATGCTGGTTGAAAAGTAAGTGATAATAACAATTTATATAATTAATATGTCAAATCATGTATATAATAGATCAAATGTTTTATTTTACTTCCAGTGCAATTAAGATTTTTTCTACTCACTTATTTCTTATATAATTGTTTTGTTTTAAATACTTACTATAATTAAGAAAGTAATTGGAAAAATATTAATGCTAGAAAAAGTTAAGAATATTTTACTAAATTACCTTTATTTCCTTTCGGTGCTCAAACTTTTTCTCTTCTCTTTCATTATGTCTCTTTCATACTCTATTGATATATAATAGGGATATTATTGAAGAACTAATTAATATTATTTAAATTTTTTAAATAGATAATAATTCTAAAATAAGAATTTTTTTTAAATGAATAATTATTGAAGGACTAATAGAGCACTTACTATTGGTTACCTTTTAAATTTGTAAGATCAATTACTTTTTAAGATTTCCAGGTAAAAATTGTATTTACTTTCAAACCATAAGTAAAAAAAAAAAGGAGAATTACTAGTTTGACTCCTAAAAAATTACATTACTAACAAAATAGTCTTTAAAAGAAACTATATTTGGCTCTAGTCTTTAAAAGATTCATCTCGTTTGATAAATTCAACAAAAAATCAACTGACTTCCATTTTTATTTATAGAAGTGATTTTGTTTTATGTTTTATATGAAGGTCATAATGTAAAACCACAACTTTACTCCTAAAATATCATATATTTAAAAAATAACTCATTTTATACTGAGTTAATATTATAGAATGACTACTTTAACCTTAAAAAAAGATCATATATTTGACAAAATAGCATTGGAAAAAATCATTTTTATTAACGAAAATAGAGACTAATTGGTGCGGTGAATTTGTTACATGAAATGAATCTTTAGAGGACTATAGGTGACTATAATTTATTTTAGGGATTATTTTGTTAGTATTATGATATTTCAGGAGCTAAAATAATGGCTCTCACCAAAAATAATTTTATAAAATATATCTACATTTGCAAATATAAAAACCTTTTAATTATTTTTTAATTTATAATTATATTTAAAAGTGAATTATTATTTGATAATAATGAAACTAATAATTAAAGATTAATTTTAATATATAAACAACGTAAAAGATTTTTATAAAAATTATTTAATTATATAATATAATATCAATAAATATGATTAATTTTTATTAATATTACTTAAAAATTATAAAAAGAATATTTAATTAAATAATAATATAAAGTATAATAAGAGTAAACGAGCATATCAAAATCAAACCCAGCAATTATCTACAGTTATAAAAGAAAAAGAAGAAACAAAAGAGCTGAATAGTACCTGTACCGCACCCCATTGATTGAGGCAGTGATAGTGGGCAACATTATCGTAATGGTTTTTAATGCAAAATATTATTTGACGTTTACAACACTCCATTTAACCACTCCCTCCATTGGAGCCTTTATCCCCAATTTCCAGAACGTCCATTCAATTCAAGCACACCAGCGGTTTGGAATTTAGAATGCAATTTTCAAGTCTACTCAAATCCTATCATTATCATCAAAATAAGAAATAAATCAACAAATAAAATACATATATATATATATATATATATATTTTTGGGTACAAAAAACGACCGAGCAACTTTTCTTCCAGAAACGCCCTCAGACTTTACCCGCTGTTTGATCTTCCTACCTACCAAACAAAAAGAAGCAGCCGAATCGAGCCGAATAAATAAAGCAAGGCAACGAAGCCGTGGATCCGTGATTGATTGACTAAGCATGTGGGGCCCTCGCCAACTGACCCGGACTCCAACTTCGAATCCAACTCAATTTAATACCTAAAAAATAAAAAATTGGGAAAAGTAGCCACCAATTTTCCTTCTTTACTAAAAAACATTCAGAAATGAGAAACATGGAAACAAAAAGGCAAATCAATGTGTGTGATGGGCTAAGAATTCGGTCCCACGCGCCTGCGTCGTCAGCATCATTACACCTTTCACACAAAGAACACACTTTCTCTCTCTTGCTTTTCTCTCTCCATTGTCCCCCTTATATATAAACCCCTCTCAGATCAACTCGCCACCACAACTCACCGTGTCAACCCTCGTTGAAACACGACACAATTAAAGTCCTTTTTTTCTTCTCATCTTCGTTCTGCCTAAAACGCTACCGTTTTGGTCATTTCCCTTTTTCATTATGGAAGATACGAGTGGCAAAAAGCGGGTCCGGGATGACTCGAACGAGTCAGTGCTGGAATCGCCCGACTCGAAGCGACTCAGGGACGATTTACTCGAGTTCTTCGACGACGCCGATGAAACGCCTTCCATTCAGGACCTTGACTCCGTCATGAGGAGCCTTCAGGAGGAGATCTCTGCGTCCTCCTCCCCCGCTCCCCTCCGCGTGGCGTCAGACTCCAGCGAGTCTCAGCCTCAGATCGGGTACCTTTTGGAGGCGTCCGACGACGAGCTTGGGCTTCCGCCGCCGGGGAACTCGTCGGTGCTGGAGGAGAAGGGCGAGGAGGTTGGGCCGGAGTTGATCCGAGTTTCGTCTGACTCGTCCGGAATCGGCGAGTTGTGGGAGTTTGAGGATCAGATCCCGAGTTATGACTCGTTTGGTTTGGGAAGCTCCTTCGGTTATGACAGCAACACCGAGTACGTTGCGTTGGATGGACTTTTCGATCACTCGGATGTATATTATGACTCGGCTGATTTTTCCGAGTCGTGGCGGCACGAGTCCATGCCTGCACAGTAGTAATTATGCTGCAGAAAAAAAAAGGATTAAAAAAGGTTATACATACGGATCTGTTTCGTCTGCGGAATTTAATTTCGTAGACATGTAAATTTTTTTCTTTTTTTTTTCCTTTTATTGAAAAAGGAATTACAGAAGATTATTATAATTATGAGTAGGACTTAAATGATACGATGAAAGTACGAAATTGAATTATGAGAGATGCCCTTCGCTCGTAAGATAATTGTCTCTTTTTTTTTTTGGGTTCATGTGTATTTTACTAATGTTATCGTTAATAGCCAAATGCATGCTTTTGGCTGAACGCCAGATCACTTAATTGTGAGTAGTTATTTTGGAATATTTGGTGCTTTTTAATTTAATTTAATTATATTGATATTATAAACAGGTTTGATATTTTCCTTTAAATGTTATTATTGTGAAGGCAACGATTTCTATACTATTGGTCAATTAAAATTTTTTATTTACATATTTTTTCAAGTGAAAAAGTAAATTATGTCAAAAATTTGCAAGTTGAAAGATTTAATTCGACCAGTAGAAATTGAATCTACTCATCATTTCAAAGATTATGCAAACAGAACGATTCAATTCACAAGGAAGATTTCTTTGGACAATTTTTGTAAAAAAATATTAATACATAAAATATATTATATTATTATTTGATCATATATTTTTATATATTTTTATTTGTATAATTTTTTAAGCTAATGCATAATTGAATTAAATATTTTTATTTGGTATTTAGTTAAATATTTTTATTTATATAATTTTTTAAATAGTGAGATAAAAATTAATTATATTTGTTATCAAAGATGATTCTATAAAATTTTTCACTCTTTAAAAGATAAAATTAAAGAAAAAATTTATTTAAAATACTAATTGTACCATATTTTTCTTATATTATATTGTATTAAGTATAAATGTAATATTAAATATGATCATATTTTTTCTTAATTTTTCGTTAACTAAGTGAAAGAAAGTATTGAAAATAGATTGTGATTCCATATGAAATTTACCTGTAACGTTATGAGTTGAAATCGTGGAATTGTCATATTGGAAAAAGCTTTGCTTAACTATTATCTCGATATGAAATTACATGAGTAATTTCCAGATAAAAAATTAGAAGGTTCCTCTCTCCTTAGAACTCAAGGATACAGACGTATGACCCATAGAACAGATCCTGTTCAAGTAAGGTGATCCTATGGAACAGATCCTTATCAAGTAAGGTCGCAGATTAAAAATTAAAAGGTGCTCTTTGTATTTTTTTTTTCACATTTTCTTTTGATTCTGATAATAAAATAATTATTTTCTCTCTCCTTTTCATTCAATTCTATACTTTCATTTTTTCTCCCCTTATTATCCTAGTAAGGGGTAAGTGAGAATTTCCTTCTGATTACAGATATGAAGTGCAAAACTACAAATGATGTTTTTAGTTTCATTCTTAACGTCATACTCATACCAAACGTGTTGTAAGAACTAAGAAGCTTCGAGGGGAAAAAGGATAAAAAGCTTTAGCCAATAATACGTTGAATTAGCCAATAATATGCTCGCAGTTGAGAAGGTGAAATTTCGCGGCAATGAAAGGTTACGTTTTAATATCGAACTCATGCAACAAAAAAAAGTGGGTTCATGTATGCAAACAGCAAGATTTGGTCCTTAAAATATGAAAACAAGAAGTAAAATCAGCAGTAACTGTTGGGTTTGGAAATTCTTATTTCATTTTCCTTCGTTTGAAGAGCGTGCTGGTATGAGTGTGTGACGTATGAGTATGACTATTTTTGGCTAAAACGTGACTTGTAACAATGACGCCCATTTGACGTGCTGGGTAAAATAATAACCAATAATATAAGATTTGGTAATATTAGATCTAATAAATTTTTAATACTATATAATATTTAATTATAATTTATAATCATAATTATTTAAATTTAAGTTAGTGATCCTTACTTTTATATATTATATATTATATATTATTTATTTGTACATTTTACTAGTTAATAATTTATAATTTTGCATTATATATTATATGTTATTAAATATTTATTATTTTATTTTACTTATTGTTTATCAATTATATTTTATTTATTATATATAACTAAATTGATATTATATATTATATGTATTTATTTCATTTTAAAATGATTATATTAAAATTTACTTTTATTTTTATAATTTTATTTTATTATCATTTATTTAAGAATTATTTTATTTTAATAAAATATTTTTAAAAAATAATTTTATATGCTAAAAGCTAATCAGCTCTAATATAGCCTTTTCATGCTGTATTGAACTATACAACATTTTGATGTGTAAGGGATTATGACGTATAAGATTACACTATATTTTTTACATCAAATAATGAATAAAGATATAATATATAATATTAACTTGTAATATCATACCTAATATATTGTACTAAACACCTCCTTAGTTGATGGAGGCAAAGAGCGTTGTGAAATAACTCAATAAGTAATCAAATTATAAGGACCATTACCTAACAATAATTTGTAATCCTTTTTTTTTGTGGGTCGGTATGTGATAGTTAATGTTTTTGGTCATAAAATTTGTAGCAGCATTTCTAGCCCAAGTAAATAAGCACAGGCTTGGGCCACCTTGAACTTGCAGGCTTGCGCCTCCTATTCTTCAGATCGAATGAAAGAGCCTCCTCACGAGCCCCAAAAAAGTCTCGCACACTTAATAAAATGTTGCACCACTAAAAAAATTAATTGTTTACCCAAGAAAGCAAAGGTTGCAACCTAAGAAGCACGAACACATCGATTTGGTGGCATATCCATGTGTCGGATACGTGTCAGTGTCCAACACCCACATGAAACCCACACGACATGTGTTAGATACGCGTCTAATTAAAAAAATAAATTTGAGCTCGGACACACATCAAACAAGGATGATATCTTCTTTCTACAATTATTTGTGTGGTATGATTTGGACACCATGAGACAATCTGAATTAATTTCTTTATTTATTTTTCAAATTTTAATACCAACATGGGCCTAAAGTCAACCCTAGTTATTTAGTTGGATATGTACTATTAGATTATTTTATTTTATTATATAAAAAATAAAAAAAAATTATATATATATATGCCGTGTCCATGTCCTGTAATTTTTTGAGTTTGGTGTTTTTTCGTATCAATGTTTGTATCATATCCCGTGACTGTGTCAGTGTCTGTGTTTCATAGGTTGCAACCAATATCTTACTTGTTTTTGTTTTAAAAAATATGACAACCTAAAAAAGGACAAATTTATGGCACCAAATTGGTAATCTGACAGAGTTTAATTTATATATGTGTATATTTTTTTATATTATTATCCAATTAAATTTTCTCATTTGTATGATAATTTAAGTAATATATCAACATTGTAGAAAAGTTCCATAATGTCAGTGCATTAAGATTAAACTCAATTTAATATAATAATATGCCTTCAGTACTGTGAAAAAAAAATCAAGTAATAAACATCAATTCAAATTTCTTAATAGACTTTTATAAGCTTTTGGCCAAATAAAGAACTAAATTACAAACAAAAAAATATAAACAAATATTATCTCTTTTTAAAAAATTTTAAACAATGAAGAATGCTAGACAAAAGAAAAAACAAGTATTTACGATAGTTAGGGGTTAGATTGCACTTAACTCATTTCATGAACCTTTAATTTCTTGATTAACCAAATTTTAGTTTCACACTTGATGGTTAAATTTTCAAATGGATTAATTGCATTAGTTATCCTTTAGTTTAATGAGCATTGCTACACAACTTGAGCCAATATAATACCCGAGGTACACGTGTCCATGGGCAAGTTCCATACTGCCTTAGGATCCCCCGGGGCCCACCCGAGTAGCCGAATTGGCCCAGATGCAAAAACCAGGTTGCAGCGCTTGGTTCTGTAGAATTATGCAGAACAGGCTCGCTGCAGTGAAGAATATTCGCTTCAGGGAGTGATGGCTCGCTGCAGCGAAGAAAGTTCGCTGAAGTGAGCAACTCATAACAACACAGTATAAGTGGAACGACACCGTTTCGATTTCTGGCCTTTAAAAGGCTATCGGCCTCTTTCCCCCTCATAGAATCAAGCAGAAACACGAACACACACACACCCACACTCTAATCTCCATTTTCCATCCCCTTTTCTTCCATTCTCTCCAATCTAGCTTTCCTAAATCATCAAGGTATGTTTATGTTATTAGATTTCATCTCCGTCCTCTCCATTCTTTCACATTCTTAGTATGGATATAATTATTTATCTCAATATTGTCAAGTTGGGGGTGCTCCCCCAAGGTTGTTGGTGTATGTTGAGAGTAATCTAGAGCTCCCCATAGGTTGTTAATGAGTTTTATGATTTTAATGGCAGACGTTAGTACCATTCCTCCTTCCCAGAGTCCCCATGGTGTTGGCACTTCACAATCTACCCCTCCAGGTGAGTGGGTTTGATCTCATGACCTTAGTTTGGTCATTATATGTTTATTTGTTAACGTTGCGGGGCATTTTGAGGATTTGTGTGATATCCGAGGTACACGGGTCAACAGTAAGGTTCTGTATAGCCTCAAGGATTCCCTAGGAACCACCATCGGGCCCAAAATTTTACTAAGTCTGGATCCTACACCTCATTGGAGGGCTATATGATAGAACCATATTCTTGGGATCAAAAGTCCCGGTAATTGTTCCTTGAGGGAAAACAAGTTGAAGGGTGATTTTTAATGAATTTTATGAAACCTGCAAATGTTTCATTGTTAACCCACAAGTTTAGAAAATCTCAGAAATTCCCGGATTTGAACTAAAACCCAAAATTTGGATTCTGATTTGATGGAGTTTTGATTTTTGTGATATTTTATTTGAATCCAAATGGGGGTATTTTCTTATTTACATTTATGTTTTAAAGTTAATGGAGAGTAAAATAAGTGAGTGTTGGAACAACCTAGATGTTGAAATGACTGAAAAACACAGAAGTTGAGAGTTTCTGTCACCACTATAGCGGTCCAGTGAGTGTTGGAACAACCCAGATGCTGAAATGACTGAAAAACACAGAAGTTGGGAGTTTCTGTCACCGCTATAGCGGTCACCAGCACCTGTTCAAGCGGTGTAGTGGACTGAGGTACCGCTATAGCGGTCACTAGCACTTGTTCAAGCCGTGTAGTAGACTGAGGTACCGCTATAGCGGTCATAAGTGACCGTCAGACACTGTTAGACCGCTATAGCGGTCATATACCGCTATAGCGGTGTCAATGAGAGTTTAAAATCCCCAAATCGGGCAGAAGAGAAGCAAGACGCGATTCTCTCTCTTCTCCTCCATTTTTTTCTCTTTCTCTCAAATTCACTCCAATCCATCATTCCAAGTTTCAAGGTAAGTTCATGTTATTAGATTATGTCTTTATTTCTCCATGATCTTGGATTTGGACCGATTATTTTTCTCATTTTTGTCAAGTGGGGGTGTTTCCCCAATTTTAGTAGAGTTAGAATAGAGCTCTCTAGAGATTTTTAGATGTTAATCTAGAGTTATGGTTGCTCTATGGCAGTTGTTGGTGTCATCCAAGCTCTTCAGATCAAGTTAGTGGGACCCACATACTCCCGGCTTTAAACGGTGGGTGGGTTCAAATCCTATGATGCTTATGTTGATCATTAGAGTTAATTTTAGTAAATTATAGCATGAGATATATATGTTTTTCTGAAAATTCATGGGACCATTATTGCTAAAGTGATTGTTATCAAAGAGCTAGAGTATATATTTAAAGATTTATGGAACATTATGATGATTTCCATAGTAGATAATATGTATATGACAGAGTTTTAGAGAAAATAAGTGTTTTTATTATTCTCAGAAGTATGGAATTTAATATGATTTGTAACAACTGCCAGATACATATTCTGTAGGCTTGAAATCAAAATGCCTACAAATGGGTGATCCCTTGGGCATGATTTCACGGTCACAGTTATGCTAAAGTCAGATTGTTAGAGTTATATGAGACCAGAACTTTTCGAGTTTTAAAAGTTTTCATATTTAAATAATTTTATGAATTTCAGAACTGTTGATTTATATGATAGAGCTTGTGAACTCTAGGGTAGAAGACTTATGAGATATAGAGAAAAGATTTAGATTTCTGATTAAACTGGACAGTTGCTATAGAGAAACAGATTGTGAGTTAACGGCAGTTATTCTGTTAACTTTGGTATACAACGTCGCCTTAGGGCCAGAGAAATAACAAACGGGACCTATTTAGGTGCCCCAGAGATTAGAGACTTTATTATGCTATGCATAACCAGAGATTTGTTATGTCACATGAATTGGGCATAACCAGAGATTCCTGTTTCTTTATTAGCATACTATGATTTATGATTTCTATAGAGTAATGATTTTAGAACTATTTGTTATTTCTATGAATAATGAACTTTGAAATTATTACATTAACTGGTTTGATGAATATATATATATATTTTTTATTTATTTTCCTTGACTGTCCCATGAGAGGGTTATGGGTGAGGAAACTCACCTCTCTCCCTTCCTCCATTACAGGTGCTGTAGACTCGCAGTAAAGATTTCCCAGTTGGTGAGCTTCACTTTGTGAGTGAAGTACTTTTGGTATTTTGTTTAGAGATAGAGTGCTCCAGTGTGCATGACGGGTAGGGTCCCGGACCATAGAGATAGACTGTCTTATTTTTATCATGAATATTTTGTATTTTCATGATTTCGAGTTCTACGGTTTATTTTGTATTAAGAGCAACTCGTGTGTTTTGTATCAGAGATATTTACTAGAGCTTGATTATGAAAGTATTTATGATGATTTATTTTTCAAAGAGTTAGATATATATGTCAGAGATGATTTTATGATTTGGAAAGAGATTTTATATTAAATTATGCATATGGAGGGACTAAGATATCATGAGGCTTACGTGGGAATGAGGATTTCTCACGTGCCGGTTATGTGCCCAAGTCGAGTCGTGACAATTTGAAAATGGATTCTTAAATGATATTGCGCTATGTAACGAATATGTTTTACCACAAACGCTCCGTTTGAACTTATGCATGAAAATATGATTTTAAAAATGCATGGGACCATATTTATTTCATAAATAGCTTCTTTTGATTTAATTCATAAATTGATTTGATTATGAATAAATGAGATTTGCCATGATTTACGAGTTGAGATTTAAGAATTTACATTTGCTAATGATGAGAAGTTTCAAACTAGAAACATAGAACTCCCCTTTTATGATTTCAGTGGTTTTAGAATAGAGAAAGTTACTAAGAGGAACAGAACTGTAAATTAACGATAGTTACTTTGTCAACCTTGCTATACCAAGGCCCGCTAGGGACACGGTTTGCCAGGAACCGTTGTAATCACATTAGTTAGGGGCTTGTCCGCCAGGGACTTAGCACCCTCATCATTGTCGATGAATGCTCTGTCCATTTGTGTAATTCTTAAGATTTTAAAGATTTTAGTCAATATGTGAAGAAAATATAAATGGTTTTAAACACTGCATTATTATTATTATTATTATTATCATCATCATTATTATTTGTTCACAATGTTTTCCTGTTGTCACATGCACGGGTATGAGTGAGGATCTACTTACTGAGTTTTGCTTTCAAAACTCACCCCTTTTTCCTTCATTTTTCCCACAGATACAGACGTAACTCAGGATCCTCCTTTTCCTCCCCCTCAGCAGTGACATCTTTCAGTTTGGGTGAGCTTTACAGTGACATGAAGTCATAGTACTTGTTCATGGTAGATGTGCTCCAATGATGTGATGAGCAGGGTCCCGGATCACATATAGTCATTTCATTTTGCATTTTAATTATACCATGATTCTCTTATATTTCATAGCATATCACCCATAGTTATTTTGTATATGAGTAACTCAATGAAATATATGTTGTAGCTACAGTTATGAAAATTATTTATGAAAAGGATGTTTATTCCTAAAATTAGCAAAGTTTATTAGTTAATTTAACTTATGAATAAATTATGTTTTATGGATAAAATAAGTATATTGTACGATATCGAGATCACAAGATTTACGTGGGGATCGGACTTCTCACGTGCCGGTCACAATTCTAGTCGGGTCATGACAGCCAAATGACTGATTTATTTGTGCCTAACTGGGTTGTCAAATATTTATTGAAAGGAGAAAAAAAACTTATACATGATAAACTAGAAAAAAAAAGAGTTTAAAATTCAAGTTAACACGTCAGTCAATGGACCATTATTTTAAATATAGGTGTAGGGTGGTGTTTTGAGTCTAATATTGAAATTTAGAAAATTTATGTGCAATATGGTATTTTTTAATACAAATCATTATGTAGCAATTTATATGCAATCATAATTAAAAAATTGGTATTTTTCATACATAAATCACTACTTAGTTATTTGTGTGATAAAATAATATTTTATTATGGCTTTTCCACATTATAAATCGCTATGTAATGATTTTATTAAAAAAATTATATCCTGAATCATTACATAGCGATTTGTGTTGATGACCTATTAAAAAAGATATTTTTATTTGATCTATTAAATCCCATGGAGACTTATCACTTCAAGTCATTGTTGAGCTGTCTCTCATAAATCACTAATGGGTAATTTACATGTAAAATGCACAATCTCAGTCCAAATCTCCTTATAATTTCATATTATGCTAATAGACAAAAAGGAAACCTCATTATAAAATAAATTCCCCTCAGTTGGATTGGTGTATTTGTTGGGCGGTTGAGTGTTTTTCTGATTACATTAAACTCTCTAATTCCTTTAGAAAGTTTCTAACAAATCACACAATCAACACCAAGAAATCTATCTGTGTCAACCACATAAATAAGCGCATGAATAAATTTCTCAATCCAATACATAAACCTTAGATTAAAATATGGGTTTCCATCCACATTATACAAAGCAAAAGAACAATAATAAACACTCAAGTTGTAGGAATGGAAACTTGTATCGTGCTGATAAAATAATCATCAGCCAAGTCAAGCTATATTATCATCATGAATAGAGAGTTTAACTACGTAAGAGGAAAAAAAAAAACGAGACACTCATGATAAATGCAAGATCCCCTCCTATTGCTTCATTGGGTTTTTCCTTCACGTTTATTGATTGACAACTCCTCACCTCAGTGTGTCAACTATTTACGCTACTATTTTTTTAATAAATTTAAGAAACTTGATCATTCATTTTTTTGGTAAACTCAAATTTGGGAAATTTTGGGTTAACTATTTTATGGCAAAGTGACTATCCTCTTGATATACATAAAAAGATAGAACAAACATATTTTCCAAAAGATTATGAGAAGTTCCAAGGTAGGTACAAATATGTTTCTGTATTTGGGGTGATTCAAGTAAATTACATCATCTCATAAAATTTTTTTTATTCCGTAAAAATTAATTTTGGAAGAGAGATTGTTTTTTATTGATTAATTTTTTTTAAAAAAAACAGAGTGATTATTCCTCCGAAAAGCATAAAACAAGCATATGTTCCAAAAATTTATGAGAAAAGATTGAAGGGAGGCACAAATCCGCAAGATAAACACCGCCTCTTCGGTCCGTGTCAGACACAAAAATCTAGCTCACTCTCCACTATCAACTCCAAAAACAATTTCCCACGCGTCCTTCTTGCACGTTAGCATCTTCCCCAATCCACACCGTCCACGTCCCCTCCCAACCCTCATCTCAACGGCGCGGTCACCAAACACCCTCCAACGCTCGTGACAATAATCAGCACTCAACTACTTCCGCCCCAAGCTAGCATATTTCAGGGTATATCTCTTTTTTTTAATATAAATAAAATTGGAAAAAACAGGAGATTTTCTATTTTCTCGTTTTCTCTCTCGGTGCCTGCACCTTAAGGTCACTGCTCTTCCTCTCTCCGTCGTCGTTTGAGGGTGTAATAATCCTCTGCGGATCGGTGGTTCTTGGCCTTGCCGGCGCGAATTCCGACGCTGTTCGTGGCGGCGACCGAAAGTTTCAGCCCCGGTGACGAAGATGAAGGTTTTCGTGAAAACACTGAAAGGGAGTCACTTCGAAATTGAAGTGAAGCCTGAAGACACGGTTTGACCTCGAATTTCATTCTCTTAACTAAATTTCGTTCTTATTTTTTTTCTTTTCTTTTCTAACTCCGCGTCTCAATTGTGTTCAATGATTTGGATTGCGTAAGTTTCGGATTCTACGGTGTGCGAGAGTCCTCGAATTTGGGGCGCTAATTAGGGTTTTAATGTTTCGCTTGTTCAATTTTGGTTTTGAATTTTGACGTCAATATGAGTTTTATTGATACTTAACTATGGAATTCGGCTTTTCAGAGTTGTGATCTTTGGAATATGCTACGGAATGAATAGCTATGGTATCGTGGTTGGAAGATTCTCTGCCTTGTTAGCTTTTTCTGCTTTTACTTGCTGCTTCATTGGTTTTAGTATATCGAGTAATGCCACTAGTGGCAAAGATGCTGCTTCTCTGGATTCTGATATTTTTAGTGGGAAATCTGTTGTGGAAAGTTTTTGGGAGTGATGACACATGATGGTGAATAAGTTCGACATTGACTTTGTTTGGAGCATTGCTTCATAGGAATATTAAATCAGTCTATGCTATATGAAGAAATGTTGATAAGTATTGGTTCTGACTGATATTAGACTTCATATCCATGGAATTTTGATAATTCAGCATCTCTGAATTTTATGCACCACCACAACTGACACTTCGGTTGGGTCAGTAAACAAGTGATCACTGGACTGTCCGAATCATCGCTGTCCCAACAGCTTTGGGACTGCACTTTATCTAACTAATGTGCATTTTCTGTTTCTTTCAAGCTTGTAAGTTTTCAACAGCTGAATTTTTCTAAAACATATTGAGTACCCAACTGAGGAGTTCTACTTATGCAAATGTGTCAATGCTTCACCTTCTAATAATATTATGAATTATGATTTTGTATGTGATGTTTCTACTTCCACTGTGTTCTTTTTCTTATGAACTATAGTCATTAATCTGCTGTATTAACTGTAATTGTGCATTTTCTTTTTTCAGGTTTCTGAAGTGAAGAAAAATATAGAAACTGTTCAGGGTGTAAATGTCTATCCTGCTGCACAGCAAATGCTTATTCATCAGGGCAAGGTTCTTAAGGATAATACTACCTTGGAGGAAAATAAAGTAGCTGAAAATAGTTTCATTGTAATCATGCTATCGAAGGTATTTATTTTAAAAAAATTTCTTTAACTCTCTTTTGGACACAACATTGGTCTTCGAAGTAATCAAAATGTATTTTGTTTTTGTTGCGTACATAGTTGTTTAAACTTCATAAACTATTGCATTAGGCAAATCAGTTATTCATGGGCTTAGGTTGGAGACTTTGATGCTTGGTGTTTGAAGTCTGATATGCTGATTGAAAGGTACAATAGGATTTGGGGTGGTTTGGAACTGTCATAAATTGCAGGTTTTAGCCGTAACCTATGGGCCCATGGTTCTTTTACTCATCTAACATCATTATTGAATGTTGAGCCCTTGTATTCCGCAGGCAATGTGTGCATTCTTGGGGATACATCCATTCTGGATGAATGACATTATGTAATGGCACCAGTAGTAATCAAGAGAGAGAGAGGGAAGTAAGTGTTTATTGCTGAATAGGAAAAGAATAATGAAGAAATAACTCCAAAATTGGGATTGGGGTTCCTAACAATGAGTGGTGGTAGCACTTCGAGAGGCCGCCAACTCTCCTACTGATTATTCTTAACTGTCTGAATGTCTAATCAGTCTACTACTAATCCTTATATAATAACCACTTAACCTAATAATAATGTAGATTTACCCAACCATCCCTTTATAGTGTACACCTTATCATAAGTGGGCTTATACTTAATCCTAGTTTGGGCCTCCTTACTGACATTGTGATTGGGGTCAAACCAACTTAAATCAACTAGAAATCATTGTCACCATTTTAAAATATTTTTAATGCTTATTATATGTATTGATTTGGTACTAAATTTGAACTATGTTCTCAAAATATCAGAGTAAGAGCACATCTGGTGAAGGATCTACTACTACAACTGCACCTTCAACAAAGGTGAGAACAGTTTGATTTGTTTAGGGTCATTTTGGTTATTTTCTTTTTCAGGATATAGCAAGATAAAAGGATCTTCCCTTGTCTACATTGACTATATTTCCCAACAATTATGTCTTCATTGCAGGTCCCACCGACAAGTGCAGCTCCTACTATGACCGCCCCAGCGCCAGTAGCGGCTCAAGCTCCCCCAGCAACGGCAGCATCGTGAGTCACTGATTTTTTTAATAGCATTTTCTTGGGTTTATAGTTAAATTTTAGTTTCAACTATTTGATGCATCATATATGATGTCTGAAACTTACTTTCAATTTGACAGGCCTGCACCTGCACCTGCACCTGCGCCTGCACCTGCACCTGCACCTGCGCCTGCACCTGCACCTGCACCTGCGCCTGCACCTGCACCTGCACCTGCGCCTGCACCTGCACCTGCACCTGCTGCTCCTCCTTTATCTTCAGACACTGCTATGTAAATATTGCTTCCTGTGATGTATGGAACTTATATTCTATAGTTTCTTTAGTGTTTGCATTCTTACTTCCAAATTTCTCTTTTTTGAAGCAGGGCAGGGTCTGATATCTATGGGCAGGCAGCATCCAATCTAGTTGCTGGAAGCAACTTGGAGGGAACAGTTCAGCAAATCCTTGATATAGGTGGAGGGAGCTGGGACAGAGAAACTGTTGTCCGTGCTCTTCGAGCTGCTTTCAACAACCCTGAGAGAGCTGTTGAGTATTTGTACACAGTATGTGGATTTTTAATGTTAAATGTCTTACTTGATGACGCTTATCTGCTAATATTCAGCTTCTTGCTTTTTATTAGTATGGCATCACTGCTTTTTTAAGTTTACTGCTTTTTTAAGTTTAAGTTTACTTTTTTGGATCATTAGTCTAAACCTCACATGATATTGCCTTGCTCTGTTTTTTTCTTCTGGGAAAAAAAATTATAATATCATTCATAAATGCTTAGGGTATCCCCGAGCAAGCTGAAGCTCCACTTGCGGCCCGAGTGCCTGCAAATGCACAACCCGCAAATCCTTCACCTGCTGCACCTCAAGCAGCACAACCAGCTCCTGTTACCACAAGTGGACCGAATGCTAATCCTTTAGATCTCTTTCCCCAGGTACCTATTGTGCTACTTTATTCAAGAGAATGATGGCGATTTTTTGGGTGCTGTATTCTTAACTTTGTGTAACAGGGCCTTCCCAATGTTAGCTCTGGTGCTGCTGGTGCTGGCTCTCTAGATTTTCTGCGCAACAGTCAACAGGTACTCTCTTTCCTTGATCCCTTATCTGCACTGAATTTCATACTTTCTTTGCGTTTCTTAACTAAATGTTTCAATTTTGTTGTTGTATTTTCAGTTTCAAGCCTTACGTGCTATGGTGCAGGCTAATCCACAAATATTGCAGGTTTTCTTCTTTGCCTTAGTAGTCTATCTCATATTCTCTTTATTTATAGCTCCCTGAATCATTGTCTCGTTGCAGCCTATGCTACAAGAGCTCGGCAAACAAAATCCTCATCTTATGAGATTGATTCGAGATCATCAAGCTGACTTCCTTCGCTTGATAAATGAACCTGTGGAAGGTGGTGAGGGGTGAGTGCTCATCCGATGCTTTCTATGCAATTTATTTTGTCTTTTTGGGGGGAGAGAAAGGGGGGGGGGGGGGTTCTAACAATTTATGTTTAGTAGCTTATTTATTTGCTCTTAATATGGTTTAGGAACTTATTTGGGCAGCTGGCTGCTGGCATGCCACAATCAGTAACTGTCACCCCTGAGGAGCGCCAGGCAATTGAACGTGTAAGTTTGACTTCTTGGCTATATAAAGCAGTAAATGATAGATTTTTCCCCCTTGTAATAAGGGCATCGAAAACACCGGTTTCATTTGAAACTACCCATACCCATATAGTATCACGTGATCCATATGCGGACCCAGTCTGTTAAGAATGATGGTTTTGCATATCGTACGCTCACAGCATACGGAGAGTAGTATAGGTAGATCTCTTCAGGTGAACAGTTTGAACTTTTCATTTAAACTAGTGGAGTCGACGGTACCAGTTTGTACACATTTATTACAGTCTTAAAATAATTATTTCAAATATGGAGAAGGGGTATTATCTGTAAAGTGAGTTTATCTCTTTCAAACTTAGGTTGGTGTTTTGACGGACTCCTGCTGTTTCCGAGGTGCAGCAGGGGTACTCGTTTGCGTTTATAATTTTTGTGACACGTAATGTTTGTTTCCTGCCGCAGCTTGAAGCAATGGGTTTTGATCGTGCACTTGTATTGGAGGTGTATTTTGCTTGCAACAAAAATGAGGAATTGGCTGCCAACTACCTCTTAGATCACATGCATGAGTTTGAAGAACACTAAATCTCCTTTTTAATTGCTAAATTATTTGTTATCCTTTTTTCTCGATGGGTCTTTGTTATACTTCTGTTGAATCAGGTGATGTTTGATAATGACGAGTCCTAAGTCGACAAGGGACTTTTTTACCTCCTCCACATTATTGCTCGTATTTACGAATTCCTCCATGTCGTGGATTTTTTTTTAAAAATTAATTATTATCAGTATTTCATATACATAGTCGTTTGCCATTTGTTATTGGTTTATTGTGCATCTTCCTAACTAGTCTAATTATGGTTTTTTTTGTTTTTTAATTTATTCGCACGGGATATCAGTATTAATATTATCGCGATGAAATAGGATATTTTCTTCGCGACTCCTTTGGTTAAGCTTGACAAAATTTGCTTGTATATACGCCTGTTCAGACAAGTTGTATGGCATCGACGCACCGAAAACTAGCTACCCTACCATTTTTAAATAATAAACCAGATTAGAAATGTAAATCATCCAATAGAGAGAAGGGAGTGAACAGTGCTTCTCACCGCTCTTACAGTCTTACGTGATAAGTTCGCTTGCTGATAAAATCCTAGCTAGGGAGGATGGTTGGGCTGTTCAATACGTATTTCTCGTGGTCGAGGCCTAAGCGCGCGAGTTGATTGGCCCTAGAAGACTTGATGAAAAGGTATCAAGTATTAGGCCCAAAAATGGGAAATTATAGACTGGGGTGATTTTTCCAAAAAAAAATTGAGTTGTGTTATTTGGATACCTAAAATTGGACACCCACTCATATTTAAGGGTGGAGAATGAAAAATAGGGTGTTAAAATGGGAATTTCACAAGATTTAAGGGTGATAAATTGAGTGATTATAAGAAGCACAGGTAATGGATGTTAAAATATCATTTTTCAAAATATATTAAGATTGTTTCTCTGATGGACTTGATGAGGCGCAATGAGAAATAAAAATGGGCTGCGCGAGCCTTAGACTGCGAACAAGCCTCCACGCAAAACTTCTTGTTTTTGTCAATAGAGGAAAAAAAAAAAAAAACCAAACCTCGTCGAAGTTACCAGCGGTTGACGTTTCTTAACTTTCTGTTTTTGTGTCTGCCCTCCCTTATCAGGGAAACGAAATTGCATTGCATTGCACCGCTTGCTTTGTTTAATTTTTCAACGAAAGGCACTCCGCGTTCGTAGCCAATCTTCCGAATTGGTAATAACCAATTCCCATATCCTATAGTATATCCTATGTCGCTAAACAAAGCAAAACCTCTTTCCTTCTTGTCTTGTACGACAACACGTCCCCACACACAACAACACGCTTCTTCCAACGACCTTCTTAGTTCTTACTCCAAAACAAAAACCAAAACCTCCATTTTTGACATTTCAATTTTCAACGTTCCCGAGTGCTTTTAATCTTTGTTATTTGTTTCCAAGTATAGTAGTGCTAGGCGAATATCAAATGGTGTGGTGAATAACTCTCCAAGAATAATGGTGAATAGCGTGGAGGAGTTGGTGATGGATGATGATAATTGTGTCTTTAAACTACGGGATCATGTGTATGAGTCGCCTCTTTCCGCCATAGCCGAGGCCTTCGAGGAACTCGCCAAACGCCTCAAGGAAAACACCAGGAACAAACAGGACCTTCGCTTGGACACCTTCTGCGACGCATGCTCTCTCGTCTCTGTTCTCTTCAATTGTCTTGGCTTTGCTTTCAAATTCGCTGAATTGGAATACATCGCCAAGGTTCCTTTTCTGTTTCTCTTTCATTCTTTTGTATTTCTCAATGTTTGGTCACATGAAGATGTAAACTTTTTTTTTTTGTAATCTATGTTATTTTATTTTTTTATTCTTTCCAACTCGGACTTCCTGAGTTGACCTCTATTGACCATAATTGCAACGGGAAATTCTTACATAGCAGTAGCAATTACATTGTAATGTTCAATTTGTCTCATGGTAATATATGTCTTTCCGTCTTGTGGTGTTTTTGCAACTAAAACTTGATTCATGAAGCAACGGAGTAAGTTTGATATACCACATGTGGCAATTAAATTATCCCCTTGGTTTTGATGGACATACATACATGGAAAAAGTCAGATGCTGCATTTTACGCGTAAATTGGGAGGGCATCATGCTTTGAAAATATATTATCTCCTTTGTTTGGAGTGTTGTTCTAATGCTATGAATATATTTTACTGTGTTCAGCTAGAAGGACTTCTGGAAGCTTCAAAGACATATGATACTCTGAATGATATACTTGATCTTGATGTTGCCAGTGACACGGTCAAATCATCAGGAAGCTATTCGCGTCATCTTCGCAGAGTTCGCCAGGGAATTGATCTTGTCAAAGCTATATTTGAACAACTTTTGTCAACTGAGTATGGAATCCTCTTTCTATATGCATCTTATTCTTATGTTATCTCTTGAGAAACTTTTTTTGTGTATAAAAACTCGAATAAGATGCTCGATTATCAAATTTCAGTTTTGTTATGGTTGCTTTCATCATTCATGTCAGTTTTAATTGTTTTTAAGTGCCTGGTTGATTGTAGTGACACCTCCTTATTTGGCATTTTCAGTGATATTTCTCTGAAAGAAATAGCTACAGCAGCTTATGGACAGGTTTGTGCACCATATCACACATGGGCGGTAAGAACAGCTGTGTATGCTGGCATGTATACACTCCCAACAAGAGACCAACTTTTCTTGAGGCTCAATGAAACAGGTAACAATTGCATCGTCTTACTTTGTTCAGTGGTTGATAAGTTTATCGAATCAAACATATAATATGTGTCTATATTGTAGAGGTAAATTGTCATCACAATGTATCCTAATCCTAATATGTTGGGCCACCTAGATGACTATATACTAATCTAACCCTCGACAAAACTTTAGCAATTTATATATTTCTACAACCCGATTCCTTTTAATTTCACCTACAAAATAATTACATGAATATGCGTCAAAGCAAAGGAGGAAGTTGTACCAATCATATTATCATTGGATATTATTTTCTTGTAATTCCGTCTTACACCGTCCTGAATTTTGCATATATGTTTTGCAGAACTGTCAGCTGAAAAGAAGATGAGGAGGTACATCAATGCCTCGCTTCCAGTTATCGAATACATTGATAAACTGTACCTTTCTCGAGATATTATATTGGACTGGTGAATTTATATAAAGGAGAAAGGGAAATCCAAAGAGCAGAAGAGGAGGAAGAATGCTGTGTGTGTGTTGTGTGTTAGAAGCGTCTTTAGCATAGAAGCAACCTTAGTACAGATTCTTCCAATTTTTATTGTTCTTTATAATATGTGATTATGTTAGTTTCTAAGCGGCTGCATTGGCCCTTTAGGAAGATGAGCGAAACAACTTAAGGCCTTTGCTTTTCAGTTTTCATTTTCTGTTTTGTGAAGGAAAAACTGAAAACTGAAAATTTCAGTTTTCAGTTTTTTCAGTTTTTCCTTTACAAATCTGGAAAACTGAAAACTGAAAATTAAAAATTAAAAAATACAAAGCAAACAGGCCCTTAGTTTTTCACAAAAATAGTTACAAAAGACGTGAAATTTTATTTATTATTTCTGTATATATACATTATTTGTTTGGAAGACAAATGTTGATGACTGGTATTCAGCGCACTATTATTGTTAAATTGGTTTCGTATTTCATACCACTAAAAGACAACAAGAGGCATGTTTTAGCTAAAGAGAAATGATGACCGGTATCATTTCTCTTAGCTAAATTCAAGGTTGAAGAGATATATAATTTCGTTTTTCGGTATTTTCATCTATGGTCTGAACAAGAAGTAAGTTTTCTGACAACACAAATAACGAAACGTTGACAAATGGACCATTCGCAACAAATCGCATCGAAGGCGCTGAAGTGGGACTAGAGAGGGGAGAGAAAAGAAAACATTGATTAGAAATACACCAGAGACGTGAAAAGTGAAACACGGACATTCCAGAATCTGAGTTAATCAAAGGTTGAAAAAAATGGACAGTGTAGAAAATGTCACAAAGTGTCACTGAGGATTTCCACCGAAAAAAAAAAAGAAAGTAAAAAACAACAACAACACAAGAATTGATTAACCAATTTTCAGAATCCGATATCAAATCAAGGAGCGAACACTGTAAAAGATTTTTATTGCAAAAGCATCAGCTAGAAAGTGCTTATCCGCTCACACATTGATTCTAACAATACATTGCCGTTTACAACATCCTTCACTGAAAAATTTTCAAAGCTGTTTCTCGCTGTCAAAATCTAGTGAATGGTACTCGCGATAGCTCCTAAATAATATAACAAAATGGAAGTGTAAGGGAAGCTCAAAAATTTGGGCACTTAACCAAACAAGCTGCCCAAACACTATCAATCAATTCATGATGGGCTGGTAACTTGATGGCAAAGACAGAATGACTATAATGTTAGACTTTCTGGGTTTTCAATGATTTTTGAGAATGTCTGGAGGAAGGCAGACAAGTCAGCTCCATAAATTATTCGGTGATCAGCTGTCACATTCACCTGAAAAAAGAAAGTTTAGACCCAATTAATTCGATCCTCAGATAAACATAGTTACAATTCTACTTATGGTCCAAATTAGAAAAATGAAATATGAGTAATGTCTGTATTGTGTAATTGTTCCGGATGAGATGACAAATTTCCGTGAAGAAAGATTTGACATTTGACTTGTATCATAATGTTGAAGAAAGGGAAAAAAAAATTTGTAAACTGCCTTCTGTGTAGCTTTACAACTCTAGTTAAAGGGCATATCATTCAGTTTTCACTGACAACGAAGGTATTGTATTCAAACGAGGATTTGCAGACATCCTAAAACACAGTTTCTAGGTTCACCTCCCAATGAAGCGTCCAAATTCGTTTGCAGTAAACCATGTAAAGAGATTTTCGGAAAAACAAAACACTATAGAGAAATTCTGTGGTTAAACCATCTTTGATGAGTACAATATTGAAAGTTGAAACTCCATATTTGATGATAAGAAAGGGAAAAAGGTCAGACCCTTTACTGCGTCAAGGATCATAGCAGAGAGGGATGGAAGAATGTCAATAAACTATCGACTCTGCACATATTAGTATTTTAAATGCACCTAAGCTACAAGGAATAAATCAAACTATCTAAGGCTCCTTTGATAATTAACAATTTAGCATCATCGAGAATCCAAGAAGAAGGATGAAAAGTCTAGATAAGACTTTTTCCAAGAGACCAGATACTCATGTTCATAGGAAGCCTTTCAAAGGCAGAGAGTATTAGCAGTCAGAAAACCAGAAAGTGTTGGAATTCAGCGGCGGGTTTCTCTTGTTCTAAGCAAAAGTCCATAATATATATATATATATATATATATATATCAAATAACTCACCAGCATTTTATTTTTCACCCGGAAGAATCCATCTGCATCAGCCAAAACAGTAGGCTTTGATGCTCCAACAGCCATGATAGCCCCCTGAAAAACAATGGACACATTTAACATAAAACAGAAAAGTCAAGCTGCCACACAAATGAATAGTTCAAGATCCTAGAGCTCATCACTCACTTGTCCTGGGGGAAGTATGGCATCAAATCTGTCAACTCCAAACATGCCCAAATTGGAAAGCGTGAAAGTTCCTGCAGGCACAAGTAAACGTCGGTTAGACTATCAAAGTTCCAACACTAACAAATTGCCAAAAGAGTAGAAAAAACAATGAATAACAAAGAAAGTAACCTGAATTGTATTCGTGAGGTTGCAATTGCTTTGCACGAGCTTTATCCACCAGCTCTTTCCACTTCTGGGACAACAGATACAAGTCCAACTGCAACAACAAAACAAGAAAATTACCAATTAACTTGAAATCAAAAGAAACACAAAATGTTCCATTCACCATAACAAATGATAAATTTTGATCAATCCACAGTTAAAAAAAATCAGCTACCTTATCCGCATCCTGAAGTACAGGGGTTATCAAACCACCATTGATTGCCACAGCAACAGCAATGTTGATGTTACTGTTATAGGCAAAGTTCTTGCCGTCTTTGCAGCTGGCATTGACAACAGGATGCTGAACAAGCGCCATTGCAGCAGCCTTGGCCAAAATCGCTGTCATAGTCACACCCTTCGGTTTCACCTGAAGAAACACACACAAAGAATAGCAACAATGCAAATTCAAAATCACCCCACATATTCAGCCATCACCACAAAAACACAATTCACAAACAATGCCATCGGGAATGTTCACAAACCCTTCAAATTCAACTGAAGCAACACAAAGAATTCAACAATGCAAAACCAAATACCCCGCAAAATTCCCGAATCAAACAATGGCATCATCATATCATGAATATTCAATCATTCATACCCTCTCATAGAGAGCATCGAGTGCATCAGTAGTGACGGGATACCCAACACGGAACGTAGGCACAGAGAGACTCTCCACCATGCTCTTCGCAACCGCGGATTGCATCGTCGTGAAGGGAACAACACTAGAGCCCGGAATCGGAGGCGGCGCTACCGCACCACCACCACCACCAGAAGCAGCTTTCGGCGGAGCAGAAGTCACCGGAGAAGGAGCCGCCGCATTAGCTACATTACTGTTCGACGGCGCAATCCCGGCGGCGGCCTCCACGTCCGCCGGGGTAATCCTTCCAAAGGGACCGGTCCCTACAACCGACGCAATGTCGACCTTGTGCTGCTTCGCGAGCTTCTTCGCCTGAGGCGTGGCCACGGCCTTCCTCGGCCCGTCGGAAACCGAAGCAGATGAGGGCGGCGGCGGCGGCTGAGAAATGGCCGGAGCTGGATTTGAGGTTTCGGGAGCGACGGAAGGAGAAGAAGAAGCAGAGTTGGATTGGGATTTGGCGGCTTTGGCTTTGGCTTCGGCGAGTTCTTCTTGGGACTCGGCGAGGAAGGCGATGGGGGCTCCGACAGGGGCGGTTTGGCCGTCGGGGACGACGATGGCGGCGAGGATGCCGTCGTAGAAGGTCTCGACGTCCATGTCGGCCTTGTCGGACTCGACGACGACGACGCTGTCGCCCTTGGAGAGGGTGTCGCCCTCGGATTTGATCCAGGAGACGATCTTGCCCTCTGTCATGGTGGAGCTGAGGGCGGGCATGAAGATTTCTCGGATCTTGGATTTGACGGAGAATGAGGATGGGCGGCGCCAAGGAAGTGGGAGGATGAAGCGGCGGCGGCGGCGTGGGAGGAGGGCGGCGGAAGAAGAGAGGGATGAGGAGAATGAGAGGGTGGAGGAAGAGTTGCCGGAGAGGAACGAAGAAGCAGCCATTTGATTTGGGTGTATGTAACTAACTGTGTTTGTGTGAGTGAATAATAATAATAATAATTTGTGAACGAAAAGAGAGTGAATGAGATTGTGTCGTGTGAGAACTGAGAAGAGTGAAATAGTGAATGAAATGAAACAAGAATGAAGGAGGGAGGTATCAATCAAGTGAGGCGGCGGGGCGGAGAAGACGAGGGAGGGAGAGTTCGTTGAACTAACTGCCTTCACTTTGTTTACATCGCCCAATTACTGCAACAGCACTTGGCCCAATTCGCGTCCCCCTTTTTTTTCTTGGCTTAGAATTCCTGGAAGTTGAGTCCATTAGGGTCTATATCGGGAGCTTCTTTCCAGGTTTGATTTTTCATCTATGGGAATAGAGATATGTATTTGCGCTCATCATACATGGCACATCATGTCGACTCACATCGCATTCAGATGAGGTATGTACCATATTCAAGTGGGATTCATATCTAATATAATGGTAGATGGAATGTGAGTCAACGCAGTGTTCCATGCATGAGTACAAATAGCATTTTTCATAGGAATAACATTAACCGGAATCACATTCCCAATCAAGAAGTTTATGTGTGTTTGGTTGGTAAACTCAAATCCTAGGAATCTTGCAAATTTTACCTAGAAATTAATCATTTATTTATTTTGGTTGGTAATAACTAATAACATTCCCCAACAAAATGGTGGTGATGTCGACAACGGCGGTGATAGTATGGTGATTGGCAACAGTGGTCCAATGGCCAACAACAATAACGGTGGTGATTTGATGATAGTATTAGTCCGATAACTAACACCGGTAGTCCATTGACATTGCTCCAGTAACCAACAATAGTGGTCTAGTGATAGCCGCCAGTGGTCTGGCAATCAGCATTCGTGGTCTAGGGATTGACATCGGTGATCCAATGTCTGTAGGGTCCGATGTTGACAATGACAATTCGGTGTTGGCTACACAATGCTCCATCAATAGTTGTGGTCCTTCTAGAAAAGGACAACTTGGTCTTTTCAATTGTGTAAAAATATTCTTATGGTGAGAGGTCCCAAGAATAGAAGATATCTGAAAATATTTTTAAAATCATCTGCCAAATATGAAAAATTTACATTTTCAAAGTAACATTCTTGAATGTGAATACATCATTTGAATCAAACGTGTCCTGAGACCAATCTTCATTTAATCATAAAAAATTTATTAACTGAATTTACTTGGATAATTTATTTAAACTAGAATATGATATTAAGGTTTGTAAAATGAAAGTTAGTTATGACAGTTATTTGTTAGATAGTTTGTTATACTTCAGTTTTCTCTCCAATCACTCAAGTGATATGTATATATAAACCATTGTAACAATTCTTGAAACAATTTTCAAGGAATCCAATATTCATATTCATGCTCTCTAGTCTCAATATGGTATCAAAGCGGTATCTCATCTTCTTGATCCTGATCTTGCTTCTGCATTATTCTTCCTGAAGTTTTCTGCTTCAGTGTTCTTCCTGAAGTCTTCTGCTTCAATGTCCTTTTTTTTTTCTTTTCTGCTTCAATGGCAAACTTAAACTTTGATCCTTACCATCTTCCTTCTTCGGATCAGCCGAATTTGGTGTTTGTCTCACAACTTCTCACTAAAGGAAATTATCATTCTTGGAGTCGTGCAATGCGTATAGCCCTCAATGGCAAATGCAAACTCGGCTTCATCACAGGTTCGATTTCAAGGCCAGATCCTTTGTAAGAACTTGAATTGTTCGAATCTTGGCAATGCATTAATGATGTAGTGAGTTCTTGGATCTTAAACTTAGTTTCCAAGGACATTGCTTCTTCTATAGTTTATGCCGATTCTGCTGCAGAGTTATGGAATGATCTTCTTGATCGATTCCAACATGGAAATGGACCTCGCATTTTTTAACTGAAGAAAGAACTTCTCACTCTCCAATAAGGAACAATGTCAATAAGGCAATACTTCACCAAGGTGAAAGTTCTTTGGGAAGAATTTAATTCCCTTAGACCTTCTTTAGGTTGCAATTGCGAAGGCTCCAAACCTCTGTTAGATTTCCTTCAATCTGAGTATGTGTACTGCTTCTTGATGGGCTTGGATGAATCATACTCTCAAATTCGTGGTCAAATTTTGTTGATGGAACCTCTTCCTTCCATTACCAAGGTTCTTGCTTTGATCACTCAGGAAGAAAAGCAAAGACTTGTTGGCTCTTCTTCCTCCTCCACACAACCTGCAGTTGCATTTCAAGTTCAGAAAAGTTCTGCGAAGAATGATACCAAGAAAGGGAAAAAGGATCATCCCCTATGCTTTCATTGTCATCAACTTGGTCACTCAATTGATAAATGTTATCGCATCATTGGTTTCCCTCCAGGATATGGTCGTGGCAAAGGAAAGCAAGCTGTTAATCAAGTCTATTCAACTGCTGTCCCTACTGCTGAAACAACATTAGTTCAGTTAACCACTTCCCAGATCTAGCAACTAATGACATTGCTCAACTCTCAGGCTAACCAACCTGATAATACTCAAGAATCTCTCACTCCTGCAGGTATGGTTCTTACCACATTTGATTCGAACTTCTTAAATTCAACTTCTTGGATTATTGATAGTGGAGCCACATCTCATGTTTCTTGTAATATTTCCTTATTCACCAACATGACTTCTTGGTCAAATTTTTCAGCAACCTTACCTAATGGTACACAAGTCTCTGTTCATTTTATTGGTACTGTGAAAATAAATGATAATCTCATACTTTACAATGTGTTTTACATTCCATAATTTCAAGTTAACCTCATGTCTATTTCATCCTTACTCAAACACTCATCACTTATGGTTTTATTCTTACAAAAATGCTGCTTGATTCAGGACCTCAAATTTTTTAGGGTGATTGGGAAAGGTGACATACTTGGAGACCTGTTTGTCTTCAATCAGAAGACACACTCACAATCTTGCAATGCTGGCATTCAAGATTAGGCCATGTTTCAAATAAAATTTTATAGAAAATGTCTCAAACACTAGATTTACATTGTTTTGGTTTAGATTCTCATTGTAATATTTGCCCTCTTGCAAAGCTTCGAAGATTGTCTTTCTTTTCAAACAATAATATGTCAAAAGCCCCATTTGACCTCATACATTGTGATGTGTGGGGACCATACCATGCACCCACTTATAATGGAAAGAGATTTTTTCTTACTATAGTTGATGACTGCACATGTGTTTCATGGATATACTTGCTAACTAACAAATCTGAAGCTACTGCATGTGTAGTTAACTTTTTCAGCTTAATTGAAACCCAATTTAAAGTTGCAATTAAGCAACTTAGAACAGATAATGCAACAGAATTAGCCTTGACAGATTTTTTACAATAAAAAGGTGTGATTCACCAATTCTCTTGTGTTTATAGACCTGAACCAAATGTAGTGGTTGAGAGGAAACATCAACACTTGCCAAATGTAGTAAGAGCATTGTTTTTCCAATCTCAAGTTCCAAAGTCCTTTTGCGGTGACTATGTCTTTATAGCAGCTTTCCTCATAAATAGAACCCCTACACCACTATTAAAGTTCAAATCCCCATATGAATTATTGTTTAACAAGGAGCCAAATTACTCTCAACTGAAAGTATTTGGTTGCCTGGCCTATGCTGCTACCATCCCTAAAACTATAACCAAATTTTGTCCAAGAGCCGCTCCCACAATATTTGTTGGTTACCCTGTAGGCTACAAAGGTTACAGGTTATATAACCTCAAAACAAAGTAATTTATCATTTCCAGAGATGTAATTTTCCATGAACATATCATGCCCTTTGCATCTAACTCAAACTAACCCCACACTCATGACTTATTTGTTGAAAACTCACTTCCCATATCCATCACAGACCATTTTCCTAACCTTCCCCTAGTCACACATACAGCCAACCCAATTCCTCAACCCGAACCAGCACTTGTAATAGAACCCACAACTATAGAGACAGCCGAACAACCTATAGAAACACCTGAACCGGATGTTAACATCAGAAGATCAACCAGAACCTCCAACCCCCCTTCATACCTTAAGGACTACATTTGTAATAACCTCACTTCATCCCTCACTTACCCTATCCAAAACCACCTAACCTACAATAAACTTTCACCTTCATATTCCCAATTCATAATGCATATCAATGCTATTCCAGAACCAGTGTTTTGCCATCAAGCAGTAAAATCTGCTAAATGGAGAAGAGCTATGGATGAAGAACTTAAGGCTCTTGAGGATAATATACTTGGGAGTTAGTCACTTTACCACCAAACAAGCACACCATTGGATGTAAATGCGTGTATAAAGCCAAATATCTTCCTGATGGATCTCTTGAAAGATACAAGGCTAGGTTAGTAGCAAAAGGTTACACTCAACAAGTTGGTGTGGACTTTCTTGAGACGTTCTCACCTGTAGCTAAGTTGACAACAGTGAGAATTCTACTTGCAATAGCAGCAGTTCATAATTGGAGTCTCTTACAGCTAGATATAAATAATGCTTTTCTTAATGGAGAGTTATTTGAAGAAGTTTATATGGACCTACCATTGGGGCATCCTAAAAAGGGGGATGGACTTGTTTGCAAACTTACCAAATCACTCTATGGCTTAAGACAAGCTTCAAGACATTGGTTCCACAAATTCTCTTCAACTCTTCTCAGCAATGGCTTTGTCCAATGTAAAAGTGATTACTCATTGTTCTCACTTAGTTCTGAAAATTCTGTGGCATACCTCTTAGTGTATGTAGATGATATTATCACTGCCAGCCCCAATCCTGCCATAATCAAAAACTGTACAGCTGAAACCTCAAACCCTTTTCAAGCTTAAGATCTTAGGCATCTTGAAATACTTCCTTGGCTTGGAGCTAGCTAAATCAATTGCTGGAATTTTTCTCAACCAGAGGAAATATACTCTCTCATTACTCGAAGATACTGGTTTTATCTCCTGTAAACCAACAAATCTACCAATAGATCCAAACTTGAAGTTAAATGCTACTGATGGAGAGTTATTGCATGACCCTTCACTATATCGAAGGATAACTGGAAGGCTCATGTATTTAACAATATCTAGGCCAGACATCACCTTTGTTGTAACTAAGCTAGCTCAGTTTATGTCTAATCCTAGAGTCCTTCACCTAGATGCTATTCACCACCTGTTGAAATATCTGAAAAGCTCCCCTAGTCAGGGAATAATTTTTCCCTCGAAATCATCCTTCAACCTCATTGCCTATGCTGATGCAGACTAGGCAAATTGCCTAAACACAAGGAGGAGTGCTTCAGGTTACTGTGTTTTCCTTGGAGAGGCCCTTGTTTCCTGGAACAGCAAAAAATAGCTTGTGGTTTCCATAAGCTCTATAGAGGCAGAATATCAGGCTCTAGCAATTGTAGCTAACGAATTAACTTGGCTTGTTCAGCTACATCATTTTTTCAACATGAAAACCCCCCTGCAGTAGTATATTGGACAACATGTCAGCCATCCATCTTGTATCCAATCCAACTTTCCATGAGAGGTCAAAACATGTGGAGGTTGATTGCCATTTTATTAGAGAAAAGGTGAATTTTGGGATAATCAAGCTCATCCATGTTCCATCTTAACACCAATTGGCTGATTTGCTCACTAAACCTGTGACTGCAACTCAATTCAAGTGGCTGATGAACAAGTTGAGCATCTTAGATATCTTTGCTCCAACTTGAGGGAGAGTATTAAGGCTTGTAAAATGAAAGTTAGTTATGATAGTTATTTGTTAGATAGTTTGTTATACTTTAGCTTTCCCTCCAATCACTCAAGTGATATGTATATATAAACCATTGTAACAATTCTTGAAACAATTTTCAAGGAATTCAATATTCAGATTCATGCTCTCTAGTCTCAATATATGAAAATACAATCATACTTCACTTTCGTTTTCTAATTACACAACAAAAATTTAGATATTTAAATTTGTATTTAAAATTAATTTGTTATATGACCATTATTAGCTTGCTTGTTTAGCTGTGTTTGATTAATAAATGATAGGAACTCCTTTCACAAGATACATCTAAAAAGGTCAAAACACATCATGACGTAGCTATGCATTATACCACGAATAACCATAGGAACACAAATGAGTTTGTCGAATCTATAATTTTCGTCCTCATAGATCTTCGATAACCAATTGCTTCGGCTCAAAGTTCAAATCCCTAGCTCGTGTTGTATGTGCAATTGTTTGAGACAACTTTTATACATCCCATTCAAATTTAAGGATAGAAAATAACACTTTTTATTTTTAAATATGAGTCCAATAAAATTTAGTAATAATAGATTAAGCGTAAAAATATTGTATAAAATTAAAGTTGTATAAATAATATTTCTTCTAGCTATACCATCTCGTGAAAAAAAAAAGAACGATACCATCTCAACCAAGGATTAACATGTAGTTACTTTACAAAAGAGGGCACACATATTGATGTTTTTAATGTTAATTTTGATATTAATTTAATTATTTTGTTGTATCTTCATAATAATATAATGACTAAATATATGTCAAAATAAAAAGATATTAAGAATAAATTGATGTTGAAAATAAAAATATTATAAATAAATCAATATAACAATTTTTTTTACAATTAAATTGATGTTAAATGAAAAATGTTAAAGACAAAAAAATTTTGTTTATTGAAAAAAAAGGGAATAGATCACCGAAAACCGTCGATGAGAAGATAGATAAGTTTGGTCTCCTATTCCTCCAAGGAGGTAGAAGAGAGAACTCACAACATTAGAACCAACTAAGGGCATAGACGTGGGGGTGGGGAAGAGGGTAGTGCTCTTCCAACTATCTTGTGTTATAGTATTCCATCGCCTGATATATTTTTTATATTGATAAAAAATCAACATAATATATATTAAAAATGTATAAGAATAAGAGTTATTTGATTAAGTTTTTATTGATTATAAACTTTGATATAAATCATCTTTACGATAGCAATTATTATTTAATAGTTGCATTGAAAAAAAAATATTTTAGAAGATATTATTAAAGTAATATAATTTCACTTAAATTTCATTGATACAACTTGATTTTCAGTATATATAATTTCTCATTTGACATATGAAATTGAGCATACAATTAGAGTTTAAAATTTGAATTGAACACATTGATTTTAATTTTATGTTTGAAGTAACACATAAAATTAGAATTATAATGTCACAATCCTTCATGGAATTAAAAAAATACCTAAAATGAATAATTTTAAATTCATAATATATATCCTATAAATTGTCAATTTTAAAATTTATCAAATGTTTCTCTTATCTTTAAAATCTATGTAATTATTTATCTTTCTCTTTAATTTTCCAATAATCATGTTACAACTCTTTAATAGATTTGACCATAAAATTTAATATTTTAATTCAATTTTATATTTTGTAAGAATTATAATTAAAATTAAATTTCTGTGATATAATTCTAATTCCAAAGACCAAACAAATTCTATTGATTTTCATAAAACAGAACCAATCACAAGTTTTTTTTAGAGGGGTTGATTATTTTCGATTATTTTAGATTCATTTTCAGTTTTGATTCGATTTGACCTTAATTTAAACACCCACAACTATTGTGTCACGCATTGATTTTTTATTTGTTTTGTTTTGTCTTCTTCGTGTATGTCTTTTTTATTCTATTTATGGATGTTATTTTGACCCCTTTCCAGTATTTTTGTTTTCTTGATAGGTGTTTTAGTTTGTCTCATGATTTTTTTTTTATGGTCTTACAAATATAAAGATGTTTAAATATAATTTGAAAAGAAATGGAAGTGTAATACATTATTCAAGCTGTAGTATTTTTTTTGTATTAGTCCAATCATGAAGGATGTTTTGATATAATAATTCTCAAACACTAAGACAAGGAGCATGGTCACGTATAGTTGATTAGTTCAACCTCTTTATAAATAAAATTTCTTTCACGTAAAAAGGGAAATCATTTTTTCTTAGTAGTGGAAAAGAAAAAAGGAAACCATATGAACAGCACTTAGCCAGCCAAGGCATAGGTTTTTCTTTCTGAATATGCTAAAAACGAGCAGAAAAATGAATTATTTAGTTGCTGCCCTAAGATTGGTTTAAAACATTACTAAAAATGAGTCTGGGCCATGTCGGGTTACAATCCGGGAGAAACATAAGGTTGCGACCCGACTTAAAAAATGACCAAATGTTGTACGCGCCCGGTAAGCTACAACTCAATAGATTTCAGGTCGCGACTCAGCAACAAAAATTTTATTTTCTTCATTCTGTGCTTCTTTTCTTTTGGCTTCCACTTAGATTCTTTTCAAGCTCCAAAAGCCTAGACTTTCCTTTGTCAAAAATCACTAAATGAGAATTAAATTTGAATTTTGCAATTCACCTCAATAATCATGATTTATGATATTGAATTTTCAACAAAAGTTCTAAGACAAAAAACAAACCAATTCTTCTTATTTTAAAGTGTTTTATTTGGAACAATAAAGATAAAGCATGCAATTTCAAGTCAAATTAGAAGTTAATTAACTCCATAAACTGAAGTTATCAAGGGTCTTCCCGGCTACTTGGGTGGATCCCGAGAATAACAAGACCGTACGAAACTTATCTACGGACATGTGTACCTCAGGTATTATATATATTTTTTAAATCATGATTTAAAATGTTTAAATAATGATTGAATGTTGGGACATTCATGCCGCAAGTTAAATAATTTTTTTAATTATACAATTTTTTAGGTAACGAGTGCAAAATTCAATTTTCTTTAGATTATCAAAGTTTTGGTTAAGAAAAAGGTTTTTCTCATTCCATAGTCTGAATATATATTTGGACTTATTGAACACTCATGTAGATAACTATACATATTTCACAATAAAGAAAATTTGAAAATCAAATATAACTCAGAACAATACATGATCAAAAGATTAACCATGTCAATAAATTTTTATTAACTCAATGTAAGAATTGACTGTATTTATTAATACATTAACACAATAATATATAATTAAATAATAAAATAATTTTTATCCATGTATTTTTCTATAAATATTTAATTACATATTAGTAAAAGTATTGAATTTAAATGTTCATTATCTTGAAAGCCTTAAAAATAAAAATATATATGATTGAATAATAATATAAATTTTTTTTAATTATCCGTGAATCAAAATTAATTTATAATTTTTTTCACATATTCAATAAATTAAAATTAAACTTTTATAGTAAAATGAAATATGCTATTCATGTTGACAAGTTGTGAATAAAGCAAATATTTTTTTAAAAAAAATGATAAATTTGCTGTCAACAGCTGGCAAAGGATGAAAGAGGGAGTATTCAAATCAGCATTTTCTCTTTACTACATTGCGCCCGCCGGCAGATCCGGGCACACCCGCATTTATCTTTTTTGTCTGCTTTGAATCTGCAACGTGTGATGATGAAACCAATGCCCCCAAAACGCAATTCTTTCCCATCGCCAGGGGTACTTTCGGTATTCAATACTGCACAGTATGATCCGCGTCACTCATTCTCCCTGTCCTAATCTCCATCTTGCCCCTCAACCAATCCCCACCGTCCATCCCAAATCACCAAATCTCGAAACCCTAGTTCCCTCCCTCTCTTTCACAAAATCCCCATTTATTACAGCAGCGTTCTTTAAATTGGAACCGAAAACTCGCTCCTCCCCCTTCCGATCTTCGATTCCAGTTCCAGAGAGAGAGAGAGAGAGAAACTCTGCACCGATTTTATCACACACCACCGCTCGTTGCAATTCAAGATTGATTTGATTGATTGGTTCCGATTAGGGTTTGTGATTGCTCTGTTATGGCGTCGTTTGGGTACGTGAGGTGGGAGGCAGCGTGGGTGTCGAGGGAGAAGGGGAGAAGGGA
The DNA here is from genome assembly GCA_031216125.1 of Dalbergia cochinchinensis. Classification (NCBI taxonomy): domain Eukaryota; kingdom Viridiplantae; phylum Streptophyta; class Magnoliopsida; order Fabales; family Fabaceae; genus Dalbergia; species Dalbergia cochinchinensis. Next base: position 63,260,147 of record CM062369.1, read on the forward strand.
GGTGCATTACTTTCTGAGGAGAAGGGATGGGACCTCAGATCTGGCTATTGTAGGGAAAGAGAAGAGCTTGAGGCACATGTCTTATCACTATGCGGTTGGGGCGCAAAAGCTTCTTGCTTCCATGAGGAGGTCTTCTTCTTCTTCGTCACTGTTCAAGCTCAAGTCTCGCAGAGAGGTCGTTGAATGGTTGGATTCCATCGTCTCAGGTAACATACCCTTCGACTCTTTTCTCTCTGTTTCTTTTTCTTTATTATTTCTCTTCGGCTTTCTTGAAAATTTCTTCTTCGGGTTTTGATAATTCACTGATTTTTTTTTCAATCAGTTTTGGATTCGGTACAGATAATTCGTTCGTTTTCATGGAGTTTTTCTGATATTTAGGGGTCTGGACTACGCTCTGTTGTTGCTCCAGTTGGATATTTCATCTGGGTTTTTGATAAAGCATGGAATTTTGGATTGACTCGTCCTAGTTTCGTGTTTGAGTTATCCTAAGATATCTCAATCTCTGTTTTTCATTTTTTATTTCTGGTTCCTAGGGTTCATGTCTTTCAATCCTCTGGTTTTCATGTATGTCACTTGGATTTACTGTGTTCTTTCTTCGGGCGTTTCTTCCATCCCTTAAAAAGTTTTATTTTTCTCCATTTCTGTTATTTTGTTTGAGATCTCCAGGCCTTGTGTCTGAAATTACTCGATTTATTTGTGTTACTTTTCGATTTCACAAGTTCTAAAAATTTCCCCTCATGTTGATAATTTCGATATATGATAGGTTTTCTTACTTTGTTTTCCTGTGGCTTGATTCTCCCTTCATAGCCCAGGTACCCGTGGTTGACGCCGCTGGTTCTTTGGTTATGATGCGTTCTTCTTGGATATTATGTTAATTGTTTTTTTTTCCCCATTAATTTTTCAGATTCGTCTGCAGGAAATTTATCTCGTGAAGCTGATGCAGAAACCTTGAAGGTACTGGTTATGATTTATGAAGCAGCAATAGGATTTTGGTAAATTTTTTTTTCTTCTTTTGTAAACTCTCGATTGTGTTATATGATCCCTTCCTTTATTCAATTCTTCTCTATGTATTCCAGGGTAATCAATTACGGAAGCTGGCCCACTCTACAAAAGAATTCTTGTGGTTAGGATCTCCTTGGACATGCAAGAAAAGGAGAAAGCACTATCAATCATTCAGGCGTAACGGTTTTAAGATATCTGTAAGTCATCATCTTGTTTTCATTTTTGTTTTTTGTCTGCTTCTGTATCTCCTTCCATTCACACACTTTTTTCTACATCTAACTCTTCCAATCCTGTTTTTTTCCCTGCTTTCGCAAAATGTTGTCCAGGTTTATGATTTTGTATATGTTTTAGCAGAAGAAGGCAAACGTCTTGTTGCCTACTTGGATGACATGTATGAGGATTCCAGAGGCAACAAGATGGTTGTGGTACGATGGTTTCACAGAATTGATGAGGTTGGTATCGATTTGCCTCACAGTATTTGTGACAGAGAGGTTTTCGTTTCTCTTTATCTCCAAGATCTGAGTATTGAATGCATAGATGGATTGGCTACCGTTCTCAGTCCGCAGCATTATGAACAGTTTCAGTCTAGTAGCAGATATACTCGTTGGGAGCCATTCATATGCAGCAAACAGTTTGATAATGATGATGTCAAACCCTTTGATGTGACTCAACTCAAGGGTTATTTGAAACAAGAAATAATCAGATTCCTGTATACCATTTCTGAATCAAAGTCTAATGGGAGTTCTGGCCTTTCTGACGATAGCCAAGAGAACCTCCATCCTACTGCTGGGATCAGACCTAAGAAGAGGCGGCGCTTGACAAAAGTTGGTGGCAAAGATGCATCTGATTTTGCTGCTGTTAAATCGGAAAATTTGAGTAATAATAGGACTGATACCAAGGTCAGTACTGTGAATAGTCCCTTGAACAAGGATGCTGATCACTATTTAGTTATAGGTTCCCAAGTTGAGGTTCTCTCGCAGGACAGTGGAATCAGAGGCTGTTGGTTTAGAGCCTCTATTGTTAAGAAGCACAAAAATAAAGTGAAGGTGCAATATCAGGACATTGAGGATGCAATTGACGAAACTAAGAAGCTTGAGGTATGTTAATAGCCTTCATCTTTTGTCTCATGTAATCATTTTTGTAAGAATTGAGTTTATCCAAAGCCTAACATTATTTCTGTTATTTTCTTTGGTTTAGGAATGGGTCTTAGCTTCCAGAATTTCAGGTCATGATCATCTGGGTCTTCATATGTCTGGGAGGGCTAAGATTCGGCCAGCCCCGCCATCTCATAAATTTGAAAAATCCTCGGGTGTTGATGTTGGTTCCATTGTTGATGCGTGGTGGCATGATGGGTGGTGGGAAGGCATTATTGTTGAAATAGAGTCTGAGGCTAAATATCATGTTTATTTCCCAGGTATGGCATCTTTGCCCATATATCGTACATCTTTGATTTGGTTTTAACAGTTTTAGCTCTTTTTTCTTCTGTGATTTGTAAATGTATTTTTGCGCCCGACTGACCGGGGTGTAATTAACATTTATGGTTCTGTGTTTGCAGGGGAAAAGTTGGTGTCAGTGTTTGTTCTTGATAACTTAAGGCCTTCTCAAGAATGGACAGGGAATGACTGGGTGAATGTGAGGGGGAGGCCTGACCTTGTGACTTATGTATTGTCAATCTTTAAAAAACAAGAAGATCCTAGCAAATCGCATGACAGCAAATCGACTGTATTGTCTACTGGTGAAGATGTCATACAATCAAAGCAGGGTGATACCTGCTTGGATTCTGAAAAGGATAAACTCAGGAAGTCTGATGTTTTCCCAGACCTTTTGAAGGATGACATGCTTTCTCAATTACGATGGAAGTCATCCAGGAAGAGGAGACGCGGCAGTGGCAGTGGCAGTGGCAGTGGCAGTGGTAGCTCTTGCGGGAAGCAACAAGGCGATGACAAGGATAGGAAAAAGTCACCAAATGCTCTGGAATCTGATGCCTCTGATGAATTTGTGGTTCCAGCATCTGTGAACGCAGAACATGACGACTTCAAGTATAGTGGGGATCCTTCCATTTTCAGCTCTTCAGTTGTCCCTTCTTTAACTAACTTGGTTATGTGTAGGTAATTTGTCTGATTTCCTTTTACTAGGTCTAGGTTCCTAGTTCTCTTTATACCCTTTTTCGGAAGTACATATATTTAGCTCCTAATGCATCCATTCGATGCATGTCTTCCCGTGTTCTCTATATCTTGGTTCCTTGGAAACTTAATGGTATTTTAGGTTAGTATTTTTTGTCTTTTCTTAATAAATATATTTACTATATTTAATTTGGTTGACTTGTGGCATCGGATAATGATGCCAAGTGAAGTTTTGTCAGATAATGTTAGATGCAGTGGGATAACCGTAGCTTTAACATAGGATGGATATAGGAAAGTGTAAGGGTTCTTTCCATTCATTGAAAATGATCGAATGTACTCTGCGTAACTTAAATCCAATAATAGAGATTTCACTGGATATGTATTCATTGTTGGATGATGTATTTGTCTCTCCATCGCTCTGTTTGTATGTGAGGCCTCAGTTTTGGTGACTATGTATTCGTTTATTTAAGAGATAGTGTGCTAAATACCAGTTAATATTCGATGCGATTCTCGTGGAAGAACATCTAGACACTATACATGAAATTCTCGGAGATATGCACCTGCAAGAATAGTGCCTTCCCACCAGGGAATAAAGTAATGGGACCAAAAAATTGAAAGTATTTTTATTAATGAAAGTATAGACTAACAAATGACCTTAAAATTATGTTGGCGATTTTATTTTTATTAGGCTTCACATCGGATCATATCTAAGATGGTTAGCATCGCTGTGAACATCAGCATGTTTATTTGTACTGTATTTAATAGTTAATATTAAAGTGTATCAGAAAAATAATTAATAATAAAGCAACAAAGTTGTATATTATTTCACGTTAATATGTATTTATTAGAGAGGTAGATATTCTTTTCTGATAGATTAACAAAAAAAGTTCATAATATTCACATATATAACTAGATTCAATTTTTTTTTTGGGTGCATAACTAGATTCAATATTTTATGAAAGAAAGATGTTACTTGTTTTTTTTATTAAGAATTCGTACAGTAAGAGGTGTTAATACATAGTTTTTGTAAGCATTCTATCAAGTAAATATTTTATCAATACATTTCTAAACAAAAATGTTTCAAGGTTTCGATTTTTCTTTTTCTCCTTTGTGTGGGATGATTTAAGTAAAATTTTAAAATAGTAAATTAAGGTCAAGCATATAATAACATCTAATCGATTACATGGATGAAGCGATATTATAGTGTTTTATTACGTATCTAATTGATTCGGTCAGACTCCTGCAATAATTTAATTGCATTGCTAGTCCAAATAATTTGAACTAGTCATAGACGCCTAGTATAAATATGAACACTTAAATACACCGACAAGACGATACTTGTGCTTATTCATGCATAGATGTGGCATTATTTGTTTGACTGTAAACTGTAAAGAGTGTAGAATGTCAATGCGTGCTGGCTCTGGAATGGACCGCTCCCACTGCTGGCGTATGCAGGAGCCCCTTTCTTGACTTTAGTTGTACACGAGGACCTACGTAGTGGATCCAATGCTTGTAATAATAATAATAATAATCTTTTTGATGATATTGATACTATAATACTATCCTATTATACTAACTATGTTGGCTTAAATAATAAATACTCAACTTCTACGGAGCCTTCACTTCACTCTTTCTATTGGTTTAAGCCAAGGCATAGTCAAAGAACCACCCACTACACTACTCTACACCTTAGCCAGCCAAACAAGCCTCAGCTTGGCTTGCTTTCTTGAGAGTGCGCCAATCAAGCGCCACAATAAGCACCATTAGTGTTGTTGATCCGTTCAATTAATCTGGTGCCTGGTTTGGTAAGCAACCTAGAAAGAATAATTCATATGAAGGAAAAAAACATCCAAGCACTATGTCACTATGTGGGGCCTGACCCATGTACATTAAGTGAAAGAACAATCCCAGTTAAAATGGGGCATAAAACCTTTTTCACTTTACCATTGCTGTTCTATGATCATGATCTCTCCATTTTCTGCCCACCAACTACTAAACCCTCAAGCATCCCAAGAGATGGAATTGCTCTATCACCGAGGAAGTTTCTGTTCATAGGTCATTTTCTGCACATTCCTCTCTCTCTGAAAGATGGGACTGCACCCTTAAGCTCGTTAAGTACAAATACATAGTCCTTGTTAGAGATGGAAACGCACCTAATCACAGGTATGGCTTTTGAAGATGGTTCCAAAAAGGAGCTGCACAAAGTTGGCAGAAAAATGTCAAAGAGATTTACCCTTTCTGGGACTACTCTGGCATCTATGGAGTCTTTGTCCCGGCCATTAGTATGTACCCCCTTGCTTACTCTAACTTTCAGTTTTGACCATCATTGAGTTCTATAATCTGGTGTCTGATTGTTTGGTTCTTCTGCCGAGAACAGGTGCAGGAGGTTGTTCTTTCTGCAGATATGCAATGTGAGAAGTGCCAGAAGAGGGTTGCTGACATCATTACTAAAATGAATGGTAAGTGTATTTTCTCTTACATTGCCTTCTTGGAAATTTACCCTTTTAGATCGGTTTTGAAGCAATATAGGATAGGATTTTTCCCCCTTATAGTAAATAGCTGTAATCTGTAGATAGCAAATTATGTTCTGGCTGGCACTCTAGTGAACGGGGGAACTGTTGAATTTATAACTGCGACCATTGTTATTCACTTTGTATTATAATCCGACCGTCAAATCTTCATCTGTTTTTTGGTTTTTCTTGAAACTTTGTTTACTTTCGCATGGTTCTTACTTTGTCATCTTCGAACTTGTCTGAATTTCCGCTATTCCAGTGCCTTACATCTTTCCCTCTCATGCATTAATTATAAAGACACCAGAAAGAACAAGAGCGTCCTAAGCTTGTCTTCTAGACCGGCACAGTTCACCTGCATATGAAATATTTTGGTTACTTACTTTATCATGATTAATAACAATAATCTGATAGCCCTGGTTTTTGTATGTTAATAGAACCAGTTAATCTATATAGAATTATAGATTCCACCTTTCACATGAAATTACTTAGTAAAAGCTTTCTATTTGATGAATTTTGAGATGCGCTGTAATGAATGCCACATCCTTTTTTGATTCTTCAGCAGAGACAGAGTCCGTGGAGGTGGATATATTGGAAAAGAAGGTGATACTTACTTTTAGGTTACCAACTGTTGGTAAAGTAATCACACAGCAAATGGCTCCATTTAACAGGACTAATCTCCCTAAAGTGGCCATTATCAAACGGATCTTCCGCCCTTCCCGTGGTTAAGTACCCCTAGAGAGGATCCACATGTGCATAAGATTCGGTAGACTGATTTGACAATGTATAGTATAAAGTTTTTTTTTTCCTTTTTGGTGTTCATGATTGAATTTGCGTTCTGAATTTGCCCTATTGAAACATGGGCATTCCCAAAGACACATAAAGGAATTCATTGTGTTTTGTGTTTTAAATTGGAAAACCACACTGCTCAACTCACATTAGAATGATTGAATTTTATGAAACTAAGGTATTAAGGCTGTTTTTTATTTTCTTCCCCTCATACTTTGAAAATAAGAAAGAGATGCTTCAGTTTTTCCGTGTTGCTTTAGGTATTAGCATTGCAAATCGTGGGCACCAAGAGATGCATCCCCTTGCCATGATGTTATCAAACTAATTAAGCTTTAATGTGAAGGTGAGGATTTGAAGATTTGATAAATAAACAACTTCCTCTTAGCATACCCCAAGCAGAATCAGATTCCAAAATGAAGGAAGAGGGTGTATAAACGTGTCAGTTGGTCCATGAACAGTTAGGCCCCATTGATTTTGATTTTTAGTTTTCATTTTCAGTTTTCAAGATTTTATAAAGGAAATATTAAAAATTAGAAATAAAAATTGAAAACTAGATATTGTATGAATCTGTTTGGTTTGAATTTTTAGTTTTTATTTTCAGTTTTTCAAATTTTGTGAAGGAAATACTGAAGCCTACAAAATCCAATTTTCAGTTTTCATTTTCATTTTCAGTTTAGATCCTAAAAATTAAAAAACTAAAAATAAAAATTAAAAGCTCAAATCAAATAAATCTATATTTTTAATATTTTCTTTAAAAAATTAAAAAAATTGAAAACTTGAAAATAAAACCAAACATCCTTTATATTCTCAGACATCACAATTTCCTTCTTCTTGTGCCTTTCTACCTATCGGAGATGAAGGCAATCGTTGGTCCTGTCAATTTTAACTCCGTGTCAGAAAATGTTCTATTCCCACAAGCATGTTCTCTTCCTCTAAATAGATCTATCTCCAGAAGAATTTTATGTCCTTCCTTCTTTATTTCCTTTAACAACTGCAGAGTGCAGTACTGTTGCGTGGTCAATGATCATGATCCTCAACATTGACTGCAATGCTTGTTGCAGAAAATTAAGGACAATCATACAAGCACAAAGTCAAAGGATTTAATAGCGCAGACACTAATAGTTTGATCCGTATGTTATCCAGATGATAATAAAAAATAATTTATTAATCATTTAAAAAAATAAATAATAATATATTTAAATATATCTTATAAAAATTTATTTTAAAAATAAATTAATAGTTAAATAATTAAATAAATGAAGAATATAAATATATCATTTTATTTTATATTTTATTTCGAATATCATGTTTATAAGGTTGAAAAAATCTCAATAGATAATCTATAACTAATAATAAAGAAACCGTTTTATGAATATTTTGTATATTTTGAAAGTTGAAATTATTAAAAAAATGAAGAAGAATAAGTGGATAATTTAACTATATTATAAGCTATTTACAAAAATGACAATGAGTATCCATGAGAAAGGGGACATGTCTCAATTCTCGTCCCAATTTGGAATTTTGTTTCGATCCTCATCCTTATTTTCATCATGGATCCCCATCCTTGTGGGGATTTGAATCCCTATAGGTATTCATGAGCTTATTAAAATTTTCAAAAAGAGAAAAATTAAAAATATTTTAAAATTTAAAACATAAATATTCATAGTAACAAATATTACTAGTGGAATATAATCTAAATTAAAAATGCATACATAATGCAAATATAATAAAAATAATTAACAAAAATGAGGGTGTGTTATCCCTGTCCCTACTCTGTTTAACAAATGAGAATTTTTTCTCTGCAATTATCTCCAAGAAGACAAAATCTATCCTTATTCTCATCCCGTTATTGCGGATAATCCCTATGTATATCCACTTTTATTTTTTTTTGTCATCCCTAGTAATTTACATCTTTTCAGTAAATTAAAGTATTTACTTTATAAAAACATAAAAATATAATTTATAATTAATAAAAAATTATTAAATAAATTTAATTTATGTGATTTCAATTACACATCCTCTCCTTATATATCCTTTTAGTAAATTAAAATGTCAATTTTAAAATATATGTTATAATTAGTAAAAAAATTATATATAATTATAATTTATGTCATCTCAATTATTGAAATAGTATATCAATTACATAATTATTTTCAATTTAAAAAATATTGTAATTATTTATTTTTTAAAAATTTAATAAATAATTAGTATCATTATCAAAGAAGTGTAAATTATTGAATTAATTTTTTAAAAATATTTTAATTTTGAAAAATTGAAGTTGTTTTTAAAAATAATATGAACCAATTATGGAAGTAATAAATTGAGATATTTAAGTATCAAAAATTAAATATGGCATAGGGAGAGACACACAAATATGTGCGTGTGTGTGTGTGTGTATATATGTATGATTTTTAAAAGGTCTAGATTTGAAGTTAAAAACTTTTCTCCCAATCTCGTCCTTATTTGGAATTTTCCTCTCATCTCCATCTCCATCATTGTCATGGGTTCTCATTTCTTATTTCTTGCTGAGATTTGAATTCTTTTGTGTATTCATGGATTTATTAAAAAAATTTCAAAAAAAGAAAAATTTCAAAAAGGGTAACTGAAAGGATAATAATACTATTAAGATGTATACGTTATTGATTGATATAGATATCAATATCAATTACAGATTTTAGGCTTATTAAAAAAGGTAATAATATAATTTATTATTAATTTTTGATGTGTTTATATTTTTTTCGTGTGTGTGTAGTATTAGCTTTTTTATCACTTAAGTAGTTAGGTAGAGATTTGGAAAATAAAACCATCAATCTATCAATAATTATATTTTTCTAAATAAAATAATATATTAATAATGATTATACGTTAAAAAAAGCAAACACAAATAAGTATGAATTGTATATAGATACAAAAATGATATTTTAAATTTTATCAGTTAATTAAAAATTTTAGCGTGAGAAAAGAAAAGGGAACAATAAATGCATATATTAGAAAAAAATCAATCAATAGCTATTCATATATCAATATATTTGATTCACATCAAAATAAAAAAAATAATAGTTAACAATTAATTTGTACAATGTTAACGCTCAATAAAAATTTTAAATAAAAAATATAATTTTATTTCAAAATATTATTCATCCTGCAAAATTAGTGGTTGTAAATGGAATAAAAATTGCAATTCAATGACTATGTATATATTGAATTCAACAATTTTTAATCCTTACAAGATAATGAAGAAAAAATAAATTGAAAAAGGTGGAACAACATAAGTAAATTCCAATGGAGATTATCTTATGTATTTTGTTTAATATCATTTATTGGAATCGTAATTTGAGCAGTTTATCATTGAGTGACTTAGGAAAGTGTTGTTCTCCACATAATAACAATTCTTTCTCATATAAATGTTCTGCCAAATAAATAAGCAAAACAAAATCAAAGGTAAAAATAGAATAAAATCAAATGTAAAAATAGAAGTAAAATCAAACACAATTTTCAATCATTCTTTGTCCTTAATCTATACTACCTTAAATTTAGTGAAATGACTAGTTGAGATAATCTATCAATAGTATTTCCTTTACTTAATTGTGCTTCCAAATTTTGAAGAGAAAGAATTATAAAAACATTAATATTTATTTACACAACAATAAAATTAATCTCAAATTTGATTAAATATTTATTAAATTATTCATAAAAAAGTATAATTATCTTTGTCATAAAGGATTGAACAATATACGGTTAAGCCTACAGCCTAGTGATTGTCTCCTACATAGAATATAGAAAAAGACCATTAAGATATATACACAAAGTAAAAAACTTAATAAACATAAAAAAATCTCTATAAAAAATAAAAAAAATTACAAAGAAGAAAGGTAGAAAGAAATTGGATATAAATAACGAAAAATGAAAAGGATAAATAAATTGGTTTATTTTAAGAGAACTTAAAAAAAAATCAAATTTTTATTTCATTGAGGAAACATTTAAATGTATAAAATATATATACAAATTAAATATACTAAACAAATATAAAAAATATTGTACAAAAAAAATGTCACAGAGAAGAAAAGACTTTCAAAGAATATTGGTAGAACATTTGAATTTAAAAAAGTAATTAAAAATTAAAATTTACAGTATTTTTCTCTGAAAAATTTGCTTATCATTTTTCAATTTAAGAATTAAGAATTAGATACATCGTACAACAATGAACATAAAGAAGTTTATTTAAGTTTTGTTTTTAATCTTCTTGTTTTATTTTTATTTAGCTACTGAAGTGATTCATTCAATGTGGCACGCGTCGAAGGCTCGTGCGATAATCGGCGAATATGTTCGCAATCCCTACACATCATCACATCATACATAGTCGTATTGTAGGCCCTGGATCTGATCCAATACGAAACCTCCGCGCGTGCTGCAACCGTTCGCTCTTGTTCCATTCCATTGCACCTTTCATATCATATTCAAGCCATTACACCTCAAAACCCTAACCCTAGCTCCTATTCCCAATCATGGCCACCGATTCCCACGACTCTCGTCGCAAGCATCGCCGATCGTCCTCCCCCGAGGACGTGGAGCGATCCTCCAAGCGCCACAAGCACCGCCACCACAGCCACCGCCACCGCCACCACCACGGTAGCAAAAAACTCGACGAAGACAGCGAATACGATGGCGGAACAGTCGCTAGGGTTCATTCTCCAGCCCCCGCTCCGAATCCTGCTCCGTATAGCTCTCTCCCTGATGACGACGTGGAGGAAGGAGAGATTCTCGAAGACGGCGAGATTGCCAAGAAGGATACGGAATCCGATGCAGAACCTGGTGAAATTGAGGTGACAGGAGATCGAGATGTTCGATCCGATGAGAAAATTCTGGTATGATACGTTCGAATTGTTCGTTTATTCGCTTATTTATTTAGTTTTGAATTTAGTGTATTTTTTGATATTGTGGTGACGTCTGTTTGGTTGCTGAGAAAGCAGAGGCCATTGAAATGGATTTCAAAGAAGTTGCTGCTTTCATAATTGTGTTTTTTTTTTCATTGCGAAAGTTTGAATAGATGTATTTATTATTATTATTATTATTATTATTTTGAAGTTTATCTTCTAGTATTATTAGGTGTTTCAGTGTATCTCAGTTCCTCTTGGTGACCAAACAGAGCACTGTGATTCAGTAATTTCGGAGTGTATAATCAATTTTTCCATTCGTGACATGAGAGCTTGGTAGAGTACCTTGTCAGTGTTTCATAGATATGTAAGAACCTGCTTGCACTACACGAACATGAGTGAATTGGAAAAGAAGTCTCTCTAGGCGTTTCAGTGAAGGCTGGTGGCTTACTGTTAATTTGTAAGAGCTGGATATGTGTTTTTTTTTTCTTGTCCTTTTTATAATTCTTTTTAGCACATGGACTGATTTAAATGCATTGCTTAATTTATCTAGCACTGCTTTAAGTATTGCAATATCCAACTTTTGCATTCAATTACTTGTTTGTGCTGGCCAGGGACTTCTCACTAAAAACTCAAAAACTGAAAGCCAGGACATTAGTGATGGTAAAACTGTTAGTCCTGCATTGGATGCAGATGGGAGTGGGGCATGGTGTCCTGGACTTCATGATGATGAGGGTTCTCCCAATCAATCAAGGCCTGAGCCTCGAGATGGAAAGGATGCTAGAGCTACTAAAGATGGCGTGGGCAATGGGTATTTGAATCCTAAATCATCCAAAGGAGATAAGAGGCAGAATGAGGCACTTGGACATTTGAATAGAAATGAGAAAAGAAAAGATGACTATGATGATGAAGCACTAAAGGCAAATGGAAGGAAAGCAAATTACCATAGAAATTTATCATCTGAAAGTGAAGGTGAAAAATACAGAATTTCTAGAAGCTCTCCTTCTCACGATAGATATAGAAGTCGATCAAGATCAACTGGACATACTAGGAACAGATCGCGTTCTCGTAGTATAGTCGATCAATATGCTCATTCCAAGAGAAGGCACTCCAGGGAACAAGGGGCTCTTCATTATACTGGCAGACATAAGACAGAACTAGACCTTGATGAGGAAAGAATAAGAGCACGTGGAAGGGAGCATGGTCGTGACAGCATGGATTTGGAGGTAGATGATAGAAGGGGACACAGTATCAGATATGACAGTCGGGAGGCTCACGATAGGGATAGAAGTAGGGACAGTCATGTGGATAGAGACCTATCCAGGGAAAAGAAACGAGAGGGAGAAAGCAGGAATAGGGAGGTTGATCGAGTGTGTAGAACAGAAAAAGAACGTGGAAGGAGCCATGAGAGGGATAGAAGGGATGTAGCAAAAGATAGGAGCAGGGAAAGGGAGGAGGACAGGGATAGAAGACGAGAAAGGGAAAGAGGTAGGAGCTGGGAGACAGATTTTGAGAGGGATAGAAGAAGGGGAAAGGAAAGAGATAGGAGTAGGGACAGAATAAGAGGTGTTGAGAGAGATAGAGACCGTGAGAGTGAAAGGAATGATAGGAATCGGGAAAGGGAGAGACGGGATGATAGACATAGGCACGACACTGCAAATAGTGGGGATAAACATCTGCGTCATGAGGATGGTGATGACAGTCGAGATAGATATAGGTATAGAAAACATTCAAGGCATGAACAAACTGAATACCATCGGGAGAGAAAAAGAAATTCTGATCCTGTAAAGGTTTATAACTCTGTGGGAAGTACTGTGGAAGAGGATGAACGCAAGATAGAAAGGTATTTCACTATCTATAAAATTTTCTTACTAGTATGATTTTTTTTTTCAATACAGGTAATTTTTTTCGTGGAAGACATTGTATTTGATTTTGTGTATGTTGATTGCAGAGATGAGGTTGAACCAGATGACTTAGATGAGGATGCATTGCAATTACCTGAACAAGAAGAGGAAGATCTCAATAAGATTAAAGAGGAGAGTAGAAGGAGAAGGGAAGCGATAATGGAGAAATACAAGAAGAAGCATCAGCAAGTAGAACAAGCGGTTGGAGATGAAGGAAAAGGTACCCCCCCCTCGCTCTCTCTCTCTCTCTCTCTCTCTCTCTCTCTTCCTTCCTTCTTTATAGACCAGAGTGATAGGCAGATAGAAACTAGTGTAGTTAAGATGATTTTGGTTACAAAATTCTTTCCTGTATTTTATCTTGCTGCACAATATTTGTGCATATTTACATTCCAGTTATCAAAATTTTGACTTCAAATGATAGTCTTCATATTCTACATCATTTATCGAGAGTAGTGTTGTTTTTTTTTTTTTCCTAGTATAAGAAAAATGAAGTTCTTAAGTATGTGCCGTGTAACACAATTTCCATGAAGCTGCATACGTGGAGTGTCACTTTTAGGCCCCCTAATTATGACCATTCGATATTAGAACCATCTCATTTTTCTCTTATTGAAGGGAAGAGGCATCATCACTGAATACATTTTCAATTGAACTAGCATAAAAGTTTTTGTACTGCTATTGGTTGTGTGTTTCTGTTTATATCAGAAGTAAATAAGTTTGGTGTGAGCTGCCTATTGTGCGTTTTAAACTGAGCTGGACCTTGTGAGTCTCCTATTTTTTTTGGATAAAAAGTTGAGTCTCCTATGTTTATCCTTTCTCTTTTTGTTAATTCATGTAAATTATATTTTGTAAAATTGTCTGATATGTTGCCTTTTTTTTTTTAATTTTTGTTTTTGTTAAACTTCTCTCATTACGGCTTCTTCGTTTATTGCTTATGGCTTCTCTTGAATGTCGCTTTTTCTTAATTTTTTTAGTGTTTCCATCAAACCTGCTGTATAACACTGAAGATGCATGACCCCATTTTTCTGTGTAATAATAGACAAGATTATTATGATACTGACTCTGAAATTAAATAGACTTGAAAATTGGATGATATTACAAAGTTGTTGAGGGTTTTAATTGTCATTCCATTTTTTTGCTTTACCATCGTCTTATTTGTACTACTTTTAGTAACTTCACAATGCACTGTTTTTAGATAAGGAACCTGTGGACATTCCTACTGGCATTCCTGAAGCGCATGACAGTAAGAATGATGGTGTTGATGATGGGGAAACATCGTTTGCTGTTGGGAAATCTCCGCCTGAAAATTTGAATGTTGCTTCTAACAAGATATCAGGTGCTGGGGGCCTTGGAGAGGGTACACCTAAGGTTTGTCCTTAAATTTGTTTACATTTTAGAAGTTAGTTGGATTTCTTCACAACTTATTGGGTTTTGAACTTGTTTATAACATTTACAGAGTGAGAGATCAGATGACAAGTATTGTGATGATATATTTGGTGAGACACCAACTGGAGTTCGGAAATCAGTAAGTGTTTGAGAAACATTACCCATTCTAATTTTAAATGGAGGGAACTAATTTGTTTCCACTTGTTTGATAAGTTGCTGACTTTATTGCAAGGCGTGATATCATTCTTTATTCTGGATGACTCACTTATTGGATTGTGTTTGATAAGGTCTTGTCTCCTGCTTCTTTTCACCGTCTTAGTTCTTGCCCTCTCTGCATGCTCTGTAGATATGCTTTGGCATAATTCCACAAAATCCCACATCATCTCTCTTACAAGCTACTATGTTGCCTTTATTGTAATTGGTAGATTATGTAACCAAACTTATTAGTTATTTGCTTCTATACTCTATATTAAGTTCTTAACCATTTCTATTTTTTATTCTTGACTTGAGTTGGTATTTTATTCATGATTTATTTTTCATTTTGTTGTTCTATTTTCATGTTTGTTTCCTTTTTATATTAACATTTCCTGCCTTCTTTTCAGGGAAAAGGGGACGGTATACTGATTGAAAAAGTTGGCTTACATGACAATTGGGATGATGCAGAGGGGTATTACAGTAAGTAATTCATTGAATTGTATCTTCCTGTTCCAGTCATTGTCTTTTGATTGTTGTGTTGGGGCTGAGTGCTTGGCCAAGTTTTTTGGCCTTGTCTTGTTCAAAAACATTATTAGGTTATCACCTAACCTTTTTTATTGGGCAGTGATTGTTAAGTTTTATGAATATTCTTTCAAATATGATGGCATGTACCAAAATCAACATATTGTTTATTTGATGTTAATTGGGAGTAACTTTAAAACATAAATGCAGGCTTTTCCTTCAATTTGAATGCCCTTAACTTAAACTTTTTGCTGTTACTGAAGTGATAAAATGAAATCTAAGATTCAAAAGTTAAAATTATAGTCCTAATGTTGAACGATGTGACAACTGTGTCTTCTACTCTTCTTTGGGAAACCTGCCAATATTATGCGGAAAATCTTTTGGAGCAACCAAATTTCTGTTGGAATTGTTGGCCTGTCACACTGCATGCAGTGTCACTGGATATATCTATTTTCATGTTCATTGTGTTGTGATATTGCTTTGTAATTTTGCAGGCTATCGTTTTGGTGAAATACTTGATGGCCGATATGAAGTCACTGCCGCACACGGGAGGGGTGTTTTTTCAACAGTTGTTAGGGCAAAGAATCTTAAGATTGGTAATGGTGAGCCAGAAGAAGTAGCTATCAAAATTATTCGTAATAATGATACCATGTGAGTGATCTTTTTTTATTGGTTATTTTCATCAAACCTTTTGCTTTTGGTTATTGGTGCTCTACTCACTTGTTATATATCTAATGTGGCATAGGTACAAGGCTGGTATGGATGAGTTGGTCATATTAAAGAAACTAGTAGGTGCAGACCTGGATGATAAGCGTCATTGTGTTCGTTTCCTTTCAAGTTTTAAGTACAGGAATCACCTTTGTTTAGTTTTTGAATCTCTAAATATGAATCTGCGTGAAGTTTTAAAGAAGTTTGGTCGCAATATTGGCCTTAGGCTTACTGCTGTGAGAGCATATGCAAAACAACTTTTTATCGCTCTGAAGCATCTTCGGAACTGTGGTGTTCTCCATTGCGATATAAAGCCAGACAATATGTTGGTATAACTAAAATACTGCTTCATGTTTACATTGTTTCTTTTCAAGGATTGGTCTTTTTTCCTTCTCAAGAAGATATATCCATTCTTCTCAAACTTTTTTTTTTTAAACTTTTTTGAAAAGGTGAATGAGGCTAAAAATGTGTTGAAGCTTTGTGACTTTGGTAATGCCATGTTTGCTGGCAAGAATGAAGTTACGCCATATCTTGTGAGTCGGTTTTATCGTGCTCCTGAAATAAGTAAGTTCCAATTCCAAACCACTTTTCTCTTATTGAATATTGTATGGTTGCCAACCGTTGGGGTTTTCTTATTTATTTATTTTTTTTGCAGTTCTTGGCTTGCAGTATGATCATCCGTTGGATATTTGGTCTGTTGGCTGTTGTTTGTATGAACTCTATACAGGGAAAGTTCTTTTTCCAGGGCTTACAAACAATGACATGCTTAGGCTTCACATGGAATTGAAGGGCCCTTTTCCGAAGAAGATGCTGCGTAAGGTAAATATCTGTTGAATTGTTTATCATGAGCAGTAGCCACCATTTGGGTTTTGAGTATGAATTATTTTGATGTCTAATAAAGTTCGGTTTTGGTCCTGTGGTTTGAATGAGTTCATTGTGTTTGTATTGATACCTAGGTGTTTCCTTTTTATTTTCTTTGCAGGGAGCATTTACTGAACAACATTTTGATCAGGACCTGAACTTTCTTGCTACTGAAGAGGATCCTGTAACCAAAAAGGTGAGGTGGACTTGGATTTTATTTTGAAGTTGATTCTGTTGTCATTGTTAGAATGAATGGATTTTCCTTTTTCTTTAGCCTGAATAATGGTGATAATATGATTCCTCAGACGATAAGGCGGATGATTCTTAACATAAAGCCAAAAGATATTGGAGCAATTATCACTGGCTCTCCTGGGGAGGATGCAAAGATGCTAGCCAACTTTAAGGATCTTCTGGATAAAATTTTTGTCTTGGACCCAGACAAGAGGTTGACAGTATCGCAAGCATTGAACCACCCATTTATCACTGGCAAGTGAACAATGTTGCTGCTTTTGACTCCCGAAGTGATGTTCACTGATATTTGTACAGTGATCCAGTTTATTTCATATTGAGGTTCTAATCATTTGGCATTATTTATCTGCTCTACGGCCCAAGGAATGTCATCACTGTTCTTGGCCTTTTGAAGTGAAAAAGAGTGATGTCTGGTCAGGCGTACACTTAACTGGCGGTTCTTTCAGTGGAATGTACTGTTTCTATTGTAAGACAACTAGCCGATGGCAGTTTCCCCCTTCTTGTGTGACCATTATCAAATTTAATCTTTGTTAGTTTCCCTTAGTATAGTTGTATTTGTACTTAAAACATTGGCTCTTGCAATTAAATCCGTAGAAAATTTTATTCTGATGAATTTAATTTCTTATAATTGTAAACTTGGGCTTCTACAATCCTTTGCAGATGTTAGACCTTTTTTTTCTTTGTTACTTCTTTTCTCATTTATATTCTGCTTCAAGTAACTTTGCATAACTGCTACCTTTTGTTTGGATATTATGCATCCGATATATTCTAATCCTTCATAGTTTTCACTTTTACTGCCAGTTCATATTTCCTTACAATTTCATACAAAATCTTTGGATTCTGGAGATTCTAATTAAATCTCTCATCCAGGAGGCCTATCAGTGGTCTGAGGCATCCCTTCCGTGCTTAGATGCTTAAAGGGGACCCAGGAGAAGGTACCTTGGATTGTTTATTGGGAGATTACTTTCACCCCATTAGAATGAATTATAATTTCCATTAAATTTTATTATCAATGCATATAGATGAACCTGAATGATTGTATGTGGGTCATCAGGAAAGTCGATGGTTATAGTTGCTTTCTAAGTCCGTGGGCATGTGATTTAATTATATTTCTGAAATGTAGGTATATCAGTGAGGGGGAGGGGGAGTAGTGGTTAGTGTTGAACCTGTATCCGTATCCAATGTGAGTGGTGCTGGTGCCACTAAGTCAAATGGCTAATTGCCACTGCCTTTAAAATAATTCCGTATAATATAGGTGACAGAATTACTTTGTGCTGCTTTTTCCACTTCTTTTTGGGTCTTCCTAGTTTCAGTCACGACTCGAGAGAGACATATAGATATTTTATTTATTGATTTATACTTGAGCATCTCTTTCAATCTGATATTTTGCATCTTTTGTCAAAACGTCTATTTACTTATATTTTCGGATATGCATATCCTAATGAAATTGTGTTGCATCTTATCCATGCTGGGTCATTTTGGAGGCATTCCCACTGGAGGTGTTGGGCTGTGTTCTTGAAGCAAATTTATATCTCAGTGAGTAATTTGATTCAGGAATTCTTGTGTTAAGCTTGTGTGGTTTAAAGTTGATGCTGTTTTTATTTTACTAAATATTCACGGATCTGGTTCCTTTTCTGTCATTTTAGGTGCTGTATCTTGGTCCTGCAATTTTTGTAAGTATGTCTAAGTCCAATTCCTTTACCATCTTTGTCAGCATTGATGGCACTGGTGATTTAATGGCTTCCAATATCCTATGATGAACATTCCTTGTTCTCATTTCTGATTTTGAAGTTTGACATTTTGCAAGTCTGCAACTGCACTTAAGTTATTGATAGTGGATGTAGGTTGTATTTAGAACAGCATTTTCAATTTGGTTTTTCTGTGCTTGTGTTGTTTCTTCTTTCTTATAGCATGGCATTCTTGGGCTTGGCTTTGTTTCTTCTCTTCTGTGCTGTGCTAAGCCCCTAATATGAACTTGTTGCTTGATCAGTCTCATTAAATTTTCCATTTTAAAGTTGATTTCATTTCTCTAAGTTAGGCAATACACACACCCGTCTTGCAAGGTTGTCAATGGCGGATGGCGTTGCTGGTTATAGTGGAAGCCATGGCAGACTGAAATATATATATATATATAAAATACAAAGACAATGCATAATCAAAGCCTCAGATACAATCAAAGCCACAAATACACAATTAAAGTCACAAACAAGGACTAAAAATCATAGCTATCCATGATCAAAGCCCCAAAAACATAATGTCAACACAAATTAAGAACATAAAATAAGAACAAGGAGGAAGAAGAAAAAGAAGAAGAAGGACCTCCTCGATGGAGTGCTTAGTGCTGGCCGCCGCTGTTGGAGTGGATTTTGGTGGTGTCGTGGTCATTGGAGAGGGAGGGAGGGAGAAGTATGTACAGAAGGATGCGAGACTCGGAGAAATGGCAAGAGGGGCCGGGTTTCAATAGGGTTTCATTATTGAAACCTGAAAACCCTAAAGTACCCTCTGAAAAAAAAAGGCTTTGGGCACAATTTCTGCCATGCCACCACTGCCATTGCGCCTGGCACGGCCGCCACGCCATCCGCTTTCCCATGGCGGTGGCCTCAAAATCCACCACGCCATGGCCAATATTCGATAACTCTGCCGGCTTGTGCAGTTTTTATTTCATCTTTTTTTATATTATTATTTGGATACTTAGGTGTGGGGATGGTTGTCCCCTGTCCTGGTTAGGGTAGAAGGGACTTACATGTAACCAGCCAACATGAAATCCTTTCATAGTTTCATTGCAACGCAAGACATCCCTGTTAGGTCCTCCCAATCTACCCCGTTCTTTATTTGGAGAACGGAGAGAGAATAGAGTAGCTTTTAAGATTTTAAAAAAATTATCCATTAGCCATAGCTTGCTAATTTTATAGGATTTATGAAATTTCAAATAACCTCTAGCCACAACTTCCGATTTTTAGAGGAGTTAGAGAATGCCCATAGATGTTCAGCTTTTATGTTTATATATATATTTTGAACTTCAATTATTGCAATGGTGGTTAGAGAAATCTCTGAATGAACAATGGTAGTCACTATTTTACCTATCTGCTATAAATGAAATTAGAATTGAAATTTCCCAAGTTGATATTTAATATCACTTGAAATGAGTCATTACTATTTCAAACAACTCAGATCTCACTTTGTTGATGGGATCGCTTAGTAACTTGAAGACAAGAAGGAAATTAGTTTTGGGGAAAGCGGGAGGCTTGAGATGATGGGGGTTATTCACCATGAGCTTATAGCCCTATACAATCAGTCAACGAATATTCGAGTTTTGGTTGTTAGGTCACACAGCAGGATGTATGTCAAGCTAAATTGTTATTTGGGAATTTTCGTTTTTTGTTTGATATAATAAAATGGGTGAAGCCCGGAGGTAAGAGACAGTTTAAGCCGAATCTTAGTTGGGCAATGATAACCCCGTTCCAACACTATCTACAATGTTCCTTTAGGAAAAGGCCTTTTTTTTTTGTCGGTTTCTTCCATAGACCAACTCCTCACTATCCAAAAACATCTTGTTTATGCTGTATGATAGCAAAACAGTTGGATTAGTTGAGATCAAGAGTGTATAAGCCTAACGCTCGAGTTACAGGGACTGTGAACCATTAGCACTTTGGGTTGCAGAATGTTGTGGCTATAATGTCATTAACAAAGTCCATGATGACTTGTATTCACACACTTTAAAACCCTCCTGAGAAATGATTGTCACGTTATGTGATTTCCTCAAAAGCCGATGAGTCGGACAGGTCAGCACCCAAACACAAGAATATGGGTGAATAGTGGATCATTTCATGAAGATCGAGAATATAATAGAGGAAGTGGAGGGGAGACAATGATTTATTAAGCATGAAGATTGCAGTATATTGTACCAATAAATATGATTTTTCAGTTGAAACTGCTGGTGGTGTGTCTGACTGATGATATTATGATTGGTAGTGAAGTGAAGATTGTAACAATGCACCTGCTATTCTGTGATGTTTCTCGTGATATTTACTTTTTGTTGCTCAAGATTTCTTGTTTATAGTGCATTAAGTGATGCTTGAGTGTTTCTATATCTTGTTATGCCTACTGCTATAGCACCGGTAGCCATTTATCTCGAGTTAGAGTGCTCTAAGCATGGTTCTTTTTAATTTTTCCCTTTCCGTTTGAGTTATGATCATGTGTTCGGCACACTCGTATATGGTGCCGAAAGTTCCATATGAATGGTGTTTCTGAACAGGTCGTTCTAAGTATTAGGCCTGCATAAACTGTGATCGAACTTTTGCTTGTCTATGATTATCGGTTGATTCCTCGGGGTACATGTGATTACATTCCACCTGTCGTAGACCTACTGGTATAAAAGAGAAAAAAAAAAGAGAAAAAGAGGGAGGGGGGGGGGGGTGAGGGGAACACCTTCGGTCAAAGCCAGCGACTCCAGAGCGAGTTGACCGTTCCAGAATTTGAGGGTGACTAAGCCTTTTTTATTTCATTTTGTATGTATTCTTATTTAAGAGGATCTAAATCTTCGGTGGACATGCATTGGGGTTAGCCGAAGTATCCTCAACCAAATGTTAATTTTTCATGTTGTACATTACATGTTGAATGTGGATCTATCATGGAAAATTGAAGGGAAAAGAATCTGCATGTGAGCAAGTGCAAGCATAAAAATTTCTCTGAATATACGCTTTTGGCTCTGCAAACTGTATGGCGTAGTTTAGACGGCTGATAACGGTTTAAAATCTATAAACAAATTAGCATGATGTACCATTCATTATGCACTCTTTAATTCTTATATTATATTCTGCATTTTACAGCCCAGTTTCACTTTAGTTGTTGTGGGGGTGGAGGAAAAAAAAGAAGTTTCTTTCTCTTTTGACAAAGTTTTCTAGGAAGCATGACTTGAGCCGTATCGTGCAAATGAAGCTACGTTTTCGTAATACGACCTCTAGTGCACTGGGTTTTCACGAGTGGAGGATCATTGGTGGCTTCAAAATGATAGCTGCAATTTTAGTCTTTCAGCAAAGCATACTTGATGAGTCATGCTATTCGAGCCTTAATTTAATTCCTAGCTTCAGGAATCGGACGACCGGTACCTTTTTTTTGTTTTTGGGGTCAACAGTACTTTCTGATACACGAAATCCCCCTTTTCTTTCTCATTTTTTTCAACGTCTGAACCCGTTGGTGTATGGCGTGGTGGGTGCTCTCAAGACAGATGTGGCATTGGTGGGTCATGACCTAAAAATGCATTGTTGGGTGGAGCAGCTTATTGCTTGTGAAAATGGTTCATGTTGAGGAAGGTCAAATTATGGGTCGTTTGGAAGTCTATTCGGCATTTTTCTCCGAATACAAATAACGATTTTAATTCTGACCCCAAAAGAAAAAATTAATAAGGAATTTACTATTTTATTTCTTCAGAAAAAGCCTTGTTAATAGTAGCTGACATTCTTAAATGATGTGTATTAATAAGGGAAACAGTTATTGTTCAATAAATTTAAATATGGTAAAGAGGTTTTCCACTTTCATCTAATTAAGGTTTCTCGTGTGCGTGAGATGTAGAGTAATTGGGTAACGATTAAACTTCCTGTGCTAATATGACTATATAATTGGATGATTATATTGCATTAAAAGTAAACTTATATGTGTCAAGCTGTAATTACAATGTCACAACGGAATGTAAATATAAGCATTTTTTAGTGAAAAAATCTTATTTATCTGCAGCTGTATTTATTTTAAAAAAAGTACTCTAATGATGGTAAGTCAATTATACAACTCGAAAGTGATTAGTCGGCCCTAAACTGCGCAGACTTGCATGTCAAGGGGTCAAATCCTAGAGTTTTCACATAAAGTGTAGCATGAAAAATTATTCACCAATAAAAGAAGACAGACTTATTAGTTTAGAAAATTTTGCACTTAACCGTAATTCTTATCCCGAAATTGTGCGGGTAATTGCTTAGAAAAATGATGATCGATTCCAAATCTTTTTTAGGAAAAAAAAACCAATTATAATTTATCTTATGAAATCGTATTAGGAGGAAGATAATTTTATATTAGTTCAAGAAAATTATATTTAAATATTCAATTAAAAAAAACTTCTATTTCTAGTCTTTAAGTAGATATAAAAGATAATTTTCCTTTTCCCCTAATTAAATTAACTAATTTAGTTACTTTTTTTAAAAATGGCGTTAAATTTTCTTTGGCTGTTAATCTTTTTTAATAAGTTACTATTGTTTAATTAGACGCGTGCGCCCCCGCGCACACACACAAAAGGACATCAGATTTCCATTGGAAGAAGGAAAGAAGCAGAGAACGTCTGATTGTGGTGGTCTGCTTCTAATTAATAAGGCAAAAAATAACCAAGTAGTCAATGAATTGTGAATTTGTAGATGACCGTTCCATTTCTGTCTTCGCTTTCTTTCTTTGCTTTGATTTGTTCATATCAACTAATTCTACAATCTACACTACACCTTTCTCAGAAGGTGGCAACTAAGATATTAGGCATTCACCTTTCTGAGTTTACTTGAATTGTTCACACGCCCAACGCGTTTAGTAGCTGTTCCCTAATCATATTCTTCCCTACTAAGAAAACTCTTAAGATCATAAACACGCATTGACATTAATTACCATTACCACATAAAATACATTCTCTTAAGTGTGTTTATGTTATTCTAGCCGTTCATATTTTCAGCACCATCCACCCATCAAGCAGAGCATTTTCTTTGCGTGCATATCATATTCATATTCATATGGGTAAGAAGCTTGATGCTCTGCTGGGTAGAAACTTCAAGCCTTCGAAGTTCAAGGCAACAGTTAACCTGGCCATCTCTCGCCTTGCTGTTCTCAAAAACCAGCGCCATGCGCGTCTCAACCTAGCACGTTCGGACGTTGTTCAACTTCTCCAACTTGGTCACCATGATCGTGCCCTGCTTCGAGTAACAGACACATATTCTTATTGTTATAGTTATCATATGTTGTCTTGTCTCTCAAAACCCAAACTTTTGTCTCAAGTCTTAACTGGGTTGTTCTTGCATAGGTTGAGCATGTGATCAAGGAGCAGAATATGTTGGATGTGTATGATAAGATTGAAGGATACTGCAACCTCCTGATTGAAAGGGTCCACCTCATTGCACAAGAGAGGTTGGTTTGGCTTATGTTTATTTATCATTGTGCATGTGAACGTGATTGATTGATGCATCTTGTTTCTTGCTTTTACTTTTGAATTGATGAGGTTTGTTTTGTTGTTGTTGTTATAGGGAGTGTCCTGAGGAACTGAAGGAGGCTGCATCAGGACTACTCTACGCGGCTTCTAGATGTGGAGATTTTCCAGAGATTCAAGAGATTCGTGCAAATTTGACCTCTAGATTTGGGAAGGAGTTTGCTGCTCGTGCTATTGAGTTAAGGAACAACTGTGGAGTTGATATTCAGGTATGCATCTGACATGAGAATCAATCTATGAATCATGGTTCTGCCAATGGTATCAGTATTTTTTCATAAGCATCACATTCCTAGCTTTTCCACTCTAGTTGTTTTTGTTGCTGTAGAAACTTCTCAAGACTTAGTAGTTAGGACTAATACACAATATAGTATTTGTGCCAAACGCAGAGAACTTTTTCATTCTAATTTGGAGTAATTTTTCTGTAGTATTCTTATAGATTATAGTCATGTATGATCCTTTTATTTGGGTGATTATAGATGATACAAAAGCTGTCATCGAGGATGCCGAGCTTGGAAAGCAGAATGAAGGTAATTAAAGAGATAGCTTCTGAGAACAGTATCATTCTGCAGCTTGAAGAAGGTTCTTCTGTTACACATGAGGTATGGTATATAACGGTTAAAGCAACAAACATGCATTTATTGTTCATCACACTTGTTAAACAAATAGAGCGTGATGTGATCAATGCAGGAACAAGTCAATGTGAAAAAACAAAACCAGCAGGAACCTGAGATAATGGAAGAAGAGAATCTACACATTTTGCCTAGTAGAGGTAAAGGTGAGTTGTTGTCTGATTCATTTAAGGCCAGAAAGAAGTATAAGGATGTGGCTGATGCAGCACAAGCAGCTTTTGAGTCAGCAGCAAATGCAGCTG
Source organism: Dalbergia cochinchinensis (assembly GCA_031216125.1). Taxonomy (NCBI): domain Eukaryota; kingdom Viridiplantae; phylum Streptophyta; class Magnoliopsida; order Fabales; family Fabaceae; genus Dalbergia; species Dalbergia cochinchinensis. Next base: position 63,285,366 of record CM062369.1, read on the forward strand.
CTGCTGCAAGAGCAGCTTTGGAACTCTCACGATCCAATCCGCATGATCCTGATGATCATAGTAGTACAAGCCCCCGACCAAGAAAAGTTTTGGATGAACATGATTCTGTGGAAGTTGTGCCTCAACAGGAAGACAAGGAAATCCTCAGTGAAAGAATAGAAGGATTTAACAAGAATCTGGAAGAGTTAGAGAAGCCAGAAGACATTTGTAGTTCAAATTCAGATGATGAGATTTTAAAGCGGGTCAGTGTGGCAGTGGATGCAGAAATTGAGGTTAATCCATTTGCAAAGGAACTAGTTTTTGATGAGAGTGATGATGAGGCTGATGATAAACAGAAGAGCAATGATTCTTCTAAGCAGATATCTTCACAGTATCATGAAGATATTGAGGTTGGATCAGCAGCACAAACTGAAGTGCCGGGATCAAAGATGCATAGTGCACCTCATTTGGATTTGGAGAGGAGGCCGTTTTCAGTGAGAACTAGACGAGTGCATGGTTACTGAGTGTGGTTGAGTGTATGCACAATATCACTTTGCATATGAGATTTGAGTTTCCAAATAGTTTGGGCGCTGTGTGCAATTGCTTGAATCAGTTTGTTTCACGAGTTTCCCAAAAATCTATGTTTCGGTTTGGATTTTGTGAATTTAAAAAATTATGATGTAAAAGGAGGCATTCTCAAGGCATGGACATAAGAAACAAAAATTTCAGTTGATATTTGACCATACTAGGATATATATATATATGACTGCAAAAGAAGCCAAAGAATTAATTGTGAGAAATTTCTAGGAATAGCTGATGTATCCAACTTTCACTTCAATGGTTATGGTGGGTAGTTAACATTAGATTAAGCCATTGTTGACCTGCTTTTATTTCTCTGCCTAGAAATTGGAATCGCCTATTTATACCACATGTAAATTCATTTATAAGAATCTTAATTCACGGGGTCAAATGTGGGGCTCCCACCACGGAAAATGATATTGTAGTGTTTATATTTTGTTTTACTTCCTAGAACCTGTTCCGAGTCAATAAAATTATTCATTAGATTTGAAGTTTGAAATTTAGGAAAGATAGTGCTTTGTGACCTTGAAACATGAATACTACGATAGTATGCTATACCATGTGACCAATAGGCAGAAGATGCCTAATAGATAAATAAACAATAATGTTGCACAGGTATTGAGACAATCTCCCGTGAGTTACACTTGTAATCTGACTTGGTAATTAATTAGCCCAAAACTGGATCTGAATTTTGAACAATATATGCATGAAGGTTGTTATTTTGTAGAATTTTGACGACATAGAATTTTTAATTTATTTTATAGTATCTCCTAGTTATTACTTTCTTTACTCTTGAATAATTGATACACCTAACTCTTAGTACTAGCTAGTATTAAGCTTAATAAAGTAGTACCAGCAATTTATCCAAAAAAAAATAGTATCAGGGAATAAAATAGTCATTTAATAATAATAATAATAATAATAATAATAATGTATTACTTACTACTTTATTAATTGAATGTATCAAATTAGATGCATTATGTCTATACAACTCATTTTATAAAGAAGCTGACATTGTCGCATCCCATCTTCAGTTGATGAAGAGGCAGAAAACAAAGTTAAGCATTGAACTAAGCCAACGCGAAGCTGACATTGTCGCATCCCACCAGCAAATCGGTATATTTTATTCAGCCACGGTTGGCTTGGCTTGACCAAATGGAAATTTGGACCATACATCATTACATTTACATGCCACTTGTTCACGCCTGCTCCTAATCTCATATCTTACCAACTGAACATTTGACTTCACCTATCTCCTTTCAATTTAATCTTCCTACCCTGGTTTGAAATAGCCCCTGGATTTCATCACAAACCGTGGGGCACCTACCCCCACCAATCCTAAGAATAATATGTATGCGTATATATATGAACTTATGCTCCCTGTTCTAATTAACCAACCAGTCATCCATTCCATTATAGCTATTGCTTTTCCTCCCTTGGAATTTCACACCAAAAAAAAATGGGTCTTCAGCTCAAGAAACCAATCTTTTACACACTTATTACACTAGCACTTATTTCAATCACAAAACTCTTGTGCTCTCACTTTTCAATACCTTTCCCTTCATCACATTTCTCAATTGCTGGTGCCACCCTTGTCTTTACTTTACTCCTATATTTGTTCTCCTCCAACAAGCACTCTGCCACTCTCCCTCCAGGGCCTCTCTCTGTCCCTATATTTGGCAATTGGCTACAAGTTGGTAATGACCTCAACCACCGTCTTCTAGCTTCATTGTCACAAAGCTATGGCTCTGTGTTCCTACTCAAACTTGGTTCCAAGAACTTGGTTGTGGTCTCTGAGCCTGAGCTTGCCACCCAAGTTCTCCACTCACAAGGCGTGGAATTTGGTTCTCGACCAAGAAATGTTGTGTTTGATATCTTCACAGGAAACGGACAAGACATGGTGTTTACAGTGTATGGCGATCATTGGCGCAAGATGCGCAGAATAATGACGCTGCCATTTTTCACCAACAAGGTTGTCCACAACTACAGCAACATGTGGGAAGAAGAGATGGACTTGGTGGTGCGTGACCTCAATGCAAATGCTGAGAAAGTGAGGAGTGAAGGTATAGTTATCAGAAGGAGACTTCAGCTGATGCTGTACAACATCATGTACAGGATGATGTTTGATGCCAAGTTTGAGTCCCTAGAGGACCCCTTGTTCATTGAGGCCACAAGATTTAACTCTGAGAGAAGCCGTTTGGCACAGAGTTTTGAATACAATTATGGAGATTTTATACCATTGCTTCGACCATTCTTGAGGGGATACCTCAACAAGTGCAAGGACTTGCAAACTAGGAGGTTGGCATTTTTCAACAACTACTACGTTGAGAAAAGGAGGTAAATAATATATACTACTTTCAAATAAACTTTCTATGTAAATGACGATATATACTCAGAAAATGCTCTCATCAGATTTTTTTTTTGTTTTTATAGAAATCATGATATTACTGGATGAAACAAAGTAATATAACGTACTTACTCATCCAAAAATCTATAAATATGTCACGTTATTCTGATAACTAAATTTCGACAAAACTCATTTTTTTTTCAAAATCCTTTTAATTTCCATGCATAACGCAAGTGTTCCTACATATATGTGTCATTCTGCAGAAAGATAATGGCCGCCAATGGGGAGAAGCACAAGATAAGCTGTGCAATTGATCACATCATAGATGCTCAGATGAAAGGAGAAATCAGCGAAGAGAATGTGCTCTACATTGTAGAAAACATCAATGTTGCAGCAATAGAGACAACACTATGGTCCATGGAGTGGGCAATAGCAGAACTGGTCAATCATCCATATGTCCAAAGCAAGATCCGTGATGAAATCTCAGAAGTGCTCAAAGGCCAGCCAGTTACAGAATCCAACCTGCATGAACTACCCTATCTACAAGCCACAGTGAAAGAGACATTGAGACTGCACACCCCAATTCCTTTGCTAGTGCCCCACATGAACCTTGAGGAAGCAAAGCTAGGAGGGTACACCATCCCAAAGGAGTCAAAGGTGGTAGTGAATGCTTGGTGGCTTGCAAACAACCCAGCATGGTGGAAGAACCCAGATGAGTTCAGGCCAGAGAGGTTCCTGGAAGAGGAATGTGAGACAGAAGCTGTTGCAGGAGGGAAGGTTGATTTCAGGTTCTTGCCATTTGGTGTTGGAAGGAGGAGTTGCCCTGGGATCATACTTGCATTGCCAATTCTTGGACTAGTCATTGCAAAGTTGGTCACGAACTTTGAGATGAAAGCTCCACGTGGGACAAAGAAGATTGATGTGAGTGAAAAGGGAGGGCAATTCAGCTTGCACATTGCCAACCATTCCACCGTATTGTTCGATCCAGTTAGCTAATGATTTTGATCTTGTCAGCTCTCAAGTCCTGTCCTGTCTCCTAGATGCATTTGCATCCTTTTCTATTTCAATTATTGTGTGCAATGTGTTTCCATAGTTAAGGGCAGCTCAATAATGTTGTTACCACTAGTATAATTAATACACAGTTTCTTTCTTTCTTTTTCATTTTTATTGTGTCTGATGACCCTGTGTTGACCCCTTTTCTGTCATCTCATTGCCTCCTTGTCTCCTATAATTAATTAATTTATAGAGTGAAAACACATTGACACATTTTCAAATTTTCGCGTGCTAAGTTAGTATACAAATACTACTAGTTATTAACCTCTGCCCACGGAAAAAACTACGCAAAATTATAATAATGTGTGGCCAAAATGACCCTAACTAAGTATCGTTTTCTCCATTTGGAGAGTCAGATTAATCCTTAATCAAAGCACAAGTTTGTCTATCAAAGCAAGCAGCTGAAGAAGCAAGCGCACAAGAGCTGCTAAGGAAGATTCCGAAGCGAATTTTAATTAGCCATCCTCATTGTGTGTGCAACGAAATGAAAATGTTTGTTTCCCTGATTTTGATCTAAAGGCGATCGAACTATAACATGTCTCCAGAATTTTACTGTGACAGCAAGCAAATTGTAGCTTCCCTTTCCATATTACGTTTATATTCATATCTTGGCTTGGGGAAGAAAGGCCTTTATACATTAATATTTAGTTTAGAGACCATCAGCGAACATAGTGCAGGAAGATAAATGAAAATGTTTCATTTTATAGGATGAACGAATATTAAACATATGTAAGCTTAATATGTTACAAGTGTATAAAGTGGATTCTTGCCTCTAAGAGGAATTGGACTAGGGATCGTAAGTGGCGAGAGCTTTAGAAACTCCAAGCCCCAGAGAAATTTAAATTTTTTCTTTGGCAATGCTATCATGTTGCCCTTCCAACCAAGAGCTTTAGACATCACAGGAATCTTGCTTCATCTCCCTTGTGTTCCCATTGTGGTAGAGTAGAGGAAGATGTTGTTCATTGCCTTTGAGATTGCGTTGTGGTCGGTGGGGTGTGGCATTATTTGGGTTTTGATCCTGGAGTATGAGCTGAATTATGTATTGATGAGTGGTTAACTTTTTTGATGCAAAGTGAGAATTTGACCCTTTATATCACAATACTTTAGTGATGAGGTTTAGCATCCTATGTAGATTACCCCTAAGATTTGGAGTTCCGTGGTGGGTGTCGCTAAGGTTGCTTCGCATCCTCTACTTGCTTCGACTCACTTGGAGCAGTTGAATAGGTGGACTTGACCCTTGGTTGGCAGTGTTAAGCTGAATGTAGAAGCCAGTGTGGCTCGTGGAAAAGCATAGTAGATTTTGGGATGTGATCAGATACTCGAATGAGAGCTGGCTCACGGGATTCTTGTGCGTGGCGGGGTCTGTCGACTTCACTTGAGTGAAGTTGTTGGTCATCAAGAAGGGATTGCTCTTTGCTTGGAATCGAGGATGGAGGAGGGTGTTTTGTGAGTCAGATTCTCTAGAAGGTGTAGATCTAATTTCTATTTCTCAAACCTTTCGAACTCTTACTTTGCAAAGTCTTTTCATCAAATTAAAAACTTATGGATCGCAATTGGGTGGTTTTTTTCTGTTATGTTCTCTGCATATCTAATAAGGTAGCTGACTCTTTAGCTAGGATTGGTGCGGTGGAATGTTACTCTTTGGTTGAATGGATTCAGCTTGTTAGGAGTATTGTTAGTTTGCTCCCTTATTTGTTTGTTTTTTTTTTTCTTTCTCCATCTACCAAAAAAATATGTAAAGAAACAATGAGTAAAGGTTTGAAGAAAATTTTGACAAAATAATATTTGTTCCAGAAATAACAATAACCAAGCATGATGGGGTCCGTTTTCTGTACCAAACCACAGATTCTCTCAATGTGAAACTTTTACTTGGTTTTATCATGTTCTTATTATCGTTTAAGAAAATAGCTCTATCGTGAATATCACAAGAGAAGTAAAAATTTAGATATGACAAAAGTCATATGAGTCTTGCAAAAGTCATATAAAATTTTCATAAAATTCATTGTCATCGCAGCCTCTAGTATGTGACGAAAAATTTCATATTTTTGTCCCTGTCGAGGGATTCTTGCATATATCAATTTGAAAACCTGTTTTTATAATCATTATTTTTTTAATAATTTTTGCCATCATTCTTGGTATCATATTGTATAATGCTTATCTACGTATCAATAAGATAAATTAATTATAAAAAACAAGTGTTTAAGGTATCATATTATTTAATGCTTATATAAAAAAAAGTGTTCTTTATCTAAAAGAGAAATTTAAGGTATAAAGACTCTTCAAAGGAAATAAAACAAGAAAATAATAAGGATACAAACAATTATATTAAAGTAAAATAAGACATATAGCAAATATCTTTTGTAATAGTTATCAAATTATATTGCTTGCACTTTTATACCAAATAGCTAACTTGATTTTGTACGTGAAGTTGGGGCCTTGCTATTCTTTTGGCAAATCTTAGCATAATAATGAGTACAGTTTACTCTAAACATTTGATATCATCCTAATACTAATTAATCAGCTGGGAATTAACTAAGAATACAGATAAATAACTACTATTATTATAATTTACGAGTGAAAGATAATGGTCAATGAAAATGAACTCATTTTATAATTTTCTGTGTTTACCTCGAAATTGGTTCTAACAACATATCTTGTTGAGCATCTGTGACCAAAAAAAAAATAAAAGGAAAAAGTTACCGAGTTGCAAGCGTGCAACGGTGCGTTTTGAGGTTAAGCGTGCAAACGTCATTTCTGTGGGTGTGGCCACACTACATTTCTCTCTCTCTCTCTCTCTCTCTCTCATCAACCTTCAATCCTCTTAGGGTTTTCGCTCCGATCCCGTTCCTATTTATTCCTTTATAAAATCTGCATTCCACTTTATCTTCCGAATCGACACAAGATCCCGATTCCTCCACCACAGTTACCTTTTGGTTGCTCGCGAATTCGGAACATAATCGATATTTCCCTGACGACACGGTACGATATTTTGCTCCGGATTCGACGGATTTTTTTTTTTTTACTTTATCTTGCGTTACTTTAATTCAAGCAAAACGAAAAAAGAGCTGAGCTGAGTAATGTGTATGAAATTAGTTAATTAAAGTGAAGAATTTTGAAGTTCAAGGGTTTTTAGTGACTTATACATGAAAAGTTATGCTTGTTCTGACTACCTATTTGGTGCCTGAATATTGTTGTTGTTCTAATTTATTGTTATTTTAGGAACTTTTTTTTTGTGTTTGATCTTATATATAGCAATTTGATTGATCTGCTTTGCTGATTCTGGCAGAAGTAGAAATTTCAGGAATAATAGAAAATGTCTACGGGTGATGAACCACTATATCCAATAGCGGTGCTCATAGATGAGCTGAAAAATGATGACATCCAGCTGAGATTGAACTCAATTCGCAGGCTATCTACAATTGCGCGTGCCCTTGGGGAGGAGCGAACCCGCAGGGAATTGATTCCATTCTTGAGTGAAAATAATGATGATGATGATGAGGTGCTTCTTGCCATGGCGGAAGAGTTGGGAGTGTTCATTCCTTACGTTGGGGGAGTGGAACATGCCAGTGTGTTGCTCCCACCCCTGGAGACACTTTGCACTGTTGAGGAAACCTGTGTGAGAGATAAATCTGTGGAGTCGCTTTGTAGAATTGGGTCTCAAATGAGGGAGATTGATTTGGTTGAGCATTTCATCCCACTGGTGAAGGTCTGTCAATAGTTTCCATCAATATAAATGTTTTTATTATTACTTCACTTGAAATTTTCATGAATGCTGACAAAAAATTGTTTTCCTCTTTCACACGGTGCTGGTGCCTAATGTGGTTCTGACTATTACATTAATTATGCTTCTTTTTTCCTGGAATTTGTCAATTTTCTACTATATGAACAGCCTGGTAGTCTACTTAATACAAAGTAGAGATTGGTTAATGTATGGCTGTAATTTGGCTGTGGTATCCAACATCTTGTTGCTGGCTTGTTTCTAGGTGATCACGTGTCTTAAGCTTTTTTATCATTTATGATTTGTAGTATATATCGTGCTAGCCCCCCTTTGCCATTTGGTTGTATGCCCTGCCTAATTCATTTTATATTCTATGTTTCAGAGATTGGCAGCAGGTGAATGGTTTACTGCTCGAGTATCTGCATGTGGATTATATCATATTGCATACCCAAGTGCACCGGAACCGGCAAAGGCGGAGTTGAGGTCAACATACAGTCAATTATGTCAAGATGACATGCCCATGGTTAGAAGGTCTGCTGCATCAAATCTTGGGAAATTTGCTGCAACAGTTGAATATGCTCATTTGAAGGCAGACATCATGCAAATTTTTGAGGATCTTACTCAGGATGGTGATTAAGTGAACATTCTTCTTTCTAGATAGAAAACATCTTTCATTTTAATACTACTCCGGGATTTTTGGTTGTGGTGAATAGCCTATTAGCTATTTTCCTTTAATGTACTTGTAATATGTAGTTGTGTTTTAACTTCTATCAGATCAAGATTCTGTTAGATTGTTGGCTGTGGAGAGTTGTGCTGCTCTTGGCAAGCTGTTGGAGCCACAAGATTGTGTTGCACATATACTCCCAGTTATTGTTAACTTCTCCCAGGTACATCTAGGAATGGATAAAACTTATAACTGTGAACTAATCTCTTTGCTTACATCATTATGATCATATAGTACGTACTATATAAATGGTTCGGTTCAATCTATGTACTATGCCTAGTGATCTGTCCTTTTGTCATAACCCAATTTCAAGGAATGTGGCTAGCTAGGGATTAGGGACTTCTAAACCCCAAAACCTCATTACCACACATTTAGTCACTACCGTATAAGTGTCCTGGATAACTCCTTAAAACATGCTCATAGCTTACTGGTCTCCGTGCATTATATATCTTTCCAATGCTTTGTCTACTGTATCAAATAATTGTTTTTATTTATTTAATTATTTGATGTAATTTAACTTATCATGGATAGGATAAGTCCTGGCGTGTGCGTTACATGGTTGCAAATCAGCTGTATGAACTCTGTGAAGCTGTAGGCCCTGAACCTACAAGGTATTATTTTTCATTTGAATATTACACATGCTGCATATCTTTCTATCATAGCGTATGTGAATATATTGTATTATGACTTATGAGCTGCTGGGACTTGGGGCACTCCTGATGGTGGTTTAAGTGCCAAAACATAAAACTCCTATATTTATTTCCTCATGAATTTACTAAGGCCCAAATCTGAGGTCCTAACGACGTATCTATCTTCTCTTAACATTTTATTTTGTAACTTATTCTATGTAAAGGACGGAATTGGTTCCTGCCTATGTGCGGTTGCTTCGAGATAATGAGGCTGAAGTACGCATAGCAGCTGCCGGAAAAGTGACCAAGTTTTGCAGGATTTTAAATCCAGATCTTGCAATTCAGCATATTCTTCCTTGTGTGAAGGTGTGAACTGTGTATCATTGGAAAGAAACTCTGATATGTGTATAATTTTACCATTTATGTACAGAGGCTGTTTTTTGTTTTGTTTTTCTATTCAGCATTCTAAAACTATGTATACAGGTTTTAATGCTTTGGAACAACTTTTGCAGGAACTGTCATCAGATTCTTCACAGCACGTCCGTTCTGCTTTGGCTTCGGTAATAATGGGAATGGCTCCTGTGTTAGGAAAGGTGTGAGTTCAAATAGCAGTTTAGCCTGTTATTGTTATGCATTATCCATATCATGCAAGGTGAAATCTATTGTTGAGTGTCCTTCAAATTGTTCCTTTCCATCTTTAAATTATACAGGCTATTTGTTTTCACCATCTCTGCTCACTAAACTGATTTCATTCAGTTTGGTGGTCTGGGGTCATAAAGCATGTCCTTTGAAAGTGGGCAGGGCATGTGTCATGCTGTAGGCTTAAGTGATGTGTAAATAAGTGAATCAGATTCACCCTTAAATCCTCCCAGCTTGCAATGAATGTAAGAAAGAGCCTTACTGCCATATCTAGGTTTAGTGCAGTATCCAGGCCTTCTAGATTGGCAAGGTCATAAACTACATGAACTTTATTAATATCGGCCTTTCTGTACATGGTCCACATGTTATGCCATTTTGATAGATTCCTTTTACTTGATTTTGTTTGCAATTGTGTACTTTTATGCTGGACTACTTTTGTTATTACTTTGTGGTAAGTGGTAACTCACTTCTGCCTTGCTGGATAATGATATTTGAATTCTGCAAGTGATTGTGTCATTGGTTTTTAACCCTTTTTTTTTTAAGTTGTTTCCCAAAAATTACTACCTGCTTATATCTAATTAAACGTAGTCCAAAAGAATTTTGTTTTCTTGGATGGTTGTGATAGCTGTAGCTTTTCGCGTTCATCTGATTATAACTCTGCCTTATCTTCATTTCAGGATGCAACAATTGAGCAGCTTCTTCCTATTTTCCTTTCCCTTTTGAAGGATGAATTTCCTGATGTGCGCCTAAACATCATCAGCAAACTTGATCAAGTGAATCAGGTTGTTAACTTGTTGTAGGTTCTGGAGTTGTTTTAATTTTCGGAGTGCTTTATATTTTTTTGGCAGCCTTTTTTTTCTTTTCTTTAGTGATGCTATTAATTCTAGCATGCAAAACTTATGCTTTCATGTATTGCCTTATGTATGCACAATGCATGCCACCATATACTCACAAAATATGAAGCATACAAATAAAGCAAAGTTTACAAAGTCATGTTGATCAAGCTATTTTGTTGCAGGTTATTGGAATTGATCTGTTATCTCAGTCTCTATTACCGGCCATTGTTGAGCTTGCTGAGGATAGGCATTGGAGGGTTCGGCTTGCAATAATAGAGTATATACCCTTATTGGCAAGTCAGTTGGGGGTTGGGTTTTTTGATGACAAGCTTGGTGCTCTTTGCATGCAGTGGTTACAGGATAAGGCTAGTGTTCTCCACTTCCTTTCTAGTGTTGCGAACTATGTATTACACGTGACTATTTCTGTTAACATTCTGGGTGTTTGTTGCAGGTTCATTCAATTCGTGAAGCAGCTGCTAACAACTTGAAACGTCTTGCTGAAGAATTTGGTCCTGAGTGGGCTATGCAGCACATAGTTCCACAGGTTCATCTTTTAGTTTAATTTATCATATATTACATAGTCTTTTGTGTGTGTGAGATATCTGATGGAAATCAACAGTCTTTTGTGTGCATGTGTGTGTGTGTGTGTGTGTGTGATATCTGTTGGAAATCAACCCCTATTCCTCTCCTCTCCTTCATAATTTGATTTGGATAAATTTCTTTGCTTACATGATGAAATTTTAGAAGATACTGTAACCATATAATAGATGACCCAGTGAACCTGCTTGTCTTTGATTGGAATGCTAGAAGAAAAAATTGCTCATGAGCCATCATGGGAAGTGGAGTAGGGGCAGGGTGTAAATCTTCCACTGGGTACAGCTATCTAGATTGAAATCTAAGCAACCTGCACTCATCATAGTTGTTTCTGTTTAAGCATAGCAGTTTCTGTTCCTCAGTGATGAAACAGTGGAGTTCTCTGTTTTCCTGGTACTTGATCTAAGATGAAGTCATGTAAAAAAGGATCAGCCTTTGGCCTTGGATCCTAATGTTAATACAGACATAGGGAACTTAAGTTCAGCAAAGTACGGATTTGTGCTTTCTTTCTTTTCAGTCTTTGCCTCTCTTAGCTAGGGCCTCTGTTTTTGGGAGTTTCAATGTAATAGTATATTATGGGCTAGTTATAGGTTACACGTGTCGGGTATGAAGATACTTTTCATTCAAAGATCTGCTTTCTATCTGCAGTTATTTTTCTCACGTTATCCTGAATGCAACTTCACTAGTATCTGTATGACATTTATGGAACAGGTTTTGGATATGATTAACAATCCTCACTATTTGTATCGCATGACCATTCTTAGAGCTATTTCTCTGCTTGCTCCTGTCATGGGCTCTGAAATCACTTGTTCAAAGTTGTTGCCTATTGTTATTATTGCATCAAAAGACAGGTATTTTATTTTGAAGTTTGTAAGTGCGTATGATTAGGGTCAATACAGTCATTTAGCTTCTAACTGCTGCCTGTTTGCACTATAGAGTACCCAACATAAAGTTCAATGTGGCAAAGGTATTAGAGTCCATCTTCCCCATTGTTGATCAGTCTGTAAGTATCATACATTCTTGTGCTTTCTGTCCTCTGTTCAAATGTCTTTTGTTTGTTTGTTTCACTTCCACTTCTACCATGTGAACATCGGTGCCATCCAATTCAGGTGGTGGAAAAGACAATCCGTCCATGTCTTGTTGAGCTCAGCGAGGATCCTGATGTTGATGTGCGATTTTTTTCCAACCAAGCACTTCAGGCAATCGATCATGTCATGATGTCTAGCTAGGCAGGAATGTAATGTTCAACATGCATTGCATTTGAGGTTGAAGACGCACGCTAGTAGAGATCCTAATATTTCCGATCATCGTAATATTACTAGCGTAGTTGTATTGATAGAGCTAAATAGTATTTTTTGAGTAACACGTCAGTCCTTGATGATTTATGTGATTGAGTTCCCATTTTATGCTATTTTCATATGTATCTCTGTTTTCTTTATTGTATTTTGCACAGGTTTAGTTTTGTTCCTTGTACCTCCAGGCAACGAAATGCCTTTTTTATTTCAAATACTAAGGATTACAGTAGCCTGAGCCCTTCTCTTTCAACAATTTGCTTTCAGTTCAAGGAACTGGGTGGTTGTGATAAAAGAAAAAAATTGAACTTGGTGCTTTGAATGTGGAATTGTAGTTGGGGGATCGGACCTAAAAAGCAGAAGGGGAAAAAGCGACTTTTTTTTTCCATCTTATGTTAATTTTCAACGGAATAAGTAGGCGTGTGTTCTGTCATTCGATGCTATATATATATATATATATATCAATGTTATGTTTTTAGTCTTTTGCTTTCTATAACTAGGTCCCTAAAAGTAGTTTAAAGCAGACATTTAATCCTTACATATATTAGAAGTTATTTTTTGGTCATTATAAACTCTCTTTAAATTTTTCTTTTGATCCTTATTTAATCATATGTTTTCATTTATAAGAATTTTTAGTTAGTGGGTAATTGAATCAAATATTTAGTTGAATTAAATTTTTTTTATGTGGTAATATATGATTAGATATTTGATAATATATTTAAATTAATCTCTATAATTAGTTACTTAATATTGCAAATTAATGGTGGGGACCAAAAATAAAATATATATTTAAAAAAAATGGCTGGACTGAGAATGGGTTTAAAATCAAGCCCACTTATATTTACAAAAACTAAAACCACGTTCAAATCTTAATATTTTATTCATAAAGTTAATTGATGGGAATTTTTTTTATAAATATTATCCTCGATTAGGATACCTGGATTGTTAAATAATGTTTGGTGTATAATGAAATTATATAATAAATAAATATTATACACCTTATTATTATTGAATGTGATGGGAATTTTAATATATTTGTTGAAAATGAGGATGACTTGCAATTCAACGTGACTTTAAGTTACATTGTGCATACAATAAAAATGCACATTCATCGTTTTACCGAATGAGAAAAGAAAAATCCAGCTGCCGACTTAACCTTCCACCAAATAAAAGTAAAAAATGCAGAATCAAATGGGGGTTGAGGCATTGATCTTAACTAGGACTGGTTGCTGTCTTCCCTAGGTGCACCCAACCACCACTGCACCGTCTTCGCTATTCACCATATTCACTGAGTCCTATGAATTTAGCTTGTCTTGTGCCATCCATTATAAATAGCATTGCTAAGTATTCTCTCCTTACCCTGCCCTGCAACTGCAAGTATTAATTACTTAGTATGAAGCAAGATGAATACAAAACAACTCTTATTCAACCAGGTGTCTCACACGACCCTTCTTCCATTATTCATCATTTTCCTTGCCATCGGTCTATCTATCTGTCCCTTTATTTATTTATTTATTTTTCGTTATGTTACGCTCTTTGTAATGCACTTGGCTAATAAGCTAATTATCGATCTGAATTTCTTAAGGGAAATTCAAGAGATAGGAACCACGAAATTCTTGAAGTTTGCTAGCCAAAATATTTTTTCTCTCTCTCTCGCTTTCCATATTCCTTCCAGTTTTTCAGTCTTTTCATATGTATAATTTCAATCCGCGTTGTGATTTGTGAATATATTAATCATCGAGTTATGTACTTATTTAATTTAGAGCGAAGTTTTATATTGTGTTTGGTGTACGCAACTGACGGCCCTTATTAATTTTTCGAGAGTGAGTATTCCTTTATTGCAATACAACAATGCTGTAGAATGACCATTTCATTCCAAGCTTTGAACCCACACAAACAAACATCGTCATTTGATTTCTCCCTTGAAGATGGAAATAACCATTCCAAGAAAGCTATGTATGGAATAGAAATTATTTTTGCTTTATCAGATCTTTACCCTTTTAAGCTAATATTCTGAACTTTATCTCTACGGTTTTGCAGTCCTATTTTGTGTCCTCAACATTTGTGTATCGAATCAACTCTCCATCGTGATACCCCTTCAGGCAGGTATCAGAACTTCTTTCTTTTGCTCTTTGCTGTCATAATCTCTTACATGCATGTTTCTCTTTTGTTTGCGTCTCAGAACCTCCTTCTTCGCTGCTTAATTACTTTGTTATCTCAAAACTCAAATGCAAAAGGCTTTCCAAGCCCTCTTGTATAGATTTTTTTTTTCCTTCAATATTCTTCGTCGAAGAAAAGGAAAAGCTCTACAAGTAATTAAAAGAAATTAAATCAGCCAAAATTATATTCATTAGATTATCAACATTTTATTATGTGCAAGTTTCTTATGGTTATGATTTTCATTTTCACTCTATATTGATCTTGTGTAATGTGTATCATACATAATTAAGAATAAAAAGAAATGCCATAACCTTAGATCTTGGACATTGATATGTGATTATTATACATAGGTTGTAAAGGTTCTTCAATTGTGCAGGGACCAAGGACCGAAGGTTCTAAAATGGAACACTCATTTGAGCAAGAGAAAACGAGTAGTTTATACACACAAAGGGTTGAGGTTTTAAACCGTTGAAAAGCCTCAACCTCGAACTTCCACGAACTAAGAGGGATGGGAAGGTCTCTCCAGAAACCTTCAACATGCAGTTCAATTGTTGTAGCAATCGCCCTCTTGGTGTGACATATGCCGCATGGTCCTATTTAGTAGTACTAGCAAGAAGCAACTAAACTATTACATAATTTTCTACCGTCTTTTTTGGCCCTCGACAACAACAATGATATCAAATAAATGTACACAAGTCACAACCACCTTAAAAGTTGACAATTGTCACTTCCAATGACTTCGAGGCTATTAAAAAGATGGGCTTAAAGAAAGTAAGCTTTGAAGTTGTGTTATGGGTACCATGAAAATAGTAAAACACACTTCCAATGTAAATATTTCTCTTTTTAATTCTTTAACCAGTGCCGGGAGTGGTTAGATAAATCCTAAAAAATTATTATGAATTTTTTCTACGACCATTTTTAGAATATTTATTAAGAAATTAAAATTAGTATTATTTTAAAAAAATTTAATATATTCACCGTCTTACTAACTTTAAAATTAGTACTATTTTAAGATTTTTTTACGTGATAACTATTTTAAACAATAACTAGAGTAATATTATTCGTATATTATAAGTGGACATCAAGGGTGGATATTATAAAAAAGGAGAAATATAAAATATTTGAGAATAATAAATAAAATCAAGACAATTGTGTTTCTCTTTATGGTATTCACTTTTGAAATAAAAATTATGTCATTCCTATAATATAATAGAATTCAATATTGTTACTCATCCATCATCATGGGAGAGGAGTCATCTCACCTCTTCATAACTAAATCCATAGTTACAAGAGCTCTGTTATTTTAACACAAATATCCGATTAAGTCTAGGGATGGAGAATAACGAGAACAGTGTTAAAATGAAGATCCTACAAAATTTAAGGATAATGGATTTAGTATTTACGCATTGTACAAGACAGTGAAGGTTAAATTAACGTCTCTCTTGTTACAATTGTTTAAATGTGCTTTTTTTCCGTTTCTTCCGATAGACATCTAGTGGAAGTATGGCGAAGGCCTGTCTGGAAGAATTTTGTGTTGGATGTGACGTTAACCAATTGGAAAGTGGATGGCGTAAGGCCCATATTCAAGTACCTTCAAGTATTAGTTTTTGTCTTCCACTTTTATTGGTTAACTTAAAGCAGTTATTATTATTTTTTTCTGTTAACTTGTTCTTGTCTTCGCTGTATGCTTGCACACTCTACGCCAGCTTAGTGTATTTGAAAGTAGCCAAAAATCGTTGTAACGAAAACAGAAAAAAGTAGTAAATAATCATAAGTTCCAACAAGGATTATGAAATCGATTAACAAACATAGAAGGCTAAAATTTAGAGATGAACCGGTCAAGACCAACGGAGATTTATCTAACAAAAGGGTTAGTCCCCACGACATAATAAATTCATATTCGAATTTCAGTTGGAAAAAATGCCTACATTTAGAGTGCGAACGTTTGTTTTAGATTTTGAAAAAAATAATTATAAAAGCTAAATTTTATATATAATTGAAAAAACTGAAAATTAATTTTTTTCAGAAATTCCTTATTTTAGCTTTTACAAAAATATTAAAAACTAATTTTTTAAAATTTTGATTATTTTTTAAAAACTATTCAAATATGAGAAAATAATTTTTTTGGGTGAAAAAGTAATTATTAGTCAAAATAATCATAAATAAATGTATCTTGGTGTGCCTCAAATAAAATTGCCTCACTAGAAGATTAAACATAGTGAGAGTTAAAAACTTATTGGCCTAGTTTAATTAATCTTATGTGAGTTGTAAGTAATTTGCACTGCTTCATAAATTTATAATTTTTATAATTAAAGTTTAAAACTATTACTTTTAACAATCTTTTAAACTAACTTATGTCAAAAATAAAAATTAGTTCATATTATTAAATTGTTAGAGTTCATATGATCGTAAAGACAATAGCAAGTAAACGAGTTAAAAAATGTTATTTGTTTTTTTTAAAGTTTTTCAGCTCAATTTGCAGTTGATCATTAATTCAATTTCTAGTTATCAAACGATTTTCTCACTTTTTTAAAAAGGCTACCCTTTTTCATCTTCAAGATTCTGCAACTGGCTGTACAGAATTTGATAGCAAGAGTTAATACTAGAGAGATGATACTTGCACAATATAATAGGACAATAAAATTACACCATAAGTGTAGATATAGGAATGAAGATAAAATAAGAAAAATAGATCCAACAATATTAATATATTAAAATGAGAAAGAAAAATAATTATGATATAAATTTGTTATGTAATTTTATTACACAATAAACAAACATTTTGCTTAATAATATGTACACACAGAGATTAAGGAAGCCAATTATAGTTAAAAACAGAGAATCACACAGCCATGAAGGACTTGACGCGAGCCATCATTTCGTGTGTTCTGCTCTTTGAAATCTGAGATTTGCTTAGAATCTGAAACGCATGCCCAACACCTCTGTACACTCCATACTCTACCCTTTTACCGGCTCTTGCTAGAGCATCACAGAACTCCAGGTTTCTGTCCTTCAGTATGTCCATCTCCGAGATGCACACCAAAGTAGGCAACAAGTGCTTTAGCTTCTCCAATTTCATGGCACCTTTGGCCAAAGGGTTGCACCATGGATGGTCACGGTCAGTACCACATGGCAGCGCCAAGCGCCAGTATGTATCAGATGCTGCCAAGTTCAAAGCAGAACCGTGTGACTGTGCCATGCACTTCTCTGAGGCCGTTCTCACTTCTCCACCAAAAAAGGGTTGTATCAGAATAAGACCCTTCAAATTTAGAGGCCCTAAACTAGCACCTTCACATAATGCAGCTACCCTTATGGCAACATTGTAGGCTATGTTGGCACCAGCACTATCACCTGCTAAGAAGACACTGGAAAAGTTGCATTTTGTGGTCCACCATTCACTAGCCTCGTGTTGATATAGCACTTGTTGTTTCACCCACTTTAAGGCCTTTAAGCCATCATCATAGGATGCTGGGAGAGGGTTCTCTGGGGCCAACCGATAGTTCACTGACATAATCACGCAGCCCACTTTGGCAGACAGCCTAGCAAGAAAATCATGGTAGCAACTCCAAGCTGCTGAGCCAACACAGAAACCACCCCCATGAAAATAGACCAGCAAAGGTAGCTTCTTTTGATGGCACATTGGTACATAGAAACGAGCCCAAGTGTTTGTAACGTTGTCAATGACCATGTCTCTTGATGTCACATTCATCTCTGGACTCAAAGCACAAGTGACAAATGGAACAATTTGGGGTCGTTCCACGTGGCCATCTTTGTGCACTCTAATAAGCCCTTCAATTTGCTGAACCACAGAACCCTGGTGGTGTTGTTGATGGTCATTAGTACTAGTGTATTGTGGGCTAAGGCTTAGACTTGAGGCAAAAGCAGCCATCTGTATTTTTCTTCTCACGCAAGAAGAAACAAAATTAAAAGTTGGAATTATTTGGGTACTTGGGTTTGAAGCTTTGTTTGTGGTTTCCTTTATATACAAAAAAAGAAGTGAACAATGTGACAAGGGGAAGAGAGAAAGTGACCAATCAATCTTTACCTAATAAGTGGGGGAGTTGTGGATGTTGCGACACGTCTCCACGTGAATTCACATGTGAAGGGTCACCTCAGCTTCTCAAATGGGCCTCCTCTTTTGACAATTCAATGCTGTCACTGCCTAGTTGAGAAGCATGAATCTAAAAAGGGAAAATGTCATTCGGTGGGGGGCTGGTGCATGCCCCGCTATTATTTTATTTAAGCTACTAAATCAGGTGCAAATTAATCACCATGAATGGTTGTTACACGCCAGCCGCTGATGTTTGACCTTAATCATGCACAAATTGACTTACGCTTATTTAATTTGCAAGACATCAAGTTTTATTTTTCCTCCAATCCCCTCTTCTCATACTATTCATCTTTTTTTTTTTGAAGTTATATGTTCACCGTTAGAAACTGTAATTAATCCATTTGAGTCGTAGAATTCCCATATGTGAGTCTTGGCTCTGACTAAATGTTTAAAAAGCTCTATTAATTATCAATTGTGCTAGATCCCATGATTGTATACTATTTATCTTAGTGGTAGAAAAATCACACAAACCTCTAAGGATTATGGTTTGTTTTACTGGTATGGGTAAATAGCCACCCATGAAGCACATATAATCATGTGGGGGGGTACAACCAGAGCTGGCGAGAACCCCTTTTCAGTATGTAGCCCGATATTGTTGACACTTTTCCTATGTCAACGACATTAATGTTGACATTTTAAGAAACAACTGAGCGTAGTGGACCGCAAACACTGCAGGCTAACGTTAGGCTGCCTCCCATTTGCATCATTTCAGCAGCACTGTTTTGAGTCATTATACACTTGAGGTTGAATTAAATGCATTGTAGATGTTTAATTTCTATGAAAGTGGTAACTGGAGATTGTTTGTGGCCATGGCTATGGCATGTCATTCAATTGCTTTTTTGAATCCTCATCCTCATCATATATACAAAGCATCTCTAAAGCATGGAAGCTCTCTCGGGTTTTCAGGATGTCCATTGAACATGCTCCTCTGTGAACACCCACATCTTTGGGACACGTAACCAAAAGAAATATCTTTGGGACTTGAAAAAAGCACACCATTTTGAGCTCTCAGGTCAACGATGTTAGTCTTTTCAGTCACATTCATGCATCTTTTTAGTAGTTAGTAGTTTTTTTTTTCCCCTCTTATCTTTTTTAAAGAATGGAATGCCATGTTAGCACTGAAATAGGACAGTCAATTTTCCTAATGTGGAACGATCATTTGCTGAGGGGTTTGGTAATGGCCCCAAATTTGGGATGACAACCCACTTTTTAAGGGCCATAATTAAGACATGCTTTATATGGACACAGCGTGCTGCTAAACTTTCCGGTTAATTAATGTATTAATACCTTAGGTCAGCGATAAAAATATTAAATGATTTCACAGTGAAATCAAGTCGGATTAGATGAGTTGCTGATAATATATATAAATCATTTAATTATATATTGTTATATCAACAAAAATATTTGATTTGCTCATTACTATCTTAAAAATATTACAAATAAAAATATATCATTGGATTACAATAGATCAAAATGAATCTCTATTTTCTTTTTTTTATGAATGGTGCTGCTCCTTCAAGATGGAGTCGTTTCTTCTTTTCTTTTTGGAGGCAGTTTATAGGAGAGATGATTTGGATAAAGGGCTCATGCAACTTTGTTCCTTAAAATTTTGGCTTATATGCACTTTCTAAAATTCTTTTTGAGTAGTATTCCCAGCTACAACTTGACGAAGAAGATAAGACAATACATGATAAAAAGTGGAAATTGCTTTCACTGACAGTTGCAGATCAAGGAATATGGAATGTTATTTTTATGAAAGTTGCTAGCAGCTGTATTCTCCCATAATATAATTTCTTCTTTTTCCCTCCTCCCTGTACATAGTGAAATATAGATTATCAAAAGTTATTACTAATAATTAATTCTGCTCTTTTAGAAAGACTGGACAATTTAATTAATTCAAGGACATTGTGTTTTAGTATCACTGCAAAGAACAGCATTGACAGTTGCACGTTCTCCATGCAGAGGGACAAAGAATAATATATTTTCGTCTTTATTTCTCTTTCCTCGATCCATTTTTTTCTTATCCAAGTAAAGGGATAGAGAATAATATATTTTATCTTTTATCTCTATTAGTACATCATACATTCAAATATTCTACTAGTGATATATAGTATTGACTTATTGGATATCAATAAGAGAGTTGAAAATGTTCTGTTTCTTCAATGTCCCATGCTGATTATAACTTGACTAGTAAAAGATATAGATGAATTCTCATGTATAGTTACCGATTTAAGCAATTAATACAATTATTTTTAATCACTTTTTATAAATATAGTTAAATGTAAAAATAATGCAGCTAAACCCCAACTCAATTAATCAAGCTTCAAACCCCAGGCAATAAATCAAACAACCAAATCCTTACGATTAGAATTTAATCCTAAAAAAAGCAATTACACATAAACTTCATGTTCCATAAACCTTAAAATTCGCATCATCGTCATCAACTAAAGAACTCCACTAATCACAAGGAAAAGAACCTTGTCCTCCAAGGCCATGAAGAACTTGTCCCCGGCGATGGAGTTGAACCTTATGAGGCTGGCCTCCTTGCTGAGGCGGCAGAAGAAGCTCCTCTAGCCACGGACAAAGTTGACCACGACGAGGCGGCCAACAGAGAGCGCTAGCTTGCCGGAGGGGAGGAGGGCGAGGTCGTTGACGACGCAACGGTTGATAGATGAGGGTCTTTGAGGTGGACGAAACCATCGACGTCGAAGAAGGAGAAGGAGTCGTCGGCGTCGACGGAGAGGAGGTTGCGGGGGAATGGGAGGGAGGGGTGTAGAAGGAGAGGGCGGTGATGGTGGTGAAGTGGTGGTGGAGGGAGTCGAGGGAGGCTAAGGAGGAGAGGTTGTAGATGGATTGTGTCATCGGCACCGCCGGAGGCCACGACGATGCACTTGATGAGGGAGAGGTGAGACAGGTAGGAGAAGAGATAGGCAGAGGCCGTGAGCTATGATTGTGTTTAGCTGCATCTTTTAATTCCTATAACCACATTTGTAAAATGTGGCTAAATGCAACGACACCCATAGCACATAGCGAACCCAAGTGATTGTAGCATAGGCATTAACCATCGACTGTATTGTAGCAGGTACCAAAGATATATAGGTACTTGATCTCCACAATATACTCTATTCTATTTTCTTTTTAATTTATTCCACGCTTCTATCATGTCATTTAGGGAGTTACTTAGGGGCCTCATTACGACTTCTCTGACAGAAGACTCATATGATGGGCTAACAGCCTTCCCAGAAAGAGTAGAAAGCTATTTTTCTAAATTAGACATAACCTTAACTAACTACAAAAAGAAGAGAGAAGAGACATAACCTCGCCCAAACAATTTTAAGCAGCTGAACGCGAGAAAGATAAAAGGGTAATATCTCAACTGTGTTTTGGTTTTCCTCCCCTTCTTTTGCCGTGTAAGCCGGGTTATATACATCCGAGTTGTCGTGCGACGTTATTTTCACATGGTCGGACCTAACTGCCCTCATTAAATTATATTTGTTATTGACTTATTGTGGGGCAAATGAGAAATCATTGGCATTATGCTGCGCTCTCCCAAGCTATAGGTATAAATAAATAAACAAACACATTCGACCGTATTTCTGAATCTCATATACAGAATGCATAAATGTGAACATGATGAATTTTTTCGTGTATACAATCACCAAGATGCCACCACCACAACAACAACAACAACAAAAAAAAAACCAGCAGAATTCAAAGATGAGCTAGCGACTGCTAACTGCAACTTCCTTTTGACGATCATATATGTTGCTTGCTTCAGCACAGTACTCATGATCGATAACCAATTGGATTTTTCTGAAACACAGATTGGCTAAACCATATATATATTCATGCATGGTGACATTATATTATATATTTGCCTCTAACGCACCATGCCCCATTGCACTGCCGGCTGCTTCATAGCCATCATCTGTCTATGCCTTTCAACATTTCCTTTCCATCCTGTATTGTGTGTACATATATATATTTCCATGGAAATTAAATGTGTTTTGTTAATAACAGGCCCAAAAATAATAACAATAAGAAATCACAACACACAATTAGTCTAATTGAAGGCGAAGTTAATTACATGGGCAATTTAGCATTATTACATTGCATATTATAAGCATGCATGGGTCCATAGTCCATACCGAGTGACATAATATAGCCTCGGTTTTCAAGCTCTCTGTACTCTTGGCACATAGCGCACTCCTCACACAAGCAATGGGTGAGGAAATCATGGCAGTGTTGTCCCTCCAACGAGTTACGCCTCCTCAACCTGGAGCGGTTCCATGCGGTGTAGCAACATGTACAACCACATACGAAGATTAGGAGTGTGTACAGAGTTCCACTCGATCTACAAGCTGCATGCGCGCGCACACACACACATATATAGCTTAGCTTGCAGTTTAGTAGTTTACCTAAGTGTGATTTTCAGCTATGCAAATGTTAAATCATCAGAGTATGTTCACTAATAAGTAACAAAATAGATCCTTAGAACATGTTTGGTTTCAATTTTCATCATCAATTTTTCAGTTTTCAAGATTTTGTAAATGAAATATGAAAACTGAAAATGAAATTAAAATTTGTAATTTTCAAAATTTTCAGTATTTTCTTAATAAAATCTGAAAAATTAAAAATAAAAATTAAAAACTATAAACTCAAACCAAATAGGACCTTAATATTGTGTTCAATACTTATATCATCAAAATTCATACTTAAATTGTGAAAATTAAGTATCAATTTGAGTCCCTTCATATAATACCAAAGAAAAGAAAAGAAAAAAATTTAGATATATCCAAGTTCCAATTTAAGTTCACTCTTTCTAAGTTTAATTTGATATAACAATATTTAACTAAGATTCAAGAAAAATAAATAAAAGAAATGTTTGGTAGACAACACAAATTACAATATACTTACACTATACGAAAGAAGACAAATAACACTATGGGGCGCATAATTGTATATTGTAGATTTGTATTATGCACAAGACATTTTTCAAAATAAAAACTATCAATGTTTGACAATTTGGGTTTGATTTCATACGGAACTTACAAACAACGCCCTCATTAACGATATCCGATACGCGACCAACTGAAACACAAGGGCACCATAGCGTCAAGCAACCTGAGAGAAAGAGGCCAGGGATGATCAAGCATTTGAAATGAAATGCGTTACCATCACACACAAACAATTAATCCACATAATCATTCCTTGACTTAAAAACAATTTGCGAAATGGGGAATTGAATATGGTATACTATATATTTGTTTATTTTTTTAATTAAATGCATATATGGGAAAATGTTAAATATATGTACTCACAACTTTTATAATCGTCGAAACAATCGAAGAGGCCAGTAGACCATGGTTCAGTAGATGGTGATAGTGATGGTGATGGAGATGGTACCGGCTGCTCCTTTGTATTTGTAGCCAGAAGGTAGGAGGAATCGCTCTGACCCTTTTTGGGAGAATACACGGTCATGGTGGTGGTCGTGATTGCTTTTCAATTCAAACAGAGAGCAATTGAATATGATTTGAACGTGATGAGGGGAATATATGAATCTTTTTTAAAGTCCCAAGTCACCAAAATCCAATTGTTAAATAGGAGCTTGTCATATTACAAACAAGTGCCTCTGGGGAATGTCTTGTATATATGTTTATAGAAGATGTTTGGCCAGCACAGGGAAAGATACAAAAAAAAACAGAAATCAATTAGGAACTGGAAATTAACAGCCTAGCATAACGTATAATGAATAATCAATTGAATAACAAATGAGGGAGTGGGGTGGCATCCCATCCAAAATATCCTTAGGTATTTCTTTTTGGCTAAAAATGGCCATGATTTCACGTGTACATGCTGTCAAGTAACGTAAGCACCAAGAAGGGCGTTCTAGTAATCAAACCTGTATTTAACGTCTTAGATGTGGCTCTGAGTCAAATTTTGGTGGTAGCTGCAAATTTAACATATGTGGTGAGATTTAACCAAGTTCCATATCGGTAAGAAATAGAAGTATTACTAATATTTTGGACTATAAATATGGCTTTAGTTATTTGAGTTTGGTTATCCTCCAAAAGTGGGAGTGATCATATGGATAACTTTTAGGAGTTGTCTATGTGAAGAAGTATTTGTAAGGATGGTTTACAACTTTAACCATTCAAAAGTTGTGGATAGTGAAAATTTTGAAACTCCTTACAGGAATCGTGAATGTAAGCAGTTAAAGCCAAACCACGTTAAATTTTGTATCCTTTATATTATTTTTCTTCTTGCATTATTTCTTCTATTGAGAGAGAATTTGTTCTTATATTTATTTGCTTTCGCAGCCTAATATATAGTTACTTTATTTTTTTACATTAAATATATTCTTACTTATTTGCAGTTAGCTGGTAAAATATTCAGTCTGGAGTTTTCTTGATCATGCCTCGCTGCAAACCTAGCTTGGACTCGTGCCATGCCAATTTGTTATTTCTCAGCAAAAGAGTACAAAAACTAGTGCCTTTTTTATTTTTAAATGTTCGGAAAAACTAGTAGTCTTTTTTTTTTGTATCAACGAAAAAAACTAGTACTCTAACAAAAACCCTGAAATCTGATCCTGGAAAGTTTCAAGGATCATGTGCCTAGCTAGCTTTGCTCATGTCATGTCATGTGGCTTCTTGCACCGCCCAGTGTGGAATGTCTCGCCAATTATCATTGCGATTTGGAAGCATTTCCATCCCTTAGGCCGGAAATTGCTGAATTGTAAAAGGAGGGACCCCCTTTTCAGCGGTTATGCCACTTCAACGTTGAAATTTGACCCCAAGTGTAGTGCTTAACTCACATAAACATGCTAATATCCTTTCTATTAAAAGGAAAAAAAATAAAAATTATGGTATCTTTAAATCTCAATACACCCATACAACTACAACATATAATACTAAAATTAATATATCGTATTTGTGTGATTTTTTTTTTTTTTTGTGTTGTGGGGGGTTTCTTGAATGTTAAATTTCATAGTATAGATATGTTTGATTAGGAAATAAAAATAAGGATAAAATTATATTTTTATCCCTTAACTAAAATGTAGTAAAAATCCTGTTTTATTATTATTTTATTTTTTTGTGGGAATCTTGTTTTCTTTTCGTGTTGAATGATGGCATTTGAAGCCCAACAAGTAATAACGATTGGCCCTCGAAAGGAAATGTATGTCAAGCAGAACCTCCAGCCGAGAGCCTTCACCAAAGAAAAGGAATCGCCGCTTAAATGAATGAATAAATAAAGCAATCCTTAACCGACAGTTGTCTATGGCATGTGGTATCTCAACCATGCAAAGGCCTGCTTGGTCCCCACCTTCTGATAATAG
This sequence comes from Dalbergia cochinchinensis, assembly GCA_031216125.1. NCBI lineage: Eukaryota > Viridiplantae > Streptophyta > Magnoliopsida > Fabales > Fabaceae > Dalbergia > Dalbergia cochinchinensis. The sequence continues at coordinate 63,311,363 of CM062369.1, forward strand.
GACGGAGAAAACAAAGAACATTACTGCGGATAGTTGTTTATGTATAACCTTAAATTGGTCCTGCAAGGAGTTGTAGATTAACTGAAAATGAATTTTATTCTTACGATAATCAAATGGATGTTATAAATATTTTGAGGACTAAACCGACGTCTCATATCTCTTTTAAGAATCAAATTGATATACAAAATATTTTAAAGACCAAATTAATGTCCTACAGCTCTTTTAAAAATCAATTCAAGGTTTTCATTTTTCTTAATGTAGTTGTACATGTTTTATTAGTGATTGCTGATTAGATGCATCTAATAAACTTTAAATATTCAGCATAATTAAAAATTAATAAATAAATAAGATTAATTTAATATATTGTCATAATAAAATATCTTATACAATGATTTTTTTTTTTTTGAGGTACATGGTGCTTTTACATTTACCATTATTAAAATCACATTACAGAGAAAGTGGATTTCTCTTCTTTTGTTTTTTCGTTTACTTTAGCAAACACTTGAGCAGAGAAGGGAAAATAAAAAATATTCAATAAAAGATTGAACTGTTCATATCCAAGGAGCTAATTGTCTATCCTTACCTACGAATTTCTTTTGGCTCTAAAATGTTCAAGTCTGTGCCTCGCCTATAATATAAGTGAAACCGGTGGCTTGAAGCAATGTATATAATCATGTTCAGAATCTATGACATCTGTTACGGGTCTCTTCCTCTTAAGAATGTACATAGTCTCCTTGTTGAATACATTATTGTGTGTAATAATGAGAATTTTGGATATTTTGCACCAGTCATAGATATGAATCCGGTGCCCTTTTTTTTCCCCAAAACGAAATTACCATAAAAGAGCATACCTAAATTAAGTGGGTAGTGATTCAGTATTTATATCAATCCAAATATTAGAACCCATTTGAAGTATGACCTTTTGATGTCAGTTATAAGAAGTGATCCAACACCAATAAAATACTCTTAGTTGACGTTTAGCCATAGCTTAAAACACAAACAAGCCAATATTATGAACAATATGTACTACGCATACATTGATATGCATATTTTAATGGTAACCCGAACCATAGGCATGCTTGATGGTGATGTTTGGTGATGAATCAGGACCATTAATGTCACAAGATAGTAACCGCCAAATCCATTCTGAACCACTTGATTTGGCTTATAGATTCAATGGCTACATCATTAAGAATTTAAGGTACTCAAAGCAAGGTGCGTGACATTTGCTAACGTACGAAAATGGACATATTGTGATATTCTTCTACCTTGGACACTATTTGTAGTTGAGATTTATACGGTCCTACATTCATGGACCCAATACAGTGACCACAAAAAGCACTCTCTTTTTCTCAGTTACCAACTTCTTTTTAAGTCACACACAAGTAATTTCCTAACACCCATCAGAGCCTACAATTCTTAAGCTTCCTTAATCCTTAGAGACCCTGATTGATTAGCCTTTAATTAACTTGTGTCATGGAGATGATGAACTCAAATCCTAGTGTTGTGTTTGAGGCAGAAAATGATGACGATGCTTTCTATGCTGAGATTAGGAGGCAGATTCTGCTGTTGACATCGGAAGACAACGATGATTCACTAGAAACCAGAGGCTTCAACCCCATTACTGTCACTAATGGTGGTTCAAAAAGGTCAAATTATAGTTTTAAGGGTGCATCATCAGCACCTGCAAGCAATTTCTATTCGTGGGGAACACAGAGCTATGGTTCACCACCAGTTTGGCTAGTGAACTTGTGGAAGCCTGGGAAAGGTACTGGGGTGTTCATTCCCCAGGTCTCATGCAGGAGAAACCATAGACCAGGTATGTATGGTACAGATTTGTTTTCTGTTTTCATTAGTTTAAACATGATTGATTAAACTGTTTTAGGAAAATTTAATCTTTAATCATATGGTACCTTTGAATTTGGGCAGGAAGAATGAACTGTGGAAGGAGAAGAACCTATAGCTATAGGCCGGTTGTGAATAAGGATTGAAAAATCCACTCTTTAGTATTTTGTATTGTATCTTGCTCATAATAAAGCCCACACGGTTTATTTAGAGTAAAATAGGCAAAAGAAAATAGGGAAGAAAAGGCTGAGCTAAAGTGCTAAATTTCTTTCTTTCATTCATCCGGTATTCAACTGTCGTGGTATATATGTACAGATCATACCGTTATTAGAATGGGGAACAGAGAATATAACAAATTTGTGTAAATTGTGCACTACAGTTTTCTTTTCTATTGGATGACAAAATACCGTTGAAGTGATGAAAGCCAAATTCAGTTTTTTTATTTTACTTTTTCTTTCAATACACTATCTGATAGTGAAAAAGGTGACAATCATATGCCTCTAGGCCTACGTAGCATGTAGTATGCACCATAACTTTGATGCGAAACACTAGCACAATATCCGCTTGAATGTGATAACAATATACAGAACATTTCTCAACAGTTAGAAGCTTGTACAGATCGATCAAATCAAGATGCAGTTAAGCAAGGTTTCTTCAGGGTGTGGCCTATTAATAATAACCATAACCATAACCATATTTATGCTTGAGAGAGAGGGTAGCAACAACGCATTACTGAGATCCTATTACTACAGATCTACCAATCAGATCAACATTGGAGGTCATACACACGGGTGAATTACGTATATCTAAGTCAGTGCCTACTCTTTTGGGCACGCTAACCATAATGAACTAAGTGCTCGTAGTCGAGAGATGTAATCATTTATGACTAGGAGGGCACGAGCAGCTTGATGCGTGGTCAAAATTCGTTGCAACTGTTGCAGTGTTTGTTGCCTCAATAGGTCAGCCTGAGAAATAGAACAGATTCACATACTCACAAACAATCTTTGAAGGTGTGTTTGGCAGTATTGAACTAGGGAGGAATGAAGATTAGTACTACAATGACGTATGTTAGAATGACTAGGGAAGTTATGTTACCTGATGAAGGAAATTCTCAAGGGTGGCAAGCTTCCCCATTGCAATTGCCATTAGGCCCATGTACTGAGCAACATTTCCAGAGCCAGTGGGGCCTAGGGAGGTGGAGGAAAGTGTCTCTGAGAGAGATTGTTGCAATGCTTCCATGCCTTGAGATAAAGCATCCTCAGCCTGCTGAGAAGAATGCTGCAGATTATAAATGCCCATCAACTGCTGATCTGTTAACGGCTCAAGGTGGTTTCTAACTATCTGAATATCAAAACAAAATAAATGCAGACAAGTGTCAAACAGAATATACTTTCTGCTCTGAGGGAGCAAAATTGAGCACTGAGATAATCAATCACCTTGAGAAGTTCAGATGAACGGAATCCACCAAGCCACATGAAGCATCTTTCAGCAGGTGTCTTCCATGTCCCAGAGAGTATGTGAAATACATCAGCCTTTGCCCCTGTGCTCTTTAACCGAAATAGTTCGTCATAGTGTGCCATGACACCATCAACAAGAAGATTCAGTTCGTTATCACCCATATGAGAGTTTACAGCTGATCTTAGGTCGTTGATCAGACGTTGATGCTCATCAACCCAGTGAGCATAGTCCATGTCGAATGCTAATGCACCTGTAGCTTCAAAAAACATCATCACAATTACATCCCCTCTTACTAAGATGTAAATTTTCAAATATATCACACTTCGCTTAAGGAAATTTGCCATGAAACATGAGGGCAAAGAACAGAAGGAATCTGTTTTCTTTGTCACTCCTAGTTCTAGGCACACAGAAGCCAACCCTGATATCCTACTTTCTCAGCTGCAAGTATTCTAGCCCATATAACAAGGACATCCACTCTACCTAACCATGTTAAACGCAAGTATTTGTTAAAGTTTTCTGCTACACAAGCCTAACAATTTTATTCAGTGCCACTGGACATGAACAAGATCTTTTACATGTGAACTTCCCTAGCATATTGCGCATGATAATAAAAAAGCAACTAAAGTACAAAACCAAGAAACTAAAATTTCAGTAACAGAAGCAACTAAAATTTGGATGTAAGAAATGTACAAAGATTCACATCATTGAATCCTTGCACACGGCCCAAAAACAACAACTAAGGACCAAAAAACAAAAAAAAAACAATCAAGTCAAATAACATTTAATTTGAGTATGCATTCACCTCTTCTGATAACAGAGATTCTAAAGAAATGCATGAAATGTTCTTTCATAAAGTGATGCGATGAACACTAAAAGCGTGAGAAGTGCTAAAGTTGGATATTTTACTATTAGTTAATTACCATTTCCAACAACTGAACGACCTTGATCCCCTGCAGTTCCATTTGCAACAAATACACCCTGGAGGAAACAGCATCCCATGGAGAAAAATGGTAAGCAGAATGATAACAAAATCAAATTGAACACAGAATATATCTATTGGAAATCTTTAACTTCTTACACCTGCTGACGTGCTCGTTGAAGCTCTTGCTCTAACTGCACAAGCCTTACTCGACTGTTCTCCAATTGCTGCACATATGCCTATCAAAACCAAAACATACAAATGATTCATAAATAGCAAAGGTTAGAAACTTAACTAAACTTAGGAACAAATGAGCAATTTTGCATCACATTAGGAGCAAATTACCTTTTTCCTTAATCGACTCTTCCTTGCAGCCTCCCGATTCTGAGCCAGCCTACGAAGAGTCTAGAAAAATGGTATCCACAGAAATGTAGTATTAGAATGTTAGTAATTTAGTACTAATGAAACTTAAAATTGAATTGGTAAGCATAAGCTGTTGAAGCAAGTCGTAGCAAACAAACAACCTTCTGGTCTTCAGCTTTAACCTTACTTTGATCCTTGGAGTCCACAACTGGAAGTGCCCCATGCCCAACTCTATGGCACTATGACACGATGTAGAGACACTTATCAGAGGACACGTAAGACTCAAGCTCGTACATTACAAAGCTAAATATGCACTTCTTCTATCCGTGTTAACTTTTTCCAATACCCTTTGAAGTAAAGTTAGTTGCTATAGTACATTGATCACACACATAACAGAATCAGTTCCGGTTTTATACAGAAAGCTTTCTATGTCAATAAAAAACGCAAATTGATTATGATTAGGATTGACTTGTATGTGTGGAAAACAGAGCATTTCTTGAGAAACAGACACACACTTGGTTCTTATCATCGGTGTCGATATCTGTGGAAGCATCATCAGTCTGTTGGCTATTGTCAGCCATGGCTGATTCACCCCAGTTTTCAATATGCGCGCTCCCGAGTGGCACGGTAGCCATAGTGTTCTCTTTCTGGAACATGTGATGCTGCCCTGTTTCAATGTACCCTGCCCCTGTTGAAGCAATATCCGCAGGCCCAAGGTTCTATACAAAGCCATTTGAACCCAGAAATTTTTATTCAGATAAGGTTTTCATACGCAAAACTTGTCTACCTACAAGAGAGAGAGAGAGAGAGAGAGAGAGAGGGAGAGAGTATTCATACGGCGTCGAATGTCCCATACTGCAAGTCACTTGCAACAGCAGCTACATTGTTCGACTTTACACTAAACGCAGAGTCTACAAATAATTAAAAATTTGTGATTATTTGCAGAGGATGAGCTACTTATTATTATATATTTGTACAGAGGACAGAGAAAGAGAGTGACTTGAGCTTAAATCAACAGCATCGTGTTGTTGCAATACAGCAGCGGAATGTTGAAGCTCCGCAAGGTCAGAGAAACGCGTTGGATTTCGGCTGGTGTCGTCTCCCCTGTTTCAAACCAGAGAAAACAGGGAAACTCTGTTTTTCAGAACAGTTTCCACAAACTCTTGAAAAACGTAACTTTCTTCGTATGATGATAATAATTGAACAAGGAGAATGACCAAAGACAGAAAAAACTACACTAGTACTAGCATGTAATTTACCGAAGCAAGAAGGGGTAGTGGTAATAGAGTCTTGGGCTTGATTGAGTTGTCTTGAAGCTTTGCATCCCTTTTTTGAGCTAATAATAACTAAACACACACAAAACTCTGTTCTCACTCTATCTCTGTCTCTCTACGAAAGCATCAACATGAGAAGTTTATATGTCACAGATAAAAGGAAGCAATTTGAAGCATGGGAGAGAGGCTTGATGTACCTTTACGAAGAGGGTAGCGTGTAAGTACAGGTCCTTTATTTGTTTACTATATATTTGAAGCAGAGGGGTGTCTTTATTACTATATTTTTTTGATGAAGAAGGGGTGTCTATTATTGCCTTTTCTGCCTTGGGATTTTAGTTTCCCAACAACCTCACACACTTCAATAACCATCTCAATCTTCACTCTTCCCTTCCCATTTTTATTCCTAGTCCTGCCTCATTGTTTTCCAAGTAATCACAGCAGATTAATTAAAGTAATAATAACAAGGGTGTTGGATTATTCCTGACCAGAACTTAGCCCACTCAATGATCATGGCATCATAATTTAGAAAAGGTTCATGTAAAGTTAACAACCACTACTGCCATTTTGCTGGTGAGTAATGATATAATCTCTTACAAATCATATTATAAATTAATCTGCACACTAAACACTAAAAAGTTAATGCAATTATATTGAAATTTTAACAGGTAATTAATACTTACTTAATTTAGTATTTATAAAACTTTACAGAAGGATTAAATAGGAGGGAATACCATTTCCTTTTGTTTTGTTGGCATGTAGATTTAATTATGTACAGATTTGAAGACAATTGGGACCCTTTATTAGTACAATTTTTTTGTATTAAGTGTGTGCTAATTCAAATGCTAGAATTCCTACACACTCTGTAGGCACGTGGATGGTGATTTCAACCCACACCTCAAGGCATAAAAAACGGAGTACTGGAAGATTGATCCTCTCCATGCTTCTCTCTCCCTCTCCCTCTCCCTCTCTAAGGTTCTGTATAACTGTGAGCTCTGAGGTTTTTTGAGGTCTATGATCTGCAAAGTCTGTGATATAGATGGATATACGTTAACAGTAATATTATTTGTTTAATGGTCTTATTATATTATTATTTTTATATAATTTTCTTTTACATAATAAATAAAAATATATTTTAATATAACAAAACTGAGATAATACTAAATAACCACTAGTGCTAATACCTGAGCTTCACAATTAATTATGATTTATGGCCTGATAAATTTTAAAATGATTTCACGATAAAGATTATATTTATATAACTTTATTTCAACAATAAAAAGAGATTATATTTATATAAAATGTTTTTTTTTTCATTATCACCCCAGCAATTATTGTGCTGCGTGTCATGTAGAGGAAGGGGTATAGCATATGGCAAAAAGTGTATGCTGAGACTGATTGGATGGTGATGAGATTGAGGCCATTAGAAGATAAAACACATATATCCCCATGTTTGGATTATATTGCGCATCTTTCAAATTCTAGGTTTTATATAAAATAGTCTTACCTATAAATAATATATTTAATAAAATTATAATCAAGTTGTGTTTGAAATTTGAACTCATCCAGAGTATTTATTTATGATTTGAGCAGAAGTTTAAAAAAAATCACATATTCATTAAATTCAATAAATAAATTATCATACAAATATGCTGACATTCTGTATTCTTATTTTCTGTTCCTACAATCAAATTTTATTATGTACTTAAATTATACATAGTTAAAAATATTAATTAAATAAAAGATTATAAATAATATCATCACTATATATATATATATATATATAATTTATTGTGGAAACAAATATTGAGGACAAAAAAAAATTGCTTCCCAAATTTTGTACCTTAGTGCTGCCATTGTCATTTATTATTGCATACTGTGTGAAGTAACATTAAATTTTAATTATTTTTAGTTTTAATGGGTTATAAGAATAAACCGAAGGAGGAGGCTAGATAGGTAGAGATAATCAAAGCCAAAAAAAACTTTGCTTGAAAGGAACCACTAGGTCTAGGCCACAGCTTTGGGCGAAATGAAATCAGAAGTGCAGTGCAGTGCAGTGCAGAGTAGTGCGGTGTTTTGGGGAGGTCTTTTATTAAGCCTTGCAGCTTGTGTCAGACGAGAGTATGTGTATCTTACGCTAATGTTAGCAACAAGCTTGGGACTGGAGAGAGAGAGAGAGAGCAAATGCAATGCCTCAGATCGGAAAGCTTTTGATGCATCTTATACGGCAATTGTACACTTGATGACGCATCTCTTCTGGTCTTCTGTGCTAATAAAAATAAAAATAATAATAATAATAATAATAATGTATTGTGTTGTATTGTATTGTATGTGTTTTGTTGTGCTAATTCTTTGTCCATTAGGGTGTTACTCCACTCCATCGTCTGATTTTGGCGCTGCTGCATCTGCATGGTTCATCAAGCATTCGCGTTTCCCAGCCCAGTAGCACCGTACACTCCTCCTTAGGTCACGTGGAGGTTATAACTTGATAAATTTTCTTTTCTGATTAACAAAAGACTTTTTAAGAAACTAAATAAAAACTGCTATGAAAGAGTAGGCAAGCAAAGTCACTGGTATTGCATGAAAGAAAATAGAAAACAGATTTGGACTGTATAAAGTTACAACTCACTTTAACGAGTAAAGTTATCAGACAATTTTATTTTTAAATTAATAAAATTAAAAGTATAAATCTTTTTATTTTATTGATTTAAAAATAAAATTATTCACTTTACTCTTTAGAGAATCTAAATACATAAAAAAAAAAACTACATAGATTACTATCAAGAGAAAAATTTAAATTATTTTACCTCAGTGGTGGTTTAAAGGGATTGGTTTCAGAATATTGGTCAACAGTAATAAGTCCCTCAAAGCAAACACAGGAAGCAAAAGCTTTGTAATGCGTAATGGGGATAAATATTTTTAATCCAGTAATTTCATACGCTTGTGTTCCTCCAAGGATCTAGTACGAATACTTTTAAAAGATCCGTATGTTTTTATCTGATATGAATTTGTATTAGATATATATCAGTGTTAGATATCTGTATTGGATATCCTATATCCTATGATGAACATATCTAGATTTTTGTACTTATACATTTCTGGACTTCCATTTTTATACTATTATAAATAGAACCATAATCAAGTGAATGATGTTATTTTATTACATTTATAATAATTCTATTAAATTAAAAATATCATTTATATAATATATCATGATTTATCCTGTTTTATAATTTTCAAAATGTATTAATCTTCAAATTCAGAAGATTTGTATCAATGTTCCGTCTTATACTTAGACTAGGCTTCTTCTTCTTCTTATATTATTATTTAGTGGATGGGGCTAAATATAGAATAAAGTCATAATAGTTGGGGATTTCCGGGAGGAGTGATTCAAAACTGGAATCGTATCAATCTTATCATCTGTGCAATAAGACACAGAACTTTGCAGCTGCAGCGTGCAGGGGGCAACAGTGAGATACCAGAGCTTGGGAAAAAGCCAAAAGACCAATTTTTATGGTAAAAAGTAAACTAGACCAGATATGGAAAATGGAATCATTTTGATCAACAAGCACGTCAAAGAACCTTCCGAGTAGTAAAACAAGATCCGCATACTGCAAAAGGGGGATCCATTGTCTGCCTAGCGTCCATTGGTTCATTGTGATAACTCATAGCAATGAGAAATCACTTTATTTTCACCTTAAACCAGAGTCTCTATTAAGTAAGTAATCACTGCTTCACCGTGTATTAGCGATTAAGTCAGTGTAAAACAGCACCAGTATTTCTCACTGTTTTCCTTCTATTTCTTGATTTTCTTCTGAAGACGTGGAATCTTTATCGCCGTATGGCCTTTACCTTTCTTTTTTTATTATTTGTTCTTGTTTTCTAACTTTTGTGAGAGGCCGGTTGAACTTGGCGGTAATTCGGGTGTAAAGACAAAATTCTCGAAAACTTGTCATAAACTAAAAATATATCAGTACCATTAAACAATAGAGCTTTTTAAATAATTAAAGTGTCAATTTTATGTTGTTTTAAATAAATTATGTATTGCAAAATTCTCCTGAACATAATTGTAATCATAATCATATGTTTTCTATGTGCTTATGCATATCAACATCATTCAGCAGAGTTTAATTTTAATGTCTGTATTTTTTTGGTACTTTAATATCTGTATGATTATTAACATCATTCAGCTGAGTTTAATTTTAATGTCTGTATGAATATAAATTTTGTTTATGTAAGGGGAAACAAACTCCACTTTTCCTCCTTAACAAGAGATCATGCGTAATCTAATTTTTGAATTTCATATATACATACATATATAACCTCAAACTTTCTTATTTATACATTTCAATTCTTCTATTATATCTCTATTTATTATTAAAGAAATATTACACATTCAAAAAAATTTAAGAAATAAAATCACATTTATTTTTATTTAAATTTGGGATTTCTATATAATTCCATAATTTGTATATACTTAAAATTTGTTAATAACGAAATTGAAATTTTCGATCCCATCTCCACAACGTAACTATGCTTTTATTTATTTATTTATTATTTTACCTTACAATTTGGATGAATCAAATCATCCAATAAAAATAATAATTATTTAATAACTAATAATAAAGATTTCTAAGGTGAATCCAAACGTATTAGATCCGAGTACAACTCGTGGTTCATGTATTCATTCAGACCCATGGAGGTTTATATCTCTTACGATAGTCACAGCGTACCATTATAAACTTTTTCAGTTCCCCTTTATATTAAAAGAGAAAAGAGGCAACCATGGACTCTCCACATCCAACATCGCTACAACACCACGACAAATATTCTCTCCTATTTCTTTCTATTAATTCAACTCGAAATATGAAAGTTACCTTCCATCAGAAACCACAAAATGAAAGGGAAAATAAAATGTGCTAAATATGATTTACATGAAACGTATAAAACAAAATAAACTGTTGTTGAAGTGGTGCAAGAGAATGTGAATGGCGGTCCTCCCCACCTTAAATGGAGGCGTTTTCTCGTATACGGTCATCGAGACGAGCGTGGGTTAAAACTTCTCTCGCTCGAGCACTCCTATGCTGTAGCCGCTGGTGTAGGGTCTCGGACATCTGGTTGAAAAATTCAGTGTCCCATCTTTGGATCAATGAGGGGTCTTCCGCGTAGCATATATATATCGACGTAACCGCACTTTCCACCACAACCATTGCCAATCCAACCTGAAAACTCACATTATTATTTCATGCAATATAAAATGTTATACACACAAATCACATGTTCAACCTTTTCATAGTCAAGATTATAGCTAGGAAAATAAATAAATGGATATTATGCAAGGGATTCCATCATTAAGCTTTTGTCGTATGTACCTATATTAAAAAATTACATATTCAACAAATGTACAGTTTGAATATTTTTCATGGTCAAATAAGAATTTTTAACTCCATGTTGTAGCCGAACCCCCCAAAAATAAACTTGAAACAAGAGAATTTGTAAACCTTACCAATACCATTCCCATCAGCATGGAGGTGGACCCAATCATCATGACTCGGTCACCCCATTTAATCCAGGCCCAGACACCGGAGCAAGTTCCGGTTATGAGCCCACCGAAAACAGTGCCCATTAGCAGGACAGCACCTGAACAATCATAGGCCACAAGTGCTTCAACTCCAGTTGACTGGAACAACTCCCAGGCATCTCTAGCCGAACGGTTAAAGCTTTTACCATACACTGCAATCTGTAAGGTGTGGACCATGAATAATCCTAGCATAAGTTTTTTAAGAAACAATACGATGACCAAACCTCTACACAAGTTGCCTATGTGGTTATATATCAATTATCGTAGAAAAATGGACAGCAGTTTCTACTAATCAACAAAAGCTTTTTCACCATTCAGAAAATGGAACAGACATGTCTTCTGCTCCAATGGAAGAGCGGAGAGGTTTTCGATCATCCTAGATTTTTCTCAATTAAAATTCTAATAGTTATTCTGTTCATTTAGCTTTAACTTTTATAAGATAATACTGCTGGAAAGAATTTGATAAACAACGTTTAACCATTCTATATCCGTTAACAACTTGACTCAGCTGGAAAATCATACTAAAATGTGACTTTGCACAATAATACTCAGATTAAAATAAGACAACTCTGGTAGTGGCATTTGGTTCATTAGGAAGCAATCGAAGCAGGGTCCAATTTTCAGTTAATCTCAGTAATGTGACTAACTTATCTTTCCATTGAGATATACAGGCAGCCACATTCCTCATATCAAATATTTTCAAGATGTTAGGGGAAGTCCACAATCTCATATTTGATTGTCATGGTGCAGTTTCTATCATATGGGGGACTGGTTAATGGCATGGACACAGAAGTCTACCTGAACATAAGCATACTTGTTAAAAAAACGGACAAGAGTCTCCACTAGATGGAAAAGGAAATCTACACAGCAAAGCAAACACTCATTGTTGCCAATCTTTGACCTAAATCCCCGTATCTGAAACAAAAATCAAAATTTTGACTAAGGAAAAGGTCAAAAAGGCAAGCCTCGTAAATGAAAGAAATGATTTAATGAACTTCAAATCAGTCAAAAAGGCAAGTGGTTACCTTCCACCGCAATGTCCTAATAGCAGCAGTGAATAATGAGCCATAACAAATGCTGCCGAAAGATGTTGTTAAAGCATACTGTAAAGATTTTGTTAAGGAGTCAGCAGGAATTGATGCTGCCTCTCTACCACCATGGAAAAGAACAAGAAACACCATCCCAGACACTATAACATGTACAGTATTACAGAGTACTGCACCTGTCCAAAATAAGCTCACGGAGAGAACCTGCATGCATGAATAGCAGTATCAGAGTAACCAGATGAGGAAAGCTCGAGTAATCTGCTGCCATAACCAGTCCCAACAAGAACATATAGAATGAAGAGCAAAACTTGCCCGCTCACCACAAGAAGCCACCAGCGTCCACCATCACCAATACTAGAAGCCACAACACCAGCTGCCCCAAATGTCCATAAGGCCATCCATAAAAGCACAACAAACATAAATGCATATGCCACTCTCATAACCTCAGGAAGATTCCATACCATCTTCACAGCTTTTTGCAAAACCAACATTGTGAATGGAAGTCTGGAGTACAAAACAAGTTACAGAAATTCTTAATAGACTCAATTAATTGTACTGAAAGCAAAAAAGAATGGGAAGACACTAAAGTAAAAAAATCTACAGTGATAACACATAGCTACCAAAATTAGAAACTTGCAATTTTAAACCATGAATGCATGAAAGTATGCAAACTAATATAAAAGATTTTAAAAGAATGTACATATGCAAGGCAACCAACTGTTGATTTGCAATTCCAGCGAAAGGAGACAGTTGAAAATTTGAAATTCTAGGGATTGGATGGTAAAGGGGAAAAGAAAGAATATATTTGTACAAGGATTTTGGACAAATGCGACATCGTCTTACAAAAATATATGCGCTTTGACTTCGATGCAGAATATATATTCAACCGCTTCACCTAATGATGCAATGAAGAAAACTTAACCTGTATTGACAGGTGCACCATTGACTTCAAGATAAACATTTTGATAAACCAACATACTCAGAACAACTAGCTATAAGAATTCCATGTGCTGATAGAAGAAAATATTACTTACTGTGATACAAAACACACACCAAACACTCTTATTGATACTAAATTACTAATGTTGTGGGTCAATGCCGGACCATCACCCATATGACAAACTTGATTTATGCTACCAACAAGTAATAAGAAAGGGGGGGGGGGGGGGGGGGGGAAGGAAACTTGAATACAACATGAAATATGTAAGGGATAACAATTTCACGGCAATACCTGTCTACGACCGATAGAACATACAAGAACTGAAGAGCAGCTCCAATAGCGAAAGCAACCCCCCAGAAGAACTGCTCAGCCCAGAAACACAGAACACTGACCACAGCAAGATAAGTGGTGAGGATGTGAACAGACACTTTCATCATCTGAGTGGCCCTGGAACCCAACAACAACAACCAAGTCCATCCAAGGACAGTCCCAACACCACCGGCAGCAGCATAGAGCGGCCAGTAAGTCTCAGTCAAGCCTGAAGAATTCTCCGAAAATCGGGAAGTGTACTTATCAATGTTGAGCCTATTCTCTTCCTGGAACCTATTGAGGCCCAGAACCCCAAGAAGGAATCCAAGGCCAACCAAATGGATCAGAAACACCCCTAACCAGAAAACATCGTGCCATCGCCGCCGCGATTGTTCCAGGCTGGCAGCTTCGCTGCCTTCGCCACTTCTCCTGCTTCTGGCCGCATTCTACCAAAACAAAAGCAACTGAATTTCACATACTCTCGATTCATTCCTCAGTCTTAAACCCAATTGAGTGAATATAGAGAATTTTTTGCTACTACAGGGTAATTCGGGCTCCCCAAGTACTTCAAAATCATTAATAAAAATTTAAAAAAAATGAAAAGAAAAATAGCATACGGAAGTATCTGGGGTGTAAACAGACATGCAGAACCAGTCAAAATTTGAAAAACAAAAAAAGGAAAGTGATTTTTTTCCTCCATTTTTGCCACAATAGAGAGTAATTACTAATTGGGTACCCAGATAGAAGAACAAAATCAATCAAAACGATGAACCCAAAAACGTAAAAAAAAAAAAAAAACTTTAGGCATAGAGGAAAATGATTGGAGTGCCCAGATAGTAAAAATTAGTTATTTAAGAGAGAGAGAGAGAGAGTGATATGACATGGGATACCTGATCAGCGGTGGCTATGGAGGCAAGTTCGGAGGAGGAAGAGGAAGAGAAGGAGCGAGAATCCATTATCAGAGGGGCCAATGGAGAAACATTGCAGTGTGTAGAAATAGAGGAATTTGGTAAACGGGGGGAAAACGTGAGGACCAAGGCGAGAAGCTTTCTGAGAAGAAGAATAACAATATGAGGTCAATGGGGTGGGAAGAATTTAGTTTCTAGGGTTTTGAACAATTGTGAGAGTATTAATAATAATAGTAATAATAATAAATATATTAAGAGTTTGAAGAAAGAGGATAGAATTGTGGGAAGATAGTGAAAGAACAGAGAACGAAACTGAAAGTTAACGGCTAACACAGGAGAGAGGGGGCAAGAAGAAAAAGAGTTTTGTTTTGTGGGCTTGGAAGCGGAGCAAGTGCTGAGAAGAAAAGAGATTGGCCTAGTTGTAAATACTAGTATTGTGAGAGAGAGAGAGAGAGAAACAGTCATTTTCGGTGGGCTTTTGGAAACCAATTGGAGCGAATTAGCCACGCGCCATAATTGTAATGTTACTCTACTGTCATGTTTTAATGTTAATGCTTTCCCCGATTGTCAAAAACTCAAAACTGACCTAACCACGGTATTCTTACGCCTACCCTAGGCCTACCACTAAAGTATTTTCCAACCAAATCTCCTATATTCGTCGGTAAGCTATTCTCATTTTTTATATATATAGTCCCGGTCATAAAAGTTGAGGAGCTTTTCTTTCCAAACGTTCTTGCCTTAGGATCGTTTCTAATGTGATCTGAATAGGGGTTAAATTAAACCCACTAATCTTTTGAACGCATAATCAATACTACGGAATGAAATGCATAATTAAATAAATATATAGAATGTTGAAACCTATTGAGATTAAGTTGAAAGGTTTAAATAATTTGCATCAAATTATATATTTAATTCTAATCTTAAATAAATAGAATGTAGATAACTTTGATTCCACAAAAAACCTTTTTATATTAATCTTTTGGGTCAAGTTCATCGATTCATCAGGCCTTATAACTCGCAAGAGTTTGATTGATTCGGTTCAATTTATAGAGTCCTAAGATATCTTTTGTTTTTTAGCTTATGGCTTAGGAAATTTCTTTTTAAGACATCTGGTTAGAAGTCAAAATACTTGTTATTTCAACTAAGCCCGTGTTGATTTCTTTCTATAATAATTAATGGCTTATAGCTCTCATAAAGATATGCATGGGTTGTTTGAGTTTTAATCGCTCTAAAATTTTTCTTTGATTTTGGTCTCTGATTTTTTAATTGTTATTTTTTTTCCACGCAGAATTAATACTGAGCGGTGGTATAAATAAGGACTAAAAGAACAATTTTAAAATATTTATAAAATTTTGATTTTAATACAAATTATTCTATACTATTATTCAATTAAATTTTTTCAATCTATAATATTAATCAACCGGACTCCTTTGGAGGAAAGTTTTTTCGAATCCTCAGCAATTTAGGGCCCACAATTATAATAATCTCAAACGTTAATGTTAAGCATTGCTTTTTTTTTTCAACAATCATAACTGTACATATATATAGATCATTAACAATAAATATGATCACCAATTTTAATGTCACCAAATCATTCAGCATATTAAAAGAAAAAATACTAGAGAAATTATTTCAAAAGACGAAATGCTCTTAATTATAATTAATTACAAATAAAGTAAGACAAAAATGAATAGGTTGTATTTACAATTAAATTAAAAATGAATTTGCATATGCATTCTTTTTTATGAAACCATTTTATTCTTTTGGTATTTGTATTCATTCTTTTTATCATTGGAAACGTGTGACTGGGTGTATGGCATCTGTTTACAATCTTGCAAGCTAGCCATCCTTTGTGGAAGGAAAGACAAATTTCTCCCATTTCTGGTATCACCCGAAAACCTAGACTACCTCTACCACCGTCGCCTTCAAGCTTCATTGCTGCCAAACTCCTCCTTTCTTGAGAGAAATGTAGACTTCAATCATTAGCCTTTAGCCTCTGGCCTTCAACCTTTAGCTTCGAAAACTTAAAGGTTAGATTGCCGTTGCCCCTCCCTAACAAAGAGCAAAAATAGTGGCCCGAAAAACTTGGTCACTGCCAGCGCCACCGTCTTCAAGCTTCGCCTTTGCCAATAACTTCCTTTCTGAAATGCCTTCAGCCTTCAGCTTCGAGTCACCTCCAAGACTTAACTTCATAGCTGAACGGCGTCCACGCTCCACCACCGTGGCTCCGCCTGACGTGCCATCCATGGGGCTTTGCCACTCTCACCGCCGCATCCACAAATTTGCCCCTCCTGAACAGAGGGTCAAAGGTAGAAACTTTCCAAAACCTAATCCCTAACTCTGTTCTTCATTGTTTGATTTCCTTTTTGATTGAAACAAAATCTAAATACTGATTAAAATTGATACGCTACACCTAATCATATTTTGATTTGATTTTAAATTTTTTAATGTAACTAAATAAATATTTCATATTATTTGATGTAATATTTTGACATTTCAATTTTGATTTCGATTCTGATGCTTTTCATGCTGATTTATTGTAATGTTGTTTATAAATGGAATCAGTGTAGGGTGAAAGAGATGCTAACTATTATAAAATCTACATGCCGATTCTAAATTAATGCTGATTTTTGTAAATTGATACAAGATCTACATTTATTATATTTTTATTTTGTTTTTTCTTAAGCAATACAATTTATTTTCCACAATTACTTGATATATCTCCTATATCCACGGATTTCTCCGATTCCCGTCGTTTATATGCTACACTATAAATATAATTGACTGCAATTGATTGTTCTCACGTCTGAAGACAAAATTATTTCCATTCCCTTCTCTTTACCATTCCCTAACTATTTCCTGTTTAATACTCTGTCTCTTTTCCCATGGCAAATCGTTGCGACCAGCTGCAAACCATCACTCCAAGTCGGGAATGCTGGAGGATTAAGGTTCAGATTATTCGCCTTTGGTGTCTTCCTACTTACAACAATGTCGAGGTGGTAAACAGCTTGGAGATGGTTCTCATGGATAAGTTTGTAAGAATTTTTTTTCTGCTTTTACTTTCTTCATTTTTAGTTATCTTTTACTTTTACTATTATAGATGTGGACAGCACTCTAATTTTGCCTTTCCTTTTTTCTAAATAACTTTTATATTTTCTTTTAGGGTACAGTCATTCATGCCACTGTTAAGAAGGAATTAATATATAAATTTAAGTTGTTGCTAACAAAAGAATCGGCTTATGTAATGTCTTACTTTGTAGTAAGCAAAAATGGTGGTTTCTTTCGAATCACTAGGCATGAGTTCCGACTGAATCTCTAGTTAAAGACTAATGCACTGTCTTCTAACAGTGATTTGATCCCTCTCTATGGTTTCAATCTTATGCCGTTCAATGAAATACTTCAAGCTGACTCTCAGTTTTCGTATCTAATAGGCAATGAATCATTTAATATGCTCTTTAAACTATTTTTTCATTGTTTGTTTTGTAAACCTCTATATTTAACTTCTGATTTATGATCTTTGTTTTGGTTGTACATTAGATACTATTCGACTTCTAATTGCCATTGGTTGGGAAAAGGACCATGATAGGGATGGAAAGAAAACCGGAATGGTCATCATGCAATTAGAATCAGATAGGTAATCTTCTACTATTCAATTTGTTCAATTCTATTAATTTACTTTTAAAAGAAAAGTCCAGTAACAAAATAAATAATGTGTATTTGCAGTGTTAAACTTGAAGTCGCTTTGTTTGGTCAATTTGTTTACGAAGTTCGCAACTTTGTTGTGAAAAATGAAGGAGTCATGCCGGTTGTCATTCTGCAGTTTGCCAAAATCAAGACGTTCAAGGGTTAGTGCCTAAACGCTTATCGTATAATTTTCATTGCCTTGATTCTTTCACCTATTAGTTTTTTTACAATGATGCATTGCATACTGAAATAATTCTATTCTTATCATCAAAAGAAAAATATTTGTATTTTTTTTCAATGATTTCATTCTCCTCAGATTCGGTTTCTGCTCATATAGGTATCTTTTCAATTTTCCATTTTCCCTAAGGCCTAAGCCCTACGATTGTTGTTCTATTTCTAAGCCCTTTGATTCATTTTTTTCAAGTTTGCATTTTTTTTCACATGGGTTGGGGTAGTGGTTATTGTTTCCATCACTGTTTTTTTTTTTGAAAAGCAATTATTGAGGTTCAAACCAATATTTGTTTGAGTGGAAGTAATGAATGGTTGTACCCTGAACTGTTAAATAGATCAAATCAGAAATTTCCTCATGTGTAATAAAGATTCATGTAATTTTACTCTTCCATTCTTGGTGTTTGTCGTTTCAAAATTTGGTTTCTTTTCTGCCTTCCTCTCCAAAGGCTTTCATTAGTATCTGATTTTTATTTGATTCTAATATGTTGTGCCATGGTTGTTCATAATCAATAGATAAGCCATTTTGTTGTCTTGAAATTAAGGCACTGAAAGTTCAATGGCCATAACGATGTATTTAATTAGAAACAAAAATATCAAAGTTACAAATCACAAACATATTAAGAACTAGAAGCTTTGTTTCTATACAAAACAATAACAAACAAGCATGCAAATCCAACTATCCAATAAATTTGTAATTGAATAACACATGAAACATAATAAAGCTAAGGTGGCTAAGGTCTCCCGCCATCCCACAGAGAAAATCAAACATCATAATAAAAAAATCACTTAGTCAACCAGATAATAGTTATTATGTATTCAATAAAGCAGTGGGGTTTTTGGCATGGTAATTTCTTATCTTAGTCTGTACTCTACTTATCACATTAACACGTGTAAGAATACTTTGTTTTGTCTTATCAATGGGCGCAGTTTTTTTATTTGTTGATTTGGTTGCCCACTCAAATATTTGTAGGTAAAATAGTCTTGCAGAATGTGATGTTTGAAACCAAATTGCTCTTTGAGCCAAATACTCCCGAGGTTGTCAGCTTCAGTGCCAGGTACTATTTTATTTTTTGTTATAAAGGTTTCCATTTTTTAAATCTGTAATTTTTACGTTATATTATTGGTACTAATTTTATTTTCTTTTAACTTGCTTTGTTTATGATAGACTTCCTCTCCTTACTTGTGAAAGCTCTCAATTGGTGTCTTTGCTTAGTGATGGTTCAACATATTCATTGGAGCATGATTTCCTCAATGCAACACCTAGAATATTAATCCATGATCTTAGAGACCGAGATCAGGTAACATTGTTGTTAATTATCTGCTTTTATTGTTTATTAATTTACAAAAAAAATACTATCAAATAATTTGTTATATACTCAATTTTAACTTTTTTTCTCAACGGCCCGTGCATCACACGGGTCAAAACACTAGTTGTATTATATTTCAAGTAGTAAGTGTAAAAGTCAATCACATTTGTTAGTATTGCAATATATGAATAAATGACAGTTAATACATAAAAATTATAGCCTATTTATAAAGACAAAGATAATATTTTTAATAGTTGTAACAATTAAACGCATGCTCTGGCATATTTACAAGAATCAAAATTTTAAATAATACGGAGAAAATAAGAAATTAAAAGTATGACAAAAATTTTAAAAGAATCAAGCCAAAACGAATTATATTTATACAAATTAAAGGCATTTCTAAGCCTTAATTAATTTATCAGTTATTCGAACGTACATAGCGTAGGTTACATGTCGCTGGCAATAATTTAAGGTGTAGTTTCGTACTGCGTGCGGTGCTAATGAAGTTATTCCCCCATAATAAATAGGATTATCTAGGTGTTGTCGTGTCTGTGTTGCCAAAACTGGAAGTATTTTATTCAACAGAATAGAAGAATATTTTCCTTGTGACAAATTATTTTGTTTCTATAAATAATTTCAATGAATTTTCATATTCTTCGTTGGATGCTTTTGCCAAAAGCCCTACCGCAAAGTTACGTACTTATCTCTGAGATGAAAAATAATCTAACGTTTTAAAAGTTGGAGCGAATAACAATATATACAAGAGTCTTGATGTATTCTATTAGCAATTAACTTAAAAAAATTAATTGAAAATTACACTTACAATAATATAAGTTGTAATTTATATAATATTGGACGACTACTTAATATACGTAGAAATAAAATTTAAAAATAAAAAAATAATCACGTTAATTAGGAGAACTCAACAATCTTCTATAGATAAATTTTCTTCGTTTTAGTACCATACGTGTGAAATACTTTTTATTTTAGTATTAATATTTTTATGAGTTTTATTTTGATTAAAATGTAAAACTTTTGCGTAATCTCACACTATCATTTAAAAAGCCATTAATATAAGACTTGATTAAATAAGTTAGGATGTATTTTTTCCATCAATTTTTCTTCATGTTTTTACTGAACAAAACAAGTTAGGGTGTGTTTGATGGAGGGAAAAGATGGGGGATAAATTTTCATGAATTAATGATAGCTTCATTTATAATTTGGGTAGCACTTTAACATGCATGCAAAGAATATCACTTTTTATTTATTTATTTATTATCACAATGGAGAACCGATTTTTCATTAGTTTACAATAAATATTTTATAAGAAAGATTTTTATTGCCATGCGAAGATTACATCAATTTCTTTCTTTTTTTTGGGCAGTGAATATTCGATTTTCAATAATATAATATTTGAAAAAGATGGAAATCATAGCCTTCTTTTTTTGGGAAAAAAGATATTCTGGAAACGGATTTTACTTTTTTTATTTTATGCACTCATTGCAGCTAGTAATCAATTTCGCATATAAAATCAAGAAACACTGCACGTGAGTGATAATGAACTATGCAATGTTCTTACAATACACGGTAGCAATTCTCTTAATTTGTGGAATGCAAAGTAATGCTCACACAATTACTTCGTACAATTAGCTGGCTGACTATAGAAGGTGTTCACATGACTAAAACCTAGGAAATGTAAACACGGATATTGGACACGACATGAACGCAGATATGGACACATACTAAGTTTAAAAAATTAGAGGATATAGACATGTCGCATATATATATATATATGATTTTTTTATTTTATCATATAATTTTTTGTTATGTTTATATAATTTTTTATCTAATTAATTTTTATTTTTTAATCATTGAAGAATTTTCAAAATAATCAACTAATTTTTTATATTGGGTGCATGTCTGAGTTTAAAAATATATTTTTCTAATAAAATACATATAAATGCATATCCAACACGTATCATATAAAGAATATAGAATACATGTTCGATGAGATAACATCGGTGATATGATTTATAGCGCGAAGTTCCCGTTTAGGACCGGCATTTGCATTATTACTTATCTCTGTATATATAATAATTTCTTCACGGCCCACTCTATCAAAGCACAGAACTTGTCTCTTGCTCCATGTCTGCTCGTCTCCATCACACTATGTTATCTCATTATTAAAAGGGATTGTTGAGTGTTAGGGTTTGTATTCTTCTTTGCTACGGTAACAGAAATTTCTTAGAATTTTCACTAATTTTGCACCCAGGTTTATTTTAAGCAAATCCTACAAAATGTAAGTTAGTTATTAAATTGATAATATAATAATTATAATGATAACATTGCTTAACAACTTAGCAGGCGAAATGAGAGGCCGATAATTGTTTAATTTATTCGATTTTGTTTGTGATTATGCCTGCAATTCTAACTGCTGCGATTCTGGAAAAGTTGCAACATTAAATTTTTTTCGATAATCACTATAATTACTTTTTATATGATCGATTATGTGAGAATTAATTTATGTTCAGATTTTTTAGCTAAAAAATAGTTTTAAAATAATATGTTTTGTTTGGATGATATGAAAAATATTTTGTAAGGTAAATTAGTTAAAATGGTGTGAAATGATTTGTTTCATTACATAATATTTGATACTTTGAGTTGATTTGGTAAACATATCATAATTAATTTCTGCTTATAATTAAAAGTTTCAAAAAGTCTACCAAACATACTTGATTTTTCAGAAACAGCTTTTTTATTGGAAAAAAAAAGCTTAGGGCAAACAAACCAAAAAATAAAAAAAGAATTACTTAACAGAGATAAAGTTGCCTATCTAGATCTTCAACCGAACTCAGATAAAATTTAGAACTTTTCCATTAGATAGTTGAGGTTGGAAAAAGACTCGTCCCAATAAAATAACAGAGATGCCTTCGAACTCATTGAATGATTATAAAAATACCTGTAAATCAGTTATTTATAGAAAAAGAATTAGAAATCAGATTTAAGATATGAGAATATGTATGTATATATATTGAATACTAAACCGACACCAGGTCAATCAACCATATTCACATGTTCTAGAACTTTACAACTATATGAGAGAGTTGAGTAGGGAAAGACGTTGTGGGCTCATTGAATTGAAAGATGTCTCCGTATAGAAGAAGCATAAGCCGGCCAGTTCCACGTGAATATCCACCGAAAACACAAGGGGAAGCTTTTAGCCTGCATGTCTGCCCAGATAGATTTTACGGTAGTCCTCTTTTTCGAATTTATCATGGACCCTATTATTAATCACTAGATCAAATTATGCAACAAAAATAATAATTATTTAAGAATTAATAGTAAACGGCCTATCATCGATCCAAAAACTTTAGGGCCACCTTATAAGGATGTGGGGCTGTTTTCTATCGAAGAGATTTGAGATATGGATTTGAGTACCCAATGACACTTATCTTCTTTCGAACACTGTTGGCAAAAGATGGCAAACGCTGATACAATACTATGGTAAAATAAACAAACTGGTGACGTCACTCTGATTATATCAAGGTTTCGATTTAAATCTCAAATTCATTTTTCCAGTTAAGTCCCTAATGTTTTTAGAATATTTTAATCCTGTTGTTTCAATAGACAACATCCAAATTATAAATGGAAAAAATTAATCCAGAGATCAAATTTTTTTTTATCGAAATCAAGATATCTCCATAATAAAATCATGACTAATTCTCACAATAGCGAGCGTCTCTTGGGTTGGGAGAAATTCTGATGCAATTTTTAATTATCTTTTCATACCTAAAACCAGGGATCGAACCCCTGACATTTGATTAAAGAATAATGAGTCCTTATCATACTCCCTGGGTTTCTAGAGGTCAAATTATGGTATTAGTAAAAAACAAACAAAACATAAAATGTCATATTAGTATCTTACAATATTAGAGATCACTATAAAATATAAAATGTTGAGTTTACATTCATCATTTGAGTGATATTTACATTTTGAGATTGTTATGGACGCAAATAGAAGAATAAAAGAAGACCAAATCAAAACTTGATAAAATATAAGAAGGCATAAATGAAATTTTATCCTAAATAAAATTTATGGAGGAAAAATCTGGTGAGGAACAATCTTCAGTGTCCATGTATGCCGTTATATGGAATTAAACATTTTGAAAGCCCATTTGATTGGTTGGCATCTGAGAGCCCATAGGTTATGTGTATGAATTTTTTTTTTTATTTTTGTAGTCAGATGTGTATGAAATATTTAATTTAATTCGTTTCAAAGGCTATTAAGTGTGGGCCTTTTAACACCATATACAACCAGACCACACTCTTAGCGACTATTCTCGGATTGAACCCGAAAACGGGGAAAAAAAACAACAACAAAAAAAAGAGCAAACAACTATTCGTGTGGGTGTGACGTGGTTGCTAATGCTATTGATCGTACACTGGCATTTCATCGTCAAAACAGTTTTGGTTTGGTTTGGTGCCATTTTTCTGGTTAAAGACTTAAAGTAGATCTCTTCTGTTGTCTTACAGAGAGTAATACATTAGTCTAATTAAAATATTCTATACCGCATACAAATTAAAACATGTATCATTATTCATTTCCCGGAAGCCTCAGTTACTGGGATCAAATGGCGTCAACTTTAAAATGAAATTAGTCGCGAGAATGTGTAAATGAGTATTCATCTTTAATCCATTTTACATTGTTATTTTATCATATTAAATAATTTAAAAATGAAAAGCATTGCTATTGTTTGTACTGATTTTAAAAACAGATTCCTCAAAAAAGAAAAAAAAAGGAAAAAAAAAAACCTTGTCCATTAACAATAATATGATCCATACTCCATAACACGTTAGGAACAAAAGAAAGGGCCAACGTTGTTGTCCTGTCCGGAACCATAAGGATGAAAGAGAGGGCTTAGGGCGTCCATTGATATCCCAAAACAAACAACCACTCCATTTACTTCCACCATCTCATGCCATAATCGAGACCCATTCAGCTGGTCCTACCACAAATACTACAACCTTGTCCGAATGGTCCCTTACACACAAACAATTATTAATTAATTAATTAATTAATCACTTAATTATCCTACTAAACAGGTAGTAAAACCAAGAACAGTAGCCAATAACAATAGGATCAAAGTCAGAAATAAATAAACAAAACTTTTAATACTAGAAACGTCCTCCACTGTTTAGCAAGTATTGGCAGCGAACCCAAAGAGCGAGTTAGCGAGATCGAAACTGACTCGTGTCCCCTGCTGCTGAACGTTCCCAATGATCGACAGCGCCGAGTTCGTGGGAGCGAACGCAAAGCAGAACGTCCCCACCGAGTCCAGCGGTATCAGGTAATTTTTCGCGGGCAAAGCCAACACCTTCCCTTCGGGAAAGTGAAACGACACCGTGGGCACCTCGACGCTCGTCCTCGACGACAAGTCGTAGCACGTGTCAAACAACGACACGCCGTTTGCCGCCGGCAAATCCCTTGTCCCACTCACAAACGCATCCCTCAGAACATCATAAACATCGCTCCGCAACCGCGTCACCGCCGTGCCGGAATCCACAATGATCCCTCCGCTGCCGGTTGCTGGATCCAGCTGAAAACTCGACACTGGAATCGGGAGCAACTCGCCTCCGACACTGATCCCTTCAAGCCCTACGTAATAAAAAGTGTCGCGCTCCGAACTCCGCCGTAACGGCGCGGTAACGGCTTCACGAGGGAGCGGCGAGTCAAACTCGAGAGTGGAGACTGAGTCAGAGTCGCGATCGACGAGGCAGTACGAAAACGACTTCGAATTGAGCTGAGCAGGAAAAGATAGTGTTCCGCCGCCGAGGCCGAGTAATCCCGCGGAGCCGACGAACAACCCTTCGTTGTCGTGGCCGCAGCCGATGGCGATGTTTCTGACGGAGGTTTCGCCGACGGTGATGGTTTCGGTGACGAAGTCGCCGACGGTGTAGGAACCGTCGCCGTAGGAGACCATGTAGATGCAGTTACCGTTGCGGCACTGCGATTGGTCGAGCGATTCGCATTGAGTCGACTCGCAAGGAAGCGGGGAATAGGAAGAGGAAGAGGAGGGTTCGAAGATGGGGTCGGATTGGCGGTAGCAGCGGGAGCAGGGTGCGCATTGCACCCAGCTGATGTCGCTGCCGGTGTCGAGGACCATGTACGCCGGCCTCGGTGGCTCGCCGATCCCGACTCGAGAGAAGTACTCGCCGCTTCCTTGACTCGTTCCGGAGATGATGGGTCCTTGTAATTCCGATGCACCGAAGGAGTAGTTTTGGGATGAACGAGTCAGGAGGGACCTGACTCGGGCTGAGTCACGCTCGAGTCGAGATAGTGTTAGGGACTTGTAGTCGCGGTGTGAATGTTTCTGAAGCGATGCTCGAGAATGCAGTTGCAGAGAAAGCCTTGATGGTGAAGAAGAAGAAGCACGCATTTGTTGTTGTTGTTGATGGTGGTGGTTGAAGTTGAGAACTTGGTGGGTTTTTTGAATGGAAGCAGTGATGTCTAGGAGTGTGGTTTTTGGAATGTGGGGTGTGGTGCGAGATTGTGCTAATGGGGAAGACCAGAATGTGAAGAGGACGAAAAGCAGAGGACCCATATTGGAAGAAGGAACAGACTGGAGTTACAGTGCAGGTGACTGTGGATGTGGGTGAGAATGTATGGAGGGAGATTTGGGGTTTTATTTGTGGAGATGGAAAGGGGACCAGCAGAGGCATCATATTCACGTCAAGGTTACTGGGACAGATAACAAATAACAATGCTAATTAAAAGCCAACTGAAAAAAGAATGGAGCTTTGGATGAGGTTCTTGGTGGGTGGGTGATGTTGGATATGGGAAGCTTGGCGATTGGCTTTGTTTATTACTGCCATCAATGTTTGAAACACTCTCTTTGGTGGTTAATTTTCATGACCTTTGCATTTTCTGGTTGAGCTGTGGTTTGATTCCCTTAATAATTATGAGTGTCACACACTTCCCTTCCTCTTTCTTAAATTTTTGTACATCTCCGTTTTGTTTCTTACTCATCAGGTTGGTAATCTTTTTGTTCTTGTGAAAGCAGAAAGGGGCCTTGTAATTAGAGGTGTTGCATTATGGGAAGTCGATTAAGGGACTTCTTAATATGGGTGTTATTGGTATAGGCGTGGCCAGTGTGGTAGTATGATATGATACTTCGAAGATAATTTTGTCTTTGGTTTTGGTTGCCTAAATCAGACTAATTTTAGAAGAGAAATTCAGATCAGATAAGAAAAATGATTAGCAGGATGAGACCCACATGCATATCACCATGTTGGCATGTTGCATATTTATGTGACAGTAAGGGGGTTTATATCTTTAAAATCATGTCGCTGCTATAATGACCGGGCAATTATTTACTCATGCATTTTTGTGTTTATTTACAAGTAGAACTAGTTCTGGCATCGTATTAAAAACGGTTCGGACCAATCGGTTCGACCGGAAAATCGGTGAACCGGTCGTAAAATCGGTTCGAGTTAGTATTTGAATCGATTCTGCATCAAAATCGGTGCGACCCGGTTTGACTCGGCCGGTTTTGTGTCAAAACCGGTGACTCGGCCGATCGAACCGGATCAGACTGGTCGAGTTTTTTTTTTCGCTTTTTTTTTCTTATTATTATTTTTTTTGCTTTTTTTGCTTTATTTTTGCTTTGTTGTTCCAAATGATGATATTTTCAAAAACCTTAAAAAAAATATAATTTAACTTATTGAAAAATGCAATAACTTCATTTGTATGGCCATAACCTATGAGTTTGTGATGTAAAATTTTATGAGTTTGTTTGTATAATTATGTTTTGAATTTGTCAATTGTGATTCGTGAATGCGAAATGTGAATAATATTTTGAAATTTATGTTATTTATTTATGCTTTTATATTTGGACCCTTCAAAGAGTATTAAATTGTTAATTAGTTGTCATTTTATTGTATTTTATTTAAATTTTTATATTTTTTTGTATAAATTTGGTTCAACCGGTTCGACCAGTGACCCACTGGTGAACCAATGACCCAGTGACCCGATGCCTCGACCGAGTCGATCACTGGTCCGAGTCTGAAAACTATAAGTTCTAATGTATGTGGTGTGGGGTCTTTCATCATCGTTTGCTTCCATTTACACCTTTGCTTGAAATGATACTTGAGTTGGTTAGGTTAGCCTGCAATCTGTCACTTTTTTACGGAGTGGATTGAATTTTTTTTTTTTAACTCAGAGTGGATTGAATTTTTCCGTCTTGTCCCATTTTTTAACCAACTCGTAGTGGGTCGAGACGACTTGATAAAAATAGTTAAAAACTAATTAAAATTGGGTTGGTCCGTCGGGTTGGCCCGTCAATTCATATTTTTTTCACAAGATGGGTTGATACTTTCAATTCAAATAATTAAATGGGGTCAGTCCATTCCTCCCTTTTTGCTACCCTTACCTGCAAGGCAAAGCAGAGCACTTCGCTGAAGATATGAGGCACTTCGCTGCTCTTTACAATGATCAAATTGCTTTGTTGTGGCCCAGGTCTGAAGGAGCAGTCTTGTCGTCTTCGCATTTCCAATTAGCCATTATATTTGAGCCCACTAATATCTAAACCAAACACATAGCCCAGCAAGAAAAAGTAGCGTTGACCCAAACACTAGAAGCACATCAATTTGTCTAGGAATAATGAAATATGACCACAAAACACAATTACAATAGAATACTATTAGAGCAGAACTAATGAATAAAAATGCATAAAGAATATTGATCAATTACAAGCCACCCGACAATTGTGGCGTCAAACTTGAAATCATTAGATAACAAGGTGTCTTATCCAAAGCTGCAGTCTCGTTTGAGAGTAATTCTTTGATTAATATGAACAATTACTTGTCCAACTAATCTTTGCAATTCTATATTCGTCTTCTTGATTGTTACCCAAGCTCTGACTTTCACATACGAGCCAAACAGAACCGGCTTTAAAACTTTGCAAGAGCAATGCTTCTCTCTTCCCATTGAAAAGTTACAAATAGTCATGTATGGTTGTTGCAGTTTGATTGCCTTGAAAGGCGAACTATGGATTTCTTGCTTCATGATTTGCTGAAAGAGTTAAAAAGATTATCCAACCACAACATCAACTTGATGTCATCTGATGGTACTGATTTACAAATAAAATAATTACCGAAAGCTACGACTGGTTTACAAGGACTGGGTCTATTTATAACTGACAAAAAAAATTAAAAGATAAATATCAGGATGGCTACCAGGATTTGGCCACAACATCAGATGCTAAAACAATGGTCCAAAATGATTATCTTAGGAAGCATCCACAAACACCGAGCTCATAAACGATTCAATCTGATTGCTTGAAGACCACTATTCATCAGCCCTCACTCCTCACCGCTTCACCTCCACTCATATGGAATCAATTAAAGGTGGCCTTCAGAATCACTGTTATATATATATAGAATAATTACATTTTTTATCATTGTTTTTTTACATTATTGAATCTGTAGAATATAAAGGAAACAAAAAATGTTATTCTCATTGTTAAGAGAATCGGACCGGACCAGCCGGTCCGACTGGGTTGACCAGGAACCAGTCTGGTTGAATGCCTAGAGTCGGGTAGCCTCAGAATCGGTCAAGAACAGGTAAAAATTGGGAACCGGTCCGGGTTTAACGAGTTGGCGGTTCAGTCATTTTGGCTGAAAAAATAAAATAAAAAAGACTGAAAGTGAGATCAGAAATTCAGAATAGCTTCTTGTCTTTTCTGTTTTGTCACTTTACACTTTAGGGTTCTTCCCTTGGAAAGAGGCAAAGCTCAAGCCATCCGCCCCTCTGCCAACTGCGCAGCACCTCTGCCCAGCGCCTCCGCCTTCCTTCTACTCCTCGCGCTGCACCGCGAGCCGGTCCACTTCTACTCCCCGGTCCACTTCGCTTGCGGCCTCTGCTCCTCTCAGTTCTCCGCACCGCCGGCCTCTGCTCCACCTAGCTTCTTCGTGCTGTACCAGCCAGGTAAGTATTACATTTTCTGATTTTCATTCCATATGTAATTTACTAATTTGTATACAGTTTAAGTTTAGTGATTTGTATTTTAGTTTTTCTATTTGTACTTTCAGATTTGTAATGAGTTCCCCTAATGATTTTTATCATAACCTGTGTAACTTTTAGATTATATAACCAGTTCCGTAACAAACTTTGCTGTGTATAAACAAAATGCCTATTTATAAAAAAAAAATGTGTTTAAAGTTTAAACTTTAAATTGTTATAGCTGAGAGGACCCAAATACAATGATAATGTGGAAATTTTATCACTCATTTAGGGACCTAAAAGGCTAACAACTAAGCATGTGGAAATTGTATTGTATTGTTGTTGTAATTTCCTAATATGAATTTTCAATTTTGGCATTATTTTTAACTGTCCAGATATGGATATTAATGATCCATCACTAGATAATAGCAATAATGTTAATCCTAATGCTGCCTCTGTTGATGTTAATCCTACCAATACTGAAACCCAATCCTCCTCTGCCTCTACTCGTGGGAAAACTGATCCAGCATGGAAACATTTTTCTTATCTATTGATGACAAAGGGAAGATGTCATCCACATGTTTAGTTTATTTGTCCAAGTATAAAGGAAGAGGGATTAATAAAATGAAGCAACATCTTGCTGGAAAACAAGGAAATATTGCTAAATGCAAAAAAGTTCCTCATGATGTGAAAGAACAAATGTCAAGGCTTTTGGAAGAAGGTAAAAAAGGTAAAGATAAGTTTTTGAACTTTGGTGATGATGAGATTGAAGAAGCAATGGCACAAGAAGAAGAAGAGATTACCCCTACCCCTCCACTATCGAAGATGCAAATTGTTGGAGACAAAGGTAAAAGAAAGGTAAATGCTTCTCAAAATGCCCATGGCTATTTTGCACCAAGGACAACCCCAGGAGCCCAACCAAGTTTGAGAAGTGTCTTTCAAAGCAAAGAGGCAACACATAATGCTAAAGTAAGAATTGCTAGATGGCTTATGGATGCACGGATTCCTTTTCATGTAGTGCGATCATCATACTTTCAAGATGCTGTGGATGCTATTGCTGGTAAGGGACCTGGTTTGAAAGGTCCTTGTTATGATGAATTAAGAGTTCATTTGTTAACTAATCTTAAGAAAGAGTGTCAATTATTTGTGGAAAGTTATCGAAGCTCATGGAAAGAAAATGGTTGCACAATTATGGCTGATGGTTGGGCAGATCAAAGGCAGAGAACGTTGATCAATTTTTTGGTCTATTGTCTTGCTAGTATGTCTTTTGTTAAGTCCGTGGATGCTTCAAATTTAGTTAAAAATGCCTCTACATTGTGTGTTATATTTGTTGATGTTATTGAATGGGTTGGATCAAATAATATTGTGCGTGTAGTGACTGATAATGTTGCCAATTATGTAGCAGCTGGGAAGCTTATTCATGAAAAGTATGATCATATTTTTTGGTCTCCATGTGCTGCACACTGCTTAAATCTTGTTTTGAAAGATATAAGTAGCATGCCAAACATAAGTAGTCTTACTTCCTGTGCTTCCAAGATTACTATCTTTATTTACAACCATATGGTTTTCTTATCTTGGCTTAGAAAAAGGCTCGGTTGTAAAGAAATTGTTCGTCCAGGAGTTATCCGTTTTGCTACTGTCTTTCTTATCTTGAAAAATATTCATGAACATAAGATAGATTTGCAAGCTTTGGTTGTAGACTCTCATTTTACTGGACACAAGTTAGCAAGGAGTGCTAGTGGAAGAAATGTTAGTGATATAGTCTTGGACAACAAATTTTGGGAGGAATGTTTTACTGTATGTAAGCTTGTTGCCCCTTTAATTAGATTGTTGAGAATTGTTGATTCTGATGAGAAACCTTCATTGGGATATGTATATGAGGGAATGCAAAGGGCTAAAAATATAATTAAGGAGATGTTCAAGCACAACAAGATTGCATATCAACCTTACACAGATATTATGAAGGCAAGATGAGATAGGCACTTAAAGCGAAGTCTCCATGCAGCAGCTTACTTTTAACCCTGCTTTCTTTTATGATGAGAAGTTTGTTGAGAAGTATAATATTTTACGAGGTTTACTTGATTTGTTTGATGTAAAGAGTCTTTGTAATGACTCAATCAAAGCATTGAAAGAATTGCAATTATACTGAGAATGCAAAGAAAATTTTGATCGGCCAAGTGCTAAGAAGGCAACCCAGGAACTTCAACTTAGTAAGATATTGGATATTTACTATTTAGTTTAATATTTTAATTTGCTTTTGATATTTCAAAGTATATTATGAATTATTGATGGTTAATGAGGAACAAAATATTTATATAGTTATATTTAATCTATGCAGGTGAATGGTGGAGATACTTTGGTGGTAGTACTCTGATTCTGCAAAAGATAGCTATTCGCATTCTTGGCCAAACATCTTCATCCTCGGGATGTGAGCGGAATTGAAGTCTTTTTGAACAAATTCACACTAAAAGAAGGAATAGGCTGGAGCATCAGAGGTTAAATGATATTGTTTTTGTGACATATAACTGGTATTAAGACATTATTTAATAGTTATCAATGACATTATGTTATTTACTTATTTTTGGAACTTTAGGTTAGCAAACTTAGATATTGTTACAATAATTTGCTATTGTGTTTTAGGTCACATTAAAAGAAAAGGTCTTATGATCCAATTGATTATCAAAGTATTGATCTAGTTGATTTTTGGGTGACAGAAGAAGTTGAAGAGCCAGAACTTCCCACTACTATTGAAGAATTGGTTGATGAAGGCAACTATATTCCTTCAATTCGTGTTAGTTAGTTTTATAGTTTCATTTTTTCATGAAGTGTTTCTTTATAAACTCTTCTACATATCTTTAACATATTTTTATTATGTTAGATGATGGGGAGACTAATCTTGTTGATGTGCCTTGCGGTTCATTTGATGATGAAGGAGAAGGACATGAGAATGAAGCTTTTGATTAAGATCTCCAACAAATTAATGCATATTTTGATGATCCTATTTGATCTACTTTTTGTATGTTTAATGTTGATGCAACATTATTTCTAAATATTGTCTTGTGATGATGTGATCATGTGAGTTAATGTTTCGTACTTTATTAGAAGTTGAGGCAATGAGACTAGAGATAATTGACTTATGTGTAGGTTATGTACTAATGTTTACTATAGACCTTTGAATAATGTTATTTTGTGTTGGTTATGTTAATGCTGATAACTTAATATAGGTTTTTGCTTTTGAATTTATCATATGTATATGTTTATATATATTTTATTATATCCAGTTGAACCGGTTGGACCTGTGAACCTTTGAACCAGTGCCCTCACCGGTTCGATATCCAGTCCGATTTTCTCTTCCTTGGTAATAAGATGATGCTATATTGTTAGAGCATTATTATTTCATCACTTAAAAATGAGTATTCAATTGAGATATTTATTTTATTATTATTAGATTGAATGTGACAGATAGATAAAAAAAATGAGAATCACCATCACATCTGATGGTGAATAAGTGGGTTTGTAAATGTTGAATAACATGTTGACTAAAACCTCAACTTAGCCCCTCATATTTATAGTGAGGGACAGATTAGTCTATCAGATTTGAAAATTTTCATTTTAGTCTCTCAAATTTCACAAATGATGATAAGCTAGTTCCTCTGTGAAATTGTTACCTAAACTGTATTCTATTAGCTTACTTATATGTATCATTAACTTATATATGTATACTGTTAATTTTCATAATGGTCCTAACCTGCTTTGCTCCTCTAAATGAAGTCACTTGGACCTTCTTTTTTTATTTTCTCTTTCACCATAGTTCTCTACTTAGAAGAAAAATTTTGATTTTAAATTGTCATTTATTCTTCACAGAATAGAAAAACAAGGCAATTAGGACTCACCGTAAAAATTAACAGCACATTTAAACAAGTTAATAGAATATTTGGATATTTCTATTATGAGTTTAAATAACAATTTTATTTGCATACTGATTTAGAAATAAAATAATTACCGAAAGCTATGACTGGTTGACAAGGACTAGGTCTGTTTATAACTGACAAAAAAATTAAAACATAAATATCAGAATGGCTACTAGGGTTTGGCCACAACATCAGATGCTAACATAATGGTCCACAATGATTATCTTAGCAAGCATCCACAAACACCGAGCTCATAAACGATTCAATGGGATTGCTTGAAGACCACTACTCATCAGTCCTCACTCCTCACCGCTTCACCTCCACTCATATGGAACCAATTAAAGGTAGCCTTCAGAATATAACTATATTATATATATATCTTCCATGTACGATTACATTTTCTATCATTGTCTTTTTACATTATTGAATCTATATAATGGAAACAAAAAAATGTTATTCTGCACCACCATCAGGGGAACGGACGAAATGAAAAGAAAAATAAGTTTTTAATTTTGGGTTATAAAAAAAACTCCAAAAATGTCTTTTTCTTGGCCCCAAAATACAGTAATATAATGAACTTGTGTTCATCTTCCACACACGAGTTAAAAGGTTAGTTAAAAGCAAGCACGAAACCGATGAAAAAAATTAATTTCGTCCCCGTTAGTTGACTTTATGTCAAACAGTAAAATAAATAAAATAAAGTATTAATGAATTTTGCTAGCCACGCGCTTAGGGTGCGGTTAAAGATATTAAAAAGAATAAGAATAGAGTAGTGGTACACCATTATCATCACACTTATATCATACATCTATATTAAATTAAAAGTTATAAATTAATATGTAAAAAATTATAAATTAATATGTAAGAACTTTTTACATATTGATTTATAACTTTTTATATACTGATTTATAACTTTTTACATATTCATTTATCACTTTTAACTTGATATAAATATATGGTGTAAGTTTAATTATAGTTATTTATCATTTCTTATAAGATTATAAACCCTAAATGCATCTATATGTTTAAAAAATAAAAACACATCTTTAACATAAATATTTTCTCTTTTATTATTTTAACTGCAGGCTTAGGGCACGAATAATATAAATCCAATATTAAAAATGACAAGGCTTGTAGTTCTGTGATTCTGATTTCCTAGGAAAGGTAATAAGATGATGATATATTGCTAGAGCAATATTATTTCACCATTTAAAATTGAGTATCTAGTTAAGACACTCGCTCTATTGTTGTTAGATTGAAAGTGATGGATAGATAAAAAAAAATGAGGATCGCCATCATATCTGATGATGAAAGAGTAAGTTTATAGATGTTGAATAATATTTTGATTAAAATCTCATTTTAATCTCTCATATTTATAGTGGGATAAATTAGTCTATCAAATTTGAAAAATTTCATCTTAGCACCTCAAATTTCACAAATAGGAACAAATTAGTCCTTCTATAAAATTATTATCTGAACCGTGTTTTGTTAACTCACTTACGTATATTGTTAATTTGTATATGTATACTGTTAATTTTCATAGTGGCTCTAACTTGCTTTACTCCTCTAAATGAAATCACTTAGACTTTCTTTTTCATTTTCTCTTTCACCATAGCTCTCTGCTCAGAAAAAAAGATGTTGATTGTAAATTATCATTTATTCTATGTAGAATAGAGAAGTGAGGTAAATTAGAACCCACCATAAAAATTAACAGTACACGTAAATAAATTAACTGAATATATAAATATTTCTGTTAAAATTCAGACAATAATTTAATAGATGAACTAACTTATTCCATTTATGAAATCTGATAGATTAATATGAAATTTTTTAAATTTAAAAAATTAATTTATTCTCTTTTATAAATTTAAGAGACTGAATTGGATATTTACTTCAACATTTTTGTATATTGTTATGCATGAACGAATAAAATAATAACCACGCACTACCACGCGCACACGGAGCATCTGTCTCCTCTTTCAACCTTCACCAACGACTCAAATATTAGGTAACAGCAACATTGAATGTGTACTTAAGGTGCTTCAATTCTAACAAAAACCAACACAATTGAATCAATTACAGTTGCAACTTGCAACACGCACAAATAGCTCTTTAAGCTCTCTCTCTCTCTCTCTCTTCACACATTCCTTCTTCTTCTTCTTCTTCTTCTTTGTTCGACCGATATGAGCTCAATCGTTCAGGTACTACCCATTTCAATTCAACTACAAATTTCTTTCCTTTTTCTTATTATTTTCACAGTTTTAGGATTTGGCTTACTATATGCGTTAACGCCAATAACACGTTATTCGTTTCCATCAGGGTTTCACCAAGTCGCTGGCCATGACCGTGCTCTCTGAGATCGGTGATAAAACCTTTTTTGCAGCAGCGGTGTGTTTCAATTTTTTAAACTCAAAAATAAATAAATAAATAAATTCATTTTTCCTTCTCCATTTTTCTTATTCGATAGTGATCTTGTAGATTTTCTTTCCATTTACTAGTATGCTCCCATCTGACAAAGGGTAGCTAAAAGTTTCTATCTTTAAGCTTCTGGGCATTCATTCTTTAAAAAAAAAAAAAAAATTATCAGTGTCTGGAAACTTATGAGAGCAACTTGTGGCTCGGATTCTGTGGGCCCATTATTCAGACTGCAGGGTTATGTTCTGGACTAGAAGTCGAGAACTACCTGATATATAACCTTGCTTGTTTGTTTCTCTTTGAAGGAAAAATTTCGGTCATGGATTTATGGGTTGAAATTTGACCAATGAACTGTTTAAGTATTCAAGTTTATTTTATTTAAATGAATTCTATTGTGAATTTGGGAATCAGGATTCAGTCGACTTTACACAAAACTTCTTTCCACTGGTCTAGTTAGTATCACAAAACCTGTGCTGCAAGTGATGTTTGATGAAAAGTGTTTGAAATGATCAATGTTGCATTCTTGCATAGTTCATGACAAAGAACAAATGGCTTTAATATCTGTCTTTGTGGTCTTGAGTAGAATTCAAGAGTCTGACTGTTTGATTCCATGATGCTTGTTTCTAGATACTGGCCATGCGACACCCCCGGCGCCTTGTCTTATCAGGTTGCCTATCGGCTTTGATTGTAAGAATTTTTTCTTCTTTCTATGATTAGCTTCATTATCTAAAAAAAATAATTGTAATTCATTATTGTTTACTTATTATATGATTTAGTTTTTCAGTTGTTTTTATTTGAGTCTTACAGTTCCAGGAAAATTTTGAAAATTCTAGGTAATGACCATTCTCTCTGCTCTTGTGGGTTGGGCTGCTCCAAATTTGGTGAGCATTCCTTGCTGCTGGTGAAGCTTCACAATTCTCATCGTTATCTGCTTATTCTTAGATGATCCTTAAGAGATTCTATCCTGCTATTAGTCAATATGTTGCATTTATTGAAATTAGATATTATGCACAATTGTATTAGAGAGGTGTTATCTAACTCTTGTTTGCTATATTACTCTTTCATTAGCTTTACTTTTTGGTTTTTTCCCATTAATGATCTTCATGTAATTTTGCAGATCTCTCGTAAATGGAGTCACCACGTTACAACATTGTTATTCTTGGGGTTCGGATTTTGGTCCTTAAAAGATGCTATATTTGGAGAAGGGTGATGATTTTTTCTCTCAGTAACTTGTTGGTCCTTTTGTAATGAACATCAACTTGCATCTGAATAGATATTTTTTGTACTATTGCATTATGATTTCCTGGGCAGGGATGCAGAAGAATTAGCAGAAGTAGAAGCAGAATTGGTTAGTTTTTTCAATTCTATTCGATTTCTTATTTTAACTGTTTTTTTCTTCTTGACAGTTGACGGAACCCTTGTATTGTTATTAGGACAAAGATTGGAAGGCTACCAATGGAGCTAAGAAAGACAGCAATAAGGTAATCCGATAATTTTTTTTTCCATTAAAATTATCTATCCTCTGACTGCCTGCATGTCCTACTGTTTCTTTGTTTTTGAATATGAGCAAGTGTTGAAGGTTAAGTCAGGCCTGATGCATGCTTATGTTTCTGAGCTGGGTTAAGAATTTTGCTAATTATTTCCCACAAATAATTGATTATAATTTTCAGAACAGAATTCTCAGCTGCTGTATATCTGCTGTCCTAAGACTGTAAAACATTGTCTGTCTTAATTCCTAGGTTGATGAAGACATGAAAAAGCAGAAGCGGCCATTTTTCTCACAGTTTTTGTCCCCCATCTTTCTAAAGGTGATAAGCTAATACTATCACTCTAAGGTATTTAATTGGATACTAAGCTATGGTTAAATCTGATCCCTTCTATAAACTTCATTCTCCAGGCCTTTTCTATCACTTTTTTTGGTGAATGGGGTGACAAAAGCCAGGTGAGTGTAGTTAGAGAACATGCTCTTTTATTTTATTTTATTTTTTTCCGCATAAGGTCTACCCTTGGGGTGTCATGAGCCATCTCTGCTAAAAGTTTAAGCTGATGGATAGAGACACATGAATGATTTTATATCTAACACGCCCCTTCATGCGAATGCCTCTTTTTGGGCTTAAAGTGTGAACAATTTATCATAATGGGGGATGAGGATCGAATCCTGAATTCCTGACCACTTGGTCATGGTGACTCTGATACTATATCATGAACCATCTCTCTCAAAAGCTAAGCTAATGGGTAGAGATACATAAATGATCAAACATAGAGACTGCTTCATCTCTTCACCAAGCTTAAATTTGTTGTGTTTCAGCTGGCTACCAT
Organism: Dalbergia cochinchinensis; assembly: GCA_031216125.1. Taxonomy (NCBI): domain Eukaryota; kingdom Viridiplantae; phylum Streptophyta; class Magnoliopsida; order Fabales; family Fabaceae; genus Dalbergia; species Dalbergia cochinchinensis. The sequence continues at coordinate 63,349,870 of CM062369.1, forward strand.
TGGTTTGGCCGCAGATGAGAACCCATTTGGTGTGGTTCTTGGAGGGATTCTGTAAGTTTTTACTGCTAATTTTTCTGTCTTTAGTTTAGAATCAATCTATTTCTGTGGAGATTTTGATTGTTTTCCTCTGTTTGCCCACGATGAAATGTTATTTCAAAATTTTTTTGCTGCAATTCAGCATACATGTGTGCCTATGTTGCAAGTGTGATGTGTTTATCTATAGGCATAAATATTTATGCAGGATGTGTAACTTGCCTAAAATTGTGAATTTTTTTAGGAGGGGATTGTAATTCTTACTTCTTTTATTTTTTAATCTCAGGGGACAAGCTTTGTGCACTTCTGCTGCGGTTGTTGGTGGAAAGAGTTTAGCATCTCAAATATCTGAAAAAGCAGTACTAGTTTCTATTCCTTTTTATTTCTACTGCTTGTAGAAATTACTTTGGATTTACTAAGACATGTATTACAATGTGATATGGTATCCATCTGTTTTCCCCACTTTGACTTCTGTTATTTTTTTAAGCCAATATTATGTTTCTTTCTGTTACTTTCTTTAAGTCAATATTATGTTTCTTTTGAAGTCGTCCAGCATAAATTTGAAAGTCCTTTCAAAAGGTTGATGGAATAACGAAGAGGATGTAATGTGCAAACAAATATCTGATATTATAACCAAAAGCCAGTAGAACCCTTGTTGGGTTGTAATGTGCAATTCTGATTTACCCCATTGCTGGTATAGTATTAAGCACTGTGTGTGTTATCTAAATGTTGTACTTTGCAGGTTGCATTGTCAGGTGGAATTCTTTTCATTGTTTTTGGCATCCAGTCATTCCTTTCTCCAGTCGAATCATGAAGGTTATCCTATTGATTAGTGACAATTTTTGATGTTATTTATATGTTCAACAAGTATGCTTGTCTAGTGCTTTGGGTTGGTCGCCAAAAGAGCTCAGCTCCATACCTTATCCAACGGGTGAACACTTTCATTATTTTCAGTTTCACCCTTGCAAAATAAAGACACCATTGTAGAGCCAGCACCAAATTCAACATATAAAGTTAACTAAGTGGATCATTCGATTTAGACATGCACCTACAATTCAACTGTTTATCTTCCTTCTCCTCTTTTATGCATATGTATATTTTCAATGCTTTCTTTGCCTGAGGAATAAAAGGACCAGTTTCAAAAATACAAATTAATTACTGTGCGCTGGGAAGCTGTCTAAGTTTGCAACTGCAAGAACTCCTGGCTTGGAGGAAGTGAAAAGGAAAAACAAGGATAGGGAAAGAGGGTGGGGAGGGAGAAAGACCAAGCCTGCTTGTATGCTCTTCTCACTGCTTGAATCAATGCTCTGCTGCTGACTTCTTTGTCAATGTTTTTGTAGGTGGTGATGAAAAGCCTTTCCTTCATTGGAGCAGAAATTTACAAAGTTCACGTATCAACCCAACGTGGATGTCTTTGATTTATACAAGAATCCCTCCTTGCAAAGGGAGATTTACTTACAAGTGGGTGGAAGCCCTCAAAGTGATGTAACTTCAGTAGCAGTCACTCGTTATTTTGTTGGCATCAAGGCTGATATTTATTTTAGCATTGTTTCAACGTCTAGTGTCAAAAAGTTCTATTGCAGTAAGCCTTGGTTGAACCCTATAACTTCAGTTATGACTAGCTTGCAATTCAAGTATTTTCCTCACTCAAATTTTATTTGCTATGCTACTTATTGAGTAAAGGAGTAAAAAGAAGGTTTAATTAGAGTAGGAGGATGCTATCTCCTTAGCTTTAACATTGCTTCACTCTCCTTCTGCATTCTGCAACCAACAATTAACGTTGCTGGAGCTTCTTACATGTGTCCATTGCCCAAAGCTTCAACTTTTTCTTCTCTGTGGGTGTTTAGAAGTGCGTCAAAAAACAAAGGTAATATGGCAAATTTTGTCTCTGTAATTAGCGGAGCCAGAGTCCACATTTTCCTTCTGCATCAAACTGTTCTTGTGATGCCAAATTACTGTGAGCAACATGTGCAATTTGTTGTCTCAGTTAGTTCAACATGTGATGAAGATATTTGCCAAAAATAAAAAAAAAAGTGCATGCCGTTTGCTTCAATATTGGATTTACCTTGAGAATAAGAATTCTATTATACTCGTAGGATGCTTCGCTCTGACTTCAAATTGGAGCTCTTCAAAAAGATTTGATTTATATAGAATGGAGTACTGGAAATGGTGTTGAATAAGAACTGGATATATTGTGAATTAAGGCTAAGAAGATAGCATCCTCCTCCCCTGTGAGGTTCTTTTGTGAGGCCCATTGGGGGCTGGGGATTGACGGTGGGGGAGTTGAAGTTGGGCGCCATTAGGTCCCCAATAGGTCAGTGTGTGTGGGGTTTGTGGTGGTGGTGATAATAGTGGTGGTGGGGGTTGTGGTGAGCCAAGGGAAGAGGTGGAACTGAAGATAGAAGAAAAGAATATTCTAGGAATATTTAATTTAAATCCATATTTTTGTAATGGTGAGTTCAATAGAAGTCTGATTATAAGTATTTATTTAATTTAGAGATCTGTTTAAAAAATTTTAAACTAAATGGACTTAATTGAAAATTGAGTAAAACTACAAGGACTTAGTAATTAATTAAATCTAAAAAGAATGAAGAAAAGAAAATTCTTGCCGTTCTCTTCGAAGTTTGTGATTGCAAAGATCCCCAAGCTACTGAAAACTTGAAAAGGTTTCTTTGTGCATGGAAGACATAACCAGGAGTCCAGGATGCACATACATGCCTGAACGGAAAAATAACAGACTGAATTATTATTATTCGAATGCTTCAGTGATTGACTAAATATATTTTAAATTGTTTTGTGCTGATTGAATCAGTTGAAAGAATTAAAAATCGCATGCTAGAACGAAGACGACAACATTAATCGCCGATATGACTGATAGACATTCATTTCGATTAAGCTGATCCCAGACAGAACCAGCCAAAATAATAAACACCAGAGTTGTTACAAAAGTTGTGCTATTCTTTATTCAAAATCACAACTATCCTTTGTCCAAATCATAAGATCACTAAGTTTTATACATGTCTATTTTCTTGTTTGGAGGGTTTCTCAAAAGCTTAGTGACGGTAATTATGTACACCTACAAACATTTCCAATCTCGCCTTTCAATAGCATCAAACACATGGATATTTAAATTGACTCCTGTCATCAGCACCCCCCACTTGCAGGTTCAATCGAACTCAGTAACCCATTTCCTCGAAGTTGCATGCAATGTTCTTCAGCATCAGCTTGGGAACAGATGATCACCACTGACAATCCATTGTAGTGCGCTTCTTGCATGATGTTAACTGCATTGTCAAGGGTCATCCCAGGAATAACCTTCATCAGTACTTGGACTACATATTCCCGCTTATTGAAGTTGTCATTGTGCAATATTACACGATATGGTGGGGATACTTTTCGCGATTTCCTGCAGAACTTAGAAAAGCCAGAATGAAACTTTCTTCTGTCTCTGTTTCATTCTATTTAAAAAAAGGAACTAATTGTAAAAAACAGCATCTAAAACACTTACGGATCTCCTAGTTAGTTCGCTTTTATTAGGAGGCTTACACATCCATTCTTTTTTTTTTTTTTTCTGAAGAGAACAATAAATTGGCTTTATTCAGTTTAACACCATCTCCATCCTTGCGCAAGACATTTTTACCAGCATTTAGACAAGCTTTTACTTCAGAATAACCAAATAGTTATAGACACACTTATTCTTATTATCGACAATAGGGACACCATTGACAGGACTCTCATCAATTTCTTTATTCAAGGACTTCTTCAAATACTCAAATGGTTTCCATATATAGACATTGTAGTGTGAATCTCCATAAAATTGTATTCATTCACAGAAGTAGAGCCCTCGATTAGAAAACCTTAATTTGAAGACGAGTAGTTGAAAACTTGTTACCTCAAATCAAATTCAGATTCACGACCAGGAGTGCCTTTTTCAATGACTGGCTTTTCCAGCAGCCCTCCTCCCCCTTTCCCAGGTGCAGCTGCTAATGCAGCAGCCATGGGAATGCAAAGATTGGAGTAAGGTCCTCTACAAAGTGAATACTTGTCCCCTGCATAATGCAAATCTTCAATAACTACAAAATTGAAGTACGCAACCATATACAAATGGGTGAAACAAGGCTTCTGGGGCACCAACATACTTCTCATCACAAAGAAAATTATTGAGAAACAAATGAGACACAACATATTCTGCATCCGATTTATTTTTCCTGCACCGCTTTTCTTCAAACAAACAAAAAGATAAGATAAGAACAAAATTGCAAACCCTCATTTCACTATCCTACACTCAGGAGTTAACAAAGTTACACAGAGGATGAGTTTATCCCACACCATTATTGAAGAATTGCAGCTTCTGAAGTCCTTATCAACGCTGAACATTTCACACAAGGCAATTAATTCAGCAAAAATTACCAAATTGAAAGGGGGGGGGGTGATTGTGAACATATATAAAATTGTAGAAGACGAGAACGGAAACATCGCGAAATAATAAGCAAAGGCAGCAGAAGCGATTTCCCTAAGCTACAAGAAACTTAACGGAATACAAATTAAAGCCGCGAAAAACGAAAAATTACATGAGGAAGTAGCGAATCGTAGCTGTGAAAATTGGGGCTGAAAAAAGAAAAGAAGGAAGGAGGGGGAGAAGAAGAGAGTAGGTTGGAGAAGAAAGGGATGAAAGGTGAGGAAGCGAAGGAAGAGTGGAAAAGGGTACCTGGCTTACGGTTGAAGACACTGTTGGGAGAGAGACGCACTCTCCCACATATCGCACTCTCCATCTCTCTCTCTCTCTCTCTCTCTCTACTCGCGCAATGTTGCAAATACAGAGAGAGAGAAATGAAACTTTGATCCCTGGCTGGCTCCCTGCAAATGCAAATGACGCTTGTTGTGTTGTGTTATGCCCGAAACGATTCGTTTTGCCCATTCACCCTTTGCTTCTTACTGCTGTACTACAATACCACTCATCTAATTGGCTAGGTATCAGGATCAACCGTATTCGGTATTTTTTTTTTTTTTCAAAACTCTCTTGAGATCGTTTACCATTATATTTAGAGATTTCCACTTTACTATTATTAATTGTATTCTTTTCAAAATACTCTTCTTTTCATTTTTTTCTTTTAAACTTGACACTTAATTCCCCTAATTGGTTTAATGACAATATAGTTATCTCCCAATACGATAGTAAATTACCAAATCCTTTGAAACATCAACATAAGACCACTCATATTAATTTGATGCCGAGACACTTCCATTACAAATCAAACAAAAAAAGAACAAGAAAAGTAAAACAAAAAAGAATCAATGTTTGATTGAGGTGGCAACACCCCTTCATCGAAAGCTCTTGAACGAACTTCGGTGTCGCGCCTTGAAAGGGGATTTCATCACAAGCTCCGTCTAAGAAGTGTTCGAAAGGGGACATCACATTATATGCCTTGAGCAACACAAAATGTACGGTGGAGGAAGAGGAAGATAGAAAGGCGAAGTGATGCAATAGGATTAGATCAAATACGAGAACAGGGTTAAAGGGAAGAAGGGAATTGGAGATGGAAGGACAAAGGGAAGATGAAAAAGTGGCGAGTTAAAAAGTCCTAGGGAATGGGCAAATGTGGTCCACTAAAAGGGAGAAAAAAAGGTTTTAATTAAGAGGATAAAATAGACATTTCCTTTTATGGGTTAATGGTGTTAGCATCTATAAGGGGTGAAAGAATCTCAATGCCAAGTTAAAAGATAGAGCAAAGTACAATATTAAAACATCTCATACGAGATAAATATAATTTATCCTTTTTATATCGAAGTCAACTTTACTATAATCTATTTAATCCATAAGCTTAGTGGGTTTTGGTTACTACTCATAAACTCATCTCTAATTGGCCCATTTAGTAGACTTGGCTAAATATGCCACAGTCCAAACTTTCTTCTTTCATTTTGAGAATAGGCTTTAAACTCCAAAAAATAAAAATAAAAAATCAATTGGACTTTAATTATTCTAACTTGGCTCGAGTTTATTATTAATGAAATAAATTTCCCTAGTACAACATTATTCCATTAAGAGGGCAACCATTTAAATCTAATGCCGCTCTGTTCCTCTATCATTCTTTGCTCAATCACATAATCAAAAATCCCTTTAGGGGGTGCCAGCCCCACCTCCATGGTGGTAGTTTGTGACTCCCTCTCTCCCTTTTTTTTTTTTTGCTTTTTTTCATGTCTTTTGTCTCATATTTTCATTACACTAAGTTTGTTTGGATTTCCCTTTTGATAAGTATCTCTTGATAGCATCAATGTTTGAACCATGGGCAATAAAATAAAGTTTTAATTCTTGGTTTCCTAGTGGATGCTCACACTTTGGTAGCTTCGAAATATTGCATCATGAGAAATAATAAATCGGCATGCTATCTTAGTGGTGGTTTTGTGAGACTTTGTTTTCTTTGTTTGTTCTGCTTGTTTAGCATGCTCTCGTTTTGAGTTTTTATGTGGAAGCACAAGCTTGGGCTAATAGGCGCGTCAACCTGAGAAAAAGAGAAAGTTCAAGCACGAAAAGAACTTAGAGAGTTTCTGCACAGCAGTGTGCGTATACTTTTCTCCATAAATTGGGTTATTGATGCAAAGAAAACTTGTAAAAAAAAGAAAAAAAAGATTGTAGTATTGTAAAGAAATCAATGTTATATGTTTGTTATGTATGGATAAGGTTGTAGTTCTTTAGACTTTGTTATGCTTAGCCGTCTAATATGTTGTATGCCCAACTAAGGAGCCTTGTGTCTTCTACTATTGTTATCTTCCTTAGTATGGTTGGTTGTGGGTGTTTGCCCTACTTGATGAATATTTTTTTCGACAAAAAAAAATTCCCTAGTACTATAAATCAAATTGGAGCTAGCCATAGCTATATATAACTAGTCATTTGACTCGTGCGATGCATGGAAAGATAATGAAAAATAGTTTGTTGATCATTATAAAAAATAAATAATAATTTATTTAAATATATCTTATAGAAAATTATATATATATATATATATATATTTATCTTAAAAGTAAGTTAATAGTTAAATAATTAAATAAGTGGACAAAATATAAATGTGTCATTCTATTTTATATCTTATATTGAATATCATATGTATAAGATTAAAAATATCTCGATAGATGACCTAACACTAATAATAAAGAGCCTATTTTATGAAAATTTTGCACATTTCGAAAGTTAAAATTGCTGAATAAAGAAAGAGAATAAATGGATAATTTTATTATATCATGAGCCATTTATAAGGATGATAATGAATATCTATAAGAAAAGGGACATGTCTCATACTTCTCGTCACCGTTTAAAATTTTGTCTCTTATTCTTATCTCCATCCCCCTTACGGGTCCTTATTTGCTATTTCTCGTGGAGATTTTGAATCCCTATTATAGTCAGGGGTATGTTAACGAATTTCAAAAAGAGAAAAACCTTTAAAATACTTTATAATTTGAAACATAAATATCCATAATAACAAATATTATTAATGCAATATAATCCAAATTAAAATTAAAAATATATACATAACGTAAATATAATAAAAATAATTAAAAAATATTTAATTACGCTATAGGTCAGTATAGTTTCACTCAATTTTCAATTAGGTCCCTATAGTTTAAAAGTTTCTAAATAGGTCCTTATAGTGTATGAGATTTTTTTATCAGGTCCCTGTCATTATAAAAAAAATATAACATTCCCTGGAATATGGAATATTTAATTTCAATCTCCCTCTTCACATGACATCAAGGATCTGATTGAAAATTTTCATACACTATAGAGATTTACTTAAAAATAGGGTCTTAATTAAAAATTAAGTGAAACCATAGGGACCTAAAGAATAATTAAACCTTCAAAATACACATTTATTTTTCAATTGATGCTCCAGTTTCAAGAAAGGTGCAATTTTAGTTTCTTGGTGAAATACAAATTTTTTTTATTGTATATTTCACATTACTTTTGGTATTTGGATATGTTTTTTCCTTCTAGAATTATGTTTTCTAGTTTATTATATTTGTTTAATTTTAGTAGATGTCTTATCTCATTCTAATTATTACCTTTGCAATTTTGAGGTTACATTATGCTAGTTTCCTATCATATCACTCAATTTTTTCCTTATATGTCTACTATCTTTCCCTTACTATTAAATTCAAATTGGCTGAGGTTTATATTATCAAATTTCAGTCATTTTCATTGCTTTCTTACAACTTAGTTCTCCTTTATAGTGATTTATGCTCTCTACTTATTATGTATATTGTATAGGGTTTCCTCAAGAACTTAATGCATGATAAAGACTATATTGTTTGAAGTTGTTGTCTTTTCTATTATTAATCCATTTTGAAATTTAGATTTTGAAAGTACTATCTTTTTCTTACGTAACCTCTTATGGAATTTTCAATAAAGGAAAAGATAGTATAATAATATTACAAACTTAGAGAATGGTAGAATAATTATCTTTAAAACTCAATGCATAAAGGGACAAACAGATTCAATACCAAAAGTAATGTAAAATATATAATAAAAAATTTGTACTCCACCAAGAAACTAAAATTACACCTCTCTTGAAATTGAGGCGTCAATTGAAAGACAAATACATATTTTGAAGGTTTTATTTTTTTTAATGTCCCTATAGTTTCACACAATTTTTAATTAGGTCCCTATTTTTAAGAAAGTTGCTATAGTTCATGAGAATTTTCAATCAGGTCTCTGCTGTTATGTGAAGAGGGACATGGAAGTGGAATATTCTATTTTTTATAACAACAGGTACTTAATTGAAAAATCTCATACACTATAGGGATCTACTTAAAAACTTTTAAACTGTAGGGACCTAATTGAAAATTAAGTGAAATTATAGGAACCAGCAGAGTAATTAAACCTTAAAAAAAATAAAAGTATACTATTCTCATCCTTATCCCATTTAACAAATGAGGACTTAGCCTCCATTGATCAACCCTATGAAGACAAAATATGTCCTTTTCCTATTGAGGGTAATTCCTACATGTACCCATTTTCAATTTTTTTTATCATCCATAATCATTTATATCTTTTTATTAAATTAAATATTTAATTTATAAAAATATAAAAACATATTTTATAATTAATAAAAACAATACATAAAAATTACTTTAAACTTTAAAACATAAATATCTATAATAATAAATACTACGAATACAACACAATTATAATAGCTTTGATATCATTAATATTATAATTATATATATAAAATTTTAATTGCATAATATATTGAATTATAATTTTCTCTATGCTATTTTTTATTTTTTATATTACTTTTGTTAATGGTAGAGAGATATGAAGGTATGATTGAAAAAATAACTGATAATTAGAAGGTAAATTAAGTTCAAAAACTTACTTTAAGTGTTAAGATTATAAAAATGATGAATATAATTTTTTTATAACACATGGAAGAGTTTTTATGTAACGAGTCTTAAATATTAATATTATATCAATTATTATCATATTTGATTAAGAATGAATTATTATGTCAGTATTATAATGAGTCTTAAATATTTGATTCAGAATAAATTTGGTAGAAATTGAATTTTGAATTATTATTATATTAAAATTAATTAATTAGTAATTCGTTAAAAAATTAACCTACTCGTTTTATTTTAAAAATAATATGCTGATTTTAAAGCTTATGTATTTTTATATTACCTTCATAATATGAGGCTATTCATGGTTCTTAATTTAATTATAGATCGTAATTATATTAATATGAGTTTTCTTTTAGTGTAAATTATAATATTTAATGATTGTAATATTTGATTCTTTAATGATTCTAATATTTGATTTTATTTCATATAAAAATAATTAATAATTAAATTATAAATTAAGTTTAAAAAAACTTTAGACATAAAGATTGAAAAAAGTGGGGCTTAAATCATTGTATGAATGACACGTAAAACTTAAATCACTATATGAATGACACGTGTAATAGGTTCCATAAAATGAGTCTAAAATATTGGTATATTAGATTTATACAATCAATAAATTTTATATGAAATCTTAATTATTAATAACTTCTAATTATAAATAAAATTCTGATAAATCTTTATTATATATTTTTTTCTTTTTTAAATCTTCTCCAATTTTTTTAATTTTTTCAACAATAACTTTTTTTAAAAAATTCATTCAAATTTTTTAAAATATAAAGTTATTAGAACTGTCATCAATTGTGTGATTTTTTTTTTGTAAATTTATTCAAATCTTTTAAAATATAAAATATTAAAATTACTTGTAAGAGCTCAGTGGTTATTGAAAGTATAATTTCATGACCATCCCAGGTGATCTGATTGTAATAGTCATTCCTTCTTTACGTTCACTGTCTAATGCACAACAGAAAAAATCACGAGTAAGATCTAGAAACTTTCATTTTTTCTTGTTCTTTTTTTTTTTTGTTCTTTGCAAATAGTTTCATTTTTTATTGATCCAATTAAGGTATCCCACTTTTTAATTTTTGTTCATGTCACATGATTTTTTATTGTAATGGGCACCATTAATATTTTTATCACCCAAATATATTTATATTTAATCCATTTTTAATGATTCTTAATTCTATATTTTCTTCCATTCTTAATGGTTCTTAATTTTGATTGTATATCATAATTTTAATTATTCTTAATTCCATGAATATATCTTAATCATTCAAATTTTATTGATTCAAGTAACTTTTAATAATTGTAATATTGATTTTATTGATAATTAATAATTAAATTATAAATTAAGTTAAAAAATCTGTAGACATAAATATTGGGAAAAGTGGATCCTAAATCAATACATGAATGACACATGGACTCTAAAGTTTTGTATAAAGGGTACGTGTAATAATTTTCATGAAATGACTCTCAAATATTAAGATAGTAGATAAGAGGAAGAATGGAAGAGAAAAGAAAGTTGTGAAATATAGAGGGGAAAAGAAATGGATATTGGCATTTCAAATTAAAGCTTTAGACAGTAAAGATCTCGGTAACAAACTGATATTGCATATTCTAAGAAAAGTTAAGGGTTTTTACTTTGATTAGTATAAGTGATCATCTTTTTATGGTAATGAATATATAGATTCTATAAGTAATTTAAGGGATTTATGTTTTGATTATAGTGGACCTTTCTTGGTAACAATAGTTTTTATTTTCAATTTTATTTTTACACTAATCTGATTGGATGCTGGTTTATTGTTAAATAGAAATTAAGTAGTCTATTGTATCTAAAATTCAAAACATCAAAGTGAATTCAAAGTTTAAAATTTTGTAATTAATATGGAAAAACATGTACTTAATTGAAAAAATAAAAAAAGATTATAAAGAAAATAGAAAAATATATGTATCACATGAATATCTATTTTTAATATTAAATAATTTAGTTTGGCATATATTGATCCATTACATCATTTAAATTAAGAATTTCAATGGTTTGAAATCCAATATTTAATGTTAAATATTTATATTGTATTAATGAAATAGATATGAAAGTCATTTTTATAACAAAATAATTAATAATCAAGGTGATAAGAATCGTGGGTCATAAGTTGCTCTATGAGCAACACTTGTAAAACTTTCCATAGAATGAGTTTAAAATATTAGTATTATAGATTATAGATTATATCAATTATTATTATATTTGATTAAGAATAAATTATTATATTAGTATTATAATGAGTCTTAAATATTTGATCAAGAATAAATTTGGTAGAAATTGAATTTTGAATTATTATCATATTAAAATCAATCAATTAGCAGTTTGTTAACAATTTGACCTACCCATTTTTTTAAAAAAAAATATGCTGATTTTAAAGCTTATTTATTTTAAAATATCTTTTTAAATTTTTTATATTACCTTCTTAATATGAGGCTATTAACGGTTCTTAATTTAATTGTAAATCGTTATTATATTGACATGGGTTCTCTTTTAGAGCAAATTATAATCTTTAATGATTGTAATATTTGATTCTTTAATGATTCTAATATTTAATTTTATTTCATATAAAAATAATTAAGTAAATTTTAAATTAGGTTTAAAAAAATCTTTAGACATAAAAATTGAAAAAAGTGGGGGCCTAAATCACTACATGAATAACACGTGAAGCTTAAATTACTATATAAATGACATGTAAAATAGGTTCTATTAAATGAGTTTGAAATATTAGTATAGTAGATTTATATAATCAATAAATTTTATGCAAAATTTTAATAATCAATAACTTTTAATTATAAGTAAGACTCTGATAAATATCTATTATATATATTTTTTCTTTTTTAAATCTTCTCCAATTTTTTTTTATTTTTTTCAACAGCAACTTTTTTTAAAAATTTATTCAAATTTTTTAAAATATAAAATTATTAAAATTGTCATCAATAGTATGATTTTTTTTTCAAAATTCATTCAAATCTTTTAAAATATAAAATATTAAAATTATTTGCAAGAGTTTAGAGGTTATTTAAGTTATAATTTTATGATCATCCCAGGTGATCTGATTGCAATAGTCATCTCTTATTTACGTTTACTGTCCAACACGTAACAGAAAAAGTCAAGAGTAAAATCTATAAACTTTCATTTTTCTTGTTCTTTTTTTTTTGTTCTCTACAAATAGTTTCATTTTTTATTGATTTGATTAAGGCATCCCACTTTTTTATTTTTTTTCAGATCACACAATTTTTTTATTGTAATGGGCATTGTTGATATTTTTATCACCCCAATACATTTATATTTAATCCATTTTTTAATGATTCTTAATTCTATATTTTTTTCATTCTTAATGGTTCTTAATTTTGATTGTATATCGTAATTTTAATTATTCTTAATTCCATGATATATCTTAATCATTCAAATTTTATCGATTCAAGTAATCTTTAATAATTGTAATATTGATTTTATTGATAATTAATAATTAAATTATAAATTAAGTTGAAAAATCTGTAGACATAAATGTTGAGAAAAATGGACCTTAAATCACTATATGAATGACACATGGACCCTAAAGCTTTGTATAAAAGGCACATGTAATAGTTTCCATGAAGTGACTCTCAAATATTAAAATAGTAGATGAGAGGAAGAATTGGAAGGAAAAAAACGATGTGGAATATAGAGGAGAAATGAAATGAGGTGTTAGCATTTTAAACTAAAGCTTCAAGCAATAAAGATCTTAGTAACAAACTGATATTGTATATTCTAAGAGAAGTTAAGGGCTTTTATTTTGATTAGTATAAATGAATATCTTTTGTAGCAATGAATATGTTATAGATTCTAGGAGTAATTTAAAAGATTTATACTTTGATTATAATGGACCTTTCTTGATAATAATAATTTTTGTTTCCAATTTTATTTTTGCATTAATTTGATTAGATTCTATTTTGTTGTGGAATAGAAATTAAATAGTCTATTGAATCTAAAATTCAAAATATCAGGGTGAATTCAAAATTTAAAATTTTGTAATTAGTATGGAAAACACGTATTTAATTGAAAAAAATAAAAAAAAAAGATTATAAAGAAAATAGAAAAAGATATATATCACTTGAATATCTATTTTTAATGGTAAACAATTTAGATGGGCATATTTTGATCCGTTATATTATTTAAATTAAGAATTTCAATGGTTTAAAATTCAATGTTTAATATTAAATATTTATGTTGTATTAATAATATATATATGAAAGTAATTTTTATAACAAAATAATTAATAATCAAGATGATAAGTATCATGGGTCATAAGTTGCTCTATGAACGATATTTGTAAAACTTTTCACAGAATGAATCTGAGATATTAGTATTATAAATTAAACTTTTTGCAAACTTGAAACAATAGAATAAATATAGAAAAATCACTTGAATTAATCAAATGTTAATAACTACAAGTTTTTATTTTTTGTGCGCATTTGAATAAAGTATTCTCCCAATAAAAAGTTCTAAACTTTATACAAAAAAGAATTATGAGTTTTAAGTTTGATAAGATGTAATTGGTTATCAATATCTTTGAAGGCAAGTTCTTTGGTGAGAAAGAGAGAATTTGAGAGCACATGCTCCTTGAATTTAAATCATTAAAATTATAATCTAATGGTTGCAATCGATTGAAATTAGATTTTATATTACAATAAAAATAAGCCTATGATAAAGTAATATTTATATTTTAATATTAAAATAATTCTTATCAAAGTGTTATTTCCATTTTGCCCTTCTCTTTCCCCTTGCTCCTAGCTTCCCCTTCTCAATCCCCACCCATCTTTCTGAGAATTTGTATCCCAGTTACATCTTGGACATCATTCTGCAAGTTAGGCAAAATTTCATCCTTACTTACATATCACATAACATGCATAAGAGGAGACTCCCACAAGTCACCTACCTTTATACGTCGAAGAAGAGATTTTGGCTGTAAAATTATTAGTTGTATCAAGGTTGATAGGTAGTAGATCCAGAAAGGGAAAAAAGAGAGAGAGAGAGAGAGAGACTACTGCCAGATTGAAGGAAAAAATGAAGTACGAGATCTGGCAGATTGAAGAAGGAGACAAAAAAAAAAAAGGGAACTAGCAAGGTGGGAAGGCAGAACGGACACAGGCAATATGGACAGAGTGGGGGAATCTGAAAATGGGGTGGAGTGGAAAGAGAAATAGTGGAAGGTTGAAGAATATATATATATAATTTTAATATTTATTTTTTATTATAATAATATTAAGGAGCACAGAATCCCAAATTCAATCTTTTTTATTGTAGAATTTACCTATCTTTGTCATTTATCATTTATTATTAATATCTAGCATCTGACATTTTAATAATAATAATAATAATACCTATCTTACATTAAATGGCTAGATCAATTGAAATGTGCCGTCACTTTCGTGACACTAATTACCATGTATCTATTATTCTTATCAATCTTATGAATTCGAGTCATACTTCATTGCTAATTTAGTCTCCTTCCATAAATTTTATGCACCTTTTTCTGATGCACTTAGACTCTTAAAAGACATCAAGCCTCCTAATTTAGTTCCTAATTGAGTCGCTTGTAAGCTTAACCATTAAACGTATTCAATTAATTATTCGCCGAATTTACATTGGTTATTCTTTGAATATTCCAAGTTCTTCAACTTTAGCGTCCCATTATTTGTCCTCAATATATCTCTGTTTCTGTCGTTGAATTTCTTTTCTATTTTCTTTTTTTTTTCAGGTTCCAAGAGCTTACACATAATAATCCAATTCGGCTGCTCACTTTGATGAGAATGAAGCTTTTGGATGTCTCCCTTAAAGCTTGGCTCCAATCATATTGAGTATAAAGAGGGTGGAAAGGGACTGAGACTGACAAAGCAATCTACAGTATTCAAAATAAAATTGAATATCTAATTGTCCAAATTGAAGTACTCAGTTTCATTCAAATTTAATACACAAAGGAAGATATATATACAACAACTTCAACGAACATAGACCACGACTTGGTGGCTGATCTTTTTCCCGAAGAAACGTGGTAGCTGGTCTCATCTACTTGATATTTTATTCAATCATATTATTTGTTTATCATCTTTATTATATTACATTTTAAAGATAAATAAAAAATACATTTTTCCGACACTATTTCTTTATTTTTTTGACAAATAATTAAAAAAAAAGATATACGTTTGTAAATAACAAATTAGTAGTTTGTTTGTGTTGCTTATCAAAACTTCTGATCATTCAGCACGTGAACTCTTTCTATTTTTTTTTCTGTTCTGGAAAAAAAAGGAAATATACATCTATACTAGAGCTGACAAAAAAAAATTGTGACCAAATTGTATTTCTCGTGAAAACAGAATATTTGACCATTAGCACATGGACGCTTTTTATCTAAGAAAATTATACATATATACTCTTAATGACAAAAAATTAGATCAATACATCATGATCATAAGCAGCTAACATAAGAACGGATGAAACAAATAAAAAGTTATAAATTATGTCCATGATTTGCTTCACAATTGTGCTCATTAACTTAAAAATATACATTTTTCAAGTTTTGGAAGATGTGACGAACCCTTTTGGTATATTTGCTGGGTGTTTAGAGGATATACATTATTAGATACAGTGACTAAATCTTCTCGTGTATTATAGGTTTATTTAAAAGGGTAGACACTAATTACGAGTTTTAAAATTATTTCATTCATAGAATGAGAGTTGAACCCTCAACATTATTAAAGACAAAACTCTTAACACTATTTTTTGATTCCACAGATTCGGATTTAAGTCGTCGTTCAAGAAGGTTAATTGCAGAATTACCTCTATCCCAAAATAAGAAAAATAATTTCAGAAAAACCAAAAGAAGAAGAAGAAGAAAGAAGAGTTTGTTGCGAGAAGGTGCGTGAACGCAAGCTCGCTCACAAAGCCCAAAGCAATGTGTGGAGAGCAGCCCCCCGTATGCGTATGCGTGTACGTGCGTAACTTGATTCTCTCTCTCTAAACCTTTAACGGTCTCCAACGCTTCCTTGCCCCTTGCTTCCCTCCTATCTACGGCCTCATTCATTCAACTAGACGAGGTGAATAATAAAATTACATAATAAATATATATTATACATTTTATTATTATTAAATATAATAAATTCATAAAATGAGTGAGAATTATTTATTATATTTTATAATTATAAAATATATCGTATGTATTTATTATTTAATTTTATGCCATAGCAAATATTTTTCTTCATTCAACTACAACAGAATACTCCAACATAACAGAAGAAGATACCTTGGAATCTTCTTCTTCTCTCTTCTTTCTTCAATAACCCCACAACACACAAACATATTGGTACCTCAAACCACAGCACAAAAACAAAAACATAGTGAAAAAACAAAAAACTAAAGGAACAGAATGAGAGCACTGAATTCGCATTACGTGGTGATCGATCTCCACTGCTCATGGCACTCCACAAAGCACAACCTTCCCACCTCAGCTCTTGCCTACCTCAAAAGCTCAAACTTCATCTCCACACTCTCTTCGTCATTTCGTCGAACACCTCGTTCGTCCAAAGGGATTCGCTCCGCTAGGTCCTCATCCGCCTGGATTCCCTCGCCGGAGATTCGCCGCCCCTCCGATCGCTTCTCTCTCGGAAATGGGCCACCGCCGAATCCCCAAAACGCGCCGTCCACGTCGCGACCCGAGGCCGCCACGGAGCTGGAGATGTTCCTGGAGCTGCTCCCTGTGAAGATGAGGAGCGAATTGTATCGGCACGAGGATATTGGGGCGCTGATAGAGGTTGTGATGGATCTGGGTCGGAAGCCCCTCGCGAGGTTCCCTTCTGGTGATTGGGTCATCTCCGAACACCCCATCAAGCACGAAGATTTGTGCCATGCTATTTCCAAGGTGGGTGGGTGAGTTAGTTAACGTGCTGTTTGGCTGGGTACTTTTTATTAAACGGTTTCTCTAATTGAGGGTCTTTTCAAAATTTGAGCTTTCATGGAGCCACTTTTTGGAATTTTTTATTGTTTCAACTGTGATGAATGAATAAGGCAATTATCTGCTCTCTCAGTTAGTGCTCTGTGACTTATTTATTAGTAAATGGTTGTTGCTTGGGCTGAGCTAAGATTGTGAATAATTTGACCAAAGAAGGGGGAAAAAAAAAATGCTAATGTGGGGTCCAAAGGCTTTGAAAGTAGAAGGTTGTGACTAGTGAGGAGTGTGTAAATGAAGACTGGATGGAAACCCTTTTTTTTTTTTTTTTTGTAACTTCTATTACACATAATGCGTGATCCAGAACCTTGGAAGTTGGCATGTAAGGTTTCTACCTTGTGACTACTGGTTTGATGGTCACAGGTTCTAGTTTCAGAAGTGTTAATGGCTAATGTCTTCCGATGTAATGGTTGTTCATTTTTAGGTTGGTGAGTTTTCTGATGACAACCGATCTGGTATCAATAGCTCTTTACATCGTATAAGTGCAATCCGCAATCGGAAAATGCAAATCATCGGCCTTACTTGCCGGGTTGGTCGAGCTGTAAGTGGTAGTGCTGAAATCATACGTGATTTGGTTGAGGATGGTGGTTCTATCTTGGTCATAGGACCTCCTGGAGTGGGTAAAACAACATTAATCAGGTAAACCTTGTCAATATCTGTACTGATTTTACGTGTCTCTTTTTGTATGTGGAAGTGGTTTAGCTGCTCTTGGAAAACTTAAGTTTTGTTCTGAAGTTTCTCACAATCTTTTTTCCCTTCGTGTTTCTCTGCAAATGCCCCAACAGAAGATCATCCCTTACTGTTCTGTGATTGTTCATGTTTTCTTGTTAGTTTAAATTTTATGCATCGTTGCTGTAGCCACCAAAGAATTGTGTTTTCAAGTTCTGTGAATGTCAATATAGGTCAAAATGAGTTATTCAGTATGCATGTCTGAAGAAGCTGTGCTTGTGCAGAGAGATTGCT
This sequence comes from Dalbergia cochinchinensis, assembly GCA_031216125.1. NCBI lineage: Eukaryota > Viridiplantae > Streptophyta > Magnoliopsida > Fabales > Fabaceae > Dalbergia > Dalbergia cochinchinensis. The sequence continues at coordinate 63,368,283 of CM062369.1, forward strand.
AGGATGCTGGCAGATGAGTTCAAGAAGCGTGTTGTAATAGTGGATACGTCCAATGAAATTGGAGGTGATGGAGATGTTCCTCATGCAGGCATAGGCAGGGCAAGGAGGATGCAAGTTCCAAATGTAAACATGCAGCATAATGTCCGTACTAATCTCAGTCATTAATAGTGGATAATTTGCCTTTATAGAATAAGTTCTGATAATTGTGATCTCCTGTGGCGCCATTTTTGTTTTATTTATGCAGGTTATGATTGAAGCAGTTGAAAATCATATGCCCGAAACCATTATTATCGATGAAATTGGAACAGATCTTGAAGCATTAGCAGCCAGTACCATTGCTCAAAGAGGAGTTCAATTGGTTGGAACAGCACATGGAATGACAATAGAAAACATAATAAAAAATCCTTCTCTTCAGATCCTTGTTGGTGGCATAGAGGTATGAATTTGCTCTTTTTTGTTTTCCTGTCAGTTTTATGAATTATAATGATTAATATAATTTTTCTGTCCCTTCTGGCTCCCTCCCTCTTTCAAATAGTGAATCAATCTAAATTTCAGAAGCATATACAAATGGAATATGTACAATGCTTGCTCACGTTGGTAATGTTTATTGAATATTTATCTGAACAGAGTGTAACACTTGGGGATGAGGAAGCCAGGAAAAGGAAAGTGCAGAAGACAATTCTTGAAAGGAAAGGACCTCCTACATTTACATGCGCCATTGAGATGATATCTAAAACCGAATGTCGTATTCATCATAGATTAGATGCGACTGTGGATGCCATTTTGGCAGGTATTTTCCTCATCGCTTATAATGGAATATCTTAATTAATATCCAACTGATATAGTATTTGCATAATTGTTTAGATTGAGGTTTAATTAGGAGATCTCCTGCATTACAGGAAAAACTCCATTATTTGAAATCCGTCAATGGGATGATTCAGCTAATGATTTGGTGGAGTATGCTCCAATGCCTGAAAAAAGTCATGGAGAAACCCCTGATTTAGCTAAGCTTAATATCTTGAGTTCTGACATAGAATCTGATGAGGATGATAAAGACTATCCTGCTACTCGGTCCAAGAAATGGAGTACTATTGGATCCGTAAATAATATCATGAATTCTGACATAGAGTCTGATGAGGATGCCATAGACCATCCTCCTATGCAGTCCAAGAAATGGAGTACTAGTGGATCTGTGACCAGGAGGAGTTCACCAGTGCAAGTATATACTTACAAGGTAAATTATTTTAGATGTTGCAACTGCTAGGTGGAGTACCGAGTGACTGGGCATATTATTGGGATTTGGAAGCTTTTAATACCTGTCTCATATCCATGTTTCATGGATTTCATACTTCTTGGAATAATAGGTTGACCAAAACTTTTCTTGATGCCTTTTGTTTTCATTAACCACTTGTTTCTTGTTGGATGAGTTTAGATCCTTGAAGCTGATCTACTACAAGTAGCAAAGGTGATGGGACTTGAAGATTTAATAGATGCAACTGATGACATTGGAGCTGCTGATGCAATTCTAGCATCTAGTTCTGAGATACGACAGAACCCATGGATCCGTGGAGTAGCCAAATTTCACAAGTTACCAATATTTGTCATCAAGGTGCCTTCTTACTGCCTCTTAGCTGTTCTTTCAATGTTTTCTATTTTTGTCTTGCAGTAAATTTTAGTTTACAAGAGGACACTATGGCATTGTTTAACCCATATGATTGTTACCATCTAGTCAGACGAGGTTTGGTTGTTGTTGTTGTTGTTGTCTTATATCGAGCCTGTTTCTTGCAGTCCAATACCATGGCACAAATGGTCAAGGCTGTACGTATGATCCTTGGGCAAGAATCATTTGGGCCTACACCGAAGAAGCCATACAATGATACTCTGGACATTGAAATTGAGGACGATGAACCAAAACGAAAACCATCTCTGGAAGAGATTGATGCCTTGGAGGTACAAGCCCTTCCCGTTTATCAAATTAGCATTTGATTTCTCTTCTTGAAGTTCCATTTTCGGTGATGCAATTATTTTTATGCTGTGTACTAGCAGTATAATAATTGCTTTCTGTGCTCATCTGTTTGTGCCTTCGATAAAGCTTGGCCTTTACTGCATATTTGGCAGTTAAATTAGTTTCTTTTAATGGGGAATTGGTTCCCTCCCAGTGCTAATCTGTGCTTAGTGATTTTCCATTCATGTTTCTTACTTCCCAGCAGTAGTTTTAGTTTTTCTGCTTTGAAGGGCATTTTTTATATCCTATTAAACAAGTTTTTGTTTGACTTAAGAAGACATATTGCGTGGAGCATTTTATGAAATCCTGTCAATTTTGACTTCATTTTGGATTTTCTTGTACTCTCTGGCAGGAGGTTCGACTTGCAATAGAGTACATCGTGATTCCTGGTGGAGAGCCTGTGGAACTTCTTCCTCGACGTTCCGAAATAATTGCACGCCAGCTTGAACTTGTGCAAAGCTATCAGCTGGCTGCGGAAAAGTCAGGTACAGAACAGAACCCCAGGTTGCAGATTCTTCCCTTGAGGCTAAAGGCCAAAAGCCACTCCAAATCTAGCTCTGCTTCCCGCAAGAAAACAAGTCCTGATTCAGTGTCTACTGGTGGTGGTAGCACTGGTACCACCGTCACCAGGCTTCCTCTTTTGCCCCAATGATTCAAAAGTTACTCCAATTCTAACATTTTCCCTTCCCTGGTTGGTACATGTAACATGTACAGTCATGCATATAATTTATTTATAGCCAAGGGGCTCTTTTCTCGATTGGGGTGCGATGGTGATTTCGGAGGTTTGATCCTCCACCAGGCTACCCCTTCCCGTTTGCATCTCCAATCTGTGTAACATAAAAAATCAACAATGTAATTATTTTACTCCTGAAATGTAATTCAATTTATTACACTTGACACTTTGCATATCTTTTAGATGTTGAAGTATATAGGTAGAATCAACTAGGCACTTAAGCACTAAAACTAAATATAGAACAGTAGAAAACTTATGGCACAAATATGAAGGTCCCAGTTATATTTGTTTAAGGTTCATTGGTCATTTCATAGATAGTTTAGTCCTTAAAACAATGTCTTCCATCAGACATATTAGTCCCTACAAAGGATCACTTTAACCAATTTTTAGTATTTTTAACCCCTCCCCCCCCTCTCTTAATAACAAATTTGTCTGGTTATATTTTTATGAAGGACCATTTTGAGGATTTATTATTCTCAAATTTATCTTTACATTTCATTGTATTATGACTCTTGCAAACAATATTATAATATCATCAATGACATTATAAATATTTGTGCATATAAAAAATAATTTAGTTTCTATATATTAAAAATATAAAAATAATTAGATAGATAACAATAAATATTTATTAAATTGACAAATTATAACAAATAATTATTTACTGTCACAATTACTGATCATAATGTATTATTTTAGAAAAATACAATTGGTTTATCAGAGAAAATATAAAATTATTTTGCACATAAAAATTAAAATTAGGGGTAAATGCATTTTACCCCTCTAAATTTTAGGTCATATGTAATTTATTTACAGACTTTTCAAAATGTGTATTACGATGCCCTGAACTTTTTAAATTGTGCAAAACACCCCTCAATATAATTTTGACAACTAAAAAAGATAAATTTATTTACAACCCGACACCTTGTCCGTGAATATTATGTGCAATTAATTCCCTGATTTTTTTATTATGTGCAATCCAATACCCTACTATGACTTAAATTTTTGGAGGATTTTTTTATATAGTTTGAAAAGTTCAGGATGTCGTAATATATTGTTTGAAAATTAAGGATTTTTTTTGCATAGTTTGAAAAGTTCAAGGGTGTCATAACGCATATGTTGAGAAGTTAAGGTTTAAATTGCATATGACTTAAAATTTAAAGGGGTAAAATGTATTTAACCCTTAAATTTATTAAAAATAAATGACAGTTTAATTTTAATGCACTATGTAAAGAAGTTTTACACTGTTATCTAATCAAATAATCGGGGTGAAAAGTAATATATTTATTAATGTGATATTATATGATTGAATAGATGTGAAAAATTTATTTAGACACTAGATATATTCCAATTAAATCCTAAATAATATATATTGTATATAAAAATACATTTTATTTTGTTCGGTTGTGAATGCAATAGGAGAGGCTTGAGGAATTTAAGAATAATAACATTTGTTTCGCAGGTTGTCATTGCCATTTGCTAAGAATCGGCAGGTACAAACGAGTAAAAGAGGCGGTGGAAGCTTCAAACCCCACGAACCACCTTCAAGGGTTTCCTTCAAAAACCCTAAAAATTACCCCCCCAATCACTCTCTGTAAGCTCCTTAACCTTCACAAGGTTTTTCCTTTCTCACTCTTTTCGATTCACCGATTTCTGAATTGTTGGCATTTCAATTTGGGTAGTTCAGGGAACAAGCGCGTTTCGGAGTGAGCAAAAGTGAGTGATGGCTGGGAAAGAAGAGAATCGAATATTCGTTGGAGGGTTATCTTGGGACGTTACGGAGCGTCAACTAGAGCATGCCTTTGGCCGTTACGGCAAAATTCTCGAATGCCAGGTACCCACTCCTCTTTCTCCTCAAACCAATTTTTCATCCCTTTATTTCCTTTTCGAGAAAAATGTGCTACACTTTCTTTTCTTTTTTTTTTTATTAAAAAAAAATCAAATTCAAGCTCGTTGCATGCATCTTCTTAATTAATAGCTGTTGTAACTGTAGTAATTAGTAAGTGTGAATTTTTTTTTTCTGACTGGGTGGAATAGTGTCAGATTTGCAGTTTCTTTTTTATCATCGGAATTAAAGGTAGAAATTAAAATTTCCCGTTTGACTTTTTCGTTGCATCTTAGTGTTTTTTTATATAAAAAATAATTATTATTTTCATAGTTTGTTTTCGTTTAGTTGTAGCTCTTAGTTTGTTAATTGGTAAAAATTACATTAGCTGCAAGGGATTCCATCATGTTATGGTAGCATGACATGATGCTTTTGTCAGGAGATCCTGCTCTGTGCAGTTGAGGTCTAACAATAGTTGATGATGGGGGGTTGGGGATACTGTTTTGGCTGAGCCTGTTGCTCAACGAACTAATCTTTTCAGCGTGGTTTTGGTTGAATTTTTTTTCCCCCTCGTTTTAATGATTGATGGGATTCTTCTCTGATTTTAGTTTTTTCGCTTGTTTTCTTTTCTTTTCTTTTTCCTGGAATGCTGGTTGTGAATCTTGTGATCTTTGAGATGCTGTAGGCGGTCTTTAGAAAGATTTTTTATCAGAGTGATTCCGTCATGGCTGAAGCTCATTTTCAATTTTCTGATAAAATAATAGCTTGTGGTAACTATAGAGCTCAAGCTGAAGATTTGTAAGGCTTTGGGATATGTGGAATTTGGTGCAAGGAAGGTAGCTAAGCAAATATCAGTGTGACCTGTTTATTTATATGGCAGAGACTTCTTGTTTGTGCTGTCCTTACGATTCCTTATTAAAACCATTATAGTTTGGAATGGATATTTGACAGTTAGATTGGGCTGACAACTGGATGAAGTTAGCACTGCAGCATGCTTTTTGGAGTATGCTTTATTATATCTGTTTGTGCACAGCTTACAGATATATACCTTGATTGTGTAGCTAATGAACTGGGGAGAAGTATGACTTTTGTCTGATTGAGTAAATTCATTACTCTTTTGGGTGAAGAAATTTTTCTTTTCTGTCTACCATGCCTTGTCTGTACATTGGTTTCGATCTGACTGATGATCCTATTCTAGATAGTGTATCTATTATGTTATGATGTTAATGACTAGTGGGATATGAGAGAAGCGTATGCTGCACATTCCTTCTTTTGCCTCTGGCTCTAGATCAATTGTCCTCTGCTGTAAAATTGCTTCTAATTGTAGAGAGTAAGCACAGTGAAGCATTTTGAAAGGCTGCTATCTCTCATGATGTCTTGTCAATTTATTTTGTCCCTTGATATATTGATGCTATGAGCACTGCTTCCACTGTGCCTGACTTTTTTACTTATATGAGCAAGGGCAACAGACGTGCCATCTTATGGAGTGACAGTACATTTGTTAAGTCGGCATTTCTAGTAGCCCTGAAATTTGGAAAAGTTCAGATATATCACAGATAGTTCCATTTTTGAGGAAGAAAGTAATCTACCCTGTGCTTTTCTATGGAAATGAGAATCTCCCAGTAGACACTAACTAATATATTGTTCCTTTCAGAGTATAGATAGGACCTATTCAGTGGGCTCTGATTGTTTGGTGCTTTATAGATCAGTGAAGTGATTGTTTAGTCAGTTCAAGACTTCTTGTATATTTGCTTCAGCTGAGCAATCCAATCTATGCTTCATCTTTGGCAGTTTATAACACTTTCTTAGTCCAACGTGACAGCATCTTTGGCAGTTTATAATACTTTCTTAGTCCAACGTGATACTCAGTTGTTTGGAAATTGTTTTGTGTCTGGTTGATGGCATCACTTGTGTAAGGGATACTCTTAAGGCTTATCTGCAATCCAAATCATGTGGGTATGACTATACACCACCAACAGGTTCTGCATTATCACAAGTTCTGTGGGAACTTAAGTATTGCAGAACTCAAACTTTTCCAAAGTTGGAGCATTGGTATCACAGGCAATTCCTGCTCACATAGTTGGCTTCTCTTCTCATGATGAGATGTTGTATCTCATCAGCTGATATGCCTATTATAGCTAGCACTGTTGAAGGCTGAATGAATGCATTTGATTTAATCATTACTTTCTGCATTGGAATTTGGGTGGTGAGGTTTGCTTTGGTTTTGAATGGTTCTGCATTTATCGGTATACTTTTAGATAAAGAATCCAAATCTGCATGAGAATGGTTTTCTGCTCAAACGCTGGTTCGTTGGATCAGTCAGCTTAGAGGCAGCAGAATTATGTAGAATGTTAGGCAAATAATCGCAGTATAGTGAATTTATGAATTTGTCTAACATGTTGCTCAGCATTCTTTCTGCACAAGACTGATTCTTTGCTGCATCTGTTGACGTGAATAAATCACAGAAGGCAGCCGAATTGCTTAAGGACTGAAATCATGATCTCCATAAGGAATGTAGTCAATACTATGCCTGTGTCTTGCATGTTGTCTTTCAGAAATTTGGAAAATTATTTGCTGACAGAGATTTTGTTTTGAAGAGATATCCTTTGTGATACTCATCATAAAACTGGAATTGTGATAAAATGCTCCCGTGACTGCTGAAGAGAAAGTAACAATTGGATTTCCATGATATACTGTTCATTTGTGGCCACGTATTCTAATGTTGATTCATCCCAGTGAGAAAATAATATTGCCCAATATAATACAGCGATTTTAATCAAGTCCAATCCCAATATTGTGTTTGAGGGATTAGATTGTTTAAAGGTCAATTGATGAAGTCATGAACCAGTATGGATTATGCTGAAATTCTAGCTCAGGTTGTGGAAGTAATTGTAGCAAGAGATATTTGTCATCAAATATGGCAAGGGATCCCTCTGAATTGCCTAGCTCTGTTGATAAACATTTTGATGCTTTATCATTGTGACAGAGAAAGTAAGTTTTCCGGTTATAAGTTTTGCTTTGTAGTTAAATGCTGTTGCATGTTTCACATGAATTAAATACTGAAACTATTTATGCAATGCGTAACTCTTTGCAGTCATATGTTTCCCTTTTATGTATGCATAACACTCCATATATATTAGAAACTTGTTTATGTAAATGTGTCATTTATTCATTTCATTGTTAGTATTTCTAGCAGAATATGAAGCTATTGTGTGACTTATTTCCTGCTCAAAAAATCTGTGTGTCAGCATCTGAATTTGGTTGAAGGTGAGGGATTGTTCGGTGTTTAGTGACTAATTTAAGCCATGTTGAATTGAGGTCATCCCTGTTGACGGCTAAGTCTCAGATTTATTTTTGGAGGTGGAGTATTGGTGGAATCAATAGTAAGATGAGCATATATCAGCCAACATTAGTGGATGACACTCTGAATGCTTCTTATAAATTGGTGGATATCACTAGTCTCCTCTTTTTAATTGAAATCTTATGCAATACTTCTTTTGTGATTTTTGACATGCAATCATTAGGTGCAACAGCTCCTTTCCTCTTTCAGGCCTCTGATTTTACTAAGCAATTTGGAAAGAGTGCCTATATTTTTTGGTTGGGTGGTGGTGGTGGTGGTGGTACAATGTACCATACCAGTAAAAGATTATTTGATGGCATACTTTGACATTCTTTTTTCTTGTCCCTTTCATGTTTTTTTCGCTTTTGTGCCCACTTCTTGTTTGTATGGTGTGGTTCTACTATACTGGTTTTCTAAATAATTTAGTTTCAATTAGGGTAGCTTTTTATGTGCTGCACCTTCTACTAGTGACTCCAGTAACTTGGTGTTTATATAATTGCACTGGCCTAGCTAGATTCCATTCCAATTAGACATGTTCTGCATGTGCTCAATTAACACTTTATTTTGCAAGTCTTGCAATTGTTATGCAGTGGTCACTTGCATTAAAATCTGCGCTGGTATTGTTTGTCATTCATATATGCCATTAAACATTGCCAGCATTACTTGAACATATTGCATGTGCTTGGCATGAGGGTTTGAAGTTGTTCTTCCTGTAGATCATGATGGAAAGAGATACAGGCCGTCCACGTGGATTTGGGTTTATTACATTTGCAGACCATAGATCCATGGAGGATGCAATCAAGGAAATGCATGGACGAGAAATTGGTGATCGCATCATCTCAGTCAATAAGGCCCAGCCCAAGATGGGGGGTGATGACGTAGACCACAGTTACAGAGGGGGCTACTCATCAGGTGGTAGGGGAAGCTATGGGGTTGGAGATAGGGTTGGACAGGATGACTGCTTCAAATGTGGACGTCCAGGGCACTGGGCCCGAGATTGCCCTTTGGCGGGAGGTGGTCATGGTCGGGGTGGGGGTTCATTTTCTTCACGCCCTAGGTTTGGAGGTGCTGGTGGACATGGGGATCGCCATAGTGGTGAACGTGATCGATACCTTGATGATCGTTATGATGGAGGACGATATGGTGATAGGGATCGTTTTGATACCCGAGATTACAAATATGGCAGTCGCGATCGCTATGCTGGTGACAGGTATAGAAGGCTCATGGTTGTTATCAAACTACTGCTTTGGTGCTTTAGGTCACTGGTCATTGCCTTTAAGTAGTATGTATTCATTCTTTACTATCTTGATTGTTTTACTTTAAAACTCTGTAGGTATCCAACTAGTGGAGATCGATTTGCAAGTGAGCGATACACTGGTGGCTCAGATAATTACCCGCAAAATGGTTATGGCAAAGAAAGAGGCTATGACCGGTACAGTGGTCCACGAGGAGGCGGTGATAGGTATGGAAGTGGAATGCCAGCTCGGGATGAAGGAAGGAATTATCGGGGTAGGCCTGGTCCATATGACCGCCCAAGCCGCAGTGCCCGTCCGTCCTCATTCGACCGCTACTGATTGCTACTGTTGGTGTTCTTGTAGGAAATCCAAATGCAGAAGCCTCCTTAGGGACTTCGTTTCCGTTATTTAGGACATTCAAGTTTCAGAGAATGGTTAGATTTTAGCTTTAGTAGATCATGGTATTTGATAGTTCGTTTCTTTCTAAGAGCGTGCAAATCCTTGTTGAGATATTCCCTTGCTTTGCTTGACGTTAAGACTCACTCAGTATCCTTTTTAAGTGCTACCAAGCATGACTTACGGTTGTTTTGCAGCGTTTTGTAATTTGTGTTGATAGTGTTTTTGGGCTGTTAAACTACTTAGTATTTAGTTATGGAGTACTACCAAGTCTTTTTGGCTATTCTGCCGGTTCTGAACAATCACCAAAACAGGGCCAATTCTGACTTAATGTTTCATGGGGTTATACATAAAAAATGAAAAGAAAAGGTGGCTTTGTCCAATTATGTATAACTGCATAATAAAAAATGATTACATCTCACGTTATTACTATTAGAGTCTAATATACATGCACTGATGGTATAAATTATTTTATACTCCGCCAATAAAAGACTGCCATGCAGCCTATATTTTGGCAGTCTAAATTTTATATAAACTGTGCAGCAAAGTGAATGAGTTGTCAAGCTTTTATTAATTTTCAGTTCCATACTGTTAAGGTATATCAATTAATTCCTTCATATTATTACAACTCTGTTAAGAATATATAATACATGATTAAATCAGTGTTAATGTCTAAATAAGTCGTGCTAAGAATACAAAATTATGTATGCTTTAGGCATAGTAGAAATCTATGAAGGAAAACTCTTATGAGCCAGCAGAAAGAGGGAGAGGAAGGGGGGGGGGGGGGGGTGGTGGAGGAATGGAAAAGCCTACTTGCCCTTGGAGAAAACTTGCAATTCTTTGAAGCTGGCATGTACGTATTCTTTTGCTCATTTTGAGAAGAAAACAAGTCAGCTGACATTAGCCCTTGTCATCACAACTCACAAGCTTCTTCCATGAAAAATGTTGGGAGAATAATAAAATTGTATTATAAGTGCACATCATACACTTTATTACCATTAAATATGATGAATGATTCTCATTCATTTCACTTACTCATCACATCTAATGGTGATAAAGTGTGTGGTGTGCATTTATTATACTATTTTATTATCCCTATAATATTACTCATATTCTATTGGTATTGAAGCTTTGCTTTTTCCTTTTTATTGGTCTTCCCCCCTCCCCCTCCTCCCTCTCGGTTCTTCACAGTGTGTTTGAGAGTTTTATGGATAATAAAAGAGAGTGGGTGGAAAGGAAAGATGTGGAATCAAATGAAATAGAAATGGTTGGGTAACAAATTTAACTAGGGAAAAAATAATAATAAGAATCATTTCCTTCTTAGCCCCTTACTTTGGAGGCTAAAAAACGAGGGCTTTATGAAACAAAGAAATTGCACGCTATCTATTTCTAATTATTCCATTCCCTCTCTTCGGATTTGCTTCCAAACATTCAGAAACAAGATGAAAAACAATAATGAAATAGCCGATTCTGGTAAATTTAATCCACGTAATCATGCGATGCTGAAGTCAAAATTAATCACACATTTAAAAAAAAAAAAATACAAAGAGACATAACGGAAAATTAAAAAAGTCTCAATGAACTTTTCCGTTATGTGATACTGGTCAATTAAAAAAACCATTTGTAAAGGTTGTCGGTTTATCCACACATGCCAAGTGGGTGGTGAACTTATCCATTTATTGAGAAAATAACAGGAATCTTCTGCATTGAACCTGGTACTAACTACAAACTCAGGTAGGCCATGGTTTTGTGGAATCGTAGAAACGTGAAAGTGAGACTGTGCAAAACCATAATAATAATAATAATAATAATAGAATATGGATGGATAATGCATCGTTTGACTTAGAACCACCACTCGCCAGCCTAGGTTGAATAGACATCGCCCTACATGTTCGGGAGTTGACTCCTTGCGTCGCACTACAGTTAGACCTGGATAAATTCCCCACTTCCGAATCATATCTATCCCCTAACTCTAACTCTCCATTTCATGCGATTATGATACTTAGCTAGCTAGCCTCGGTGCTATTTTAACACTTTAAAAATAAGTGTCTTTATTATGTTTTAATAGAAAGATTTATTTTATCATTTTTAGATGTAATGGGTAAATAAAATAAATGAGAATCATCATTATATTCATCAATGATAAAAAAAAACTCTAATTACCTATCCTGTTTTGCAATAGTTACGGCATCATGATTTATCCAATCGAAGATGCCTTAATGAGGAAATATTAATAACCTTTTGAAACAATAAAAAAACGGAAGAGATTTTATGTTTTTAAAATATTGAACTCGTAACAAATATTTTAAACTTAACCATTTTAGTAACCTTAATTATTGTTCTAAGAATATTAATTAGCAAAACCGTACAGATTAAGGCGAAGTTTGGATGAGATTATTTAGGGTGAAAATTACCGTTGTTATATAAAAATTTCGTATATCTGGACAATTTTTAAAATTAGGTTTCTCTAGTATCTTTATAAATTTTAAGAGTGTCGGTATCTTGTAGTTATTATGACTAAGATTGTGTCATATGTGCCACTAATTTAGTTTATTAAAGTATAAAAAGATAAATATTTATTCACAATCATTAAAAAAAGAATGTTAATGAAGAAAAAACCTTTTAAAAAATAATTGGAATTTTTTAAAAAATATCTGTTTTAATTTTCATTTAAGAATATAAAAAGTAGCTTTCTAACAAAATAAATTTTAATTTTTCAGTTATATATAAATTTAAATTTTATAATTAATTTTTTAAAAAAATGAAATAAACACACCCTAAAAAATTAATGAACTGTTTTAATAATGATAAAAAAATAAATTAAATTTACAAAACTATCCTAATATTGATTTATAACTACTAATATTTTCTGTTCACTCCATTTACAAACACACTTAATATAAGGATAAATTGAATAAAAATATATATCTTCTTGATTTTCGAAATAAATAGATAATCCGGAACATTTAAAAAAATTCTGAAATAACAAATATTGTAAAAGCATAAAGTGAATAATGTATTTCCATTTAATAGCCTGAAATTTTGAGATAGATAATTTATCATACGGTATTAAAATATTTATATGATTAAGTGGTCTAGTTTAATTATTATTATTTTAAATAAAAGTTAAAATTTTAACATATAATAAAATGAGTTTGTACACTAATCATGCTTTAAGTTCAATAGACTTTTGTGTCAGGAGACATGCTAGCTATAGCTATAAAATCATTCAAGTATTTTCACATAACAATTTAAGCTCCTTCAGAGAGATTTAAACCACACAAAGCTTTGAGAGAGTTTTTTTCGTTTTTTACTTGAAATACTCTACAAAGGGAGAGGAGCCAAAAATGTGGTACAATTACGTGTCGGTAAAACAGAAAGTAAAATAGTAACAATGCTCAAATGAAGGAACAGAAAAACAAGAGAAAAAAAAGGATATAAAAATCAGAAACAACACTTCCAATATATTTGCTAGCCTTTTAAAAGCATGCAGCAGATTTTGTCCAAGTGTCAGTAATATATAGTTAGCTTTTAGAAGCGGTAACTAAAAGAATTTGCCAAATAAAGATGAAACGACTTTAACTAATGGCATGGTTTTCGTAATCAAAATGAAGCGGCAAATAAGTTTAAGCGTTTAACTACACCCAAGTTGAATGAATAATGTTAACTACTTGGGAAAAGAAATCGTCTGCCCAATTTAATGTCCCATTTCTTGTCCAGCAATAGAAAAGGAACATATATAAATTATGAGTGGTTATTAAAAGTTTATTTCGAAGAAAATTCAGAAATTACATTATATATTGATACATTTTTCAATGCATGAGTGGGGGATAGAGAAAAAGGACAAAAAATTGAGGGACAAAAGATCTCAATCACTAATTTGTGTGTGATCTCTCATCTGTGCTAGTATATTACTTCAATTATAGCTGTCTTAGTAAGAACTTGGTTGGGTTACGGAATTTATTATCTAAGATTAGGGAAAAGTCGTAGTAGAACTCATAGAACACTTATAAGGAACTCATTTATAAGATAGTCTACGAAAATGTCTGCATATTAATAGAGAGAATTGGACATATATACGTTTGCCGGGCATGAGTTCGATCATCGTCTATCATCATTTGCTAATCATAGGGGTTCAAAAAAAAAAAACACGATTACTTTTATAAACTACCTTCATATAAGTATTGTCAGTCATATTGATAATTGGCGTCGTAATAGATATTAAATAATTGATTCCCCTGTAAAAAAGGTAATATTTTTTGTGGATATAAAATTTTATATAGTATAAAAATTATTTGATATTATATTTCATCATGTCAATTTATTTTGAAGAATAATATGTTTTTAAAAATACTAATGAACACCAATTATTAGAATACATGTTTATTGTTATGATTTTTTTAAAATTTGACATACCTAATTGTCAATATAACATCATATAATTTAATGGTTAGATTAATTAGTTTAATATATATATATATATATATATATATATATATATATATATATATATATATATATATATATATATATATATCAAGATTCGAGAAGTGGATAGTCGATATCTCTACACGAGTGAAATTTGTGATGAATATGGACTATGGACAGTCCATCTAGAATATCCACTTACCGATTTTGTCATTTTACTAACACAATGTTCAAACGGACTTCAACTTTTATGACGATCATTTTGAATTTTATAAGTAGGAGGAGCTATGCCTGGAAACCTTCAATGTGAATGCAGATTTAACTTCAAAAGTCAGGCACTGATCCCATCTATGATTTTTCAAGACTTTTGAATATTATATATTCTCCCTGATTGACTATACAGCTATATAATCTATTTCTTCGATTACTTTTCTCTAGTGAGAAATTGAGACATATCTTGATGCCGTGGAAATGTTGCCATTGACCCAATGGATACGGGTCCAGAACGAGAATCAAAAGAATCAAGTTGTTATAACTTATAACGTATCCTTTTTAAACAGTATTTTCTAGTTGTGCCTTAATATTTCTTTCTAGTATCTTTAACTTTTTTTTCAACCTTATTTATATATTTTCTTTCAAGCTAAATTCTGATAAAAAAGAGTTTATTTCAGGGTTTTTGTTATGGTAATCGGGGGTACTGATACTCTTTTGAATCCAAATGTTATGGTTTAATCATGAGTATTAAAATATAAGGATTTCTCTGATATTCTATTCTAGAAAGTTCATGGGTACCAGTACCTTTTAGTTAACTTGTAGCTGAAAATTTATCATGTATCTCACTAACTAAATTTATTAATATTTTAAATACTTGTGATTAAATTACAAGCTTTAGATTTAAAAAGATACCATGTACCTTTGGAATATCAAAGTAAAAATATTTTAAATACTTGTGATTAAATTACAAGCTTTAGATTTAAAAAGATACTATGTACCTTTGAAATATCAAAGTAAAAATATTAAAATATTAATAAATTTAATTAGTAGGACATGCGATAAATTTTTAACTACAACAACAACCACAAGCTAGCATGCCTTTTCTAGATAACCACAAAAACCATTTCTAAAAGAAGTTGCATTCACTTTAAGTGTCTTTTTGAAAATCAACATGAATGTACTAAATTTTTCATTGATTTTTCAATATATTTTATCCAGATATATTAATTTTTTAATATACTAAATTTATATTTATTTTATAAAAAAATACTTAAAGGTGGACAGAGAGAGTATACATAAATATTATTCATTTACACTAAATTCACATGCTAAAATCTTGCGTATCATTTTCAGCTACTTACGGTTTTCTCCTTTTCTCCTTTTTTTTTTCTTTTTGTTCTTTGTGTAAGTACTAATATATAACTATTGCCAGCGACATCTACATTTTAGTCTTGCACACTTTTTTGGGTAAATAGTCTTGCACACTTGGGCTATATGTTATACTTTTCGGCATAAATATAGTTCTCACTGGTTGACTTAGCCAGGTAAAATTAACCTGTGTCTCGTATCCCTGCACAACTAAGACTTAAAAGGCTATGGTGGGAAGAATCAAAATAGGGAGCGAGGCAAGGAATAATAATATTAATGTTAAGTGGAGATTGTTTGAAAATAATTTTAGATGAAGAAGGGACTTGGCTAGCAAGCGACAATATATCTCTTATTTGCTATTTAAAATTAAGATTTTTTAACCCTCTAAATTTAGAAGTGATATAGTTTTTCCTACTCTGTTTCTTATCTTTCTCTCCTATTTTATTAATAGTCATTTCCTTCTGTCTAGAACCCGTAATTACAGCTTAAAAGTTGTTTGAGTTTTTCCGCAGCACGTGGAGGAGCTACAAGTTGTTGCCGCCCATTCGCCCACGATCAGCCATTCTTTTAGACGAGTGCATCATATATTATGAATTAATTTGACTACCAATATCATAATTGTCAATGAGATGTTTATCCAAAAAAAAAAAACAATTGTCAATGAGATGTGGCCCTCCGCACGTAGATTCTTCCTCGCTGATTGGAGCTTGTCAGTTTAATTTAAAATCTAGTACTCGTATTATAAAAGAAAACTCCTATAATGTCATTTAATTTTTTTTTATTCACAATATTTAAACTCAAATTGTTATTTCAAAAAAATAAATGCTGAATCACTTACATTAATCAAATACTGGGACAATTTATTTATAACTTTAATTTAATGCACTACCAATTGGCAATGTAAATTAAACTCTCTATTTAAACTCCTATTCAATTTAATTATTGAATTTTTCTAAGAAGGATTCCTAAGGCACTCATTAAGAAATCAAAATTAGAATTTTTAAAATTTTTCATTAGATGTGAACGTAAGCTAACCGTATTTATATATCACACGGCATGTGATAAATTTGAGGTAGAACTTATTTGCTGCCAACCCCCCAAAAAAAAGGGAAAAGAAAAACAAAACACAAAAAAGAAAGAGCCAAAGACATGTTATTTTTATAATTTGGTGAATTTAAAAAATCATGCGATGTGTAATGCTGATTTTGACCAAAATTATTAATAAAAAATTGCAGAGTAAGTGAATTTATTTATTTTTTAAAAAAATTATATTTTAATTATAATATCGTAGAATATTTGATAAATTTGAGAAAAATTCATTAGATAAAATAAAAAATATTAAAAATTAAAATAAAATGCGTAAAATTAGTTGATTGTCATGCATAATATTAGAAGTTATAAATATGTGTATTAAGACTTGATTGTGTACGAGAGGAAAGCATAAATGGGAGTAGCATTGGGAAGGATTATGTGTGAGATCCCTTGTAAAAAACAAAAAAGTTTTCTAACAACACGAAGGTAAGAAGGCGTGTTCCGTGATTACCAGCGGCATAAGGCTTTATATTAGGGAAAGGTTACAACTTTGTATTGTACAGGATTTGCAACTTTGTCCTAATAAATTGTCATGATAAAATATTTGCAACTTTAGAGTTAGAGTATGTTTGATTGGTGGGTGAAAATGGGATTACATTTTTCATGATTAAATTTTATATATAAAATTATATATAAAGTTCAATCATGAAAAATTTAACCTTATTTTACCCTTCAACCAAATGTTTGCAATTTTGTCTTCAAAAATTGAATGAAGGGTTCACAATTTTTCTATATAAAAATTAGGCTGAATCACGCTTAATTTTTTTTGTTTCTTTGCTTCGTTTATTTGTTTAATGTGTGTGAGGTTGGGGTAATTTTTTCAACATGTAACAGGCTACTATAGATTATTGTTAGCATTAGAACATGAAAAAAAAATCAACTATCAACAATGAGTTTAGTTTTTATCCACTCACTGACATTATCATCCAATCAAATCATATCATTTACATGAATTTTTAGGTTATCATCCAATCAAATCATATCATTTACATGAATTTTTAAGTAATAAAGTGATACTTGATTGCTTTTGTTGAGGTGACGATTGATGATAAGATAATAGTATAAAAAAGTTTTATGTAAACAAACTGCAAATTTAGGTGCATTTGCATTTAGTTTCTGAGAGCAAACACACCTTTAGGGTCGGATTGTTTTACCAATTTTCAGTTTTCAGTTTCTAGTTTTGTGAAGGAAAAATTGAAAACTGGATTTCAATTTTCAGTTTTTTTAATTTTTCCTTCACAAAACTGAAAACTGATAAAATAAACAGACCCTTAATTTCTAAAAATATATTTCAAAGAAAACTTAACTTTCTAATTTATAAAAACATCTGAATGATTAACATCACAACAACTGTGTAGAGATATTGCAAAAATATAAACAAAAAATAGAAGAGGTGGTAAACAGTTAGAGTAAAGTCTATGATGAAAAGTCTTCCTCACTCAAGATTTTAATTAAAATAAATTTATGATGGAGGGACAGAAGGCAAGACGAGGTTGAAGGATCGTAGAGTCCAGTTGAACGCTTTGCATAATTAGCGTGGAACTAATTTACTTCGTGGGAAAAAATATGGTGTTCTCACATAAAACAGAGCAGCTTCTAGATTATATTTTGTTTATCGTTTTCTATATTAATTATATGATAGGTAGTTATGGTAAGTTGTAATCCTCAATCGTCGCAAGGAAAGTCAGTTATATGGCATCATCTTTTTCGTCGCGTAAGGGAAATCCATTATAAAATCTGTGAGTAAGACGTTATCCTATAAATAGTCACTAAAATCATTCAAGGATCATTCTCCCTTCCATATAACTTTTCTTTTTCGTCATCATTGATTTTGTGAATCAATTATTAAATATTTATTGATTACAAATTATATTTAAGTACTCGAATTTTAAATATATTGATTATAAAATAAAGGGAAAAGATTATTCAAATCATTTGAACTTATACTTTTTTTTCTTTTGCAAAGTATCATCATAATGTAATGACTAAATAAATCACTTTTCAAAATAATTTGCTGAATTACTAATAGTTATAGCAAATGGTAAGATTATTTTCTTATTCATTAATATAAGCTAAATTAATTATTAAATATTTATTGATTACAAATTATATTTAATCCCTGGACTTTTAAATATATTGATTATAAAATAAAGGGAAAAGAGTATACAAATCATTTGAACTTATATTTTTTTTTTCTTTTGTAAAGTATCATCATAAACTTAAGAATAAATTGGCATTCAAACTTTAATTAATGACTCAATAAATCATTTTGCAAAATAATTGGCTAAATTACTAATAGTTATAGCAAATGGTAAGATTATTTTCATATTCATTAATATAAGCTAATATAATGATTAATTTATTAATATTATTAATCAGATTTTTTATAATTAGTAATTTTTTATTATATTATTTTATATTTATTTAATTGCCTATTAAATCATCCATTTAAAAACTAAAATTTGACCATCAAATAAATTAGTTAATTAATAGTCTAAATTTAATGTAAAACAAATGATCAATATGTTTTTATGTGTTGTTACAATATATAATTGTGTGGACACATTTAAAACAAAATGACTTATTAAAATATTAGTCAAAGTTTAGAGATTAATTGAAAAGCTTTTAAACTTCGTGATAGAGTTTTACAAAAAGATGAAAGTTTAAGATAATTTTATATATATTGTTTTCCCTAAAATAATATATACTTGCTAATTAGCTTAATATATGATAGAATAAAAGCATCATGGCAACATAATACAATAGCATATTGCTGAGCTAATTAAGTCTGAGCTAACGATCAGACTGATGAGGTGTTATTGTACAGGTATGCCAAAACTTAATAAGTGCATTGACAAGTAATAATAAACCAGAAGAATAGTATGAACTAGCTAGGCAAGCAAGAAAACAGTATGAACAGAAAATTTTCTAGGTGGCGGGCACTGGCAGTGTCATTGTTTGAGATGTGTACGAAACAAAACTGGTCATCAGTGTATATCTACCATGTTATATAACTGACAAGAAAGAAAGAGACAGATCAAAGTTATGTTACAATCCTTATCAAATGATATGTATGGTACATGCTATTGTGCTTGAAAAGTATTTGAAATCTCTTCGTTGTTGACTAATTGCTTCATTCAAAATTTTATTTTGCCTATAGATGATTATTTATTTTAAAAGTTTAAATAATATTAATTATTTTTTATAAATAATATTCATATTAAATATTATTGATTCATTAGTGAAAGATGAGAGAGGGAATTGGAGTATTGAAAAGAAGCAATAGCAATGTAGTAAATTATTTCTAATTTTTATTAATATTAATATTTTATTGATTATTTTCTTAATCTCAAAATGTATCTTTGGCTGGACAATTATTTAAGAAAAAAAGGGAGTGGTGTTTTAGTGGTCGTATTTAATTTGTTAATGAATTACGGAACACTGTTCATTCGGGTTGACTAGATTTAGTCAGGGGTTTAAAATAATTGTCGTCTGACTTATTTAACAGTTGCTCTGCGTCGAAGTTTTGAGGACCAGCTGGTGTTGATGACATACATGTATCTGCGAATAAACCTAGTTTGTGTTTGGATAGAGCACTTTGAAAGAGTTTAAAGTAAAAGAAAACTAAATTATAGTAATACTAGAGGCGGGCGGGTTAGTCGCAGAAGTTTTTTTGTTTAGGAAGTTATACCTACGAAATCGAAATTCAATACTCAATTATAACTCCATTTTTTCGGTATAACAATAACTACATAACTACTACATGTTATTCAGAATCCTTTTCCCTTGCGCTTTTGCTCTCATCAATAATTCATACCATGGACGTACATGTAATAGATAGTATTTAGAGTTATTAAAAAAAAAATTAAATAAAACGCTTAACAAAACTAATGCTATTTAAACAATATTAAATTACACATAACTAACACTATAAATGTTGAATGATATAGTATAAGCACATTATCTTCTCTTAAGTTGATGAGTTGTTAGTTGTGTAATACACTAACTGCAAGTAGTCGACTTATAACTAATATTTTTTATAATTTCAATAATCCTAATGTGGATGACGTGTATTGATCGGACCAATCAAGGATAATAATAAGACGAAGTGCTCATAAACTGACCCAAATATTATCTGAGCAGAACACTGAAAAACAAATTGATGTTATACTTGGTGCAGGTAAACTAGTAATTTGAGTTACCAAAGATAGTTGAAATGTTTGAAAAAACAGAAAATTGTTTAACAAGATAGGATTTAAACTTTGTCGTATATATAACTTGGTCATTTGATTCATATCAAATAATTTATTTAATATAATGAAATAGATAGTACAATGAGTTGTAACTTAAGTATTATACCCTCAATTATAGTTTGACAAGAGAGTTGTTAGTTTTGTGTCAAGAGTTTGATCCCATCTCCTTTTCCATTTGTTCATTAGCTAGTTTATTAGTATTAGCTAGGAGCTCCCTGGTAAAAAAGAAATAAATAATGTTTAATGAATTCTAAGCATAACATTTGAATTACAAATCAATTCAAATCTTATTATTTATGATATATTTAAACATAAAATTACTTTTAAAGAAAATTGTTTCATAATTTTTATTAATTCCAAACAATAGCTTGGAAAAAGAATTCTTTTTTTTTTTTGACAAAACCCTCATTTTAATTCTTCTAAAATTTTAAGTCGGATAAATTAGTCTTAGTAAAATTAAAAACTAGGACAAATTAGTCCTTATAAAAAAAACTCAAATTAGTCCATATAAAAATAAACTATTAGATAGATTAGTCCTCCTAATCCAACTTAATTATGAAATTAACTTGTCTAATTATTCTATTTTGTAGGGACTAATTTATCCAATTATTCAAAACTAATTTATTCAATTATTCAGTTTTATATGGACTAATTTGATAATTTTTTTATAAGGATTAATTTATTCACTTTTAAATTTTATAGGGACCAATTTTTTTTTACAGGAATTAATTTATCTGATTCAAAATTTTACAGGGAAGAAAATAAGTGTTTTGTCTTTTTTTTTTTTGACGGATTACAAAAAGGATTCTTGTTTGAAACAAATTATATAAAATAATAACTTGTGTCGGAATTTTGTTACTTGAACTTTTACT
This sequence comes from Dalbergia cochinchinensis, assembly GCA_031216125.1. NCBI lineage: Eukaryota > Viridiplantae > Streptophyta > Magnoliopsida > Fabales > Fabaceae > Dalbergia > Dalbergia cochinchinensis. The sequence goes on from CM062369.1 coordinate 63,389,824, forward strand.
AGAATAATATGATATTATTTTTTTAACTCTTAGATTTATGAGTACTCAAAAATAAAATAAGTGACTTTCACTTCTACCACTTACCTAGCCATTTTTATCCTCATAAAATTTTACGAGTAGTTTTATTATGTAACATTATTTTAAGATTGAATTCATCCCAAAATGAAAATAATCCAGCCATGATAATTCTAAGGCTACACTTCGAAAATAATTCTCTCATAGTTTCTAATAAAATTCTTCCTGTGAATTATTTTCCTTTTAAATATTAAATGTATACCCATCTTGATTTCTCGACCAAAGAGTTTAATATAACTTCAATGTGAAAGGTTGGCAAGATCGTTCTCCCCCAAATACAAGAAGTCAACAATACTCAAAAACGAAAAAACATATAAAATACAAGACGTCAACTCTCTGAGGTCACAATAATTGCTATTTGTAAATAGAAAATAATAGCCGCACGCCAATAAAATATGCCTTTTAATAAAAAAAAATGAAACGATACTTCACTTATGCAATAAGAATTAAATCTATGACCTTATAATTCATACATATTATATAAATCTCTCATCACTATATCAATCATAATGATTTTAACATAAGAATTGATTTATAAGTCAATTAAATTCACATTTATTTAATTATTTCAATTATAAAATTTAACTTATAAATTAAATCAATTTAAATCATTTTCTAAATTTAATCATTTCAAACACTATTTCATATCATTATTAAAAAAAAACTATAATTTGCAACTATTATCTCAATTCTCCTATGGCGGAAATCATTTGTCCCCTCTAATTATGCCTCTGTTCTTTTTTTATAATTTTTTCATATAGAATTGAAGATAAATATTTAATAGTATTTAAAATTTTAAAATAATTATTAAATATATATCCTTTACCTTTCGTGTGATCAAAAATTGATGGAATAGATAAAAGTGCATGAATGCATGATAATTTGGGGAGAGGTAATTTCACAGGTGTATAATAAAATTATATGATAATCTTATATAAATTATTGTCCTTTTGTGGGTGCAGATATTGATGTATTAAAAATCTTACAGCAATTCTATACCAACATTTTTAGCACAATGAGAATGGAATGGAATCATCAATAATATTTTATGTGCAATAAAATCTTATGACAATTCTACACCTAATACTCAATATATTTTATCTTTTAATACATCAATATCCACTTTTACAAAATGACAAAGAAATTAATGTAAGATTGTTACACAACTTTACTGTACCATCGCATTATAAAATCATGAGTATCGATATCTGTACAACATGGGTAAAAGACAAAAAATTACGTGGTGGGGCTAAAAATTAAAATGAACCCATCACTTTTTTTTTTATATTATAAGAATGTTTTATAAAGAATTCTATGATATTAATATAATTATAAGAATTGACCCAAAAACTGTTGAACCAGACTCAACCACTAGGGCAAGTGCACTTTTAATATACAGAATTATATATATATATATATATATATATATATATATATATATATATATATTAATATTACACCCTTACTCACCTCAAATTATATATTTATTTAATTAAATTTGATTAATAGATAGTTTTGGCTGGTTCCGTGGTTGGAGTTAGATAACTATGATCATTGAGTAATGCTAGTTTAACACCTAAAAAGTGAATGTCTATTCAGATACCTATTTTATAATAATTGTATGTGATGAATGTTAAGGATAAGTGGAGATCACCATCATATTCAATAGTTATAAAATGAATATCTGAACAGATATCCACTTTTTAGGTGTCAAAATATCGTTTGTGATTACCATTAGTCTTCTCATATGCTTTTGTCCATGTCTATTGTCTGAGCTATATATTGACTTCATTACATCTAGTATATGCCTATTATAGTATCCCCGGCCCAAGCTTATACCTCGTAAGTCGTAACCTCCTGCAAGTGCTGTACTGTACCCATTAACAAACATGGCCATTGCAGGAGGTTCAGGTTCCATGGCCATGGGCGTTCACGGGTGGGGAGACATGAAAAGCCTCACCCTTCAAGTCATCACGGGCCGGTGGTTCGTGGTGTTCGCCTCCTTCCTAATCATGGCAGCCGCCGGCGCCACCTACATGTTCGGCCTCTACTCCAACGACATCAAAACAACCCTTGGCTACGACCAAACCACACTCAACCTCCTCAGCTTCTTCAAGGACTTTGGCAGCAACGTTGGTGTCCTCTCTGGCCTCATCAACGAGCTCACCCCACCATGGGTGGTTCTAGCCATTGGTGCCATTCTCAACTTCTTTGGCTACTTCATGATATGGCTTTCGGTCACTAAGAAAATAGCCAGACCCGAAGTGTGGCAGATGTGTCTCTACATCTGCATAGGTGCTAACTCTCAGTCATTTGCCAACACTGGCTCCCTTGTCACTTGTGTCAAGAACTTCCCTGAAAGCCGTGGTGTTGTGTTGGGAATCCTCAAAGGCTATGTTGGTCTTAGTGGTGCAATCATCACGCAACTGTACTCAGCTATTTACTATGATGACACCAAGGCCTTGATCCTGTTCATAGGTTGGCTTCCGGCTGCTATATCCTTTGCTTTCCTTCTAACCATTCGGTACATGAAGCCGGTTCGTCAGACTAATGAACTCAAGGTTTTCTACAATTTTCTTTATATCTCGCTTGGCCTTGCGGGGTTCCTACTTGTCATGATCATAATTCAGAAAAGGGTCGATTTCACTCGGAGTGAGTATGGCATTAGTGCTGCTATAGTGCTTATCTTGCTCTTCCTCCCACTTGCGGTTGTTATCATGGAAGAGCTTAAAATATGGCAGGGTAAAAAGCTAGCGTTGGCTGATCCTTCCCCGGTGAAAATTGTAACCGAGGGTGAAAAGGTCAACCCGGAGGAGGCTAAGAATGGAAATTCTGTTTTGGCACAGAAGGAAAATGAAGCAGTTTCCAAGGAGGAAGTTGAAGAGACCAGATGGTGGCAAAATGTGTTTAGTCCACCAGAAAGAGGTGAGGACTATACCATACTCCAAGCACTATTCAGCGTCGACATGTTAATACTATTCATTGCTTGCATCTGTGGAGTTGGGGGAACTTTGACTGCAGTTGACAACCTGGGTCAGATAGGAACCGCGCTTAGATACCCCAAGAAAAGTATAAGCACTTTTGTGTCCCTAGTGAGCATTTGGAACTATCTAGGACGTGTTTTCTCTGGATTTGTTTCTGAGCACTTCCTATTGAAATACAAATTCCCTCGACCTCTCATGCTCACCTTGATTCTCCTGCTATCATGTGCTGGTCACCTTCTCATAGCCTTTGATGTGCCAAATGGCCTCTATGCGGCTTCAGTGATCATTGGTTTTTGTTTTGGTGCACAGTGGCCGTTGCTTTTTGCCATAATTTCCGAGCTCTTTGGCCTCAAGTATTATGCAACTTTGTATAACTTTGGAAGCGCGGCGAGTCCATTGGGGTTATATGTGCTGAATGTGAGGATCACGGGGCATTTGTATGACAAAGAAGCTAAGAAGCAATTGGCCGCTTTGGGGAAAATAAGACAGAAAGGGCAGGAATTGAGTTGTGTTGGGGTCCATTGCTTCAAGATAGCATTCATTATCATCACAGCTGCAACTTTCTTTGGTGCCATTGTTTCACTAATTTTGGTGGCTAGAACAAGGAAGTTTTACAAGGGTGACATATACAAGAGGTTCCGGGAACAGGCGGCGACGGAAACTGAAATGGTGGGGGTAGAGAACGGTGGTGGTGGCAAGACAGGGCAAGATGCCAAGTCTGGTCAGCAAGTGTTGCCATCCTAGACTTAATTAGGACAAACGGAAACGGACGATGTGCATAGAAATTAACGTATCAACAAGAAATGAATTTGGTCAATAGGCTATTATACAGTATAAAATATGTAACATGATGATGCTATTACCATACATTTTCTTTGCCGTGTTGTATACTTTACATTTACTATATGTGGAATTGAAAATTTGCAGTTGCCCTTCCCTGCGGTCACAATTAATTGAAGTGTCGGGCCCCCTTTTGTATTTGTACTCTAATTTGAACAAGTGAAAAATTGATGAAAGAAACATGATTGCCTTGTTAATGTAATAGTTGAAATAGTTTAATACAAGTTTTCTCCATTTTTCTTAACCAGCAAATTTATGGTTGGCTAAGGCCTAGCAACGTACGTTAAAGGGGATATACTGTTTTAACTTTAAGGCCATACCCTGCTATGCTTCTTATGTCAATGAAAGGGACAACAAATTATAACAATAGTGGAGTAACATCTAGAACTGGCACCTAGCTAGCGTATAATATGAACGAGTTGCTGGATAAATTAGGAAATGCATAGGATTTCTCTTTTGTGGATATATATATATATATATAAAGTTATTCACTTTGATTGTACATCTGCAGGGTCCACTTTGAATGTGACCAAGCTTGATGTGCAGTTCAGCTTGAGAAGATGTGCAGATAAATGATCTTTGTGAGCTCATTAGGACTAGGAATTTTGTGCACCAAAGGCGGCAGGACAGGAGTACAGCCTACCGGGGAGATCAGTAGCATGTACAAATTAAGTTGCTGATTGGCTCTCCAATCATGGAAGACAATATTTCTGACGTTTAATTTCTTTGCATCAGGTGGTATAGCTTCTTAGGGTCGTTCCTCTCCATCTATTTACCAAAAAGAAAAATAAAAAAGATATAGCACTTCTACCACACGAAGTAAGCAACTTTCACTGATTGGGATTGAAATAGTATATGGTTAATCAAGTTGCTTATAATTAATCAGTGGGCTTTTTGGTTCTCACTTCAAGTTTAGAGCCTTTCACTACGGAGCAATTTAGCATGGCTCTTGTTTTTCATGCACAAAAATAGCATATAATTTCATGTAAAAGTGGAGAAAACAGACAATTGGAAAGGGCAGCAATATTGGACACATAAAATCAAGTTTGAATGAAAAATAGGATGAGTCGAGATCGAGGTATTAAGCAACCTAGATCATGTGGCACGAAGTTGTGAACTTAAACATATATTTCTATGTATTGATAATATAGAATAATTTTACACTGTAAATTAATGAAATTTAACCAAAATAACAAATCATGGTAGGTGGTAATTGTGACAATGGATAGTAATTTTGAATGATTTGTCAATTTAGCAAAATCTTATTGGTTGAACGATGTAAAATTATTCTACATTATCACTATGAGTGAATATAAATTAAATTATAGATAAAATAGGAAAAAATGTATGAGTAAACCAACATGTTTAGGAACAGAAAAGATCAAAACTTTCATGAAAAAAACTTATGGATGAAAATCTGGGAATGTGGACTGTTTTGGAATACAGGGATAAAAATGAGTGGTACTAAGTCCTAGTCATGCATAATCTGTAGAGCCTAGAGGTAGCAACTAAATGAGTAAATTTAAAAGCATGGGTGATGAAGTACGTGAAATATGAGTTACATGAATTAAAAGGGAAATTTAACAATAAATTAAGGGGAAACCAAGTATGCCGTTATCTATATCTGTATGTATGCTATTGTTATGAATAATACAAAGAAAACGTGTTGGGGCCATACGCACACCACATGCAAACCTTTAATGCACGCGCAGTCATGCATCAAGCAAGAAAAATAACATAAAAATTAATAAAGTAGGGGAATATATATATATATATATATAGAAAATACACGGGTCAAAGAAATAATCCAAGAAGGAAACAATATAAGGTTAAGGATGAATCGATCCACATCTATAAAAATACGAAAACCCCATATATAGAAATCTGAATTAGCTAGACGTTCAGTGGATGACTCAACAATTAACATAGACATAAGAGGAATTGATAATAGTAGAGCAAAAGTATCGATCCCAGTTTATGAAGATACCCAATATTCTCCAATCGCATCACAAATATTAAATGTATTAACAAAAAAGAACCTTTTAAAATTGATAAAGAATATATATATAGCTTAAGCTTTAGAAAACTATTAGAATCTGTTGATATGTCAAGACTTCGGGGTGGATGGAGTCCTTATCAGTTTATAATTATTAGAATGGCCTTGAGATGTCTGCAATAATATAACGTTCATCGGAACATGATTATAAATGTGTACAGATCTTTTTCCGGATCTCAATCTAGTGATTAGTATATACTTAATGAATTTAAAAATGCGGTTATGCTCGTCAAATTGGTGTTTGTTCCAATCATCCGGTGTTTCGAATTGACGCTAGTATTAAAGAACAGCTATGCAAATGTTGGACAGGTAAGGTCACATTTGTGTCTAGGAAGACTAACTGGGCAGCTGGCTTTTTGGGCACTTACGTTGTCTTTATAGGATTGGCGCTACACCATAGCCTTCGCAATGTATGGGTGCATGTGATATGATGGAAATCCTTCATAGTGATGCATCATCATCAAATAAAAGAGAACTTATTATCAATTAAGACATGAGATCAGAGAGGCATTTCTTATCAACAAGTTATCAACATGCGCCTATAAAAATCGGGAGTGAAAAATGTAAAATAAAACAAAGAATTAATCAGCTTGTTAGAAGACTTGCCAGGTATTGCCTTTTCTAGGTCTCCGGTGCTGTCAGCGGGTTTGCCCCTTACTATCACCGAAAAACAACAGAAAAAGAAAAACCATACAACGATTCCTACATAACCATGGGATGGGTGTGTCTCTGAAGTTCTAAACTAACTACCTCTTTTGAAAGCTTTCCTACCTTCTTCTTATTGGGGTTTCTATGTCTGCTGGCCAATACGGTTTCCCTTTGTTACAAAAATTTTGGGTCCGCAAAATAACGAATTTCAAAATATATATATGTATGTATGTATATTATCAAATACAGTAACTAATTCCTTCATACACAGTAAATTCATTGTCATGAGTTTTAAAGTTACTTTATTTTCAAGAACAAAATTTGTGTTATGACTTATTTAATGATGTGTTATAATATTATTTAATAAAATTGAAATCAGAGTTGAAAAATTTAATATTCTCATCAAAATTAAAATCGTATGTACATATTTAACTATAACACAAAATCTCTCTATTATTTCAAACGTTTTCAATTGCTTATTGATAAAATTAATTTGTGTTTAAAAATCCAAACGCCAAAGATATGATAATCAAACTATTTTCAGATGAAAAAAATAAATTATTTGTGCTTTACAACATGGTGGTGTGCTCTATTTAAAATAAGTAAATAAATAAATAATAAATACTACTTCTAGTCCTAAATAAGTGTCCATTAATTAGGGATATAAATTAAAAAATAATTAAAAATATCATAATTTTGGATAAATTTAAGTAATTATGCAAAATTAATCTCACTTATTCTCACTTATTTCTACACTCTTTATTCCCACTTCTACTCTCTCCTTCGTTTGATAGGACTATTAGTAAAACAATTAATATTGCCAAAAAATTTTAAGACCAATCATCCCATGTCATGTTTGGATAACTGAGTCAATCAATACTCAATACCAAGGTCGAGGACAGAAAATGATGCCGACAACTGGAATATAAAGACAAATATATATAGTGTTAAAAAAAATCTTATAAGCATTTGTTCCCGTAAAATCTTGTATTTTGGTTCCATAACATTCAGAACATTCAACACATAAGACAAAAAAAAAAAAGTGGTATCTTATTATTATTATTTTTCTTTAACTTCCCTCCCAAACTCCAATTGTCTTTCGTATAATTAATAAGCAAAATAATTTTAATCTTACAATTTACACTAAAAGCATAATAAATTTATGTAGACGAGTATATATTGACACGCCATGTCAAAAAGTATTCATTTAGAATTTTGTCGAAATTTATGTTGGAGTGCAACTTTAAGGCGCTCATAAGTCAGAATGCGTTCTAATGCAGAGTCCAACTAATTAACCGTGTGTAAAATTTATACTTTTTTCAAACTAATCCAATTTATGCACTCCAATACATTTAGGAGTTTATTTAATCAGTGTCCTAAGATAATAAAAGAGAAAATATTTATCTTAAAAAATATACTTTCATTTTTCAACATATAGAAACCACCACAAAGTTTAGAAACTTACCCATTTAAATATCTTTAACCAGTGCCCTTAACAAAATCTTATGTAGATATATGTTTTAGGTTTTTTTTTCTCCCTATTTAAATTAAGATATAGGATATATGATCACGGCATATTCCCACCTACACTTGCAGGTCTATGCAGTTGATACAGTTACTTTTAACCACATTTTATAAACATGATTAAATGTAAAAAATAAAGTTGGTAAATATCATCCCTCCACTTCCTCCTCTTGGTCTCCCTCTTGTATTCCTAACCTCACTCCCCTCACCTCTTCCCTCCTCTAATGGCCACTGCAAAACCACTTAATATTTATCGTAGTCATTAAACCCAAACTGAACTGGCCAGTTCGAATCGAAAACCAGTGAATCGGTCACTGGTCTGGTTCGATTTTTTAGGTGGATCGGACCTACAATTAATCCGGTCAAACTTGGTCTAACCGGATATGAAACTGGTCTAGTTACGCCGAAATCGCGTGCATTCAATCCGAACTAACACCCCGTTCCATGCGCCCAACCCACCTACACCGTCTTGCAACTTGCTCTAAAGCCCGAACCATGTTCCAACCTATCTTGTAGATCTTGGATAATTGAAAAAAAAGAAGAAGCAGCATGTGGAATTGAACCTAGCCTGCAATAGTAAAGAAAAGTTGAACCACCACTAGGCTGGGTTGCTGTATTGCGATATTACTCCATTAGTTATATACGTATATCTATATTAAGCCATATTTTTATATATTATTTTAATAAAATCTAGTGACTCGCTGGTTGAACTAATGACCCAGCAACCCGATGTTTTGACCAAGTCGATTACAAGGTCAAGTTTGATAATTATGGTATTTACAATACACCATTGGTGGTTCCTAAGGCATAAATGACCTTTGAGTTAAAAAATATCAGTGACAAAATGTGGCAAAAAAAGAGCGAAGAAGCCTGTGAAGAGCTTGTCGACACAACGGAAAGCAAGTGCTCAAATCCAAGCAGTGAAGTAGAAAGCAGAGGAAGAGCTTTAGGCTTACTATGAAGAGAAATCGAAGGGCATGGAAGAAGACAAGGAAAAAGGTGGCAAAGAAGAGCAACAAGCGCGGTAGGAGTGAGGAAAACGTTGATGGTGCTTTGTCGAAGAAGGCGAACAAACACAGTGGAAATGAGGAGAGCATCGGTGAGGGAGAAGTTGTGGTTGTTGCTTCTTCGGCTTTGGGATGAATTTCCAAGTTCATCGTGGTGACACGGCGGTGGAATCGTTGTCGCAATTCTTCTTTGTGGGGACCAAATCAACGAATCCTTCGAAGTTTGGCTGAGGACAGCATATGTGCTAATCAATTGTGACTGAGTTCCTAGCCTTCTCGGGCTGAGGAGGGCTTCTTGTCGGCTACAGTGGTGGTTGGAGAAACGATGGTGTAGGTGGGGAGGAGTAGTTCTATGCTAGTGGTAGGCTTCTGAATCGCCGCTAATGAGCCTCGAGTTCACTGCCAAGATGGAGATCAAGGAAGTCTAAATTAGAATCACTGTACGAGCAACTATATAAATCTCGTTAACCACAATTTAATCAAATTTGACCACATTTTATAAAGTTATTAAAAGCAATTGTATCAACTGCACTGACCAGCAACTGTATCATAGTAGTGCCCATATGATCACAACCAGACAAAAACAGAGTCGCTCGTCTCTCTTTATATTAGATGATGTAAGCATTCAGACATGATAAAGCGTATTTATAAATACTATGTGTTTATCAATCCACATTTTTTGTTTTTAATATTTCTTTAAATTTAACTTTTTATGTTAAGATTTTTGTAACTTCTTTTATTTTTTATTTATGACCCCTAACTTTTTATAAATTAAGGATATTATTTGAATCTATAACTCAGTGGTTGTTTCTTACACCTTTGAATGGGTGATCCCATATTCCTTTTCTAAAAAAAAGGTATTCTTTGAAATTGGAAAGCTGTGCACAAAAGAATACTAGTTATTGTTGGGAATCCCCTTCATCTATTGTTATGGATTTGATTTACATGTGCTGGTTCAAGTGTAAGCATCAGTGTGATATAGAGAGCGGTGTAGAGGATCTGAACGTGAACCTTGCCTGCTTAAGGGGGAGCCACCTGAACATCTTCGATTCTCAAGGGCTTGTTAGGTTCCCTGGCCATCACAGCTTCATCATCATCAACAACAAAATGACAACAATAATAAAATCTGGTTATAAAGCCTCAACTATGGTGGTGGTGGTAGTAGTGATGATAAAGAGGACGAAGAAAGGAAGAAAATGATATGTGGATTTTTTGTTTAGTATGTAAATGACACTGAGAATCAATTTATTCATTAATAAAATTGTCATTAATGCCGTTAAAATTTTCCGTCTAAGAACTATCAAATATCCGACTTTTAATATTATCAGAGATCAAATTAATATTTTTTAATTATCAGATATCAACTTATTTGGTACTGAAATTATCAAGACTCAACTTGAGGGGTTTATACTAAAAATTTTGACAATTTTGTTTCACCTACGCAATATTGTTCACTTACTCATTTAACAATTAAGAAACATATATACATTTTAGATTGACAAACAAATTTTGACAAAGATTATAATTTTCTGCCTCCCGAAAATAAATAACGACAAACCTTTAGTCAAGAAGAAGAGACAATCCTGGGTGGGCCCTATAGTTACATTACACTGCACTACAATTTTCTGAAGCACAATTTTTCGATGAAAAAATATTTAAACCCAAGATATACAGCGTGAATGTGCAGTATTGATTGAATATTTTAAATTGATAGAAAGTCAAATCAAGCTGTTAATAGGTGATGTTGAAAAGAGCAGTTCTTTCCTCCTCGCGGAGGAAAAGAAGTTTTAGTTTTACTAACTCGTCACTTAATTTTCTCAAACACCCAAATATCCTATTCATAATATATATAGATCATATCACTTACTTTTTTTTTTCAACTTATTCTCTCTCCATCACTCCTCTCTCACATTATATAAAATCTATATAAATATCTATATCCATATAGGTGTCTACACGTACGTGGACGTCAAAATATCATTTTCCTTTGCTCCATTTCTCACACCCACTACTTATTTCAATGGGTCCTACTACCTTTCACATCTCCCGAAACAAATTGTATGGTGCAAACCCCATGCGGAGGACGGGAGGAAGTAAGAATTTTTCTGTTGAAAAAATGAAGTAGGAATATCACACGCATATAGGAAAAAAAAGAGAAATGAGAGTTTGACCGTAGTGAGTCTCCACTCACTACCTCTGAATGGTTAGATTAGATGGAAAAAAATATTTCAAAAATATTTTATGAAAAATAAATGATTTAAATGGTGGATTGCATAGTGAGTCGAGCTATTGCGTCTACCTTGTGTGTACATATAGCATCCCTCGCAGGTCCCCGTATACTACTAGTCAACGTAAGAGTCTTATGGGGAATTACCTCTCAAGCCGTTGGATGTGAGTAACGCGTTGTAGAACGGTACTCCTTTTTTCGCTCAACCATTCATTGTCACGTATAAAAAATATGTATTATTAATTTGATAAATATTTGAATTTTAATTTTTTTAACTCTTATTTTTCACGTGAAAATTGGAGGACATAGAAAAATAGAGAATAATATTATTTTAGTACTTAAAAATATATGTTTAAATAAGATATTTGTTTAACCATTATTAAATATAATGGTGATTCATATTATCTATACTCATTCATTATATATAATGATAATAGAATAAATATTTTATTTAGATAGTCACTTTTGGTGGTAAAGTAATATACTTGGAAAGATACCAGATTTGGTGACAACTAATATTTCCAACCGGTCATTGTTTGATGAAAATCTGTTCTTTCTAAATGATATTCTTTTTTTTTTCTTTCAAATTATTTATTGACGCATGAAAAATAATATCAAAAATTAAATTTAAAATTTATAAATTATTAAATATATAATATTTATTTAATACATTTTGTGTCAATAAATGATGGACACGGGAATGTGACATAGTTTGAAATGGAAGATTTGCATGTCACATTGTCGACCTTGGTTAGTGATATTTTGATATTTAAAAAATAATATATATTTAAATATTTATTTTATAATTATTAAATGTAATGATGATATCTATTTATTTTTAATATTTATTATATTTTATAATTATAAAATAGATATCTATTAAATATTTATTTTTATGGGTCAAAATATGATTGCTTCATATATTGATCAGCTTTTCCCACCTCTTGTAACCACTAACATCCCAACTCTCTCTGCTGCCACACTTATCACAAAACCATGGCGGTTGCAGCAGGACGAGGAGGATCCTCTCTCGGTGCTGGCGCTTGCTTGGCTGACATGAAGGGCCTCACCGTGCAAGTAATCACGGGCCGTTGGTTCGTGGTGTTCGCCTCCTTCCTCATCATGTCAGCCTCCGGAGCCACCTACATGTTCGGCTTCTACTCTGGCGACATCAAATACTCCCTCGGCTACGACCAAACCACCCTCAACCTCCTCAGCTTCTTCAAAGACCTAGGCGGCAACCTCGGAGTCTTCTCTGGCCTCATCAACGAGATCACCCCTCCATGGGTGGTCCTAGCCATGGGTTCCCTCATGAACTTCTGCGGCTACTTCATGATATGGCTCGCAGTCACCGGAAAAATATCCAAACCTCACGTCTGGCAAATGTTCCTCTACATCTGCATAGGTGCTAACTCTCAGTCTTTTGCCAACACTGGTTCCCTGGTCACCTGTGTCAAGAACTTCCCTGAAAGCCGTGGTGTTGTGTTGGGAATCCTCAAAGGCTACGTGGGTCTCAGTGGAGCAATCATCACCCAGTTGTACTTTGCTTTTTATTACAATGATTCCAAGAATTTGATTCTTCTCATAGCTTGGCTTCCAGCTGCTATATCCTTTCTTTTCCTTCGAACCATTCGGTACATGAAGCCGGTCAAGCAGCCCAATGAGCTCGGTGTTTTCTACAAGTTTCTTTATACTTCGCTTGGCCTTGCTGGGTTCCTCATGATTATGATCATAGTTCAGAGGCCGGTGTCTTTCAAGCAAAGTGAGTATGGTTTGAGTGCTGCTATGGTGCTCTTCTTGCTCTTCCTCCCTCTTGCTGTTGTCTTTGGCGAACAGTATAAGATCCGGCAGAATCAAAAGCTTGCTTCTGTTAATCACTCGCCGGTGAAAATAGTGACTGAAGGGGAGAAGGTTAACCCTGCAAATGGTGGGGTTAATCACAACTCTCTTTCAGCACCGACAATTTCCAACACGGAGGTTGAAGAAACCAGATGGTGGCAAAATGTGTTTAGTCCGCCAGAAAGAGGTGAGGACTATACCATACTCCAAGCACTATTCAGCATAGACATGATAATAGTATTCTTTGCTGGAACCTGTGGTGTTGGTGGCACTTTAACAGCAATTGACAATCTGGGTCAGATTGGAACCTCACTCGGGTACCCAAAGGCAAGCATAAGCACGTTTGTGTCACTGGTTAGTATTTGGAACTATCTAGGACGAGTTTTCTCCGGGTTTGTTTCAGAGCACGTGCTCATAAAGTACAAATTCCCTCGAACTCTAATGTTCACTATGGTTCTGCTCTTATCCTGTGTTGGTCACCTCCTCATAGCCTTTGATGTGCCCAATGGCCTCTATGTGGCTTCAGTAATCATAGGCTTTTGTTTTGGTGCGCAGTGGCCATTAGTCTTTGCCATAATTTCGGAGCTGTTTGGTCTCAAGTATTATTCAACTTTATATAACTTCGGGGGTATGGCAAGTCCAATTGGGCTATATGTTCTTAATGTGAGGGTCACAGGGCATTTGTATGACAAAGAAGCTAAGAGGCAATTGGCAGAATCGGGGGTCCAAAGAAAGGTTGGTCAAGAATTAAATTGTGTTGGGGCCAGTTGCTACAGGTTGTCCTTCATTATACTCGCTGCAGCATCTTTTATTGGAGCTATTGTATCGCTCATTTTGGTGGCGAGGACCATAAAGTTTTATAAAGGCGACATATACAAGAGATATAGGGAGCAGACGGGGGAGGGAGTCACGGCGGAGATGGCGGTGGTCCAAAACGGCAGCGAGAAAGGACAAGAATCACCCAAAGTTGGGAAAGTAATTGGTGAAGAAGATCGAAGGGCTGGATCACATTCAGCGGAAAAGTAAAACAATTAATATGTTTTAAGGTACTTAGTCTGCTAGCTAGCTACCACGTACGACACATGGCAGGAAAGAAATAATAGTGTAGTGAATTTTGTTATGATTGACTGATATATAATTGGTCCACGTTTTTTTTTTGTGATATATATCATCATACGATAATTAATAAGATTTTTCCTTTTTTTTTTCAAATAAACGGGATCTATAGGAATCCAACTTAGCAATATTTCTAGACGATTACTACCAGTCGATAGTCAATGTATTGCAGTCACCATGAGTGTAGTCATGCGCGCATAACACATCGCACGTCGGTACGAGGCACAGTAATCACTAATGAAGTGATTAATATTACGAAATGTTAAATCAGTTGTCATTCGCACGTCGGTACGAGGCACATTAATCACTAAGGAAGTGATTAATATTACGAAATGTTAAATCAGTTGTCATTTGTTTTTTTTAATGATGTTCAAAATATGGCTTTTTAAAAGTAAGTAACCTGCACAAATATATTAAAAAAGATAAAAAAATGCTGTAATGAAGTGGTGGGGGTACTGTTGAAGTTTCATCACTCACATTTGAAAACCCCAAACCACCTTATTGCGTCAAGCCAGTTTCTTTGGTGAGCAAAGACGCCATCTGAAGGAGGGCCACCTTACGACGTCTGTACAGTTGGCCGTCGTTGGTAAAGACTGTTTCAGATGAGTAGGGCTTGTTTTTCATTCAGGTGAGCACATCATGTTGGGTTGCTAACCCGTTGCCTCTATCATCTACCCCGTGCGACGAAGTGAGCGACGATGACTTGGGACGAAGGACAGATGTGGAGAAATTGGTGTGATTTCCCTAACATTTCGACTTGGTCTATGAGTTTAACCTTATGTGAATGAAATGTTGGTCTTAATGAGAGATTTGTGACCGCAACTCCAATGAAGGAGGAGTGATTATGTGTGGGTATGTGGTCTTCTTGTAGGGCTTGGGGGGATGAACGGCAATGCCGATCTACTCTGCCATTGCCACTGGGGATGAGATGACCACTTAGGAATTTTCATCGCATTTCTTTTTTCTTTCAAAATTTAACAATAACTCAAAATAATAAATGACTTTAATTTAATTTTAATAAATGATTTTCAATGTTAAATCACATCGCCAGTTTTAATTTTTCCTATTTTTTTTTCCCAAAAATGGCACAGATTAAAATCACTACCAACGTGATTACAACTCATTGCCAACCCATGTGCTGGTATAGCTGGATCCATTGGCACACGCGTCTACTTCCCAATGGGTGCTGAAGACAACCGCAGTAGCTGCATTGATTGATATCGTAGGTGAGAATCCACCATATTTCTAATTTCTGTGCAACATTTTTCTGCCTCGCTGTAGGCTTCATTTTGCATTTATATGGCAGACTGCCAAGACTGCGAATGGTTATCTGCATGACAAATTTAATTTTACTTATTTATGTAATGGTCAACCTAAAATAAACCAAAGCATAATCAAATTATTAATTTGGTTATATATATAAATATTTTTTTTTCCGTTACGAATTAATCACGGGTACATTTGACCTAGAGAAGTTTATTTTCTATATAATAATAGCTGTGCTATTCATTTTAATCATTTTATTCTTGTATGCAGTAAGATTTTTCATTGTTGATCATTATCTTTAGTCAATCAAAAGCTAGTTTGGCAATGTAATGCTGAAACCCTCCTCTAGAGATGAATAAGTAGATTGGTTAGCAAGATTGTTATAACTTAATGGGTGTCGGATTTAAATTTTGAGGATGTAATTGTGTTAAAACTTAAGAGAGAATCTTGTCGCTCTTATAGTCTTACCTACCTCAAACAAAATTGTCTTTAGTTGAAGAATAATCTTGTTTTCAACCCTAAAAAAAAAGGGCTAAAACTCTCCTCAGGAGGTGACAAGTTAGTTTGCCATTTTAATAACAAGGAATTCTTAGGTACAAAATAAAAAGTTTTTTATACGATGTAGATATTATAAATTTATGTGTAAAATATTATAAATTTATACTTGTAAATCTATGTGAATAATAAAAACATTTCTAAAGATGATTACAAAAATAAATTGTAAATCTTGCATGAGAAATTTATAAATAACTGAGTAAAATATTATAAACTTGTGCCTAAAAAATTATAAACCACATTTCTGCACCGTACAGAAAATTCTTCCATCTGCATATGAGAATGCACCTTTAATAACAGCAAAAATATACGAACTGGCCAGTTACAAGTAGGTTTTGCCTTTCATGAGCCTACTAATTAATGCGTTGTTAACTCACATTATGGATATCATCAATTAGGACCCAGCAAATTAAAAGCGCTTTTGTTTTTAGGCTTGTTCATGACACCGTCTCAGCCATGTCAAACCTCCGAATCAGGTTGAGAATGACTTCCCAGTATGTATGTGGACATACTCGCATTTGGTTGAAATTGTTATTATTGGGATTTCCGGTATAAACTGAGTTATATATTGATTGAGAAACTAATAATAATAAAGCTATGAAGTTATTATTTTAATATTTTTCAGTTAAGTTCCGATGTTGTAATTTCTTGTTCACCATACTAGTACAAATCTCTCAACCTTCTGAATTTTTCAAACTCCAGTTTTTGTATTTGGGCCTAGCCCATTAATACATCATCACTCACACGTAAGTGTTAACTCGAGCAAATAAATTCAGAACAAATCAATACAAGGGGGGGAAAAACATACAATTGTGCAAAGCAGGGAAAAATCAGAGACCGATCAACGGCCATCTTTATCTCCTGCCCTTCTTACGTATGCAATGCGTATGGGATAGGATAGATTATGCCGCAAAGCACTAAATAGATTTGTATGAGCACAAGAATGCCTGTAACTATCATTGTCAGAAGAGGAGTATAGATAGATGATGCAGAAAAATCCGGTTGATAATCCCCTTTGATATTCCACGCTAAATGTGAAGTCCGGTGAGAATTGACATCTTTCATATTTATGTCTTTCTGATTGAAAGTACCTTGTGGTTTGATCGACGAGTTAATTTCAAGAAAATGGGGATGAACTTGCATGTTTAAGTTCATATCAAAGTAGTAAATTTTGTGGCATAGTTTGACGGTATCATCTTTAGAATCTGTATTACATAATTATTTAATTATATATTATTATTATTATTATAGTTAGATATACAAAGCTCAACACTTCGTCATAGTGGAGAAAGCACATGAGAGATTGGAAATAATTCCCTTCCTCACTAACAGAAATCACATCAGATAATAATTTTTCAGCACTTGCAGGTGGCTGAGTGTCACAGGGCATTTGTATGACAAAGAAGCTAAGAGGCAATTGGCAGCATCGGGGATCAAAAGAAAGGTTGGTCAAGAATTAAATTGTGCTGGGGCCAGTTGCTACGGGTTCTCCTTCATTATACTCACTGCAGCATCTTTTATTGGGGCTGTTGTATCGCTCATTTTGGTGGCGAGGACCATAAAGTTTTATAAAGGCGACATATACAAGAGGTATAGCGAGCAGACCGAGGAGGGAGCCACGGCGGAGATGGCGGTGGTCCAGAACGGCGGCGAGAATGGACAAGAATCACCCAAAATTGGGAAAGTAATTGGTGAAGAAGATCGAAGGGTTGGATCAAATTCAGCGGAAAAGTAAAACAATTAATATGTTAAGGTACTTAGTTTGCTAGCTAGCTACCACGCGCGACACATGGCAGGAAAGAAATAATAACGTAGTGAAGTTTGTTATGATTGGTTGATATATAATAGGTCCACGTTTGTTTTGTTTTTGGTATTCTTTCGCTGCAATCATATCATATGATAATTAACAGGATTTTTCTTTTTTTTCTCAAATAAACTGGATTATGGGGAATCCAACTTAGCAATATTTCTAATTTTTGTGCAACATTTTTCTGCCTCGCTGTAGGCTTCATTTTGCATTTATGTTGCAGACTGCCAGACTGAGAATGGTTATCTACATGCCAAATTTAATTTCATTTACTTATGTAATGGTCAACCTAAAATAAACCAACCCGTAATCAAATTATTAATTTCGTTATATATATATATATATATATATATATATATATATATATATATATTGTTTTTTTACGAATCAATCACGGGCACCTTTGACCCAGGGAAGTTTAGTTTCTACATAGGAATAGCTGTTCTGTTCATTTTAATCATTTTATTCTTGTATGCAATCAGTAAGATGTTTCATTATTAATCATTATCTTTAGTCAATCAAAAGCTAGTTTGGCACTGTAATATTGAAACCCTCCTCCAGAGACCAATAATTAGATTAGTTAGTAAGATTGTTATGACTTAATAGGTGTCTTGGATTTAAATTTTGAGTACGCAGTTGTGTTAAAACTTAAGAGAGAAAATTTTATCGCTCTTATAGTCTTACCTATCTCAGACAGAATTGTCTTTAGTAAAAGAATAATCTTGCTTTCAACCCAAAAAGCGGGTTAAAACTCTCCTCAGACTGTGACAAGCTAGTTTGCTATTTTAATAACAGCAAAAGTATACGAACTGGCCAGTTACAATTAGGTTTTGCCTTTCATGAGCCTACTAATTAATGCGTCGTTAACTTACCTAATGGATATCATCAATTAGGACCAAGCAAATTAAAAGCCCTTTTGTTTTTAGGCTTGTTCATGACACCGTCTCAGTCATATCAAAACTCCAAATCAGGTTGAGAATACTTGCCCAGTATGTATGTGGACATATCGCACGAACCTCTACTATGAAGTACAAACCCAACAAGTTGGAATTGATTGAAATTGTTATTATTGGGATTTCAAGTATAAATTAAGTTATATATCGATTGAGAATGAACTAGTAATAATAAATCTATGAAGTTATTATTTTAATATCTTTCAGTTAAGTTTTGATGTTGTAGTTTCTTGTTCACCGTACTAGTACAAATCTCTCAACCTTCTGAATTTTTCGAACTCCAGTTTTGGTATTTGGGCCGAACCCATTAACATGGCGCATCGTTAGTCAAATGTAAGTGTTAACTCAGTAGCAAATACATTCAGAACAAACCAACATGAGGGGGAAAAAAATCAAAACATATAATTGTGCGAGGCAGGAAAAAATTAGAGACCGATCAACGGCCATCTTTATCTCCTGCTCTTCTTACGTATGCAATGCGTATGGGATAGGATAGATTATGCCGCAGAGCACTGTATAGATTTTTATGAGCGCAAAAATGCCTGTAACTATCATTGTTCCCGTTTATTTCCTCTGCTAGACATTTACCGTCATATCATTGTCAGAAGAGGAGTATAGAATATAGATAGATGACGAAGAAAAATCTGATTGATATTCAACGCTAAATGTAAAGCCTAGTGAGAATTGACAATATTTAGTGTGTGTTTGGTTTAAAATTAAAAGTGGGGATAAAAATTCTTCAAATGAGCATAATGTGTTGAAAGTACCTTGTGATTTAATCGAGGAGTTAATTTGAAGAACAAAACTAATGAGGATGAAACAAGGGCACGCTCAAGTTCAAATCAAAGTAGTAATTTTGTGGCAAAGTTTGGCGGTATCATCTTTTAAACATGTACTTAGTTATCATTTAACCATATAATATTATTATTATTATTATAGTTAGAAATACAAAGCTCAACACTTCCTCAAAGTGGAGAAAGTATACGAGAGATTGGACATAATCCCCCTGCTCCTGATGGAAATCACATAATAATTTAACGCACTTGCAGGTGGTTGAGCCAACTTTTTACACTTGCAACGATGTAGTAAGGTAGGGGTTACTCAGGGGCTTGGAGAGTTCATGAAATAGCCTTCTTTTCTTCTCTGTTTGCTTTCGTACATGCTGGGATGGGAGGTGGGGTACCTGCAAACACTTTACCCAGGATATCAGTAATGGTCTTAGGTGTCATAATATATGTATTCAAGTGTATACTTGTTTGCTTTTGAATACCCTTTAAATAGGAGACTCAAACACCCATTGCCACGACCTCCATATCTCGGTACATGGTTAGTGGACTTGGGCATGGATCATATTGGTGAGATCGTGAGGCGCACGGGCTTCGTATAGAATGAGGTTGGAACACGATCTTGCGCCAAGAAAGGTTGGAGGACGTTAAACATGGATAGTATGCTAGGCTTACCAACTTATGGGTTTGGACCATTGGTCTTCATTCCTCATATTATCTCTTTGGGCCATGATTTTGGGTTTCCACCATGGGCTTGTCCAATGCGAGATTGGGCCATGCATGAGCTCATAACGCTGGGTCATAACAACGCTGATTTGTTGGTGCATGATGGTTGTGTAATCTTTTTTTATATATTTAAAGTGTATTAAATTAAATTCATATGTTTTTGTTGATCTTGGGAACAAAAATCTGATTTGTAAAATTTTCTGTATTTAATACATATCCATTGTTTTCTGTTTGGGTGAGAACCTTCTTTTTCGGGAAAGATGAATGATACGGTACAACAAAAACAGGGGTTAGCATTTTGGGCCGGGCCTTGGTCGTTCAAAAATGTTGTACAAGGGCAATTATGTAAATGCGAAAAATGCGCTCACGCCAGTTTCGTCTAACAAAAATCATTTCTAACTCTTGACTCCTCGCTTTTCACACCTTTAACCGAAAACCTCACTACTCTCGCTCGCACACACTCTTCCTCTTTCTCTCTCACTCGCTAGCTGCATGCATTGTGCTGGAAAATGACGAACAACAAGGGAAAGGGGAAAGCGATCGCCGGAAAAGCTCCCGCCGGGAAGCGCAAGCTCGCCGCTGACGACGACAAGACCGGCGGCGGCCGCAAGAGAAACCGTGGAGTCCTTCAGTTCTTCGAAGACTCCGCTTACGTTGAAGACGACAGCGACGACAGTGACGACAGCGACTTCGCCGATGGTACGCAGATCACAATCACCTTCTGGCTTTTCTATTCAGCTGGCACATTTTCTTAGCTCGCGATTATCTCGCGAGAATTGCTAGGGTTTGGGCCACTCTATGTCGTGTCGTTGCGTTTTGTTCCTTTTCTAGTTCTTCGTGGCTACATTTTTAGCAGTGCTTAGAGGTTTGGTCTCATTTTAGCTTTTTTTTGGTTGTTTTTGTGTTCTGAAACATTTTATGATCAGATTTTCTGGAAGAGGAGGAGTTTGACACTGTTCAACCTGTGATGAATGAACCACCTAAGGGTGGCTATGGTGACCTTCCATTTGTCCCCAAAGAGGAAGAGATTGACGAGGAAGAGTTTGATAGAATGATGGAGGAACGCTACGGAGAGAATTCTAAGTTTGTCACATTTGCTGGAGAAGAGTTTGATGACAAAATAATCGAGACTGATTCCTTAGGTGGTGGTGTTAAGGAGTTCATTCCAACCGTCTGGAAAGTCAAATGCACTGTATGATTCCTGAAACTAGGGTTTTGTTATTCTGTTATTTCGAAAAATCAGGGCATCGCATTCAAACCTAAGCTTTGTTTTTCCGCAGGTTGGGCGCGAGAGGCTTTCAGCTTTCTGTCTGATGCAGAAGTTTGCTGACTTGAAAGTACTGGGTACTACTTTGCAGATAATAGCTGCGTTTGCCGTAGATCATATGAAAGGATTTGTGTACATCGAAGCTGAAAGACAGAGTGATATATACGAGGTAGCTTCAATGCTTGGGGAATTTGCTTAGTTTATAAATATCTGTTACTGGCGAGATGTGTCTGTCACTGGCTAAATCTTTTGTCATTGTTACTAACATTCAATTTAGGCATGTAAAGGGATTCCTGGTATCTATGCTACCCGAGTGCAACCTGTTCCGAGAAATGAAGTTTCTCATCTGTTTTCTGTTCGAAACAGAAACGTTGAAATCTCCGAGGGCATGTGGGCTCGCATTAAAAGCGGTAATTACAAAGGGGATTTAGCACAGGTACTGGCACATGTAATGTCTTGGAGTTACAGTTTTCTACCTAACTTATTAAATGCTTATTCTTTTTATCTATCATATATTTCTAGGTTGTGGCTTTTAACAATACACGCAAGAAGGTTACAGTGAAGCTTGTTCCAAGAATTGATTTGCAAGCTCTGGCTGCCAAATTTGTAATGAGATCTGCATTAATAGGATTTTTTTTCTCTTTTTTTTCTTGTATTTAATTTTCTGCAGTTCTTCTTTTGCTATGATGATCTGAGTTATCATTTAGTAGCCATTTGGTATCTGTTGCTTGTATGATTATTCATGTGATAGGGATGATTCCAATGGACAAATAGGTACCACAAAATCAGATAAGACTCACTAAATCGGTCTCCCATTCATGGAAAACCAGCATTATACTCTTTTTGTCTAGCATTAAAAACAAAAGAATACATGTAATGTAGCATTACACATTTAGTGTGAAATGCGTGGTGTCTAAATGTGTTCAGGAGTTTGGCCACTGTGCTTTTTTTTTTTTTACTTTTGCCAGTCGCTTCTATTTTGACCTTGCAATCTGAAATTTTGTGGAAATTTATGTACATCGTGTACCCTAAAAGATTCAGGAAACTGATAAATTGAGATCAAACTTTTATCTAGATTGATAATTTATTTTGTTTCTCTTTAATTAGATAGGTCTGTACCCTATTGCTTTGTACGGAAACATATACATACGGCGATAATTTTTGATAGATTTTTTCACCCATTGATACAGGGTGGAGGATATAGTCGCCAAAAAACTGCTATACCAGCACCAAGATTAATCAGCTCAAGTGAACTCGAGTAAATGTCCAAATGATAAATAGTCTCATGTCATTTTTTTTTTTTGCAGGATAGTTTGTCTGATGTGATTTTTTTCGATAACTCTGCAGGGAGTTCAGACCCCTTATACAGTTCAGACGTGACCGTGATACTGGCAAGGTTTTTGAGGTTCTTGATGGTCTGCTGCTTAAAGATGGGTATGTGTACAAAAAAGTATCTCCGGAGTCATTAAATTTGTGGGGTGTTGTGCCAATGGAAGATGAGCTCTTGAAGTTTGGGCCTTCTGAAAACAATGAATCGAAGGATTTGGAGTGGCTCTCTCAGCTTTATGGTGACTCTAAGAAAAAACGGGTTATAAGGGATGATAAGGGAGGTGGGAAAGGAGAGAGCTCGTCAGGTGTGGTAAATGGTTTTGAACTTTATGATCTTGTTTGTTTTGGGTAAGTCCTTTTCAAATCTAGTTAGCATTCATGATATTGTATGAATTGCACTTCTCTCTCCCTCTCAAGTACATGAACATGCATATTCTACATCCTACATACACGTCTTCCTTTTTTGATAGATGTTAGTCATTGCAGCAAGAAGGACTTTGGTGTGATTGTAGGCATGGATAAAGATGATAGCTACAAGGTACAATAGTCCAGACTTTGAACTTTACCATCTGTTATTTTTGGATAGTTCTATTTTATTTTTTTCGGTCTGTTATAGATTCTAAAGGAGAATCCCGATGGCCCTGTTGCTGTGACCATTGAACGACATGATATAAAGAGTGGACTATTTGATTTGAAACTCAGTGCCCAGGATCAGCACAATAAGACTATAGTGGTTAATGATACTGTCCGAGTTCTCAATGGTCCATCGAAGGTCTGATGCTTATTACTAATAGGCATGTTTTTTGGTAGTTTTTTTGGGAAATTTTATGTCCTCCTTGAATTTTTTATTATGACTATTTAATGTCATTTTGCAGGGAAGGCAAGGCATCGTTAGGCATATATATAGAGGGATTGTCTTTTTATGGGAGGAAAGTCTGGAAGAAAATGGTGGCTACTTCACCTCTAAATCTCATATGTGTGAGAAAGTCAAGCTTACTGTTGATGATTTCAGTGGGAAGGTTTGATATCTTTTCTAGTATCCTGATAGGTTATGAACTCTCTGATGATTTCAATTGAGTCTTGATGTTTTGCATGTTGATATGTAAGCAGGATAGCGAACCAGGTCCTTCAGTCTTTGATGAGCTGCCATCTTCACCGAGATCCCCCCTGTCACCCAAAAAACCATGGCAAGGAAGAGAAAACAATCGTGAATGTCTGTATA
The DNA here is from genome assembly GCA_031216125.1 of Dalbergia cochinchinensis. NCBI lineage: Eukaryota > Viridiplantae > Streptophyta > Magnoliopsida > Fabales > Fabaceae > Dalbergia > Dalbergia cochinchinensis. The sequence goes on from CM062369.1 coordinate 63,414,050, forward strand.
GATGCATGGCTTATTGACAATTCTTTTGACTGTATATATTCATGTTTCTGATTTTCGAAATTTCAATAATTTTGTATGCAGTTAATCGTGGGGACAACAATAATTTGTTTAGTATTGGTCAAACCTTGAGAATTAGGATAGGTCCTTTGAAGGGATATCTCTGCCGTGTCATTGCCTTACGTCGCTCTGATGTTACCGTGAAACTAGATTCTCAGCAAAAGGTTCTTACAGGTTTGTTTATGATGGTTACTCTTCATTTTTGAAATATTAGATCATTATTTATAACAGTTTGCGTGGAATTATTTTCATTCAGTTAAATGTGAGCATCTCTCTGAAGTTCAAGGGAAAAGTACTGCTGCATCAACTAGGTACTTCTGTGATTGAAAAATATGCCCATGCCATAACAATTTCTTTCTGATTGCTCTGATTGTCTGTTCTGTAAATGTTGTCCTGAGTTGCTTTATGTTTCTTATATCAGTGGTGATCCAGATTCAAATTCATTGAAGCCATTTGATCTATTGGGTACTGAAGGCAGCACTGGAGGTAGGAATTATTTGAAATTAAGAAATGATTGTATTTGTTAAATATGGGATATGATTCCTTTGGGTTTTGGAATCATAACATATTTGATAGGATTTGATAGGAAATGATTTTCTTTTAAAGCATAAATAAAATTTAAATCAAATCAATTCTTATTTTTAATCATTCCAAACACTATCTAATAAATTCTGCACATAAGAATTGATTTGTTAATCAACGAGTGTTTTACCTTCTCTATTTTCTGTTTTCCACTGATCTTTCTCGTGACATTGGTCTTGTTGTTTTACATCTGGGGCATATTTAAAGGTTGGATGGATGGTGTGGGAGCGTCTTCTGTTGGCGGTGGATGGAATGCTGGAGGGTCGTCAGCTGAAGGGTAAATTTCATAGTTATATCAATCAAAACTTCTTGATTCATTCTCTGCATTATCAGTCAATTGACATATATTCTGCCTAATTATTGTTGGTGTGTATGGTCATCAAAAGGAAGACTCTCATGCTATCTTGATATTGTTCAGGAATCTAGAAAATTATTAGAAATTTGTGAGGGGTTAACTTGCTGTGAATCATGCCTGTGAACCTGGGCCAGGAAAATGATACATTAATACAGCAAAAGATATATCCTTAACATATTTATAATTTATAAATAAATACACATTAATATACACACGTATGGCTATTAGGTAATAAAACACATTAGAATCTATCTAGTTGGAAAATGCTCAAGTTCATTTCTTCCCCCCAACAGTAATAATTTAGATGTGTGTTGAACATTGTGCGTTCAAAGAAGCATCTGTAGTTGATATATACAGGGATTGGAGAACTTTATTGCATTGACAGATTCGTATGTTGTTTTAGAAACAGTACTAGACTTCTGTTTATTACTATTTATATTTCATGTTTTGTATACTATACCAAGCCCTTTACTTCTTATTTATGATTTGTTTTTTCCTCTTCAGTTTATCACCTCCTTTTTACTCAGCTTATGATACTGTTTTGCAGGAATGCGTGGTCTAACCATTCTGCTCCAAGCTTCTTGGTATGTCTTGCCTTGTGGCACCATCAATTTCTTTTTCAATTCTGGTCTGCATCCCTTTCATATCTCTCCTGCCCCCCTTTCTCATGCCCATGTGGAGAACACATTCTTTTAATAGTAGATGCATGCTTACTCATTTACATTTAGTAATTCCTTTTTTAATTATAATTTTGCAGAATTTTGATTTAATACAACTTATATTTTTGTCATTGCAGAAGCCAGAGTCTACAGCAAATGCTACTATTTCTGAGGGTAATGATTGTATCAGATATGTTTAGCATGTAATTTTTCCAAGTCAATTTCTTTTTCATTAATTGTCCTGTTCTTGCAAAGTGTAGGTGTAGAAGATACAGCTTGGGGAACTAAAAGTACTTCAAATCAGAACTCTTCATGGGGTGCTGCAGTGGGGAACACTGGAAATGCTACTGACCCAGATCAGTCTGGTGGCTGGGGAAAAGGTGGTGGCAGCTGGGGTCAGGCAGAGCATAAAAGTGAAAGTCAAGGCAATGAATGGAAAAATAAAGGTAATGATTTGGATGGAAATCAACCCTCTGGATGGGGTCAAGAGAATGCTTGGAAAAGTGGATCGTGCGATGGGGCAAAAGAAGGTACTTCTTGGGGCAAGATGAAATCTGGTTCAGATGGCGTAGCTGAAAAGCAGGATTCTGGTTGGGGTAAAGCAAGTAATTGGAACTCTGCATCTAGTGATGCTGGTGGAAGTCAAGGTAGTGTTGGGGGTCAGATAATTAATGATTCAATTGAAAAGAAATCTGATGGAGATACATCAGTTAGCTGGGACCAAGATGGAGGGAAGAGTGGTTTTGCTGATGGAATGAAACAAGCTTCAAACTGGGGTATGTTGAAATCTGGATCAAGCAGTGGCAATGAGAACAAGAATGATGCTGGAAGTCGTGATTCCAATTGGGGCAAGAAAACCAATTGGAACTCTGGATACGTTGGCACTGATAATCAGGAGTCCAACTGGGGCAAGAAAAGAAATTTGAACTCTGGATCTGGTGATTTTAATAAAGATTCTACCTGGGGAAAGAAAAGCAACTGGAACACAAGCAATTCCTCTGGGAGTGCTGGGAATGAAAACAAGAATTCAAACTGGAGTTCTGGGCGTAATGATGCTGAAAATCAAGATTCCAGTTGTGGCAAAAAAGGCAATTGGAATTCTGTACCTGGGGATTCCAATCAAGATTCTAGCTGGGGAAAGAAGAGCGACTGGAACACAAACAATTCCTCTGGGAGTGCTGGGAATGAAACCAAGAATTCCAACTGGAGTTCTGAGCGTAATGGTGTTGAAAATCAAGATTCCGGTCAAGGCAAGAAAAGCAATTGGAGTTCTGGATCTGGTGATTCAAATAAAAATTCTAGCTGGGGAAAGAAAAGCGACTGGAACTCAAACAATTCCTCTGGGAGTGCTGGGAATGAAAACAAGAATTCCCACTGGAGTTCTGAGCATAATGATGCTGAAAATCAAGATTCCAGTTGGGGCAAAAAGAGCAATTGGAATTCTGGATCTGGTGATTCTAATCAAAATTCTAGCTGGGGAAAGAAAAGCAACTGGAACTCGAACAACTCCTCTGGGACTGCTGGGAATGAAAACAAGAGTTCCAATTGGGGTTCTGATGCTGGAAATCAAGATTCCAGTTGGGGCAAGAAAAGCAATTGGAATTCTGGATCTGGTGATACATGTCAGGGCAACAACTGGAGAGGCAATAGCAATTGGAGCACAGGAAATGCTTCAGGAGGTGATAATAATGGTCTAAATGAAACTGCTGATGATGGTGCTGGTGGCGGAAACTGGAGAGGTGGTTATCGTGGGAGGGGGAGCTCAGACAGAGGTGGTTTTAGAGGTAGAGGCTTTGGTGGCCGGGGAGATCGTGGGGGCTTTGGTGGTCGGGGAGATCGTGGGGGATTTGGTGGCCTGGGAGATCGTGGTGGCTTTGGTGGCTGGGGAGAACGTGGTGGCCGAGGAGAACGCGGTGGCTTTGGTGGCCGTGGAGAACGTGGTGGCTTTGGTGGTAGAGGTAGATCAGATGGGGAAGGTTTTGGTGGTAGATGGGGATCAGAGAGAGGTTTTGAAGGCCGGGGCCATGGAAGGAGTGACCAATCTGGTGGTTGGAACAACAGAAGGGATTCTGGTGGGGATGGGTCCTCTGACTGGAAGAAGGAAGGAGACAGTGGTGAAGGATGGAAGAAGAGTAATGCTTCTGGGGCTTGGAACCAAGAAGGCGACAAGGGCAAGCAGAGCTGGAGCCTGGAAAATGCAGATAAAGAGCGTCCAAGCTGGGACCAAGGAAGTAATAAGCAATGGTCAAGCTGTAACTCAGGTAGTGGTGGAGCTGGTGGTACTTGGAACAGTAGTGAGTCAAAACAGACTGCAGAGGCAAAAGATGGTACTGGCTGGACTTCCCAAGGAGACCATGGTTCTGGTTGGAAAAAATCTAATGCTGTTGAAGAGACGAAAAATCAGGAGAGTGGGTGGAACAAGGGACCCAATTCTAATGATCAAGACAAAGGTTGGAAGAGTAACTCTGGTTCAGGGAGTGGAACTGGTGACCAAGTTCTGAAATGGGGTCAATCAAGTGCTGCAGACAATGTTCAGTCATCTAATTGGGGTCAATCAAGCGCTGCAGACAAGGGTCAGTCATCCAGTTGGAATGCATCAGCAGATGGTATGGAAAATTTGAATTTAGTACAAACCCTCCCAGTTATTTTTCCTTTATGATTTATGTTGGTTTACGGGATCATTATTAATTTGAAGTTAAACTGCACTCGGTGTACGACTAATCTAATATTTGGGTGGTACAAATTTACTAACACCAGATTTGCTCTCATCTAGGCTGACAAACTTGTGACTTTCATTATATGTAGGTGCAGCAGGCTCATGGGGCAAGAGAAATGATGGGAGGAGCAATGGCGGTTGTTAGTTATTCTAAATGTTGGTATGTGGAAAACGAGCTCAGGCATTTCTCGTAACTACGTGTAACTTGTAAATCTGCTATATAAAAGCCCGCACATATCTGAGTTGGAACTTGATGTTTACTGTTATTGTTTGTCAATATTGTAAACGGATCTGATGAATGACTAATCCTTTCTGCTATGTCGTGCAATGAAATTTGAGAAAATATGCTTTCCCCAGGCATGTGTGGTGTGTTGCTACGTTTTGTGAAGTGTCCCAGTAAGTGGTGTATTTTAATGTGGATGGCGTGTTGAGGTAGGTGTTTTGCTAGGGTTTACCTGGTTGACGGGGTTAATTATGGTAATTTCCTATGAGTTTAATTTATAAACAAGTAAACTTTTTGAAGCCGCGTAGAGTTATTTGAATGTGGTCCATCAAAAAATCAGATACAACTTGAACCTTTTTTTCTTGAACATGTACAATCCTTCGGGCAAAAACAAAGGAACACGTATAATCCTTTTTCTAGTTATCTGTTATCATTTTTTGGAATGCTGCATACACAGTTCTGAATTGTATTTCTTCAATATATTGTGTTAAACAAACGAGTTTGACGCACTCTAATCGGTGAACGATAATATCAAGACCTGAATAATCTGGGATATCACTATTCAGTTCTATTCCTTTTCGATTGTTTAAATTTGATGAAAGTTTTTAATATTATGTTGAAAATTAAGTTACAGAAGCAACTTTTTAAAATTTTTAATTTGATTATTTAATAATTATGATATTTTTATCAAATTAATTAAGTATAAAATATTATGTGAAATGAATAATTATTTTCATATTTTAAGTAATTTATCATAAAAAAATACTTTTTGTACAATTTAAATGGAATATCAATTTAAAATTATTTTGTGTTAACATGTTTAAATATAAATTAGTTCTTACATAAATAATCTCACAAATCAATTTATTATTAAAATAATTTTAATTTTACAACTTTTTGTAAACAAAATATCAAAAAGAAAGATTTATTTAACTCAGTGTTTTTCATTGGAAAGATGAATTTTTTATATTTTCAATATATATAAATCATTAAAACTTTTGAAATTTGTTTTTGTTTTCTTTGTTGCTTCCTTAACATTGGTTATAAAACCCTAAAAGGAATGAAGGCAAATTACATTGACCTTATTGAAGATTTAGTGAAATTGATGTTAACTTCACTCTATATAAAATTTGTTTAACAGGTATTTGAATTTGACTAATTATTACGCATAATTCCTGTTAGTAAAATCATTATGTCAACCTTCCTTTCATTTCATATTGTATGATATATTTAGGAAAGATAAGTATCATTTAGATAGATAGAGAAGAGCTGGGCATCAAATAAACTCAAAGAGAGATCTTCAAAGGTATTGAGTGACAAAATCAATTTTTTGTTCATTTCATAAAAAGACAATATTGATTAGAGTTTTATTCTAATAGTATGTTTGGTTAGATGGTAAAAATGGAGGTAAGTTTTTTTTGATTGAGTTATATGTATAAAATTACACATGAAGTTAAATAATGAAAAATTTACGTCCATTTTTACCCTCAAACTAAACATAATTTAAGAGTTCAATTTCTATATACTGACAGTATTAGTTAATTACGTATTGTCATATTAATAAAAGTGATTAAGTTTTACATATACTATTTAAAAAGTCATGTAAATAGAATAATTTGATTAAATATCAATAAAAAAAAGATTTACACTATCAATATATAAAAATTAAATTTATACTTTAATGCATTAATAAAGTAAAAGTATTCGACACGATCATTCAATTACATTATATTTGCATAATGTTTAACTACTGTTTATAAGAATTAATTATAAAAAATAATTGATAATACATAATTGAATATCTACCCAAATTTTTTTTATTATATGAGTGAAAAGAAATAAAATCCTATTGGTTAATCTACATGCTCAGCAAATTGTGAAAGTTCTGCACATGTACTACATTGTCACATCGGTAAAGGAGTAATTGATTGAATAACTGCGTGAAAATGTTACATTATTTTGGGTAGCAGCTTTGGGCCACGATACCAATTTTGTTCATAATAAGAATTATCCTTAATTCCACTACTGCCACTCCAATTTTCCATCTGTCATCGAGTTTTCTCAGGTCCCAAACAGCTAAAACATTCTCATTTTCCCCCTTTTCCAATTTTCCGCATTTTGCTCATTCTTATGTCAGTGAAGAACGCCTTCGATGCGAGTCATTTTCCACATCCTCCTCCTTTACATGCTACTACATGATCCTGCTCTTAGATCGACGTCGCCGTTTTTTCCCGAATCGAACTCACTCAGAAAGCCTCACGATTAGCCCGTTCGGTACGTTCAAAAATTCCGCTTCCATTTTCATTCGCATACACATATCTTTTCTCTTCGATTATTCACTCTCGTATTTTTTTCCCCCTCGACTTTCTAGGGTTTCTTTTATTGGCGGAAGATTTATTCGGATAACTTCGAAATTCTTGCGAATTAGGCTTTGTAATTGCGGTGCAAAAAAAAAAAAATGTTCAATAAGATCATTAAGCGTGCCCACAAGAAATCAGCGAAATCTGGGTTCCATGAAAATTCCACAAATGGACATCAATTCTACGAAGTTGTTATGAAACATGCGTCTCGTGCCGCCACCACTTCGGAGCCGCAACACTTGCCTCTGGCGGCGGCGGTGGCGGTTGCGGCTCCCAATCACAACATGATCGAGCCACTTCCACCACTGCGTGAAGTCCCTGTCTCAGAACGCCCTAGCTTGTTCCTTCGAAAAATTCAGCTTTGTTGCATCTTGTGTGATTTCTCTGACACATTGAAGCAAGCTTATGAGAAGGAAATCAAGCGCCAAACACTCTATGAGCTTGTTGATATCGTCCAATCTGGGTCCTTCAAATTCGGTGACAATCAAGAAGAGCTTGTTCAGATGGTTTCTGTTAACATATTCAGATGCTTGCCTCCTGCATCCCATGAGAATTCAGGGACTGAAACTGTGGATCCTGAAGATGATGACACGTATTTGGACCCATCTTGGTCTCATTTGCAGCTTGTGTATGAGATTCTGTTGAGGTACATTGTTTCACTTGAGACCGATATAAAGACTGCCAAGCGATACATTGATCATATCTTTGTTTTGAAACTGCTTGACTTGTTTGATTCGGAGGACCAGCGTGAGCGCGAGTATTTGAAGACTATTCTTCACCGCATATATGGCAAGTTCATGGTGCACAGGCCCTTCATTAGGAAAGCTATCAACAATGTGTTCTATAGGTTTATATTTGAAACACAGAGGCATAATGGTATAGGTGAGCTGCTGGAGATTCTAGGTAGTATTATTAATGGTTTTGCATTGCCAATGAAAGAGGAGCATAAACTGTTCCTGATCCGGGCCCTTATACCGCTTCACAAGCCAAAATCAATTTCCTCATATCATCAGCAGTTGTCTTATTGCATTGTTCAGTTTGTTGAGAAAGACAACAGGTTGGCAGAACCTGTGATCAGGGGGATGTTGAAGTACTGGCCAGTAACAAATTGCCAGAAGGAAGTTCTTTTTCTTGGAGAATTAGAAGAGGTTCTGGAGTCAACTCAAGCTGCTGAGTTCCAAAGATGCATGATCTCTCTTTCTAGGCAGCTTGGGCGCTGCCTTAATAGTCCTCACTTTCAGGTCTGTTCACATCATTTAACTTGCTTTTTATGGTATATGCACCTTGTGCGAAAGGGATATATTGATGTTGTTGCATAGATACAGCTTCTTTTAATTAGCTGTCTGTACATTTATATAGAGGATATTCTACTTTTGCTGAGATAACTTATACTCTAAATTCTCATGTATTATAGCCCTGTTTTCTACTTTCATTTCATTGGACTGTATGCTTGATTGGCCTTTTATTTAGTTGCTTGGATGTTGGATTATTGCCTGTTGTCTTTTACTTATGAAACTTTGGTTGGGAAACTTACGGTGCATTTTATCTACTTACATAAACAATCCTTGCAGAGAGTATGTAAGCAATACTATTCACACATTTATGGTGTAATGAGTGATGGAGGTAATCTACTTACATTAACAATCCTTGCAGAGAGTATGTAAGCAATACTATTCACACATTTATGGTGTAATGAGTGATGGAGGTAGATGGAGGCAGGCAATGGATATAGAATGGATGAAATCTAGAGTGGGGGGAGAGAGAGAGGTCACTCTTTGCATGGAAAGGGAGTGTGTTCAGTTTGATTGGGGGCCACTAAGGAATCTAAATGATACTATGTTACATCTCTAAATTTGTATGTTCTTTGCTGTCAAAACTCACGTGAACAGGCACATAAAAACAACAGCATAGGATTATTATCAATTCATGAGGGAAATCAGGAAAGAGTACAGTCATCGTATCAATCCCCCCCCCCCCTCTTTTTTTTTTGTTCCTTTGGTTCTTGGACTAGGCTGAACATTTGTTGGTAATGTGATATTCATGATGTATGAGGTATGAACTATGTTCCTTGGCATGCAGTTAGCTGTCATAGTGGCTTAGTTTGGCTCTTAGTTGGCTTCTATTTTTTTCTTCAATTTGGCGGAGATTGAACTCTCGTCAGTCCTCACATTCATGGGATGCCATTGGGGTAGTATTATATGTGTTTTGCAATGTAAGATGACTGGGGCCCTGGCTGTTATTAGTTGGGCCTGAGGAAAACTGAGTTTAGGGCCTTTTTTTATTTTATTTGGTTATGCATTGCAGTGGTCAGGTTCTATTATATATCATTCATATCAGCATTTGATTAACGATAAATCCCATCCTTTGACAGTAGTAAAATATGCAACTATTTCTCATTTGATTACTCTTTCTGAAAATTGTTGTATCCATGGCAGGTTGCCGAACGGGCACTTTACTTGTGGAACAATGAGCACATTATTGGTTTAGTAGCTCAGAATCGAAGTGTTATATTGCCAGTAATCTTTGAAGCTTTGGAAAAGAACATGCAAAGCCATTGGAGCCAGGCAGTGCATGGGCTAACAGCCAATGTGAGGAAAATGTTTCTGGAGATGGATGCTGAACTGTTTGAAGAATGTCAAAGGCAGTACTTAGAGAAGGAAGCCAGGGCTAGAGAGTTGGAAGAGAAGCGGGAGTTAACATGGAAGAGATTGGAAGCGGTGGCTGTGGAAGCCGTGAGGGATGATATGGTTTTGGTTAACTGATGTATTGGGCCTGCAACTCTTCTTTTTTCGGTGGTTGTTGTGCCAGAATTTCTTCCTATATTGTAGTTGCATCACTGCTGATAGCTCCATAGCGTAAGTTGGTGAGGAAGAACCTATAATTTTATTTTAATTGCAGAGGGTAGTGCACAAGATGTGCAAATTAACAAGCTTGCGAGCCCTGTTTCTTACTGAACAAGGGTTACGGTTTTGCATCCCTCCTTCCTCTTTGGTTTATTCTTTATATCCTATATCTTGTTTTAATTGTAAATACAACCTTCTATTTTTCATCAACTGTGTTGTCATTTTAACGTTTAACATTTGTACAATGAATTGGAAGATGGTACAGTTGATCCTTGCTTTTTTTGGCAAACGGAAGTTTAAGGGGAGACCTTTGTCTCAATCAAGGTTGGGCATATTTAAAGCCATTGACACAGTACATGAATCAAACCTGAGACCAGTCTATTTTGGTTTGAATATGTTTAGTGTCAAGGTTAGAAAGTCAACCAAAAGAAAAATTGTTATATACAAAATCACAATCGATCCACCAAATCAAACAAACTGAAGTTTGGACTAGACAATTTTCATGTTTTACACTTGAAAATCAGAATACCCATTATGTAGCCCGACTCCGTCCAACATGTAGACAGAAATCATTCAATCAACAACATTAAAAATGAGAAATAAAACACAAAAAAAATGAGAAATAAAACACAGCATGGGATGCGGAGACATTCCAAACTCAAAAATTTATAAGACACAGACACGACATATATATATTGTTGTATGATTTTTTTTTTCATCTTCTTTTGGTCTAAATTTTGTTTTCTTGTGTTTGTATAATTTTTTTATTTAATTAGTTTTTTATTTTATTTTTTATAATTAACTAAAGAATTTTAAAATGACCCAACTAATTTTTTCTTTTGTGTCGATCGAGTTAAAAAAAATTATTATTTTTTAGCTGCTGACTGTCACTGTATTTCAGCACTGCTGCAGAAGGAATCCTTTTATGAGACTATTCAGAAACATAAAGTTTGTCTTCTTCAAGTAAAGAGATGAATGAAAAGAAGTGGGGTAGTTGTTTTTGTTCGTTGTTGGGTTAGGATGCAGGTGACTTTAACGGCTTTTTTAATTTTTTACCTTTAGTTACATGACTTGTGCAGCTTGTTTAATCCTAGCGAAGATTATAGCAAAAGGGACACTATACAGATATAAAATTATTCATCTACATTTATTTAATAGTTTAAACTTTTTAAAGAGATAATTCATGCCTAGATATAAAAGCTCATACAAATTAATGACAGTATAATCTCACATAAGCACAGTGAAATAATGAGATAAAATCATAAATGAACACAAGTATTGTCGTAGACTTGTATAAGTTTATGCATGGGAAATGGAAGGGGTAACCGTTTCTTTCTTTCTTTCTTTTTCTGTTTGTTTTGGGGGGCGGGCAAGAGAAGCCAATCATACAACAAAAAAAAGAAATTATATTTAATTTTAGACACCAATTGCAAATATTTATAGTCTGTTTGGCTAATGTTTTTAAAAATTGTTTTTGATTTTTAAAAATAAAAGATTAAAAAAATTTGTTTGTTTACTTGTTTTGTTACACTTGTTTTTAAAAACAAAAAAACCAATCTCTGTTTTTAAAACCTGAAAAACAAAAATGGGATTCAGATGTTTTTTGAGTTTTTTGTTTTCAAAATTGGCAAAAACGCGGTGGCATTTTTGTGAATAAAGTGATCTTTTATTTTGTCCATTGCTTCGAATCTTGTCGTTGCCATTCACCCCCTTTTTTTTCTTTTTCGTGGGAGCTTCCTTCTTCTCTCGTTCACTCTCTCAGTTGCCTCACATTATTTGTATTGTGAAGCTCCCTTTGTCTCCATTTCTCTCCCTTTCCTCCGGAGTCTCCCCTCGCCTTGCATGGTGAAGCTCGGCCTTGGAGAACCAGCCCCAAACCGGCGCTGCCCCTGTGAAGCTTTGCGAGTTGCTTCCCCTGCCGGAACCACAGGTGCTGCCATCGGAAGCCTTTGGAAGCCACAGCCGCTGTGAAGCTCTGCGAGCTGCTCCCTGCGCTGGATCCACCGCGAGCTGCTCCCCCTCGCCGGAACCACTCCACCGCGAGCCACCTCCCGTGAAAGCCAGATCCGTCGGCCCCCACCTCCCGCAAAGCCAGATCTGCCGGCCCAGCCTCCTGTTCCCCCAGATCCACCGGCCCAGCCGCCTCTGCCAGCTTCGCCGCCGCCGCCTCTGCCTGAGCGGTAAGTCCCTCCCCCCCTCTCTCTCTTTCTGTGCTTCTTTGGATAGTTAGTGAAGATTAGTACAATTAGCATTAGTTAGTGCAGAAGATATACAAAATGACAACTCTGATCTCTAGTGATAATTACAGTCTGTAATGATATTTTTTTTAGGCAAGTTCTTCCATCAAGTTGCCTAGTAAACTTCTGAGTTTTGTGATCAAATTTGAATTTGAATTTTAGGTACCAAATTAAACTAATGTTAGTTAGACACCAGTAATTTTACATTGGGATAAAAGATAACCTATTAGTGTTTATATTATAGACAAGCAAACAGTATTGGTGCTGAGAGCATGTGTAGAAAGATCAATTGGATGACTGACTGCTAGTGGCATATGGCATGGCCAAACACCAATGCAAAAATGGTGGAAATGTATGGATCTAGCAAACTGTGCCTGACTATTTGTGTATGTGTATATAGACAAGCTTTTGACTGTTTGTTTATGTGTATGGTGGAGCAAACTGTGTCTGTATATCTGAATCTAGCAAATTGCTCGTTTCATAATAATGCTATAATAGAAATGTGTGGATTTGGTTTGTGCAGATTTCATTTTTATTTGTTCATTGGTTATTCTTTCTAATACTATAATAGAAATGTTGTTGGTTTGTGCAAATTTGTTTCCTTACTTAGAATCTTCTTCAACTCTTGCCATGCATATTGTTAAACTAGTTATCTGTATAACACTCACAAAGTTGAAACCATCATAATTGAATGGCAGCCCAATACTATCAAAGTTGAGCATGAAAGAGGGAGCTAAGTGATCATGTCTTGTTAATTTGTTGATTACAAAGAAAAATGTGTTCTATGTTAGTAATATTTGCATTTCACATATATGGTGATTTTTTTGTTATACTCCTGTTACTTCTTTTTTTTATATATATCCTTTTTTGCTAATTTGTGATCACCATTGTAGATGGAAAATGAGAAAAAAGAGTCTTCACTTTGGCCCTCTTCATTTGTGAAAATCTTTATAGACGTTATGGTTGAGGAGGTTAACAAGGGGAGTATGAGGAATAACGTGTTTTCACCTAGGGTGTGGCAAACCATCTTACATACCCTTAATCAAAGAATCAAGTGAATATGATATGAAACAAATTAAACAGAAATTTAATAGGTTAAGGCAACAACATGGAATATTTTCTCAGTTGCTACAACAAACTGGATTTGGATGGGATCTTTGAAACTAATCATCACTTCACTCTTCAAGAAGTTTGGGCAACTTATATTCGGGTATACTTTTAGATAGAAATTAGCATGATTTTTCATATTTATACATTTTTAAATTTAGCATACATAAATTTATTTTATTTCTTTATAGGCACATCCCGATGCTGCACCATTTAAGAAGAAAGGTTTGGACAATTACAAACTGTTGGGAGTGATTTTTAATAAAAGTAGTGCAACAGGGGTGCTTCATCATTCATCTACTCAAGATCCACCCCACACGGATGACGAAATTGAGCTTGAAAATAAATTTTTGCATGACGGGGTTCATGTAAATCTAGATGATGATGAGGAGGAAAATGATAGCCCAGAAATAGAGAGAGTTACCCGTAGTGGTAAAAGAAAAATTAAAGCCCATAACCGCAAGTCAAAGAGGGAAAGTAGGAGCATCCAAGTGGAATATGCACTTCAAGCATTTATTGAGTCATCTAAGTTGAAAGCAGAAGCTATGGTTGAAGCGTCTAGAAAGAAAGCCGAAGCTTCAATGGCTAGAACTGAGAGGTATAGGGCAAAGAGTGTAGAAGCCTCTAGTTCTACAGTTGCATCAGCTGAGTACACTATGGCTAAATGCATAACAGAGCTTGAAAAGATGGATGATGTCTCAGATGACTCTTATATGAAGGCAGTGGAAAAATTCAGAGATGCCGATTATAGAGAAGCATTTTTAAATATGGCTGGGCATAGGAGAAAAGCATGGTTGGATAGGCTTGAGTGACTAGTTTTATGTATTAATATTTGTGTTGATGATACTTATTATGTATGTGTTGTTTAAATTTATGTGTTTAGTTTGTACAATTCACAATTATATTTTATTGTTTAGAACAATATGTAAAGGTTATATTATTACTTATTAAAATGCATGTGTTGTTTAAATTTATGTGACTGTTTACTTTGACAATTATATCTTATTGTTAGAGCAATGTGTGATGGTTATATTAGTATTTATTAAAATGCATGTTGTGTTTAATGTCAGGTTCAATTGTGATGGAAATTGATAATCATCCTTCAGGCAGTGAAAGTATCTCAGAAGATGAAAGATCTTCATCATCATCATCATCATCTGACTCTAGTGATGATGAATCTGAATTTATTGAATTATTGTTGCTAAATTTGCTTGTTGAATATGAGTATCAATTTTATCACAAAATTCCTGTTAGAATATCGGCATTAAGTGGTCAAGAATTTGTTAGTGAGCTTTTGAAGGAATCTGGAACTGTTTGCTTTGAATTATTGCGTATGGAAAAAGCATGTTATATTGCTTTGTGTGAAGAATTGAGAAGCAAAAATTATTTAGAAGACTCAAGAGGTGTGTTTTTAGAAGAACAAGTAGCAATGTTTTTGTTCATTATAGGACATAATGTGCGTCATAGAGTAGTAGCAGATCGATTTCAACATTCTACCCAAACAGTTTCTCATCATTTCAAGAGAGTTTTGAGAGCAATTTGTAGATTAGGTAAAGAAATCATAAAGCAAGAATCCACAGAATTGCCTGAGCATATCCAAAATAATCCAAAATATTATCCATGGTTCAAGGTTAGTCCTTCTTCTTTCATCACATATGATGTTTAGTTCTATTTTCTTTTGTCAAATTAAAATATTATGATAAATCTATATGTTTGTTACATATGTTTATATTAGAATTGCATTGGCGCGATTGATGGAACACACATAAGTGCATGGGCTCCAGCCAGTAAGCAAACATCCTGTAGAAGTAGAAAGTCAATCATCACACAAAATGTGTTGTGTATATGTGACTTCAATATGCTATTCACATATGTATATGCTGGTTGGGAAGGTAGTGCTCATGATTCAAAAGTGTTTCTGGATGCACTTACTAATCCAGATGCAAATTTTCCTTGGCCCTCTGAAGGTGATATATTTATACTTGATACCATAATTTTCAGTATGTGTTAAATTGCTCTTTATTAATTGTTATATAATGATGTTGTCAGTATTCGTGTTAATACTTGTTCATTGCTTTAGGTTCATATTATCTTGTGGATTCTGGGTATCCATGTACTGGAGGCTTTCTTCCACCCTATAGAGGTGAAAGATATCATGCACAAGAGTTTCATGGACGAGGTCGACAAGCTAGAACTGCTAAGGAATTGTTTAATTTTAGACACTCTTCTTTAAGAATGACAATTGAGAGATGTTTTGGAGTCTTGAAAGCAAGATTTCCCATTTTGAGGCGAATGCCACCATATAGGCCTTCTAGACAACGCCTTATTATCATAGCATGTTGTACAATTCATAACTATGTGCGTAAGTGGGGAATACGGGATAGATTGTTTAGAGAATGGGAGGATAGAGATCCATCTAATGTTGAAGTTATGAATGATAATATAAATACAGATGTGAATTCCAATAGGGACAACACAACAAGATTGACTGATGAAGCTGCAAGGGCAATGGCAAGATTTCGTGATCAAATTGTAAATTGGATGTGGTTACAAGAAAATCAAGCATAAATTACAAATGGATTTATAAATGTAAATTGATATCAAGTTGTGTTAAGATTATTTTTAGAATAGGAAGTTGTATTAAGACTTTATTTATTAAGTATGTATGAAAAATATTATATATATATATATATAATATAATAATTAAAATTTGTCATTTATAGCAAAGTCATTTGCCAAACAGTTTTTTGTTTTATTAGTTTTAAAAGTTGTTTTTTAAAAAAATTATCCAAACAGATTTTCTGCTTTTTAGCTTTTAAAAACTGTTTTTAAAGTTCAATTGCCAAACAAGTTTTTCTGTTTTTTTGTTTTTAAAAATTGAACATACATTTGTTTTATAAAACAGTTTTAGAAAACAAAAACAAAAAAACTCTTCCTTATACTCTTTTTCTCTTAACAATTTGAATAATATTTTTCAAATTTCAATTTGTCCTTTTTTTTCTCAAGTAGATTAGTTGTATTATTTGATGATACAAATATTTTTATTTGTAAATACTTTATCACAGGCTTCACAGCAGATAGACCGTCTCATTAAGGTGTCACTTCCTAGAGACATGCACATGTAGAGGGAAAGAAAAGATTGAGAAAAGATAAATATACATCACTACACTTATATCATTACTTATATCAAGTTAAAAATTATAAATTAACATATAAAAAATTATAAACCTAGATGTAAAAAGCTGTAAACTAATATACAAAATGTTTTTACATACTTGTTTACAATTTTTTATATATAAGTTCATGACTTTTTACATACAGATTTATAATATTTTATACATAAATTTATAACTTTTAACTTGATATACATGTAATGGTGAATGTGTATCACTCCTAAAAAGATTCTCTGCGATTGGACGGTTTGATAGCCTTTGAGATATGGAGACAAGCAACGTTAAGAATTTCATTATTGCTTAGAAAAAGGATCACTAAAACAAAATCAAATAAAGAGAGGGAACTGAAGTTGACGTGCCATGAGAAATGCAACTTCAACCACTCAAATTCTATCTTCTTGCTTTTTCTCGTCCATTGTTTTCAGATCAAATTGGGAATGGGTCAGCTGAATAGAAAGTTTCCCATGGAAGTGGATCTTCCAAAGATGGAGTCGGAAATGAGCCAATCAAAAGTACTAGAAATATATATCAACCGGAAAAAAAAAAACAGAGAAAAGTACTAGAATGATGCCACTATTGTTTCACGTATGAGTTCAACTCTCGGTTGTTGAAGTAGAGTAACACACAAGATTTTTTTTATTTTATTTTACTGGTAGTAGTAGAGTTATATTGATGAAGCACAAACCAAAAACCAAAAGACCCCACAAGTAGACCCATCAAGTTTTATGTACTATATACACCTCAGAATAAAAACAACTGCACGTCCATGTATACAATTGTTGAGAGTACTAGTAACAATATAACTTATATAAGAAACTATGCATTATTGATATTAAAGAATAGACTAGAGAAATGAGTGAAAGAGAAATGGAGGATAATAGTGATGAGAATGACATAGATTATATGTAACCGATTACGGATAATTATTAGATACGAAAATAATATTGATTTGAGACATAAAGAGTGTTGAGACGGACTTGAGCAATAGTTTACCCGAAGTTTGTCAAGTGCTGTTAATATACATGCGATAAATTTTGATGGATCAGACAAAAGTAATGATTTGTTAAAAATTTTGAATTCTTTCTGTCACATTTAATTCGAGCAACTAGCCTCTTCAAATTTTATGGCGGACAAATATTTTTCAAGTAATTTCACCCTTCACTTCTTACAGAGATTCCTTCTTATTCCTTGAGAATGACAACCATTTAATTTATAATTTTTTGTAGACCTTAGAGTTTACAAAATCATGTTGTTTTTTAATCTCGTGATTCTTGAGACGCTGTGCTGGTATTATCAATCATTCAAACAATTGAGAAAATAACTTTGTGCCAATAAAACCAAAATGCTTAGCTTAACGGTGAAACGATACTACACAAAATAATATCATTAAGTAAACCGTGAATTCAACACATTAAATTATACAAGCGAGGCGATGACTAATCACATTGCAATCAGCTCGATTTAGATTTTATAATAATATTTTGGAATGGAACTGCATACATACAATTATCAACTACAGTCGTGTTTTCAAGAGCTGTGTACACCAACTAAATTGCATTTCTAATTGTGAAATTCAGGAATAAACTATGGAAACTGTAAAGCTTTTTTTCCTTTCCTTTTGATAAATTTTTTTTTTCCTTGGTGTCATCAAAGGAATCCTTTGCCCCCCTTCACATCCAATTGATAAAGTCATGATAATAGAATAGCACGGTTGGTGGTAGTGTCCAAAATGAAAATAATTAAGAGAGACAAAAAAGTAGAAACAAATGCTACAATAGTTGAGGAAGGCGAGGGAGGTGCTGCTTGGCTGCTGCTACCACCTCTGAATATCATTCCGAAGAAGTCGCCATCGTCGCCGCTGGACCCCGCATTGCTGCCTCCCTTGTTGGTGGCGCTGGTCACGGTCCCACCCCCGTTGAAACCGGGGTATAAGTCCCCATTATCCCTGTTCAATAATTTACTCATTAAGCACTCACAAGCAAAAAAGTACATTTCTTTTTGGTTTGGTAGACAAGGAAAATGGACCAATAATGATGCAATCTTTGATCACAAAGCAGCATATAAAAGAGAGAGAAATATGTTATTGGCTTCAACTTGAAGGAAAGACATGGACAAATATCTTGTTTAGACTACTACAATATTATTATGTATAGGGCATATCTCGTTACTTTAGACCCTTCATTACATCAAATCATCATCCGTTATATTCTGTGTTTGCCTTCAAGTTGAAGGAACCAAAAAATGCCATGTAATTTGACTAGGATTAACAAGTATTGATTGGGCTGGGAGAAGAAGCATGCATCCCCATGAGTCATGAACACATCAGAGTAAGTGAGCCTTTTTCCGAAGTGTCAATGCTCAATTGCTGTCGCCTTAGTTGCTGCTAATCAAAAGTTGTGTATGGCGAGGAAAGTAGGAAAACGGTGAGTGGATCTCATACGTAAGAAAGAGGGGCCTTTATAATGTAACCCGTGGGAGAATGAGACAAAGCATATTCATGGAAAAGAACAGGAGATAAGATGCACTAGTGTTAAAAGAAAAATATGTGACTATATTCAACGAATTCGGGCAAATAAGTCAATGGCGAAATAAATTAA
This sequence comes from Dalbergia cochinchinensis, assembly GCA_031216125.1. NCBI lineage: Eukaryota > Viridiplantae > Streptophyta > Magnoliopsida > Fabales > Fabaceae > Dalbergia > Dalbergia cochinchinensis. The sequence continues at coordinate 63,432,959 of CM062369.1, forward strand.
TTCTGGTAGTAGTTTGAAAAATTGATAAAGGGAAGTCACTGAATAAAGTATGCAATGGATGAAAACATACTCCTAATCTTGGGCCTTACAGGGTTCTAAGAGGTTCTTAGCAATAAATAGGCCGACAGTGATTGCCAGTGCAATGAGGGCAAACTTGGCAACGGGTAGTTATGGTATGCTAAACATGAGCCATTAGTCTTCACAATCAAGTTTAGATGAAGGGTCATTGTAATCTCAGCTTAAGGTTGCAGCACTTTCCTCAAACTGTCCTAGAGAATGGCTGCTACTATACATTCCAAGAATGAATGTACACATGAGAGGAAACCCGAGTTCTTAAGCAGTTTAGGGACTAAACAGAAATTCTATAAACAAAAGGTTAACAATGGGGTACAACAGGTTTAACAAGAGGGGAGCCCCTCTCCGAATTCTTATGCACTAGCTAGTAGCCACCAGTTGGTGAGTTGTTACTAGTTTGTGTCGAATCAGAAATGGACCCCCCAAAAAGAGCTCAAAACACATTACACTATCAAAGGCCCCACGCTTACTCGCTGGAAAGCAGATAAAAAGGAATATATAATTTTATCTCCATAATACCCTCCAAAGCATTCCCAAACCAGGTTTTCAACCTGTACTTCAACCCTGTTTACACACATGCACCTCTTCTTTCATGTGCTCTGATCTGGTCTAGACATAGCGCTCCTTTTTGGCCCTTTCCTTTTTCTCCCTTCCCACTTTTTCCCCAAGTGTTCGATTTATTGGATATAACTATATGAATAGATCACAATGACAATTTCGCTTGCATTTGCTTATCTCCTCTCTCCATAGACTAGCAAAGAGAGAGAATTTTCTTGGGGAGTGTGTATTTATATAAGATACCATGCCATTTGGAGGGCCTAGAACCACAGCACTACTCAACTACATATCCAAAGGGTTAGAGAGAGATTCTTGTGCATGCCTACCTAAGTTTAACACTTCTTATTTACAATACAATCACTTGATGATGGGATCTCCTAATTTTATTGCAAGGGTGTGCAAGGATAAGTGTTACACTTATGCTCACTTAAGATTTTTTCAGATTGGATAAAAATAAAGTTTTCTGCTCTGAAAATGTCCCCAAAAAAAAGAGAAAAAGAAAACAAGATTTCAGCTCATGCATGCTCAACTTCGTAAGAAAAAGCTGGAAGAAGACAAAATGAACCGTAAACAAACAAGGCTGTTGGCCGTTGGTCCATAAGCAAGCGATTCCCGATGACCCTCAGCATCCATCACGTGCAGTGGCTCTAAAAAGCCCCACTTTTTCTCCCTTTTCTAGAGTTATTAGTGTCACTAATCTAATAATTAAAATTGGTAATCCCGATCTTGTTCCTTTTTACTCATGTCACTGCTGCAATGACCTTGTAGAGTGAGGTTTAGCATAAGCATAAACGCAGGTTTAGGAAACATCAAAAAGTGAAAAATGTAGGGGAGCAAGCATTAAAATAACAATATTCCATACAGCTTTCCTAAGCACTTCCTCCACCAATCAATACCCGAACAACTTGCTAATGTATAGTAGCTGTATATAGTGTAGTACCGCGTCCTTGACATGATCACAAACACAACCCAACAACAATAACATTGAAATAGAGAAAGGTCGTGGGGTCCATATGGTGGCTAGCTTGGAGGACCATTTCCGTAATTTGACTCAAACCATGGGATGTTACACCATTATTAGTATGCAATAATGATGCTGAAAAGACGAGAGTAACCTTTTCCAATAATAAGGTATTGAATGAAAAGACGAGATTAGCCTTTCTCAAGGACAGTTATGAAGACAGGTAATGTCCGTTGTTTGGGGCATCTTAGATAGATTGTTATTATCTGATATGAAAATTAAAAGGCAGGGAATAATAACAGGTCATATATAAATTTATAATAGTAAAAAAAAAAAAAAGTGTGTTCATAGTAGTAAGTGTTGCTACCTGGGATCACCGAAGACACCGGAGTACATGGTGAGCTGGTCGATTTGCACGGCGGATTTGGGTTGCAAGCTGGATGCCTCTGCGTACTGAGCGCTGAGCCCTGCTCCCGATGGCACAAAGAACGCTCCATTTACCATTATGTCCCCGTCCGTCCTCCAGTTCCAGTCACTCCATTGCCCCTCATCCGTGTCCACGCGCTTAGTCACCTGCCCATTTCCCATCTCACATCACATCACACTCTCAAAACATCCATAAACGGAACAACAGAAATCCACATTTTAAGGGAGGCGCGTAGTTAAGATGCGCCACCAATGCGAGTCTAATGCTGCACGAAGCATATATTCGTACAAACACGAGTCAAACAAACAAAGAACCCCATCCCTGTCTAACCCCTACCGTCACAGTGGCTCTCGAAAAAAGTAACACAACATTAACGTATCATCCGATAGATCAGTTTCGCATTCCCAATAAAAAAACAAACAACTACTCACATTTTCAAAACCGAAACAGTGAAAAATAATTAAGAGGGGTTTATCCTATGGACCTATGCCATAAAGTTCATGGGCATGGGAATGGATATCTGAATTTTCAGATAAAAAACTTATCACATATTGTCATAATTAAATTTATTAATATTTTAAATATTTATAATTAAATTATAAATTTTGAATGTAAAAGAATACTGATATCATCACGGTACTAAAACAAAATCACGTAAATATATTAATTAAATAATTAATATACCAAATACATAAATAGGTTCTCATGTTTGTATTGTATTAGTAGAAAAGTTAATTCTTCAAATATTAAAAATACCAAATTGATCATTTATATTTCAAAAAAGGAGATAAATTGATCCATTAGGTTCTGTATAGTTAAAAAGGGAATAAATTGATCTCCATAGAGTGTATGAAGAGACCAATTTATCTCCTTTTTCTTGAAATGTGAAGAATCAATTTGAGATTTTCAAAACATGAATACTAACTTATCTCCCATACAAACTTAGGATGGTATTTAATCTAATTAATATTTATCAGTATTGTTTTAATATATGCATTGTTTAGTTTGGAAAGTGTCTCTACTTGTTGTCCCACCTCCAAATAACATTATTCTTGCAAGGAATACTAATAATTTACTAACCTCTTTGGCATTAGGATCGGAGGGAGCGGTGTAACGGTTGCCCTGGCTGTTGATGGTAGGGTTAGCACTGCCACCGATAGCATACATCTCCCACTGCGTGAAATCATTGTTGACAACATGAATATACCCTAACCTGCACCTCGGCATCCTCTGCACCAACCCTTCCCCGAAGTGATTAAACGCTATTGTCACCTGCATCCCTTTGTCTGGGAGGTACCTATCATCGTGCCCCAACAGCATCACCTCATCATGGTGCGCGAAATGGTTGTTCGATATAGTAATCCCCGTGGACCCCATAATAGCATCGATCAACCCATCAGTGCAGTAAGACAGCGAGCAATGGTCGATCCAGATCTTCCTGGCGCTAAAGATCGATATCCCATCACCGTCCGATCTCCCCCTCCACCCAACGTGCGTTGGGGAGGATCTTATGTTAGTGTTCCCGGAGGGCTTGCAGTGGTGCACGTGGATGTTGTGGATGATCACGTTGGAGACATACTGGAGCGTGATGCAGCCGTGGCCGGTGACTTGGACGTTGGCGCCTCTGCCGTCGACGGTCTTGAAGCTGTTGAAGATGAGCTCGTGTTTTAGGGTTATTGTCATGTCGGCGGAGAACACGATCCATAGGGGCACGTCTTGGATCACGGCGTGGCGGAGGGTTCCGGGGACGGGGTTCGCCGGGTCGGTGTCGGAGGAGTCGGTTACGACGTAGATCTGGCCGCCTTTTCCGCCCATGGCTACGCGGCCGAAGCCGATGGCGCAGTCGGCGAGGCGCTGCCTGTTCGCAGCCCAGTTTGGGTCGCAGCGCCAGCAGTCGTCGATGGGGTTCCCGGTGAGGCACGAGGCTTGGTTGTCCTTTGTGACGAGCAGCTCCCTTCTAGAAACTGAAGCATTGATTGTCCTGCAAAAAATAGAAAATGGGTTGTGTTTGGATGGTGAGAAAATGGTGAGAAAACTAGGAAAGGGGAAGTTTTTAGAAATAGGGTTTGAGAAGAAGGAAAGAGGAAAATGGTGAAGAGTGAAACAATGCAATGCAGGGGAAAACAGAGAGAGAGGAAAATGGTGAAGAGTGAAACAATGCAATGCAGAACGAGAAAGAAGTGTGTAGTGTAAGATTTGAATGCAGGGGAAAACAGAGTGTTTATGCTGTGGGCTTGGCTTACCGTTGAACTTCATGGACGACAGCTTCAGGGTGAGGGTGTTGGTGGGGCAAGGTGAGGTTATGGGGGGAATGAGCTTTGATTGGGGGAGAGAATGAGCTCAGGAGGAGGCACATTAAAAGAATGCAGCTGATACGAAGAAGCATTCTTCGAATGAATGAAGCAACAAATAATAATAGCAGAGAGGGGGGCTTTGGTGGGTTGGGTTTTGTGGGTTTATGTCTCTCTGTCTTCTGTTCCCTCTGTAAAATGCTTCCTTTCAGATATCTTCTTCTTCAATGCATAGCACCTACTACTTAGGAAATTGTGAAGGGCTTTTATAATAATAATAATAAACCAAGCTTCTAATAATAATAATAATGGTCTACAGGCACAGTAATTATTCTAAAAGGCAAAAATTAAGTTACTTTGGTGGTAGGGTTTTGGTGGGTTTTTTAGTTTATTGATGAAGCGCGGCTGTGATAGAGACTCAAATCAATGTAGAGATAGAGATGATGACAAAACAGTAGGAGAAGAGAGAGAGAGAGAGCCATTCTCTCCACCCTTCCTTTGGGTTAAGTTTTGCTAATTCTTTCTCCCTTGCAAACTCTCTCAGCTACTCACATTCCTTGCCTTGCCTTGCTTGCTAGTCCTTCCTGACATTGCGGCTAAATAATCAAATTCAAAAGGGAAATTTGCTGAGAAGGAAAAACATTATACAGAGACTTATCCAAATGGTGAAGACGAGCAAAGCCACATCTTTTTATTTCTTTCTTCGTCATCAAAATTAGCTTTTTATTTTTTCTTGTCCCTTTTTTTCATATCTTGTGTGGATTAAAAGATTCTTTGCGCGAACTTTGTAGGTTCTTATTCCCCGTGATCCCCCACCTTGGCTTTTCAAAGGCCTTTTTACATGTTATTGTCAGTTTATTATTATGATGGCCAAGTGGGAAAAAGATTATCAAGCCTCTAAGGGTTAGATACTAATGAACAAGTTGTATCTTTGAGTCAATTTCTTGTTGCACGAGCGAACTTAGAGTTGCAGGCCTCCTTCCTCACAAGGATTTCCTTCCTTTTCTTTGGTGATGAAGAAAAGTAGCCAAGATATAAAGGGGAGAGGGACAAAAACAAGTATCTTTGGGGCTATCTGTGTACTTTACGCAAGAAAACGGGGACTAAGAAAAAGACTATTATACAGTATTGGAAAAATTACTTTTTTCGTTATTGGAATAACATTTAAATTCTAAATATATAGTGGCAGTAGGAAGGACTTCATAATATGGTTTCTTTGTCATATGTAATTAATATATAAATAAACTTTATTCATAAAAATCTATTGAACCTTTCAATATGTGAAGAACAGGTCCTTATTATTTTGGTTGTATCAATTTACTCATCTTAAATTTCTTAATTATTAAACGAAATAGTTTTTTATTTCCTTCTCAAAAAAAAAATGAGGCAAAAGTTCAAGTGTGTTTATTTCTATAGCTAAAGTCATTACATTGCATTTATAGTAAATTAGAATCGGAAATAATCTAAATTGGTTCAATTTAACCTAAAAAAATCAATTCCAGAATTTAGAAAAATAAATGTTAAATTGAAGAGAAGACTTGTTTTAACTTGATTTTTATTATTTTATAGTTTTTATCTTTGTAAGAGAAAAAATAAATCAAATGAAATTCCATAAAATCCTATTAAATTTATGGGGTTTTTAAATCTAAGACAATAAGATTCATAAAAATTAATAAAAAATTATTATTTATTTTTTAACACTACAAATAAAATATTTAATCTATAAATTAAATTAAAGTTTTCAACATTACAAACACATTTAGAGTTTTCAATCTCATAATAGAAGTTATTTACTTTGAATGAAGCGTAAAAGTATTTATGAAAAATAAGAAAGTGGAGAATATGAATGATAAAACTAAAGAAAGTATGAACAAAACATTTAAAAATTAAACCCTAACTATTTTTGTATTTTTCTTTTTTTTTTGTCGTTGTCAGAAATATTTTTGAACTGGGAAAAAAGTAACAACCTGCACCGCAGGTGATAGGCATTCAAGATCTGTATTCAATACGTATTTCCTTCTGACTTTAACAAGGAGCCATGAGTTTTCGGAAACCTAAAATATAAAGGCCAGGAAACAACAGATATTTTGTGTTAATCTACTCTAGATTGTAGACCTGACAGGATTTTTGTTCGTAATTGAATTTCTTTTCATACTTGTCCAATACTAGTATACTACTAAGTTTATTTTAAAAAAAAAAAATCAGTATGCTACTAATATGTGGTGTGCCTGAGAGAGCATTTGCTAAGGGTGACAATTTCAACCTGACCCGCAGATTATTCACACTACTCGCCCCGCACAGGTCTGGTTGACGCAGGGCGGGTTTTGCCTACGAGTCGGGGTGGGTGCGGGTTTAGGGTGAACCTGCCCCAACCCGCCCCACACCCCATATATATTTTTAAAAAATATAATTATTAATATATTGTGTGCGTGTGTATATATATTAAAAAAAATTACCTAATACACTAATAAACTAACTCATTCCATAAATAATATTTCACAATCACTCATCCACTCACATTTCATATTTTTTATTCCACGCGCTTCCTCGGTCACCCACATACATTTCACAATCTACGGTATGTCCTCTATGGCGTCCCTCATCGTCCTCTTCAACCGGTAGAAGCTTCGAGCCCCTTGTCATCCTCTATGACGTCCTTGACTCCCTGTTTGCCAAGCTTCATTTCACTTGCGCTGTTTGCCAAGCTTCCTTTCACTCGCGTCGGATCTTCGAGTCCTCTACGCCCCTCTTCTCTTCTTCAGCCGCAACCACTGTTTGCTAAGTTTCTTTTCGCTCACCGCAAAGTGATAACTGGCCTTAATCATCATTAATTAATTTGGTAATAATTGTATTTGAATGATTGCATGATGATTTAATTAAATATGTATATTTATTGGATGTTTTATATAAAATGATTTTTGTGAAATTCCTAAACTAGCATGACCTGTTACACTAACACCCCCTCACTCAACCACACTCTTCCATAGTGTATGGAGATTCTACTCCCGCACACTTGATGAGCATGGGTTGCAAGAGACCTCTTCTACAAGTGACTGACTAGTCTGTTATGGGCCATCTTGTAGTAGGTCAATCTGGTCCATTGCAAGTCGTTTTACATTGGATTAGGCTAACTTACGGTAAAGTTATTTTCTACTTTATTTTTTTATATCAAACCACCCATTTTTTAAGCCATTTTAGTTGATCTATTAGGTTCAAGCTATTTTAACACCCTTAATCTCAATTCTTATCTTGACACCCATAATTATAGATAAAGCTAATACATTGAAAAATAGATTATTTTACATTTAGATATTTTAAAATTATTCATTTAAAATCAAATTTTAAAAATTTTATTGAAAATTTATCTAATCTATGTGGTTTTATTTTATTTGTTACGTTCATGTCAACATGGGTTTTATTTATTAATTGTTAATTGCCCAACTAGATGGAACTCAACTTACGTAATGTTATAAACAACTTCATTGTGCAAAGATGTCTTCCCTCGTTTAAAACAAAAGGAACCTCAATATAAAAGTGTGCCGAATAATGAGGAGCGAGAACTTGCTAAGGATATATGTGGTAAATTGAAAGTGTTTTATGATGTGACTCAATTATTTTCTCAGACATAATATCCCACTGTTGATATTTACTTTCATAAAATTTGTGAAAGTTGGCATTGGAAAAATGGGCTTCTTCTCTTTATACATTGATCAGTCATATGGCATGTAATATGAAAAGAAAGTTTGAAAAGTATCGGGATGAAGTTCATGACATTATGGATGCAGTTGTTGTCCTAGACCCTAGATATAAAATTGTTTTTCTTGAGTACAAGTTCTCAAAATTATATCCAAATTCAATAGATTGTACAAAGTAAGTTCAAAGAATTCAACAATTATGCTATGACTTAATCAATGAGTACCAACAAAAGCCCAGCTCTTCAAGCTCAAATGTGCAAGAATTTTCTGCACAAACCACCATCTTTTAGAAAATCAAGATGATGATGTTGCTTATGAATTGTATCTTCGAAGGTTGAAGAAAGCAAATGGCTCATTTGTGAAAACTGAATTTGATTTTTACATTTAGGAAGATGTTGTTTCAAGAACTCTTGATTTTGAGATTTTAGTTTAGTGGAAAGTGAATTGGGCCAAGTATCCAACTCTTCAAAAAATTGCTAGAGATGTATTTGCTATCCCCGTGTCTAGTGTTGGTTCTGAATCTGCTTTTGGTGTGAGTAGTCATTTGATTAGTCCTAATCGTGATAGTCTAAATAAAGACACAATAGAAGCTTTGATGTGTTCTCAAAATTGGTTGTGAGCAACTTATGGATACATAGATAAATTTTTTTCATATGCATTTTCTAATTTTTTTATTACAAAGATATTGATATTCAAATTATGTTAATTGATTTATTAATGAATTTATCATGTTTAATTTGTAGGTACCAAACCTATTACTATGAATGATTATCGGACAGTTAATGATGAAGATGAGGGTGTAGAAATTGAAGAATGGTGATTTGAAGAATTATGAGGCTAGGCGCCTAGATATGAAGTCATTATGGTTTTGTTATAATTTGATACATGTTAAACTTGTTTAGAACTTAGTTGTTTTTCCTATTTTGTTATTTGTTTGGTATTGATAACTACTACTCTAAAATTTAAATATTAACATTGTCATTGGTTGTATTTTATATTTTGGTGTTTGATTTTTAGATTTTGAGATAATTTTATATATTTTTTTAAAAAATAACGAGACAGGACTGGTGTGGATTTAAACTTGTAAAACTTATGGATAAGGACAAGGCGGATTGAAACTCAAATTACTTGATACGGGACGGGGTTAGATTGAGGAAAAACCTGCCCAACCTGCTCCATTGCCACCCTTAGCATTTGCTACAGTGCTTTATAGATTTGCTAATTGGTAGTCAACTAACAATAAATTTTTATGAACTTTATTTGTAGGAATTCGAATATTAAAACTATCATTCAGTTAGAACTTTACTTTATTACTGGACTCCACTCAAATTGTGTGAGCAAGTTTAAAATTTATTTGAAAAAGATAAAATATAGTTCATTGGGGTCACCGGACTAAACTCGTGTGTGGTCATATTATGTGTTAGTATTAGCAACGCAAGACTAGAGTCTAGAGTGGTAAGTTTTTAAGCTTTTTAATACACTCATTATATTAGAAAATTATCATATTTGTTGATGTAAAACTTATTGCTTTTAATTTTTTAACGAGTATCTTTACAACACTTATTAGAAAAATGCTTATTAAAAAGTGTTTACTTTTTGTTTGTTTATCCAATAACTTTGACAGTGACATACATTTATTTTGTAAAAATGTATTTGAAAACTGCTCAACTTCTGATTAGTGGGAAGAACATTTTTTATTAAAAAAATATTTATATGATATCTTTAAATTTGTCGAATAAAAATCGCACTCACGTAACCTCATAATGTCTATTTTAATAATTCAAATGCATCTATAATTGCTTTTACCAACCATTCTATCAAAGTATTAAATAGCATATTCAATTCATGTGGTCTTTGATTTATGATCAGAATTCAGAGTACTTCCGTAGGTATATAGGTGTTCGGCTTTCTTCTCTACTCTGCTCTGATTCATGAAGATTTTGCCTGAGCTCACAAGTGTGGCATTTTTCCGCAGTTTGGATAATTGAATAACCTCGTGTCATTTTTTATCTGAATTCAATTGAGTTTCAAAATCCATGCCATAGCCAGCACATGGATCTAGGCCCGATTGGCAAGCAACCCAATGACATTGACTCACTTCAAGACTATCGTCGAAGACCAAAAACTGTTGGGCCCAAAAAGTGAAGACCAGAACCATTCAAGATCTCGACGTACGCTTAGTGGGGTGGCTCAGTAGTCACTAGTCAGTAAATGATGGTTCATAGTAAAGGAGGCAAGACAAAAGAAGTCCGCATGGAGGCGCGGCTCACATGGCAAGTATATCTTACGTCTTGGAACTGCACAGGGTTCGACACCAGCAGAATTGTGTGCGCGAACCCATTTCCCCCACCCTCGCCGCCCCAAAAAAGGAAGAGGTCCTAGGGTTTCAACAGAGGTGATCGCTTTTAATTGTCGTTATCATAAGTCATAGAGAGTGTGTGGGGATTTGTATTTTTATAGAAGTAAGTTTTACACAATTTCTTCATTTTATAACTCTTTATCCACATTGAATTCAATCAATCAAATCATTTATTTAAGTCATGTTGTATTCATAATCAAACATGTCAAATATTAGAAAATTAAATAACAATAGTCATGTAATTTATTAAGTAATATTTATTTATATTTTTAAAAATATGTTATTTGTCAAAATAAAATAAAATAATGAACTATCAAATCATTTTTAAATTATATAAAACTTGATATACTTAATCTAATTGGTAGAAACTTTAAGTTTAACGGTTGAATTAATGCAATAATAATTTAGGCTCTCTGTGTATTAACCCCCTACTTAAAACTTGCAGAACACAGCGCGTGATGGGAAATGTAATTTTGTCTGTGTTTTGCGAAAATCTTATAGCGCCAAGGACACATGCTTATAAGTTTTTTTAACAACATACATTTGGGAATTCCTATTTGTCGATAAGGCAAATATTAGAACTGATCCAATGCTAACATTTACGAGGGTGTTTGTTTGGGATTGTAGGGTTAAAAAGTCACTTTTATATTCGAATAGTTTTTAAAAAATAATTGGAATATAATAAAAAATTAGTTTTCAATTTTTTTTATAAAAGTTAAAAAGAGTGGATTATAGAAAAAAATCAATTTTTAACTTTTTCAATTATATATAAAACTTATGTTTCATAATTACTTTTTTTTTCTAAAATTTGAAACATTCTTACCCTAAATTGGGGTGGAACCGGAATCCAAAGGAAGCTGGGAGTAGTTGCTTGCCGTGGACATGGAGTTGGCATCGTAAAGGGCGGGTGTCTTCGCTAGAAATCAAGGGAAGAAACTAATAATAGGTAACAGTACTTCCGAAAGTGGGGGAAGTATGTTTAATGCTGCTGTTGGGAATTTTCGAGTTCATGAGATGCAGATAATGTTTATTTATTTATTTTTCTGCGGTTTCACCTTCAATATCCTTTTATTTTTGACAATAGTGATTGAATCCTTGAGTTTCTATAATTATATGGAATAAAATAAGACTTTGATCTTTGAAATATTTGCATGTCAACACTTTAGGCCTGGAAGTTTGATTACATACATTTGAGTCTCCTTAAGATTTGTATTATAATACTCTGGTTCAAGTTCAGTTGAATATATTTTAGTCCTCCTTCCAAAGAAAATATCAATTATGTACACTTGTGTCCCTATAAATTTTTGCATTATAACACTTTACTCTAGTGTTATCTTTTTCTTTAATCGAAGTATTATAACATCAAATATCTAGAGTATTAAAGTGATGTAATTGAATTTTTTAGGATCAAAGTATTATAATTTCAAATTTTTTAAGGACTCGAGTGTGGGCAATTAATCTTTTGAGGATTAAAATGTTAAAACATAAATTTTTTAGGGTTTAAAGTGTGGTTTTTTTTTACATTTTAATACATTGAATTAGTGAGATATATAATATAGTCTTGATCACAATAATTAAAAAGTATTAGTAGTATTGACTTTTACAAGAGTATTTGACAAAATTAAATTTCCTAAATTATAAAACCAATACCTAAAGCTCAGTTTACACTTCAAAAACAAGTCAACCACAACGACCCAAACACCTCCACATGTCAACTCTTTATTTGTCCACAACAGAGTAGCACCGGTGCATTTTATCATGAAAAATATTACTTGTACTCATTGTGTGTGAGATGCCATGTCTACTCACACCCCATCCACCATTAATTGAGATATGGACCCTACTTGAATAGGGTCCACATCCTGTTTAATGGTGGATGGGGTGTGAGTTAGCACAATATCTCACACACAATGAGTACAAATAACACAACTCTTTTACCATCCAAATGCACTGGGGAATGCCCTTCTTTAAACCTGAAAGAAGTTGTTTTCTCGGGTTGAATTAGTAGATTGTGACGAGCATTAGGGTTACAAGCAGGTCAGGCTTTCCCAGACATGATTTATTTAGTAAATAAGTTATGTCAAGACTTTTTAAAAAGTCTTTTTAGTTAATCACATCAGACTTCAGACAATAAAAATAGCCTATTACGTTTAGCAGGCTGGTCTACTTATACTATTATTAGGGTAAATTACACTAACCTCCTTTGAGATTTGTGGAAATGCAACTCACACCCCTCTAGTTGTCCAGTGCACACTTATTGCCCCTCTACTTATCAAATTTTAAGTATTTATATTATAATCAGACTCTTTATTCACAGAATGCTATTAGTAAACTTCATTTTTGTGATATTAACTGTTCATAATTAATAAAATTATAAAAATTTAACATTAGTAAACTTAACAGAATGACGTTTTTGTGATATTAACTGTTTTTAATTAATAAAATTATAAAAATATCTTTATCCATTCTGTTAAGTTTACCAATAGTATTTTGTGAATGAGGAGTATGACTGTAATATAAATGCTCAAAATTTGATAAGCAAAGGGGGTATGAGTGTAAGCTGGACAATTAAAGGGGGTGTGAGTTATATTTCCAGAAATCTCAGGAAAGGTAAGTGCAATTTATCTTTATTATTATTATTTAAATATGTAATTATAATAGAAATATTTTAATATATTTTAAAAAATATTTTTTTAACTTCCTCAAGTATTTTAGTCTGTTTATTTTCTTTACATATTTAATAGTATTTTGGCTTAAATAAGAGGTGTATTGATTTTTTTAAAATATTTTATAATTAAATAGGTATTTAGATAGGTTTTCAGGTCAGACCAAGTTTTTAGAAAAGTCATGTTGAGACCATAAAAAAAGCCTGTGTTTAATAATAAGCCCAAGTTCAGGCTCCTTTTTTAAAATATAGAATCGACCTATTTAAACTAAAACCGATTGTAACTCGCTTTATTTCCACTCCTACCGAGCATTAGGTATTTGTCGCTGTTCATTGAACGGGGCCCAACACCATAATTCTGATTACTTGGTTTTGAATTTTCAGTCTTGATTCTGATTTCTTCCAGTATGTTCCAAAAGTTGAACCAAACGTATCAACGGCCTGACCCATCGTGTGAAAATGGGCTTCTCAAATTAATTTCCTGTCCTCAGACCAACCAAACAGGTGACCGATACCAACATCAGCGGTGGACCTTTTGTAGTTCTTACATTGTTAAATTCCTTGTGTTGCATCCTGAAAAAGCTTCTACAAGTTGCCTCAAAAATCTGTACATTTCTGAAATCGGAACCACCCCCCCCCCCCCCCCCCCTCCCAAATCTCCTCTCCATTCTACCTTCCCAGCCAACAAGCACCGATGCTTTCATACAACAAGCACCGATGCTTTCAGCCATCCTCACATAACGTAGTAGATTATTGTTACACTATTGTTATATGAAAAGTTTTATGTGAAATCTTTTATTTGGTTGAAGATTGAGTATCCACTTTTAATGATTTTTAATATTCATTTTACCGAAAAAAATGATTTAATATTCACTAACATTAGCTGTGTTTGGATTATAGATAGCGTGAGAAAAAGAAACAATAAGAAGGGAAATATTTTTTCACTTGAAAGTCTAACCACAAATAAGAAAGAAAAAAAAAATCGAAGCCGATCCATTCCTCTCATTTGCTCCCTGAAAACCCATTTTTAGCTCTCACAAATTCAGGTGAATTAGGAAATTAAAAACAAATAATACATAATCATTCCTTTTTTTTGTTTATAATGTAACTTTCAAATCATATTGATAAGTTTTCTCTTTTTTGAGTTCACTCATTAATTCCATTATTTTGCATTAATGGAAAAACTAAACTTAGTGTTAATAAAAGGTTATCATAGATGAAGATTTTTATATAAAATTATGAAAATGTTCAATGACGGCGTAATCTAAAACAAATTGAAATTGTTCTGAAACTCATGTAGTTGTCAGACAATCACGTCCTAAACTTTTGATTTTTTGATGAACTACTCGTTTCACAAAAGTAAACGTACTGAAATTGCTCATTTGGTAAATTATTGAAAGAAATTTGCTCTATTGCAAAATCTTTTATTGTCAATCGGACCGATACCGTAATCAAACAAACGAATTATTTGAATTCATGAAATTACTAACGAGTAATCTTACCTCTCTAACAAATTATATTATTTTTCTTGTCATACAAAGAGTGAGGATTCGCCTTTTTTCCCCCCAGTTATGTCGTCATTTCATTCAACTAATTATTTCAAAAATGTTGATTTTTTCATTTAGAGTTTGTGATCCTTTGCTACAAAGACATCAATTATTGGATGAAATATTAGGTGACGCGTGGATTGAGGAATAACATCCAACAAAAATCTGTATAAATATGAAAGAGGCAAGTTTAAGAATCAACAATAACATTTCATAAAATAAATATATTTTAGTATTTAGTTTTAATAAAAAAAAAAGTAGGTCATAAAACTTGGCTGCCACACGATTCTGGACAGATGGCACCCTCGCCACTTGATAAGCTAATTCTGCGTTCTGTTTCATGAAATGATAAGCTAGAAGAGCCAGCTTCCATGACCATGCGTTTGGATCTCAAGAAATTGGAAAGATAGAAAACAGAAGGAAGAGAAAACACGAGGTCTCATCATCATTTCAGTTTTTAGGAAATTTTTTGAAATTTTCAACATTCTTCCTTAAAATTTAAAAAACTGAAAATAAAAATTAAAACCAAACATACTATAGATATTTTGTAATTTTCCCTCTTTTGAATCACAGTAAAAATTGAAAAGAGGAAAGAATAAATTGATGGGACCATGCCAATTTCTTTCACTCGTAACATGCGAAAAAAATGTGGTTGAGAAGAGCAAAGTGCTTTTATTAACAGTCATACCTTCATTATATAAATTTAGAAAAACACATGATTATAAGGATATATATAATATTTTAATACAATTCTCATTTTCTTTTCTTTCATTTTGTTTCCATTCAAACATATGAAGAGAAAATACAATTCTCTCCTCTCAATTTCCTTCCTAATCCCATACAGAGACTAGACATAACCACTAACCAGCCCTGAATATAATTATCACTAAATGCTCTTTTAATCTACAAATTAAATATATACACAAGAAGTTGAAATTAATTAATAACTGCTACCATATTCTAAGATGTTACAGTAGAATGTTCATCATGCCCTTCATGATCAACGATCTCATTCTGGCCCTCGTCATGAGATGGACACAACGGTGAAGAAGGAAGAGAAGAGACAGCAGAAGAATACGCAGTTGAATCAGAACAAGAGTTAGAAGAAGCCGCTAAACTAATCAACAAATCCACAAAAGCACCAACTATGAACCCATGATTGTTCTTACCATTCACCCTCAGATACCAACACAAGAGCTCTTCCAAACCCTCCCAGTCCTTCACACCATGAGACTCAACCATCTCCTCCATTGAGCTCCTGAAATCCTGATATGGATCTTCAGACTCCATAGCCAGCACCACACTCTCCTTGAAAGGGAAGCCACTGGCCTTGGCCTTCTCCAAGATGGAGCTGGTGTCACTACCTGGTTCGAAGAAGAGCCTCTCTGATGACCTAACCCCACGAACCAAAACCTCCAGGGACTCACCATAGTCCTCTGATTCTGTTGAGAAGCTTGCGGATTCTGATGACGTTGTGAACCATGACTCGGGGGTTTCAAGGGGGGTTTCCATCATGGTGGGGTCAAAGAATACGGAGTTGACTGTCTTGAAGATGTCATCTCCTGCTGCTGCAGCGCGGAAAGAGAGGGTCTTTGGGTGGCCACAAGAGGGTAACAACTGCTGCCATGGATGTTGTTGATGATGGTGATGTTGCTTTCTTGGTGGAGCTGATGATTCCTTGGTTTTGAATAGAGATGGCAGCTTCAGCACTTTCTTTCCCATTGGATCTCTCTCTCAGATGTAGAAGTTAGTACCTTAATTGTTTTTTGAGGACTTAGGAGGAGGAGTGAGTGAGTGAGTGAAGGCCTCGGGATGTTGCGGATGTTATTGTTTTTGTTTTGCGCTTTGGTTGGTGGTTGTAATAAATTTGATCAGAGGGGAGTTGCAGTGGAGGTATTTAAAGCTGAGAGGGGGCAAAAGAATATGGTAAAGAAATTGGAGTGGAGTATCGTTGGTGCTTTCATGTGTGAATTTAATTTGTAGGTTTGTAAAATTCAATGTTATTCAATGCCCCCATCAACAAGTGAATGTAACGGCACTTTTGCAGCACTGCCAGCCTCGTATCTTCTTTAACAAATAATGATAGATATTTTGTCAAAACACAAGCAATATCTCTATTATTATTATTGGTCTTTGGCCTTGTCTGGACAATTTGTATCTTTTTGGGGACAATAATATGGCCAATATTGGATTATTGGAGACACCAGGAAACTGTAGGTACCTATTAGTATTTGGAATTAAACCAGAACATACATTTAGTCATTTACAGCAGGAAGGTGACTTGGGCTTTAACTTCAGTAGGGAAAATAAAGGGGATTTGGTGAACGTGAAAAATGTAGAAAAGTGAAGCAACTTAGTACTTTTATGCTATAATAAAACGGTTGAAAGGACGGGCATGGTAGATTAAGAAAAACCCCTGTGGTTAGAAAAAACTATTATAATCTCTTAGCCATAGATATTTCAAAATGATTGTTGTACCTGTACTTGATACTCACCCGGTATCAATACTTGTTGGGTGTTATGTACTTATTAATCAATAATTATAATAGGTAAATGCTACTACTTAAATATAAATCAATCTTTATAGAACATTGAATTTGACAATTAAATAAATTAAAGTATTATCTTATCATTTCAAATCTTGTGTTTTTTTAGATGTTTTTATTTGAACATTATAAAAAATTATTTATTTTATGATATAATTATTTTATTAACTATATTTTCATATTTTTATATAATATATATTCTCATATACTTACACTCTTGTTGTCAGAAAATTTTCGTACCCCATATCTGTATGTGTATCCAATGCACACCCGTAGCTACGCAACGTATATGATAATTGATACTAGCATATTAGAACTAAAGGAAATAGGGTGAATTCATGTGAAGTCTTTAAAGAGGGAACGGTTTCATCACGCACACTTGTCCTCGGCCAAAGTATTTATTAGAAAAGGAGGATTGAGACCTAAAACTAGGCTCTGTATTTATTACAGACTTTGGCCTGTTTTCACCTCATCCTATATATCCCCGTCAGATACAATAAATAACCTGCCGAATGGCTCCCAGGCCAGATAGCAGATTTTCACAATCAGCAAACTTCAGAGCCATTCCTCATCTTTTAGTTTTTCTCTCTTTTTTTTCCCAAAAAAAAATTATCATCTTATTGATTTTTCGTTTCCTTCAATGGAATCACCAGCTTCAATTGAAAATATTGTTAAGTTAGTTGCGCTGGTTGACCCATCTGAATGGCTACAAAGAATTAGAACAACGCTAACGCATGTTTTTTAATATGAATTCAGAGATATTGTACATTCATGGATGTTTGTTGGCCACTAATGAAGTAGACTTCCCCCCTTGTTGAACAATAGTGCTTTATAATATTTCTACGTACACCGTTTTTCAATTTATATATGCTTCATACAGTTGACCAGTTGTATGATAAATATATTAACCGGTTTAGTTCTAACCAAATATAGTAATTATAATAATTACAAAAACAAAAACCTGAATGGTTAGGTTGTTTGTAATTTCTTCATACAGAGTTGACATAAATTTTACAAGTCATTGATGTCGAGTTAATAAATTTCAGCTTCTTGTGGTGCTTGAGGTATACTTTTGCAGATTGACACACAAATTGAAGGACAAATATTTGTCAACCTAATGGAAATGGTATTGCCTTTTTATCGAGAAGTAGTTTGTGAGAAAAATACACAGATCATGGATCATGTGACAGATGTTTAGATATAATAACTACAAATTCTAAAAAGCTTTGGCATCATTTTGTATTCGAGGTCAATAATATTTTCTAAAATACTCATCAATACATTGTTTGCTGTCATTGCTCCAACCACCACCGAGTGATCCAACGGTCCCCATTTAAACAATCAAGTTGACTACAATGGAATTATATCTTCTGGCTTTACTTGGGAGTTGGGACCTCTTACTCAAAGATTCACCCTAATCATATAATTGCAAGGATGCACCTGTTTTGGCTGTTTAGTACAAATGATTGTACATTTTGGTCCATGTGATAATGCAATATGGGTCCTTAAATAATGATTTTTAGTTGTACAAAAAACTTAACACCTAGCCAATTTGAGAATGAGGTTACAAGTGGTCCCCGCAGCATTTCTTATCATATAAATTGATGAAGCTCTTAGAGGGAAACATGCCAGAGAATAATTGTGATTGTAGCGTCATGAAATATCAGAGGAATGAAAACTATATTACACTAAAGTTGGCGAATCAAGAAGTACCTTGGTAGTGATTGCACCCAAGGGATGCCACCTTCTACTTGAGGAGAAAACTCCAATTAAATACAATCGTCATTATAAAAGCTATTGTTTTCACGGTCTTGCTTTAATTTGCTAGATCTCAATGAATCTACATTGAAAATTTTCCGTACTTTATATTTTTTTTTCCCATTCATAAGATAAATTTGTGGGTGGTGTGGAAATTTAATTTGCATATAGTTCCTCCTAGCTTTCAGCGCTTCAAGCTTGATTGTGATTGATTTTACTCCATATGGACAGCCAAAAAACAAAATCTTCTTGTTTCATGTCCAATATTTAGTGGATGAAGCGTGGCAATAATTTAATTTCTGCATCATGCACGACTTTAATATGCCTCTGTTTTTAGTAGTAGGAGTACGTAACCTTTGTATTGGAATCTTTTATCACAATGTCCTCTGAATCTTAGGCTTCCCAAGAGAAAAACAGTTGTAAGTGAACTGTTATGTCTCCCAACCACGCCATGTTCCATGGATGCACATGCAACTTTGAACCCTGTGATTGTGCCCCAACATACATCTGTTTCGGGAATAGTTTAACTTCTGAAAGTGTATAACCTTCAATTATGAATTAGATTTTTTTTTTTTTTTTTGAAAACAACCACTCATGAAATTTATTTCATTTCCTTTTCTTTTTTGTTACTTCTATATGGGCAACTCGCACGTTAGAAATTAAAGTCAGAGAGCTTCTTTAAAAATTGACATACCAGACAAGCATCAAACTTGCAAGCTCTACTTCCGACCAAAATATTGCAAAGCACTCTGATACGTGCAAGTCAGCACACTCAGAGAAGAGTACTCACTCCTCTTTTGAATTTATCTTTTCTTTATTATTATTATTATTATTATTATTATTATTATTATTATTATTATTATTATTAACTCCTCTTTAATCTAAATTACATATATCATCTTCCTTTTCGGTCGTTCTTAATTTGTATCTTTTGCAAGTTTCGGGGGTAATTCGTCCAAAAACTCAATAATCTATTTTATAGTAAGCAAAATGGATATTTTTAGTTAGTTATTTTAGTCACAATTTTTTTAAAAAAAGAGTCTGATTTTTCATTCTCATTTTTTATTTGGCATCTTATACACTACTTTTTAAATTTATTTTTTTTACTAGAATAAAGACAACAAATATCAAGCTCCTCAACATTTGGTGTTGGAGATTCTAATATCTTGTTACAAAATTATTTCTCTCAAAAATTTAATTAAATTAAGAGTAATATTACACATCTAAAAAAATATTTATAGATTTTTAATAGAAATTATGATAGTTATTGAATAAAATAAAATAACATCTATTATTATAATCTATTATTATAATATTTAAGAGTCATTTCAGGGAAACTATGACATGTGTCTTTCATACAGAGCTTTAGGGTACACATATAATTCATATAGTGATTTAGGATCCATTT
The DNA here is from genome assembly GCA_031216125.1 of Dalbergia cochinchinensis. Lineage (NCBI taxonomy): Eukaryota > Viridiplantae > Streptophyta > Magnoliopsida > Fabales > Fabaceae > Dalbergia > Dalbergia cochinchinensis. The sequence goes on from CM062369.1 coordinate 63,453,249, forward strand.
TCTCAACATTTATATCTAGAGATTTTTTAACTTAATTTATAATTTAATTATTAATAAAATCAAATGTTATAATAAAATCAAATATTATAATCATTAAAGAAGATTACATGAATATATAAAATTAGAATCATTAAGATATATTCACTGTATTAAGAATCATTAAAATTATAATCTAGAATTAAAATTAAGAATCATTAAGAATAAAATTAGAATCATTAAGATATATTTATCCTTATAAAAATATTAATGGTGCTCATTATAATAAAAAATAATGTGATATGAAAAAAAATTGAAAGCCGTAATCATATCAACCAAAAAAGGAAACAAACCTGCCAAAAACAAAAAACACAAAAAGTAAAGGAAAACAAGAAAAAAAATCTCTCTTTTGAATTGTCTCTGTGTGCTAATACAGTAAACATAAAGGGGATGGCCAAACTATGCTCTTTTTTCAATAACCCTCAAAACCTTCAGAAACTTATGCTTTCCTTTCAATAACCTCAGAGCGCCTACAATCTCCCAAAAAATAAGATTAGATATTCTTTTCAATTAATATTTTTATCTAATTAAGTTTTTTTATTTTCATCTGATCATGACATTTTATTTTGTTCTCACCATGAATACTAAATCCCTAAACTATTTTGGATTTCGATCGGATTATGATCTTTCTTTCTTTTAACTGATCATGACTTTTATTATGTTCTCATCATGAATCCTAAATCCCTAACCTATTTTAGATTTCGATTAGATCTTTTCATTTTCAGCGGATCATCATTTTCTTTTTGACCATAAATCTCCCAATTTTTAAACTAATTTCGGATTGTTATTTTGATTAAATCCCAAATTGATTACAACTGAAAGTTGCGGATTTTGATTTTTGATTGAATTCCTAGAAACCAAGATATGCATGGCGGCTTTCAATCTTTCCTATAAATTTTAGTCATTTTTCTTAATTGCTCCCTATTATCCCTTGACATTAGTTGTCTAATTCGCACTTTTTCTCGACTTTTGCTTTGATTGTTATGGGGAAACTTATCCATCCTTTGGCAAAAATTGCTCCTTTACATGAGTGCTGGAGAGTTAAAGTTCGGGTTATACGGCTATGGACTCTCCCGAGCTTTAGCAATCCATTAACCATAAACTTAATCGAAATGGCTTTTATGGACGAGTTTATAAGTCTCACATTAACTCTAATTTTTGTTTCATTTTTTTATCATTCTTTCTTTAGTTTTGATGTATGAATATTGACTTCTTTTGATTGTGTTGACTGTAGGGATGTACTATCCATGCTTCTGTCCGGAAGAATCTACTATCATAATATTTTAGAGTCATTTTATGAAACTTATTACACGTGTCTTTCATACAGAACTTTAGGGTACACATGTCATTCATATAGTGATTTAGACCCACTTTGCTCAACATTTATGTCTACAAATTCTTTTTAACTTAATTTACAATTTAATTATTAATTATTAATAAAATTAAAGATTGCAATTATTAAAGATTACATGAACAAATAAAATTTAAATCATTAAGATATATTCATGGGATTAATAATCATTAAGAATGGAAAAAAATATAGAATTAAAAATCATTGAAAAATGGATTAGATATAAATGTATTGGAGTGATAAAAATATTAATGGTGCCCATTACAACAAAAAATCATTTGATATGAAAATAAATATATCTATAATCTATAATACTAATATTTCAGACTCATATAAAAGAAATTTTTATAGGTGTCACTTCTAGAGCGATTTAGGACCCACAATTTTTATTTGAAATTTGAATCCTCAATCTATATTTATTATACTTAATTGATAAATATCAATCACATCAATCATAATTAATTATTAATTATGAGATATTAATTATAAATCATAATCTCATTTTCAATTCATAATCCAATTTCAAAACCTATTATTAGATACTGTTTGTAAATGTTTTTCTGATGGTTGACTTTGTAAATTTTTATTCTATATTTTAAATTTATGAAATAGTATTATTTTTCTTTCTAATAAATTTCAAAGTATTTTTTTATGATTATATTATTTGGCATATTTATCAAAAAATATTTGGCTTAATATATAGTCATGGCATATTTCAAATGTATTATAGCTCTATATGGAATACGTGATTTCTATATTATCAATGAATACATAATTTAAAATTAACTTATATGATAGTTTTCAATCAATATGTAATTATCAATTTATAATTAAAGTAATCTATCACAATGATGTCAATTATAAATAATAATAGATGTATATTTTAAAATTATATTTTTTTTTGAAAATATGCCTATCAAGATAAATAAATTAAAATCTTCTAGAATTGATTCAATACTTATTTAAATAATTTAGTTTAACTTTTGAAATATATTTTTAATTTTAAAAATATAAATATTTACTATGATATATTTATTTTGACTTAAATCCAAAGAATTTTCTTTATTTAATCCTTGAGTATTTTTTAGTAAACTCATATATACTATATTATCATTTAATTTTAATATGAAATTTTTAAGTATGGAAGTTATTCACTTATTTTAAATAGGATTCGTGAGTTTTTTTTGGGTTTTTAATACGATTTAAATATGATATTCTTTTAGTTTTATTATATTCAAATTATATTTAAATATGGTCATTAGCATTGAATACTTTAATTTTATATAATTGAATATCTATGTAAAATATCTTTTTATGTTAATAATGCATTAAAATTAAATTTTTGGAACAATATATTGTAAAAATCAATGAGATATATATTTTTAATCATAATTTAAGTTAGCTTTGGATAGGTCCATGAATTTAGAGAAGATATATCAAATCAATATTATTAAATCAACCTTAAATTTATGCTATCATGTTATAGTAATTATATTAATTTAAAATTATTTTATTAATTAAAATCATAGCAAATATTATCTTGGTCAACAAATTATAACTAAAAATTTAATACCACAAATTAACACATAACTATGATCAAAAAATCACTTTCTAATTAAACAATCACTCTCAAATTTAAATTAAAATCTTAAGGAATAACCTTAATTATATATCACTTTATTTTTGCATGTTAGATTTAATTATTATAATATATAATTTATTAAAAATTATTATAATATATAAAATTTTTCACAATATGCTGTAACGATATTGATAATAAAAATACAATAATATAAGCTATACTATATTAGTTTTGATATTTTAATAAAACTTAATATTATAATTAACATATTTTTTAAGGATTTAATATAATCTATAATCTATCCATAATACTAATAATTAAGATTTATTACATGGATAATTTTTTATGTATTATTCATAGAGAAAATTATACTCTACTATTTTCATAATCTTAATATTTAAAGTGAGTTTTTGGATTTAATTTATCTTCTAATTATTAATTATTTTTTCCAATCATACCTTTATATCTCACTTCATTAAAATTATTTAACAAATAACAAATGATATAAATAAAATGATAATTGAATGTATTATACTATTAAAATTTATATATATAATTATAGTATTAAAGATAATAAAGCTATTATAATTACATTACAAAAAAAATTATAATTAATGATTATAATTATAGTATTAATTATAACAAAACAATTTTAATTATAATAATTAATGATAACAAGAAAATATTAGCACACATATATTTTTTAATTATCTTTATTGGATTTAATTTGCATCATATATGTATTTTTCTAATTTGAATTATGTTGCATTAGTGGTATTTGTCATTATAGATATTTGTGTTTTAAATTTCAAAGTATTTTGAAATTTTTTCATTTTTTGAATCTTTTTTAATAAACATATGAATATCAATAGAAATTTAAATCTCTATAAGAAATGAGAAATGAAGACCTGTGACGAAGATAAGAATAAGGATAATAAGCGAAATTCTAAATTAGGGCGAGGTCGAAGGAGAAAGAGTTTGTAACTTAAAATATAAAACTTTTAAAAATCATAAAAAAATATATTCGCCAGTCTCACCATATCATATTTAATTTTTTAAACCTAAAGATTTCAACTTATCAATTTCATAATTGTTTGATATTAATTTTTTTTGAAAAATATGACCTCAATTTTTCAATATTAAAATATTTTAAAAAGTTTCATAATTTACACTTCTTTGATAATGATATTAATTATTTTAAAAAATTAAATGATTACATAACTTTTTTTATGAAAATAATTGTGTAATTGATATACTACTCCAATAATTGAAGTAATATAAATTAGGATTATATGTGATTTTTTTACTAATTATAACACATTAATTATTAATTATAACATATATTTTAAAAATTGATATTTTAATTCATTAAAAGTATGTACAAGAAAAAGGGGTGTAATTGAAATCACATAAATTAAATTTATTAATTATTTTTATTAATTAGAAAATATATTTTTATATTTTTATAAATAAAACATTTTAACTTATTAAAAAAATATAAATGACTAGAGATAATAACAAAAAAAAAAAAATCATTGAAGTGTGGATGGAAATATGGACAAATTTTATCCTCATAGAGGTGGAGTCCCCGTTTGTTAAATGGACGGGGACAGGGATAACATATATTTATTTTTTCAATTATCTATATTAAATTTGTATTATATATGTATTTTTTAATTTTTAATTTATATTATGTTGCATTACTAATATTTGTTATTATAGATATTTATATTTTAAATTTCAAAATATTTAAAAAAAAATTGAAATTCTTTTAATAAATTCCTGAATATGCATTGGTATTCAAATTCCCACGGAAAATGAGAAATGGGGAACAAAATTCTAAACCATGACCGGGGCATGGAACATATTCTCTCATTTATGGATACCCATTGTCATCCTCATAAACAGCTCATAATATAATAAAATTATTAACTTATTTTTTTTTATTGTTTAGCAATTTCAACTTTAAAAATATGTAAATTTTTTTAAAAATATGCTCTTTATTGTTGTAGTCATCTATCAAGATTTTTGTACCCTTATAAACATGATATTCAAAATAAGATATAAAATAGAATGACATATTTATATTTTTATGAATTTATTTAATTATTTAACTATTAACTTATTTTCAAAATAAATTTATATACTTAATTTTTTATAAAATATATTTAAAAAGATTATTTATTTTCGATAATAGTCAACAAACTATTTTTATTGTCATCTCGTGTATCGTATGGGTCAAACGACTAATAATCTATATATTCTTCCATTTCCCTTACCATTATGACCTGTAGCTCTGGACAAAAAATTCTAGAAAAATTCATAGTTGTTTAGTATTTTCCTTAAATTATTGGGTAAAGATACATAAATAAATAACCAGGAATCTCTTTCATATTAATAACAATATCTCAGGGTCTAAATTAATTGAATTTCAAAACAACATGATTGTAATAATCCAATTCAAAACATAGGTTTGTTTATAAATGTTATATTTTAGTTTTTTAATATAGAAAACAATCATATAATAATTGTTTTTGAATTTTATTTTTTAAAATAATAAAAATGATTTAAGGAATTATCAATTATTCCGAGGGAGAAAATTTTGTTGTGTAATTAATGATATATTTATTAAAACTAGTATCGTTATTTAATGTATTTAAGAAAATAACCAAGTGATATTTTGATCTAATTAAAATAGTGGCATTTGCTAAGCTTTACTCAATGGCGTGAATATTTGCTGTAAACCCCTTAAAAAAATGTTAATCTACATGAAGATACTCTTACACTATATATTACCTCTATTTCAAAATAAATATCTTTTTCACTTTTTAAATTTATTCATAAAGTGATGTGTTTGGATATAATTTGATTTTATTTGACTCTAATAATTTGAATAGTCCAATTTAATGAAGAAAGATAGACCTCAATTAAGAGAGAGAACTGTTATATATAATAGTTAAATGAAGAGAGAGGATTCTATCTTAAAGAATAAATGTTTTTTATGAAAATTTATGAAACTAACTACTTCATCCATTTTAAAATAAATACCACCTTTATTTTTTTTAATATTTATAAATTAATATATCTGGACACAATTTTCTGTTTAATTATTAAAATGGATATTAACATTTTGGTCCTCCTACTCAATTCTTCTACATATCATCCTAAATACTAAATTAAATAGATTTTGATCACTTTTTAAGTTTCAAGACATGAATTGTAGTTAAGTTTTTACTCTATTTAGTATATAGGTTGATTTATAGAAGGCTCTAGCATTACTCTTACTTAAGGGGGCGTTTGGAATATTGCTTACAAAATTACTGGTAATTTGAATTACCACTTAAAAATATTGTCACTTTTAAAATTACTAATAATGTTACAATTGAGCATTTAGTATATGCAGATAATCTGATTGGTCATGCATATTACTTTGTTTGGTATATCATAGGGATTACTAGGTAAAATTTGTTTTACTAGTAAATTAATAATAATAGTAATAATACTTATTAATATTATTAATTATCATAATAATTATTAAAGTAAAACAATAATTTTTATTATTATTACTAATTAACAATAATAATGAGTTATTATTAATTTAATAATAAAAAATCATAAATAATACTTAATTATTTTTAATGTTTTAATAATAATAATAATAAGAAGAAGAAGAAGAAGAAGATTATCACTAGTGGTAACCTATAGAAGGTAATCCATATAGACAACTCTCATGGGGTTAATCCATATCACCACTAAGCTAGGTGACAATATATACCCTGGTATTTTGGATTCTCAGTAATCTGACCTAACCAAATAAGTCAATATTGTGAGTTCAGGTAATTTTAAGTCGCATTACTAATAATCCAAGTAGATTATCCTGTACCAAATGTCAAAATAATAATAATAATAATAATAATAATAGAAAAACATTTTAGTAAAGAGTGAATTTTACAAACCATTACTCTCAAACTTGAAAGTTAACATTACCCTTTAAAAAAATATTACTCGTTTCTGGTGGAAATAACTATCCATTTAGACATACTAGTATATTAAAAAATCATGTATCTAGACACAATTTATATTTAGATATACTATTTTTGTAAAATATATTAGTTTGTCCAATCGAACAGTTATTTCCAATGAAGGGAGTAATAATTTACATGCATAGTTATATGGATTTGATTGGAATACACGGTAAGTATAAAATAGTTTTACAGAGTCATCCAATCATGCAATGACACACCAGTAAATATAGTTATATTCCACACTTGCTACTTGAAAAGTCATGCAAAATGAGAGGTTTGATTGAATAATGGTGTAAAATATTTTTACACTATCAGTATATTAAAATTAAACTTTAATGATATACTCTTAAATCAATGTTTAATCATTGATTTCATTTCTCTACCCAAAAAAAAAAATCATTGATTTCATTTTGCTCTGAAGATTTAAATTGACCCAATTTAATGAAGAAATATAGTAGCAAAAATAAATTACAATTAAAAGAGAGAAGAGTTTAGTACAATAGCTAACGAATATAGATAATTTGGATATATTTATCTCAAAATAATACACAATAACATAATTTTTAATGAAATAAATTTAAGGTTTTGAAAAATTATGATTCTTTATTTAATATAATTAAATTTTACATTTATATTTTCATATAAGAAAATATATCTTTTAATAAATATGATGAATAATTTATCTTCATTATGTAATTGGATGTTTATTTTTTATACAAGATTTAAAAATTACAGTTTATAAATTTTTTAAATTCTCATCGTTTAATAATTATATTTTGTGTTAGACATAACTGAAATTCACATTTTATTTCGAAGTACAAAAAAAATATGACATTATATATATAATTTAAAATAAAGTACAATCATGGTCATGTACACATAAATACATTCAAATTTCACTTTTTTATTAATTATTAAAATTCTTAGCTTAAAACTATTGTAACTATATTATATTTCTTTAATAGAGAGTGTCTTATCTAACCAAAAAAAAAAGTGTCTTACCATTTTTGATTTTGCCTTACCAATTAAAAAAATGATAAAAACCTCACAAATAATCATCTGATTCTGTCTCAGTCGGTAGAATATCAAGTTAGTTAATTTTTTATGAAAATAATATTTTAATTTATTTTAGTATTTAATTTTTATATTTTGAAAGTGTAAAATAATTTTATATTAATAACCAATTAAAATTTAAGAAATTATTGAATCATGATAAGTATTCATCCTAGTGTGCAATTAGCTAACATAATTTAATACCTTCTTAATTTTTTATTAGTTCATAGTATAAAATTAAGGGATAAATATATTTTATATCCCTAAATTTCAGGTCATGTGTAATTTATCCCCTGACTTTTTAAAATGTACATCGCAATACCCTAAACTTTTTAATATGTGCAAAACACTTATAAATATAATTTTGACAACTAATAAATGTATGATTTATATGCACTCAACTCTCCAAAAGTTTATAATTTGTGCAACCAACACATTGTTCATGAATACTATGTGCAATTAATCCCCTTGAATTTTTTATTATGTGTAACCCGATACTCTGCTATAACTTAAATTTTTTGAGAGATTTTTTGCACAATTTGAAATGTTTAAGATATCATAATGCACTATTTGAAAGTTAGAGGATTTTTTTTTGCACATTTTAAAAAGTTCAGAGTATCATAATGTATGTTTTAAAAAGTCGAGATTTAAATTACAAATGACTTAAGATTTAAGGGAGTAAGATATATTTAACCCTTAAATTAATTGTTTTACACTAAATTGGGTCAAAATTAAACTCGTTATGTTTTACTGATTTTATACAATGCACACAGGTATTAATTATTATGTTTGACTAATTAAATAAAAGCTAACTATAAAAAATATTTCATAATAGATTTATCACTGACTTTTTGCGAAAAAAAAGATGCCACTGCCAATATTTTTATTGATTTTTTGAATCCTTCTCGACTAAAATAACTATCGTTGTGTGTGTGTGCGCACACACACAACAGTGTTTGTGTCCTATAATTTTTCAATTTTTATATGTCCCCTGTGTCTATGTCGTGCCGTGTCCCACGTCCATGTCAGTGTTATGTGTTTCATAGTTACATAGAATAGATGAAAAATATAAAATGAAATAAAATATTTCTACATGAAAATAAAATATTTTTTTTAACACCTGAATGGAGATATCCTATATTATCCTCTAATATGCAAATAACAAACAAGTGAGCTTATAGTCTAGTGATAGACTTCTGCACATCTTAATAAGTTGTGAAATATTACAAGTTTGACTATCATCCTAAGCTCTTATCCCCTAATATCGTAGTTGACAATGCTCAAATCAATATACTCCCTTTGATACATAATATAAGTCGTTTAAAGTTGTGCACAAAAATTAATTAAGATGATTATTGAATTTCATTGATCTTTTAAAAAGATAAAAGTTAAATGTGAAAATATCTTCTATTACTTATTATAAATTATCTCTCCATTAAATAATTATACTCACGTCTATTTATTCTCAGTCATCATAAATATAGGGGTAAAATAGGTAAAAAGTAATTAATACTTTCTTAAAATGTAAAAATGACTTACATTTCAGACAAAATAAAAAAAAATCTAAAAACGATTTATATTATGAACTATAGGAGGTATCATTGAATAATGAAACTTGTTGACAAAATGGAATTTACAATTGAACAATCACCACTCTACCTCCTGAAAGATCATATAGTTGATAAAATAGTTTTTGAAAGAAATTATATTTATTTTTAATCCTCTAAAAGATATTTTTTTATTTGACAAATCCATCCTCTAATAAAAGTGACTCACTATGTGTCACGTTCTGAGCCGAGTTGGTATTGTAGAACCATTCCTTTAACCAATAAAATATACCTATTGTGTTAAGTTAGTATAGTATAACCACCATCTTAATATTTCAAAAGTCATATCTTGGACAAAAGAGCCCTAAAAGGAATTGTTTTTTCTTTTAATGAAAATTGAGATCAATTGAGGTATTTGTCAAATGATATGGAACTTTTAAAGAGCCCAAATATAGTTTCTTTCGGGTTATTTTGTCGCGAGATAATTTTTTGGGTCAGTAAACTCCAAATATGGGTAGATTAGATAAGGGGAAAAAAACATTGTCAAAATGTAAAATAAAAAACACTAATAAAAAAGACATATTAACAGCCACTCTCACGGAATTTAAAAGATATAAACTTTAGAAAAAAAAATTTAAATTCAGTTTCTCCTCGACTTTTTGGCGGGACTAACTTGGAACTCGTCAATCAGCACAACATTATTGCATTTCGGGCATTCAGGGCTGGCCCTGGATACCATCACATACATGTAACAACGAGTACATCCCATGACAACCAGTGATGGTAGCTCACTTTCTGTAGTACTTCCATAACTGGATCTCGATTTTCTTGTTTTTAATCTAAGACCAGGGCCCAAACAATTTTCATAGTCACTCATTTTTGCCTCGATTATGCTTCTCTCTTCTTCTTCCGCTGATCCAGCCTTCAAACAACAAAATGTATAAAAATAAAATAAAAATGACTAAGAAAAGGTTTTGAAAAATACATGCATGACTAAATTTCCATCCAGTGCAAAAACAATGTTGAAGGTTCATGGAACAACATCACTTGATAGTTTATAAGTACATCGTCATTTATCATAATTAAGGCAAAAATAAAACAAAATCTAGCATTTGATATTAATCTCTATCCAATAAAATAACGCCACAGAAGAACATAATAGATTGGAATTTACCTTGGAATTAATTTCATGTCCTACAAAGAAATTATATTGATCATCCAGTTCAAGTTGTGGTGTTTTATTAATGTCAATGGACAAGTGAAATTGTTTTCGAAGAAGATCGAGGCTAATTTTATGTGGGCAAGCACTAACATTAGCATCGTTCCTCAAGAAACCACCTCCATATCCTTCATTGACACGAATACTTTGAATGTGTTGGTGTTTAGTGGTGGGTGTGTCCATTGTTAACTAAGAAAGTGATTGTGAATAAGCTTTCTGTGCGGGCTTTAAATACCAATCTAAACGTGGTTTTGGAGCACACTGACTTGAGAAAGCAAGTTTCATGTTTTTTTCTTCTCTTGTACATGTGGAAGGCTCATGTTTACCACGAACCTCAAATTCAAATGAGCAGTTATTGTTTTGATATTTTTTTTAATTTGAAAAATACACGAAAATACAAAAATTACTATGACAGAGAAAATACAATGGACATGAATTATTCGTTATTATATATTAGTGGGGTCTACTACTAGTAATGAACTACATTTTTCAAAGGAGATGCTATGAAGCCCGAACGATGGCCTGATTTTCATTTGTCCGGTTGATTTGTATATCTGTTATTGATGGAAAAGAAAATACAACTATCAAAAGATGGGTACAAATGAATCCGGTAACAATGGACAGTGAACTGACAACTCACTCGGCTCTGGAAAACATTTCGTGTTGTGTATTTTCTTTTTAAAGTGTGTAACCGAAGCTAGTAATAATTGCTTTCCACATTATTCATAAATATTTCCTCTCATATGAAAAACGTAAATATTTTTCATTGAAAATTTGAATTTCTTATGCTATTAAAAGATATTTTTTTTAATCTTTTAAACATATGTAAACTAAATTTTTCATCATTAGTTAATTGTTAAATTTAACTATTATCTCTTCATCAAAATAATATGGGTGCATCTGTTTTGTTTTTTTTTAAAAATAATTATGAAGTTTAAATTTTATATATGATTGAAAATGATGAAAATTGATTTTTTTTCTTCAGAAACTACATTTTTAACTTCTATAAAAAACTGAATCTTTGTTAAAAATTATTCTAATATACGAAAATTATTGTTTTAGTGAAAAAATTGTATATAATACATTCTTTCATCCGTACATGCATTGTTATATTTGTAAAAGTATTTGACTAAACAGTCACGGCCTTTAGAAGTCTTATAAATAGAAGTATATGATTGGATAATAATATAAATTTTTTTTATATTATGAATGCAGCAAAATTAATCTCATATATATATATATATATATATATAGATATATATATATATATATATAATATTATATTCAAAAAAATTATTGACATTGAAATTATTATTATTATTTTGGTCTTATGCATAGAAAAGTTGACAGGCTGGCTTACACAACTCGTAGTGGGCTGAGATGGGCCGATAAATGATCGTGTTGAGGATAAAATTTGCATGGTAATTCGAACGACGGCCCAACGAGCTAAAGCGACCCGAAAGGAGCGGAGCCCCAAATACTACAAGGGTTTTGTTTGTAAGGACGCGAGTGGGAGTGGACCCGTAATCATAATCATGAACCTGAACGGGTGAATCCAATTCCCAAAAATCACACACATTAATTCCACCCAAATTTGAATTCGGAAAAGCGCCAAGCGCAAATCCCTCACATCCCTGCCGTTCATCCAAATCTGAGACCGAGACTGAACTGAAACATCTCTCTCTCTCTCTCTCTCTCTCTCTCTGTGCGCGTCTGTGGCATTGCATTGCATTGATGGAAATGGTGTGAAGTAGTGCGAAGGAAGGAGAAGGAAGGGACGGAAGAAATGTCGGCGAAGGAGAAGCAGGTGGCGCAGATCTTCGAGAGGACGAAGTGGATAATCGAGCAGGCTCGCCAGCAGTGCCTTCTTTGGGAGCGCCACCTTTCCCCCAAACTCATCCTCCACGGAATTCCCCCTCCTCCCTGGCTCTCCAACTCACTTCCCAAAGGTACTCATTCATATTCAATTCTCTCTCTCTCTCCACTCCTTCCGCTTCACTACTTTTGGAACTGTAACTGCTTCCTTTTCGCTATTCGAATCGAACTCCGATTGGCGTTTTAGGTCTCACCGCATTAATCTTCCAGATACTATGATTCACAATTTGTGACTCTATTTTCCTGTGTTTTAAACTAATTGATCTCGTGTTATTATGATATGGATATGGATGTCCAATTTGCTGGTTAAGGGAACGAAAAATATAAATAACTGGTTGGTAGCAGGTTGAAGCTCCTTGGTAGAGCATTATTATTTTGAGATTTTGTTGAACCTGAATTAATTTAGTTGATGCAATTGATTGTGAGTTATTTATTGTAATTTTCAGTTACAATAGGAAGTTCCTGTATTATTTTTTGTATCTCTATGTTTCAAAATAAGAATCTGTCAAATACCGTAGGTGAATTTACGTGGAGAAATGATATTTTCTGCAGTATTCACCGATAAAGGGAGGTCACTTCTTGTGGTAGTTTTATTTCAGTTATATTTTTCTCCACAACTTCTCATTCTCAGCTAATTTCCCTTGCGAAATTCGAGTCTGATTTGTTAAAAATACTTTCTAATCCCTGCAGAGTTAAACAAGGATGATATTGTCTCTGAAGTTCTGTTCTCTCAACCACAGTTTGGAGCTCCTTTCTCTGGTCATCATTGCGGTTTATACAGCAATCTCGGTTTTGTATCTGAGGATGTTCAGTGTCCAAGTGGTTTACCTAATGAAGTCCATGTTTTGAGAAAAGACTGTAACACCGCAGATGGGCATTCAAATTTGCCAGATTGCTCTGTCAACAATGACGGATGTGCCTCAAGTGGTCCTCCAGAATTGGACTCTGGTGTTATATCTCCTCACATTCAGATGGAACCAAGAGTCTCAGACAGTTACCATGACCTAGCTCTGTCACTGGCAAAGTTACAAAGATCAAAGTCGAGGCAGAGAGCTCTGGAGCTACGTAGTGCAAAAGCATCAAAACACCGGTCAGGAGATGATAATAATGCCTCAATTTATCCTGCCACATTTACGGGTCCTGATTCTTCAACTCTGCAGGCAGACCATATTGAGGAGCCAGGCTTGGTCAAAGATTTTCATTCCAACATCCAAGGTTGTTCCATTGAAGAAGTAAGAAGAGGTGACTGTCAGACTCAAACAAATGAGAAGTATAATTACTCTGGTCGGATTACAAGATCTGTCGCCCAGAAACTTAACTCTTCCAATGTTGCTAGTTCCTCTGTTGTGGAGGGAGATAACCCTCCTTCTAATAATTTGAATGAGCCATTGGAGCTAGTCAATGGACCTTTGTTTATAAATGAAAGTTGTGAAGTTAGGGAAGCAAACCAAGGACAGTATCAAAGGAAGGACGCTGGAAGCAGAAAATCTAGAAGTTCTAGTCGGTCAAGACATAGTAGTGAAATTATAAAGCTTGACAGCGCCTTGGGTGGAAGCAAAGGAGTTGACATTCGTGATTCTATGCAACCATTTGCTCCTGTTGAGTTAACAGATTTAAGCAAAGCCTCTGATCAAAACAACGGAAGTAGGAGGAATATAGTCAAAGATAGTGGCTACTGCAACAATAAAGAAAGTAACAGTTGTGGTAGGATAGGATCACTTAGAAATTCAAGCCCATCACTAGTTGATGACTTTTTTATGACTGGTGGTTGTGTAAATTCTATCAATAAATCGGTGCAATCACTGCAACCTTTAATTTCACAGCATTCACAACATTGTGCAGTGTCAGTTGTTGGTTCCTTCCATAGTCAGAAGGATCCTGACTTTGGTGCTGCAAATGCAAAAGAACATTGGAGTAGAAGTGGTTCTGGAAAGGCATACACAACAACAGGTTCAAAGTCACAGAAGCACATTGAAGAAATATCGAAGTCTCTTAGCCCCAATTTCCGCGAGCAAAGTGCTACCTGCTCTGAATCCGCCTGTAAGAAGTCTCAGAATGCACAGCTTTCTGAACTGGATTCTAGAAGGCTATCTTCAAGTCAAAAGCATTCCAAATTAGATGCAGAAATTGCCATGAATTCTGCAGAGAAAGAAAACATTGCAGTGTCTGCTTCAAGAAATACAAGGGCTGTGACTACTTGTGCAATTGAAGGATCATTGAGGCCAGTGGTTGGTTCCAATTTAGATGGCAGGTCTTTACCTGTCAAATCCATATACGCTGAAACAGTTTTGGATGAGATAGTCTTGGATGCCCAAGAAAATATACTATCTGATGCCAATCCCAGTGATAACATTGGGGACAGATCAACTGCAGCTGTTGTCAAGGTTGATGCTGATAAGGATGGTTTTGTTGAAAAAAATCCTTCTTGTTTAGGCTCTAGATTCACTCATGTTAGCCCCAAGGTTGGGATGGATGTTTTGGCCTTAGGGATGCCCTCTGATTTTGTTATGTCAGTAATGCCCAAGCAACTTGATTTTGATGAAGTAGAAGAGTCAAGTATGAATGGAATTTCTAGTCCCGATATGAAAGAGGGACAACAGGGCATGTCACCAGAAGAAGAGCCTCTGAATTTGTCAGAACCAGTAAATGTACTTGATGACGATACTTCTCTTGAATGCCAAGTTAAGGGCAACTCTTCAGAGGAGATGCATCTGCTAGAAACAGAGGAAGCTCTGACCAGAGACAAAGGGGATCAGATGGAATATTGTGCAACCCACTTCAATGAGGCAAGTGTAGCCAGGAAAGCAGTAAATGACATGTCACCAAACAAAGAGTTACCTGTGGCTCAGAAAGAATTCTCTATTCCTACTTCATTGATGAATCATTCAAGTCCTTCACAAGTTGCCGGTGAAAATTCCTACTCCACTCATGATGTGAAGCATTCATGCCCTCAGTGTAAGAGAAGGAAGACTGAAATTGAAACCGGGAAATTTTCGCCTGCCTCTTCAAATGTCCTGGAAAAGCCACTTGATTCTATTGAACAAAGATCTGGAAGTAGAGACTTGAGTACTGAAGAAGATAACCCGATGGATCTCCAAGAAGATCAGCAATTGACATGTAATCAGGAGGATGGTATAGAACAGCCATATATTACTGACGGCCCAACAGAAGAGGTACAAGGTACCCAGCAATGCGAAACAATGGAAGGGTCTTCACTTAAAATGAGAAAAGAAGAGGTACTTTTTATTCTGTTTTACAATCTGAAAATATTATTGGCTTGTGTAACACCATCTCAATCAAAATTCAATATCAATTGGATGGCTGACTGCCGTGGTTGATGTCTTTGAACTTGACCACTGTAATTACCATGCAGTGTTTTGCTTTTGCAAAGACATAACTAGTTGAGATCTACTTTCTCTATGGAACATGGCTAGCAGATTGATTGACTCTATTTAAGATCCAACAGGATTTCCCACAATGTTAAAAGTTACTAGCATTATTGGGAAATGAAGCTGCTGGAGTTTAACTATGACAATGCTGTTTTGGAGTAAAACTGATGGAGCCAAAATTTGTTTGCACGGTCAGTTTAGTAATGGAGCAAAGATAGAGAATTAAGAAACAGAAGAGATTAGAAGGGGAGAGATCATTTACTTAAGAATCCTAGAGTAAAGCTCAATGTACAACACATGCATTCTGGACTAAGTTTCTACAATTCAAAAATGTAGAAAGAGTGCTTTTCAAGTTATCTTTAATTAAATATGAATGCACTAGCCTTTAAAATTAATTAGGAAAAATGAACTGGAACTAATAAATTCACTTAGTTTTAAAAATGACTCAAATAAAAATGAAAACAACAAATCCCAAGAGCTAATAAAACTATATACAATAACTGTAGTAACCAAAATGTACATACGAATGAAGATATTGGTAATATATTTTGAAAGTAATCATCTAATTACTATGGACTAAAGTGGATATATAGGGTATGAATGTAGGTTTATGACTGTAAAACTTCCATGCTGTTTTATGAAAACTAGCTGGATAGACCACGTATCAATGATTTTCCTGTTAGCAGAAACTTATGGATGGAAGGGACAGAAGCACACACAGCCATCTCCTGGAAGATAAGAAGTTGGATTCATCGCATCCTCAGGTTAATGGTGGACAAGAAAGTGCTCAACATCTTGCTTGCATTGAAAAAAGCAACTCCAATAGAAGAATTTGTCCAGGAGGATCTGCTAAGCTTTCAGATGGTTCATCTGTTTCTCCAGGGATCCAACACTTGGATTTATTTGTAACAGATGATACTGTACCAGAGTTTGAAGGGTTCATTATGCCAACAGATAATGCACAGCTATGTACTACTGGAGACCAAGTGGAATTGGAGAAGATGAATCTTCTGAGTGACTCAGTAGATCATACGTGCCTTGGTAAATCTAGGTTCACACATTCCCCATTGTGCTATTCTTCAACCCCGTATAAGTTGCATAACATTCCAGGCTTCTATCAGTCTCTACCTAATGGGCTTCTGGAGGGAGTGAATCTGAGGACTTCTCTTCCTCTAAATGATGGAACTAGAAGGTCCCTTTCTGATTTCCTACCAAATCGTAAGGTTCAATGTACACCTTCAGTCCAAACTCTCTGGGATAGAATAAATTCGAACTTTGGCAGTTCAGGGAAGTGCCAGAGTTTAAAACTGGAGCTTCCCTGCATTAGTGAAGAAAATGAAAATATGGATGAGATCGCTGATAAATTCCAAAAGGGCATTGCTTCCGAAGGAATGACTAGCTCGATTACAAGAGAGTCGCTTGCTGATATTATAGATAACGCAAATCCATCTGCATCAGTTTTACAAGAGGATAACTTGACCAAGGGGGGTGTAGATTTTGTAAGCGCAGAGTTTAACTTCAGTGGGACACACAATAGGGTAAAAAAGAAGCTTGGCAAGCACGATGGCAACAGAAGAATCACGAATAAAGGGAAAGAGAACCAGAGTATGTCTCTTGGAACAAATGGTGCCAAGAGGACTACTGAATCAGTTTGCAACAGGTCCAGTAGGCCAAGTAGGCCAAAATTATCCGGAAAAGACAGTTTGAAAAAACCAGGCTCCACTTTCTCCGTGGGGAAGTCTTCGTACAACAATATTGTATCCAATGTCGCTTCCTTTGTTCCATTAGTTCAACAAAAACAAGCAGCAGCAGTTGTTACAGGTAACTGATATTTTGAAATTAGCTACTCTTAAGACGAAGTTATTTTTCGATAATAAAAGGTTATCTTCTTGGAGACTGAAATTCATCAGCCAGACTTCACAACACAAACAAATATTCTTCCTTTTGGCGATTAAAAGTTTAGCTGTTGGTACCCTTTGTTTTTGAGTTATTTTAACCAAAAACCAACTTTCTTTACTCAAAAGATATTTATAAAAAATTTAAAATAATTACCTTTTTTTCATAACTCATTAAGAATAATTTCTGGAAAAAAAAACATAAAACATATTTTTTACTAGTTTAGATTTGTTGCACTGGTTAAGTGTTTCATTCACTGAATGTGAACGTGTTCTAAAAGCAGTTGTAACGTATAAGATTGTCTTGGGATGTCAAAAATTCCACAGCAAACGATTTAGTGGCTGAATGATTTGAAAGATGGATGTGTATGTTAATTGAAGACCCAAGGATTTAGAAATCTGTTTTACAGATGACAACAAATTGATGCTGAACATGGAAAGAAAGGAACTATATAATGTTAATTTGATTTGATCATAATGTGAATCTCACTGAACATGTAGGCAAAAGGGACATCAAAGTGAAGGCCCTGGAGGCTGCTGAGGCTGCCAAACGTATGGCCGAAAAGAAAGAGAATGAACGCAAGATGAAGAAGGAGGCGTTGCGACTTGAGCGGGAAAGGTTGGAGCAACAAAACTTAAGGCAGGTAGAGCAGCAGAAGAAAAGGAAAGAGGAAGAACGGAAGAAAAAAGAGGCAGAAATGGCAGCAAAGAAGAGACAGAGAGAAGATGAAGAAAAAAAGGAGAAAGAAAGAAAAAGAAAGCGCCTTAATGATGCAAAGAAGCAACAGCAAGAGCAGGAGAAGATATGCAAAAAGAAAGAAGAGATACAAATACAAAGCCGAGCAGCAGTAAAATGGCGATTCTTTTAATAATTTATTATTATTTCTCTCTTTTGTTTACTAGTGGCAATGCTAATGCATGGGCTGTCTGGTCCAGGGTGAAGAAGTCCATGAAAGCAAGAAATTTATGGATGAAAGAGGAAGTTATCAGAACTTGCAACTACATGACGTTAGAGAAGGCAATTTGGAACAAATTTCTGAAACTCACCCTTTGAATAGCAGGGATTCAACAAATGATAAAACAAAAGAAAGCTGTCCTGCATATTCGGAAGCTGTGATTGACGGCGCTAATAAGGGAAAGGTATTATGGCTCTCTTCTTAAATCATCACAGCATTCGTATTTTGAAGGATTTCATAGTAGTTTAGTGTAGGATTTCCCAATTTTATAGGGACCTTCCTGGAATCTTCATTTTGAATGTTTAAATATGTGCTGTGGAGTGTGAACTTGCTTTTATAATCATCCTGGACCTAATAATAATAAATATATTTGTAGGAGATGGGCAATTTGATCGAAGCAGTTGAAGGTGATGGCTTGATCAATGAAAACTCATTTCAAGAGCAATCATACGAGCTCTCTCCGTATAAAGGCTCAGATGATGAAGATGAAGATGAGGACGACATGCCAAATAATAAGTTTATCCCTTCATGGGCAAGGTTTGTGATTATTCATGTTTTTGGAACTTACTCCTTAACAAGCTTTAGGGTACCCTATCAATGAGATGCCCCAGTTTGCAACCATGCATAGTGTATGTGAAGCTTTAAAGACACTGCGGTTGGTACCAAGAATATCAATTGCTTTAATTCATATGCTTATTATAGCATTATTGTTGCTGTAGATTTGATAACTGAAACTTTGGCATATCTGTTTGCCTAAACGTATTGAATCTGGTTGCTTTCTGCAGCAAGCATCGCCTGTCTCTGGCTGTTTGTTCCCAGAAAATGGAGCCGGAAACGATATTTCCCCCGCAAAGTTTTTGTAGTATAGGAGAAGGTAACTCTTAGTTTTTTTTTTTTTTTTTTAGGTTTGTAAATGTATTAGTTGTCGCTAATGAAAGCGGTAATTGCATTTTTTGTAGTTCTCCTGCCTCGAAAGTTTCGGTTATAGTAGCCATTCAGTGAAAATGGATTCCGGATCGTAGTGATTCTTCCGTCTCATAGGGGATTTTCGGTAAGGTATGCTGTCTTTTACTCTCTAGTATGTACCAATGGAAAGCACAATTTTTTTTGGTTATATATAGAAAGCACAATTTTATCCCCTTTAAATTATCGCATAGTATTTGTACCCAACAAAAAAAAATTTCGCGTAGTGTATTTGGTTTGATTAGTTAGTTCAGAGACTACCAGTAAGCTGTTGACTTGAGGCTTGGCCGTAGAATAGTCATATTTTGGGCGTATAGGTAGGTGTGAGACAGTGAGTGCACACTGGCACTTATTGCGTAAAATTACTACGAAAAAATGTAATATGTTCAAGATTTGAAAAAAAAAAATGTCATATCACATTAATAAATAGATTGCCTTATGGAAATCGATTAGTTAAGTAGTCAAAGTATTATATCAATATATTAATGCATATTGAATTATTAATTCGTAGTATAAAAATTAATAAGCTTGACTTATCTTTTTTCAGGCTATTTTGTTGTATGTTGGATTTAGGTTTAATTGCTGGGTATCTCTATTCTTTTCAAGATATGAAAACAGGTTTATATTGTATTATTATCTTTCTGATGATATAGAATTACCGGGTCTCCTGTTTATCTGTGGCAGGTTTTCGAAGAGCTTCATTACGCATGAAGTTGTAGTTGCTAGGTGATTCCTTCATACGTTTTATTCTGTTGAGTAAAGATTAGAAACTAGATCGTTTTGGGGGAAGACGTCCTTTTGTATAGTTCCACCAGAAAGGTTATCATCAAATATAAGGGAAAAGAATTCTTTTCCCCTTCCGCTAAATTGAGCACGATGCTTGGTAGGCCTAGTAGGTTGGCTTCTAACTAAAATTTGCTCAGGTACTAGATGTCACCCTTGACGGTGCGTCACAATATGGAAATATTCTTGGGTACTGCGGTTTTATGATTTGTTCTCAATTTTATTTCATACATCTTAAATTTAATCTAACAGCATGTATATTTACGTTAATAGTGTACTATATTGAATTTTGTTGGTCATTAATGGGTTCGTATCCCGGGGCAATAGCTTCTTTTCTTTCAAGTATTGTCATAAGACTTACTCTATATCATTCCCTCAAGAATATGACAGTAGGAAAACACATTAGATAAGAGAGTATATCTGTTGTGAACAAACGAGTGAATTGATAGGCAATTATGTGATTATTTATCAGTCCACTCTTTTAACTTTATTTTTTATGTTAAAATTTGTTTAATATTTTTCATCTTTTTTATAATTTGTCTTAACTTTCTCTTTGTATCATGGATATTTTGGAAAATGTAAAATGTGCACCAAAAGGTAGTTAAAGGGGTAAATCCCCTTTTAATATATCATATAAATACATTCCTCTGTTTTTAAATAAATGAGCAATCATCACTTTACAATTCAAAAGCGGATTAATACAAACTCACGTAATACTGCTTATATATTAGGCGAGCTTTGTTGTAGCCTTGTAGGCTTGTAGCCGAAGTACTCCTTTTCATTGGGTTATTTGTAACTATAGCTACATGATGGAAAATTCTCAGGGAAGATTAGGTAGCCACTGGCTGCTACGACACACCCTGACCTTTGTGTTAAGACCAAAATCCTACATAAAATGGAGCCTAGTTGACGCCGTCAAACAACTGAGGAAATGAAAATGTTTAATATGGGCACTATTAGGGCAAGACAGATGATTGGTTTTGGAAAATCTGCAGTTTGGAAGTATTGCAACTAGACAATCTAAAAAGTGGCATGGTCGCCAGACACATTATAACTTGGTAGTCCCCTTAAATACCCCTACTTAATATGCAAAGATGACCCTAATTCCTCCTTCATAATTTTACCTTATAACAGATTGAAATAAACTATTTGATAAGACAATTTCTCTTTTTTGTTGTAAACAAATGGACTGACGAATACTTTTTAAGGCAATGCGTGCTGGTTGAATTTGACTTGAGTATTCGTCAATTCATTATATGAAATAAGATTTTCCTTTTTCTGATGCAAATAATTTGTTTTAGTTCATTGTAAGCTAGAAGGGAGAAATCTATGGGATCTAAGGGGACAGCCAAAGTTACCATGTATCCCTTGGCCTCCAGAATATTACGTTTAGGATTGTCTTCGAAAACTAGAGATCTTCCAAAATCACCAATCTGTCTTATCCTTCCTTTTCTTCTTTCTGCTTAATTTTGTGTGGCCCAAATTCTCATTCATTTCTCGTTTTTGATACATTTCAATCTCTGCATTTTACATTTCTTTTTTAAATTTTATTTATATACTGAAGAAAGTGAAACCCTCCTTAGTAGTGAAATACAAGTAAATATCATGAGTTCACCAAAACTCTCCACAGGAACAGAAGCCATCTTTAAAGTGGTGAAAACGGTTTGTATCTCGAACAATGATCTCCCTGCTTGTAAACTTAGACACAAGTTTCATAAAATTGTGGCAATCACCACAAATTCTCAGATTTTTCATAATCCTAATTGGTATATCACTAGGCAAACACATCAATCCATAGGAAACAGCAAGCTTCTCACTGTGGTGCCTCAAAAGCATCTGTTTTCTGCTCTCATCCACATCGTGCAGGTCATGATTGGTATCAACCTTGTAATCCAGCTTCTTCAAGTCTTCTATCAAATTATCCAACTTAGCATAAATCACATTGATTTGTGGATGATTTCTCTCACCAACAGTAAACGAATGAACCTTGTTCTTTACTTCAATCCAACTTGTACCCCTCTCCTTCCGCAGATCACTATCTCTGATAAGCTTCCTTGCTCTGGCAACTTCCTCCCACTTTTTATTTGTCGCATATATGTTTGCGAGCAAGATGTGGTTTCCCGCATTGTTAGGCTCCATTTCAAACAGATGCTTGGCTGCAATCTCAGCAAACTCAATGTTGCCATAATTTCTACACGAAGCTAGAAGTGAACCCCACATAGAAGTAGTTGCATTGAATGGCATTCTCTGAATCAAGTCGTAAGCCTTCTGAACCAATCCTGCTCGACCAAGAATATCAATCATGCATGAATAGTGAAGGACACTGGGTGAAAGATTGTGCTGTCTGACCATGAGTTCAAAGTACTTCTGTCCTTCTTCATGCAAACCCATATGACTACATGCATTTAATACAGATACATATGTTACATCATCAGGAAAGAACCCTCTCTGCTGCATTTTTTCGAATAAGATCTGAGTCTCTAGTGCACAAGCATGTCTAGCAAACCCAGAAATCATTGCATTCCATAAAACCAGGCTTCTCTGCTTCACACCTTGAAACACAAGGTAAGCTTCTCTTATGCATCCACATTTGGCATACATGTCTATAAGGGAGGAAGCGATATATATGTTCGAATCAAACCCAAATTTACATGACATAGCATGGACTTGCTTCCCTTCAATCAAAGTTGCCAGACCTGCGCAAGCACAAATAGTAGATGAAACCATAAAAGGGTCCGGCTCAAAACCCATCAACTGAGCATTGTGAAAAAGCAGCAAGGCCTCCTCATGAAAACCATTTTGCACGTATCCTGCTAACATTGAACTCCACGTAACAGCATTGGTTTCGGGCATACTCTCAAATACCTGACTTGCATCTTTAATTGAAGAGCATTTAGCATAGACATCGAGTAAGGCGGTCCCAACGAAACAGTTTGAATCTAAGGAAGCCTTAATAGAAAAAGCATGCAACTGCATGCATTCAAGTATAGCACAATTCAAGGCACATGCACATAGAACACTGGAAATGGTAAACTCATTGAAGGGGGTTCCCTCTCTTTGCATTTGAATGAAAAGTGTGAGAGCTTCCTGCTCCTCTGCATTCCGGGTAAGTGCTCCAATCATTGTGTTCCATGAAACCAAGCTTTTCACTGGCATTTCGTCGAATTTTTTGCGAGCATCATCAACTAAAGCACACTTAGAGTACATATTAATCAGCATATTTGATGTTAAAACATCCACTTCCAAGCCAACACGAATAGCCTGAGCATGGCATGCCCTTCCTCCCATGGATGATCTTGTCTTGGCATATAACTGCAAAACATAGTGCAGGTTTGAAACACGAGTAGCATCTGCATCCACATGAACAACTTCTTTCACCTTTAAGAGATCTGGTTTGGCCTCAGAAATAACCGATAATTTCTTAAAATGGACGATAGAATTGTCACGGAATCTCTCACACCTTCTCAAGGTTATCATGTCATTTAAGCAAAAGCAAGGGGAAACAGTGCGCTCTCAGCAACTCTTAAAACTGCTTTAGAAACCAATCCATTATACTTGTAGGTGTTTCATCATTATCCCGCTGAAATGTTTTCGTTTGGTTGGACTGTTGAAGGAGTTTGAGTAAATCCAGTTGAACTGAAAAAGATGGATTTTTGGTCAAATAAGTAGCAGCAAATTCAAACTCTATACCATAAAATAAAATTACTAGTTATTAGTTATTACCCATCTTAGACATGTCGTTCGCTGGAAATTCAAAAGCAATATGATTAGTTATTAGAAATCTTACAAAACCAGAACATGATGCCTCAAGAGAAAAGTAGAAAATTTTGATTCAAAAGACAGAAAAAAGGCTAAGCTGCACAAAATCCCCTCCAACTGCAGGGGTACTAAAGAAAAAATTGGATGATAACTCAGCAACTCCATTATATGTAAATTTAACTACACGTGAATATGCAGAAAGCTCATCGTGTAAATTCAAAGAGTCAAATTGCTGAGTTTCAAATCATGGTTAAAGGGGTTCCTCATATTCTCCTTTTTTTTTTTCCTTAGAAAAAAATCCAAAGAAACATAATTTCAAGTTCATGGCTTCATTGCATTAAGGCTAAAATTGAATCAGTAAAGACCAGCAAATATTCCCTACAGATGATAAATTCTGAAACCTATAATTCCATAAACACAGAGTGAATCATACGATAATCCATTGCTAATTTTTGCTTAATAATAATAATAATAATAATAAGTTGTTTAAAATTTAAAAGAAGGTAAAAGCAGGAGTGAGAGCATGAACATGAGCCTCAGCAATTACACACCTTCACTTCAACAGAAACCAAACCAATGGAAGTCATGCTCGGAATCAGACACAGCAGCCACACCGTACCAGAGGTGAGCGCGTGGGTGCGAGAACCAGGCCCCTAGATTATTGGGCCTTCTAAGTGGGCCTTTCCTTTAGGGCATGTTTGGCTAAAACCATAGTAATAAAAGCCAGTTCGGACCGTGGGTTCGCCTGAAATCCGCGAATCCCTGGTCGTGAAACCGATCAAGCTAAGATTTAGATCGGCTCAGCGTCGTAATCGTGGCCGGTTTGACTTTTTGTCGAACCCGGGTTGGACGGCCGAGTTCTTTTTATTTTTTTGGCTTTTTTTTTTGTATTTTTTTGCTTTGTTGTTTTAAATGATGACTTTTTCAAAAACCTTTTAAAAAAAATCTAATTTGACTTATAGAAAAATGCAATAACTTTATTTGTAGGGTTATAACTTACGAGTTTGTTATGTGAAACTTTGTGAATTTACTTGTATAATTATGTTTTGAACTTGTCAATTGTGATTCGTGAATGTGAAATGTGAATAATATTTTGGAATTTATGTTATTTATTTATACTTTTATATTTGGACCTTTAAAGAGTATTAAATTGTTAATTAGTTGTCATTTTATTATATTTTATTTATATTTTTATAATTTTTTTGTATAAATTCGGTCCAACCGGTTCGACCAGTGATCCACTGGTTGAATCAGTGACCCGGTGCCTCGACCGAGTCGATCACCGGTTCGAGTTTGAAAACTATGGCTAAAACATAAAAATCAGGATAAATTTTTTATAATTGAATCCCATGAGTAATTTTATATATAAAACTCAATTAAAAAAAATTTTTCCATACTTTTACCTTCCAATCAAGCATATCCTAAAGGTCGAATCTAATAAATACAACTGAAAAATTTTGAGCCCATTAACAACATATGTGGGCCCATTGTTAATATTTGAGCCCACTAACAACATATTCAAGCCCACATTTACTTTCACTCCTTCGGCCCTAAGAATTCTAGTAAATTTGGACTTTCCTTTAGTACTGTTGGTTGTGGTAAAAGTATCTATGCATTTTAATGATTGTTAATATGTAACTATGGATCCACTGACTTAAAACGTAGTTTTTTTCGTATATACTTTTAATTTTTTAAAAATAGAATATTTAATTTAATATTGACCACTGATTGTTACAAGCTACTAGCACTCTTCAAAAAATTATGGTTAAAAAAAAAACTCCCCATCAAATTACTCCTGTTCTTCTATTACACAGCGCCAATCACAGCGCAGATCACTAATATGGCGGCTAAACAAAGTTCAGATGTATCTTTCAGAAAGTTTGTTCTAATTGTGTGCTTCATATCATTCTTCACGAACATTGACGCTCTGATTACTAGTACATTCATAATTAAACTAGTGGAAAAGAAATCAAACCAATATATATATATATATATAGGTGTACCTAAGACAACCTTTATCCCACCTCATTATTGATACTCTCCATTTCTTCTTCCTTTTCATATAGAAAACTACAACGTTAACCAATGAATCGGATATTTTGTGCACACACTGACATCCACACATGGCACGATAGTTACAAATATAATTTCATCCCAACCTGACAAATAGGAACAAGGGAAAGATACATATAGGTATCTGCA
This sequence comes from Dalbergia cochinchinensis, assembly GCA_031216125.1. Taxonomy (NCBI): domain Eukaryota; kingdom Viridiplantae; phylum Streptophyta; class Magnoliopsida; order Fabales; family Fabaceae; genus Dalbergia; species Dalbergia cochinchinensis. Next base: position 63,479,884 of record CM062369.1, read on the forward strand.
ATATTACCCAACACAAGACAACAAAAAAATAAAAATACAAGAAACAAATGCGTGTGGTGTGTGGACCCCACACCACATCACATCACATCACATCTTGCTTTTAGTGTTGAGCAGAGACAAATGAGCCAACCCACGCTCTATCTCACTCACAAGTTTTCAACTCCCACACTAAATAGTCTTCTTGAGTTGAAAGAGCTCTCACAGTCCTACGCAAGTTGCTTTGAATTCTATTCAGCAAGTCTTTTCCACCTTGATCAACCATATCTTAACTAACCAAAAGCTGAGACAAAGAAACAAAGACGAGATACCCAACGCATCATTCACCCATATGAATGAATTGAATTGATATCTCTCTGTCTTTCAACGTAACCTCAATCTCTTTTCCTCTCATGTACCTTCCTTTTTAGGACGTACTTTACAGAAAACGCTATGACACATGGGCTGCAAGTTGCGGTGAGAATATATATATAAGAATAATAATATATGTCCTCTCCTCACTCTTCAGTGACTTAATTTTTGTTTGGTTTCTCGATAAGATCCTTTCGGCCGGTCCTACAATACTTGAGAACTTTGTCTTCACATGATGCACGAGCACCCGAAAGAAAAAGAAATCATGCACACTAAAGAAAGAAAAGGATATTATGAAATAACAAGTAGGAGAATAAGCACAAGGAGGGGAAAGAGAAAACCCGGAAGGGTATAGGAATGGAACCAACTGAATGTCCATGATCCAATCACATCGCCAAGAAAATCTTGAAAAAGACATGTTAACTTGAGCATAAGATCAAGGGTAAAACTGTGAGCTGAACTGCTCTCATGGAAATTGGGATGTATAAGGGAATTACGAAGTTTTTTCTAAAAATGATTATTTATAGATATACAAGTAGACTGGTGTTATTTATGGATATGCACTAAACATAAATCGGCCAATAGTATAAATATTTACTTTAAATAAATCGGCCAATAGTATAACGATTTATCTTTTATAAATCGGCCAACAGTGCAACAATTTACCTTTTATAAATTGACTAACATTGTAACGATTTACAGGATATATGTCAGCTCACACCTAGCCGATTTATGGCCCGCGAACTCAATAAATAGACCCTTAGACACTCCGTTAAAAGCAAATTTGAAGGAAATTTTTTTCTTTGTAGAGTGGGTGAGTAAAAAAAATGGCAAGGAGTTTTTTTATGGTTGTTTATTATAACTGTGAGGTGATTCAAAACTTACAAGATGGAATCAAGTTTTGCTCTCAAAATCTGCCACTTATTAGTGTTCGTTCATCTATGACGCTTTCAGAGCTTCATATTAAAATTCTTCACAAGTTACGTGCAAGAAACGAGGAAATAATTCAAATGGTGTATCGGCTATCTATGTTGATTGATCAAGGTACAATTCGGTATGGGAGTTGCAGTATTGAAAGTGACGATGACTTAAGGATGGTGTTTGATTGTCATTATCAATTTTCGGAACTTCATGTTATGGAGATATTCGTAACTTTAGGAGAGTTGCAAGGAAGATCGGATGGGAACACTCTCGTTCAGACATTTGATGAATTTCTTTAGCTCAACCTTCCCATATCATTTCGATGCCAAATCCAGTGGTTTATGAGAACCACGAAGAAGTAAATGCAAATAATGTAATGAGTGGCTCAACGTTAAGAGAACTGGCGGTTTGCACTTACCATTTCTAAAGTTAAGTTATCTGTACTTACTATTTAGTTCCTACAGTTTGTACTTACTATTTCTAAAATTAAGTTATCTGTTTGCTTCTTAATTAAGTTTTACTTATATTTAAAAGTGTAAATTATATTCCAATCAACATAAATAAATTTTAGAAGTTATAACTTTAGATCTGATGTTTATCTAACTTTGATTCTATAGGTGGGAGTTTTTTTCTAAAATAAACAAAATAATAAAAGTAAATATACTATATTATTTAAATAAAAAATACACTGCTGAAATAAATACACTACACACCCAAACAAAAAAATTCACTACTTAAAAAAATATGCCCGCACTGATAATATTTAACTAAAAAAAATTACCTCGACATTTAGATTTACAGAAATATAGCTGCATTGATCTTGACGATATAGATTATTTTCTCTCATATCCTCTATACCACTACTTTCCTTTCTTACACTCTTTCTTGTCAAATTTGAAAAAATAAGAAAAAGTAAAGAAATGGCTCCACAAGTTCGTTACACTATCTCTTGCCACGTATCTTATATCCTCTATTGCTAAATTTAAAAAGTTAACAAAAAGACAAGAGATGGCTCCACCACATTCCTTACACTCTTGCCAAATTTAACAAAACAACAAAAAGTTAAGAAACAGCTCCACCACGAAAAGGACTTCATTTATAGTGGTGCGAGACTAAATCGGCTAACTGTGGTGCATAGATGTAAATTGGCCAACAGTAATGCGTTTTGTTCAAATTGGCTGACTGTCAGCCATTTCATACTCCTGCATTGCGTCAGTTTTGCACCCTGCCCACGTCAAATCTGCACCCTGCATTTCAGGTTGATCGCTCCAGTAATTCGGCTGAGTTCCAGTCGATTTATGCCTGGATCTCCTGCATCATGTCAGTTGATCGGTTGGAAATCGGTGGACAGTTGAATGTTTTATCATATAAATCGTTCAACGGTGTACCATTTTATTTACTTAATTCGTCCCACAGTTAGTCATTTTACTATCTCTCAAAAATCGATGTATATCAGTAAATAATATTTAAACACATGTATATTAGTAAATAAGTATTTTTCTCTTTTTTTTTTTTGGTAAAAAACCCGAATTATGAAATACCATTTTCGCTTTCATTTTTTAATTAGAGAAAGAAAAGGTGGGGGGGTGGGAACTTACTTTCGGCATTGAACTTCTCAAATTTGTTCCTTTCCTTTTGACTTAGAATCCAATCCAAGTAGTGGAAAATCAATCGCGGTGGGAATTGGGAATCCATGTCCGTTGACTGTTCCAGATTCTTTGAACGCTGTTTAATCCAAACTGATCCAAGAACTGAGACGAGCATCCCTACTTTGCATAGCGGGACTTTCTATGTAAATCTGAACTTTTATGTCTTTATCCCCATCCGCAGCATCTTATTTATTATAGATATTTGACAAAGAAAAGTGAAAAAAAATCCATAGTGAGGATGCTGACTCAAGCATGTATATGTATATATACGTGTAACTTTACTATGAAAAAGGTATTCATATTTAAAGTTAATTACAACTTAAGTCTAACAAATTTGACATGCCAATTGAAAAGTAAATTGAACCACAAGACAAAGATACAAGCCTATATGAGTAATGTTAATTATATATCAAAGGTGCGCATCAATAGTCAACACTATGTATCTAGAAACACAAAATATTTAGTGATGACAGGTGTGTATTTTTTTATAGCACCTATTCTTAATAGCTATTTATAATATATAAATAACATTATTAAAGACGGTCCAATGTATAATATTGTCATATGGTATAAATAACAATTTTATTATTAGCTACAAGATAGTAATCTTATCATAGTATAAAAATTCATCTCTATATATAATAATAAAAATAACATTACTAGTTTTAATTTATATACAGTCTCAACTAGTTGTCCTCACGTGAACTCAAAAGTCTCTTCCAATAGCTTGCAACATGAATGGAATATTGATGTGGATTATTCTTTAGACAATAGAGCTTACGATCATCTATTCTTTTAAGCAGAGTTTAATTCATATATATATATATATATATATCCTCGCTTGGAATCTTTCCCTTTGTTCCTTTGCATTGTCGAGATCACAGTGTGATGGAATAGCAGACATGAATTCAGCTTGAAAATAAAAGATGCCACCGGCCAACATGCTTAAATGGGACCATGGAAAGAGAAATCAAGGATTATGGGGGAGAAGACAAAAGTAATTAGGACCAAAAAATAACAAAAGAGGGAAGGCAGCTGAGGAAAAAAACAAATGGTGCAGCAGACAAGGAGGGTTCAATTAGGATACAAAAGAAAACATGGTGCAAACATATTGGCCCATAATTTTTTGTACCTATACCTACTTTGTCAATTAAAGACCACTATCATCCAACTAGCAAAGATAGAAAAGGCGTAGGCGTGGGCGTGATAATTTGGCAGATTTCTGTTACACTTTTTTTTTTCATTCTTATTTTTAATTCAACCGTCATATTTAAGTTTGCTAGTTAATTGCTACTGTGAAACTTAACAAGGTGACCAAGGCTGGACTGGAAAGAACCAATGTCCTGTCAATAATGACAAATTTCATATTTATAAGTTATTCCATAGGCAGTAATTGATTGTGCGTGTGGAATAATTGGACACAAGTGTTAATCGAAAAAAAAAATGGACACAAGTGTTAGTGGATCATTTGGTGAATGAAACAAGCAGTGCCAATGGCTCATCTGATATATGATACGCACCCCTCATTCAACTCCTTTTCGTGTTCATTCTGCAAGATTCTGGTTAATATTGAAAAAAAAATCTCGACATGCTATAATGGAAGTCACGTATCATTATTAGTGATGCAAAAAGCTCAAATACAAATGTGCGCAAAAGCTGAAAGCACCATCTAAATTAGCACTGATTATTATAATATTAAATTATTGATAAAAAAAGTTATGTTAATTTTTTTTGCGACATTTAAAATTAATGAAAATATCAACATAATAATTACTTTACTTATGATCTGATCAATATTTGAGTACATCCATTTGTTAATAATTAATTTGCTTAAATTATCAAGAAGAATAATTACTTTTCTTTTAACAATTTTAGTCATAGTTTTAAAACTCGAACCGGTGATCGATTCGGTCGAGGCACCAAGTCATTGGTTGAATCGATTGAATCGGATTTATAGGAAAAAATATATAAAAATTTTAAAAAAATTAAATAAAATACAATAAAATGACAACCAATTAATAATTTGACACTCTTTAAGGGGCCCAAATATAAAAACATAAATAAATAAAATAAATTCCTAAATATTGTTGGCATTTCACAATCACAAATCACAATTGACAAGTTTAAAACATAATTATACAAGTAAACTCAAAGTTTTACATAATAAACTCACAAGTATGACAATATAAACAAAGTTACTATACTTTTGTGATACCCGCTGTATACGTGATAACGGATAAGTTTCGTACTGCTCTAAGGTCCCCTGGGACCTACCCGTGACGTCGGGAAAGTTCTGGATGGCCAGGGAGCCTTGGAATGCAGGTTGGGTGTTGTTACTACAGAATTTCGCAGAACAGATTCGCTGCATCGAGTGTTAGTCGCTGCAGCGAGCCCGCTCGCAGCGAGGGATGTTTGCTACAGCGAACGAGCCCGGTGTCAACAAAGTACAAAATGACGTAGTTTCGTTTTAGTGAGCCCCCAACCCTCATATAACACCCCCAAGTTGGGATTTTACACCCTAAACCCGAAACCCTTCTACGCAAACTTTCTTCCACTCAATCCAACTCCATTCCATCTCATTCCAAGATCAAAGGTAAGATATTTGTGGGTTTTTATTGTTCCATTCTTTCCCATATGTTAACCTGGGGTTTGTGCATTGTTTTTCTCTCCATTCTTTCACGTTTCTCGGGTATGGGTATCATGGTTGTCTCCGTCTCTGCCACTGTGATGTGGGGATGCGAGTTCTGCAGAGGCAGACTCGTTGTAGTGAGCTATTCTCGCTGTAGCTAGTAGTCTCGCTGCGGCGAGAATTATTCGCTGCAGCGAGAGTGAGCGATCACAGCCTATGTTATCAGAGTTATGTTGTGTCATCTAGAGGTTATCGGGGACTACCCTAGAGTTTTATGACTTCGATGACAGACGTTGGTGTCATTCCTCCTCTTTGGAGCTTTGCTGATGTTGACGCTATTACTTCTTCCTCTCAAGGTGAGTGCGTTCGGAACTTATGGCCCTTATGTTGGTCATTAGAGCTAATTTCTTAAGAGATAACATATTGGCATGTTTTAGCGAATGATTTAAAGAGACTAGAGATTTTGAATGGTTTATATATATATATGCTTATTAAAGAGATGATTTTCAATTAGAGCATGCAATAATTGTTTTAATACAAACTCATGGGACTATTGTTGCTAAATGATATTTATTAAAGAGTTAGAGTATAAATTATGATTTGTAGAGCTATATGCCTAGAGAAATGTTAAATAAGAGTTTTAGAGAAATGGCAAGTTTTATGACTTAGAGGCTAGATAGTAGCTATAAAGAAACAGATTGTGAGTTAATGGCAGTTATTCCATTAACCTTGGTATACCAAGTCGCCTTAGGGCCAAAGGAATAATAAACGGAACCTAGTCGGGTGCCCTAGAGACTAGAGATTTTGTTATGCTATGTATAACCAGAGAATTGTTATGTCCCATGAATTTGGCATAACCAAAGTTTTCTATTTTTTTATTAGTGTACTGTGGTTTATGATTTTTATAAATATTGATTCCAAAGCTATTTGTTATTCCTATGAATATGAACCCTAGAGTTATTACATTAACTGATTTTGATGATTCATGTATACTATTATTTATCTCCCTTGGCTGTCCCATGAGAAGATTATGAACGAGGGCTTACTCACTGAGTTTTAAATGAAACTCACCTCTCTCCTTTCCTCCATTTATAGGTGCTGTAGACGTTGCGGGCTCTTTTCTTCCACATCCTCTCCCGCAGTAAAGATATCTCAGTCGATGAGCTTCACTAAGGAGTGAAGTATTCTTTTGGTATTTTGTTAGAGATAGAGTGCTTAGTGTACATGACGGGTAGAATCCCGAACTATAGAGATATATTGCATTGTTTCACCTTGATTATTTTTGTATTTACATGATTACAGATTTCATGTATATCTTGTATAGAGAACAACTCATATTTTATGAATTACAGAGATATGTTCAAAAGCTGGAAATGAATTGAAACAATTTATTTTTCAAAATTCAGAGAATTACGCTAGAGTTTATTTTGATTACGTTATCATGGAAACAATGGTTTGCCAGAGATTAATTGATGTTTGTAAATGGTTTTATATTAAATGTGCATATAAAAAACCTCAGAGGTCACGAGACTTACGTGGGAATGAGGATTCCCCACGTGCCCAAGTCGGGTCGTGACAACTTTTCTATAAATCAGATTAGAATTTTTTTTTAAGATTTTAAAAAAAGACATCATTTAACAAAAAAAAGCAAAAAAAAAAAAAAACCAGTCCAACCCAACCCGGTTCAATTGGCCGAGTCACCAGTTTTGATATAAATCTGGTCGAGTCAAACTGAGTCGCACTAGTTTCGATACGAGACCAATCCAACCAGTGGCTCGGACCAGTTTCATGACTGGTTCACCGATTTTTCAATCGAACTGGTCGGTCCAAGCTGGTTTTCATAACTATGGTTTTAGTTATTTATTTGTTAGGGACTTAACTAACCATACAGGGGTATAAGTCATGAAGATTCTACATTTTCAATTCTCGGATTTTGAAACAAATACAGACCTTTTGATTCCTATTTTAAAAGAAGAAATATTCTGTGCATAGTGTTATTTTACAATAATTTTATATCTCTAGTATAGAGATACATGAGCCAAAACAAGTTTGTGGTCCATGTGACACAATACATTAGAGGTATAACATTCATAGTTTTCAGACTCGAATCGGTAATCGATTCGATCGAGGTATCGGGTCACTGGTTCAATCAATGAGTTACTCGTCAAACCGGTTAAATCAGATTTGTACAATATATAAAAAAATTAAATAAAATATAATAAAATGACAAACAATTAACAATTTGATACTCTTTAAGGGGGTTTAAATACAAAATATAAATAAATAAGATAAATTCCAAAATATTGTTCACATTTTATAATCATGAATCACAATTGACAAGTTCAAAACATAATTACACAAATAAACTCATAAAATTTTACATCACACGCTCATAAGTCATGACAATATAAATAAAGTTATTATATTTTTCTATAAGTTAGATTAGAATTTTTTTTTAAGGTTTAAAAAAAAAGACATCATTTAGCTTGTAAAAAGTAAAAGAAAAAAAAAAACCAACCTGATCCGGTCTAGACTAACCGAGTGAATCATTGATTTTAATACGAGACCGATACAAATAATTACTTGAACCACTCGATTTTGATTACTATGATAACATTTCTCTTTTGGGGTGTGTTTGATTAAGTACAAGATGTGACAACACAAGGGAAGGTAAACGGAATTCACACAGCATTAAGTCCTTGGATTATCCATATTGTTAGTTAATTTTCCTAAGTTTATGCTAATGATGAATGAATCAACTCGACTTATAATATGACAGCAATTTTTTTTTTCCTTTAGGTAGATTAATATGACAGCATTATATAACCCTTTCATCATAATTCTTCTTTTCAGAATGACATCACGTCCACTTTGTGTCATATTAATTGCCGCTTCTTTTCCTCTTGAAATAGACCCCTTAGCCAAAGCATAATGGTCCTTTCATATAATTTCAAAATGCTATTCATTAGATGCCATTTACATCCAAAATTATGCTCACAGAGATCACAGAAAGTTTCAAGGATCAATCTAGCATCCACAGCCTTATAAAGGAAAAGTTGCAGCTCGTATTAAAAGCTTCGCACTACTTTCATGTGGCACAATCCTTTTCTTGCTGTTAAAGTCAGTTGATAGGATCCATAAACCGATAATCTTCTCTTTTTTGGAGGGTCGAAAGAGGTGAGGGGTTGATAACATAAGGGAGAGAATTTACGAAAGGGATCAGAGCCAAAGCCGCCTTTTTCACTATACAATTCGCCACTTCTACAAAAGTTGCAGCCTAATACTATAATTCTATTACATTTAATATATTCCGCATAATTATTCTAAGTGACCATCAACCCTCCAAAAAGGTTGAAGCCATCTTGACTCAACATAAAACGAAAGACAATCTATTCTACACTTTGAAATTTTGATCCTCACATTCTTTTGATTCCACGTGGATTATTTCAGCAATATTCTTTTGAGAAAGGGAACCATCTCCTTCAGCATCAAAGCTAGCATGGACGCTGTAAAAGACATAGACAAGCACTGCAAGAGCCGAAAAGAAGCCAAACCGAACATAGGATGGCCCATCAAGTGAACCAAGCAAGAACACGTTGAGAAATATTGATATGGAGGGTATCCATGGCATGAGTGGGACACCCCAGAACTCCGGCTTCCGGGCCTGTGGGACCATGCAATGGAAAAGTTGTAATATTGCAACGGCAATCACAGCACAAGCACTGAGCATACCAGCTTTGGCCCTTCCTGTGGGTACCATTTTCCATATAAGGGTGAACAATATGGAGGTAAAGGAAAATGAGCAGAGGAAGGACAGTGTAGGCCATGGATTGGTTGTCCCAATAACCACATATCGTCTATAGATCACTGCATTTGCCACCATGTAAAACACAAACAGGGTGCCAATGGACACCAGATTGAGCAGGACATCCAGGTCAGTGAAAAGGGCAATTGCCGCCGTGAAGATCCCTGAAAAAGGAGAGATTATATTCGGATATGATTAAAATATGACCCCAAGATTAATTCACAATCATATATAGTTTCATGCTACTACCACCATATAGCATAAGCCTAGGGAGAGAGAAAAAAGGGGGGATTTTGGATAAGAGATTGTGAGAAGTCAAATTGCACCACAAAGCAAAAAATCATCGACATCCATCATTGAGGCCCAACTTTTAACCAGGTGGTACGTATCGAGCTATGGTCATGATCAGTCAATGATTCCAATCAGCAAGAATATATTAACTCATCCAATAGTGGAGGTCGAATCAATAAAAAAAATATCAGTAATATACATCATCCATGCGAAATGCTTCGTTATTCTTCTAATGAGTGGAAAAAGAAATTAGGGTGTCCCATCCACTAGCCTATTCCCCCACATCAATGAGTGATTCACATCTTTCCATCCTAAGCCACACAGCTATATGCTTAACACAGTTGTCATAGTCCTTCAATCCATACCTATGAATACATGATTTCAAGCTACTCCAAGTGAAAATAAGACAGGCACATACCTTACGCCCGGGGGGGGGGGGGGGGGACCATACTGCCGAAAGTATAGGAAAACATGGTATAGGAACAGCCCCCTTGAAAGCACGTGAACCCCACATGGGATTGTCAACTTTCCTATCAAGCACTGCTTCGGCGAACGTTACACGGTTTCACTACTTAAACAACTCTTTAATCTCACAATTATCCATGCAAAAGTCCTGATCTCTATCTTGCTTCACTCACATCTTTTTATTTTATTTTAGTAGCGTTATTAGCACACAGCCAATATAACACGCCACTTCTGCATGCAGCATCTGAGTTTAATTGAATCTGTTTAACTTAATAAAATAAGATTACTCTACCCGCAACAAGGATAGAGATCAGGACAGTAGGGCCTAATATCTTGGAATTATGTGGCATATATTGACCTACAAGCTAAGCTAAGAAAAACCGACCAAATGTTGGTGCATGAGATAAGCCCCAGTATCCTTCTCTTTCATTTTCAATATGTCGAGAGCCACTTCCGTTCCGTGTCCACCCCATTCTCACATTAATGAGTGAACATTAATGTTATCACAATCCAACCAACCCCATAACCGCGCAACACCCCGGATCACACCTCAACCAATGACTAACAAATTGTTGAAAGGAGCGGGTGAGTCCACTTCCCCCCTTATCCTACTTAAAACAGTGAAGAACTGTCGAAATTACATAACCAATTATACCAAACACACCAACCACCCCCATTCATGCCCTCCACACACCACCAACACAACACAACACAACACAACATATTAAAGAAAAATAAATAAATAAATAAATATCTACGTGTCAACAACATATATATAAACCAAAGATGCAAACAGTATTATCATGAAATGAAATTACGGCTAAGTGATAGGAAGATAAATAAGGGAGGGGTGGGGTTTTGAGGAGACTGACCAAGAAAAGCGGAGGCGTTGACAGGGGTGGAGGTCTTGGGGTGGACCCTAGCGAACCAAGGTGGGACCACCCTGGACCGTCCGATGACGCACATGTAACGAGCCTGACCCAGCATCGACACCAACAGCGACGTCAAGATCCCGAAGCTGGCCCCCACCCCTATCACCCGCGACACCCATCCCCAGCCGTCCGATCTCCCACTGAACGCCGCCGAAAACGGCGCTTCTGCATCGATCTGCGTGCACACCACAGCACCCACACCCCCCCCATCATCAAATCTTATCAGTCCGTACCCAAAAACAAAAACAATAAAGTTTACCAAAATTGGTAAAAGATGGGTTCTCCATCCACTTCTATCTGTCTTATTGGCAAAGAGCTAAAATTTAGTGTATTTGAAAATCAACAATGTATCTGACTGAACACATTAAATTAAAATTAGAAGAAGCATTTACTTACCATGTCGTAAGGGAGAAGCTTTGACATAGAAGCGGCCATGAGGCAGTAGAGGACAGTGACAATCGCCACCGATCCAGACACACCGATTGGGATATCTTTCACTGGATCCTTCACTTCCTCTGCCATCGTCGAAACGGCGTCGTATCCAATGTAACTCAGGTACACCATTGCCGCCCCGTTAAACACCCCCGAAGCTCCGTAAGGGAAGAACCCGGACGGATATTTCTCCGGGTTAGCCGGCTCAGTGAAATTCTTCCAACTCCCTCCCCAGAAACCGATTAGTATCACGAACGCTATGAACAGAATGTGAAGCGCCGTTAATATCATGTTCACCACTGAGCTCTCCCTCGTGCTGTAGCAGATAACCAGTGTGATGAGCAAGACGACTGCGACGGCCACGAGGTCAATCTGGTTGAACCCCTTGGGGAGAGAAGGCACCGTCAGCCTCCATTTCGCGGAGGAGATTCCGATTGCGGTCCCGAAGTAAGCGGTGAAGCCTCTTGAAACCGCCGCATTGGACATCACGTAGTCCATCACGAGGTTCGCTCCCGTCAGAAACGCCGCAAACTCACCTGCGTGTAAACAAACACAAAAAAGAAGGTTTATTGAAAGAGAGAAAGAAAAATGAGAGGGAGAGAGAGAGAGGGGAGGTGAATGAGCGGTTACGGACCGAAGGTGACACGGAGGTAGCTGAAGGCGCCGCCGGCGACGGGCATGTCGACGGCGAACTCGGTGTAGCAGAAGGCGGAGAGGAGGGCGCAGAGGCCGGCAATGGCGTAGGAGAGGAGGACGGCGGGGCCGGCGTAGAGGTGGGTGGCTCGGCCGGTGGTGACGAAGACGCCGGCGCCGACCATGCCGCCGATGCCGAGGGCGACGAGGTCGTACCAGCGGAGGGTCTTGCGCATGTCGGAGCCGGAGCGGGCGCGAAGCCGGCTCATCTCGTCGTAGGAGGTGGAGACCGAAACGGCCCGGCGCGCGAACCGGGAAGGGGTGTGTGGGAGGACGCGTAGGTATGCGCGTATGCTTGAGAATGATGAGCCATGGCTCGCCATTGCGTCGCTTTTCGCCGCTCGCTCGCTCGCACGCTCCCTGTGTGTGTCTGCTCCTTATATAAATAATGACTGCGAATGGGATGGGTTGTGGTCTGCGAATGGGATGGGTTGGGGGACGTGAGCTAGCTTTTATAAGCTCAGGTCTGCAAAAAGAGACGCTGGTTTCGAGATTAATGTTATTTCAGCATCTATATTATCTTACTAGCACACCTATTCCGTTACTATTAAGATAGAACTGTGATTTCTGTTATATTCTATTTTTATCATCCCACTGTATCTAATTATCATAAAATATTTCATTTTAATATCCATTTAGAGTATTAATTGTTAAAATATCAGTGCTCTAGGTTACGAAAAGTTCAGTGGACTCGACTGGTGAGATGAAGTACATAAAATCAACCAGGATAATGTCATATTCATGATCTCGCGATAAATAAATAATTATAATAATACTCCCTATTGTCCGATGACAAATACTTATTGAATTAAGAAAATAATTGATAAAATAAAAAAAATTAAAATAATTTATTAAATTATTTTTATTTTTTAATTTTTTTATTAATAATTTAATAATATTTAATAGAAATATTATTAATAAAAATAATTAATATTATCTAAACTTTTAAAATGAATAATTATCCTAACAGAGAGAATGATACTTTATGGTAATTGTAAATGATATAATAAATATCGTCTATAAGTTTCAAAATGGGCATTAAATGGAATTTAATATTTATCATCAATTAATGCATAAAAGTAGAATTGGCTTGATTTGTATTTTCCGCCTTTTTGAGAAAAGTTTTGTTTAGCTCTGCTGTTAAAAATTTATAATAGTATTGTTTAATAAAATGACATGAAAATTACTTTTAAAGTTATAATAATAGCACTTATTTGCTTTTGAATGGTTGTTGATTTCAAAATTTTTTATTTAAAACTAATTATTTTTTAACAAATTTAAGTAATATTTATTATTTCTTTTTAATAATACACCAATTGAATACCGTTGTTTCATTAGTTAAGGAGAATAGAGAAATTAATGGAAGATGAAAATAAAAAAAGTTGGAGTATTCAAAAGAAAAAAATGGCAATTTAATAAGTTGATTTTAAATTTTTCTAATATTGATACTTTTTAATCATTTTTTCGGTTTAATGAGGAGTAAAAAATCAATCACTTTTAAAAGCTAACAACAAAGGCATCTAAGCTTTTTTATTTAGTAAATAAAAAATGGTTTATACTTCCCTTAAGTAGAAACATCTCCTTAAAAAGCACTACAAACCAAGTCTATTTATAAATATTTAAATATCTAGGGATAAAGTTGATATAGATTTTGTATAGTTTCGTAATTTTCTTTTTCTCTCTAAGTGTGGTGTGACATATTGCATTGCTAGGTCCCTTTATTGATTTTTTTGAACGGTAACTGATAGAATTGATTATCAACATTTAAGTAATCTAATACTTGAGACAAAGATTTGATTGAATTTGTATGAAAATAGAAGATTTGGTATCTGAAAAATTTTATTCTTTTAGTTGGCCTTGCTATTTTTGGTTTCTCAATATATACATTGCTCACGGTCATAATTATTCTCTTCAAGGTGTGAAACTTCCTTAAAAGAATAAGTTTTTGGCTATTAGATACTTTACATATACTCTCTCTCCTCAAATAATCGTTCATTTTAGAAATGCACTTTATCTAGAAATAATTATCCATTTCATAAACTTTGATAGTATTAATTTTTTTTTCACAAATGCCCTTATTAAATAAAGAGAGAGAGAAATAATCGAAAAAAATAAAGAGAGAAAAGGAGAAGAGAGAAATTAGTGTAGAAAAAGAGAGAAAGAATTATGTTATATATACTCATAATACATGAGACACTGTACCGACTCATATCTCATTCATCATTAGATATAGTGTGGACCTCATCCAATGGTGAATGAGATGTAAGTCAGCATGGTGTTCCACACATCATAATTATAAATAACATTTTTCATAGAAAAATGTGGAGTTGCAAAGTAAAAGGATAATTTAGTAAACAACTTTAAATCTTTTCTAATATTGATATCTTCTCAACCATTACCTTAATTTCAGTGCGCATTTATAACTGATCGGTTATTTGAGAACAAAGGAAGCATTTAGCTAATGATGGAATCCCTAACTAGATATTTAATGAGTTAAGCTAACTACCATCTATATTAAACCACGTCAATATTTAGTCGGCCTTGCTACTAATGATTTAGAAATGACAAAGAAAATAGAACTATGGTTTAGGGATGGCAATGGGGCGGGTTTTTCCTCAACCCAACCTCGCCCCGTATCAAATAATTTGAGTCTCAACCCGCGTCACCCCTACCTATGGGTTTAACAAGTTTAAACCCGCACCCGCCCTGCGGATACCCACCCCACCTCGCTATTTTTAAAAAAACTTATAAAAGTATCTCAAAATCTAAAACTTCAAACACAAAAAAGTATAAAATACAATCAATTACAATGTTAATATTTAACTTCTAGAGTAGTAATCATCGGTACCAAAAAAATAACAGAATAGAAAAAATAACTAAGTTCCAATTAAGTTTAACGTGTATCAAATTCATTAATAAATTTATTAATAAATCAATTAACATTATTTGAATATCAATATTTTTTAAATAAAAGAATTAGATAAAGTATATGAAAAATTTATCATTGCCTCTGTAAGTTGTCCATAACCAATTTTTAGAACACATCAGAGCTTTTATTGTACCTTCATTTAGATTACCATGATTAGGACTAATCAAACGATCACTCACACTAAAGCGGATTCAGAAGCAACACTAGACACAGGAATAGAAAATATATCTCTAGCAATTTTTTGAAGAGTTAGATACTTGGCCTCATTCACTTTCCACCAAACTAAAATTTCAAAATTAAGAATTATTGGAATAACATCTTTCTCAATGTAAAAATCAAATTCAGTTTTCACAAGTGAGTCATTTATGCTTTCTTCAACCTTCTAAGATACAACTCATAAGCAACATCATCATCTTGATATTCTGAAAGAGCGTGATTTTAAGCAGAAAATTCTTGGGGGAAGGAGCCTAGTGGCTCCCTATAGGTGGGTAGACTAGGTTTTTTTTTTCTTCTACTTTTTTTTGAAAAGAAAAAGAAATGTGTTTGTGTGCAAGTGTGTGTACTGTAATGTGAGTGAGTGAGTGAGGGAATGGGGGTTTTGGGTTTCTTCCACTTAGGTATAAGAGTATGGGTGAATGAGGGGGGTGTTAGTATAATAGGTCATGCTAGTTTAGGAATTTCACATGTAAAACCATTTTATATAAAACATCCAATAAATATACACATTTAATTAAGTCATCATTCAATCATTCAAATACAACTATTACCAAATTAATTAATGATGATTAAATCCAGTCATCACCTTGCATCCAACTAATCACCTTAAAGGTACTAAGACAATTAGCAAAATCAGAAATCTGGGTGTTACAAGTGGTGAACGAAAGGAAACTTGGCAAATAATGGCGATGGCTGAAGAGGAGAGGTGGGACGTAGAGGACTAGAAGATCTGACACAAGCGAAAGGAAGCTTGGCAAACAATGAGTCGGGGATGCCGTAGAGGATGATGAAGGGCTCAAACATTCCACCTGTAACACCCTAAAAAAAATTAGTTAACAATTAATTTGGGCTTTATTAGTCATAATTTCAAAAATTTAACAATTTTAACAATGATGAGGATGATTCAACGAATTTGTAAGAAAAAAATAAATAAATAGTAACCTACGAGCCCCACCGGCTTGTCGGGACAGCCAACACCCTAGAATTGGGAACCGAAGATACCTAAAACTGAGAAATTAGAGGATTGAGACACAATGTTTAATTAAGTCATCATTCAATCATTCAAATACAACTTTAATTAAGTTTTAATAAAACATCCAATAAATATACACATTTAATTAAGTCATCATTCAATCATTCAAATACAACTTTATACTTGGAAAATTAATTTTGAGTAATGTTTGATTTTCCGGGTACAATGTTTTACCCATTTGGTAGAGTTTTAATGTGCAGTTTGTAACGCTGTACAAGTTACTTGGTGGCCAAGTAACCATTACCAACCACTTTATGCCAAGTGGATGGCAAGAATTAAAACTTGAATTTCATCCATTCGGTAGAATTTCGGTTTGCGATTTCAATACCGAAAAAGCTACTTACTCACCAAGTTAAAGTGCGCCATTTATATTGAGCCAAATGGATGGCCAAGATTCATTCTCTGACTAACCAAATAAATCCCAGTCATCCATCTCATTATTTTCTTTTAAGAGAAAGAAATACATACTTTGACTACACAATTATGACACCTAACTCAAGATAAATACAAAGCCACCAACCTTATCACCTTACTATCATTGTAACACCTTACAAATTAGTTAAAAATTAATTTGAGATTTATTAGTCATAATTTCAAAAATCTGACAGTATCAATAATGATAAGGATGGTTTAACGGATTTGTAAAAGAAAAAAATATGAATGCCCTGCGAGCCCGTCGGGATAGTCGAAACCATAGAATTGGGACCTGAAGGTGCCCAAAACTGAGAAATTATAGGGTTGAGATTATAAATGACAAGGAATGAGAATTTTAGGCCTGAAATTAATTTTCAGACAATGTTTGATTACCCGAATATGATATTTTACCCGTTCGGTAAAATTTCGGTGTGTAATTTTTAACACCGAAAGTATTCAACCATTTATTACAAGATAAATATGACCAAACTTCTTCTCCAAGAAGGCATTTTAGCCTGGATCAGCAAGCCCATAGCAGGATCTCCATTTCCTTCTTCATCAAAACCTTGATTTCAACCTCAAAAATCCTAAGCCAAACCTTGGTAAAATCAAAATCTTCCTTCACCAAAATTGTTCTACACTTAAACCTCTACAAATATAACCAGTTAGAATCTCTAAACCTTATCTTATTACCTCATCCTTCACTGATTTGAGAAGGGTTTGAGTGTGTTTTAAGAGCTTTGGAGTGAAGAATTTCCATCTTGGAACAAGCTAGAGACAAGAATACAATAGCTCCCAAGGGTATAGTTTTCTTTGGTCTTTTTCTTTCAAAATTCTTCTGAGAATTTCTAACTAGTTTTAATCACAAATTTCTAGCTAATTTTGTTGATGTTATTTTTGTATTGATGTATGAATTTTGGTGAAGTGTTTGGATGAGGTTAGAAAGATCATTTTGTCAAAAGATATTGTGTGATACTTGCTGGATTTTCTATTTTCTTATAGGCAGTGTGTGATCACAAATTTTTTAGGCATGTTGTGGGCTTTTTCGTGAGATGAAAAAAATATATGTTGAAGCTAACATCTTGGGATAGTCCCACAAATTTTCTTGGGTTCTTGTTTTGAGTCAAACTGCTTTAGAAAAATCAAGAACCGAAATTAAGCATATGCTATCTGGATTGTAGGAACTGAAGCTGTGGTTTTGTATAATTTTGTTACAATAGCAAATGATTAAATTATCCTTTGAAATTTTTATAGGATGCTTATAACATCTCTAAATATAATCGTGATTTTCATTCTGATTTGATTCAATCATTTGCTAGGGTCAAAAATTATGAATTATATGGTTCTTGAGCTAAGGTGAACTGGTTTTTGACCATTAAATTTGTAGAATTTTCTTAATATAGCTAGAGAACTCTATTTACCCTAAAATTTTTACAGGACCTTATTGATACATTGAGGTGTCCTTTATAATTTTTATAGCATCTGAAATGATTGTTTTATGCACAAATAAATTTGTGCTACAATAGTGTAAAATCTGTTATTGTGTTGAGACTGAATTGATGCTTTGAATTGATAAAATAATGGCACCTTGCACTAGTATGACACGAGCACATGAATATGAATATGAATAATTGAGCATGTGAGCTTAACAATGAGGTTAGGTATACATAGATATGAATGCTTATTACAATTGCTCATATGCGAAAGAAAAGCATAAGATTTTGTTTCTTGGGCTAGAGAAATTAAATCCAGTTTGTTGGGGAAAGTAAACCTGGCTACCAATAAAAGTATAAGATTTATAATCCTTAGGCTGGAGAAAGTAAATCCAGCCTGTTGGGGAAAATAAATCCGACTACCCTTGAATTGAGTCGAAGAAAGTAAACCTGACTAGGAATAGGTCTGTGTGAGAATTGGAAAAAGTAAATGCAACAATCATATATAGGAATAAGCTCAGTCCTAAAAAGTAGTCTATTACCCATTATTGTCACGTTGGGGACGGCGGTACGTAACATCCAGAAGTGACAGGATTAGTCCAGGGCCAAGGCAAGTTAAAGAAGTAAACTTTCTAAGTAATCATTTGCCTTATATGCCAAGTGAAAAAGTTTAGTATCAATATTGAGACCAATATGTTTAAGTGATAGAATGTTAAAAGTAACTCACTTCGAAAGTATGATTTAAAACTTTAAAAATAAACCGTTATTATGTAATGCATGACCACTTTTTCTAAATAAATCGAAGTGGTTGGGGTAATGACAATGACATTATGATTGTATATCTGGGGAGTTAGCATACTGAGAATTTTATGATTCTCACCCCTACATTTTTGTGTTCCCGTGACACCTCCAGGTTGATGCAGAGAACTGAGAGGCTGCTATGCAAAAGAACTCGGAAGTGTAGTAGTGTAGTACTTAATACTTTTATTATGTTGAATATAGTTGTAGGCATATGAGTATGTAAATGTAATAGGGATTGTATATCTATTAAAGCTTTGTTATGTAACTGACTTATATCTTTGTTATATATTTTAATCGAATTATGCTAGTTATTATAAACCCATCGAATTTGCTATAGTTATTTAAGAAAGGTCCACTAATTTATAAGTAACAACTCTTGAGTCCGATGTTATGACTTAAGGATGACGTTGTACTTGGAAGGATATTACAATCATCATTTTCGGCCAAGAGGCCTAGAAACACAGCCCTCCACTGTTCTTTCTCTCCAACCTTCATTCTTGCTTTCAAATCCCCAAAACCTAAGCTCAAAGTCACTAAAACACTAAAATTGCTTCACAAAACTTATTCTACTCTCTATGATCTACAAAACTAACCGATTAGAATTTTGAATAATCTCCAAGTTCCACCTTGAGCTATCATTCTCCACTGTTTAAGCAAGGGTTAGATTCTGGTTGGAAGACTTGAAGTGAGGAAAAATCATTTTTGAAAGATCCTTTGGAGTTAGAAGCCTTAAAGCTTCACAAGTAGGGTTTTCCTTGGCCTTTTCTTTCAAAATTTATTTTGAATGTTTCTAATTGGTCTTGGTCCGAAATTTTTAATTGTATTGGTTGATGATATATGGATATGATGCATTAATTTTGGTGGAGTGTTTGGATGATGTTAGAAAACTCATTTTGGCAAATCAAGTTTTGAATTATGTGCTGGAATTCTCGGATTTGTACTGATAGGTTATGAATCACAAATTTTCTGATGTATTTGTAGATGTTTTTAAGAGATATAAAAATTATATGTTGAAGCTAACATCCTGAGACAACTCCATGATTTTTCTTTGGTCCAAAAAATGACTTTTACTATTTTATAAAAGTCAGAAACCGAGACTGTTGTTGAGTTATCTGGACAACCAATTATGAAGCTCTAAGTTTGTCCAATTTCGTTACCATAGCTTATGATTGATTTTTCCAGTGAAATTTTTACAAGACATTGAGGACATGTTGAAGTCTAACCATGAATTTTTGTATAATTTGATATGATCGTTTGATAGGGTAATAAGATTGGAACTTTAGCTATTAGCTGTAAATAGGGGGTTTCTGACCTTCGAATTTGTCTAATTTTTCTAACATAGTGAATGGACTCTTTTTACTCTGAAATTTTCACAACACCTTAGGGATACATTGAAGTGTCTTGGATAATTTTTATAACCTCTGAATTGATTGTTTGATATGCTAATAAATTTGTACTACAATGGTGCAAAATCTGCCCAATTGCTAGAAATGAGCCAAAGACTTGAATTGATATTATAATGGTATTTTGGTTCTTGTATGACATGAATATTTGATGTTAAATATTTAGCCATGTGACTTGTGATGTATAAATGCATACTAGAGGAAGTAAAGATTGGTTTATAAAAGACGATTGAAATCATAATATGAATGAATACCTATATGTGTTTTATACATACATTGGAAAAAAAAAGTGAATGATATATTGAATTAAGGTCTGTAGCTATAAGTAAAAATGAGATCCTCTTTGACTTATCAAGGGAAAATAAGAAACATGAGATCCTCTATGACTTGTCAAGAGCAAATAAAGAAACATAAGATCCTTTCGACTTATCGAGGGCAAATAAAGAGAGATGAGATCTTTTCGACTTGTCGAGGACAAATCGAGATAGGTCAGATCCTTTTCAATTTATCAAGGGCAACTAAAGATAATTTCCCTATTTTGGCATATACATATTTGTATCATATCAAATCATTTTGATTGATATTATTTACTATGATTATGAGCTTATGATAAATGTGTACAAAGTGATTGACTTTTAAAAACAATCCACTTCAGAAATATGATTTGAAACTTTAAAAATGAACTATTATTATGTGATGCTTGATTACTTTTTTCTTAATAAACTGAAGTGGCTGGGATGATGAGGATGACATGGATTTTATTATGTATTTTGGGGATACCCTACTGGGAATTTTAGAATTCTCACCCCTACTTGTTTTATATTCTCGTGTCGTCTCCAGGTTGATTCAGAGAACAGTGAAACTATTACAAGAAAGATTAGATTGGAATTGCAGTAGTTTAGTGGCAGAAATATGTATCTGTTGTACTTAGCTGTAGTTATATGTATGCAAGTGTAATAGAGAACAGATATGTATTGAAGCTTATAGAAGAGTTCCCCTTTGTACTTTGTATGAAATGAATATTTTGGTTTCTTTGTTATATATTTTAATAGAATTACACTTAGTTATTTCGTGCATTAATTGAGCTTATTATGGATATGTAAGAAAGGTCTGTTAATTTATAAGTGACAACTCTCGAGTCCGATGTCATGACTTAAGATTGATGTCATACTTGAGAGGATGTTATACCACCGGTTGAAGAGGACGAGGAGGGACGCCGTAGATTGTGCAATGTGGGTAGGTGATCGAGAATGCGTGTAGAATGTAAAATGTAAAATGTGAAATGTGGGTGGATGAATGAATTTGAAATGGACTCATTAGTGTATTAGGTAATTTTCTTTATATATATATATATATATATATATATATATATATATATACACACATACATACATATTAATAACTATATTTTTTAAAATATATATGGGGTGCGGGGCGGGTTCACCCTAAATCCAAACCCCCCCCGCCCTATAGGCAAAAGCCGCCCTGCATCAACCCGACCCGTGCCGAGTGGGTAGCGCGGGTAACCCGCGCGTCGGGTTGAAATTGCCATCCTTACTATGGTTACATGTAACGAATTTATGATAATCTTACTTTTAACTTGTACCTTAATGGTATGTTTGGTTATAGAATAAAAATAGAAATAAAATTTGCATAAATGATTTTCAAGTATAATTTTATACATGAAATTTATCTATTAAAATTTATACCTTATTTTTATCTTCTAACCACATTCTAAGGGGGAAGAAAAAAAGAAAACTTACTTTAAATAGGTTTTCTATAAATCCAAATTTAAGATACACAACAATAGAGAATTGTTGTGGCGCTGCTGGGGGGTGCGGATGTGTTAGGTTCCAAGAACGGCAAACCATTACGCTGATCATTTGGCCAAGATGACTGCTTTGCGTGTTGCTAATAATTTGGTATAGAACATTTCTTCCTCAAGGATGCTCCCCCTGCTATAGCAAGACCTAGTGTAGTTTTTGTTTTTGTTTCTTTGTTCAACTACCAAAAAAAATACTAGATGAAGTCTCTTTTGATTTGGACAAGCCAAGGACATTGTCATGTGAGTTATAATTTTACATATAGAACTTATTTATAAAAACTTACACCCTATGTTCACCTTTTAATCAATGTGTTTTTTAACCAATGTTTGCTATTAAAGAATCAAAAAGATAATTTTTAAAATGTGTTTTTTTTTCATTTTCTGAGATATCTATTATTAGATATAATAATTAATCTCTTCGAAGTAGCCCATTTAAGAGGGTGACTGATGCTATTTAGCTCGAACCAAAGCCCGACGATGGCATTCGATGATTGATTGATGTTTCACGCTATTTTTAACTAAAAGGCTATTATATTAATATGTAATATATAAACTATTTCAAAAACAGTGTCATGCCGTTTGGTTCGGTAGTAATGTCGGGTTTCTTAGCATTTTCCCTTGACCATAAATTTTAAAATTTTTTAATTTTTAAGGTGAAAATCAATTTTTTTTTTAAATATGTGTTTTAATACATTAAAAGTTTTAAAATATTATTATTCAATAAAAATTTACTATCTCTTTATTGTTTCTTTTTCAAATTTCCTTCTATTTTTGGGTTAAATTACATGGTTATCTATCTGGTGTTTCGGGCTTTTAGTGTATATGCTGATTGATCACTCTAGAGATTCTATGAAAACGGTGGGCTCCATTATTTTTGGGTTAACTTAACAGGAGGTGGTGGAAATTTTCTTTCTATTTTATTTTTCTTTTTGTGGGTTGCAAATGGGTTAATTGATTTATTCATTTTTTTTTGTTACAATTGATTTATTCATTTATTTTGCTGAGAGGTTCCCTTGATTATCAGTAAAAATAAACAAAAAAGGAAAATACAGAGATAGAAAAGTTGTGAATTTATTAAAGTAACAAGAACACACCAATTTATTATTCAGTATTCTGTCCTTAAAACCAAAATATTTTAAAGCGGATACATTTTTCAATGGACAGGTATATTCGAGCACTATTTTTCCCCTTCATTTGCCTTTTTTTTAATGTCTAGTTGATTGATAGTTTGATACTGTAACCAGGAAATTGAATAGAGTTTGAAGCCAAAATGCCAAATACCTTCTACGATCCGAAACTTTTATCACTGTTCCAAATATTTAGTGGCTTCTGTGCGCGACGCTCCTTCATCTCTTACAAATAAAATTTGCATCTATTTTCGCTAGCAGCTTAGGAACAATATTCCTGTATTCATAAGATATAGAGTATCGTGTCAATTCATATTTCTATATTATTACATAAAGAACAGATATTCATTTAATGATAGGTGGTATGTGAGTTAAAATAATATTTCATATATTATAAATACAAATAATATATTTCAATAGTTTAGTCATTGGAAAAAGCTATGCATTATCGTCTAAAGGAAGAAGAAATTTTCCCAAAGATGAAGGTAAGAGAATGTGAGAAGGAACAAAACAAAGAACTTACTACAACATTTTTGGCGAGTTCTTATGTGGTCACCTATGAGTTTGGGACCATTGAGGACTGTAAATAGAGAAAAATAATGGGTCCAAATTAAATTATAATTTTAGCGATGAAAAATAGGACAATAAAAATAGATGGGGTGGAATCAGAATTTTCAAAACTTTATTAAACACTCTCTTTCTCCAAACACGACCCCTCCAGCACCATGAAAAAGCCACCATGCACCACCGTCTCCCTCCCTCTCCAATCTCAGCCGCGGCATCAAAACCGCTAGCCACCCTCAAAGCATGATCTCTCTCTTTCGCCCTTCCCCTCACGTCGCCGGCGCCTCCCCACACCCTGTCGTGAAGTCCGCGCCCTCACCCACAAACCACCGATTTCAGATCTACTCCTTCCCCCCTGAAATCCGGTCTCCGCCATCCCTTTCTTCTTCTTTCTCGGCCACCATCTCTAGAGAAGCTAGGCACCCCACGGTGGAGGCAGATATGCCAGCGATGCGAGGAAGCTGCTGCTGATAACGGCGTGGCAGAGACAAAGGAAGGAAAAACCTTGGCGGCTTTCAGGCTAGGGTGGAGGAGGAGAGTTCGTGGCGGTGACCGCGTAAGAGAAGGGGAAGCCGCGAAGCTAAGCGCCGTGGTGGCTCACTTGCTAGGAAGGAAACCACGACCGGGGGAGATCGGTGGTGACGGTGGTTGGTAGCCGTGGATCGCAATTGGAAGGGTGGTTTCGGTGATGGTGAGGGGTGGTGGAGCATGGTGGTTGATGGGGTGGCCAAAATCTTTATAGCACCTAAAAAAAATGAAAGATGGGGGTTTAAGTTAAATTTTCATATTCCAAATATATAAAAATATTGGGGCAAATACATCATTTTTATAAATCATAACATGCTTTCAATCTTAGTCGTTAGATTAATTTTTATGTGATTGAGATTCAGTGACCGCATGATCACAAGCTTAACCAACCCGACATAAGAACTCGCCCAACATCTTTAGAGTAAATGAAAAGTTAAAAGCAAAAGATGACGCATGAAATCCTCAGTTGGACGTACAAAGTGATTTATTATTTTTTCTTATGGGTTCTACCACTGATGCACTCACAAAATTATGAGGTCATATACCCCTTTTGAAAAATTTGGTCATAGTATGCAGAAATATGTATATTTTATTTCTACTATTGTATTAAATTTGATCTTATAATAAAATAAAAATTACGTAAAATTTATTGTTATACTTATATATTATATTTGCTTTCATTATCTAAATTTCCAGGATCCATCACTCAATATGACCATGATTAAAGCTTTTAAAAAGATGATTAAAATTATATTTTTAAGCTATGGAATTCATCAAAATACTTTTAAATTATGTATTGTAAAAATCTTAATTATTATTCTTAGAATACTAGCCAGACAAACTCATTTTATTATAAAATGTGTAAGAAAGAAGACGACAACAGAGTACGTATTATATGAAAGTGAAACGCAACGAAACGGATGGTGAGGAGAAGAGGACTATTGACGAAGGGCCCGAATACGATCGCCTGGGTAATGCTAATGCACGTAATGCTTTCGTTTGCCATTGAATTTGAAACCGAAACCGCACCGAACATTGGCAGAGATCCAGGCCAACTATGAATGATGCCAAGCCATATCAACTGGTAGAAATGTTCCACTAGTCCTACTTAGTTCGACTATTCACATCATCAAGATTAAATAGTGTTGTTTGAAATAATAAAAAAAAGAGAGAGAGTTAACTAGGGTGAGTGAATTTATTAGTAGAAAGAATTCACCTCCGTGTTTATATTTAGGGTCCTTTTAATGAATGTGCTAAGAATACATTTCGTGTTTCAGAATATTTATCTAATTATAATATCTAGATAGTAAATTTTATTTATTTATTCTTTTAATATAAGTATTAGTTAAGTAGTTAATATATTTAGTAAATAATAATTATTATATAAGAATAGTTTTATTAATTTATATAATTTTTTATATTTTTGAAGATTATTTTTATTCTCCATTGTTTAGTTTTCAATGGTTATTTTGAAAAAAATGAAGTATTTGTTAGAAAATTATTCTTCTTTTACTTTTTAAATATATTTATTTATTGTATTGAAAATTTAAAAAATTCATTATTTAATACAGAATTTAATATTTTTAACGAAAGGTTTTAAGACACTTGTTGAAGAAAAAAATTTATTTTTATGTTCGATAACAATGCAGGAAGTATTGTGCAGTTATGTAACAAATAAAAGATTATTGGTCATCTTTTTCATCTATTCTATTACATCATTATGCATTGGATTTAACCACAGAGCTTAACATAATTAATAATTAATTAAACTCCCTAATCATCCAGGGATTCAATTTAATTGGTAGTTAGTTAAGTTATCCTTATATCTTCTTGCACATTTTGACATTTTTTACTGAATTAGTAAGAAGTAAAACTTTTGAAAATTGAAAATCTCGATATAATGATCTTGTAAAAAGGGTGGTCAGCGACAAAAGTACGGAAGTTTATGTTGATTAATTAATTTTTAATTAGAAAATGGGGAACATGTGATAGAGAAAAGTGAGAAAGGAACATTTTTTAGAGAGGAGTGAAAGTGAAGAAAAGGATGGGTTTGGAGAGATAAGCGTGGGAGATTTTATTCGAGGTCCCGGCTTTGTTCTGATGGAGTGGATTATTAGTTTGTCCACGTACATTCACAATTTTCCTTTTTACTTTCAACTAATTATTTCTTTTTTTTTCTGCTTAATATAGTAGAGTATATCATCATATTAATATAAGAGTCGTGGCCGAGTGTGTGCCAAAAAAAGAAAAAGAGTCGTGGCCGAGTGAGACACTATAAGCGGTGCCGGTGGAACTTCTTGTCAGGCTAAAAAGTCAGCTTGTCATATGAGTACTGTAATTGCATATTTTGTGTCAGGTTTTCTCCTAACGCTTGTTATATGTGTGAGTGTCATGATATACTCCCAGCTAGTGTTCGTTATATATTGTCCTGTTTTGATACAAACTGGTTTCATACCGAGAGATACAAATGGATATTAAAGAGAATGTCAGCAACTAATAGAAATGTTACAAAAAAAAAGCATTTTCAGAGCAGCATAAATTATATACTTGATGAAGGCCAGATATTAAGACCCTCTTTATTTATAGGCATTGAAGAGGTTTGTTGATGTGCATGGTGGATACCAACTCAGACAGTAGTTGTTGAAGATCAGTGTTGATAAGAATTCATTAAAGATCTAAGGAATTAGCCTGGCAACTATGGATATTATTAATTATTACTATTTACTAATGGAATATGAAATACTTAAGCTAATCAATCTATATGTATAATTCTTCCTCCTCATCGAGATTCAAGGAGAGCACTAGTCAACATACACAACTCTTCCATACTTATCCGTTTTCTCTTCCCTACAAGTGTCGAGTTATTACCATCCATAAAGCTGTGAATACTGCAGTCACCAGAAAGTGACATAGTTTATTATTATTGTTGTCGTTGTTGTTGTTTTTGTTGATTAACTTTTATCAACTCTACTCTGCAGCCAAGGCTTTTAGTTGCACTTTCAAATTTTAGTTCTCACTGATCTATATATGGATCGTCATTGTCACTAGTTTTTTCTGAATTTAATTTGCTTTAACTTGATGCATCCGTGTATCTATCAAACATCTCCGATGAAATTGAGGAACGTTGTCGCATAACGTACTAAATTTGGAAAGCAAAGGCCAAAATGGCTTTGGAGTGACTAGAAATGGTATATACAAAGGATGAAGATGTGGAATGAAATATTTTACTTTTGCATGAGTGTTCAGGGAAATCGTCAAGTAGCAAAACAAGAACATCTCTTGAAGCCCAATGCTTATGATAACGTGCGTGTAAGGCTAAACTTAACGCGTGCCTCTTAGCCTAGCTATTATAGATGTAAAATAAAAAGGTTTGTGTTTTAGTACTTTTTATTGAACATGTAATTCAGTCCTCACAAAGCATCGTATTTTAAATGGAATAATACCGTCATCATAGGCATATATACAGGGAATTGAACCTATGCTACAAACAATTGGTATCTGTGCTGTGTAAGGGAGTTTTTGGGCCAAGGGATAGCCCATGCATGCATTTTCAGGAGCAACCCAGTCTACACAATGAATAATAACGATATATGGAGAGGTTGGCCTCTCTGTTAGGGGACTGATTCCTAGAGCTATTCTTACCCACAATATGGGAATTGTGATCCACCGCAATGGACAATGGTGACCAAGACCCAATTTCTTCATCACTCATTTGGTTCTTCAACCGTTCCTTTGTATATATATGTATTCCCAATACCCTGTCATTTTCAAGGTCGGATCAGTACATTGTGAGTAGAGAAACTTGACCATTAGCTGTGATGCTAATATCTAAATTGAGACTGTTTTCCACTTTTTCATCATCTATAGTACTTGTGACACTAAGGGGCAGTTTAATTAGAGAGTAAAATTGGGATAAAAATTCTCTAAATAAGCATCATGTGTAATTTTATATATGAAACTCATAAAGGAAAATTTCTTCCCTATTTTTACTCTCCAACCAAACATACTCATATAAAAATGTCCCCGAAATAGTTGATAAGATGGTCTCAGCCCTAGTTAACCAAAACATTCTACATGAATGATGTTGTCGGTAATTGTTCTTAAGTAAATCGTTTGTCATCATTGAATGCCAATTTCAGAAAACTTTAATCAACATAATATTTCAAAGAGTTTGAAGTATATCTGGTATGATAATGATTACCTTGAAATGACAGAAGGCTTAACTTTGATATATTATATTCTTCTGTTGAAAACAGAAGTTCTATGAGAGGAGCAGTGTGCTTGTAACAGTCCACCTCAAATAATGAAACTTTTGAAGTGCACTGTGCTTGTATTTTACATATTATTGAATTTTCATTTGTTTGGATAGGTCATTTGTGATCTTCTAAGCGAATACAATATGAGAAATCTCAATTTAGTTATTACAAACACGGGAATACTGGATGTTGTTGACCCAGCTGCTTCTTTTGAATAAAAGTTTAAGGCATATTACAATTGTTTCGGTCTAAGTCTCTAAGGTATATGAAAATGCAGCCAAAAATCATAGCTCAAGCACGTGTTTTTCTGCTGTAAAAATCTTACCTTCCTTAAGAATTGTTTATTCCTTGCTATTATTTTTCTTCTTTTGGTTGAAGCCATGCTATTGATGTGTGGCTCAATGCATTTAGCAAAGAGGGTAAAAATGATTAAAAAGAATAAAGATCGAAGGTAAATAGTTTATTTTGTTCATCATCATAGCATTAATCCTGGGCATAAAGTAGCCATTGCAATGATGCAATCCAAGCATCATATTTTCAATAGTTTCTCAGCAGATTCCAAGTTTCCACTCCTTTCATCGACAAGGATAAATAGAATATGTCCAGATGATGACATCCCTTTCCCTCATTTCATGCAATATGTTTGTGCCCACAGACAAAAAGCTGATGAAATTCCTACTACATTGAATTCATTCATATGATATGAGTCATGAAACTGTACACGCGTGAACTCATCAAAATTATCACTCAACCATAAAACGGCACTGAAACCGCATGAAATATGCAAATGCTTATGCTCCAAACTAGGCTTTCTTTTGGCTCCAAGTGAGTTTTCTTAATATTAAACACATAAAAATCATAGTCCCGTTTTTCGAGATCCAGTTTCACAAAAAGAACACACGTATTTAAACAAAGGATACGTGATACCTGTTGTAGCGGAGAAAAAAGTGTCACTAGCTATAACATAAGTACCTGGTACGATTATCCCTGAATAAGGCTATTAGACATGTATGAAGTTGGTAACAGAATTTTTTTCTTTTCTTCTTAATTACACCTTACTAGAACTTAAGGTTGGCTACAAGGGACTAGGGACATAGATTTCAGGGATCCCCGCTTGGCTCGAACTTGATTTGATAATATTTTGATTCCATTTTTCTAGAGCTGTCTTGGTTGTGGTTTAACAAATGATAAAATTAGTTGATGTTTTGACGGAATATATGAAGATTTTATATATTATATATTCTTAAAATTAGGATATAAGAGGTTAAAATTAGATCAGATAAAGTTGGATAATTTTTAATAAATTATATAAATAAAAATACCATTTATGTAAAATTTCAATTTGATTTAAAAAAAATCTCATACTTAGTACTAATTTTGAAAAAAGAAAAAAATAGCATACTATAAAATTAGGCCAGATTGAGTTAAATCAACTTTCAAGTTGAAAAAAAAAAGCCATTTTGACCAAAAAGAATGACAATCAACTTGAAAATAATTAAAGTTCAATTATTAAAGCCGAAATCCAACTTGATTGACTTCTATTAAGTTACATTGTCGCACTAGGTTGAGTTTTTCAGCTCATTTTTTTTTATATGGGATTTACACCCAAAATTTGTCATAGTATAAATTTTTATGGTTATTTACAAAAATATGATATTTTAATGAATAAATCTCATTAAAGACAAGATCTGAATGATAAAATATAATTTTTAAAATCAAATTTTATCAATAGCAATATTTTAAGAATAAAATATTATTTTTTAAATCAAATCTCGTTAATGACAAAATAAGTAAAACATCATATTTTTTTGTAAATTTCCCTCTTATACGAGGAATTGTTAACTTAAAACACTATATTAAAAATTTAAAAAAAATCAAGTTTCTCCTCTTGTAGCTTTTTTAAGAAAAACAAGACGAATAAAGCTAGGCAGTGCGCTATTTGGTCAAAAGCTAGGTAGAGTCCTTTTTGCTCCGGCTATTTCTGAAATTGAAATGGGTTAGATTCAGGACCACGAACGTCTTCTAGGAGGTTGGGCTTGCATTTTTGGTTGGAGAAGGATCGGGCTAATATCTTTCATTTTAAATTCACCAGATCTCTTACTCGATTGTTTTATGTGGGCTTAATCGGAAAGAATTGGTTGACCAAAAAATATTAAAAAGCAATGGATTCAGCCTATTTTAGTGGAGGACAGAACAGGTTCAATTCAACCGAATCTCCACTATTCCCTTTGGCTCTGTTTTGCGTCCATGGCCTGGTGGGTGTTCTTGTTGATTTGTTGTTAAGCGGGGAAGATATTCCTCCGCTACATAACAACTATCATTTTTTGACTTTTTTATGTTTCACCATATCTATCTATTTATAATATCTAATTAATATTAATTTTTTTATTTATATCCTTAATATAGATATTTTAGTTAAGTATTCAATATATTTATCAATATGAATAATAATAATCAAATAAAGATAATTTTATCAATTGATATAAGTTTTCATATTTACTAAGATATTTTTTTATTTTATTTGATATGCATATTATTTGATTTTTTATGGTTATTGTGAAACGGATGAGTACTTCTTTGTTATGATATTGGTACCCTTCAAAACAAAGATAGCAGCTCCCTGGTGAATGCGGAAGCTTAGGTGACGGGTGCATAGCAGAATAAATTGTCACAGCAACTGCGGATATTCCGGGATCGTTAAAGGTCAAAGAGGCGGCTGATTTTGTTGCTACAGCAAGGAGCGGGAATAAAAATAAAATTGATCATTGGCTTTATTTTATTTTATTTTTCTTCAAATATACGCATGAATTCTCTGTTACTCATATTTTGTTTTTTTTTTTGGCGCCAATAATTCTCTGTCATTCTTAAGCCTTGTCTCAACTCTTTGGGAATCGATATGCATAATGTATCATTCACATAACTTATATACGGCTTGACCAAAACAAAAAGACTTATGCATGGGATTGTGCATTAAATAAGTGATGACTAAAAAAATTATGATTAAATAAAAGAAAGGGAAAAATAGAGTAAAAGAGAAGTAAAGAGTAGTTACAAAAATTATGTTAGTTTTGTTAAAGTTATGAGTAATATTTTTATTTTCCATTATTTTATATTCAACGACAAGCTACGAACAAGTTAAATTTTGGTAATTTCTGCTTGATAAGTTTATTGTTTTTATTGGAATTCTAAGTGTTGATGTACTTTTGTTTAAATGAATCTTAATTTCTCACAAAACATCTTAATTTATAATAGATAGCCTCTGATCAAGATTAGTCAACATCAATCACAAAAAAGGATTAATCAACGTTATACATACCTAAGAAAAAAAGAATAAATGTTTAAAGATAAAGTTACTATGAAGGACGTAAGTAATAATACATTGGCCCTCAAATTAATAACTAATAAAAAGCAATGCGATCACACTCTAACTAATTACTTGATTAAAAAATTTAGATAATATTATTTTGATATCTATATGGACGTAGATACTTATATGGATCCATGTGGATGTGAGATAAGCGACAGAGAGAAAATGAATTAGGAAAAAAAAATAAGTGAAGAAATCTATATATTTTATGAATAGGATGTTTAAATGTTTAAAAATTTAAGGTATTAAAATAGTAAAACCTAAAAATAAATATCTCCTCATTTACTTAAATTATCGATAAACTCACTTCATATCCTCATTGTTACAGTGAGAAAATATACCATTGTACAAATCACACAGAGAACTTCGATTAACTAGAAGATTCTTAATTTTTCAATCCGTCATTTATCACTGATGAAGACCCAAAAGTGCTCAAGCCATTAAGTGCTATTCCAGATAACGAGACAAATGTTCCAAGCTACAAAGTGAAGGATTTGACCACCTCCAAAAAAAAAAAAAATGAAGCATTTGACCAGGAGAGGAACAGAAGCCGCCTGATGCAAAGGTCTTGACAAGGATACACCGATACATGCACACAATTTTTGCCCTAGTCCTTCATAATTAAGTGACGATGGCGGCCAGATAAACTAAATCATGACATCGAGTGACCCCTGTCATATCTATGTCAACTGATGAAAAAGCTAGAGGAAATACAAGATAACTCTAAGGCAAAGTAATTAACTTTCCAAGTGATAATAATGTGTAGCCATTAATGATAATTTTGTTCTTACAAGTTACAGTTGGTTCCTTAGTACCTAAGTAGTGTGCAAATTCTCCCGTGTAATTAGTAATCTATTTCATCTTATAATTGGATGATTGGTCCTACGAGTTGACTGAGCGAAATATAACAGGATTTATATCTGACATGTTATATATTTGAACCCCCACTCATCTCCTTAGGATGAGATAAATGTAAATTATTTTATAAATATTTTATGAGTTTGGAGACTTTTCCTATCTTAGATCGAGACATCATTCTTTTATTCTAAATTTTGTTGATCAAAATAATTGCGTGATTATGCCGGAAAAAAATCATCCTAATTGAATTAAGCTTAAAATGCTATAGCCTCTTGAAAGCATTTTGCTGAAAAGCGAATTATTATCCTTAGTCTCCCACCTTTTAATTACAATTTTCAACAAAATTCTCCTTCCAATTCCTTCATATACTTGAACAAATAAGTTACCAACAAAGAAAATAATTGAACAATTAAGCTGCGTACGGTATTTGATGATTTTGTCCAATTGAAAAAGCAGAGTCTGCAT
The DNA here is from genome assembly GCA_031216125.1 of Dalbergia cochinchinensis. Classification (NCBI taxonomy): domain Eukaryota; kingdom Viridiplantae; phylum Streptophyta; class Magnoliopsida; order Fabales; family Fabaceae; genus Dalbergia; species Dalbergia cochinchinensis. The sequence continues at coordinate 63,513,268 of CM062369.1, forward strand.
CAGAAAGTTGGAAAGGAGGAGTGAGTGTCAGCATTTTGGTTGAGAACTTGCTGCAGGTTTGTTCCAAATTCAACACAGAATTATTAGCGTTCTGAATTGATATGACTACACAGCACTTGATCGTTCCCCCTCCTCTCCATCACCTGGTTGTGTAATTTTCAAAACTGTGGTCATCAATTGCGATCTTGTTTGCAATCATACATCATCATCAGTCGCAGCAATCACATGCGCTGCTCATTTCGTGCCCGTTTCCATCAACCAGTTGTTTGCTATCACATCAACAATCACACTATAACTGTATGTTATTCGGCACCAACATAATCTGAATTCCCTTGCACCATTGCACAGTAATAATGCAACAGCATTAGAGAAAAAGATTAACCTATTGATGAGTCCTGTGTTACTTTTATAGAAACTGGGATTGACTTGGTCATTTACTCAACATCCGTTGCCCTCAAATAATGATCCTCCATGCCTACTATAACATATCTCTATCCCATAGCGATTAAATGTATTTGTTTGTTTTTACTGTCAAGTATTTCATCAAGTTGATTGAACATTATTATGTCTTGAATTGGTTTTCAATGGAATAGAGCACTTAATATGGTTTTCAATGTAAAGAATATAGATGCATCTCAGTGACGACATTCTTGCTGCCAGAAAAATCAAGTGCAAGTGCAAACTTTAATTAATGGCTTTCTTTCTATGTGCAAGCTTTGATTAATGTTGAGGGCGTAATACAATAAGGTGGAAAGCAAACACCGCACGCGCCGTTGTTGTTGTGATCGCAAAGCAAATGTATGGAAGAAGAAAGGCGGCCTATTAATGACGTGGCAATTCGATCTTATCCACAAGGAACCTAGACGCCCACGAGCAAAATTCCAAGTGGGAGAGCCACGTGGCAGAAAACCATGACACGTTGAATACTGCTTTCGGTTCGGTCCGGTGAAGTCTGGTTTCGATGGCATTTTCTAGAGCGAATCGGAGGGGTGGGACCTATGTCCCATCAGCATATGGCTTTTTAAAAGGTGACACATGTTTGACACGTCACTGTCCTACAAGCCGTTGCCGACAGCATCAGAAACCTTCACACTCTGGCTCCTTGCCTAACCACCTTCATCTTCTTTTTTTCCTCCTGTTTTAAACAAAGATTTTCTCTCATTTTTCAAAACATTTTATCATATGCAATTTGACGAAAAACTTAAAAACATTATATCATTTTTCTTAGATTAACTAGACAACTTATCAGCTCATTTTATTTTAAAATAAAAATAGAAAAAAAAAGATGAGGCAAAATACATAAAATAAGATTCTTTTCTCAAAGTATTTGAATAAGTAAGTAAAATATGAATGGAAATTTATTATGTATAACTTTATTTTTAAAAAAAAGCAAAATTAATTTCATTCTTTCATTTCTCTTTTTCTAATGCACTTGCTTTCTCTTTTCCTACTTTCGAATATTTTTTCCTTTCTTCCGCCATACATTGTTCATGCTTGTCTTGTCTTCACTGTACGTTTTATTTACATGTACGGAGAGAAAAAATTTGAGGGTCCCTATAGGTTTTTCGCCCTTTTTTTTTTTTGAAAAATTGATATTGGAACTTAAAGCCAAAACGAAGTGTACATTTACAAGTTAATTGCCAACAATAATACAATAGCAATATTGATCTCACAAAAAAATATAATGTTTGACGTACAATAAAATTACACAGTAAATACATATCATATATCTTATTATCATTCAATATGATATGTGATCCTCACTCATCTCAATCACTCATTATATTCAATAATAATAAAATATGTAATGTATATTTATTGTATAATTTTATTATACATTAAACATTACTCTAGCAATGGGACCTTGACACATCTTCAATGATATTCTTAATAACACTAATTGAATCAACTTCAAAAATAGCATTTTGAAAATCCAAATTCAAATTAAAAAATAAACCCCAATATGCACCCAAAGTTGAGAAAAAATAAACCCCATTATGCACCCAAAGTTGAGCTGCAACGACAGAATAATGCCCCACATCCACACTCCATGCAACCACAAGTTTATCCTCTTGATATTTTGGAATTCCACAACAAGATGTTGAAGCTAAGTCTTTTAATAAAGGACCCATCAATGTCGATTTTCACCCAATTTTGAGCAGGAGGTCACTACTTAACCAAGTTCAAGATTCTATTAGGAATCCTATCCTTTGCCTTTAGAAAAAATTATAAACAAGTGAAAAGTGCAAACTTTGTTTTTTTCTTCTCTACTCTCATTCTTTTATCTCTTATAGACAAAGAAAATATTAATATAAACTTGAGTTTATGGTAAATTCTATATATGACTTAATATTAACTAGTAATTTTATAATATCTATATATTTATAACTTTAAATTATTTTTTAAACGTTAATATATTGTCGTGTATAAGTTTATAGTAAACCCGATATTATAGTAGAATTACTCTTGGAACAATGGCTTAATCGCTATTTCTCATCCAAATCAATAGAATAATATAGGTAGAGGAGGAAATATGTGAAAGATAAGTTTAAAGTATTTATAATATTATTATATATGAGTTTAATTTTGGTGCATTAATAATATAAAATACTTAAGTCATCTAATTAAAATAATTTATTTATATGATTTTTCAAGCAGCGTGTGAGAGTCAATTATTACGACTGAAATGACAATACATAATTAAATAACTATATAAAAAAATTAAATTCATTATATATAAATATTCAGTGTATCTATATATTGATATATAAAGGATAACAAATAAAATAACCAATTAAATACAATATGTTTATATATAAGTTAAAATTTGAAACAAGAAATAGTTTCCCATTGCTCATATTTTCGAAGGTGAGAGTAATGCCAGCTATACAAATTCAATTACAATTTATCTTTTGTTATCATTAGTGTGATGAAGTGAATTTGTCTTCTCAATATATTTTAGTTTGATGAAGTCAATTATTCTTAAAATAATTCTGTCATTACAATGTATCAAAAAAATTGTGCACTTCAATAAAAACTGAACTTTTATTTTGATATGCTTTGTGATTTAGATATATCTAAAAACGAAAAACAAATTCACAAATTTTTTTAATAAATTATTCCGAGTTTCGAAAAATCACTCTTTCTCCCCCAAAGTCTGAATTTTGGCATATTAAGAATACTTGTACGGATTGGAAAGCGACATACTAGGAGTTTACACTTCACAGTTCACACTCATTCGTCTGGCACACGATTGGTAACAAGACAATGAACATTATCTTATTATCTTATAATAATAAAGAAGAAAATGAAGTATCTTTCAATGATAATTATATGACACGCAAATACATTGTTAGGTTGTAATTTGTACTCCCAAAAGTTAATATTTACCGGTCAATCTTGAAACACTAGAAAGAAATTGAAGATTATAAGTTTTTTTTCTTTTGACACGGGATTATTAGTCAATAATGAGAGGTTACGCAGAATAATGCTATGTCGATATTAAGCAAAATCAGTACTAAAAAGTACACGTAATGTGTTATTTTTATTTTTTTTCATATATGTAATGTGTTACTCTATATGCACTGCTTGTCATTGATAATTTTAAAAATACTAAAAAAAAAAAACAGTTTGTGCATAGCCTGTAAATCGCTTGACCATGATGCATGCTGAAAATTCATTTGATCTCTGTGTATAGCAATTTAAAAATTATAAATTATTTAACTAGGTGAATGTAGTTTTTCGAAAAAACAAAAGAAAATGAACTTTTTTTTGTCTCTTCTAAAGTTAATAAAGAAAAATGGGAACACAAACCATGAGAGCTACCATAGATTATAGCTAGTTAAACTCCATAAATATTTGGTTAGGGTTTGATTTCTAATAATGTGTATAATTGATTTCTAATGATATGTATAATGACAGTCTTATGACCATACATAATTAATTATTTATGGCTAAGAATATGTTACATATCCTACCAATCCAATTTATTAAATTAAAATATAGAAAACTAAATATTTAATTACAATTGTTGAAAACAAAATAGCACCAGAACCCATAAGGAAAAAACCTAATTATTAACGTTCAAAATAAGGAAAAGAAACTATAGGTTGAATTGATTTATTAACATTTTTTTTCTTTTATCACGAAAATAGTCAGAATAGGATAACATGGTTTTCAATATAAAATATGAATAAAATTAATAATTTTCAAACTATATAACAATAAAAATATAAATAAGAATAAAAAAATCAAGCTCCTCCTACTTAATTATTCCCCATTGAAAGCCATTCAAGATGTTGGTATGCTTTTTACAATTTTTTTTATTGAACTAAATGTTATGAAATAAATGAAATTATTAAACAATACTGATAAAGAGTAAAATAATTAAATTTTTAATATAATAGGTTGATGATATTTATATTAAAGTCATTTGTATTGCTTACATAATTTATAGCTTATATTAACTAAACATTAATATATATGATCACCTGTACACTTGTATACTTTTTTATGAATAATTACACCTATGCTTGTATGTTGCAAGACCACTTGTCTAGAGAAGTTGAAATATGGAAACTCAAGTCTTATATTACTCAGACTATGAGTTTTTCACTCTTAAGAAACCTATAAGGTGCTTATGTTTTCTATTGCTTAGATTAAAATTTTTTCCCTACATTCATAAAATATTCATATATCACATCATTTTATAATTATCTCCAAGCTCCAATTACACTCTTATTAAGATAGTAAAATGTTAACTCATCGAGTGAACTAGTCCAATTCAGCCATTCATCAGTTTAGATTTGATCATATTTGCATGGGAATCCATTCCCGACTAGGTTAATTGGACTAATTGGTCTAGACCAGTTTTTGAATAGTGATTTTGGACCACTTTCATTTTATTCTTTTTTATAGACATTATTACTTTTTAATTTTTTTAATTACAGAAGAGATAACTGTTCCGCTATTCAAGTTAAGCAAGCAATAAACATTGTGCTAAGTAAAATACATCGTTGCAGATTCTATGGATAAGATACACTAAAAAAGTTAAAAAAGATTCTGCAGTTAAAATTTTTTCAACAAACATGAAAAGCTGTTGGAGTTAGAATCTATTCCCCTATGGAATGAATAATTTATTGGTGTCGGTTTGACTAAGACCATTTTATATAGGAGAAAAAAAAGAAGCGCCACTTACACAAATTCCTCTGTAGACCCGCTACAAGGTTTATTGTAAGCTGAGAATTAATATAACACCCGCTAAACATAATAAAATGGACATTTTCTACGTGCAATTATTAGTCTAACATTTTTGTTTGAAAGCCAAATTGAGATAAAGCCAACCAACGCATCACTCGGAGCAACATAAAAGTTATCCACTGATGACCATTGACTACTTAACTTTCCTATATCAGTCTCAATTACCGCAAGAGAAGTCAAATGTACCAATTAACACGACTACCATGGAAACTGGAAAGTGCTGACAACAGTAATACACTTTTACGCCAATTAACGGCACCAAATTAATAGGTTAACTCACACTCTGTAGAGAGCGCATAGCTCAACAAACTCGTGTGTTACTATGTTGTCCATTTCAGCCAGCAACAAGCACAAAGACATGTTTCAATTCAATTTATGAACTTATATATAACCTTCGAAAATACTTCATACTCTATAGTGTAAAACTTGCAGCAACAACGTGTATACAAATACTTCACAATTGTTAAATTAATAGACAAAAGTTCCTCGGTCATTAACCATTGATAGGTGAATCCTATTTGAACGAGATTCATATCTTATCTAATGGTGAATAAGGTATGAGTCAATATAATATTTTAAATCTAATGAGTACAAATACCACCGCTCATCTATAAATTCAGCAATTTCATCATTTTTTTTATCATACGACATTTCAAAATGGTTGAAACTTTAAAATATTTTACAGCAAAGCAGCTAACTAAGCGAATTAACGGACTAATCAGCTATTCTTAGTGATGTAGAATTCATATTCAACAGAATAGAAATTAGAAAGATTGGCCATAGTTATTAACTTCCAAAAACAGGTGAAACGGGGAACTCCTGAGTTTGAAGTTTAGACCGTAGAACTTCACACGGAAACAAAATGGAAAAGGAAAAAAAGAAAAAGAAAACTAGCAAAAGCAAAAACGTGTTGCTATTGAAGACCTGTTGAGCTGGTCCCACCACAACAGATTTTCCCAAACCCCGCCTAAAAATTAAAATAGCTTTTCCCTCGAAAGGAGAAAAAAAATGAAAATGCTAAAAATATTAATTTTCTTCTCACCTATATATGAACCGCGTATCCCCAACCAAACTCAGAAGCGAAATCTCCTAGACAGCGAGTTTCTCTCTCTCTCTCTCTCTCTCCTCTCTCTCAGTCAGCGAAAACAAACAAACTGTTGCAACAGGAAACACAAGAAGAAAGTAGAAACCTTTAGTTTTTTGAATTCCAAGTGAGGAAACGACAACGATGATGTTTCAGGAGACCGCCCCAGCGGCGACGATGGCGGCGGCGGCCGCCGCTGTGACTCGGTGGCCGACTCAGTGGACTCGGGAGCAGGACAAGCTGTTCGAGGCGGCTCTGCTGTGCGTCCCGGAGGGGTTGCCGGAACGTTGGGACAGGATCGCCGACCGAGTTCCCGGCAAGTCAGCGTCCGAGGTCAGGGAACGCTACCAGCAACTCGTTCGCGATGTCCACGAAATCGACTCGGGCCGAGTGGAAGTTCCGAGTTATGCTGATGACCCGGAGAGTTCTGCTGGCGGAGGGTCGCCTTCTTGGGACTCTGCTAATCAGATCTCGTTCGGGTCGAAACCTAAGCAAAGTGAGAACGAGAGGAAGAAAGGCACGCCATGGACCGAAGAGGAACACAGGTATGTTTCTCAAAGGAATTTTCGTTTCAATTCGATTCTTGGGATCATTTCTTCGTTGAGGTTTTGGATTTTTAGGGTTTCTTTAATTTTTTTTGCTTCGTTACGGAGCTGTTTCGATGCGATGAATTTTAACTTAGTGAAAGAAATGATTCGTTAATTCAATTCAATTTTGGGGTTCTAATTGATTATGTTTTGACCTGAAAAAACCAGCTTTTTTTTTTAATCCTTTTTAAAGATTTTTTTTTTGTTTTAATGGATGCTTCTGTTCGGCTTCTTGATGATTATTTTTTTGGTGGTATCTTCTTGATGAGTATAATTAAATTACTTTTGATTTTTTTTTTGGGGGTCAAAATCCATTTTTAACTGAAGATTTGATTTTTCAGGTGCGCTTAGCTGGCGGCACCCCTTTTGTGACAAGAACAATTTGTTTCCTCCTGAATTGAATTAGTTCTCTCTTGGACATTTTGAGCTGTCTTGATGTTTTTTTCGAACTATGTGAACACTTCCTAAGCATTTATATATTCTCTAATAAATGCAAATCTTTCTTGCTTGTTAGCTAATGAAAGACTCCAATTTTTATTGCTATATGCTTTGTGAACCGATTATCAGATATCTGCATTGCAATATATTTTTTTTTGGGCTGTTTTGCGATTTCTCAGTGCCACGTTAATTAGTTTGTTTTAAAAAAAGGATGTATATATATATTTTACCTGTATTATATATAATTAACACTATTATAAAAGGTCTGAAATAGCCACTCAAATATATGGCACAGTGGTGCAACCTCAGCACTTTGTGGGTATATGCGGATCTTGGGAGTAATGCGTGCTATTATTATTAGTATTGCATATTCTCTTTATTTATACTTGGTCCCATTTGTAGTGGTCATTCCTCCTGGCCATGAGGGTCAAAGGCAATGCTAATTTAATGTCCCCACTAGTATTTTTGGGAAGCTGATGTGGTATTTTTGTGTGACAGGCTATTTCTGATTGGGCTCAACAAGTTTGGCAAGGGGGATTGGAGAAGCATTTCAAGAAATGTAGTTGTGACAAGAACACCAACACAAGTAGCTAGCCACGCCCAAAAGTACTTCCTTCGCCAGAGTCTGACTTCGGTGAGGAAAGAGAGGAAAAGGTCAAGCATACATGACATAACCACGGTGGACAGTAACTCGGTGCCTGTGCCAATGGATCAGAATTGGGTTCCTCCTCCAGCTGGGCAAATGCAAATGCAGCAGTCACAAGAAATGCAATTGCGGCAGCAGCAGCCACAAGACATGCAAATGCAGCAGTTTAGTCCACCAAACAATTTGCATAATCAAGTGGGTGGTTTTGGGTATCCAAACTATGTTGGCTATTGAAATGTAAAGAATGGTAGAAGCAGCATTTCCTGTATATAATATAATGCATTAGGTTTCATTCATCGGTTTTTTTGCTTGTAAAGTTTATGGTTTTGCCAGTTGATAACGAAGTCATTAGGAATATTGCTAAGTGAATTTGTTAGTTAGTTTAGGTTCTGTATAAATTCCTTCATGAATCTCAAGGTATGAGCGAGCGAAAAACGGGGATCCCCACTGCAATGGAAAAATTCTTTTACTCTGCCGGATTTACTTGCTGATGTGGACTTGCGGACTGAAGCATTGATCTGTTTTCTTTGCTGGTTGTTCGGCTTAATTAAACATGATGTTTTTGTTAACGTCCCTTGATCGCTCATCCGGTATGGCAGAAGCCTATAATTCTATTAAATGTAACGAGCCACCCTGCAGAACCACATGTATAATGGTGCACCGTGATTAAATGGCAACCGTAGTTCTAGGGATTTTGCTGCAACTGGATTATTTTAAATTTATAGAACTCTTACCGAAATTTTTTATTTTGTTGATCCTTGTTCGTCTTGCAAATTGAGGTACGGAAGCCTTTTCCTTTGCTGAAGACGAAACTTCACCCTCCTAATTCTAGCCCATTGGGGGAAAAGCCCATGTTGCGCTGGAATTAAGAAAATCCTAAAATAAAGCTGCCACTTTTAAAAAAAAAATGCCATTCTACATGAACAATCTGACTGCTTTCCAAGTCATATCACTTGCAGGTAAAATCCCGTATGGAGATTGCAGAGCTCTTGTACAGTAGTACTTTCGGGGGAAGCTTTTATTCTTCCTTTTCTTCCTGGAAGTGGATAACATCTTAACCACTTCTTTATAACATTTTTTTTGCCCTCTATTTTTTATGTTCGATAGTTGATAATTTCAATTCGCCTGGATGACTTTTCCTCCATGAGTTACTTTTCACGAATAGCATATAATCTCCTATTTTAGAAGGATAACATCTTAACCACTTCTTTATAACATTTTTTTTGCCCTCTATTTTTGATGTTCGGTAGTTGATAATTTCAATTCGCCTGGATGACTTTTCCTCCATGAGTTACTTTTCACGAATAGCATATAATCTCCTATTTTAGAAAATTTTATCCTATAACCTATCATTTTCACAAGAAGATATCAGTATCCTTCCAATTTTGTGATTGCTACTTCCATCACTGCAAGCAACAACATGAAAGGATCAGTTTTCAACAATTAACACATCCTCGTCTTCATCTTCAACAAACTCGCTTTCGACCTAGGCAATCCAACTTTGTATTCTCAAGGTCAACGGGTGACCCAATGTCAAATAGTCGCCAACAAGCAAAAGCCCGAAACCATGTGTATCGGCCACATCTTTATGACTCCAAATATCGGATTCGTCACAGTTCCCTGTGATACTACTCTGCCGTGATTCTGCTAATTGTGTGACAAGCTTAAGTAATTACTGTTACTGTACTACAATTTTAGTTTTTGCTCCACTAATTAAATTGCCTTCAAACTTGTAACTTTCTTCGCATTACCTGGATGGAGATAGAGACCGTTATTAAATTTACATACAAGCAAGTTGACACTGAATCTTCCAATTGTAGTTGCAGTTAGTTCAGGTATTATGTCTTCCATCTTGTCGTCTCTTAATTTTTTGATAGAAGCCCCTCAAAAAAAATAAAAGTTTAAAACTGAAGTTGAACTGTATATGCTACAAACTCGGTGACAATTTCAAAGTGTTACACCACAATTCAAAGGGTAATTCACAAAAACCATTGGTTTCATTTCCTATTATAAAATGAATTCCAAACGCCCCCCTCCCTTCTTTTTTTATGTTAATCAAATGAACAGGGAGTGAGACAATTAGGAGTTTAAACTAACTAAACATTATGATCTAACAACATTGGTTTCATTTCCTATTATCTTTGATTCTACCCTTCGCCATTGAAGCAAATTTTATTATCAACCACGAAAAAGATCAACATAGTTCAAATATCAATCTGAAGTCTGAACAAATGCCTATGTTTTTCCTTCAACTTGATTACTGTCATTTCACTGCCTCCGTTTCAACCTCGCTACTCCTCGAATTAAGTTTGAGTTAGCAACAAACCGGTGGGTACATTAGCTACCTAGCTCTTTTAAACTGGCATAACACTAGATCAGATCAGATCGTCATATTCCAATCACAGTCACTCATCGTCATTAATCCTAATACTACAGCCAAAACATGTTTGTGCATTCACTCTCTTGGGAGCATCATACACTCCTTGAACCTGGGGGAAGCTTTCGATCCATTCAATGGACCCACTCACTCCTAAACTGAGTTCTACCATCCACAGCAAAACTGGCTTATTTGATTTAAATTTTCACTTTTCATTTTCAGTTTTCCAAAATTTTATGAAAAAAATACTAAAAATTCCAAAAACTACAAATTTCAATTTTCAATTTTCATTTCCAATTTTCAATATTTCCTTTATAAAATCTTGAAAACTGAAAATGAAAACTAACTCAAACCAAACAGACCCTAATAAGTTTCTCAATTCTACCTTTCTCAAAGCATAATAATTGGAATCATTGTAGTCAATTCCGGATAGCGGCGCGGAGCAGCCAGCCCCAAAAAATGCTATAGTAGGATAGTGTATAGCGGGATAGCCACTATATTGAAAAATATAGTGAAATATTTTGTAACCATACTACAAAATATAACATTCATATATAAAAATAAATATCCAAAATTATACTTACATTAATTATTAATAATCAAAATTTTTATAATCTATATTTTCAACATGTAATTACCATCAATCCAATGTATAAAGAACAAGTAAATATGTAAGAAATTTAGTAGCAAGAGATGAAATAAAAAATGTCATGCCTTAGAAGAATTTAAGCCAAAGTTTCATTTTTTTTGGTTGAACAAGCCTCTAAGCTTTAAATAAAAGGCCCAATTTTAATTGAAGAAGGAAGAAGCCAACTGAAGAAAAGAGAAGGAAGAAGCCAACTGAAGAAAAGAGAGGTTTCAGCAAAATAAAATAAAATAATCCCCTAAACATAAAAGAAAACCCTAACTAGAAGGAGAGAGCAGCTGCGCCGCTTCAAAGGGGGAAAACAAGAGGAAATATGAAGCAGATGAAGGCCAAAACCCAGGGAAATGATGACCGGAAGCAATAGCAGGCACTATTCCCGCGATTGGCACCGCGAAGCATCGTGATTCGCAGCTGCAACTCCCGCGAATGCCATTCGCTCCGCCACAAGCGCCCTATAGCAGCGAAGGGCTGCAATGCTCTGCAACAGCGCGATAGCGCCGCTATAGCGTGCTATTGATAACAGAGACTGGAATGGCATTGACAGCCCACAACATGAAAAATTACTAGAAAGGATCATATCATAACAAAGTTATCAAGCATGCTGCACGCAGCAAGAACACGGCTACAATTATCACAAATGAGGAGACTACAAATAAACAAGAAACACAATCTATACAAAGACCAACGTCCACTCAGAGTCATTGAGTTTTATTTTCCACGCTTATTTCCCACAGAAGACCTTGACAGCTGCTTAGAGGACAAACTCAGCCCTTTTGAGCCCCTTCAGGTTTCTACAGAGCAAAGAAGAGTGGTGTTAAATACGAGAATAACATAATAACAGCAGTAAAATTTCAGTGCCATCTAATTACTGCAAAATAAAAAGCAATGAATAGTTCAAGGCTCTACAGTGAGATTATAAAAGCAAGGTAACATATGGACTAGGAACAAGACATCAACTTCATGGAAGATTCAGTGCAGTAACTTCATAGAAGATTCAGTGCAGTTGTTATCTAAGTGCACATCATGGCAACTACCGACCCCCCATTGTAATGAAAAAGTACAGAACATGGGGTTGAGTGAAGTCTTTCAAGGGCACATAACATTTTTGGGGTTGAGCTTACAGGAAAAACAAAGATAAATGTATAGGCTAAACTCATTCAATATAATGGATATGCGGTCACATACAGAGGAAGTAATCATGCATTATCTTACCAACACGGGGCAGGGTGTATAGTATGACAAATGAAAGTTCAAAAAAATTCAGCCGGGACAAGAATTACACACAGCACATAAATGGTTCAAAAGAAAACAATTAATATCCATAATATGAAAGTTACAGATCTTCAGGAGCTACAACAAAAAGGATTGACATCTAAAATGAATCCCATCCCGAACTTCACAGAATGGAATGTGGAACTTTGATTTAGTTATAGGATATAAACTTTCAGCATATGCGAATGGGAAAGAATAAAATATTCTCAAAGAGCCTCCACAACTGGAACAAGAAATCAGAATCTCGCAGTGAAGGCTAAATATCATGCCCTCAAACACGAATAACGCGAGAAAGGGACCACAAATCCAGCTTAAATAACAAGAATCACACGGAAAATACGCAAAAATCGATGATTCTGGTTATTTCTTCACAGAATAGAATATATTTGAACCAACTAGATTGAAAACCAACACAACAACAACATCACGAAACAGATGAAAGAAGAAGAAAAGCTCAAAGGGTGTGGTGGGTGAAATAATACCTTATTATTATCAGCAGTGTCTTTCTCCTTGTCGGCCTTGGCTTTCTCAGCCTTCTGCTTCTCCAGCCTCTCTCTCTCCCATTTCTGCACTCACAAAGGGGAACACATCGATCAAAGCATCCGATTTAGGGGGGGGAAAAGAGGAGAATGGAAAGGAAGTACCTGGATGTAGACGTTCTCCTTGGCCTGCTCCTCCTCGCTCAGAACCCTACCCTTGTCGCTGTAGAAGCGGCTGAAGGCACCACGAGATGTTGAGTCCATTGAACGAGTCGCCAATTCTCCTCGACTCAGCAACAGCGCCGATCTCATTCTCATAGCCATCCCCACAAACACACGATTCAGTAAACTATTGACTTTTGCACACTGAGGCGGTGGTGAAGGTGATGATGATTAACTAGCGAGTGATGCTGATTATTAGGGCGAGTCAATGGGCTCGATGAGAAGTTTCTCTTATGTTGATGCATGATCCATCAGTAATCTCGGGCCGGTCACTGTTCGATACTGGACCCGGTCTAACCCGATGGGATCCATCAACCTCATCAAAACAAACGATACATCATACTAGTCTCATCCTGCTATTTTAATTTGCCTCTCTTTCATTTCCTGTGGGCGCTACATTGTCAAATCAAATATTTAAATAACACGTCGGATATATTCTAGGGTAAGATTGAATATGTCTAATAATAAATAGAAAAATATAATTAAACTAACGGTTTTGCTAATCAATGTTAAAAAAGATAGCAAAAAAAAAAAGACTTCTAAACTTTGTTGTGGGTCATTGTTTTGAAAATATAAATTCTTATATTTTCAATGTTAACATTTCTTTTTTAATTCCTTAACCACCATTCTAAGGGTCCTGATTTGCTAAATCCTTAAAATAAAATTAATATTTATCCAAATAGTTCATGTTATGCTCACTTTCATCATTATCCGTTTTTATTGCCAAATCAGGGTGTTCACTTTTACTTAAGCTGGCCTATTGATGGATTAGGCAGTCGAGACTCAATTTGATTGACTTATTTGTTATTTTGACTCACACTTTGTGGGGTATCATGTCGACACACTTACATTTTTCATTGAATTTGATGTGGGCCCCATTTAGTTTGGATCTCACACCCCATCCAATAGTGAATGTGAGTGTGTCGATACAGTGTCCTATAAAACATGAATCAAAATAACATTACTCATGGAATAAATAACCTAACCAATATATCCATTGGCGAGGTAGCGCTTGTGCCTAAATTGCAATGCACTGTCGTGATGGAATGGGCTGGCAAGTGACAATGCGTACCTTGTAGCAGTACTCGTTGACAACGTTGTAGCAGTACTCATTTTTGTGATTGGGCTAGTGGGCTAGCTATTTGTGCTCGAGCACTTCGTAAGAAAAAGTGGGTTTGTTCTTGGGCCTAGTTTGTTGTAAGTCAGTTTGTATCGCATGGTTATCGGTATGAAACAGAGATAATCACACAACCCAATAAAAATAAAAAAGGAAGGCATGCCAACGTGACAAGCATAATGACCCAAAAAAAATTTTTTGGGACAAGCATGTATTACGAAGCATTGACCTCAACTATCAACTGCCGGTATCTAAAATTTGGATTGATTTTATTCAAATTCATGTATTACGAAGTAAAACTCTTGCGATTTTGCATTTTATTCACAATATTTAGGGTATGTTTGGTTCACAATAAAAATTAGGTATAAATTTTTATAGATAAACTTCATATATAAAATTACATATGAAATTTATTCATAAAAAAATTACTCACATAAATCTTATATGTTATTATTATCGCACGTGCGCACCTGGACTAGATAGATAGAAGGTTGATCTAAAAGAGGGGAAGAGATTCATCCTTGACCAATGCAAAAAATATTAAAGGCGTCCCGTGAGTTTTTTCTGAAAAAAAAGAACAGCTGAAATTAAAACTTTAACTAGTTAACCGAAAGATCAAATTATTATCCATGAAAACAAAATTAAAAGAAAAGAATTAATAAACTCGTGAATTATTTTAGTTTCTAATTTTTAAAATAATTTAAATTAATTTCTAACATTATAAAATATGAGTCAAATTAATTTTTTATTTTATTTTTATTTAATATTTTATCAATTAAATGATAATATTTAACATTAAGTGATATCTTGATATATCATGTAGTAATATTTAAAGTATAATGAAGTTTAAAATGATCAATTTTAATACCTAAAATTATGCAAAATGAATCTTTTTAAATTTAATTCTATTTTAAATGATATAAAATGTGTTAAAATATTACTTAACATTATAAATTATTGTTTAATTAATAAAATATTAAAAAAATTTAAAAATTAATGTAGCTCAAATTTCATAATATTATAAACTAAATTAACTCATTTTAAAATTTAAATATTAAAATAATCTAATAAATTTAGGGACTAATATAAAAATTAACTTATAAAAAATTACTCCGTCGGCAAAAGGCGATAACCGAAGGTTTTCCATGATGGATGGAATAGAGTGAAGGGAGTGAACTAGTGGGAGGGGCAATATTGTAAAGGGAAGAAGCGGAGGTTTTCATTTTTTAATTTCGAGAAAGTGAACGGTGCGTGCAAGGAACCCCAATAGTGTGAGGAGCGAGCGGAGGAAAAAGCGAACCTTCTCTCTCATTCGTGTTTGCTTGCGTTGCTACTTGCTAGGGCCCAAAGTCCCTACAACTCCAAAAGTCTTGCTTCTCTTCCCTTTCCGTCACTTCCATTTTTTTTTTTATAAAAAATACAATTCTCTCTGAATTATTTGCCTTCCTTCCGAAGAAGGAAGAACAAACCCACCCCACAGCGATTCTGAATTTCGATTCATCGAGGCTCTAAATTGCTGTTCTCAAACAGCCGCTAAATCAAATCCTAATTCCATTTTTCTTAATTTTTTTAAGGAAATTTAAAAGAAAGTGTAAAAAATGGTGTCGGCGAACAAGGAGATGGTTGTGTACTGCTTCGACACCCTCGTCGCTCACTACAACAGTGAGGAAGCTCCTCCTCCTGCCTTCGACGAGGGTCAACAGTAATTTCTCACTCTCTCACCCCTTTTTTCTTCCCCCCCAACCCCTTTTTTAATTACATGGATAATATTAATAAATTATTTGCATGTTTCTATATATGGGAACGGTTAAAGGTTTAATGTGTGTTTTTTTGTTTAAAATTTTATATGTGATGGGTTGTTGTTTAAATTTTGAGATGTTGATGATAGTTCCTTAATTTACGTGTTCTTTGTGTGGATTTTATTCTGTTCATTTTCCACTGCAAAAATAAGTGATCCTGAATTAGGTTATCATAGCTGACCTATCTGATACTGACGTTTCATTTGGTTGAAGGCAAAATGTGGATTCGGTGTTGAGAAAGAAAGGTTGAGTTTCTACCAGACGGTTACTGTAAATTTTGATTTATTTTTACCTTCTCTTTTTTTATGTAACAGTTAATTATGATGGGCATTACACCATACGCAGCAAAATGTAATTATAAAACTGCCCCAAATGATTGATCATTTAGATTTTTGTATGGCTTGGTATCACAGAGATTTTGTTTCATAAATATTTGGTATGTGTTTTCTTGTACAGATGCCATTCTGTTGTTTGAATGGACATTCTGGTAATTAAAAGGTTTTAAGACCCGTTTTGTTGGTTTTAAGAACGAAGATTTTTGTTCCCCTGATGAAGTCTTAGTCTACATTTAAGCACTGTGTTATGATGTCCCTTTTTGAAGTCATTAAACTTTGTTTCAGCCCATTGTTTGTCACATGGAAGAAAGTGGTGAATGGTGGGGAGCCTCGCCTTCGTGGATGTATTGGTTCTCTAGAAGCACGTGGCTTGATCAATGGCTTCAGAGATTATGCGCTGAACAGGTTTGTTGATGTTTAAGTAATCGAAAGCATGTACCTTTGAGAGGCACTGTCTTGCATGATGTTTCAAACTGAACTCGCATTAAATTGACAATGAATAGGAGTGTCTGTCCAAGGTAAACATGCATATACTGTTTTGAGGTGAACTTCCGTGGAATTTGAGCACAAGGGCTTGTTGTAGTAATGTGATAGAGCGTTCCTTAAATTATCTTTCTATCTGATTTGATTTACCTCTCTCGGGAAACTTTCCAGTCAAGTGCATATACTCTTAGCTTTCTATACTTTACATTTGAGTGGCCTCAAAATCTGTATATTTCTTACTTGTTTGTGTTTTGTAAAATATCTTGCAGTGCTCTCAGGGACCGCAGATTTCCACCCATACAGGCAAAAGAGCTTCCTACTTTGGAGTGTACAGTCTCTATTCTTACTGATTATGAAACCGCTAACGATTACCTTGATTGGGAGGTATGTGCTGATTTACTTGTTTTGGTTTTTGGGATGTAACTGGCCGAAAATGACTGTATAAATTTATTTAACCTATGTAGTGGTCTACTACATTGTTGGCCAATTTAAGTTTGGAGTTAGTTAAATTTTTTAATCTTTTACCATATTAGAAGGTGGGGAAATGGGCTGCAATGATGGCTGAACCTTTAAAATGGGACGATTGGTTTTTGTTTCAAGCATTCCACCTCCCCCATTTATTCTTTTTACACACCTGGTGATCATGTGGCTTGCTTTGCACACTGTATTGTCTTTTAGCACATTTATATTCTGCTAGTTTCTTTCTGTAGGTAGGAAAGCATGGTATAATTATTGAATTTTCTGATCCTGACTATAACACAAGGCGAAGTGCCACTTACCTGCCTGAAGTGGCTGCCAGTGAAGGTAACTTATGTTTGCCACCAAGCGTTGTTTTATATTTGGACATTGGGAAGCGAGTTTAGTCATTAGATTGCAATGCCACTAATGCAAAGTTGTCATAAATATTTTGTTTTTCAATAGTGAAACAAATTTCACAAGAAAAACGGAGGGAAAGTACGTATGTAAGGAGGATAAGATATCTTTTAAAACCGAGAAGGTATAAATTGTAATTCATCCCAGGACTAGGAACATTTGAATTCAGGGCAGCCACCTATGCACAGACCCCTTTAATACAGGTTAGCAGAACATCAAAAGGAGGCCATACACGCAATCCCATCTCATAGCAAGTCAAGGAGCAGAGAGGAGGAACTCTTGATGCATTCTGGCTTATAAAAATCTTATGAAGCGATTTCCTTACTTTCCCATCTTCTCCTGCCCCTCCGCTCTCCTCTTTATTCCAATTCCTTTCTTAGATATGCTGCTGCCCTTCTACTGTTCTGTTCATCCTACATCTGATGGCATAAGGAATTTCCTTAAGTTCTGTTGCGTTGGAGAGTTAAACTAAAGATCTCAGACAAGTAAACAAGAATAAACAATCTGGTCCACAATCACAATTTATAACAACGAGTGTCTCTTTTCTTACAGTGTTTTTATTTGCATACTAACCAGTTTAAGTCATCTAAATGTCCAACTTTAGGTTAGTGATTATCGTGGTTTCAATGGGTTTCAGGTTGGACAAAGTTAGAGGCCATTGACTCCCTGATACGTAAAGCAGGCTACAATGGTCCTATCACCGAGTTCCTCAGGAAGCGCTTACAGCTGACCAAATACCAAAGCACCTTATTTACTATGCACTATAGTGAATATGTTGCCTATGTGAAGCAGGCAAGAGGTGAAGCTCCATCTATTCTTGGAGCTAAGTTACGCAACTAGCATTTTTTCAGACAAACTTTTCCAAAGATATGCAGCTTCTTTTGTGAAAGAAAGAAGACTATTTCCTAAAGAAAGGGAAAAAAAAAAAACTTGGTGCAATTTGTTTTATTTTAACCGAACTACTGCTATGATTGGTGCAACTCTTTACATTCTTCAAATTCTTTTGATTTTGAAGAAGCTAATAACACTGGACTGGGGACTATATGAGCCCCCGTTTATCACTCAATTCAGTAGCTTAACAAAGCTGCAGCACTGTTGAAACTTGCTTTATGCCAATCTTTGATTGCTGGAATTTCAACCTCTCGCTCTCAGTTGAACTGTTTGATGCTAGTCTTGTTGCTAATTGGAACTTCAAATTCAATCTCTCCGGGTGTTGATTCATGATTGTTCAATCTTACATGGATGAAGATTGGGAATTATTTAACGGTTGCATGATGATATATGTCTCATATTGACTACCCGTGTGAATTTGTATCAAAGATTTGGTCATCACAGATGGAAGTCTCATATTGACTACACGTGTGAATTTGTATCAAAGATTTGGTCATCACATATGGAAGAAGTTGCTATTTTCATTAAAAATAAATCTTTCAGAAATTTTATATGTTGTTTTGCACAATTAAACAAAATAAATGCTTAATTTTAATTATTTTATTTCATTGAATTTTTTTTTTCATTTTTTGAATGTTCAATTCGTCAATCAAACTGAGATCAAATTTGTTTTGAATTAGAATTTGAAAATTAACTTGTTTACATGATAGTTTATCTTAACGTACATGTTTTTCTAAAAAAAACTGTAAATTTCATTTGATAATTTTTTATATATAATTTTTATGATATTTGTGTATAAAATTTCATATGTAATTTGTATAGATTTATATATCAAGTTTATCCATGAAATAACTAAAAATTTTATCAAAAGTTACATTTGGTGTATACAAAAAAATGAATTGGGACCTGTGGCCCCTCCGTAGCATTAAAAAGAAAAATAAAAGAAATGAATTGAAACGAGAAACACTAGCCCAAGGAACAACATATCAGACATCACAAACAGAGCATAGGATTCCTTGGTTTGCTCCTTGTTGGGAACCAAGGTTAATCCTCCTCTTCAGATTATAGAGTTAACTTTTTTTAGTGTCAAAATTTTCATTGTGCCATTCTTCCTTCTCTTCTCCTTTCACCTCTCTTCTCATGGGCCCCATCAACCTCCTCCTGTTCCACCACCCTCAGCTCCAAGTTGCCACCTCCCTTTCTATGGTGCTACTCATTGTCACTGCTGCCTATTGCAGGTGGTGCATGGTTGAGGCAATGTTGATGCTCCTCTTGTGAGTTCAGATTTAGTGTGGGGTTGTAAATCAAGCCACCATTCATCATGGATTGTAAACTTAAGCTAAAATCTTTATCTAATGTTAGAAATTTGTTTGGAAGGCTCATGTTTTCTAAGAGTATTAACATCCTTACACAATCTGTGGCTATCATTTAGCTATACATTCATGAACTCAAACTATTTTATATATTTATTATAACTTTAATTTAAAAAAGTTGAACATTCAACCTAATACTAATCACAGGGACGTATTTAGAGTTGAGTATTCAAGTTCACACAGGCTGGGTTTTGCAAAATGCAGGTATGAATTTGGGGATGAAGTGGGAAGATGGGGCAGAATCAGTGGTACTGCCTGTATTATGAACAGTGCCAAGCTTCACGCGATTGGTGGGTTGAGGGCAGCAGAGCTATTGGATGGAACTGGTAGGGGACTCGTCAGAGCCGCGGGCCTGGCGGGTTGTCGGCAAGTTGGTTTCCGGTAGGTGGTGGTGGATGGCAATTATATTGTAAAGAGATAATTGAAACCTTTGGAGAATGACATTAGGTTTGCCGCAACCACCTCCGCCATGTCCAATAGCTACACCGCCGCCCATCTTGGTAGATCCATTGTGCTCTCAAGCTCTTTGCCTTGCTTCTGTTCTAAACCAATAGTAATAGTAAGGATGGGAATTGAGCTTTGCAGCAGGCACTAGCGATGAGGTGGAAGGGCACTGGCGGTGGCGGTGGCGGTGACTTGTTGAAGAGGTGGAAGTAGAAGAGGGACAAATTTAAAATCTGAAAGTTTATTCAAGTTTTTAAATTAAATTTATTTAACTATTCAATAAAATCTATATTATTAGTTTATTTTAATGTTAAATATGATGATAATAAAAAAGGGAACTAACCTTAGTCCCCAACTTGGATGGACTAAGGAATCCAGTGCCCATAAACAGTGGCAGAGCTGGAAAGCAGTAGTTGTCGTGTTAGATGGGGACCATGCTTAAGGAAACGTTTTGTGCTTAACGTTGGTGTTATCTTGTTGATGTGTAGAGAAATCATCATAATTATGAATGAAATGAGGTGACGGACGACAAATTTTGATAAAGTTCCTAGGTGTATAGCATCTGTACTACTATTTTGTTTCTCTCGAAGGAGGGCGGGTTTCATGAGGAACACAAGGCGCATCCCCTTTGCAGAAGAAGAACATCTTTGTCGTGCAGAAATTATACGAAGCTCGTTTTAAATAACGAAAAAATAAAAACTGCCTCGGGCAAAACGAAACAAATGTGTATCAATAATATTATTATTCTAATATCTAAAAATAAGATAATGGATATCTATTTTATTATTATTAGATAAGATGATAATTTTGCTTTATTTTCACTCATTATTTTATTTAATAATAATAAAATAAATATTTAAATGAGATATTTACTTCTAAATATTAGAATAATATTTTTAAATGGATAGTGACATGTCCATATGCAAAGGACGGGAACACGTGTAAATCAACACCGATGATCACTGATCATAATAGGGAGTCGATGGCTTACCTTGGGTGCATTTGATACCCCTCAATCCTGAAATGAGTTTTCGAATCTAGTTTTAATCACTAATGTAAATGAATGACTTAATTAACTCAATCACTTATAATTATCATTTAAAAAATTGAAAAAAAATATTATATATAAATTTTGTCATAACAATATTTATATTTTATGAATTTAATTGCTATGCATTGACATTCAATTAAGTATTATCATATAAGTAAAAATAATCACATTTACTTATATGACAATACCTGATTATATGTTAATATAAAGTGAAAAGCTCATATTTTATAAAATTTTAAGAGTTCAATAAGTTAAAGTTTTTTTTTAAAGAAAATAACAAATCATATTAGATAATTATTCATTATAATAGAGGCAAATTATATTGACATTCCTTCATAAAATGCACCCTGGCTCCCTCTATATTTCATTGGGACATTGATCTCCTCTCCTCTAGATACTCTATTCATCATGTGATAATGAAGAGGTCAATAGAAGTTTACAATCTTAGGGGAGGTTGTGTAATAATTTTATAAACTTAGGAACCTCCAGAACAAATTTTATAAATACAAATAATATGAGATGAATTTCACAAAACATCATGAGGTTTGTGTAATTTGCCCTTACAATAACTATTTACTATGAGTTGACTGTAAATTGTTTAACACTAGCTAATATTGAAATTAAACTCAAATTTTAACTTAGGATAAATATATTTTACCATTTGAACTTTAGGTTATGTGTAATTTATACTATAACATTTCAAAACGCATATTGCGACACTCTAGACTTTCCAAACAATGTAAAACACCCACTGTGATTAAGTTGATATCCATTTTCACCATTAAATGATCATGTGTATGTCACATGCACAATTAAATGAATAAAAATATTTTTCCTTTTAATAAAATTTTCCAACCCTAAACTCTCTACACTCAGAAATTAATGGACAAGAATACCCTTTGGATGCTTGAGCTCGATTACAATAAAAAGATATTTGTGTCCATTTCTGAGTGATGAAGGGTTTAGGGTTGGAAAATTTTATTAAATGAAAATATATTTTTATTATTTTAATTGTACACGTGACATACATATGACTATTTAATTGCTAAAATGGATGACAACTTAACAAAAGGAGATGCTTTACGCTGTTTGAAAAATATAGAGTATCAAGATGCACACTTCGATAAGTGTAAAATGGATCATGTGAGTAAAATGGATTTTGCCCTTTAAATTATGAAATTGTCATAGAAGTTACAATTATACACTGATTTTTTCTAGAAATAGTTGTCTTTCATATGTGAGTATATATCTAAATTTTAAAGGAGCCTACTTCAATTAGTAAGAATTTATCGTCATCAAATTTTATCTTCAACCTCACATACACACGGAATCAACTAACTTGGGGTCATGCTAAATTATACGTGTCGGATCTTCATCACTGATCACACCAACCAATTCGTTGTCGTGACTCAGAAGCATAGAAGACACGATGTTCTCCATTAAAACTGAAGGTGGCTATCAACTGAACACATACAGGCCGTTGATTTAATTATTTTTATAATTTTATCCTTCATTAATAGGTTAGGAATAAAACATTATATTTAAGTAAAATTATTTTAGTATTTTCATTTGATAGAATTCAATTTCCACACCAAATTACACTCATTTGGGTCTAATTTCAATTCCTTAATTTCAGTGGATTTTAATTTCTATGAGAATTCAATTCTTTCACTTAAATTGATTCCAAACCATAAAATTCAATTTAATTTCTTAATAGAATTAAATTTCAGGAGTTTCCAAACGACAGGTAAAACCATAAGTCCATAACACCTTAAAGTGCGAGGCAGTGAGACTGAGACAGGAGCATTTCTCTTCTCTATTTTGGAAGTGCTTCCAGAACAAAAATACAATCGTTTGCAGCTTCTAACAATCTAACGTCTAATTAAGCACGTAGGTCCTGTCAGCCTCTCTTTATACATTCATTTCTTTGTGTTGCACATTGCACTCTTCTCTCTAAAACTGTATCATGTTCCTGGTATGTTGTTGTATTCATTATTGAACATGGTTGCATGTATATCACTAATGCATGTGGATGTTCATATCCAATTAACTCTATTTAGTGAATAGCATTTTTTCTTTTCCCCCAACTTGGATCTTTCTGAAGTCTGAAGCAAGGAGGAAGGATGAATGATTGAAGTTTTCTTCCATGTTTTTATTTTCTATTGGGTTTCAGAGATTTTTCTCTTAATCTCACTGAGAAAAGTGCTGCCAATTTTTCTTTCATACCAACTGCATTAACAGTCAGATATGAACCTCAGTTTATTTATCTTTAACACACAGTTTCTGTTATCCCAGCTGGTTTCATGGCCGTCCGTTTTTCTTATTTCCTTTTTATTATCATTATTCTCTGGAATCTTTGAAGATTCCTCTTTCATTTAGTTTCTTCCTTGGGAACAACGTCCTTTATGTTTTTTAGTTTTCATAATATTCTTATTTTGTTCCCTGTATGTGAACGTGACATGCAGATTGTCATGTAGGAGTAGGAATATCTCTTCAAACCACAGATTATTCTGTTGGTAAAATCTTCTGACCCCAACCCCATTTTTTTATAACTTTTTTTTTTTTCAAGTTTTCCGCCTCCAAGCTCTAGTTAAAGGAGAAAAATGCCAAACACATTTATATAAATACATATGTTCACCTTCTATTCATTCAAGGATTATAAGATCGGTAAAATAATAGATGTATTGTAATACAAAGCACGATAGCTGCTCTGCTTGGGGTTTAGTTGCATGTTATGCAGCACCATTGGCTTCTCACTGACAGTAACTCGTTCCCATTAATCTTCTAATTTCTTGAGGTTAATCTTCTTTGATTTGAAACCGATAACTATTTTGAATTGCCATGGTAGAAATTTATTGTCATTTCCTTCAACTTATTAACTTTATAGTTCTGGTATAACTCATTTTGTTTGAAGGAAAAATTAGAGAAAATATAATATATGTGTATGATGTGTGGTCACCGGATGATCAAGAATGCTGAGCACCTTGGTTTTAATGGCAGGTTGGCAAATTGATATATCATAATTGCCCTATGGGCCCTCACTGCTCCATGATTTTGTCTTTGTGTTTGTTTTTGTGTGTTAGCCACTTAGCCTCACACATATACTTCTGTTTTTGTGTGTTAGCCTTACACGTATAGTATACTAAACCAGTGGACCTCAGAATTATGCCCTCACAGTCACAGCTATGTAGTGAAAACTAATGTTCTGTGCATGTGAGTCCGTGACAATGCAACCCCCTCCCAAACTGTGGTCTGGTGCAGTGGTTAACATTGATTCTTGATTCTCTATTGTTCTGTCTTCCTTGTTTGTTTCCTTATTGGTACTGATAACATCTCTGTCCCCTTGTTAGCTTAAAAAAGAGTAAAAAAACTGCACACAATGTTACCAGATGCTTTCTTGTATGACAACTTAAGTTGTGCCTGTGCTGCAGGATATTTGAACGCCACATGTCTTTGGAAACTAATGTATTAATTGGGTTAATTTATTATTGAGGAAAACTCTGGAGTTGAATTATGCATTTTCACACCCTTTCTTTTCCTTCCCTTTTTTCATAGGATTCCTAAAGCCTATATAGCAGGCCTACAATATTGGCAACAATAGAACTTCTCTGCTTTGATAAATATCTGGCTGTAAGGCTCACGGTAGAGGAGGATCACGCACATTCCTTGCTGATCACCTTTTGTTTTCTGGTCATCGTTTAAGTCACTCTCATCTGCACTCGCTTCCACTGATTTTCTCGTTATCATTATCAGTATCTATCATTAGATCTTCACTTCATGGTTTAAAATTGAGGAACTGCAGTTCTGTTTGGATATTAGAAAATTCAGTGACTGAACCGAGCTAACTCCATCTCTCTACTTTCATACAGGAGCCTTAAACAAAACAATGGGAGCTGGAGGCCGTCTCACTTTTCCTGAAGCCAGGTTTGGAGTTCAGCAGAAGCCTCTTTCAAGGGTTCCACACACAAAGCCCCCATTCACCGTTGGCCAAATCAAGAAAGCCATTCCACCACACTGCTTTGAGCGCTCTCTCCTAATCTCATTCTCATATGTTGTTTTTGACCTCTCACTGGCCTATCTTCTCTTCTACATTGCCGCCACTTACTTCCATCTCCTCCCTCACCCCATTTCCTTCCTTGTTTGGCCAATTTATTGGGCCATCCAAGGCTGCATTCTCACTGGGGTGTGGGTGATTGCTCATGAGTGTGGCCACCATGCCTTCAGCAGTTACCAATTGGTTGATGACACTGTGGGTCTGGTCCTTCACTCTTGTCTTCTAGTCCCTTATTTCTCATGGAAAATCAGCCACCGCCGCCACCACTCCAACACGGGCTCCCTTGAGCGTGATGAGGTGTTTGTTCCAAAACCAAAATCCAAAGTAGCACGGTACAACAAGTACTTAAACAATCCACTGGGAAGGGCTGCTACACTCATCATCACACTCACACTAGGATGGCCCTTGTATCTCTGCTTCAATGTTTCTGGCAGACCCTATGATCGCCTTGCAAGCCACTATGACCCTTATGCTCCCATATATTCTGACAGGGAAAGGCTTCTGATTTATATCTCTGATGCCGCTGTCTTCGCTGCTACCTGTTTGCTCTACCACTTTGTAACAGTGAAAGGGTTGGTTTGGGTGCTATGTGTTTATGGGGTGCCATTGCTCATTGTGAATGGCTTTCTTGTGACCATCACATATTTGCAGCACACACACAAATCATTGCCTCACTATGACTCATCAGAATGGGAATGGCTGAGGGGTGCTTTGGCAACTGTGGACAGAGATTATGGGATCCTGAACAAGGTGTTTCATCACATAACTGATACTCACGTGGCTCACCATCTATTCTCCACCATGCCACATTACCATGCAATGGAGGCAACCAATGCAATCAAGCCTATATTGGGTGACTACTACCAATTCGATGACACCCCATTTTACAAGGCACTGTGGAGGGAAGCAAAAGAGTGCCTCTATGTGGAGCCGGACGAAGGTACATCTCAAAAGGGTGTTTACTGGTACCGCAACTAGTTTTCATGAAGGAGAAATTGCTGTTCTAACACCCTAAATTGATGTGTTCAATTGGAACACTCATTTCATTATCATTAGATGTGATAGTGATATTAACTTTGTCTATTAATCCATCACATCCAATAATAATGGAGTAGATGTTTCTATTGGATACTCATTTTTAAATGTTAGAATAATATTTTTATTTCATGAAAATGGAAATTACAGTGAGACTGCGAGAGTTGGAAAAGATTTCCTTGTGTTAATTAGAAAGTTAAATAAGTTGTAATAATAATAAGAAATGGATTAGTTAAACAGGTAAAAGTGGATTTGCCGTGTACTGGACTACTTACTTGTGAAACAGCTTGTTGTGATCATGGTTTTAGTGCAAATTTAATAATGTTGTA
This sequence comes from Dalbergia cochinchinensis, assembly GCA_031216125.1. Classification (NCBI taxonomy): domain Eukaryota; kingdom Viridiplantae; phylum Streptophyta; class Magnoliopsida; order Fabales; family Fabaceae; genus Dalbergia; species Dalbergia cochinchinensis. The sequence continues at coordinate 63,540,062 of CM062369.1, forward strand.
CTTATATGACATGAGGAAATCGTGTTATGATTTTCTTCCTTTTTGGCTTTTGATTTTGTTTATTTCCCGAGAGATAAAGATCTAAATGCAAGTAATAACAGTTGTGATATTATAGCTCTTGCGGTGGTAGGCAAGAGCAACTTTAACACTGATTTAGCTTAATTAGTTTAACTCTTACTCTTTTTATTTGTAGTGAATGTATTTCCCGTAGCGAAATTCAAATTATTCTATTGTGACGCGTTAAGGAACTTTCATCTTTAATTTTTTTGAAAAAATATTATAATTAATTACTCATTTAAAAACAAATATAAATTATAATTCAGAAATATATCTTATTATGAATTATTAATTTAAGTATTTGAATATATAAATATGAATGTCTGCCCAAAATGCATCGATTTAACGCAAAAATGGCAAATACCTTCTCGTGAATTCATAAGGACATTACTGTTTAGAATTTAAAGAATCCTAGAAAACGAAATAGTCAACGAATTGAATCCTCTTGATCACACCTCATCCAACTCAAGGGGAGCATTCTCTCTCTCTCTCTCTCTCAAATTATCTTGATGGTTATTACTTAGGTGTCATAGACAGTCAATACCTATAGTATCCAAGTAAACATGGTTAAATGGATATGCAATATTTTTTCAGGTGTGAGGTTGGTGTTATTGGTGAAAAAGAAAATATATCAGGTGTGAGGTTGGTGTTATTGGTGTTATTGGAGAAAATTAATAACAGAGAATTATGATATGATTAAAAATAATAAAAAAAGTAAAATTTCACAAAAAAAAGAAAAATGAGGAAAGAAAACAATAATATTATAACAAATATTCAAAGATATAAACATACATTTACATTTTCATATTCTGTATATATTTTGTATACAATAATAATGATATGCGTCAATCAAAAAATGGATAGATAACATATCATCCTAATAGTTTTTCTAATTTTTCACTCATAATAACATGACTTATAAATATTCAATGATTATTTAATAGACCTAGGAGACATATTTCAAGTAAAAAATATTTTCAAATCATCATTTGACCAAATTTATCATTTCTCTTTCATAAATAGCAGACTAACAAACATTAAGCCGACATTCTTGATGGTAGAAAATAAAATACTTACTCTTTCAATTTTAAATTAAATGTCTATTTGCACTTTCATTTTACTTTGAAAATAATTATCTTAACTCAAGAGAGTATTAATTAATTTTTATCAGTTTTCACCGTAGCATAAAATTGAGTAACTTTTTTCTCTTTCTTCATATTTTTTATAAATTTATCATAACTCTTTTACAATTAATTTGCTCTTTTAAATTAACGTTTTGGGAAAATCACAATTTACTCTTTCAATTTTAACTCCTAAACTTTAAAAAAAAATATTAATCAACCCTATCAAATTTAATAAGTATATAAATTAATACCATGTATTTTATTATATTTTTGTTATTTTTATTAATAACTAATGCAAAATTTAGCAATAAGGTTAAATTTTAATTTTCAGGAATTTAGATATACATTAAATTAAATGAATATTTGAATTTTATATTTTCTTCTTACTATTGCTATGTTTTTCTTCCTTATTTTTCCTTAATACCAATAGGCTGCATTTATCCCAACATTTAGATTTTTTTTCAAATTTTTTTTATTGAATTTGGACATTTCAAATTAAGTTTTCGACATTCCTAATTTTTTTCAAACTTTTTTTTCACTGAATTTGGAATGTCCGAATTCAGTTTTGTGATTTTTTATGTTTTTTCTTTTTCTTTCCTCTCTAACGTACTTCGCATTTTGTTCCTCATAGTGTCTAAAGTGTGATCATACAACCTTGTTTTAGTTCCTGTTATTAAACATTAATTTCTTTGTATTTCATATCTACAATAAAAATACAAAAATATTTTTCTTACTGTTAAGACAATTATTTTCAAAGTAAAAAGAAAGTACAAATAGACATTTAATTTAAAATGAAAAGAGTAAGTATTTTACTTTGTACTATAAATAATGTCGGCATAATATATGTTAGTCTACTATTTATAAAAGAAAAATGATAAATCTTGTGAAATAATGATTTAATAATTTTTTACTTGAAATATGTCTTCAAGGTCTATTAAATAGTCACTGAATATTTATAAGTCATGTTATTATGAGTGAAAAATTAGGAAAATCATTAGGATGATATGTTATCTATCCATATTTTAATTGACGCATATCATTATTACTATATACAAAATATATACAGAATATGGAAATATAAATACATGTTTATTATATCTTTAAATGCTTGTTATAATATTATTACTTTCTTTCCTCGTTTTTCTTTTTCTGTGAAATTTTGCCTTTTTATTATTTTTAATCATATTGTAATCTTCTGTTATTAACTTTCTTCTATTAATATAATCTTTTTTTCACCAATAACACTAACCCCACACCCAAATAGATGTTGCATAACCATTTAACCACATCTACTTGGACACCCTAGGCATTGACTGCCTATAGCACCTGAGTAGTCACCTATCTTGATTTGTCAATTATAGTTTTTCTATCTTTTTAATTTATTGTGCGAAAATTGAGTCATCAAACCTTAGGGCATAAGAAATGAATCTTCTCACAATAAACTTTTATATAATTTTGTTATGTAAGATATGTGATCTAGTCTCATAATTAATTTTCTTATTTCATATGACTTGTTCGGGTTTTACCATTTAAATTATTGGTGAAAAATTGTCCATAACAAAATTATATATAAATTTAACATAAAAAATATATTCTATAAAATATGCTTCCGTACTTATTAAATAATCATAAAAATGTTGACAGAGCAGCTATTCATAGGAATTCAATAATTAACCGAAAACCCAGTAATAAAAATATCATGGCAATGCAAAATAATAGGTGAATTCACCCCCCTTGGCATTTTAGCTTAATCTCTTTATTATAAATATTATTATATTATTAATTTGTTACTAAATAACCAAAAATATTCTTCAAAAATATATTACAGATAAATTACTCTCTTAGAATTTAAAAGTTCTATAATAGAACTCTACAATTGAAAAAAGGGTTAAAGAGATCACTTCATATTAGTCTGTATTGTGTTTTCTTAATTGAAAGAATTTATATAAAAGATTAATTTTTTCCATTTTTAAACTGTGAAAGATCAAAGATGCACTCAGAGGCGGTTATTATATAATTCTATACATATTTTATATTATGGACCCCCTAAAAAAATCAATTATTTCTATTGTAACACCCTTTCAAGTACAATATCATTCTTAAGCCATAACATTAGACTCGAGAGTTATTACTTATAAATTAGCGGACCTTTCTTAAATATCTATAGCAAGTTCAATTTATTTGTACCATAACTAATTCCATTAAAATATATACAACGGAACTAAGTATTTATGTAAGTAAATTGTAATTTTTTTTCTTTTTTGAAAAAATAATGAGATGGATGGTTAGAATTTGGTTTCTTGGTCAAAAAATGAATCTTGGCCATCCACTTGGCTCAAGATAAGTGGTTCATTTTAACTTGGTGGGCAAATAACATTTTTAGTGTTAAAATCACACCAAAATTCCACCGAACGGATGGGATATTGGCCAGCAAGTAAAATAATAATAAATAAAAGGTCATGATTAAAATTTGCTTTTCAAGTTTCAATCCTTGCCATCTACTTGGCATAATATCATTAGTAAAAGTTATTTGGCCACCAAGTAACTTTTACAGTGTTAAAAATCACATATCAAAACTTTGCTAAATGGGTAAAACATCGTGCCCGAGAAACTTAAAATATCTTTACGTGTGCTCCAGACCTAATACTCTATCTCGGCCCTCGAGTCTAGTTCCCTTAGTTCTAGACACCCTTAGCCCTGATGCCATAGTTACTATTCATCTATGGGCCCAAAAATTACTATTCATATCCGTCCGATTTTGTTTTTCAACACCTCCATTGGAATGTCCTCATCATTTTTAAAACTGTCATATTTTCGAAATTCTCAATAATAAAATTCAAATTAATTTTTAAATAATTTTTGGGATGTTACGTTATCACTCACCTCAAAAAGGAACTTTGCCCACAAAATTCATTTGAAATCAATTTCAAAAGACAGTTTTCATAAATCAAACAAACAATCCACAAACAATTCAATCAAATCGTAAAATATCCCTACCTCAGATCGGATTTTCAGGTGGTGATGTCCCCTCAACTCTTACTACTCTTGTGTGATGGCTTCCTAGCAAGTGTTGGATATCTTTCTGGACACTCCCAAATCTTATGCCCAGGTTTTCCATAGCAGTAACATACGTATTGCCCAGTCAAACAAGGTTTTCTCTCATGGTTCCACATGTTGGGCAATCTTGTTGCATGGTTGACTTTTGTAGTTGGTTGTCCCCATATGGGCTAGCTCGAAACTGCTTCTTTAGGGGGCGGAGCATCCTCATAGCCTTGGTTTTCAAATGCCAGTCTTTTATTATAAGTTTCTTTAGCAGATTGTGCGATTGCTAGCTTCTTAATAGATTCCTCTGCACGCTGACACTTATTTTTACCAAGGTTGCATAATCTCTAATTTCCAAGAGACTCACAACTGCTTCAATATCCTTACATAGACCTCCTTCATATTTCATGTACTTCCAGGCTTCATCAGGATTGCATTGATAGATAGTAGAAAATTTGTACTTTTCAAACTTAGTTGTGTACTCTGCTATGCTCATGGATCTTTGCTTAAGTGCCATAAATTCCAATTCTTTTGACATTTCTCACAGAAGCAGGCAAGTACTTATGATAAAAAGCTTCTTTAAAAATATCTCAGGTGACGTTAGTTTGGGAAGCTTCGAGCAACCCATTGGTGCCAACTCACTAAACTTTTGTATCCACTTCTAACATATAAGTAGCAAAAGCCACTTTTTGAGTCTTCATACAAGGAAGTACTGAGAAAATCTTTTTCATCGCCTTGATTTAATTCTTCAGCATTGTTCGAATCAAAAGCTCCTCGAAATGGTGGAGGGTTTGCCTTCCTAAACTCAACAAATTTTTTATACTCCACATCCACCTTTATCCCCCCAAAGTTCCTAGCCGAGTTCTATTCATCATTACGATCCAGTCTTTTTCACCAGTAGATTGGCCACTGTAGCTTGTTCTCTCATAGCAACAATCATCTCACGTAGACCACTCATCATGTCTTCCGGCTCAGCGTTCCCATTCCTATTACGTTTGTGGTCTGCCACTAGTTCCTGAACACACCAAACAAAAGATATTGAGTTGATCAGGCTCAACACTATGCTAAGTATAATAGCAACTAACTGCAACACCACTAGACTGTCATGCATGTCTAAACCCTATATCCTATCATATAGATAAGATTCAACGCATGACAAAATATGCTTCAAAGCATAGTCGGCCCAATCCTTTAGGTCCTACTAGGATGAACTACTCTGATACCAAATATAATATCATTCTTAAGTCATGATATTGGACTCGATAGTTGTTACTTATAATTAGCAGTCATTTTTTAAATATCTATAGCAAGTTTGATTTATTCGTACTATAACTAATTCATAATTTTATTAAAATATATACAAGGGAACAAAGTATTTATGTAAGTAAAGCATAATTTTCTTTCTTTTTAAAAAGAAATAATGAGATAGATGGTTATGATTTGATTTCTTAGTCAAAGAATAAATCTTAACCATCCACTTGACTCAAGAAAAGTGGCTCATTTTAACTTGATGAGCAAGTAATTTTTTTAGTGTTAAAATCACACATCGAAATTATACCGAACGGGTAAAACACCATACCTAAGAAATTTAAAATATTTTTATGTGGGTCCAAGGCCTAATACTCTATGTGAGCCCCTAGCCTAATACTATATCTCTGTTCTCTGGTCTAGTTTCCCCAGCCTTGGACTTCCTTGGCCCTAGTTCCATAGTTTCTATTAATCTACAGGCCCAAAAATCACTATTCATGTGCGGCCCAAATTTTTTTTTTCAACACGTCGATTAAGTCATTTTTATCATTTCTAAAACTCTCAAATTTTTTAAATTTTCACTAATAAAGTTTAAATTAATTTTTAAATAATTTTTAAGGTGTTATATCTATATATAGTATACATAATAAATAATAAAAAAATTTTGATATAGTAACACATATGATATAAAAGTATAAAATATATAAATATTTTTAGAATATATTTTTTAAGATTTTTTTCTTATTAACTCATTTTATCCACTTTCTACTTACTAATTTGTTATTTATGATGCTTTATTTTAATGTTAAATAATATATTAATACACATTTTTTTTTTATGTTGAGTCAAAGAGATATTTAAGAAGAAAATTATTGACTATTTTATTAAAATAATAATAATAATAATAAAATAAATCCTAATTTATTAATAATTTATATAAAAAATAACTCATTTTATACTTTTTATATAATAATTTATTTTATTTTATTTATTTATATTAACTAATTTGCCCTCCTTTCAAAATTTCTAACTCCACTAGAGGATCCACCTTCAAATGTTATGGAACTAATTTATTATCGGCATATGTTTTTTCGGTGATTAAAATGAGTATTTAGGTTTTTTTCTTTTTTCTTTTTAAAGAAAGGTCCAAATAAAATTGGAGGAATTTGACATTAGTGCAACAGTAACACTCTGCCTTGTCGACCACGTTGCTAGACGAGACTGATAAAACAACCAACCGCTGTGACTCTTTCGGTCTTTCCCTTCCTTTCCTTTCCTTTCCTTTCCGCCATCAACACATTATCAGTATCGTATCATCATCATCGTCGCCGTCACTGCTTCCACGCTAAGGAACAACCACACCTCCATCCATATTCTCCTGTTACTCCTCAGGTTCCCTCTTCTTCCTCTCTTCTCTTTCTTCCTTTCATTTTTTTTTCCCTACAACACTCAATTTTTCTCATGATTCGTATATCCCCCCGATTAGATCACAGGGTTGGGTTGGGTTGCTACAATCGCTTTTGGCAAATTTCTGTCCTTTTTTCCATTGGGTTTTTCTCGCTTCCCTTGATTCCCCATAAAATAAAAGATTCAGGGCCGAATTGGGTTTTTAGAGTTCGATTGCGTTCTCCAAATTTCAACGGACGCAGTCTTGAGCTATGTTGAAGTGCCATTTCACTGTAGAATTTTCCAAATCGTAACTGTGCATGCACATCCCTATTTTTGTGAACTAGATATTTTCCTTCACTGATTTATCTCTGAATTGAAATTTTTCATTTTTTCGGCTTATGACCTGAATTGCGGCCTAAACCTAATTTATCTGTAGTTGCAATTATACTTTATGTTTCTTCCTTTGTGGGTTATTTTTATTAGTGTTTGCTATTTACAACTTGAGCAGGTTGTTGTGGGATTGGTTATATCTTCTGCTGGTGTAGCTTAGTGAAAATGAGTCAAAGGGGTTTAATATATAGCTTTGTTGCCAAAGGAACTATTGTCTTAGCAGAACACACGCAATATACTGGAAATTTCAGTACCATTGCTGTTCAGTGCTTGCAGAAGCTGCCTTCAAATAGCAGCAAATACACATATTCATGTGATGGCTACACATTTAACTTCCTCATAGACAATGGATTCGGTATTCATTCTTCTTGATTGTTTTTATGTCTTACAGGCTCTGCTGCTTTAGCTGTTGTGCTCTTCTCTGAAAGTTTTTCTATGCTTTGCAGTTTTCCTTGTTGTTGCGGATGAATCGGTTGGAAGGAGTGTTCCTTTCATATTTCTTGAACGGGTGAAGGATGATTTTAAGCAGCGCTATGGTGCGAGCATTAAGAATGATGGTGCCCATCCACTTGCTGATGATGTCGACGGTGATGATTTATTTGAAGACAGATTCGGCGTTGCCTATAATCTTGATAGAGAATTTGGGTTTGTATATGTTTGACTCTTTCCAAGTTTTTGTTTACTTCTTAGTAATATGATCTTATAAGTGTTTTGATCCTGTTACCCAGACCAACACTTAAGGAGCATATGCAGTATTGCATGAACCACCCGGAAGAAATAAGTAAACTATCAAAATTGAAGGCTCAAATAACTGAGGTCAAGGGGATAATGATGGACAATATTGAGAAGGTATGATGATACCGAGCCTAATGACACATGTACAGATACACTGTTTTGGTTGCTATCATATATTATCAGCCCTGGTTCTTTGTAGAATGCTAACTGTTATATGGATGAACAGTTCTTTCTTTTTTGTAATTCATTTCTTCTTGGAAGTGGTTTTAATTTTCAGGGAAGTGGCAGTGGGGAAGTTGTACTTGTAAACAAGGGATGATAAAATTAGTCTTGCATTGCTGTTTCAAACTAGTCGATTTTTTTGTTGCCTTCTGGTGAGACTCATGGAATGAGAACAGCATGTAAACTTGTATAAAAGACTTTGTTATTTTGCTCCCATCAAAAGCCCATAGAATTGAATAAACCACACTCTGCTGTAATATGCTAGCATCCTTGTTGCCAAAACCTGTGAAAATGATACAATTGGCATTTGCCTAGAACTGTAGACAAATTATTCAGTGGAAAATTATCCTCTCGACAATGCCAAATTAATTGGTTACTAACTTGTTACTTCAAATAATTCTTTTATTGTTGTGCTGTCTTCTTACTTATTGTTAAGTTCAGTGGCATGACTCTCAAGTTGCAGGTTGGATTCCCTTTTGAGGTCAATTGGTGTCACATCTTACACTTCTGCTGCTGATTGTTAAACTATTCACTGTATTTTTTAACCTCATGGTGAACAATCAGTTTAGTGGATTTGGATAGTAATAAACAATCTCATGAGGGGATGTTGAAGTGAACAATTGAATGTTTTATGTATTTTATAAAGGCATGAAACTTCAATTTGGTTTGCTTTGGCTTCATAAGTGTGCTTGGGTTTGATTTCACAGCATGTCCTTCTAAATTTGTAATTCAATAATTTTCCTTTTGATTATTATCAAAATGTATGTGCTTGTAAGCTCATTGATTGTGACAATTAGACCATCAGAAACTATGCTAACTCCCTTAGTTGTTGCTGGATCTTAAGAACTTTTAAACAGCATTTGCACTTACTGTCTTGAAGGTTTTGGATCGTGGGGAGAAGATTGAGCTTCTGGTGGACAAAACAGAAAATTTGCAGTTCCAGGTATGAATTATTATTATCCGAGTCAAACTAACCCGAATAAAATAATATGCTGATGTGATTGTTTATACTTCCTTTAAAATTTAGGCTGATAGCTTTCAGAGGCAGGGGAGGCAGCTGAGAAGGAAGATGTGGCTGCAGAATCTCCAAATGAAGCTGATGGTGGGAGGAGGAATCCTTATCTTAATTATAATATTGTGGGCTATTGCTTGTGGTGGTTTCAAATGTTGATGGGGTCACGGAGCTATATGAAAGTTGAAGTCTGTTTTAGGACAAATAACTAAAAGAATGCACAAAATATATTCTACTTGTACATGGAATTTGGTGCGGGAATTTGGTGCGGGAATTTGTGGTTACTGTCAGACTGTAATTAAGCTTGAGGAAAGCTGCCGGTTACTTTGAACCAAGCTCTTACATTAGACGACATAACTGGGGTGGTTGTCCATATTGTTTATGTTGCTTTTTCCATTGAATTGTTGGCCATTTACTAGCTTTTACTTGCCTCGTTCAAACGCATTTATTTGTTCAAATTAAAAACATTAATTAAAGCAACAAGATTGACAATGCTTAGTAGGTAGGATGGACTTACGTGCAACATATCCAGCTTGAAAGGCGCAAGAATCTACCTAGTAGCATGCCCAACGCTTTGTCCTTTTTTTTTAATTACTATTTCTTTGGGTCAACAGCATTTCGTCATTTTTCAATGGCATTGGCAGTGGTTACTAGGAAGCTGCGTTTTTCCCCACTGTGTCCAAGTAGTGAGCTTTTAAAGATGCGGTTATTGATAAGTCACTAAAGCAGATTTAATCGATAGAATTGAACTCCATTATAATTAAATACTAAAATTTGATGTTAATATATTGTCGGTGTAAAAATTATATGGTTGCATTTCGATGGACATCATTCCCTTCATTGCTCATTTTATATATTTTGAAACAAAAAGTAAATAATGATAAAGAATAACATTCAGAAATCCAATCGAAAAATGCAACCATAAATTTCTACTGGAAAAACAAGAATTATAGTAAGAATAAATCTTCACTGTTGATAAGGCAACAACGTCTTTTTGGGATTTTTCAATGAGTATTCAAGGCATCCATTAAGAAATTAAAAATTAAAAATTAAAAATTTTCCGACGAACATTGTAGATTGTTTGGGCCTGTGGCATCCATTTGATTCACTTGCTTTTCGAATATTATCGGTAGGAAAAGGGAAATGGCGAGACATCTTCCCCGATAAAAGATACATATACACAAGACAGAAAAACAAAAAAGATACATATACACAGTAAATAGCACCCCCTAAGTTTTGCATTAATTGTGATAAATCATACACAGTCCCCTGTCTTGGGAAGTAAGACTGAAGCATAAAGTCATGAATACTAACAAATGATGTTAAGTTAGCAAAGAAAAGCCTTTTGATAAAAGAACCATGATTATAAAAGCAAAACTGCCATCGAAGCTCAAAGTTGAGATGAGAATCAATCACACTACTTGGTAGTTTTCTGCGATCAACTGCGTTCTCTGAGAATATTTGGGAGGATTACCACCCTTCAGTGGTATGATGTTAGTAACCTGGAGCTCGAAATACAAAAGGGAGAATTTGTCAAATCAAAGCATTACCACCCATTAAATTAAATCAGTTCTCAGACATGGTATGCGAACTATAAATATATGCCTGCACTTTGTTTGGTAAACGAAATGATAGTCTATTTAAGACATGATATAGGACTACCAGCCAAATGAATGCGTCAGTTCCAACTGGATCAATTTGAAACAGCATTGAAATAGCAATATAAATCCAAGGCCACATTTAAAGTCGAAAATCCAAACAAACCTTAAGGTCACTAAATGTGTCAGTTGCCATAAAACGTACAGAAATGGGAAAGAATGCTGATGAGTCGGCTAGTGGAACAACAAACTCCATTGAGCCACTGCCAAATATATTAAATTCAGACAAAACAATTCCAAAGTACAGAGATAAAGAGCACGGCATGAGTTAGGTCTAAAAATTTCACTCCGAATTTAACATACCTGCGGTTTGAATTATCAATTAGAAGGATAGACCACTCCAAAATGGAATTCCTGGAGTCATACCTGCAAAGCCAATTTCAATAGGAGAATACAAGGAAAGAAAGAATGTTAAAATAAAATGATTTAGAACCACAAAAGACAAAAATCAGACTGATGATATGGACCCAAGAAAAAACGAAGCATTAGCTCTATAGGTCATTGATTCATGCAAACGCGGTCAGTAATTTAAAGATTGCAAACCATTATGTACTAGAACATTTTTAACATGAAATGACAAGCTCATTTTGTGCAAGTTCAATCCAACGCGAGTTGGTAAAAATCCACACCTCCATTCCCCATCAATCTGATTAACAGATGGTGCTTCTCGAAGTGCAGGAAGGGGTACTGAGATCACAACATTCCGCAGATCAAACATTGATGAGGCCTCATATTCAATGCTGACATAACTTTCATTTCCAGAAGACGAGGGCCAGCAGTTTACTGCAATACACATTTATGGCACAGCATAAGTTATTAATATACAGAACACAAAGTAATAGAGCACATCTAGATATCAACCCACTTGTCAGTGGCACCATTGACTCGTCAGTGCTTTGCATTCTCCACTTTAAAAGGCCAACACCTGCATCACTGCCTTGACCAGTGGGGAAAGGCCTATTGGGATCCTTAAGGCCTAGTATATTTTCATTGGCAAATAACTCTTTATTCACGTTAGGGTGTGTCTTGAAGGAGATAGCCTGATTCTCAACAGTCTGGACCTGCAAAACAAGGCACAACATTCAAGCACCAATTGTTTTCAATTGTTTTCCCCAATTAATATATGCATCCAAAACCAGCCAATATATGCATTCAAACATACAAATAACTCTTCATATTTTTTGGTCTCCATTGATAAAAAAAAATTCCAATTCATGAAAACCAAAATGACTGTATTAGTAAATCCCTAAATATACATCACATAACAAAAGCACCAAATGCCTCAAACAGCTATTTCATGATCAACCAAGGAACCAGCACTGTTGTCACTGTACAAGAGTTTTAAATTTTTAATCCTAGTTATCTTCCTCTTCAATTTCATTCTTTCTTCCCAATTGAACAGCCACTGCTATTTGGTCCCATCCCTTTAATTTTCCCTTCTTCCTCCTGTTCATTGTTTACCCAAAATATTGCTGCTAACTACACTATACCCAAAGTGTATGAGGAAAGAGAATGGACAACATTACAAAACAACAGAAATTAAGCAAGGGAAAAAATCTATTAAATATGAAAACCATTCCGCCAAAGCTGGTGAGATTTAAAGAAAAGTATCAAATTTCACGTGAGAGAGTAATTAATTGTTCAAAAAGGACTTCTCAGAATATGTAAACCAGCAGGAAACATGGCCAGTGGACAGGTATTTGGGTTGAGATAGAGAACGTGATACCTGAACTTGAATATGTCCATTCTCTTGGTCAAGAATTTGGAGAGACAATGCACCTTGAACATCGAAATTACTCACTCCACCATCTTGTTTTAGTGTCACATTTAGTTTCTCCTCAACAGTTAGAGTAACGGGATCAGTAGGTGGTGGGGCGGCTGCCCGTGACTAGGCAAGTTTTGGCTGAACATCTTCAACAATGACCTCACCTTCTGCTTTCAGGGATTCCAAAAACTGATTTGTCCTTTGAGGTTTACCAAGCTTCATTCCAAGACCCTTTGGTGGAGCAGTGACAGCTGAAGTTGGACAGCCTAAGGAACAGAATGGGGGAGTACATAAATAAAAAGAATATACTCTTTACTAGGCAACATGTTAAATCGAACATAGAATAAATCAAAGGATTCTAAAATAATTCATGAAAACCTGTAAAAGCCAAATAGCCTACCTTTGGACTGGGAAGAGAACGAATCAACATCTGAACTCAATCCAAAACCAGAGCCACTCCCAAAACCAGTTCCACTGCTAGATATGCTCAAATCATTAAAGCTACTTTCAATTCTTCCAGAGCCTATTGACTGTAATGGACCAAAGCCTCCTTTATCGCCTCTGTTCTTTTCAATCTATAGAATACATGACTTGATTTTGAATTAATGGTGCCCAGACTTTAAGCAAAAACAATTTAATAAAAAAATATCCCCTTCAATCATACCTTGCTTTTATCGATCTCACTAGCTTTCTGCCTCATACGATCCTTTGTTTCATTAATCTGTTTATCCCTCATCAGCTTGTGCAGCTTCTCTTCATGACTCTCCATCTCACAGTATTGCTTAACTTGTGCAACAGTCACATTTTCCTTGTGCCCGAGAGAGATAACTTCATCAAATGCAAAAATCAGCTCAAATGCATATTTGCAAATACCTTCTTCATCAAGGGAATAAGAATATTCAGGCACCTCAAAATCTTAAGGAATGCAATAAGTCTAATCACATCATTTTGGCAGAAGCTTCATTAATGACCTATAACAGTCCAATAAAACCCATAATATGCTTCTACCACAACCCATTTGATCAATCCTAAAACCTCTTGAGCCTGACAAGAAGAAGCAATATTACTATATGTCATGTTCAAAATAAGAAGCAAAACTACCGAGTTGAATTTTTGATTTCTCGTACCAGAAAAAGCGCAAGAAAAAAACCCAGAATGACTAGAAACTTAGTAGACAAGGCACAGGGCAAAATATAGGTTCAGTTCAGACCACTAAGCCATACCAAGTTAAAGACAGAGCCTGTATTGCTCGTAACCACACAAGAGAAGTAAGACCAAGCAATTGAAAACAAACAAACTTAAGAACAATGGTATCAAACTCAACACATCAGAAAAAGGATGCAAGTTTGGAGAGAAGTCTCAGCGTTTCCAAATCTTCAAGTATGTTGCTTTGTTTGTTTGTCACAAGAAGCAGGTAGAGTGCTTCTATTGGCTGGTAAACATATCGCACATTCTCAGTCTCAACGTATGTGTGTTGCTTTCCAGTGCCTACCAACTTGGGAAACGCTGCTAGAAGACCCTCAATTCTTATACGAGACATATCCACGAACTGTCTAGAAACTAGGACTGCAAACAAAGCACAAGGGTTTTCAGCACAAGCGCATTGATGTTTAATCCATTATTTAGGAACACAAATTCAGGACCTGGATGTGGTTTGCAAGCTCACCTTTACCAGATTTGCTCACAATGGATGCCGCAAGAACAACCTGTATGACATACAAATAAAAAATTATAACACAAGTTTAATGGAGAAGAGGGTAAATCAAGAGCAAATAGAGAGAGACTATAGCATTCCCACTCCCAGTTGAATTCCTCTTCTTTTACAAAAAGGAATCAAGCCTATGACCGTTTGACTTTGAGCTACACCGGATGGCAAAGTAACTTGCTCGTAAAATCAAGTTCATGACTAATTTTGGGTGTTGAAATTAAATATTTACAGTAATGTAGCTTAAATTGAGGCAGAAAACAACACGCTGTATTGTAACCTAAACTCAACCAGAAGATCCAACAGTAATCTCGAGAGAACATTTAAGCTAAAAACCTTACCGCAGAGTATAAAAGAAAAACCTACACAAGGATTTCGATTTTAAAACAAGTCAGTACACATTACGAAGTTCCTTGGGACGCTAATACCAGATCACGGATTTAAACAGCATGCAAATATCAAAATTGAAACAGATACAGGACCAAAAATTTCTAGGAACAAAATTATGGCATCGACATTAATTAATATGATAACATAAGAATTAAGAAGTAAACAATGCAGTAAAAATACAGCACTCAGCGTGCATAAGATTGTAAGGAAACAAGAGTTGAGTTTGAGTTACCATCTTTTCGTTTAATCTTCGAAATGAGGGACGTGATTATTGACTGACAATTGTCTCCAATTGAATCTGCCAAAGATAAAAATAAAAATAAAGCCCGTGATAGAGTCAGGAGCCACCGAGAGAGAGAGAGAGAGAGAGAGAGAGAAGAGTGGGGAATTAGAGAAAGGAGAGGTTACCTTACCTACACACGAATTGAGAATGGGGAGCGCAGATCTGAAGGGAGGGGAGTGAAAGTCACCCACAATACAATACAACTGAAACAGAAATGGGTCACTGCTAAGCAGGAGCAGGAGGATCGAACTCGTAGGATAGGCGGGTTGATGCAACCAAATTATTGGACTTTTTACCCATAAAAAATGAAAAACAAATCAATTACCGTAAAAAACAGAAAAATGATTTTTTACCAAAACGAACCGTTTTTAGTACATACCAATGCGCTAAGGCCTGCCTATAGAAAAAAAAGTATGAATACTCAAAGACCCCATATACATTCATATTATCTTTGAATAGGTATGATTCTTGCGTACTCATATTTTACTTATTTTCACTTTTTATTTTGTCTTCTTAGCTTATTAGATGATGACAAACTTTCTATACCACTTAGATGATGATTATATTAGTGTCAGATTCGATCATTAGGTATTTGATCTCTTTATTATTTGACTTTTATTATTATTTTTTATTTCAAAGTTTAATTAGTTTAGTTTCAAATATGTATTTTTTTATCATTAATTTAAATAGTTTGGTTTGAAAGTTTAGTTATTAGGGAAATTTGGGTTCAAATAAGTTAAGTAAAACCTGTTTATGATATGGTTTGATTTATAAATTAAATTTCATATAATATATTTATTTTATCTAGTAATTAGTTTAGCTGAATAATTTATTTTATCTGGTTATTAGTTTAGTGTAATAATCTATGTTAACTAGTGATTAGTTTAGTTGAAGTGTTGAACAATTTATTTTATATAGCAATTAGTTTAGTTGAATAATTTATTTTATCTAGTAATTTGTTTAGTTGAATTATTTGTTATGTAGTAACTAGTTAGTCTAAGATTAGGTATTTAGTTTTTATATGTATTTAAGTAGGTTTATATATAATCCAAAAGTATTTAGTTTCTAATAGTTACTTACTTAAAAATAATATTTTTTTAACATTTATAGAACTTCAAAAAATAAATGTTTATATATGTCTAGTGGTTGCTTAATTAAAAAAGTATTTAGTTAATAATGTTTATTTTTTGTTTATAAGTTTTGTGATTAATTTAGTCTATGTTTATATTTATTATCATGTTAATTAAATTTATGTAAGCCGATCGAGTGTTACACGCAAGTCGTTATGGCACACGAGCACCACATCCCTAGATGGAGTACTATTATGGGAAGTTGCCAACTTTGACAACTTTTATTATGACTCGTCGCTCATCAGCGCTCTTGTAGAGAGGTGGCGTCTAGAGACTCATACATTTCATTTGCCTTATGGAGAGTGTACTATCATTCTCCAAGACGTGGCTCTATAGCTTGGATTGCGGATTGATGGTGCTACAGTTAGTGGGAACATCAACACATGCGAAAAGTGGCGCCAGCAAAGTGTACAGTACATATGTTAGGACTTGTTAGGTGTAGTTTCAGAGCCTTGGCACAGACACGGGTCCTATGTGAAGTCAACTTGGATTAACAATACGTTTAGATACTCCAAATTTCCCGTTGATGCATCCAAGATTGTTGTTCAACGGTGGATTTGGGCACACTTTTTTGTGTTGATTGGCGACATGAATACGCTAAGGGCTCTTGCGTATTCAGAATAAGTATGAATATACAGGGGCCCATGCGTATTTATGTGAATATTGCATACGCAGGAGCCTTTAGCTTATTCACCCACATATTTTTCGCCTATTTTCGCATCAAATTTTTTTCCATTTATTTCCTTTTTATAACATTTTTTATTTATTTTAATAAAAAAAACCCCAATGAAAAGCTTGAGTCGGTGCATTAGTCTGACATTTGGAAACCTTAAATTAAATTATTTCAAGGAATTGAATTGAATTCCATGCTTTAGAAGTAACTTAAATGAAGGAATTGAATTCACATGGGAATTGAAATTCAACAAAATTAAGGAATTACAATCAAACCCAAATTGGTACGATTTGGTGTGGGAATTAAATTCCAACAAATAAAAATACCAAAATAACCTTACTTGAATATAATGTTTTGTTTCTAACCTATTAATGAAGGATAAAATAGTGAAATAATTAAATTAATTTATTTTTTAAACTCATTCCAAATCAAGGAATTGAATTCAATTATTTAATTTACTGATTCATTTCAAATATAAGAATTCAATTCAATTCATAAAGGAATTCAATTCAATTTCTTCTCATTAAATTTTTCCAAACGCCATGTGAAATGAATGAATAAGGAAGAATGTTCAATTATTCTAGACGTTCATATATTTTCACTCCATTTTTAACTGGGTTATTATAGTTTAAAATTTATAAATAGGTCCTTATAACATATAGAATTTTTCAATCAAATCCTTATCATTATTAAAAATAAAACATTTATGAAATATTGTATTTTCATGAAAGAGTAAAGAGAGAAATAAGAATGGAATATTATATTTTTATATCAGTAAAGATCTAATTGAAAAATTTTATACACTATAGGGATCTAATTATAAATTTATAAACTATAAAAACCTAATTAAAAATTAAATAAAATTATAAGAATCTGTAAAATAATTAAACCAAAGAAAAACTACCAATTTGTCACTTAATGATAATGCCACTAACAAAGAAATTTTGGGCAAGTTTGGATGCCATTTTCAAAAAATATATTTTTTAATTTATTTTTTTAAAATAAGATATCTAGGAAAAAAATGGCTTTACATTTGCAAATAAGGTAAATTTATATTTAAATGTAATATTAAAATATTTATATTTATTGTTAAATATCTTTTTTATCTTATAAAAAAAATTTAGAAGATAAAAATTCTAACTTCTCAAATTTTATTTATTTTTTACTTTTTTTAGTTATTTTACTTTTACTTAAAATTTCACCCATATATGCTAAAAAACATGAAATAATGGCATTCAAATGAGCTTTATATTTGCTTGTAGTCCTCTAAAGATAAATCTCATTTGATAAACTTGTTGACATGTCAACTGACCTCTGTTTTCATTAATAGTAATTATGAGTCACATTTTATACGAAGTTTACATTGTAAAACAAACAATTTAGTATTAAAATATAATATTTTTGACAAAATAACATTTTTTAATATCAAGTTAGAATCATAAAATCATCATTTTAGACCGAAAAACATATATTTGACAAATAGTCCCAAAAAAAAATATTTTTGTTAATGAAAATAAAGGCCAATTAAAGTTTGGGTAAAAACCTTGTTTTACCTTGTTTGTTTAACACGCGGTAAAAACAACGAACAAAATATATAAGAGATTAATTGAAATACACTGACAATATAAAGATATTTTATACCATCAATAAATGAAACATTGACAACTCATTATTTTAGATATTTTTTTAAAATTTAAACTTTCTATGATTACATAATGAGTACATATGACAATTTTTTATTGCATGACAGCATAAAGATAGTTATACTGTCAGTGTATGATAATTATACTCAATAAATAAAGTTCATAAAAGTTTTATCGAGTTTTAAAGAAGCTTTTATACTTGATATACTATATGTATAAATTAATTTAGTCCCTGTTAATAATTCATCATCAATTTTTCGTTACACTATACATATCTAATTGTTAATCATGCCCTATGACATTGTATATATCAGTTAGCCTTTTACTAAAATTTGTTAATATTAATATTCTTGTCTATTTTCTGCTTAAAATAAGTTTTTCCCTCTTCTTGTTCTCATACATCGTCTTCTCCTCCGATACATATGCTATTCGCCCGTCTCAGGATCGGCTATAACAACATTATTGGACCCGGTAACTAATAAACTAGCAGCCAAGTAGTGGAGCCCCGGCTATTACCTGCTCGACAACAATATGCTCCATCTCTCCATCTTTTCTCATGCTTTGCAGTCCACCTGGAAAATATGCACGTAGAAGTCTATAGAATTTGTTAAGATCATGTACTGATAAGATATATACACCTAACATTTTATTATTACCCATTCTCTTTTAAAATATTTACCTACTTTCAGATAATTTCATCTTTTAAAATATCTATCTACTTCTAGATAATTTCACATTTCAATACAATATTTATTTCTTTTTTTCAATAGTACTCCTAAGTAATTTCACTCGTTAACTATTAGTTTTTCAAAATTATTTCATTTAATAAGAACATATTATTTCATTCATATTTTTCTTTATTTTTATATATGTTTATTATTTTTTTAATATTGATACTTGTTTAAAGAGTAGTGTTATTTATATTCATACTTTGTGGGACACTGTATCAATACTTTCATCTATTATCAGATAATATGTGAATTTCAAACTAAGTGGTAGAGTCTACACTCAATCCAATAATAAATAAAAGTATGTTGATACAGTATTACATAAATAATAAATCTATACTATATATAAAGGAAATAATCCATTTAGTGTTTAAAATTTCTATTTTCTAAAATACCCTTAATGCATAAGAAGTTTGAGAAAGATATAAAAATAAATAAAATAAGTTAAAAATTATAAAAAATAAAAAATATGAATTGATAGAAACACACGCCTATCAATTCACTAGATTAAGAAATGGATTCTTAATATTTCTTTTGTCTAAAAGTGGCAGACATTTTCAAAGAGAGAGGTATAAAAATAAAAGTAACATTTGTATTCCAAACAGGCCATAAATGTAATGCAACTGCAATAAAAACAAGCCATAAATGTCCGCACAACAGGCAAGAATTGCTAAGCAACGAGACAACGTGACGATTACTCCGAGGAAACAATTCAACAAAGCCAAAGTAAATAAAAGCAAGAAAAAAGAAAGATAGTAAGGATAAACTATACCGGATTTTGTCATTTTGTATTGACGATTACGTTAGCATCAAATTTACTTGACTTTATTTTTTTCGTCTTACTGACTATTTTTTCCGTACATGTTTTATCATATTTTTTAATATGTCAATCCCTTGAGATCAGCTAATCAGCCCAACAATCTAACTATCTGACTAATATTTAACGAGAATATCGATTATCTATAAATATAAAACTTAGATTTAATTTTTATAAGAGTGTAATTTCTATAAACAGAAAATATAAAATAGTATAAATTTTTTTCATATTATCATTTAATTATGGGTTATCATATCAATAAAAATAATTAATCTCAAATTCATACTTATAAAGTCAGATCAATAAGATGATTTGATTAAATATTTTCTATAAATTTATAATATAATAAAATTTTATATAACTATTTAATCATATAATATAACATCTATTGTAATATTTAATTCTTACGCTCACAGTTTAAAAGGCAATACAAATAAAAATTATGATTAAATAATTATATAAAATATTGTTGTACTCTCAGCCTATTAGAATTAAAATTGTAAAACATTAGACACAATGCCGTTAGTTTTTTCCAGTCAAATCCATCACTTAGTAATTTAGTAGCTAAGTCAGTGCGGATTGTGATTGCATTTAAATCCTTCCTTACATACGTAATTTTCTTTTGTTGGTGAAAGTAGAGGAAAATATGAAGAAAAAAAAAACTGACTTGAATTTTATTTGGTTAAAACATTATTTATAGATTTTCAGATTTTGTTCGTTGGTGCTAGAAAAAGAAGGGAATTTCTGCTTTATTTCTTCGGAACTAAGCATAAAAACCCGTCACACAATATCCATTCATGGCTTGACTCGAAAGACACCGCACCACACCACACCACACCACACCGTTCACCAAAACCCAAGACACACATTAGTCAAATCCCTTCTCTTTCACTCACTCACACACCATTAACACCTGCTATTGCAAGCGCTCAACGCACCCCCCCAGTCGGTGGCGCTAAAATCCAAATTACGGTGTCGTTTTCAGTCCGTTTATAAGCATCACCAAATACCCAATAACCCTCCATTCCTCTCCGTAATACCACTCTCTAATCTCTAACTAACACCTTCTTTTCTTTCTTTCTCTCAATAGTCAATCCCCTTTCTCTATTTCTTCTTTCTGGGTTCATGGGGAACTGTTGTCCCAAGTCGGAAAAACTGACGGCGGAGATTGTGCCGCACGATGGAGCTAAGGTGTATCCCACCGTCCGTTTATACGGTTCGCCCAAGAGCATCCTCGCTGCTTACATTCGTTTCGCGCTTCTCCACAAGTCCGTTTCGTTGGACTTCGTTGCCTCAAACGAAACGGCGTCGGAGCGTGACGGGGGAGGGTCCGACCCGGTCACGCTCCAGGTGGGGTCCGAGGTAGTTTCCGGTTCACGCGAGACGCTGCTGCGGTTCATAGACGCGCGGTTCCCGGGTCCGTCGGCGGAGGAGGGTGGTGGCGGGGAGAGGGAGAGGGAGAGGGAAGAGGAAACGACGCCGTTGATGGTGAGGGTGACAAGGCTGCATCACAAGAGCATGCTTTGGCACGTGGAGAGGGTGCTGAGGTGGGGGGAGGATCTGGCGACACGTGGCGGGAAGAAGGCCGTTGATCCGACGGTTGGGACCCCAAGGATGGAGATCAGGAAGTTCGGGAGGAGCTACTCGGAGCTGCTTGAGGTCATGATGGAGCACGCTCAGATGGAGGAGACTGTGCTCTTCCCTCTCTTTGATAAGGCTGATCGAGGTGACAAAACAATCTTTTTAGCTATATGAATTTTATTATTCTGTAGTTTTAGAATAATCTCTGCTAGGTGTTATGTTTTAATTGGATTTGTGTATTATGTCACAGTTTCATAATTTTGCTAAATTAGTGTTTGTTAATGATTGGTTTTGGAGCATTGTGAGTGTAAAAGATTAGCGTTGAAAGAGATTTATTTCATAATTAGCCGACATGGTAAATTGGTTAGAATGTAGTGAACTCTAAATATTTTTGGTCTACGTTGATAATAGTGTTATTGGTTTTGTGAGGGTTGAGTTAAGAAGTTTATTGTGTGCGTTGGGTGTAGTTTCGGAACATTTTTAGTTGAGGTTGTGAAAAAAGTTTACTACTTGTCTTTGAAGCAATGCTTTGAGTGAAAAGTGTAATGTTTGAATAAAAAAATGTAGGGCTATCTAAAGCTGCAAAGGAGGAACATGCTAGGGATCTACCTATCATGAATGGCATCAAGGAAGACATAAAATCTGTTGGGGTTTTGGACTCGGCGAGCCCTGATTTCCGAGAGGCTTTGTACAATATCTCTAACCGCCTCAAGTTATTGCAAGTAAGTTCAGCTCCCGGGAATTATTACATTTGTAACGCTCTTGATTGGGTTTTGATGATTTCTATCATATATTTTCACTAGCATTGTCATTATCAACTTGAGATTTGAATCGGTTTTTTTTTTTGTGCCCTGATCCCCTTGTTAATTTGTTGGTATAGGGAAAATGCAAAGAACATTTCATGGAAGAGGAGGTGGAATTACTTCCACTAATGGAGGCATTGGAGTTGAGCAAAGAACAAGAAGTGAGTGCACTAGAGCAGTGTTTTGATGTTATGCGAGAAACGCACGGTCGTTTGTTGAAGTTTCTTCTTGAAGGATTGCCAGCTAATGATGCTATGAAGTACTTGGACTTGATCAGCAAGTGTAGGGACAAAGAACGAATGGAAACCATGCTCCAAATAATAGTTAAGTGAGAGATGTTAATAATGGGTCCGATCATTATGCGCACATGGATGCAATGTGAATGTGAAGCTTGCTTTGGAAAAATAGATGTAAAATTCTTCCTTTTTAGCTAGTTATACTATATGAAACACTTCGCACATGTGTGGGCTTTCATACTTTCCCCTTCTTTTGCGGTTCGGGACATTCTTCTTGAGCCTGTCAGCCTGGCCATTCGATTAAGGGAACCGAAAGCAGGGATGGCATTAGGAAAAGCACAGCGTTTTCTTTTTCTTTTCCTCATGATAGTTTGGATAAGGTTGTCATGAATATGTTCCTAAAGAATGTACATTCAAGTATCCGCACCCACATGTATTGAAAAGTACTCCAAGTGTGCTAGTTTGTGTGCATTGATTGGTAATGCGACAATTTGTTGAAATTCCTTTACTAAGTCTTTGTTTTCCAATGAGCTGATGGTTCATGAATTCTCCACGCTAAATTTTCCTCTCTTTTCAACATCGGTTATGAAAAGAAACCTTCCTTTCCACCCAAGAGAAAGGGAAAACAATATATTCCTTGTTTGGATAATCCAAACCTTTGATGTAAATCTTGGGAGGCAAGTCAATTAATCTTGGTTTGAAATATGGTAGATCTAGCATGGAAAATAGGAGCTGAAGTTTGAAACTTGTCAGGCTTGGCATACATTTCTAGGGACTAGGATCTTGATGTGCTTTTATGTGGAGTGTGTTGAGCAGGTAATAACTTATCTTAGTTGGGATCAGAAAATCAAATTCCTTAGTGTCTGTCATGATGTTCAATTACAATATAAAATAGTTTTGAATTGTCAAACAATAAAAAATTCACAAAAACTGCCAAATCATATTAGATGATTATCTATTCTTCATTTTTTCTTGAGTATTGCTACATCCTGACCATCCTCATTCCGCCACCACTTTCAGCCTGTTGCATTAAGAATGCGGCACTACACGTAACATTAACCATCGTCACACTTTTTTCCTCCATAATTTCCCCATTGTAGCTATCATTCTTACCGGTATCTAGTTCCCACCACTGCTATCTTAACCACCTCACCACCATTATTAGCAATTTATCATCTAACACTTCAACCATAACTTTATTATTGTTACCTCTACTTCACTCATCTTTATTGCAATCAACAATACCACCACGGGCAAAGTTTCATTATCAGTAAGCACCATTGTAACCATCAACCACCGCAGCAACTTTCAATAGTACCAACCGCTCACCGATTGTGTTAACTCTTTAAATATGATCGTTACTTATTCCCAAATGATGAATTCAACGCAAATTATTGTAGTGAAATTTTGGTGATTCTTTCACCAGATAAGATAATATGGGTCATACTTTGTTTTCTTGCTTCTTTTTCGAGCTTTTATAGTCTATTTCTAGGTTATATCAAGGAATTGGAAAAATGGTGCAAGCGACTAGGACCAATTACCAATCTTATATAGGTTATACATCAACCAAGAGTCTATGAAACTGCTATGCAGTTACCTAAAAATTTGTTTTGAATTGTTACTTCATAAGAAAATATTATAAAAGTTTCAGAGTGTATACGTTTTAATTGCTTAGCTATAATTTTTAAACGTAATTTAAGTCATATCAATGTTTGAGTGACTAGAGTGCATCTACACTACACTTTGTACCAAAAAGAGTGCATTTACACTGATTGTTCTGTAACAGCATTCTTTACTTTATTTGTATTTAGTTTCCACCTGCTCGAATCAAGTACAATTTTAATTGTTGATCATCCGTAATCATGTACATTATTTACCCCTTTGTTATTCAAATGTAGGTTGTTGGTTATGGGTCAACATTGTAAGCCTCGTGTGCGTGTCGGAGTCACACTGTGACGCTGGCTAATTAACTAGACTAAAAATGTTGTATTCTAACTAATAGTTATAGCTTTTAACTTAATAGTAAACACTCAATCCAACAAGTTGTATTAAAGCCTAAGTTACGAGTTTGATTTCTTGTACTCCTAATAGGTCTTTGAAGAGAGATGTTGGTTATAGTTTAATATTATGCCTTGGCACGGCCAAGTGGGTTGAAGTCGAGTCATTTTGGAAGCTTGATTCCTAAGAAGACGTGAACTACAAAGGATAGGTGTTAGAAGGGGGATGCTAGTTCTGAGATAGTATCTTACCTTAATAAGACTCGAATGGGATTAGAGTTACATCAAACTATAATATTTGGTAATGAATTTAAGTAAAAAGAGTTGTGCCTCAGTTAACAATTATAATTTTTGGTCTAGTGATAAACTTCTGATTCAACATAGATAAATAAAAGGAAAATAAAATTATGCTATCATATTTACTTAATTATAATTATTTAATTGGTTTTTCTTAGGGCATTGGTTAACGATATTAAAATGAGTAAATTTTAAAATTTTTTAGTGGGTCATATACTTTAAAAATATTAAAACTCTTCTTCTAAGGTAAAAATTTCTCCCTTTTTTTTTTCAAGCTCCTTAGATAAATCCTTATTTAATATCATGTTGATGCTGCATGTCAATCTTTTAAAAATTAGACAAAAACAAGGGCACGCAGAGAATTGTTCATACTTCATAGTCTATAGAATTTATGAGAGATTAAACACTCGGGAAGCTCTTTCTTTTTTTTATAGGTAGAGTATACTCACTAAGAAATAAGTAACAGTGCAAATCATACAAATCATAGCCTAATAAAAATATCACTAACTAATAACTTCCTATATATGTTAATTATTAACTACAACTAAAGCAAATACCTGCATTATACATCTTGATAGATTAGGTTAGCCACTTTTACAAAAACAAAAATTTACAAATCAAATGTTCATCCCACAAACCATCAGAATTTTATGCCTTTAACACACGATCTTAGCCTTTAAATAATTGTATCCATGAGACAAATATCACACAACTGTATACCCATTCAAAAATCACATGGCAACGTGTATCCCGCCATCTTTTGAAATATTAGTATTGGTATATCAATTCTAGCTCAACATTAATCTATTCACCTTTAAACTAACAGAACACTTCTTTATAAACCCTTTCAGCATGACCATCAAGGTTCACAAGAAAATACTCACCTAACAAAATTTTTCCCTAATACTTTTATAGCTTCTAACAATTCTAGAAAGAAGTCATCACAGCACAATTCCATCCTCATATATATCACCAGTTTAATCCAACAAGTTATTAAAGAGACTACCACCATAGTTTAAAGGATATGATTCTGAGATTGGCTAAGCTTAATTAGTCTTTTATTCATACATTATGGTAACTTAGATTCGGTTTAAATAAGACAATTATAATATAAGTCTTTTGATCACAAGTCATAACAATGTTAAACCTAATAGGGACAAAAAACTTTCACGTATGTATTTAAATTCAAGAATAATGTTTTTATTTTAATCATTGTAGTTTAATTTTGGTTGAAACCACATATATCATTTCATTGGAGATAATTATGCTTGACCCAAATAAGATCATTAGGACAGTAAAACTCTACGAAAGTGATTGGTTCTTAGACATTTTGTGATGTCCAAAATAAAAAAGAAAAAAGAATAAAACTGCTTTTCATTCATTTAGCTTTTTTAAAAAATGATTTTACCTGTAACCCAGCTTAATACTACAGAATAATAAAACATATAAATACTCCAGTTTACGAGTTTTAAACCGAAAAAGGAAAAGGAAAAAAAATTAAGGAGAAAAATAAAAGAAAAGAGAGAAGAGAAGAGTAAAGAACAGAACGAGATTCAGAAGCCTAAGCTGGTCCTCAGTGGAAATGGGCAGTGTCATTGCGCTCGCTCACAAAACAGGTTTATTTGGCGGGAATTTGAAAAACTACTGAGATTTGATAGGAATGCGCGATTCTCACAATCTCACTTTGAGTCGCCGAAAAAAGGGAGGAAGGAGAATGGTTCCGAAATGGGCATCGAAGCCTTGCATCATGGGAATCGACGAAGCTGGAAGAGGCCCTGTTTTAGGGCCCATGGTGTACGGCTGCTTGTACTGCGCCCGCTCCTACCAGAACACCCTCTCCACTCTCAGCTTCGCCGATTCCAAGACCCTCAAAGAAGACAAGAGGGAGGAACTCTTCCAAGCTCTCAAGGCCAACGATTCCATTGGTTGGGCCGTTGACGTCATTGACCCTAGACAGCTCTCCGCTAAAATGCTCCAGAAGTAACCAAATCCACAGCACCCAGACCCTTCCTTCTTCACTGCGTTCCTTTTTTTTTTTAGTTTAATTTTGTTGAGTGCTTTTAATTGTTTTTGTTATGATTTTAACAGGAATAAGATTAACTTGAATGAGATATCACATGACTCCGCCATGGGCCTCATTGACAGGGTGCTCAAAATGGGAGTGCTCCTAACCGAGGTAAATAAAAATTCTCTTAAACTTTGTGTGTAATATCAATTAGTATAAATTAGCTCAACAACGGCTCAAATCGCTTGTTAAGATCATTTTGAGTACCTGGGGGTTTTCTAGGGTTTGGTATTAATGCAGATAATGATAATAATTTCTGTTACAAACGGGAGAAGCATATGATATTGTGGTTTTCAGGTTTATATAGATACAGTAGGAGATGCAGGGAAATATGAAATGAAACTGTCCAAATGTTTTCCATCTATCAAATTTGTGGTTGCAAAGAAGGCTGATAGTCTTTATCCTGTTGTCAGTGGTGCTAGCATAGTTGCAAAGGTACTTACTTAGTTATCTACATAAAATTAATTATTTAATTACCTGAGTTATAAAGTGCCTTCTAATATTGTCTGCTATTGTAACCTTTAATGATCCATTGTTTTTCAGGTCACAAGAGACCAAGCTTTAAGAGATTGGGTTCTTGATGAGACTGCTGAAAACATGCACAGGAACTTTGGCTCTGGATATCCTGGAGGTGAGAATGAATGCCATAAGGCCCATCTCATGATGCGTCGGATTGTCGGTCATTCTGAATCGCATGTTACTGATAAATCTGTTTATTTTATATTTTTTTTTATTTTTTGGTAGATCCCCAAACAAAGTCTTGGCTGGAAGATCACAAACATTCTATCTTTGGATTTCCAACATTGGTCCGGTTTAGTTGGGGAACCTGCAATACTTATTTTAAAGATGGTGTGGAAGTCTTGTGGTAAGGCTGCTTTTTTGAATCTTCTGGGAGACCTTACTGTGATTGCACATGATTCCCATGTTTTTTCCACTTTTATATTTGCTATTGCATTCATCATGTGAATTCTTTGCTGTGCTTTCCTCTGGGTAGCCCAATTGACTGGTCTTAATCATGCAAGAACAATGTTGACAAACTGCTAGGTGCTACTTATTGCCACCAAAGACAACCCAGCTAATGTCCTATGCTGGGTTCAACTTCAAAACTAAATCCTGTTCTGAGTTCTGACTAATTTTCTTTAGCTTGTTCCATTTTCTTCCATAAAAGACTTTTTTTTTTCAATTTTATTTTAGGAGCAACAAGATTCACATGCCCCGAGAACTGCAATCACAAATCTAATCCAGCCACAAATCAGTAATTTTTGCAGTTTGCTCTTCATTATGAATTTCAAAATCATTTGTGATTTTTGTTAGCTGTTTTCAGACTGATAAGTAAGAACTTGTCCTTTCTTTTTTTTTTTTTTTGATAATTAAGATAACAAAACTCCACTCAAATAGAATGGATATAAAAGTACATGGCAATCCTACAAAGGTTCACCAATCTCCTGATAAAGAGAATCACAACAACCTACATGCCTTGCTTATTAACTATACACCTAAAGATAACAGTTTCAGCTTACCAACCATTCTAACATTCTACAAGGATAAAACACCTTTTACATCAACTTTAACTGAATAGCAATGGTTCACAAATCTAGTTGAACAACCATATGTAACCACCAGCTTCATAGTTACCACCAAGAGGCACACTTCGACCACACAACCTCACAACACCAATACAAACCATGGGGAGAAAATTTTAAGACCATCCTGTTGTACGAATAGCTGCCATGAAAAGATAACCTGCATCTCTTTATTTATCTTTCTTGGCAAAATTCAAAAACACCAAGACCAAGATTGAAAAACTCCATTGCAACTTTTAGACCACCTAATAGCATGCCAATATCCACGAGATGCTCTACCAATAGAAAGTGCAACTTCCAAAACCATCTAGCCTCATCACATGAAAAATAGCAAGCATTTACAAAGACATTATTTGTTTTACCATGACCACTTCCAAAGTTTAGAATAGGGAAGTTCTGGTGCTAACAAGACTTGTACACACCCCCCACTTCTTGACACACACACACAAAGTTCACAGCATACACACACACACGCCACTACAATTTGATATTGACAGCGTCTTTTATGTCAACAGAAAAAAAAAGAGTAGGAAAATTTGAAAATTCAGAAGTTGAGACCAATTGTCATGATGTGCACACTTCATTTAGATCTAAGTATACTGTGAACAAACCAATTCACCTAAAAGCTTAAGATGTTGTGTTTAATATCTGTGGTAGACCCCACACACAAGCGCTTTGAGCTTGAAGGGTGAAAATTGCACAGGTGTACTTTACATTTTTTTTTTTGGTTCATGCGTCAAGTCCCAAGCACTTTACTGAGAAAGGGGGTGCCGGATAGAGATATGTTATGAGTCACACCCTTTGGCGATATACATTTTAAGCAGGAGAGTTGGTTTCTTTTCTTGGCATTTAATCATAAATTTTTTTCTCAGGGATGAAATTCAAATCATATTTCTCTTTTCAGCTCTTATTTTTTCCCCCTGTTGCACGCTTTGTGAGTCATTTGTGCAGCTCGCTTTCCATTAAGGGCTGTCTTTGTTTGTAGGGAGTCTGACAAAATGGATGAAGATGGCGGTAGCAATAATAATGGCAAGCGGCAATTGAAATTAAGCAATGCGGGCTTCACAACATCCAAGAGAAAGAGTGAGGAGATAGAATCAAGTGGTAAAGGGCGCTGTAGGTTTTTCCAGGCTCGAAAACTGGAGCACCTCACTTATTTCACAAAATGATGCTTAGTTATAGTGCGCTGTCTTTATATCATTTTTGAATTTTCTTGGTATGTTATATTATTGACTGTTTGTCTTTGAAGTTTGGAGAATATTTCCTGGAAATACTCTTTTCAGAACGGTACTCGGCCTAACCACCACCAGATGTGTATTAAATTACTAATATTCTGTCAATTTAATTAGTATTGATATTCATGAGTTGAATCATGAGCCACCTTAAAAGGTTATCTACCTAGATGATTAGCCCCACCTGGAGAGTCCCTTGGATGTCTGAATGGAGTAATTCAATTCAATTATACCCTCGTCTTGAACTTGTTTTAGTTTAAAGCCTCGAATGCCCAGGGCATGAATACAAACCTAGATGTGGTAGCTGATTCTGATGGAATAGCTTTTTGTTTCGAATGGCTGTTTTGTTTGACACTTGGCTGGCCACATTTCCTCACCCTTGTATATAAGCCGTTACTTACAAACAATGAGCATTGGGTGGGATACATATATTTTTATGCATGTTGGGGGAGTAAGAATTCCCATGGCATCACATACGAGACAGCATATATCATCCGCTGGGGGAGTCTCCCAAATTCGATACCCAATACCCATGCTGGAGTTGGATGCTAATCCGCACATATTTTTCTGACCAAATCAGCATATTTTTCTTTTTATATCTTTTCAATATGCTAGGGTACAGCCGTACAGAACCTTGTTTTCAGTTTCATACTTAACTATTCAATTCGTATATCTCGGACTTGCAGTTGTGTATACGCACCAAACGCACAATCTGAAAACTGCCTATTTTTCCCTAAAGTATTTTGATTTGAGATTTATTCCTTCCAACATTGAACTATACTGCTGTGGAGGCCTTTACGCATCTTGAGGGATGAGCCTTCCTCTTTTGTCGGGGATATTATCTACTCACCGCTGAGCCTAATTCCTTGTATGGTATCTGTATTTTTTTAAAAATTAAGTAATTAATTTGATACTGAGTGTGCGAGCAAACCTTTCTAAGCATGAATGAAATTCATTTCTATTGCAAGTGCTACAATCTAAACATAATACATCATTGTCTCACCAGAAAACATTGTTGGAGAAGAAACTAAGACAAACAGTGGTTACATAATAGTGATAATACATAATTAACCGTTCTACAATCTACATTAACAAAAATAACAGTATGAGAGGATAGACAAGGGTGGTGGAAAATTTGATTCTGTTAAGGTTGCAATTGGCAGCACCATTATGTACATGACGGTTGCGATTATTATTCGCAGCGCCAGCTGTATAAACAGGTATAACTGCCGCCGCACCTCCTTGGTTATTTGGTGATCGTGAACCTCCATTTTCTCCTCCATTGCCATGTGAACTGCCACCATGACTGCCTCCATGACTAGAGCCTCCTTCTATCTTACTTACATATATCCTCTTATCTTCTGTCCAGCTCTTCTGCATAAATTCTATTGGAAAAAAAAGAAAAGACAGAGAAAAATATCTTAGTAAAAGCGTTTACTCTCGGACCTCCTTTTTTTTTCAGATGCTTATGAAAGAAGCTAACAATTAAAAAGGTTTACTTTGCTTGGTTTCTACTCGAAATGAAAATCGCAGAACAAAGTACACACACCCTACTTGTAAGTGTTACCGTTTTAGTATTATAAACTATAACCCCATCGCATGTTAAAGTCTCAGCTAGAAAATTAACCCTTTCACATTGAAATCTCACACCACTTGTGAACAATGGCTTTTGTATGCTAATAATATTGGTAAATATTTTATTCTCTCACCTTGCAAATTTTGAATTATTAAAGATCTATAGAATGAGATCTGAACATGCAGTACAAAGCATAACTGATTCTGAAGATGTGAGAATATGATTTGGTATAGGATCCCCCACTAGACCACTAGTATCGAATGATAAAATACTGTGATCCTACTTTGTTCTAGAGCTAGGCTGTACTGAAAGTTCAGATGTCTTTGTCATGCGAAAGAAATTCCAGCTACTTAGCATCTGAAAATGCTACTAGTGCAAACAAATCAAACAAGGAATATATATAAAACCACTCAAAGTATACCACCTTCATTAAAAATCAAAGATGGTTTCGTGTTCGTAGCGATACATTATATATATATTTTTTCCCTTCACAAATAAGCAAGACCAAAGAATTTACATTGTGTTACCTTATAGGCTCAAGCCGAGACGGGGAGCAATTCTTAAGGATGTTCTATCCCAGGCATATAAATCATTACTTGATATGCATAAAATAAAATTGTCAAGATCATAATAGAAGTTCACCAATCATTAAAATTTAAAAGTACTTTCATGTATGTGTTAAGTAATAATTTAAATGCCTAAAAGGTGGTGTGGTAGATCGGACGCGTAGTTAAGAATTTCTGGAAGAGAAGATGCATAGGTTCAGGAAAAAATGGCCTTTACTAAGTGCATGTTTAGTTTGACGATAAGAAAGTCCCTGGTACAAAGTTTCAGCTCAGTTAAACATGTATGGCAAAATCATGGTAACCAACAGTTCAACACGATTTTTAACCTTAAACGATGGTTTTAGCAGTGGAAAATTCTTTTTCCGTTTGGACCAAATCTTGGTTTGCAAACTATATAGGCCAGAAATAAGAAATAGAAGGTAATCATCAGCAGTTCCACAATTAGAAAATTCAGTTAAAAAAATAGGTGTTAATCAGCAGTCTGACAAATTAGAAAACTCAGTTGATTATCCAGTATTTCTGTTAAAACTTTTCCCCCATGTCATTCTTCCTCCATCAAAAGTGTGTTTTAAAAAATCTAGTTGTTTTCTGATAAATATCTGTAGTTTCAATGTTTCTAAACAACCAGCTTATGCATGTGCAGTCTATATAAAAACAAATTATGCCCATTTCCTGCAGTCTTGATATGCTACTGTTTTGGTTATTTATCATATATTTACTGTGAGATGAGGATAACAGCCACCCTAGCAGACACTCAGCAGGCTACCCACCAGTGGGTGCATGCAATAACTTTGGCAATTTTGCTATCAAGTCATTGCCATACTCGAACACTTAAGATCTGTTTATGTAGTCTAGAAGGGGAGGACAAAAAAAAGAGAGGCACCGGGGGAAAGGAATGGAGTGAAAATATAATTGATTTATAACTTGAGGACAACTTATATATATATATATATACACACCAAATAAAAGAAGAAAAAAAAAAGGTAAAATTAGGACATTACCTGAAGGCAAGGTCTTCAGGATACGATAAGAAGATGCAAGATTAATGATATAGAGGAAGATAAGAAGAGAGAGTCCTGATTTTCTGAATCCCATTTGGCTGTTGTGCTAGTTAATCCATACAGATGAGAAGATCTGCACTTTATTTTACAAGAGAACTCCCCACCCAGCTTTTCAGTTTCTAGCTCTACTCGCACACCGAATGAGGTGTTCTGGGTGGAGCGAGCTGGTTGCAGGTAGAATCTTTGAGCAAGTAAAGCAAGTGCCTCTGGCCTTATCTTTGGGCAATTATAAAACCAAAAAGTGTATATAGTAAGTGGTCCTAATATAAAAATATCCTATATTAGCTTGTCACCCCACGGGTTATTGGAAAGTTGAACTACCACCGTCTTAATATACGAGTCGCAAGAATACATAACCATTTTTGCTTATCATTCAATGACAGTATATCGTGGCAGCTATGTCTGTCTTGTATTTATCAAACTCCGACGGGTCAGAACCGTTTCCACATGGCATGCACGTTCAGCTGAGCTGCTCTTGGGATCGTTCAGTATTTCTAGTTCCCGTGTCCGCGTATCGATTCATGCTAATATCTAATTTTAATAATAGATCTTCTTTCCGACTCAAAGATATGTGAAATCCTTGATTGTCGCATTCACCCAATACAATTACGTAATTTCCAATTTGTAAATTTGACGTATTTGCCTTGATTAAGTTCCTTCCGCACTTATAGCTTTGTGACAACTTGTAAACGTAAGCAGCCTTGTATTGTTGCCACGAAGTTAATGTACACCGTGAAATAACCCATCCAGTTGATGTTGTCGTATCTTATACACCTGCTACGCATGGTGTTACGCAAACCATGCATTTAGCCACATTCGCAAACCATGCACTTAGCCACATTCATGAATGTGGCTAAATGTTTGATGTGTGATGCATTGTTTTGCTAGTTGTGCCACATACAAAACCTGCAATTTCGATATTTGCTTGACGCAACTTGTGCATATCTAAATTTGTTAGTCCATATCCTATGCTAGGCGAATTCTGCCATGCTATGTGAGAAATATAATGCGTCATGCTCCTTGACCCCTTTGTCAATGTTGGGGCGTTGATTTATCTGTTTTCAATTGTGAGTGGTCCAAATTAATGAATGGATATTTTCTCAGATTTGTCAAGCATCAATGAACTCCAACCAGCTTCAGGGAAAACAGAAAGAAAGGAAGCAGAGAAGGAAAACTCTGAAATCTTATTGATTGTTATGAATTGAATACAGAAGGTGTCTCTGAAAGAGGGGAAAGGGAAAAAAAATATACAAGGGAACAACTATCTATTCGCGTCAAAGAATAACTAACTAATTGAGGGGTTTAATTAATGACTCATTAAACTGACTGCTAGAGAGATAATTTAAGTTTATTCATGCTAACTCATTAATAGTCATTACTGGGTTAAAGAATTTAAGTCAAACTTTACTTTTAGAAGATTCTTGCATAAAGTAGAATTCAAGTTGAATTATCGTATTCATCTTATTTGACTAGTCAGAAGAAGAGTTACAATTGAACTTTACTATTACTTTTCTTAAGAATTACGAGTAGTTTTTTCATAATATTTTATTATCTAATTTTGCCTATATAAAAGTTACTCCATGTAATATTTTATAATATAAGAGTGATATGCATTAAGGTGAGTTTCTGAAATATTAGATTCCTTTTTTTTACTCCTATGATGAGCTATTATGCTTAAAAAGTCAAAGAAAAATATTAGTGTTATATGAGTAAGATCCGGAATGAATAATTATTCGATATCATGGACTAAAACTAACTGATTGACTATTTAGTTTACATACTTATCAATCCCTTTTCTTTTAATCTTTTCGGGAATCCAGTCTTCATTCTTGAATTTGATTTGCAATTAAAAAGGGATTTAATTAAAATCAAAGATGTGACCAAAAAAAAAAAAAAACCATAATGAAGAGAGAAAAAGGCATCAGCTCTTCAAATCCTTAACAGCAAGATCTTCGAATGGAATGCGGCAATCATCGACCACTGGCTCATCGCCGGAAAACACCACTATTAGCTGTCGTGGTTGCGTTTGATGACATGGATGAGAATTCCATAGCAATTTTTTTTTTTTTTTTGGTAATGCAGTTGAATTTGTGGATACTTTCTTCAATACTATTTGCTCTTGGTGAAGAAAGAAATATTTGTTTTTGGTGCATCCTTGCCCGTAATAATAATGTGTATATTATAGATTTATTTTCCTAAAATCAGGTTAGTTTGGTAGAATTGAAAGTAATGTTTCAGAAATGGAACACAGGTTATCGGCTAAATTGCGTAGCAATTCCTTCGCACACACTAACTTCTCTGTGCATGGCAGCCTTCGCTATTATGCTGTTAAGAATATCTTTCGTTTCTTGTAATAGTGATGGTATTTGGCTTAATGTCATTACGTGAAAAAGCGTACGATTTGTTCCAATAACTTATCATAAGAAGGGAAAAATAGAATTGCGCTGCTATTCAATAAGAAAATCTTGTTTATGAAAATTGACGAATACACTTGGCAATCAATGAATGGAAGACGAGTGAAAAAAAAAATGGAAAATTGGGTGGTGAGGAAAAAGCGGATGTGAGTGAAAAACTTAAAAACATTGTTCCCACAAAATTGACAAATTTCAATTCGTAACAAGTATCATTACTCAATATTAAAGGATGAGAGAAAAATTGAATGATGGGTAAAACTTGCTAAATGGTGGCCAATCGCAACATTCGTAATTGAAGTACAAAATGCAAG
Source organism: Dalbergia cochinchinensis (assembly GCA_031216125.1). NCBI lineage: Eukaryota > Viridiplantae > Streptophyta > Magnoliopsida > Fabales > Fabaceae > Dalbergia > Dalbergia cochinchinensis. The sequence goes on from CM062369.1 coordinate 63,575,795, forward strand.
ACAAACATCTAATGTCATGCATTTTGCGAATTACTACCATCTTTTGTTAATAGTTGAAATTTCATCAATTCAAATTGTAATAATGACCAATTTACGATTGTTCATTCCTATTTGCAGATAAATGGTTCATTAGCGTGCAGAGCAATCAAGGGTTTGGCCGCAACGGGATCAAGATAAGTTCAGCTCATGCAATGCTGCAAATCCATACCCGAAACACCTACACTAATTAGTTTATGATTGCCTCTAGACTCCAAGTTTTGTTGAGACAAGCTCAATCTCTCCTTGGCAGTTAATTCAACTTTCTTTTGTAGAAATTTTGAATGCAACTGCTCAATATTATGAAGTCCTACAATAGTTTCATTAGATAGGAAGATTGCAAAGTCAACTATGAAGGTTAACTCGCAGAATTAGCAAATCTAGGCCGTGACATTCTGCAGCATGTTCATTCACCATAGTGATCTTGCTACGTGCTTAATACTTGATTATATTAAACATGAATGAGGAGACTTTGGAAACTTTCCATCATCAGTACATTGTTAAACTGACCTTAGTTAGCCTCATAATTGTCTCATTTTCGTCGATAATACAGAGGGTCTAAAAACGATCATGATACTGCTATTATACATTATCAAATAAAAGATTCTCTGTGGCTAGCCAATTTCACTAATACTATGCCAAAATCAAGTTTAATTTGGAGGCTCATAGATGATCCTTTATAAATACAGGAATCAGAGAAGCAAGTCCGCCCAACCTAATGGCTTGCTCCCTATCATCTTTCTGCAGCTCAATCCAAAATCTTTTTGCAGGCAAAAGCTCTTCCAATACCCCAAATAAGATTTCGGAGGTTTAGGGAGAATGGTAGTTAAGAGGCACTATTCTATCAGCACAAAGGAAGTGAACACTGCATAGGCACTAGAAGTGGACTTTAACACTCGCGAACTAGCTTAATTTCTTGAGTTTCTTCCACAAAATAATCCTCTAACTTCTTTGTTGTTATCAACATTAATCCTTCTATTTCTCTTCTTTATATGACTTCGGCTTTTAACTGTTACTAATATGTTACCATCCCAAGATCACATCAGAGAGAAGATAGTATATGTAACATCAAGAGAACAATATGCTAGCGTTTGGTAACTGTATCGGCACATTGGAGACAAAAATAACACTATTTTTATATGGTGTTTAGTTATGAAGGACAAGGATAATGGCCATCATATTTTGTTTGGAAATACGAAGACAGGACAATAAAGACATGTTAAGAAGATATTATATATCCCCGACGAACTGCCACCACCGGCCACCAAACTGCCCATGAATTTGAGAACACATTGAAAAATATTAAATATGTATCGATGTATTATTGGAAGAAAAAAATATTAAATTTTTATTTCTGTATTTTGTCCCAACTGTCCTCATTTTTTAGAGTTATAGAAATTCTTCTGTCCCTTGTTTCTATCTCCATCACCAGACATATTTGTGTCTCTAATATTTCTATATTTCTGTTCCAAAAACACTTACTAAATGTTACCTATACAATATGCAACATGGAAGATTAGAGTATACTAACAATATACCAAAAGGGATGAGTTTTATATTATAATTTTAGTGTGACTCATTTATCTTATTTTTTATTTTTAAGATATTTGAATAAATTATATTAATATAAATATACAATTTATATAAATATTATTTTAAGAATGTTGTATAAAAATAATTTGGAAACGCAAGCGATAAGATCAAGCCATGTAATTTATGTGGACAATATGCAAAAATTTTAACGAAAAAAGTCTAAAAGAAAGAAGTTTCAAAACAAATAAATAAATTGTTAATACTGTGAGGTGGTCCCAGTAGCTTTCTTTTTTGGATACCCTTGAAAATACATTCATGTTGATGACTGACAAGCAACAATTTTTCACTTGGAGTAAACAGGGTTTGGGTGTGGAAACCCGTTCACGTTCATCGATAGAAAACTATCAAAAAAAGCAAAAAAAAACCTCTACATTCAAGAAAAACCAACGGGTTCATCCATAGAAAAGCTTTCCAAACAAGAACTCTCCACATTCAAGACTAATCAACGGGAGTTGGGAAAATTAAACGCGGAAACAAACACACCCTTAGCCGGTTGGTTAAAGTTACTAGCTAATTATTGATAAAATTCAATAATGACAGCAATTACTTTGACTTGTCAAGCTTATATTATCTTTATATTCTCTAAATATTTGCGTACTTTATTTTTAAGTTTATGTATTAATCTATATTTTATGCACTTTATTCAGCTTATTTAACTGGTTAATTTTAAGTTTTATTTTATTTATGATTTAATGAATTTACTTATAATATTCAAGATTTCTAGTGGACTCTTAGTTATTTAAATCCCATTTATTACTCAAAATTATACATCTCATTTTAAATTTATGCATTTCTACGTTTATCATGAAACTAGGCACAACAATGCAGTAGCAGCAGCTAGCTATATGTGCAATGAACATTTCTTTACAACGACCATTAATTGTTTAAGATTCCCACTAGTTTCTAAAGGTATAAAACCAATTTCTTTACATTGGGTTTGACTGTGTACCGTACACGTTGGTTTATTTGAATTTCGGGTAGTCCTGACTCCTGAGCTAGTGGCTAAAGTTAGAGATAATATCCAAAGAAATCTTTAGCTCTGGAGGACCATGTACCTAGTAATTGCTCCATAGATGGTAGCTTATGCTCTGCCTTTCAGCAATAAAAATTCCTACTCTGGTTCTATTATGACAATAAATTGTGAAGTACCGCCGGAAACAATCTAAAATAGTTAGATGTTATGCTAGGCCAAAAGAGAATCAATCTACTTGGCAGAAGAAATTAAGTTCAATATGAGAGTTAATTGATTCAAATCCAAATGAGGAATACATGCCTTCTTGAAGCAATTGTTGCAGGAAAATGCTATATTTGAATACTTCTAGCATGTAACAGATCTGAAACAAAGACTATCTTTGTCGAAATTTGTTGATAAGCTAAATACTTATAAAAAAAAATAGTTATATACATAGATGAGTAACAAGATTATAGTAAAAGCTTAAAAAAATGCAAATGACCAATACATGGCATGTTTGTGTGAGTCCTTGGAACAATACTGTGAAGCACAAACACTTATACAAACACAAGACATGACATGGACACAGACACGAAAACACATCAAACTTAAAAAATTACAGAATACAGACACAACATATATATATTTTATTTTTTTTGTATGATTCTTTTTATTCATGTTTGTATAATTTTTTATTTAATTAATTCTTACTTTTTATGATCAATTGAAGAATTTTTAAAATAAAATGACTCAATAGTGTAGATCCAACTAAACAACTAGAATTGATTTTTAGCTTATGTTGGTATTAAAAATTTTAAAAAAAAAAACTAATTTAGACGTGTTCCCAATGAATTAGAGTCGTGTTCAATCGTGTCCGACACGTGTCTGAGCTCAAAAAAATTATTTTTTTAATTGGACAAATATAGACGCGTGCCAAACACATATCATGTGAGTGTCAGTGTCCAACACAAGGACACACCACCCACCAACTCGATGTGTCCGTACTTCTTGGAACAATATACATGGACTTCTACTTTCTTCTTTTGTTTCATTGTTTATTATTAAAATCTTTAACCAAAACGCATCACCCGGGTAGCTGAGCTACCTATTATTGATACGGAAAAACCAAGCAAATTAAACAAACGCGTTGGTCTAGTTACAATAGATTACCATAGTTGCATGCATTTGCTCCCCGTACAAAGCTTACAGAATAGAGCTAATCATCCAACATGCCAGAAATATTACAAATAAATAAATGAGAACGAAGTATCTTGTGATGATAGCGAAGAGGCATCATTTTCCGCGAGAGCTAAATAATGAATAAACCAATGCAGCATTTGATTTCATATTTTAAATTTCAGAACCGGAGTAAAATTAAAAATGACGAAGATAAGCACATATATTAATATATAAACCAAACTGGACATAACCTTAGCAATGAGAGGATTTCAAGAACATTACAGTTTATACAGAGCAGACATGCACCCTGCTCCTCTCGGAGTAAACATACATTCTAGCCATAGTTCATACATGTACATCCTAAATGCTAAGGCATGAAAGCTGCAAGTCCATACCATCCCATCTCTGACCCACCACTCGCCAATGTCCCTAGAGAAACAGACCTCTGAATTCCCCGTTTGCTAGTTGGCATAACTGATTGTACGAGTTGGTATCTGCAACAAAGGCCAGATCAAACTCAAGATAAGTAGCCAGCAATAGAACAATAAAAACAAGAATACCAATTAATTACTGAACCTAATTCTTTTTCTTAAATACCAGATCATACATTTCCTTGATGCCTAGAGAGAGAAATCATCAATTGAATCTTTTTTTGTTTTTGTGTGGGAGGGGGGGTGTTTAAGCAGAGAAGAACGAACAAACACAATATTCAAATCAAAGAAACATATGCTTCATGTGCTGTGTCTCCCATTTTGAGAGAGTTAACTAATTAATTCATAATAAGCATGAAAAAATTATAAAGACAAAAATGTGTAATGCTTAGTACCAAAGGTGTTGCCAAAGTCGGTCCATATTTCAGCATTAATGGAGTGGTTACTTTCAGCAACACCAATGACTTCAACATAATTCATAAGAGGGACCTGTGGCAACCCTTTTACAGTTAGCTGTTTGTCATCTGTGGATTTTGCAGCGGTTACACCATCATCACATTGATTCACTTGAACCACTGTTCGTACTTTCTTTCCTATGAAATTGGGAAGCAACTCAGCATTTACAAACGCAGCAGGATTTGAGGTGTCCATAGCCTGAAAGAAGAAGTGAAGACCAACCAAATTGAAAACAATCAATAGATTCAGCAATTCACCGAGCAGCATTCATTGCAATAGCGTAAAAGCTTTTGTTTCAAGAGTAAACTCTAACAGTAATTTTCACGAAAAAGTTGAGTGCACAAAAAAGAAACATGGACATCGTCTAGCTCTCTATACATAACATAGATGGCAAATCAGGAAATAATAGGCTGCAATTAAAAAGAATCAACATAACCACAAACACAGAATTGAGAATAAAAGATTCGTGTGGATCCGGGTGAAAACATAGACACAGATGTGAAAAATGCGAAGCATAAGAATTGAGATTGAGTAAATGAAAATAGAAGAAATTGAGGAAAAGAATTAGAAAAGGAGGCATCACCTTCGAATGATTCAAAAACGGGAACCCCTTTTTTTGCGTCGTTTGAGAAATCTCTCTCTCTCTCTCTCTCTCTCGCCAGGAATAGGATAATGTTATATATATGGAGAGCGGGAAAGAAACAAAGACAGTGAACAAATAACAAGCGGGAAGGGTTCCGTGAATTTCTTAATTGGCGGGAAACGACTCTAGTGGAGTTTAACTCTTCCATTTTCTCCCAACTCAGAATCCTGAGAGCTTCCTACCACGTTCTTTACTAATCATCGTGAAATCGGTTTTGATTTGGGTTTTCGGCATTTATTTTTAGTTTTTTAGATTTTGTTAAAAAAATATTAAAAATCTTAGGGTTTGTTTGATTTTCATTTTTAATTTTTAAAATTTTATGAAAAAAATATTGAAAACTGAAATTTATAAGTTTCAGAACTTTTAGTATTTTCTTTATAAAATCTCAAAAATTAAAAAGTTGAAAATAAAAATTAAAACTTAAACTAAACAGAACCTAAAAAATCTAATTTTTAATTTTTCCTTCATAAAATTCTGAAAATTAAAAAATAAAAACTAGAAACTAAAACAAAACAGCCTTTGAGTGGCAAAGGAGAGAATAAAATTATATGAATAAAATTTATATTTAAACCTGCACATGCAGCTCATAAATCTAATCTTTATCTCTCAACCTAACTCACTCTTATGTTTGGATAGGGAGTAATAGTTTGGTGTAAATTTTCATGAACTACATATATAAAATTATATACAAACTTTACACATGAAAATTTATCTTTATTTTTACTTAACAACAAATATGCTCTTAATAAGGGAAGTCTAAGAATTCATTTGGATAGAATGACTCCTTTTTTTTTTACGTTAAAAAACATATTTTTAGCTTTTACTATCTTTGTTACTTTGCAAAAGGTGTTTTTTTAGCTAGCTTCTCAAGACATACTTTTAGAAATATTCAAAACAAATATTTTTGCTAGTTTATATTTAAACAGTACAAAACAATATATTCACAAATTATTTTTCAAAAATTTCACTTACATAAAAAGTTTTTAAGTTATTTATGCTAGCCGACCTAAGGCAAACCATGCTGTGTAAGGGAAAAAAGTATACTCAAATAGAATGCAAGCAAATTAGATCAATTAAATTTCGAACAAGAAAAATACCCTCCGATCAAAATAATTTTACACAATCAGTTGCGAAATGACAAATTATAATAAGTTATCATGATAGGTAATTATCCATCGCCATTAATTATTTTTCTCAAATTTTACTTGCTTTACACCATCATGAAGATTAAATCCAATCAAAATTGTAAAGTAACAATCCCGCTCGCTCACATGCCAATTGTTTAGGGTGTTTAATATTTTTTCGTTCAACATTGTTTAGAGTGGTTTGTGCCAACCGCCAAGAAGTATTCTCTTCTGGCCGCGGGACAATTTCTTAGGGTTATTTGGAACATCTTTTTCTTTTTGGTCATTTGCATGAAGGGATCTAATTCTATAAAACTTATCTCAATTTTGCTTCTGACACTTGGGTCACGCCCTGGCTCCAAGAAGAAGGTTAGTCCCATCTAAATCAACTGTAGTTTCAACTTGCGTGATACCGCCGACCCAAAAAAGAAAATGCCCCTTTGTGATACTTATCTAGTCAAGCTTATTATATTCTCAATTTAATACCGATACCTTTTTAATTTTCATGCATCACTACCATAGTATTCTGTATTAGGTCTGTCAAGGTGTCGCGATAAACATGAGCATATATGCTTACACGAGCAGTAAAGGGACTAATCCAATCCAATGCCATTACAACACAACACAAAACAAAAGAATGAGGTGAAACAAAGTCCTACACGAGAGTTGCCAGCTTTTATTCCCGCTATATAGTGAATAACATGTTTGCTACAAGAGAATAAATTTTCTAATGCATCGCATTGAGCAATCAAACTAGGCTAAAATAGCAATCATGGTCTTGAGAAACTTGTGTGAATCACAGCCTTTATTGTTAAACATTAGCGGGTTCAGGCTTCACATAAATTTAGAACGATTCATCCCAATACAAACACTAGCATAGTTTCAAACATAAGTGTATCTCAGAAAAAAATAAAGCAAGGCATACATCACTTAGCAGAGATCTGCCTCCTTATGGGTGTAAATCACACAATCTGATTTTGGGTATGAGACACATGTCAGAAGATAACCTTTCTCCATTTGCTGATCATCCAAAAAGGATTGATCTGATTGATCCACAGAGCCTGAAACCAGTTGGCCAGCACAAGTAGAGCAGGCACCAGCCCTGCATGAGTAAGGTAGCTCCAGCCCAGCATTCTCAGCTGAATCCAGAATGTAAGAGTCATCAGGAGCTTCAAATTCGTTCTCTTCACCATCTGGTCCAATCAGTTTCACTTTATATGCCGCCATTGCAGACACTCTAAAGGAGGAAGATTGCAATCCAAATACTTTGGAGGCATTCTTCACGGAGCGCAGAGATGATGGACTCTTCATAAGAGCACAGGATCTCCCAGCAGGTCCTGTGACAGTCAAGGAAGTTGTTGGAAGTCTCATAGTGGCCATATTCGCAACCGACATTTTACACCTGAAAACAAATGAACAGAGATAAACAAATTTTATAAGAATAACCAAATAGAAACTCATTAAATAGAAATAGAATGGATAAGATAAGTAAGAAAACAAACATGGAAACAACAAACCAGAAAAAAAAAAAAGAAGAAACTTTTAGGAATAAAGGCCAGTTGATTATCCTACACAATTTATTTATTGACCTGCTAGATAAATTGAAAGTGGCCTATCATATCATGAAACACATTCCAAACGTATTACTCTTAAACGCTAGACCAATGACAAAAAAATCAAACACAAAGTTCATTCAAATGTCATTAGATTACTTTTAGGGACAGTTCAATTTCCTTATGAAATAGTAAAAGTCAGAATTGGTCACTAAAAGGTGTCAGGTACGAAGCTTGGTTTTTGAGCTTGATACATACTGACATATAGGCGTCTGGCTCATGTAACTTCATTTACTGTTATGAACTAACAAGCAAAATAAAGAGGCAAAACATTTGAAGCAACAATGAAACTATTAACACACTGATATAGTGTGAAATGATGAATGGCCATACAATATGAAGTATATGGAGTGTAAGGAGACAAATATATGCTATTGTCACATTGTGCTGAAAAAATTGCAATATAGATTTTACAAATGGTCAAATCATGCTTTACGTTTTTTATCCACTTTAAGGGCATGTTTGTAAGTTTAAATTTTGAAGGGGAGGGGAGGATTTGTAGTGTAAAATTATAGTACAAATCCTCCCTTCCAAAATCCAAACTCACAAATATTCCCTGAGATACAAGTGTCCAAGATGATCGTAACTTTCTGATCAAAAGTCATAGGAAACAAGTGATGATGCATGATTATTGATATATTAGAAATGAGGGGCATTTTTTGGATGAGCGAATAGAATAACATAGATTATCATCATCATCATTATAGTGGCAATACATAGAAGCCAATAGTTCACGCCAGGAAATCCCTCATGATACTGAATTGGAAGCCCCCAAACGGTTTTTAGCTTTTATGAGATTGTAAATTGATGTATAGTAGCTACCCAATTATTAACTCCCAGCTTTTCCTCCTGAATCTACCACAGAAAATTTTCCTTTTTCATTTCATTATTTCAAAAGTTTTCTCTAGCTATTCTGAAATACGAAATTGACAGGGATACTATGATCCCTATATTTCCATCTACGCAAATTGAAATTTGATGAAAACTTCCCTTGAGTTTTTAGTGACCATGATAAACCCATGGGAACGCGAAACTGGACGGATCATACAATTTAAAACACCAGCTAAAGAAAGTCCGCGATAAAACGAAATTTAGCATAACAAAAAACAAAAATAACGTTAAACAAAACATAACAATAATAGGAGAAAGTTATCACGCTGAATCCAAAAGCATGAAAGAAATTATAACAAAACGGAAGTTCAGAAAAAAAATACAAAGCTGGGAAAAGAGATGGTCACAGTTGAAGTGATGACGTAATAGGAAGAAGAGGAAGAGGGAACGTTGACGGAGCTTGAGTGAGAATGGTGAAGAAGGAAGATGGAGAAATAGGGTTATATACAATATAACAGAGACACAGAAAGAGTGAGGAAAAGGGTTGAAGTTGAGATCGGAAAGTGACCTTTTGAGTATCCGGTGAGACGGAACTGAACTTGTGTCCACTTGTGCGTATGCTGTGTCACCGACCCACGAGTTACTGACCTCTACCCTAGTACCCTCTTTGTTTGGTTTCGGTTTTTTTTTTTTGTATAGAGGCGGGGCCGTGAACCGTTTGTGCTGGCCTCCAACTGCCTCTCTGCTTTGTTTGGTTTGGAGTTTGGACCTTTGTGACGTAAGTGGGTCACTGTCTCCATGTCCAACTGTCCATGCCCACATCTTTTTTTTTTTCAAAGGTTTGAGTATATTTTTGGGCATAGGTTTAAATTTGAGAGGACATGAAGCATGTCTCGTTTAGTGGGCAATCTGATTAGATCCAAGGATTTTCTGTTCTCACAACTTTATTAGTCCAACAAAAGTTCTTATGAAGCTAACTTAAAAGTTTATAATTTCGTGGTTGAGACCTTGGCTCAAAGGGTAGAACCACATACACGGCGAAGGATTGTGAGTTTCATCTTTGGAGTCAAAGGTCTACAGTCCCCTTCCCCGGGCGACCTAAAAACAAAAAAGGTTTATAATTTTTATTGAAAAAATGTTATTTATACTTATTATGTATGGAAATACTGTGAATTAAATATGAATCCCACTTGAATAAAGTCCATGCCTCATAATAAATAATATATAAATTGATACGGTGTTTCATAATAAATACAAATAGTATAACTCTTTTTATTCTATTGTACTTGTTACCTTAACCTCCCTAGCATGACAGAGCTCAGCCGGTCATTTACATACCGAACCCAAAGTGGCTCGTTTAAATTTCCTGAGGAGTGTTATTTGGACTCAAGGTTGCGTTTAAAATACTCCCAGAAATATGAAAACTTTTAATGTACCGGTGCCTTTATAACCATTCCTTCAAAACGTCATATGATTCGACGGCTAGGAGAGGCTTAAAACAATCTATTGTGAGAAAGCCTTGAAGTAGTGTCTGGTGGACTTTTAAGTTACCAGTTTTTCATTTTATAAATGAAAAAAATTGTCCCAGAACAGTATCCCCCTCATGTTCCCCCACTAAGATTTGGACACCTGGCTAATAATATTTTTTTACCCATTATTTATTTTCTTTTTCTCCTAATTTTTTGAAGTGAACAACCTCCATTTTTCGAATCTGCAAGTTCCCGTCTCATATCTTGGACAACCTCTTCAATCTCAATCTTGCCAATTTCATTCTCAAATCCATTGCAGTCATCGTCAGTCTTCACCACCGTTCTCGTTCTCGCGGCGGTCGAGCCGTAGCTGCAGGGGCAGTCCCGGCTGGCTCCAACTGGCGACGAAGAGGGCAGAAATTGACCTTGAACTTCTAGATCTGCGTATAGGAACAGTGCAATGTGGTTCCGACGATGGTAGCCTACTTTGTGGACTTCGTCGCCACGTGCGGCTCCAGCGATGGCGACAGAACCCCCCATGGATGACAACCTCTCATTGCCGGAGGGCTTCCTGCGTGAGGGTCTGGTTCGACGCACAAGGTGGGGTTGTGCTGGGGGTTAGGCAGCAACGTCGTGGTGGTTGTAAAGGAGAGTGGCTTCGAGCTTTCCAAGGTTGATGATGGTGGCCCCAATTAATTCTCAAAGGGTTAAACTTGTATTTTCATGTTATATGCATAGGGTCAAATTGTCTTTTCATTTTGTAAGAGGTTTAAATTTTAAAGGGATTTACCTGTAATAGCTGGTGGCCACATGAGCACATTAAATGTTCTCAAATATTCTGAGTACATTTTAAACGCGACCTGGACTCAAAATACCAATGCACTTCCAGACAACTTTTCAAATCAATGGTTAAAACTTTTGTTTTTTCGTTTCCAACTATTTTAGCTCGCTTTTTCAATGAAATCCTACACGTGCGTCGAAATTTAAAGTAGACATTTCTCGTGTCATATTTCACATTAAGATGTCTAATCGTGCTTAGTATTTGAGCTATTGCGCCACTTTCCAAATGGTACTTTCAGTCAATTAAGGATACTGCAAATACTAACGTCGCTCAATGGAACCAATAGCAGTTACTTAGCACTCTTGCACGTTACTTTTACCGTTTGAAGCAACTTTACATATTAAATTTCCCTAGTGTCCTCTTGCATCACAATTGCAGGAAAAGAAAATCAAACCATACGCTCTGAACAATTTAAGCTTTGAATTATAGAGCTCAAAAGTAAACATAAATCATAATTCATACTAACTAACAAACTACCCTTGGAATCAATATTTGTAGGTGTCACATTACATACCGAAATGACTTCTAGAGAAGCTCCACCTTCTCATAATATTCAAACCTGCGATTCCATGTGTGATGCACTGATGCGTCAGTTTAATGATCAAAGCATATAGACCAACTAGGAACCATATAATAAATAGATTTCAGGACAATTGGAAAACAAGAGCCTTCAGAAAGTAAAGGCACAAGGAGATTATATTCTTTGTTTTTCCTTCTTTTTCACTACTATTTGGAAAACCATTATACTGGGATTGACTAAAAGAATCAGATTTACTCATGGAACCAACAAAAAATACATCAATGCTTCTTTGGTGAGGACAATCTGTGCTTAGACCATTCTTCAAGAGCCTTGCGATGGAGAGCATTCATCCGGATGTAAGGCCGTTTTTGTTTGATCAGCTTCTCAGCACTCTTCCAATCCTCTGTGATACCCAGTGCCACTAACAGTGCACACATAACAGCAATACTTCTTCCATGACCTTTAAACCAGAAGAGAGGGGGGGGGGGATGAAGATAGTTATAGCATCTTATTATGCAAGCATAATAATCTGGCCTGAAATTATCAATGCAACATCATACATTGTAAAAAACACAACCTTCAAACAAAGGAGAACATTGTGAATACAACTCTTCTCATCACAAGTTGTGGATGTAATGTATTCATGAGGCAATTTCATTATGGTTACCCCGCCTATTGGTAAGTCAAACGTGGATAAATCAACCAATCGGAGTTCCAAAACATTAGAACACCAACTCTTGCCGGTCGAAATACGAAAAACTTAGGTTAGAGCATGGGAATATGCAGAAACCTAGGGATATGAATATGGTAGGTTCACTTTTCTGTATGCTTTCCTCATCCCTGGAGGTTAGATACATGTATTCATTGAACTATAATACTGTGATCAGGTTGAGATAAACAAGAGAAGTATGAAGTCTTATGATACCCATTGATAAAAATGTGGCTGTCATAATCCTTAATCACCCAAGTGTTTTTCATTGTGAATGACAATAGTTTGCAATACCCAAAGCTTCCATCATTGTCATAATAATATTCTTTCTTTCCTACGCTTCTCTCAGTTCTCTGTTGATTCCTTTTGTGATCTAGCAGTTCAAAAGATCTCTAACAACCTAAATGGAGGGATGCTTTTTTACTCTTTTGTTGGTAGGACTACTCTTATTTGAACTGTCTGTCCAATATTCCCCTCTATAACCTTTCCCTCTTCCAAATTCTAGCAGGAGTCTCACTCAGTGGATAGAGACAACTACAAGGGGCACTCTTTTCTCTTCCAATTTAGACAGAAGAATTTGAACTTCGATTTTTTTTTTTTTCTAGTGCTCTACTCATAATAAGTCCTTTGCTTCAGTCTCTAAATCATTCCCTAATCATCACAGGAACCTCCTTGACAACCACATACGAAAGTCCAAAAGTCCTAAGCTCAAGTCTACTTTTCCTTGGACAACAGTAATCAACAAGACTAACACAAATCAGAAGGAGAAAAATTTACCATGCTACCATGTTATTGTTAGCTGAAGAAGTTCCAATACGAATAACATGCATGCATCAAGTCATTAATGCTTGTTCTAAGAACCATTAAAAGAATATATACTAACAGATAAGTAACACTACTAAGTAAGGTTTTTTTGTTTTTACCATAAGCACAGTGGACAAAAATGGGCCTATTGAGGTCTCTCTTGCGACAGGCCCACTTAACAGCAGATTCAATGTCAGCAGGCTGAGGGGACCTCGTGTCCCATGTGGCAACACACATGTACGGAAGCCCATAGAACTCCTTCAACCTCGGGAACTCGCACGTGCAATCGACGATCGCAGGCTCGCCAGGTGGCAGCTTCTCGCGGGACGATGGCCACCCCCCGACGTAGAGCCCGTCGTGGACCTCAGTGTACGGTGGTTCCCCGCTTCGGAGCCTTCTGAGAGCAGAGAAGAATCGAACGAAGTACAAGTAAGGGCTGAACATGATGAGGGACCAGATTGGGAAGGTGCCGTCTGGATTCTTCCCGAGGAGCATGGGGAGGTCAATGGAGGGGTGAGATGCGATGGATACCAAGAATGATACCAGGGAAGCGTAGAGGAAGGGTGCGGATAGGAGGGTGAAGCCAAGGCTTCGTATGTACGCGAAGCATAGTAGCAGCGCCGTTGCTTTTAGTGCTATCAGCACTGATATGCCCACAGCCATGGTAGTTTTTGTTTTGGAACCTTCGAGACTGGTTTGGGTCGAGAAAGTAAAACCGCTTTTTGGTAAGGGGTTGAAATCGGTAGGCGCGGAATGAGAATGAAGATTGTGTTTGTGTTTGATTGGTGGTGGAGACAAGGAAGGAAGAGGGGTAACCAACTGGGAAATAGAAATAATACTAAGTTCAGTTGGCGTATGATGTGATATGAATGCCAATTGACAAGAGATCAGATCGAGGAGATTGGCCTTTGTTCTTTTATCTCGACTCGATGGATGGACGCTGCTCCTTTCTTCCCCTTTCTCTGCAGTTTTTGTTGGCCTCGTTGCTTTCTCCTTTTTACCAGGCCAGATTACAACATTAAAACCTAGAAGTTATAATGAATAAACCATTAGCTACTCTAAATGTCTAATATTACTATATTATCAATAATTTTGATTAATTAGTCTAGAATATTCTTTTTTTAGGTTTTAATTTATCCATTATTAATCATGATTTTTTTATTTTTAAAAATAATTGAATTCTAATTATTTATTATCACTTTTTATTTATTCTTTTTATTTGTGATATTTCTAAATACAGTTAATTAAAGTTTATTTAATATTTATAATATATTATTACTATGATATTTTAAATTTATATTTAAAAATATTATTATTTAATATTAAACATAAAAATTAATTGTAAGCAAACTTTTAGAATAACATAAAAAATTCCTAACTTAAATCTAACGTTTAACTTTAATTACATAAACACAATGAAATAAAATTCAAGTAACTTGAAAATTTAATCAAATATAAAATATAAAAATTTTCACAAGACATATTTTTGGAAAAAATAATTCATAACCAATTTTAATTTAAATATTGCAATTATATAAAAAATAAATTTATTAAAAATCTTAAATTTATATTAAATAAATTAATTTTGAAACCTTTATATATTCATTACATAAATAATTATAGAGAGATATCCATTTTCTTATAAGAAAATATTGAAGTTTTTAAAAAATTTAATTATTTTGAACTAATAACACTAATAATTAAGATAAAATCATGATTGGATAATGAGTGTTAAACTATGACTTTGAATAAAATATATGAAGAAGGATAATCTAGATAAATCAAAAGAAGGATAATCTAGATAAATCAACTAAAAATTATTAATAATAGGAGTGGCAATAGGTATTTCGGAGTGACAATAGCCACCCATTTAATAGTAATGTGAAAAAATAATTTTTAATTTTACTCCTTGAGAGTAAATAACCATTTTATTCTTCATCTAATATCCAATATAATATAATATATAAAAGGAAGAGTCGAAGACCTTGATTTAATTTTTCCATTTAGACTTTGTTTTTGATATTTGGACAGAGAATTTGCCATTTGACATGATTTATTATTAGTTATATGGCATCACTACCTAATAACATGCTTATTAAACTCGAATTGATGATCAACTCGGTCAAGATAATGAATTACTGAATCACTAGCTCAGCCGGTTGAATCAAATTTACTTAAATAAATATATAAACATAATTCAAATACATATAGCATATGTATTACTATTTACATAACATTTAATAAGAACACATGTGGCTTGGTAATACTAATCTGAAATTGGTCCAACAATTTTTATAGTTTTGGATTGGTTTTAACAATTTTTACCTATCCTCAATTTTTGATTTTTTAAGTGTAACTGGACCAAATTAGATGTCGGTTCTCGATTTAATCGATTAAATCGGGTGGTTCGGTTCGATTTTTAAAAACATTATTGATAAACACATCTTCAAAAGCCCACTGCTACTTCAACCCCAAAACAAATAAAAAATAAAACTACAAACCACTATTAAAAGAAAGGGGGAAAAAGGCTAGCATTCATTGAAGACATGACCAAACATAAAATATTTCTATAGCTAATGCCACTTTTGTTAACCCAAAGAAATGACGGAAAAGAAGTAAATTGTCACTTTAATCTCCGAAAATTTATATTGCTAATAAAATAACTCCTAAAGGAAACTATATTCATTCATAATTCTCTAGAGATTTATTCTGTTTAATAAATTCACTTAAACGTCAATTAAACTTTATTTCCATTAATGAAAGAGATTATATATCACATGTTAGTCAAATTGACACTATAGAACCATCGTTTTATCCCCAAAATATACGCTTTGTACCAAGTTGGTATTTCAAAATTACCATTTTAGCTCTTAAAACATCATATCATCAATAAAAGAACCAGAAAAATCATTCCATTCTATGTTTGTTGATCTCTTTTTCTCCTATAGTGTCTTTCTCTCCCTTCCAAAAACAACCTTGGTTAGTATAATCATCATTTTTTTCCCTTTTCTTTCTTCTCTTCTGCTATTGATATTTTCTTTGTTCAAAGAACCTCTAATTTATGGTGCGAGGGTGAGAGATTAAGAGAGTTAGAAGTTCGTAATTTTGCATCTAAGATGTGCATGCTTCTATAGAGATAAGGAGCGTACCGGCATGATTCTAGAATGATTGCTTTTGGATTTGTAATATTGCCTCTCAAAATTAAGGACTAAGAACTGAACGACCATCCCTCCCTCGGTTTGCACCCAATCATGTGACGATACCATGAAGATCCATCCCCCTCCACCAAAGTCGTGATTCATACCCCCATTAAAACCTCTGGGTCAACGTGTATCAGACCTCGAAATTTTCTCCTAATCATGGATCCCTTCCATTAATGACTCGACAACATATATACTTTCTTCAAACACAAAAGGGACAGGTCATTCTTTAGCCAAAAAGAAAAAAAACTAGTTTATCCTCTACTCAACTTAGATAGCAACACATATTCAAAAAAAAAAGATAAAAATTAAAGGGGGATAAATTGCATATGTTTAAAATCTAAAATATAAAATGCACACAATCTATAATTTAGAGCACAAAACGTAAGCTTTTCTATACGTAGTATGAACAACAATGACAATAGATATTTAAATCATATTTTGAAATAATGTTTACACATGATGCGTTTACATCTTAGAAGAAATAAAACATGATTTTTTTTATAAAGTTTCATCAATTAAATTGATTTTTTTTTTAAGAAGCTGAACTAAATCGAATATTATTTCAAACTTTTTAATATTACTTTTTTTTTCGCAACAACTTTTTTAAACTTTACTCATGCAAAAGGGGTCCAAGTAAAGTATCCAACAAAATCAAATTGAAAAACGATAGAATCAATCGGGCGTGATAATGGCAACTTCAAACGGGTAGACCCGACCCATCACCTTCTCTTGGAATGAAACTGACACCATACCGCCATACCCTGCTACAGTGCCACTCCAAAACTGAAGCAGCTAATTCTCATGGTTGCAATTACTTGTGCTTTTGTCATAATATCATATAAAAATCGAAACTTTCCTTAGTGATCCCGCCAAAAAAGACCAACTTTTCTCATCAACTTGAATATAACAGAGTCCCAGATATCAGTGCTTTGTGAAATTGTGACGGAGGAAGATGGAACCGAATCAGGAGACAGTGAAGAACACAGAAGAGGGTGTTTTGGAAGACGTGATTTTGAATCAAGAGGATGATGAGTACGATTCGAAGGAGAGGGTGCTCCACAAGTACTTCCTCCAAGAGTGGAAGCTCCTCAAGTCACTCCTTGACGACATACTTTCCAATGGCCGTGTCTCTGACCCTTCCTCTGTTCATAAAATCAGATCCATTGTACTCTCTTCCATTCTCTTACTTATTACTCTTTTATTTTTATTTTCTGCTGAACATTTTGCCGCCATTCTTTGCCAGTGATTGTTTGTGATATGTGTTGAAAAACAATGCATTTTGTGCATGAAGGTTTTTATTTTTTCTTTTGGGTATATGGGATTTGTGGGTCAGACCCATTTGAATATAAGATATTTATAAAGCAAGGTGATTTTTTCTTTTAAAATTTTTTTTGTTGTATAGTATTGATTGATATGGATGCTTGGTTGAGTAAAATGTAAAAAGCAGTGTGAAATGTTTTACATTTCTGGCACAATGTGTGTTTTGCTTATTGTGAGAGTTGTACTTTTTTTTCCCCCTTTACATGCAGGTGGACAAGTATCAAGAGCAGGGTCAACTTCTAGAACCTTTCCTGGAAACTATGGTTTCCCCCCTGATGTGCCTTATTCGTTCGAGAACAATTGAACTCGGGGTAGCTTCGGATGAAATTCTTGAAATAATGAAGCCTATATGCATCATTATATATTCGCTAGTCACGGTTTGTGGATACAAAGCCGTGATTAAGTTCTTTCCACATCAAGTTTCTGATCTGGAACCTGCTGTTTCTCTATTGGAGAAGTGTCATCACACAAATTCAGAAACATCGCTGAGGCAGGAAAGCACAGGAGAAATGGAAGCTAAATGTGTGATGCTACTTTGGCTTAATATACTTGTATTGGTTCCTTTTGACATCTCCACTGTTGACACCAGTATTGCCAACAATGACAGTGTCAGTGAGTTTGAGCTTGCTCCTCTTGTGTTGAGAATAATAGAGTTCTGTAAACATTACCTTGCAACTGCTGGGCCCATGCGTACCATGTCTGGACTAGTCCTCTCAAGGCTACTTACTCGTCCAGACATGCCAAAAGCCTTTATGAGGTTTGCTTAATTATTTTTATAGCTTGTTTGATGTTGACTCAGCAGTCTCTCTGCATGCCTTGAATCATCTCATCTAATGCTGCTGGTATCATGAATGTGGAGATAGTTTTTATTTCAATTAAAGCCTAACTAACTCTGTTTATAATTGCTTGTTTTCTAGCTCATGTTTACAAATATTAGAAACCAGTGAGTATCCCATGGATTGCATGGTAATACTTGAAGTTTTAATGTGTTTAGAATATATTCTTGAAACTTGATTTTTAGCATGTTATAAATTTGTGTTTTTTTTTTTTTATTAAAGCAATAATTTTTAGGTTAGTTAGACAATGTATGAAACACTCTACATACTAATTGTTGAATTCTAATAACTAATTATTTATTCTAATATAATTGCTCTCTTGCATATATTTGCCACCTGTTGTGGCTATAAATGCTGAATATCTTCCCAAGAATTTGGAGATTTGATTGAGAACAAAATTACAGAGATAGAAATTTCTCGTTGTCGAGGATAAATTGAAGAAATAACTAAGGATATCAAGATGAAAATGTAAGGGAATAATAGCATCTCTCTTGAGGGAGGAATCTTTTGTAAGTGATAAGTTCCACATGGATGCTGTATTACACTTAAAAATTCACACTCTCAAGAGAGAGCATTAAATTTATTGCATGGAGGTATGTTTATTAAATCTCTTTCAAATATCTATATTGTAATGTTCGCTAGTACCCCCTTTACTTGGAAAAGACTTAGTTGTTGTCATAATGTTCACTCGTCCACAACTCCACATCAATGTGTCATCACTCCAGACATGTTTGGGTTTGCATTCATGCTTGCATTTGTGTTGTATAGAAAGTGAATCCAACTGACTTTTCTCATTGCTTCAGCTTTGTTGAGTGGACACATGAGGTCATGTCTTCTGTAACTGAAGATGTGCTCCATCATTTCCAATTACTGGGTGCTGTTGAAGCACTGGCTGCTATTTTCAAGGTTTCGCTTTTTATTCTTTCATTCATATCCTCAAACGCAAATGATTTTCTTATTATTTTTAGCTTTACTTGCAAATAGATTTTGCCTCCTTTCAGAACTAAGAATGATAGCACAAATCTCATAATTTAAATTGATCAAATGCACCAATTACCTTGAGGCTAGCATGTTTATTTTATTTTTTGTAGCAAAGCATTTATTTCTAAAAACATGTTTTTTATTAGCCTTAATTATTCTAACTGTTATAGAATAAATTCTGTAAGCAGGCTGGTAGCCGGAATCTGTTACTTGATGTTATTCCCATTGTTTGGAATGACACTTCAATATTGTACAAGTCCTCAACTGCAGCTCGAAGTCCTTTGCTCCGCAAGTTTCTAATTAAGTTAATGCAACGGATTGGGCTCACTGCACTTCCTCATCGTTTGCCCTCATGGCGTTATACGGTTAGCTTTTATCTTATCCATGTTTGATGTGATTTGTATCATAAATCAAAGACACCTTTTTTTGTATTCTTCCAAGTATTCTTATCTCTTTTTTGTTTATTTTGACTCTTAGCTCACACATAAAGCCATAAGAACTACTTGCCTAGAGTCAACTGACAAAACAATTCCTCATGCAAGTTGAGAACTGTATGTAGAATTTGAAACAGAACTGGATGGATGAAACTGGAGCCATTTTTGGTATTGGAAATATGAAGAGTACTTAATAAATGATATTTCACATTTGTGAAAATTTTAATATTGAAAGCGAGTTCACAGAAGATTTAATACAGGGTAAATTACACTTACTTCCCCTGAGATTTGTGGAAATATAAATTACACCCCCTCTAGGTGTCCAGCTTATACTCACACGGTCACACCCCAACCGCTTGTCAAATTTTAAGTATTTATATCACAGTCACACTCCTCATTCACAGAACATTATCAATAAACTTAACAGAATGATATTCTTGTGATATTAACTGTTTTTAATTAACAAATCTATAAAAACACATTTACCCATTCTATTAAGTTTAAGGGTATTTTTATATTTTTATCAATTAGAAACAGTTAATATCACAAAAATGTCATTCTGTTAAGTTTATTAATGGTGTTCTGTGAATGAGGAGTGTGACTGTAATATAAATACTTTAAATTTGACAAGCAGAGGGGATGTGAGTGTAAGTTGGACAACTAGAGGGGGTGTGAGTTGCATTTCCACAAACCTCACGGGAAGTGAGTGTAATTTACCCTTTAATAAATGATATTTCACATTCATGAATGCTTATTTTATTGGTGAGCTAAACTATTATGGGGTTTGTGCTCAATCTTTTAAAATTCCACTACTAAACACTATGACCAGATCATGTGGTCGGGCTGCCTCTTTTTTTTTTTTTTTCAGTTCATAAGCTGCAACAATGGAAACTGTTTTAAATGTCTGCTGCAGACTAAGCTTGTTTCCTCCTAAACCTGTAGCATGACTGGGCAACTTATGTTAAATTAACAGTGGGTGTTCTAGTAATCTGTTCAATGGTAGCATTTATCATTCTTGCTCATTAGTGTTACTGGGTAATGGGTAGCTTAGTTTATAGTTTCTTTTGGCAGGACTTCTTAGTAAGGACAGTTTTGTATTAGTTATAGACTTGTCATAAGCTACTGTGGAACCTTCATATCTGTCACCATTTTCTTGCCTTAATGACTGTACGTCTATCATGCAGGGAAGAAGCACCAAACTAAATGTTTCTTTGAATGCATCCAGTAAAATTGATCAGTCCATTATGGCTGTGAATGACAACTCCTTCAACTCAAATGAAGTTATAGATGGGGCAGAAGATGAAGATATGGAGGTTCCGGAAAATGTTGAAGAGATTATTGAGATGCTGTTATCTGGTTTGAGGGATATGGTATGTCTAAAAGGTTAGATTCTTATAGTGAATTTTATGTCTCACCTATGTGCTAAGTTGCTGAGATTAGATGATAAAAAGTATGAAATTATGTCTAGATGCATGTAATGATGATACATCATACATGTGAAAGCAAATGGGTGCTTGATTTCTCGGTAAATGGTTTGTGTAGAAGATCCATTAAGCTATCAAAAGTTGTAATGAATTTGTTGACATTTTGCATTTGTTATGAATCCTGAAATATTGTCAATTGTGTTGATATTGATAAAGCAAGCCATTTCCCACGACATGCTGCTGTTTATAAACATCACATGAATTCACAAATAGCTACCTGAGCTGATCATATTTTCTTCATCATAGTCCCCCCCCACCCCCCCTCCCCTTTCCTCCTCCTCCTCCTCCTCCTCCTCTCTACTTTTATCACTTCAATTACCAAAACATTGGTCTGGGGTGTTGCAGGATACTGTTGTCCGTTGGTCTGCAGCAAAAGGTGTTGGGCGCATAACTTCACGTTTGACATCTTCCCTTTCTGAAGAGGTTTTATCATCTGTTTTGGAGCTGTTTTCACCTGGTGAGGTATGATACTTGACTATCATTTGTATATGCTCATGCTCGTGACCTGACTGCTATAATTTACTAGCTCAAGTTACATAACCTACCTGGGTGTATATTTTTATTGTACCAGAGTTACACAATGCTTAGCTATTTTTCTGATCCACTATTGAAGCTCACATGCAACACCTTTTTAGGGAGATGGTTCGTGGCATGGTGGCTGCTTAGCTTTGGCTGAACTTGCTCGTAGAGGGCTGCTCTTGCCTACTAGTCTTCCCAAAGTCGTTCCTGTTGTTGTGAAGGTGATGTTTACAATTGATGGACTTATATCCATAGGTTTAGAGATATAACATTTGGAACTCCAAGCTATTTTAGTTGCATATAAAGACATAAGAAACAGGAAATTGAGGACAATTCTGACATCTTGTAGCAGCTCATACGTGCATGATTATCTGGAAGCTCAAATCGTTAGTGAATTGGTACCTGATGCATATGATTGGGAAGAAGTGGGAAAGGATGGAGAGAAAAGGGAGAATATAAAAATGGAGTGAATCTTGGACTGGGAGAATATAAAAATGGAGTGAATCTTGGACTAACTAAAAATGCCAATTATTCTCTCACCCAATGCATACAAAGCTTAAGGCATTCTTCCTTGGCAATATGATTTGATGCATATCCCTATCTTTTGATGCATATGAAGCTCAAGACATCCTTCCTTGGCTGGTAGTCTCCATCTTCTGGTTGGCTGAGCCTTCTAATCATTGTTTTGATTCAACTAGATCTGTTCTTTGCTTCATATATTTAATCTTCATGGCAAAAAATTTTCTTTATTTCTTGCTGCTGTGCCAAAGATTTTCTTTAGTTGTTGTTTTCTTCTAAATGCAAACTCAAGTTGAGCACTTGTTTGAGATATACTTGCTATGTAATGGTTGAAATTTATAAGAACAAGTTTTTAATCAGGCGCTACATTATGATGTTCGAAGAGGTCCATATAGTGTTGGGTCTCACGTACGTGATGCTGCTGCATATGTATGTTGGGCATTTGGACGTGCATATTATCACTCAGATATGAGGAACATTTTAGAACAGCTTGCCCCACACCTCCTAACAGTGGCATGCTATGACCGTGAGGTCCTTATCTTTTATGCCCTTCTTGTGACATGATTTGTTTTAGAATGACTCAGATTCACTCCATGTGAATAGCATGGCTAATCAGCCTGTGATACTTAGGTTAACTGCAGAAGAGCTGCAGCAGCTGCTTTTCAGGAGAATGTTGGACGACAAGGGAATTATCCACATGGCATTGACATAGTGAATACTGCAGATTATTTCTCACTTTCTTCACGAGTAAACTCTTCTCTTCACGTTGCCGTCTCCATTGCTCAGTATGAAGGATATCTTTTTCCATTTGTGGATGACCTGCTGGATAGAAAAATTTGTCACTGGGTATGATCTGATTTAGTCTCACTCTCTGTGCTTCCAAATCATTTGCTCACATGTTGAACCTAATTGTACTTGCATTATGGTTTACTTTCTAAGTGAAGACCATAGATAACTTTATCCTAATTTCTTGACATTGAATAATAATATTGTTATAGAGAAGTCACACATAAAAGAGAGATGCAGAAGCGTCTTACTAGTTTGTGCATGCTTCTGGTGACTAATAATGTGCAGCTGGATGAAATTTTCTTTTATTAAGGAGTCATAGAACAGGAATTTTTCTTTGTAGCTTTATTATTCCCTCAAATTAAAAAAAATAAAATCTTTTTTAGAATTGAAGAAGGGGCTGTTCTCTATGTAAAATTTTGCTATTGTAGATGTGACTCGGATTTTCTAGCCTTTTAATTTCTTATTGTATTTTTCCTTCTTAGTCTTATTATTCCTTGCAGTTTATACTTCTTGGCGAAACTTGTTCATACTCTGGCACTTGTTCATACTCTGGCATCATTGACAGTTTATGGTTATTGCTTTTGTTGTGTGCTACTGTCTCAATTTTCTTGATATATTTTAAAAAAAAAAGTTACTAAGAAATTACATCTTCAGGATAAAAGCTTGCGAGAACTTGCTGCGGAGGCTCTTTCTGTTCTTGTAAAATATGACCCTGAGTATTTTGTGAGCACCATCATGGATAAGTTAATTCCTTGTACACTTTCATCTGATTTGTGCATGCGCCATGGGGCAACATTGGCAACCGGAGAGCTTGTTTTAGCTTTACATCAATGCAGCTCTGCCCTTCCCTCAGGTCGATACTATCTTCTTGTGACTTTTTATTATGCTGTTAGTAGTGGAAACTAAATGGGTTTCTTCTATCAAAACCAAAAATCTGGGCGCAAAGGAGGCAGTTGTTATTGATTTGTTATCTTATTTTTTGGTGGCCTGTTATCTTCTTATTCTAATGTATTTTTGTTATACTGGTCTGCCAGCATTTCTTCAAAAATTGATTGGGTGATTTCCAAGCAAGTTATTACAAGTTAACCATTTTGGTGTGAAGCAAAATTGTTTCTTGAACTGTTGGATCTTGGGACAACTTTGAAAACCACTTTTTAATACATAAAGAGACTATTGATGTTCCAAAGACTGGTTCTGTTTTAATAATCATCAATTTTGTGTCTGTTTTATTGGACTTTGGGCTGGGCTTGCACTAATACTCATTTGTAACCCTAGTATTATCTGGTATTCTTTTGTATATATAAAGTTTTAAATGAAGACACTTGGAGCCTAACCATTCAGATTAGTGACTTCAATATAGGCACGTGCTCACTATCTTTCTCTCTCTAACAAACATTTATATGATGATTTGTAAAAGCTGCTGATTTCCTTTCTGACTTTCAAGTGAATTACATGGCTACTGGCCTATGCAAATTTATCACCGTCTAGTTGGCTGGTTTATTTTTCTTTTGTTATCTTGCTTGCTTCAGATTCAAGCAGAATGCCATTCATTTTAAACAAAATATTTGCAGGAAGAAAACTGCAAAATAAAATTGGTCAAATAATTTGGCTCCATTCTTTAATAGAAGATGAAAGTGAATTGTTAGAATCTGTAAATATCTGTAATTATCTATAATTAGGGAAGATATATCTTTGTAATTATTGTGTATTTATTGCACATTGTCTATATATATTTTCTCCGTTGTGTAGTTTAAGACACACGGATTCATTCTATGGTTTTCTCCTTCTCTGCTTTCTCAACATGGCACGAGCTCGAGCCCAGAAAAGAAACTACCCTATCTGCGGCCGAGAGAGGCCCGCCCTCCGGGAGAAATTTTTTGGTCCCGGCCTGCCGCGCCGCTTTCGGCCCGCGCTGCTCCGGCGTCGTTTGGCCAAGAACCTCACCGCCAGCCACCGTGGCGCGTTAACCCCGGCGATCAAGCTCCATCCGGCGTCTCACGCGCTCCCAGCGCCTCTCTCCTCTGCGGTAGTTTTTCTCCGCCGGCGCCTTGCGTATGGCGCGCGTCACGCCGGCCGCCGGCTGCCTTCGGCTGACTCGCGCCGCTTCCTCTTGGGATCTCGCCTTGCTTCGCGATCCGTGCCGACGACGACGTGACCTTTTTAAAATTCCCATTCGCTTGCCTCCTTGTACCCATGGTCGCTACTCTTCCTCGATGATAGTGGTGTTTCAAAGGGCCGATCCTCCCGCTTCACGAGTTATGTTAGTGTGGCTTTTTCCATCGGATAAACTTGATGGCCATAACTATGATACTTGGGCATCCGACATCAAACTTTGGTTGTGGCGGTGACTATGTTGATCACCTCACCACAAAGGCTGCCGACATCCCTGATAGCGCCTACCGGGTTAAGATTGATGCCCAACTTTGTAGCATCCTCAAGTCCACCATTGCTCCTTCCATCAAACAAATCTTTCGGGCCCATGTCACTTGTGAATCTGCTTTGGCGAGCAAAGACCTCTTCACCAATGACACTCAACGTGCATCTGCCGTGTTTGTCGTGATCTCATGGGTATCATTGCTCTCGCCACTTGATGATGGTTCTATGTCCTCTTATTTGGGTAAGATTCACGGTGCACTCCATGACTTCAATGAACTCTTGCCCCTCGCCGATACCCCGAGAGAAGGAATTAGACGAGCTCTTTCTTTATGCTCTTGGCCCTTTATGGCTTACCTTCGTGAGTATTAACTACTGCGTGATCGCCGGGATCACCGACCGTGTACTCTCTCCATGGTGTCTCCGCCTTCTTCGGTTCCCGCCAAACCACCGGTGAGTTACTCCTTCCTCCAAATTCGATTGATACCTCCGCACTCGCCACCAGGGTACCGCCGTGGACGCGTTCTAAGCCCCGCCTAAGTGTGACCATTGTCATAAGCGGCTACACCATTGATCGTTGTTACTCTTTGCATCCTCACTGCGCCCGCATCGCACGTTGCCCAGGCGGTGTTCACGCTCCTGACTCATCCGCTTCCACAAACACCGTCTCCACGGACTATGTTGATTTCTGAAGTGGTTTGAGCAACGCGTCGAACTTTGGTTCCACCGCTCATTGCACACTCGGTAATTCTTTTGCTTGTCTCTCTCGACCGGCCTCTTTGGGTCCTTGGGTTCTTGACTCACGCCGCCCGATCATATCTCCAGTAATAAGGCTTTATTTTCTACGCTTTACTTACGGATATTTGCCCACCGCCACTTTAGCTAATGGTTCTCACACACGCCTCACGGTGCACCGCCCATCCCTTCCTTCTATGTCGCTTGATTCTGCCCTTTATGTTCCCGGTTCTCCCTTCAACCTACTTTCATTTATCTGGTTAACTAAAGCCTCAAATGTGTTATTTCATTCACTTTGAAGACTCGCATACTTGCAGGATCTGAGCACTGGACGACGATTGGCACCTGGATGCGAAGTCTCGTGGCTCTCTATTGGCTCGCCCCGTCAGTGTTTGTTCCCTCACCAGCGATCCTCTCACTCCTCCATGCCCGGTTAGGGATATCCCAGCCTTGCCAACTTGCAACGCATGGTGCCTAGCCCACCAAACTCTCCAGCTTTGCCTTGTGGTCGTGTCAACTTGGGAAACACACGCGAGTCATTTTCCGGATAGTGTTAGTCGTCACTGCAGATCTCCATTTGCTTTAGTTCATTCAGATATTTGGGGTCCTAGTCGCGCATGTGTCTAGTTTAGGATTTCGTTATTTTGTTACATTTATGATGACTATTCTCGTTGTACGTGGTTATTTTTATTGAAACATAGGTCTGAATTGTTTTCTGTTTTTACTACATTTTATGAAGAAATAAAAACTCATTTTGGTGTTCCTATTCGCACTTTACGTAGTGATAATGCTAAAGAATATTTGTCTCACGATTTTCAAAATTTTTTAGCTTCTCATGGGATTCTTCACTGCACGCGCGTGCTCATACACCTCAACAAAATGGGGTTTGAGCGCAAAGAATCGCCATCTCATTGAAACCACACGCATTCTCCTTCTTCATCATCATGTACTCTTCCGCTTTTTGGGGCGCCGCTTTAACTGCATGTTATTTAATTAATCGATGCCCTCTTCCTGCTTTGGGCTACCAAGTTCCCATTCCATCTTATTTCCTCATGACCCCTTGCATTCCCCTTCCCCCATGATGTTTTTGGGTCCACTTGTTTTGTCTCACAACTTAACTCCTGGTCTTGACAAGCTTTCTCTTTGACGCTCACTTAAATGTGTTTTTCTTGGTTTACCCTGGCCTCAAAAAGGTTTCGTGTTTTTCTCCTACTCTGCGTCGTTATCTTGTCTCCGCTGGATGTTACTCTTGACCCTATTCCTTTCTTTGAGTCATCTCACCATTTCACCTCTCCTCGCTTTCGGTGAACTCCCCTTCCGTGACTCTCGCTTTTGCCACCCTTTTGCCTACACTACACTCTTTCACCCCGCCCCTTCAGTTCTACTATCGCCAAGCCGCTGGCCCACCTGAAGTTCCGTTCTACCTCTACCACCCATTGCCCCTGACCCCATGGGGCTCAGACCGCTCCTTCCTCCGAGCCTATCTTGGCTGATGTGGACTCTCCTCCGGACCCGATCCTCCGTCGCTTTCGGTCTGCCGGTTGCACCTGATCTTCCATTTCCTTCGCAGGTATTCGCTCCACTCAGAACCCATCTCCTCATTATACAAACTTGAGTTATCACCGTCCGTTTCTCTACATTATGCTTGTTTGTCTTCTTTGTCCTCTGTGGTCTATTCCAAGATCGCGGTGAGGCCCTTTCCCCATCCCCGGGTGAGACAGCTATGATTACCGAGATGTGTGCACTTGAGACGGTGGTACTGGGACCTGGGTGACTTTCCTCCCGTAAATTGCGGGTTGGTTGTCGGTGGATTTTTACGATTAAAGTGGGGCCTGATGGCCACATTGACCGCCTTAAGGCTCGTCTTGTAGCCAAAGGGTACACTCGATTTTTGGTTTGGATTATGGTGATACATTCTCCCTGTTGCCAAGATGACTTACGCTCGCCTGCTTTCTCTATGTTTGCTATGCGTCATTGGCCTCTTCATCAGCTTGGATATTAAGAATGCTTTTCTTCATGGTGATCTTGCGGAAGAGGTTTATATGGAGCAACCTCCTGGTTTGTTGCTCAGGGAGTCTTCGCCTTGTTTGTCGCCTTCGCAAATCATTGTATGGTCTCTGCCAGCTTCCTCGGGCTTGGTTTGGAAGGTTCTCCACTGTGGTTCGAATTTGGTATGACTCGAGTGAAGCCGACTACTCCGTGTTTTATCGTCATACTCGCAGAGGTTGCATCTACCCTAGTTGTGTATGTTGATGATATTGTCATTCATGGGAGCGACACTCGGTATAACACGATCAAACAACACCTATGCAAGCATTTCGGCACTAAAGACCTTGGCAAACTCGTGATACTTCCTAGGTATTGAAGTAGACAGTCCAAAGATGGCATAGTTCTCTCTCGGAGAAAATATGTCGTTGACATTCTAGAGGAAACAGGTTTACTTGGCAGAAACCCGTTGATACTCCTATGGATCCCAATGTCAAGCTTCTACCAAATCGTGGGGAGCCGCCATTCCGACCTCGGGAGATATAGACGATTGGTTGGGAAATTGAACTATCTCTCAGCTTACTTTCGTCCGTGACATTTCATTCGCAAAGTAGTGGTTAGTCAATTCCTAAACTCACCATGTGAAGCTCACGGGATGTCACATGCGTATTTTGAAGTATGTCAAAGGAGCACCCGGCAAGGGCCTTATTTATGAAGACAAGGGCATACCGATATAGTTGGGTATTCCGATGCAGACATGGAGATCCCTTCCGATAGGCGTTCACTTCCGTGGTATTGTATACTTATTGGGAGCAATCTCATATCCTGGAAGAGTAAGAAGAAACTGTAGTGGTACGGTCTAGTGCGAGCGAGTAGTGCAATGGCCTCAACCACATGTGAGCTTATCCGGCAAGCAACTCCTCAAAGAACTTCAATTTGGGGAAACCAAGCACATAACACTTGTTTGTGACAATCAAGCCGCATTACACATTGCCTCAAATCCAGTTTTACATGAGAGGACCAAACACATTGAAGTTGATTGTCACTTCATCAGAGAAAAGATTCTATCCAGACATCACCACAAGCTTTCACAATTCAAACGACTAACCCAGATGTTCTCACCAAATCATTAAGAGGGCCTAGAATAAGTTACCTATGTAACAAGCTAGGTGCATATGATCTATATGCCCCAGCTTGAGGGGGAGTGTTAGAATCTGTAAATATCTGTAATTATCTATAATTAGGGAAGATATATCTTTGTAATTATTGTGTATTTATTGCACATTGTCTATATATTTTTTCTCCGCATAGTAGTTTAAGACACACGGATTCATTCTATGGTTTTCTCTCCTTCTCTGTTTCTCAACATGAATAAAAGTCTTGGACTGGTACATGCCATTGTGATTGAGGATCAAGATATATTAAGTTTTAATTAAGTATGGCTGCCTCAGTTAATGTTCATTGTTAAACTGCTCTTTGTTGAAGATAGTACAATCTTCAAAATATTCTCGATTTCAGCAGAACTGTGACATTTTTATATTTCCATTGACAGATAAGCAGAAAACTCTTGCTGGTGTTGTTCCTGCCATTGAGAAAGCACGGCTTTATCGTGGAAAGGGAGGAGAGATAATGCGTTCATCTGTTTCTCGATTTATTGAATGTATTTCTGTATCTAAAGTGCCATTGTCAGAAAAGATAAGGAGAAGCTTACTTGATACTCTTAATGAGAATTTGAAGCATCCCAATTCTCAGATACAGGTTTTAATCCTTTGATACAAGCAATTTGCATCATCATTTCTTTTCTGTTTAATGTCACTAGCATATGCCATTTTTGTAGGATATTATATATCTGGCAAGTAAAATCTTCATTTGGTGTACAGAAT
Source organism: Dalbergia cochinchinensis (assembly GCA_031216125.1). Taxonomy (NCBI): domain Eukaryota; kingdom Viridiplantae; phylum Streptophyta; class Magnoliopsida; order Fabales; family Fabaceae; genus Dalbergia; species Dalbergia cochinchinensis. Next base: position 63,606,058 of record CM062369.1, read on the forward strand.
GCTGCTGTTAAAGCCCTTAAACACTTCATCCGTTCATACTTACATACTTCAGATAATAAAGGTACAAGTCACGTGACAGTGAAGTACCTCAATATGTTGACTGATCCAAATGTAGCTGTAAGGAGAGGATCTGCATTGGCAATTGGTATTTTGCCTTATGATTTATTGGCCAGTCAGTGGAGAAATGTGCTTTTGAAGCTTTGTGGATGTTGTGCAATTGAGGTGCTTTATGCTGTTGCAATGCAAATGCTATTTATTGTACCATCTTGGGTTCAATGATTGTGTTATGGAAAATTTGTGTGTGCAGGAAAACCCTGAAGACCGAGATGCTGAAGCACGGGTAAATGCTGTTAAAGGACTCATATCAGTATGTGAAACATTAATTAGTGGAAGGGAAAATACTCCTACACCTTTGATTGAGAATGACAATTCTCTGTTTACTCTGATAAAGAATGAGGTGATGACAAGTTTATTTAGAGCCCTTGATGACTATTCTGTTGATAACCGAGGTGATGTAGGTTCTTGGGTTCGTGAGGCTGCATTAGATGGCCTTGAAAAATGTACATACATGCTCTGTAAGATTGATAAGTCAGTTTGTTTGTCTGAAAAATCAGATGGAAACAGAACTGAATCTGTAGTGCAGCCTTTAACTGATAACGTGCTTAAGACCGACCAAGAGCTTTTATTATTCGATGAAAATCTTGCTACCAGTTTAGTTGGGGGAATATGTAAGCAAGCCGTGGAGAAGATGGATAAGCTGAGAGAAGCAGCAGCAAATGTTCTCCACAGAATTTTGTACAACCAGATTATTTATATTCCATATATACCTTTCAGAGAAAAATTAGAAGAAATCATTCCTAAGGAAGCGGATGCAAAATGGGCTGTAAGTTTATAGATCTTTCATCAGTTTTTGAGGTTGGTAGCATTGATATTTTTTTATTTTTTGTTGAGTGGCCATGCTGTTTTATTGCAGGTTCCTTCATGTTCTTATCCATGCTTTGTACAGTTGCTTCAATTTGGTTGTTATAGCAAATATGTGCTATCCGGTTTAGTTATATCTATTGGAGGGTTGCAAGATTCTTTGAAGAGGATATCACTTTCAGCACTGTTGGGGTATCTAGAAGGGGTTGAATCTGAAGACCAAAATACAAGAATGTCCAGGGAGTACATGCTATCTGTTGACATCCTGTGGGTTCTCCAACAATACAAGAAATGTGACAGAGTTATTATACCCTCTTTAAAGGTATAAGCAATGCTTAATTATTCTTGCTTCATTTAACTTTATTTTATTCTACTTCGAACCTAATTGTTTTTCTTGTGGAAAAGCTAAATTCTCTGATGTAAAGACTGATTGATGTGCCTTAGGATATAGCATATATATTACCCATCACAAGAGCCCAATAATTCACTATAGTTACTTAAATACGAAGGTAAAGACTGAACCACTTGTAATTGGAAAACCACTGCTTTAACAATTCTTAGCCATCTTTTTGTTTTTAGCATAGAGAACCCAGTTCACCACTCTCCTTAACATCAATTCTTAAAATTATTCTGCGTAAAAGTTTGGTTTCATGGATTATTGTGTGTAAATCTCATATACTGCTGAACTTATCCTTTATTTCAGACCATTGAGATTCTGTTCAGCAAAAAGATATTCCTTAATATGGAGGTTAGTCTGCTTTTCTTTTCTTTATTTTTCATTTTTCCCATTACTAGGTCATCTATTATTTCGTTTCTTCATGTTGTCTTTTTTGCATTGGCTTGGTGGTCAAGTAGCCCTTTATCATTGTTAGTTGGCAAGAGATGTTTGGTCCCCCTCACCACTTCAGTGGAAACAAGTATGAGACAGCAGCTTTCTGCAATGTCTAGATGCATAAAATATTTATCCTGGAGAAATCTTTTACCTTTATAGCAACTCCATGTTTTCTTTTAACCTCCATTTTTGTGAACTTTTCTTTTGTAAAACTTTTAGAAGGGCAACATTTTGATTTATTACTTGTTACCAGTCTGTGTATTGAAATCCAATACGATTTTCATGATGTTGAACAATGAGAAAGCACAAGATAAAAGGAAAACATGAGTTGAGTCAACCAATGTTATCTGTTTGTCTTCCATTTTTGTTTATGTAATACTAAGTAGCGATCATATAGTGTGTGTGTGTATAGTTGGTAGTTAGCTAAGCTCCTTAAGCATCTAGTCAGGGGTTCAATTCCTAGTGGTGTGAATGAAAAATAGTCTCGTGGTCAGAGGTTTACTCCCTTAGAGGAGCTCTCGCCTCGAAGGAATTAATCATTGCTACCAGGAGTGGATACTTTGTGAAACCAAATACATACATACATATATATATATATATATATATATATAGACACACACACACACACACACTAAGCCAGGTTGGTTTAGGCCAGATCCTAGTGGGCCTTAAAGGTTATCTTTTCTTTAATTCCTTTTTTGTAATAGAAAAGGACAAAGACTAGTGGCAGTTTTTATCAGTAGAGGAGTTTTGAGGACTGTGTGTGGTAGGTAGCACTAATTGAAACAAGAAGTGAATTAGACTGTAAAATGATTCAATGATGCACAATTGGATGAGCTGATATTGGATTGGTGACGTATCTCAATGCTCAATATAACTTCTAGAACTGTAGTCTAGATGCAGAAGAGTGACAAGCTTCCAAGCTAGAAGAATTACGGAGATAGAGGTAGAGATTAGGAATTGCAAAGGAAGAGAGAAAAAGTCCAGAGATCCCAGAAGAGGGAAAACTGATCCTAATGCACAGTGCTGCTATTCACCTCTTTATTTTATATATATATATATGGAGAAATGAAGAGGTGAATAGTAAGGAGGACAAGAGATCCTCGAAAGTAAAGAAAAACAAGAAGAAGAACGCACAAGATCAAAGTTTTCCAATCTCTTATCATATCAAAGATGGAAACCTCTATAAAAAGGTCATGTGCCTTATACAAAGTAGGTGCTAGACGTCTAATCTTATCCCACTAAACCGGCTTGTTTGAATGTTTGTCATTAAAAATGCGAGAGTTACGCTCTAATCAAACCCAACAAAACTAGTTAAAAGAAATTGATCCAGAGCTTTAGGACACACTCAACATTCACCAAAAATACTGAACAAACCATTCCATAAAAAGTCAGCCAGCAAACAATGTAGAAAAAGGTGTGTATTTGATTCCGAGGTTGCTCTACACAACACACAGATCAGGGGAAATAGCCCTTTTTTGGTCTTTCAACATGTAATGGATTTCTCCATATATTCTACTCATGCTTTCTGTTTTTGGTTGCTTTGTGTATATCCTCTTCCCACGACATTCACCGACTCATAACACTATGAGCCATTTCTACTGTTCCAAAAAAGAAAGAGAGAGCTGTGGAAAGATTTTGGATCTATTTATTGATTTTATCTGTATATTACCTTACAGATGTTTGGTGAGAATACATTTGATTAATAACTTACATTTTCAGGCCCAGACTCCAACTTTTTGTGCCGGTGTTCTGGACACTCTGGCAATTGAATTGAAGGGATCCAAAGACTTCTCTAAGTTGTATGCTGGTATTGCAATTCTTGGTTATGTAGCTTCAACACTGGAACCAATTAATATGAGGGCCTTTTCTCAACTTCTAATTTTTCTTGTGCACCGGTATCCAAAGGTACTCATGAAACTCGCAATTTGGCATCTTGATTTTAACTTAAATATGCAAATCACTTGCAAACAATTTACTTGTTTAATTTCGTTGCTTGTTTTATGGCTTATCGTGCTTTGCTTTGCTTTATTTTCTCGTTTTGTTAACCAGATCAGAAAAGCGGCAGCTGAGCAAGCCTACCTTGTCCTCCTGCAAAATGGGAATCTTGTGGCCGAAGACAAAATGGAGAAAGCAATAGAAATTATTTGTGAGACATGCTGGGATGGCGACATGGATATAGCAAAACATCAGAGATTAGAATTGTATGAGACTATTGGTTTAGAGGCGGCACCACTTGTGAGGAATAGTGATGGAGCATCAAGGAAAACCAGCAGTAAGAAGCCCGCAGACTTGGATGAAGATGCATCATATTCCTCATTAGTTGGGTCATCTGGGTTCTGATATTTGCTTGAGTGATCCCAGGTTTGTTGTTGTACAATGTAACTTTTTCTAGTTTTAAATCTGTTGATATGAAATTTTCATGCGCATCAGTCAATTTTCTATCATATTAATGTCCTCAGAGGTTGTTGGGTATGCACTTGATTACTATAAAACTGTTACTCTTAGCCGAGAGGAAGAAAATGGAGCTGAAACGGCGAAAGAAAAGAAATGATGATGATTTGGTTTATGTGAGTTTTTTTTTTAATGTGTAACTAACAAAACTATTCCTTTTGTGCTTAGATCCCCTGTCCGTGGAGGAAAATAGCTGTCACCACCCAATCAGGATTTAGTTACTATGATGCTATTCCAAAGCACTATTATTAGTACTCATAGCCTAAGAGATTTTCTTGAAATTTCCTTTCACGTCGGTTCTACATACTTAAGTACATACACTCCTGTTTGAAGGTAAAGGTACACTCATGTTTAAAGGTTAAGGTTTGAGTGGGGTTCTATATAATTTATAAATTAGAAATTACAGCCACACATGTTCGATGGAGGTTTGTCTCGGGTATTGTAACTTTATTGTGTCGTATAAACGCATATGCTGGATAGTGTTAAAGTAATTTTTCATAAACTTAATGTTAGATCTAAGAAGAGAAACGTTAAAAGTTATCCACACTTCCGTTTCTTAAAGAGTATGAATACTGCTTGCGCTGCAAACTAGGACCTGCGGAACTTCTAAGAAATTTCTCCTTCTCGGATTTATTCATATGAACGGTAGCAATCTCTGTCGTCAAAGAAAGTGCGAAGAAAATCTTCAACTACATAACAAGGTGAAGAGAAATAGTCCTAGGAATAATGTAATAAAGCTCAACTAACTTGCTAATTGGAAAGGGGCAAAAGTAAGTCACATAATTATCTATGGTCTAAGAGCAAAATGTTTTCTAATGCAGTGAAGTAATGTTTTGAGTTGAGCTGCACACAATTCATTTAGTTTACTTATTTAATATATTCTTGTTTAAGAATAATATTATTTAATTTGAACATTGTAAGTAGACATACTAAAGGATGTTTCTAGAGAGAGAAAAGTATGAAACATATTGTGTTGATGGATAAGGTTAGGACTTTGAGTCCCTTTTTTTCTTCCTTTGCCTATTAATTATGTTCAACTAACATAATTCTTTTTTTTTAAAGATCTACAGCTCATTTTGTGAGCCTAGCAGAAAATTGTTTGAGGGAGATCCCTAGAAACCACTTAATAAGATGTGAAGATAAAGGAAGAAAAATTATGATGGAGAGAAAATATGGGAATCAAACTCCACTGCTCTCTTTAAATATCCTCAACTCTTGCGGATTAAGCTACCAGCCTATCAGCATGGCACAATTCACTTGTCTAATATGGTTACAAATGAGTCATTAACATTAGATTTAAGAGATTAATATGGATATTCCCTTATCATCTAATTCGATATAATTGACACGGTTATAATTGATACATACTGTCCTGTACTTTCTTATCCGTCTTATCTACTTCTAAAACAATCTTTTTAATTTTTAAGAACAAATATTTTACACCTGTGATATTGCATAACTTTTAGCAGAAGACAAATTTACTAATTAATAATACTGTTAAGTCAGGTGATATTATGGTAGTAATCATACATTTAAGATAAACCAGATATATGTACTATGTTAGCTTACATTTTAAAAATTATTCTACATTAAAATAAAGAAAGACGTGTCAAGTGATTTTTAAATCTTATGAACTTGGTTCTCATAAGCACTTCCAATCAAATAGTTCTAGTTGTCATTTTACTTAACTTCATAAACACAACCAATAGTATAAGAGAAGTGTCAAAAATACTTGAAGAATGAAGAAAGAATGTGGAATAATTATAGCATTATAGTTACTCTACCACACGCTGGGTTGTCCTCTGCTGAATTTTAATCTGGAATCCGTGTTGGCGTATCTACCAACCAATGTTACATCTGTACCTTTATTTACTTTCCGAATGGTACAATCCTGCTGTGACACTGTCCATGTTTTTTTTTTTTGGTAATAAAAAAAACGCTGTCCATGTTTATTAGCCTGAAATCTCCCTCGGAAAAGTTACCAAAATAATAATAATAATAATACTAATAATGCAATTTACCAACTCAGCTTTGGTGTTGTACCAGGCTATTCTTAGCGTAGAATGCCAAACCTTGTGCCTTGTGAGACACGCACACCACACCAACCTTCTTCCTTGCGAAATGGGGTATCACACCTTACCATTTGGACTCACACAAGGACACTTATCCCATCCTCTTTAACCGATTTCATTTATTTCCCAACCCCAATATAATCTAGTCTCACAATAGCTTTGTATATAGAAGATCTCATCCCTTGGTTTAGGTTGGAGTGATGAAGCATTAGTGTGTGTGTACTTCTTCTAGGCATTGTGAGTTTTTGAGAACAATAAAGTCATCACCTCAGCATTTCCTTATTCTTTGGTTACTTCATTGGAATTTGCTTATAATTGCCTTTGGTGCACAGGGGCATAGACCTTTAGTGATTAAGTTTCTTTCTTTCTTGAGTGCACTATGGAGGGACATGAACTTTTGGGCTTTGGATTCTTTGTAGTTGGCTTATGGCATCTCTTCAACCACATCAAGCTCCATGCTCTTTGTTCCAAGTCCTACAACTCAACCCTATGGTTTCCCACCACAAAATGCAGGTACTTGGAACTCCACTTCATCATTGCAAGCTGCACAATCTTCATAGCCATGGAGCTATTCATCGCCCCCGATCGCCACCATCCATTTGATCCTGATGGAACCATCCCCTCAAACCATCTCCACAACTTTGAACACTCGCTCATGGCTTCGGCTTTCTTGGCCTATGCCGCATTTGCCATAGTCCTTGATAGAAAAGACACAAAAGCTCAACGTGAGCTAACTCACTTTCTTGCAGCCATAGCTTTTGCACAACAGCTTCTCCTTATCCACCTTCACTCTAGAGACCACATGGGCCCAGAAGGCCAATACCACTACTTGTTGCAACTCTTGATTGTCATTTCTTTGGCCACAACACTCATGGGAATTGGCTTTCCTAAGAGCTTCATGGTGAGCTTTGTGCGTTCAGTGAGCATAATCTTCCAAGGTGTGTGGCTTATGGTCATGGGGTTCTTGCTTTGGACACCAGGGTATCAAGCCAAAGGTTGCTTCTTGCAGCTTGAGGAAGATCAGTATATGGTTAGATGCAGTGATGATAAGGCCCTTCGTCGTGCTGTTTCTCTGGTGAACATTCAATTTAGCTGGTTGTTGATTGTGATAGCTGTTTTTGCATTGTCTTTCTACTTGATTCTTTTAAGAAGTTATGGTGAAAAGGTGGAATATGTTTCGCTGGGGAAGGAGGAACTTTACCGTGATCAAGATGGCTCAAGTCATAACTACGTCGTGGGCGGCGACGTTGAATCACAATCGTCCCAAAAGAAATGCATGCAAGAGCAAATTTGAAGCACTTTGCGAAAAATTTATGTGTGCTATTGTTCTTTTAATATGTTGGGTGTATATAACATGTGCAACTAGATCATAAACTATATCAATTCTAATTGTGAGAGAGCTAAGAGTATCTAAATTATTCTTAACGTTGTGGGTATCCCTGTAACAGACTACACTTTATCAGGAAAACTATTCAGAAAATCGCAGCAACATTTGCATAATGTATCTGTCGTTCATAAGCATATAAGACTTCGCCAACAAATACGAGATAATTTCCCAGCAACATATATATTAACTAAGCTATGGACCGGTCGGAACCATCCCTGCGCCCGAACCTTCGGTCTACACGCTCAAGTCCCTTGGTCTACCAATCCCACAGGTATTCCCCTCTGCTCGGCCCAACGAGCACTGGCCCAATATACGGAATGAGAAACCCCTTCTTCCTCTGCCGGTCTGCCCTGTCCCCCGACCCGTCTTAACTGTCCCCTAAATCTCTCCACTTGTATCCAACACTCCAACAAATCCGGGCCTGCCAGCTCCGTGACCCACCCCCAATCACTGTCTCCTTGTCAACGCCTTACAATTAGGTGCCAAATGGGTCAACCCACCCCTATTTGGCTCTCGTCCATGTGGACCAAAGCCAAAAAGCCTACAGATACTAAAAGCTCATATAGCCTTATGAGCTAAGTCTAGCTTATGGACCTGCCCACTTATAAAAATTTTAAAATTTATCAACGTTTAAAATGAGTTAGCCCATCAGACTAAAAAGGAAAAAGTAAGCTAACCCATAGGCTAGCCCATGAATTGACCTACCTATGGATTAGCCTCAAGCCACCTATATTATACTATTGGTGCTACTATTCATTTATAATCAAAAGGTAGCAATTTAATCAAAATGATATATTTTGTTCTAAGAAATGAAATAAAATAAAATAAAATCTAGTATACATGAGAATAAGGCAGAAACAGTACAATATGCAACGCTATTTGATGTTGATACCATGACTCACCGATTCTAAAAACATTATACTCCTATGCATGCAAAATAGCAACAAGTTTAATATGCAACACCTGTTGATGTTGATACCATGACTGACCTTTTCCCCAAACATTCTACTCTCATCCACGCAGAATAGCATGAAAAATATCATTTTTTTTTCATACATGGGAATTGAAGAAGGGGTGAAAGCAAATGCATGAAAGATAAATTAAAAATTACAATTGAATATCTACATCAATATGCTACAGAATTTCAATAAACTCTTAAAATTTAACAACTAAAAATCAAACTACTACATCATTCTTCATCTACATCTTCATCTTCTTGATGCATAACTAATGTTTTATCTCCAAGACTTTTGCAATCATCTTCATCTGAAATAAGGACAAGATTGAAAACAATTAAAAGATCAAACAAGATTTGTCAATAGGAAAAGATAATATAGAGCATGTTACGACATTACCTTCAAGGTTCAAAACAAAACCATGCAACCAATTTTTAGTGGAAATAAGTATTTGGACATTTTCTGGAAGAGTTGAACTTCTATACTTATATACTTATAAGAACACGTCCACCAATGCTAAAAGTAGATTTTGATACCTTTGTCTACTCATCTTTTTGTCCAAATTGGTAGGATTCTTTTCATGTGCTTATCTGTCTCTCTCCCCCGTTCACATTAACGGCATATTTTGTTTTAAGAATGCATAAATAACCACATTAACTTGGAGTCTATATTGCATTAAACACGTATAATCACATTAACTTACTAGGCCAACCACCCCAGAAGTAGCAACTTCGCCAACTACAACGACGACGAGAACTTCACCGGCTACAGCAACAATGACACTGGACCTTTCAGCTCCTTCATGAACTACTCCGACAGCCTCCACTCTAGTCAACGACTTATGCGGTTACAGCCAGTCATTTGTCGGCGGCATTGAGAAGTTTGTCAGCTACGACAACGATGACAACTATGGGAAAGGAAGGACACGGCCTCGGAGTTGAGCAAGTTCAACAGCTATGGTGGTGGCGTCGTCGTTTTCGAACAATGGAGCGAAGTGCGTCGTTCATCAAAAGAAGACGATTTGGGGATCAAGGTTCATCAGAAAATAAATCTCTCAGACTCTCACTAACACTTGCAAAGGGTGTTGTCTTATTTTTAATTTTTTTTAGGTCTGGGGGTGTTGTTTTAATTTGAGTGGGTCTGAGTGTGTTTTAAACTTTTAATTTTTAAAATGAGCTGACCCATGGCCCATAAGAGCTAACCCACTATTTTAATGGGTTTAGTGGATCAGGGCTTAATTAAACCTCCTAAGCTGTGAGCAGAAATTTTAGTGGGGCTGAAATAGTGGGTTTGGAGGCAAGCCCAGGAGCGTAGGATGTAACACCCTAGTAATTAACCAGATACACCTAGGTTGAATCTGATTAATGACTAGACTTTACTCCTTGCTTTGGTTCTTTCTTCATAATTTGAAAATACTTAGTGAAATTACGAGCCATTTTTTTTTAAACACATAATTGAAAACGTGAGCCAGTACAGCATTGAGCGAGTAGCGGGTATAATAAGACGCGTTTAGGAATATATCACATCATATCACTTAGGCTCCATCATATAACATCCATAAGCACATTATAGCATATATTTACATACAATAACCTCACTCAAAGGGTGGGTTATGTTCATACATCATTATCTTATGCAAACGCATAAAAGAAAATATACTTGAAATACATGCCCTAAACTAGATAACTCCATAAGCCAGGGAAGGTTATCCTAAAACTAGGGTGCATGATCACACATAAATCTACTAAGAACCTTCTATGGCCACTGTTCTGGAAATGGGGGAATAAATCCGATCCACTGATGAGCTCCCTCGGGAGGGGACACACGAGATGCACCAGGTCAGTCGCATGGACGGCCTCTCGCTAACCCTCGAACAATCCTGCTCACTACCCTCTCTTACATCGCAGGGAGTAGGAGCGAGCTCTCGGGAATATACATGAGTAGGAGTGTCCTTCAAGGATCGCCATTTGAGAATATCTCGTCTCGGGAACATACTCGAAATCCATGGGCTGACGGATGAAGCGAGATAGGAGCGTAACATCCTTTCATCAAGTGGGACGTGCATGTTCAAAACCATTTCATCACCATAGGGAGAAGTAGGAGAAAATCGATAACTAGGGACAGGATGTGCAAATGGACGACCTATGTAAATAAAAACAACGAATCACAAGACCTCCCTTCAAAATGATCTACGAAGCGATGCAATCGGATCATAGTGGAATTCCCAAGTAGGGGTATCAACGAACGACGAATGTCGCATTTGAATCTGGAGACAATGACGGAAATAAAGAAAAGGGAGTGAGAATCTTGCTAAAGAATTCTCGGTAGGTACCTCCTTCTATAGTGTCATCATCAAAGTCCCAGAACCTCGGATTATTCTAAAATAGTGAGCATGCAAAGATTCATTTTAAGTTCGGACAAATACTTAACCGAGGTTCGCCAATTTTTAATTATCGCCTTATAATGCATCTTATTCTTAACATGTCATATTTAGAATCAAGATTTCCTTTATCATTACATCATATTCCTCATCTTCATTATCAAAATAACATGCATAAAAAAACGTCATATAATATTAGCTACACATGGACCACAAAGTGCACATATTTCATTTCTTTAGTGCCTTTGGTGACTTAAAATCTTATCATCATCATTATTTTCCTTGGGCCACCCTATACTCCACCCTTTTGGGAGTAATTTAGGTTATGAGCTCATACTTTACTAGTCGTCCCTAGCATATACTTATCCCTTTTGATAAGCTAAAGTCCCACTCTACCTCTTTGAGAGAACGGGTTAGGGGCTAAAATCACCTTTTCACCATCTATAGTCGATGGTTCCAAAGGATCATTTTCTTATAAGTTTAAGTCACCATTAAATCTTTGCATGTTATATCATAATACAATTCATAAACATCATAACATTTTCTCATTTATAGTCTTAAGCTAGAATAATATATATCAACTGTAATCATCCATATGGGAGATTCCCAGCAAAGAGAGCTGGGTCACAATGGACACGCTTTAAATACCAAGTCTTTTTCTTAGCGGAACCTTTCCAAATTACACTTTTACAATGATACACTTTCTTCTAGCAACAAAGGTAAATTTTACATAATAAAGAACATTTCATGTACAAGCATTCTCATTATTTGCAACAGCAACTATAACATGCAAGCCGGAAATCATTCAATGATATCAAGTACTTAATAAGCATCCAATCCTTACATAGAATTATCAATTATAGAACTAATTAGTTACTAAACCAATTATGAATCATTCTCTTAACAATAAACCATAATTATCACTACTTCAATCATATCAAATCATTATCACACATTGATACTAAACTCATATCGTAATTAATCATGAACCTCATGCAATTACATAGAATCATATTTTAAGTGCATATAAAATACTAGTTCCCGTGAAAATCCTTGCAAAGCCTTAAAACTCATTTAGAAACTAGTTCTTTTGTCAAATTTGGGAGGATCTTCACAATTAAAATTCTCACTTAAGATAAAAGGAGTAAGTCTTGAGCTTTAGAGATTTAGGTGACATCTTAGAATTATAAACATGCTATGCAACCTTATTTTAATCTTATCTTTATAAGGTGATAGCTTGGAATTATAAACATGATATGCAATTCCATTTCTTTATCTTTAAGATTTAAGGTGATGACTTGAAAATTAAACATGATGCAAGAACTTGAAATATAAACATGATACAAGAAAGCTGAGTGTAGTAATCCGGGGACAGTCAAAGAGAGGAGAAGAGAATATTAAGAAACCTGAGCGAAGGTAGTCCGCACAAGGACCGATAGAGGAGAAGAGAATATTATTATTACATCTTTTTAAGCTCCAATCTCAAGACTTTTTAAAGAATAAATTCTTTAACTCCAATAATCATATTTCTTTGCTTGTGATACATGGGCAAGTCTTTGAGCTCTAGGATCTTTAGGTGATGGCATAAAATAAACATGCCATGCGTTGATTCTTTTTGTAGCCATTATAAAATATAGTGAGAGCATAAATTAAATATGAGATGCAACCTCTTTATTATCTTGAAAGATTAAGTGATGACTTGAAACATAAACATGAAATACAAGCTTTGAATTTAAACATGAGAAATGCAAGTTCATTTATTCATTCTTGAAAATTTAGTGATGACATAGAAGGTAAACATGGTTATGCAAAGCATAAACTTAATCATGGATGCAAATTCATTTTGTTTCTTTACTAGAGCTCTTCAAGACTTTAAAAGAATTATAAATTCAACCCAATACATATCTTAACAAGAAATAAAACATAAAAGGAAAAAAATACATCTTTCAAGTTCTAAACTAAAAATCTTTGTTTTAGCATCATAAAGCATTATTTTTTAAGGTTTTGCATCAAGTGGAATTTTCAAGCTTTAGAGGCCTAACTTGTGATGGATTTACAACCCACCCTCAAGGTCCTCATCATCAAGCCATCATCTTAGTTCCACCTAGGCCATATGGTTGAATTGGTTAAAGAAAAATTGAAGAGGAAAACCAAAATGAAAAGCTAAGGCAAGTTCATAATTTCATCATTTTGAGCTAAAAAACAACTCCTCAAAGCATAGAAATAAATTTAGAAACTACTCCCTACCTAATCTGAGTTGAAGAAGAGGAAGAGAACTTGGTTTCTTGAAGTGAAATGAAACAAAATCTCTTTGAAAAAATTGAAGAAAGAATTCAGCCAAAGAGGAGGAAGAAAGAAAGTTTTTGGTGCTCCTAAAAACTAGTTATGAACCAAGCATTCCAAGACCACTAGCAAGCCTTATTTATAGAAGATTTTGAGGCTTCTAATTGGCCAAATGATGAGGTAGTGGAATTTTGCAGGAGAAATAAGGGAGGAATAATCATTTTAGACAAAGTTGTATGAAATTATGGAATTTTGTCTCTTATGGTGACATTTTAAGCATTTTGTTTTAGTGCAACTTTTGGGCAATAATTCAGCTGCATAATGGCATCAATAATTTCGTCCATTACAGCCCAAAGAAGTGAAATTTGTGTGTTCCATGCATTATTTAGGTGTAGGCAAGGTATTCATGTAATTTAGAGAATTCTGATTTAGGGTCTAAGTGAATTAGTAAGCAATTTGGGTGTTTTTGAGCAATTTTGGGTTCTAATCAATCTAAATACATAATTTTGACTCTAGATTAATATTTAGAATTTAATAAGCTTTAATTTGAGCCTAATATTGCTTTTAGGTTTCGGTATCTGAATCAAAAATCCCGAAATTACATAGCTGGCCCCAAAAATAGGGCAAAATCGTACTTTTGACTTAAAATTGCCCGAGGCCACCCGAGCTTAACCAATGGTTAATCATGGCTTAAAACACATTTTAAAACATTTTTAGTGAGGTTCGGCCTGGCCGCACTTACATCTGAGTTAAAGCAAACCCAGGCGTTTGGTCATTTCAAGGTCGGAACTCAAAATTGAGATCCTTCTGCTCTATTAACACACATAACACAAACAATCCCTTATTATCCTCAAAATATCCCCTTGAGAATAGGTAGGGCCCACGATCCTCATTTTCTGAGTAAAATAACTTCAGGGGCATTTTGGTCATTTTATACGCATGTCTGAAATTCTGATTTACGACTCTCGCATGAATCGTTCCTGACCTCTCTTCTAATGTTATATTCCTTTATTGAGGATTGTCTGGCCTTAAATCTTATGTAATAATTACCTACTGTGAATTGATAATCGTAGTAATTTCTAACTGGCGAAAAATTACAGTAAAAATTGGGGCATTACATAGGACCCCTTGGCAGGACTACCTGCGATCCGCTCATTAATGCTCAAACCGGCATATATATACCCTTCACCCAATAGAAGGTAGGCCAATACACTAGCCTACTCTCGACCCTGAGTCAGACAACAAGCTATACTACTAACAAAAAGAAACTGTATGAATATATGCCCAAGGTTTAATCTTGAGATCACTTGGTGAACATGAGGCTAGTTCTCGATGGGGTTATACGCCTGTGACAAAATAATCGGAAATTGCCCTTGCCATGCCAAATTGGAATTAATCCCATTTTGTCACATACACACACATATACGTTTCTTCAATGCAGAGAAGGTTGCCCGCAAATCCCTCTGTAAGATTCCGGAGATGTCTTAAGATCTTAATTAAAGGTGAAAAAACTGGAATCAGCCAACTTTTTCTTGCATATCTTTAAGGATTAAATATTTTTTCTTCCTTGAAAGTGCAACACTTTTTTGGCTTAATCCCTTAAAATGTTTTCACCTGGCTCCTAACAGAGGTTCAAAGGTCACATACTAATATACGAGGAATTATTTATGCACACTTAAAAAATGCTAAGGGACTAAAATAAGAGTTTAATTTTTATATACTAATAGTGTAAAATTCTGTATTCTTTTGAATGACTTTTTAAATGGTAGGAGAAAAAATTAATCATAATTACTTATGTGATATTATATTATATTATAAAATTTTTACACTGTATTTTATTAAAATTAAATCCCTAAAACAAAGATAACTTTTCATACGAGACAAACCAAAAACAATACATTATCGAAGATGGGAAATATGTTTGGCTCTGATTTTTAAGTATAGTTCCAATTATCTCCCACTGTTCTTTTTATATAAGTAAAAACTTTGGTTATGTCTTCGAGCGAAGGACAAAAGAGGAAACGAATATCAATATTAAAATTTTAGTCATTATCAATGACTTGAAGCAGGTCGGTTTTTTCGTGCTATTTGAGTCTATTAAACCCTCGTTTACGAAACAAAAAGTGGGTGTCCCATCATATCGAATGATTAAAAAGTAGATGTGGTGCCCACTTTTTTGGATGTTTACCATTCCTTCTGCGAAAACCTGTCATGTAGCAAATGTGAAACGTGGCAGGGAGAATATTTTTGTGCTTTCTGATGCGTGAAGAAGATTACGATCATAAGCATACAAGCCTTGGACGAAATGATTTAAACGGTACGATTCTTCAACTCCGCATTTGGCTTTGAGGACGATCACTGCTCAGTTACAGGTATCCATTCCATAATCAACCGTGTAGCAAATACCGCTATCAGATTCTAAATTGACATGTGGGGCTCGCCAGTGGTGTCAAGCTCACTCTCACTAGCAATGTGGTACAAGAGCCGCTACATTGCAACATGTACGGGATGGGCGCTATAGCCCAACTAGTATATTTAGATTTAGTGAGTAAAAAATAGTATAAATAATTATGTTAGGAATTGTAAAGGAATCAATTAAATAATATGTGAAATGAGATATGATATTCTCCCTCTTTTTGATATCCTCCCTATCTGATATTCTATCTTTCTCTGTATTCTCCATTTGATTCTATAATTCTTCTATATCCAATTTTCTTATTCATTACAATGGTATTTTTCTTGGCCACCATACTCGATTTTCATGGTGGTTTGCTGAGCTCAATCAGGGAGTAAACCGATACAGTGAAAGAGAACTATCTGGAATTCATGGCTCATGCTGATTGCATTCATATGAATGATCCTGAGATATTGCTAGTTTGCTTTGTCAATGGATTAAAAATTTATATTTACAGAGAGATTTTCCTTCAAAATCCTAAATCTCTTTTCTATGCCATTTGCTTAGCAATATTGTATGAGAAAAGGTTCGCAGAACAGATCAACATCGATCCAATAGAAAATCAGAATTCATCATCAACAATTCCAGAATCGCTTCAACCATGTGATACCTGGTGTATACGTGGCAGCGAATAAGTTTCGTACTGCCCTAGGGTCCCTTAGAACTCACCTGTGCTGTTGGGAAAGCCCCGGATGGGCGCAAAGTCATGAAACACAGATTAAGTCTTTGTCATTTGCATAATTCTCAAGAACATACTCGGCAAATGAGTGGTTGCTTTGGCTCACAACGAGCGAGTCCGATAACAGGATATTGCAAAACGATGCAGTTTCATTTAGTGAGCTTCCCAACCCTTTTTAAACACCCAAGGTCGGAATTTTGCTCTCCCAAACCGAAACCCTTACTCCCAAAACACATTTCCTCTCCTCCCCTCTCAATCTAACCCCAATCCTTCTTCCTCCAAGATATCAAAGGTAAGATTTTATAGGTTTTTGTTGTCTCTTTCCTCCCCATCTTGTAACCTAGAGTTTGGGCTTATTGTTTGTCTCCATTGTTGTTAAGTGTGAATATTCCTCCGATGTTGTTAGAGTTATGTTTGAGTAATCTAGAGGTTGTTGAAGTCTAATATAGAGTTTTGTAGCTTCAATGACAGAAGTTGGTACCATTCCTTCTCTTTGCAGCTCCATTGGTGTTGACGTCATTGCTCCATCCCCTCCAGGTGAGTGGGTTCGGAACCTATGGCTCTTATGTTGGTCATTAGAGTTAATTTTATTAAGTCGTAATATGATGACATGATTTTAGAGAATATTTCAAAGAGATTACAGATTCTGATTGGCTGTTATATTTATCAAAAATGATGATTTCCAATTAGAGCATGAAATTTATGTTTTGATGCAAACTCATGGGACCATTGCTGTTAAAATGATTTTATTAAAAAGCTGAAGCATGATTTTGACTTGACTAGAGATTTTATAAATTGCCTTGATAATTTAAAGGGTTTCCAATTTAAATAATTTTATATATATTAGAGATTTTATGATTTCAAGAATAGAGTAATTATATGATAGAGTTTTAAATCCAGAGAAGAGCTTAGAATAGAGTTTTAGAGAAATGATCAATTTGTGATTTAGAAACTAGACCAATTATAGAAAAATAAACAGTGAGTTAATGGCTGGGAAAAACGATCGTTAACCTTGATACCAAGTTATCCCGAGAGGACAAACTCATAGAGCAGATGACGGAACCTATTTAGATGTCCACATTAGATCTCTAATGGCTCATAGAACATAACATTTTTGGTTTTTGAAGAATCATAGAGTAGAGATTTCTGTTTCTCTAGTAGAATACCGTTATTTATGTTTTTTAGAGATTTGCCTTTTTAGATATATATATATATATATATATATATATATAGAGAGAGAGAGAGAGAGAGAGAGAAAGTCAGGATCCAATAACACTGATATAAGAGTTTTATACTTACACCAATATCAACCATTAACTTTATGTTAATCTAATGGCTTAAAATGATGTAATTTAATGAATAAAGATAATATATTTACAAGATTATAATTACAATGAAGAGAGAGAAACATAAAAAATCTAAAATTAATTAAGGAACAGAATTTGACTATATAAACTAATGATTATAAAATAATAAAGAATAATAGCAGCATTGGTGAAATAAAAAGTAATAAAATATACTAATGAACAATTAAAAATGTCAACTTAATATTCACTAATTACAGAAAATGTTGTTTCTTTATCTTAAAATTCTATGCCATTTACGTTTTCAATAGTTACTTTTTGTTGAGTGTTTTTACTAGTTATAGAAAGTGCTCTTTTTTATTTTAATTTTTTATTGTCGTTTACATTTTTAATCTTTATTTATTGAAAGTTTGATGTAATTGTTTTTGGGTTTTTATCAAAAAAATTCAATTTTTAATTTTCATTTCATTATAAATTCTGTTATTTTATATAAATTTTCATTTTCATTTTTTATATTTTTTAAGCAATTTTAAAAGTTTAAAAGTGAATATATTTAATTTTCTAATAAATATCTACCCAAAAATAATTCAAATCAAAATATATGGTAGATTTGTATAAAATTAAAATATTAAGGAACTATGTTTCTTCTTTTAATTGATGATAATTAGAAAACATAACATTTTTAACTGAGTTTTTTCAAAAAATATAAAAACACTATCATTCTTTTTAATTTTCTTGTTACGTTTTTTGATAAGTAAGTATTAAGAATTTGATAGTCGAAATATTTATGTTCTTAAGGTATATATATTTATTAAAAATTTTTGTCAAAAATATATTTATTTAAATCGTAACATTTTTAATAGAAACTTTCCAAATTCATTTCATTGATACTTACAATTTTTTTTTATTTTATAATTAATAGCCTGTGTATCAAATTCCTTTTTAAATAATTATTTGATTTTATTATATCTCTTTCTTCATTAAAATAATAATCCAATAAATCTTTATTCTCTTTCTTCATTAAATTGCACCATTTTAAACCGTTAGATTAACATGAAATTAATGGTTAGATACTAGTGTAAGTGTAAAACTCTTACCCTGTTGTTATTGGATCCTTCCTCATATATATATATGAAAGTATAAATATGATTTCAGAGTTATTGCATTAATCAGTTTGATGATTATATATTATTTATCTTCCTTGTTGTCGTATGAGAGGGTTATGGGTGAGAGCTTGCTCATTGAGTCTTAGATGAAACTCACTCCTCACTCTTTTCCATTACATATACGTTAGTTACTGCGGGTCCTTCTCATCCACCTCCTCCCCAGCAGTAGGGAGAGTTCCAGTTGGTAATCTTCACTTTGGAGTGAAGTACTTTTTTGTATTTTGTTTAGAGATGAAATCTTTCATATACATGTGAGTAAGGTTACGACTATAGAGATGGATTGCATATATTATCGTGATTATTTTGTATTTATATGATTCTAGTTTTCATGTATATTTTGTATAGAGAGCAACCCGTATATTTTGAATCATAAAGATATGTCTAGAGTTTGGAAATGAAATTGAAATGATTTGTTTTTAACTCTAGAGAGCTATGCTAGAGTTTGATGATGGTTATGTTTTCAAGAGGCAGATATTTATTAGAAATGAAATGATATTTTATAAAAGGATTTAATATTAAAATATGCATATAGAAAGATTCAGAGGTTACAAGGCTTACATGGGAAGGACGATTCCTCACTTGCCCAAGTTGGGTAGTGACAAACCACATGAACAACAACAATTTAGAAATCCAGATTCAGCAATAACAGATCAAAATACAAACTCAGATTCAGAGCAACAGATCAAGCTAATAATCATAAAAGAAGAAGAGGAGTTAGATTTGGGCAGAAGCACTAGCGACGCGAGCAAAGAGTGACACCCAACGGCAGCTCTGGCGAAGAGCGCAGAGTTAATAACAACTTGAAATGGCGGAGGTAAGGCAGATCGCGATAAAGAACCATCACCGACACTGCGACACAAATGGATTTGTCGATCTATAACTTGACCTTCAAATTCAAGCACCTTCGCAGACGGCAACTGTGACGAATTTTGCTATGGTGACGATTGAAGGAAGCGTGAAAGAGGGGTGTTCTTAGGTGACCGGTTGCGGAGTTACAGCTGAAGTGATTCTGCCTTGGGGTCATGTGAGCGAGCTTCCGCAAGAGGAGAAGGAAGATGGCGGAGTAGTTGTGGCCGGCATGGAGGCAATGGCGCCCTTCGACTTCCTGGGATCGGGCGCGATGGACCACGGCTGAAGTCGCGGAGTCTTGAACTCTTCCTGGTCCTGGACGGCAGCGTTGCACTTGGAGAAGAGCAAGGAAGCGTAAAGTGAAAGCTGCACGAAGAGATGAGTGTGGGGGTTCTCTTGTTGGGTCAAGCCCAAACTAGTACAAGGGTAAATTGAGCTCAAGTAGATCACTCCTATAATTTGATTAGTCCAGCCCATCTTAATTAGAAGACTGTAGGAAAAGTTCTTCGGCATCTTAACGACCCAAGCAACATCTTTGTCAATCCAATTAATTATCCAATGGGATCCCGGCGGATGTTTAATTTTTTTGCAATAGCATAGGAATAATTGCTTTTAGGATTAATTGTGTTTGAATTGTTACAATTAGGAGTTATTGTAATTAGAATTTAAAGTGTATTTTCTTTTCCACCAACCTTGAGAGTAAGGTTGTCTTTAAGGGGAAGGTAATATAACATGTATAAGATAGCCCAATTAGTATATTTAGATTTAATGAGTAAAAATAATATAAATAGATATATTAGGAATTGTAAGGAAATCAATCGTCCAATATGTAAAATGAGATGTGATATACTCTTTCTTTCCGATATCCTCCATATTTAATATATTCTATCGTTCTCTCTAATTCTCCTATCTCTCTATATCCAATTTCTTATTCATTACATACATTTGGCTTATTTTACAAGTGAAGGTGGTTCATCCAGTCCAGGTTTCCTCAGTAACTATCAATATCTGTCTCTGGCATCCGGAGGTGGTAACGCAGACAGTTCACCAAAACCTGCTCATTCAAATTAGAAAGTGATTGTTGTTCAATTAAATTCAGCAAAATGACTAGATTTTAAATAGAAACAACTGACCAATATGAGTTTTTTTTTCATTTTGGGTTTTCAAGTCTCCAATTCTTTAGAACATAAATGTTGCCTGAGACATTGATCTGTTTAATGTAACCCCACCATAACTGACATGAAATTTATCCTTAGCAACCAATCCCTGGGAGAAAAAGTAGGTAAAGTTAATTCAGAGTAAATGAAGCAACAGAGAGATCATACAGACAGAAGCAAAGCGGAAGATTCTTCGGTATCAATCTCAGCTTATTGTTCAACGTCAATGTTCACATCTGCAATGACTTTAATGATTTCAACTAGCGATCCCGGCCTATCTGCTGTCTCTATGTCCCGCAAGCTGACAAACTTTGAATTAAAATTCATTAGATCACACATCACGTACCTACTGCACATCGGCTTGCTAATTATGCATATTATTCTGTGTAAAAACAATGTGCGTAATAAACAGCTAAAAAAAATCAAAAAAGTCAAATCCGTACCCAGCATGACAAAGAATTAAAAATCAACATCGAAACAAATCTAGAGTCCACAACCACGAGAACAAGAAAAGAATTGCAGTATTCATGTAGGTAATAGCAATTCACACCTTAAAAACAGATATTTATTAAAATATTAATTTTATTATTATTAAATGTGATAGATAAACATAATAAAAATTATTATTACATCTAAGAATAATAAAATAAATATTCTAATAAATAATTATTTTTTAGTATTTAAATAATATTTTTATACTGTCAAGACTATAATATGCCAACATATCCATTAATCAATTCAAATTTCTCTGAGTAATAATGTTCAACAATAATTAAAACGTAGAAAAGCAAACAAAACGCAACATTATATTGGCCATGCAATCTTAAAAGTAAAGACTGAATCTTTCCACCACTTTGTGTTAACGATCTCAAAATAAAATAAAAAATTCGCAACCTTTGCCTTGTGAAACATGCACACCACACCAAACTTCTTCCTCGCGAAATGGGGTATCAAACCTTGTCATTTGGACTCACACACGGACACTTGTCCCATCCTCTTTAACCAATTTCAGTTGTTTCCCAATATAATCTAGTCTCACCATAGCTTTGTATATATATAAAAGATCTCATTATTTGGTTTAGTTTGGAGTGATGAAGCATTTGTGTGTGTAGTATTGTGAGTTTTTGAGAACAATAAACTCATCACCTCTGCATTTCCTTATTATATTCTTTGGGTACTTCCTTCATTGAAAGTTGCTTATAATTGCCTTTGGTGCACAAGGGTATAGGCCTAAAACTCCAACCTAGTTATTAGGTTTCTTTCTTGAGGGCACTATGGAGGGACATGAAGTCTTGGGCTTTGGCTTCTTTGTAGTTGGATTATGGCATCTCTTCAACCACATCAAGCTCCATGCTCTTTATTCCAAGTCCTACAACTCAACCCTATGGTTTCCCACCCCAAAATGCAGGTACTTGGAGCTCCACTTCATCAGTGCAAGCTGCACAATATTCATAGCCTTGGAGCTATTCATCTCCCCAGATCGCCACCAACCATTTGACCCTGATGGAACCATCCCCTCAAACCATGTCCACAACTTTGAGCACTCCCTCATGGCTTCCGCTTTCTTGGCCTATGCCGCATTTGCCATAGTCCTTGATAGAAAAGGCACCAAAACTCAACATGAGCTGGCTCACTTTCTTGCAGCCATAACTTTTGCACAAGAGCTTCTCCTTGTCCACCTTCACTCTAGAGACCACATGGGTCCAGAAGGCCAATACCACTACTTGTTGCAACTCTTGATTGTTGTTTCTTTGGCTACAACACTCATGGGAATTGGCTTTCCTAAGAGCTTCATGGTAAGCTTTGTGCGTTCAGTCAGCATAATCTTCCAAGGTGTGTGGCTTATGGTCATGGGGTTCATGCTTTGGACACCAGGGTATCAAGCAAAAGGTTGCTTCTTGCAGCTTGAGGAAGATCAATATACGGTTAGTTGCAGCGATGATAAGGCCCTTCATCGTGCTGTTTCTCTGGTGAACATTCAATTCAGCTGGTGCTTGATTGTGGTAACTGTTTTTGTATTGTCTTTCTACTTGATTCTTTCAAGAAGTTATGGTGAAAAGTTGGAATATGTTACGCTGGAGGAGGAGGAACTTTACCGTGATGAAGATGGCTCAAATAATAACTACGTTGTGAACAGCGACGTTGAATCACAGTCGTCCCAAAAGAAATGCATGCAAGGGTAAATTTGAAGCACTTTGTGAAGGATTTATGTGGAATAATGTGCTGGGCAAACTTGAACTACGACAACATTCAAAGTATTATTTGCCTTTTAGTATATCAATTTACTGTTGTCACTAAAATACAAAGAATATTACAGGCTTGGTGTAATACTCTAAGGGTCTGTTTGGTTTGCTGAAAATAGTTTTCAGTTTTCAGTTTTCTGAATTTGTGAAGAAAAAGCGAAAAATTAAAAGCGAAATTTCGATTTCGCTTTTTCAAAAATTGAAAATCGAATTTGATTTTTTTCGATTTTCCTTCACAAATTCAAAACCTAAACCTGAAACTAGCTAAAACCTAAAACTGGAAAAAGTAAACCAAACAGGCCTTTGGCATGGGACAATTAAGTATGATAGTATAAACTTATACTATACGTTATGCTTCTATACATTATTTGATACAAACAACATATTATATATATAAGTTTATATATTATAATTCCCTTATACATTAAAATATTGTATAACTTAATACGACATCAGAGATGTCGTATAAAGCCTGATTAGCTTAACATATAAGGTTCCTTTTATTTTATAATATTTTATTAAAATAAAATAATTCTTACATAAACAACAATAAGTAAAAATTTATAAATAAAATTATTTCATAATAAATAAATACTGTTAACAAGTAATATATGATATAATCTAGCTATATACAATAAAAATAAAAAAGAAATTATAATTAACAAACATTAAATAAAATAAATATTAAATATTAAATATAAATAAATATTGAAAATAAATTAAAAATAATATGTATTATCTAAAATTAAGCATCAATAATAAAAATATTTTAATTTAATATTTATTTTAAAATTTAAATAATTATAATTAAAAATATATAAAGGAGTTATTTAATATTTATATAATTTATTAAAATAATAAATAATTATAAAAATTGAAATAAATATTAATATTTAAAGAAATTAAATTTAAATAATAAATATTTACATAAATATGATATCTAGAAGTTATATTTAAATAATTAATAAAATTTTTATTTTATTTAATATTTAATCAAAATATTAGAATTATTTATAAATAAATAATATTATTATAAAATATAAAATATAATATCTTATACATCGTTGCACCAAACACTGTATAGTATTAAAAATTTATCAGGTCTTATATTGTCAAGTCTTATCCTATCAGGTCTTATACTATCCGCCTTTATCCTATCAAACGTGCCAAACGGACCCTTATACAACTTTGTTATACATCAAATATTACTCATTTATGTGTGCTTCTGTTCTTTTGTTATTAGGTGTATCTATATATTTATATATAAAAAGCTCTTCCACGATTGGTAATCTTTCCTAAATTAGATAATTTTAATTTTTTCATGATTTTTCATTCGGCCACGTTACTCCATTTTATAATTAATACTCATTCTAATGTGTAAGTAATACATTCATAATTATAAATTAACTCTAACTATAATCATCAAATCATAATGTAATGGGTGAATTTACTCTAATAATATAATTTAAAATTTACTATAATCTATATCTATCTATATCTATATATATATATATATATATATATATGTATTCTTCACTGTAGTTAGCATTTATCACCTATTTTATGTGAAAAAAATAAATGGTTAATATAATAAAAAAATTAAATGCTTAATACAATTAAAACTAAATAGTATACATTGACAGATGTAAGTATCGTTCATTGCTCAAAAAGCATTTATTGCATTAACCTTTGAAAACTAAATGATATAAAATTTTTGCTTTGCACCGTAAGCCAATAGTCACAATCTATCTATTGTATAAATAAAAACTAAAGGGCAATAATTTATTACTCTTGCAACAACAAATTAAAGGTATTTTTTTTCTTACTCAAGCTATGAACTTAGTATCTGTTTTCATTTGTTTGCGATGGAAAATAATCATTTTTTTCATTTTTTTTAAATTTTATAATAATGCATCAAAATTGTCTTCTACAATTTTCTAACTCCCTTTTTGGTATTCATTTGTTTGCGATGGAAAATAATCATTTTTTTCCTTTTTTCAAAAATTTTTTATAATAATGCATCAAAATTGTCTTCTACAATTTCCTAACTCCCTTTTTGGTATTGAAACTGTGTTAGTTATTTGTATTTTTCTTACATGGCCAACAGTATCTTCTTCTACTTTTGTAGTTAGCATTTATCATCTATTTTGAAGTTTTGTAACCACAATAGCTATATACAAAACTTTCTATTCTTATTTTCTATATATGCAGCCTCGAAGATTCAAGTAAAACTTTGTATATATTCTTATTTCGTATTGAAATATGCATTTATATGCTTTGAAATTTAAAACTGAAACAAAATCATACTCAATTTATGCAGATTTTACACTGCAATTTGCATTTAATACCATTCTTTCTAATTTCAAACTAAACAAAATCATACTTAATTTATGCAAATTTTACAATGCAATTTGCACTTAATACCGTTCTTTCTAATTTCAAACTGAAACAAAGTAATACCCAATCTTTGCAAATCTTTTCAGCAGTGGCCTCTGATTAGCCTTCCTTAACTTCGATCAAATTATTAGCAATATCACCGGCCACAAGGATTCAAATATGCATTTATATGCTTTGAAATTTAAAACTAAAACAAAATAATGCTCAATCGTCAATATATAGGGACTGAAGGATGGTTGCAGGTTACAGGTTATATGTCAGACCCTCCATAACATGGTATTGCGCTAGGTCGATTAAAATAAAAATGTATAACTGATATATGTTAAATAGAGTTTAATGCAATGTATGAAAATATGATTTGTTAATTTTTTATTGTGTTAATTTTTGGCACCGTATGGTATTGCTCTACTTCGTGCTACATGTATTAAAATAAAAAAATTATAACCATATATCTAAAATAGCATTTAATGCAATGTATAAAATTCTATTGTGTTAATTTTTTCCATCGTATTGCATTACTCTACAATACACAGGTTAAAACTCAATGTTAACAAACTCAATACAATTGTAATTTGTAGATAGTTTCAGAATTATTATCATTAGTACAATTATAATTAGTGAACAATTTTAGAAGATGCTGCTAAATTGTCTTTTAAAATTCTGTAACTCTACTTTTTGTAGCCAACACACAATTTTTCCTTCTTCTCTTCCAATTTGTCTTATCACATTTTTCTTTTTTGTTTTTGTCTCTTTGTTTTCTTCTTTGTCTGGATGTTCAAGTTGTGTAAAGAATGTAGTAGTATAAATATCACAGCTCCCTTGAGAAATAGTTTATACAGTGGTATAGAATGGAAATACTTGAAAGTGGTTATAGGTTTGCTTTATATGTCACTTTACAATCATTTTTGAATTTGTGTTTAGTTTATAGGGACAATCAAACTAAGCCCTTTTATCTATATATACTTGGGAAGCTTGGAACAGGTTTAAAGAAATTGCATATAGAAGATTCAATCAAGTTTATATATCATGGCCAGTTTTGAAGAGCTACTTGAATAGGTATGCGTAAATTTCATTTTTAATCAGTACAACATATTGTTTTAATTTCTTAAGTCAATCTTATATTTATTTTTACCTTTTAGAAGGAAGGCACCAACCAATAGTGAATTTACATTGCTTAGCAATCTCCCATTAAGTTCTGATGAATGGAAAATAAAAGTGCGTGCTTCATGACTATGGGACACTCTAAATATATGCCGCAAAAAGGAATTAATCAACACAGATATGGTTCTTATTGATGAAAAGGTTTGAATTTTTAAATTGTGCATATTTCCTTATTATTTATTAACATATATTCTTTTATTTGATCTTTTTCTTTTTCCATTAAGTTGAAAATTAATAGATTCCTATCATATATTTTTTTATCTGATTCTATTCTTTTTCCTTTTAGAACAATTGCATACATGCTTCAATTGGGAAAAATATCACCCAGAAATTCAAGAATATATTGAAAGAAGGAGAAATATATTCCATTGAAAATTTTATGGTATCCAATAACAAAGAGAAATATGCAATAGTGGAGAATAACCCTTTCATGTTGCATTTCTATGCTACTACTTTGGTCAATAAAATTGACCATGATGACAACATAATTCGTTATCACATGTTCAAGTTTGTGAACTTTGAAGACTTGCAACATCGATGTGGGAAAGCTATCTTAACAAGTGACTTTATAATTGTACTTTTTATGTGTATTATTTTTATAAGAATTTTTAATTCATTAATAATAAGTTTAATTTGGTGCCAATATATATTAAACACCTCTTTTTAAATCCAAAACCAACAGATGTGATTGGGGTTATTGTTGATGTAAAATCGATTGAAGAGAAGACAACAGCTGAAGGAAACATTGACACGTTGACTATCTATTTGCAAGATATGAGGTGAAAAAATATACACATTCTTTTGAGATTCTTAACTCAAAGATCATGTTCTAAGAATATTCCATCATTGCAATATATGATATCTGTACCAACGATATACTAATATTCCAAATAATCTTGATAGGGGAAACAAAGTGAAAGTAACCATTTGGGATGAATATGTTGCACTATTTCAGGAGGAAATGAAGACCAAGGTTTCTGAAGATTCTAAAGTCAATATTGTCATTTTTTCATCCACAATAATTAAGGAATATGGAGGTATTATGATTTATGATCATACACATGCAATCACGTAGTTCTGCCAAATTTTAAATTTTAATAAAAATGTGTTTTTAAATTGTAGGTAAATTGTCTATTTCTTCATCAAGTTCAACCGAGATTTATGTCAACATAGACATACCAGAAGCTAATGAGCTCAAACAATCATTGAAGTATGTAATTTTTTTTCCGTATTGCATAATATGGTAATAATTTTAAATATTTTCATTTATAATTAACCATTTTATTATATTAACTTATAATTATAGGGATTCTCCAAATTTGAATTTACCTGATGCCATTGACATCACAAAGTTAGAGAGTCCTTCTAAGTTTGCCAATATAAAGACCATATCCGAAATTTTGTCTATGGGAACTGCAAAGACTAATATGGTAACCTTTCTGTTTGTAAATTTATTCATTTTAATTCCTTGGTAAATAGAGATAATAATTTTTAGTTTTTTTTTAAAATCCAGAATGCTACTTATTGCTGTGTTGCAACTATAGACGATATTTTGCTTAAAAACGGTTGGTATTACGTTTCTTCCCCTCATTGCAAAAGAAAGGTTTCAAAGTCATTTACAAATTTCAATTGTGATTTTTGCAACAAGGCTGTTGACTACCCAATGACAAGGTAATTATTGTTTAATATATAATTATAATACTCCATATTGTCACAATGTCAATTTAACCTTTATGTTAGTATTTATTGTTTTATTTGTATATATATTGCATGGAAGGTTTCGTCTGGAGCTTGATGTTAAAGATTCTACAGATTCAACAATATTTGTTTTATTTGACGAAATAGCTGAACAATTAGCTCAAATTAAGTTAAATGATCTTACTGCAACCTTTGAAAGTGTAAGAAGTTAAATAAATGTTAATTTTTATAATTTGACATTGCCACGGTATAATAAAAAAAAGTGAACAACTTACTTATTTGTGAGTTCATTTAATATAGGCAAATATGGATGAGTCGAAGCTATCTCCATAACTCCATAAAATTATAGGTTCTTTTCATATTTTTGAAGTAAAAATGAGCACTTATTTTGAGAGTCGTGGGAGACAGAGTTTCACTGCAAATAAAATTTTGAAGCCCAAAGTGAAGGTAAAAATTATTTTTAAAATAAAAATTAATAATATAATTTTAGAAGTTTTAAATTAAATTTTGGGTGTTAATGCAGTTAGAAAAGGAAGAGAAGGAAGAAAATCCAAGTGTTCCAACAATAGAGTTAGAAGCAAACATAATGATTTTTAATTATTGATAATATAATTTTAAAATATTTGAATTAAACTGTTTTTGTGTTAATGTAGCTTGAGAACAAAGATAAGAGAGAAGATTCAAATGTTTCACCAATAGAAAACACCTTACAAATAACTGAGGCCTCAAATGAATCTTCAGAGTCAACAAAACAGAAGAGAAAATTAAGGTATGTCACATAAATCAAATTTGAGAAAAATATTAAATGTAATGAAATTTTATAGCTTTTCAGGCTACAATATGATGATGAAGAATAGCATACCAATAAAGAAGAGCACTTGCAGGATTTAGAAGATTGAAGAATAAAATTGTAGTAGTGTTTTTAAGATTGTTTAGTGAATTTATTGTAATAAATATTTTGAAGTTTGTGGAAATAATGACGATATCTTTCTTAAATTAGTATTAATTTTTCATGTTATGCATTTCTTTTCTGGCTCTGAAAATTCTCCTACACTATCAATTCAAATTTAAAAAGTTTTATAAAATTTATCTAATAATATATATACGTCACTAAGTATTTATTAAAAAATATAAAATTAATCATCACTATTTATATCCGTAAAATTATGAATTTTATTAATAATTTTACAAGAACAATATTTAAAATTTATTTATTTTCCTTTTAATCTCTACTTTTAAAATGTTTTAATTTAGATTGTGTTTAACATTATATATGTATTCCATTTTTTAGTTAAATTTTTTTTTAAAAAATTTAACGTATAATAAAAAATATTATATGTTGCAAAAAACTCTATATATCCTACCTAGCCCCACGTTTCTAAATTAAAATCTAACAATTTGCTTCTTGGTATTCTCCATCAAAAGAATTTTAAAAGTCTAACAATTTGTGTTTAACAGTATATACGTATTCCATTTGTTAGTTAAATATTTTTTTAACAAAATTTAATGTATAATAAAAAATATTATTTATGAAAAAATCAAAATTAAGCACCACATTTTTCAAATCCTTAGATTTGGTGGCATAATTAATTAAAGGAGAATCAAATTTCTCTTGAATATAGGCACAAGTCTAGGAATGATTCAGGTTGTTAATAAAAAATTAAAATTGAGATTTGATTATGTGATGTAATTAAAAGGAAGATCAATGAATTTATTTTAAATGGCAATAATCTTGGTCGGTTATAATATTTATAGCTAATTGATTAAAACATATAAATGTAAATGAAATTAAGTGCAACAATCTAAATAATGACAGCAAATTAAATCAATGTTAATTAACTCACAATCATAATTCCATAATAATACTATTATTTGAAATCAATTTGAAAACATTGCACTATGGCAATCAACTTGGCCAACAAACTTAAACCTTTTGTATACATCTTTATCTTTTCTGTTTTCAAACTTATATATGTAAAATGGAAACAAAATACAAGTGTGGTTTTTGAGTAATTATACTATCTTTTAAATTTTAGTAACGGTTCAATTTTGTCATGCATTTTTATTAGTTCAGCATTTTAATTTTATTAATACCCTATTTTGAGCTGGCCACACTTGCAATTACATTCATTAACTTTGCAATTACCTTTTTGGGATCTTGAAACCGAAATCCAATAAATAACCAGTTTCATAGTAACGAACCTTTGGTTTCGCACATTCGTTGTAATTATGCTTGGCATTTAGATCAAATTATGCCATCATTTATATATATGCTTTGTACCAATGGATTTTGCTTCGTCTTCGAACATTATCTCCTCACTTGGCCATGCTATTCACTTCTTCATGAAATAAAATTTTGGAAATATTTTGATGGGCAAGACTTCGGAAGAGTACTAGATTCAAAAAGAAAAGAAGAAATATAGACCTCTTGATATTCTTTATTTTTCAAACTCGCTAGCTACCTTGCTTCTTCCATCATTTTAAATTCCATCATTTTCCATTGGGAATCTAGGATCCATGGTGTGCAGCAATTTCTATCAAAGAGTATCATACTCCTTGGATTAACTAAGAATGTCTTCTCCACATTTAAAATTTATTATTCCATCGTCTTCTCTCTTTCTACAAGGTAATTTTTTTTCTTTCAACACTTGCATTTGTACTTTTATTTCTTATTTCATGTTAAAATTGAAAATCTCCATACAAAATAATACTCTATTATTTACAACAGTAGTATCTTTTGAGACAACTTAATTTTCATCTTTTCCATTGGGAATCTAGGATCCATGGCATGTAGCATTTTCTACCAAAGAGTATCAAACTCCTTGGACTAACCAAGAGTGCCTTCTCCACATTTAATATTGATTATTCCATCATCCTCTTTCCTTTCGTAAGGTAATTTCTTTTCTTTCAACACTTGCTTTTGTACTTTTATTTCTTATTTTATGCTAAAGTTGTGAAATTCCATACAAAATACCACTCTATTTTTTACATCACAATTATCTTTTGGCACAACTTGATATTTTGTTAATTAACAAATTATTTTTAAAGAAAAAATTACATAAGTGGACAATTCAACCATTGTGATTTCCTTATATAATCTTACTTTTAATCATCCAAGCACTACTTATTTATTTACTTTAGGATTTTGTATTTAACTTATACATTAATTATCTCAGTGCATTAACTCATCACTTATCGCCACGTTGAAGTATATTGAAATCTCTCTACAAGACAAATTATATACAAAAATAAAATTTAAATGTTTAAAACAATTTATTTAGTTAACAAAAAATTAAGCTTCAACATTTAAAAATACAAAAAAAGATTGACATATATGGATGAAGAAAAAATTATATTTTCACAAGTATTATTATAATATTTTGACTTTGATTTTAATTTACATTTAAAAAATTGAAAACAATCTTATTAGTTAAAAGTTATTTTATTTCAATGTTTTTAGAAGTTATAACTTAAATCACATTTTTATATAATATAATTTTTCATGACAAATATAGGATAATACAAATGCATCATAATTTTTAGGATCATTACTAATTTTTTAATAAATTTATGATACTAATAATATGCTATTTGTTAAAATTAATTTTTATAATGCGTCATCCTTAATGGAGAAACATAGAGGTTAATCTTGGGAGATTAAAACTTAGTATCTTATAAATTACAATAAATTGTTAATTCAAATCATTTTTGTAATTTAAAAAAACTACTCTCACATTAATTTCATTGCTTATGTGATTAATTTTTTTGTTAATAATGTTATGGTATTAATTATTTTCTATTTGTTAAAATTAATTTTTTGAATGTATCATCCATAATTAGAACTATTTGGGCATTTCTCAGTAGTACTACATATTTCGTAGACACTGAAATATTGGTGCAATGACGTCTATGGGTAAACAAATGGAGAAAGAAAGAGGTTTATTCAATTATTACTGTTATTATACTTCAATTTCGCCATGTAATTATATTTAGTTACAAAGAAATGTCAAACATGGTTTATTTTCGTAATATTTTAAATTATTTATTTTCCTTTTACTTTATATTGATGAACATGAATAACTCTGTTTATAAATTGTAAATATTTCTACTTTGTAAACTGTAAATATACATTATCATGAGTTGACAGATTAATATAGTTTTATAAATATTAATCTTATAAAATTTAAATATTAAAATTTATTATCTTGCAAATTATAATAAATTTCTAATTCAATTCATATTTTTCATTTAAAAAATTACTCTAACACATTACTTTTTATCCTTTTTGGGTTTCTTTTTAATAACTTTGCAGTATTAATTATCTACTATTAGTTAAAATTAATTTATTTTTAAATGCATCATCAATAATTACAACTATTTTGGAATTTCTCAGCAATACTAAAATGCTTTTGTCAAGAAATTTTGGGAAAATAACATGTAATATTAATTGAAAATTATATTTCACAATATTAAATGAAAATTTTCAATTTTTATATGCAGTATTTTAAATGTAATTAGTGTATTTATTGCTTTTGATTAACTGTATGAATTTTGAGTTTTTCTTTGATAAAGTTATGGTAAACAATATAGTTTTTGGCAAGTATAACACTATATAGTTTAATAATTGATCTTAATTTTTTCATTATTATCATATTTAAATTCCATCATGTATTTATGTTTAGTTGATAAAAAAAAGTCAAACACTATTTATTTATTTAATATATATATATACACACACACACTTACACACACACACACACACACACACACACACATATATATGAATAACTTAGTTTATAAATTATGAATATTTCCATCTTGCAATGACAGTTCATTAATTTTATTAATTCAAACTATATCATTCTTTATTTCTATAAATTTTAAAAACATATTACAGGTCACAATGAAAATTCCAAAACCTTCGTAGAAATTGGTCACGGCATCCAACTTCAATCAAACAAAACCATTTTACCAAATGGGAAGGTATAATCTTTTTGCGGACTTACTATTTGTTCAGAATGTACGAACTCAAATACAGGTAATCTATCTTATGACAAAATACTTAATTACCAAACATATTTCTACTCATACTCATTATGTTTCTTTCTTAAAACATTGAATAAAACTTTCCATCTAAACTAAAATAAGTAGTCATTTTGCTTTAATCTTTTTCAGAAGGCAGGACTATGTCAAATGAATCTGTCCAAGTAAGAGGAGAATGTCAAACAAGTGAAGTCAATGATATAAGTACCCAAAGTTCATATTCAATACTTCATCACCATCCAATTGGTTAGTATAAACAAACTTACTTCCACATAAAAAGATACCAGATCCAATGTGACACTCCTTAAAAAATGCAGGTAATAGGCTGGCCAAAATATCAATGTGAAAATTGCAGGAGCTCTATGTGGTATGAGGAGAGAATAGATAAACCGCATCGATCAAAAAAATCAAAATATTCACTTTGCTGCTACCAAGGAAAAGTAAAACTTCCAAGCTTACAAGAACCACCAGAGACTTTAAAGAATCTTTTGAGTTATGATGAGGGGCGTCATTCAATCAAGTTTAGAGAAAAAATCCGAGCATATAATTCTATGTTTGCTTTCACATCTATAGGGGCAAAAATGGATAACACAATCAACTCATGACCAGGTCCGTATGTCTATAGAACTTTTGGTCAGAATTACCACAGGATTGGAGGACTCATACCAACAGAAGGTAAACAACCTAAGTTCTCACAATTTATGTACATGATACAGAAAATGAAGTACAAAATCGGTTGCGTTCCTTAAGCAATGGACAAATAGCAGAAAATATAGATGAAAATATTGTTCAAATGTTAAAAGAAATGCTTGACATGCATAATCCAATTGCCCAGGCTTTTAGAATGGCAAGAGATAGATTATCTGCACCTGATAACAAAAATCTACGATTAGACTATTTGGTATGAGATCAGGAGAATTGCGACAATATAATAGACCTACCTCGATAGAAATTGTTGCTCTTATTGTTGGAGATTTCGATCAATCTGATAGAAGGAGAGATATAGTCATAGAGCATAAAACAGATGGACTCTAGAGAACAATTGAGTTACATCCTTCTTTCATGGCAATGCAATATCCACTATTATTTCCATATGGTGAAGATGGATTTCACTTGGACATTCCATATTCTTATAATAATGGGAAAAATAAAACAAGACGAGGCAATTTGACGATGAGGGAATATTATGCGTATTGATTGCAACAAAGAAGATTACAAGCAAATACTGTCATATATGGTGGTTGATTATTCCAACAGTATGTTGTTGATGCATACACATCTATTGAAGAAAATCGACTGAGATGGGTTAGACAAAATCAAGCAATGCTACGCACAGAGCTGTACAAGAATGTCTGTGATGCAGTAGTTCGTGGAGATACCATAGCTGCTATAACCGGTAAAAGAATTATATTACCCTCTTCCTTTACAGGTAGACCTCGATACATGGTACAGAATTATCAAGATGCTATGGTCATATGTAGAACTTTTGGCAATCCTGATATTTTCATAACATTTGCTACCAATCCAAAATGGTCTGAGATGCAATATATGCTTGATGAAGTTCCAGGACAATCTATTGATGATAGACCTGACATTAAGACTTGAGTATTCAAGATAAAACTTGATCAACTAATGAAATACATAGTTGAAGGGCAATATTTTGGCCCACTAATATCAGGTATGAAGTCATGTTTATTCATTTAGTACAATCCTTTTGAATAATATGTAATTTGTCCTTATTATATATATATATATATATATATATATATATATGTATGTATATGTATATACACACACACATGCACATTACTCTTTAACACCATTGACTATATTTATCATTCCTTCACTATCTTTTTATCTTTTGTAGCAATATATATAATAGAGTTTCAGAAAAGAGGCCTGCCTCATGCTCACATTCTCCTATGGCTTCACCAAAATAATAAGTTGCCAACAGCACAAGATATAGATAAAATAATTTTAGCAGAGTTGCCATAAGAAGAGGACGACCCAGAAGCATACAATGTTATAGCACAGTTTATGATCCATGGCCCGTGTGAATCAGTAAGCAAAAATACACCTTGCATGGTTGATGGTTATTGCATTTGTGAACACCTGATTTTGTTTGGTCTTTAATAAGAAAATCCAAAACTTTGCATGTTTTATTAAGTTTTTCCTTAAAAAAAGAAAAGAAAGAAAATTCAAAAAAGGGGGTTTGAGAGTTTTTATTTTATTTATTTATTTCAATCTTGTTTTAGCTTGATGTTCAAAGTTTTGTTTAACCCATTTGTGTCTTATCTTCAGTTCATCCTCTCTGAGTAAAAAACAAATAAAATATAATATAATAATAATAAAAATAAAAGGAGAGGAGTTCACGGACTCATGTCACCTTCTTCTTCTCGCTGCAAGCATAACCCGTGAAGCATGGGGATGGGAGTTTTTTTTTGTTTTCAAATAAAATTGGTGGAGAAC
This sequence comes from Dalbergia cochinchinensis, assembly GCA_031216125.1. Taxonomy (NCBI): domain Eukaryota; kingdom Viridiplantae; phylum Streptophyta; class Magnoliopsida; order Fabales; family Fabaceae; genus Dalbergia; species Dalbergia cochinchinensis. The sequence continues at coordinate 63,641,964 of CM062369.1, forward strand.
ATCATGATGATGTTGTCTCTCCACTACTGGCGAAATGTTTTCTTTCTTTCTGTGATGGGTTGAGTTTGGGGAGAGGAGGAACAACTATAAAAAAAACCATCGGCAGCAACAGAAGGGGGGGATCACAAAAAATAGTGACATTACTAAAAACAATTTCCAGTCACTAATCAAAAAAAAAAAAGAAAAATCAAAGAGTACATCCGAGAGAGTGAAAAACCATCAAACAAAAATTCAGAAGCATCATTTTTTTTTGGAAAACCTGCAAGAGATCAATAGCATCCAGGCCAGATTCCAACAGAATAATCCAACAATAACAACAGCAGAACAGGTAATAATAGAAGCAATATCATCATCATCAACATATTAAAGAGAAGGAAAAGAGAGAGATGTAGGGGCCGCGGTCTCCTCCCATCACCGCCGCGGCCCCTCCCCCAATTTCCCCCATCATCATTTTCTTCTACCTTCGTGAAGCCCCTCCACCGTGAGCCATCCCCTTCAAAATCCTTTCACCGCCGCGAGATCCTCCCCCTTCCCCTGTCACTACCGTTTCCTTCGCAAGCCACCTTTCATCGTTATTGTCCTCTCCTCAGCACCACAACCACACGGCCAAACCATCCTCCATTCTTCCCCTCAACTGTCGCCACGGCCTCCCCTCAAATCACTATCATCATCATCGTCTTCCACAGCCACCGCCTCTCTTCCCAAGCTCCACCGCAAGCCACCACCCACCCACCACCATATGCTCTCTCTTCGTAAACCAAATCTGAATCCTCCACCACCACTGCACACATCCCGCCGCCAGTACCCCCTGCAAGCCAGAATCGCCGGTCATCATCTCTCCAGCTCCCACCAGCCGCGAAAACCATTGTGGGAAAGCCACCATACACCCCGATCCATCCACCACCACCGGTGAAAAGACCACACAGCCTCTCAATCTAGTTACCGCCGGCTACCTTATCTTCCCCCACTCCAAACCACCAATCATCAGTGATCTCACCCAAACCATTGAGGCCAGCGCGAACCACTGCAGATTGGGCTCCATGCGTTGGCCGTGCGGCCTCTTCCTTTTCCATTATCGCTACTGCTCCCTTTCTCTCCCTCACTCTCTCAGTCTTTCTCTTCTTTTGCCTGAATGTTTGGCTTGTGTTCTTGAGTGTGTGCATGTGAGGAAAAAGAGAGAGAAGAGTCAGAAATTTATGTGAGGTGTGCGTGTGTGTTTGTATTGAAAAATTGTGTGTGTGCATGTGAGCGTGTGCGTGAGTAAGAGGAAGAGAGATTAGGAAAGTTAAGTTTTTTTTTATGATTAATTAGTTTTGTTAGATCTAGCTATAGATTTGGTTGATCTAGGATTTGTTTGTTTTTTTATTTTTTTTTCTTTTTAGCTTTTGGGTTTAATTTAGTTTAAGTCTAAATAAAAAGTCTTGTTCACTTTGAGTTTATAATAAATCTTTGAGTTTTTTTTTTTATTTTAAAAAGGGAGGATTTTGTAATATGCTGGTTTGAACGGAATTAAGTAAATTAATCGTAAAAAATAAAATAAAAATAAGTTCTTTGGACGAAATGAGTGTTAGTGTCTCTATTAATGAAAAAGATTAAAAAATAGTAATTAGGACACTTTTTTAACTTAATCATTTTATATGATTTGTTGAGTTGTATGTTTATGTTTCTGTGTATGAAGTTTTTTTTTATTAAGTTATGTGTTTTGGTTAAGTTAATTGCTTAGCTATGTTTATTTTTTATTTTTTAGTTTAAGTACTTTATGTTTATAGGTTTTGATTAAATCAATTATTGTAATAATTTCATGTTCCTAGTTTTTTTTTAGTTTAGGTTAGAGTTATGTCTAAAAAAAAAGGAGTTTTCTTCATTTTAGATTTAAAATAAATACTTGAGTATTTTGCTTTATTAAAATTCATTTAGATAATTAATTATTGTTTTTAAATAGAATTGATTTAGCCGTGATGGTTTATTAATTCTATATTTGAAGAATATTTTAGCTGTAACAGCTTGATATTCAAGATCTCTTTTCAAAAATAAAGTTAATTTAATCGCGACGGTTTGTTAACTTTATGTTTAAGAATGTTTTAGCTGTGACAGCTTAATATTCTAAAAAACTTTTTTCATAGTAAAATTAAACAACACATCAATTTTCTATAGAACCATGTGACTTTGAATTCTCTATTGCACCAGGAGATACGTAGGAGCAGGCGATTCTGATCCCTGTTAAGTCAAAATTAACTTTTCATAATTCATTTTATTTGTAAATTTTTAATACTTCTTTACTTGTTTTTTTATGCAAATTTTGTATTTTTGTTATATTTATAAATACTTTCTTTTTTAGAATAGTTTATTTAATGTTCATTTATGTGAGAAAATTTAGATAAAGATGTTAATTTAGCCGTGATGGTTTATTAACTCCATATTTCAGGCACTTGAGTTGTGACAGCTTAATGACCTGAAAATTTCTCTAAAAACTTTTCTTCTTTTATATTGGTTTCTTTTTTATAAAATATAAAAAATCAATTTCTTCTTATCTTATTTGTAAATATTTATTATTTTCAATTTAAATTCCTTCATTTATTTTTTTATTTTTATTTTAAATAATAAGGTTAATTTAGCCGTGACAGCTTGTTAACTTGACATTTGGATATCTGAGTTGTAACAATTTGATATTCCAAATATCTCTCATAAAGGTTTTTATATTTTCTCTTACAAAAATATCAAAAATAAATCTTCGCTTCTTTTTAGATTCTATTTACAAATTTTTTTTATTTAGAAGAATTTTTTTTAAAATTATATGCTTATTGTCAAATACTTCGTTTCAAATAAAAAAGGTTGACTTAGTCGTGACGGCTAGTTAACTCATTTTTAGGACACCTGAACTGTGACAGTTCGGTGCACTAAAAATTCTTTTCTTTAAAAAAAATAAATAAATTCCTTTTAATTTTCTTGTAATAAAAAATAGATATTTAAAAGGGGTTATTATTTAATTTGCACAATTAATTTAAGGTACTGTCTAAAGACAGGTGTATTAGGGGTGCGTAGAATTAATTTCTTACCCTTCCCTATGCATAACCGACTCCCGAACTCAAAACTGGTTTCAAAGATAACTTTCTAAAATAAATGGGTTTTTCTACGTTTTCCCAATTCAAATAAACTTGGTGGCGACTCCATTATTTTCAAAAAATAAAAATTCTTTCTTCGTCCCTCATGCAATCCCTTATGATCGCATTAGAAATTATCCAAAAAGATTTAGCACTGAAACAACCATGGATAGGGATGGCTTTCCAACCTATAGAAGGAGGGACAATGGAAGACATGTGAAAAAAGGGGATATTAAATTGGACAATCGATTTGTTGTTCCGTATAATCGACATTTGTTACTCGCATTTCAAGCTCATCTGAATGTGGAATGGTGCAATAAGTCTAAGATGATAAAGTATCTTTTTAAGTATCTCCACAAAGGTCCGGATAGAGCAACAATTCTAATAGAAGAAAATGTTTCACAGCAACATATAACAAATTCATCAGAAATAAGGCATGTTGATGAGATCAAAACATACTTGGATTGCAGGTAACTCTTCAAAACCAAAACATAAAACAAAAAAAATAAAAGGTTATATCATTTATTTTGATACATGTTAGTTGTTTGAACCATATTAATAATTAATTTTAATAATATACTACTTTATCAAACTTGGTCTATTAATTTACCTTGCAATAGCTAACATTTATTTTTTTGGTTTATTTTAAAAACCTTTTTGGTTGATTCTTTAATTTAACTTGCGCTAGACAACTTCACATATTTTTATATGTATTATTATGTATTTGTATCTGTATATAATAGAAAATAAAGCCAGCCAAACTTTCTCATCTACAAATATTTAATTATTTCTGTCTTTATATAACTTTCTAATGATAGTATACATTGTTATAACTTTGTTCTTAAATTCTCATAAATTACGGATATGTCTCAGCATATGAAGCCTCTTGGAGAATTTATAATTTTGATATACATTATAGAAGTCCAGCACTTATGCGATTGACTTTTCATTTACCAGAAGAAAACTCAGTTCCTATAAGAGATTCAGAGCATTTGTCATCGATCATTAGTAGAGAAGGAATACAACAAACCATATTCACTGAATGGATGAATATGAATTCAATTAGCTCTGAAGCATGCTTGCTAACGTATTCTGAATTCCCAACAAAATTTGTTTGGGATGAAAGAAATAAGAAATGGAAACCAAGACAAGCTGGCAAAACGATAGGCCGAATCTTTTATGCTCACCCAACATCATGTAAAAAATATTACTTTGCAATTTTTAAAATTTATTTTTAAATTTATTATACATTTTAAAATGGAACTAATGCAATAAATTATATTTTAACCTTGTAAATTCGGAAGATAAAAGATGAATATGATAATGGTAGATTTATTATTCATTTTTTAAGTTGTTTTAAAGAGATTAGGTATAGGTTAAATAAATTAATTTACATTATATTATTCTTAAAAAATATTTATAGTTACTTATTTCTCTAAACATAACTATTATATAAGTTAAAATCTTTTTCTTTTAAAAAATAAATTTTACAGTGCTTAAACTTTAAGCAAATTAATTCTCAAAATTATAATTACAAAAATAAAATATGATATTTAGTACTAATTAGCCGAAATCAATATTTTAATACTAAATTATTCAATGTGTTAACATCGTAATTGAAATTAATATTCACTTTGATTTTAATTTTAAAATATTACTTTGCTTTTTTCAATATCAGGTGAAAGATATTACTTAAGAATTTTGTTGAATATCATTCGAGGACCCAAAAACTATGAAGAGATCAGGACAGTGGGTCATGTCACACATAAAACTTTCAAAGAAGCATGTTATGCTCTTGGCCTTTTGAATGATGACAAAGAGTGGAATGATGCTTTGAACGAAGCAAGCCATTGGGCTATAGCTTTTCAATTGAGAGAATTATTTGTCACTATTCTTCAATTTGGTGAAGTAGCATATCTCAAGCAATTGTGGGAAAATAATTGGAAATTATTGTCTGATGATATCCTCTACAACAAAGGAAGGCTATTTCGTTACTTTGATTTACAACTCACTGATAAAAAAATCCAATCATATTGCTTGCTTGAAATTGAAAAGATATTGATCAAAAATGGAAAAGAGCTTACTGATTTTAATGGACTACCTATACCAAATAGATCATCTGTTGAAGCAATGGATAACAGACTCATCCGAGAAGAGCTTAACTATAATATTGAAGACCTTACACATAGCATGAAAGATTTCACCCATTACTAAATAAGCAACAAAGACAAATATATAATGGCATTGTCCATGCTGCGTCTACTAATATAGGAGGAGTTTACTTTGTGTATGGTCATGGAGGCACTGGAAAGACTTTTCTCTACAATACTATCATTGCAAAATTGAGGGCAGAGAAACGAATTGTGCTTGTTGTTGCTTCATTAGGTAACTAATAGTTTCTTTTCACTCAACATTTTTTCAAATCTTATAGGCTAAAATTGAAAAAAAATGAAAAAGTATTATGCTAAAAGTTTTTCACACTTTAATTATGTCTCACGTTTAATTTCATTTTACTTAGTATTTATTCATGCTTGATTTTGTAATAATTATAGGTATTGCATCATTACTACTTCCAGGAGGTAAAACAGCTCATAGTAGATTTCAAATACCATTAGATGTTTTTGAAGATACTACATGCTCAATTAAGCAAAACACTCAGCTTGCTCAACTAATACTTCAAACAGACCTCATTATTTGGGATAAGGCACCGATGATAAAGAGATTAGCTTTTGAGGCACTTGATAGGACACTTGAAGACATTGTTGGCTATAGAAATCGAGACAAATCTATGAGTCCATTTGGAGGAATGACCATGCTTCTAGGTGGGGATTTTAGGCAAATACTGCCCATAATACCACAAGGCCAAAGGCAAGACATAGTTCAAGCATGTATAAACAAATCTTATTCATGGGATCATTGTACAGTCTTTATGATAACTGTCACAACTGGGATTGCGACGAGACGGCGAAAAAGAGAATTTATTTTGAAAATCGATGGAGTCGCCACTAAGTTTATTTAAATTGGGAAAAACATGGAAAAACCCATTATTTTTAGAAAATAGTCTTTGAAACCAGATTTGAGTTCGAGAGTCGATTATGCATAGGGAAGGGTAGGAACTTAATCCTACGCACTCCTAATACACCCGTCCTTAGACGGTACCATAGTAAGTTGTGAATTAAATAATAACCCTTTAAAAAAAACATATTTACAATTTAAAAAATTTGAGAAAAATTAATTTTGGGCTTGACAGGGATCGCCTGCTCCTACATATAAAAGGGTTAATCAAATAAAAAACTATTAATTAATTTTAATTTTGAAAGAAATAAAATTTAATTATTAAATCAAAGAAAATCCATTTGTGCACAGAATTCAAGTTGATACTAGGCCATTCAATAAATCCTTATGATTTAATAATAGTGAAGATAACATTTGCTATTCAATCACCATTATTGAACATCGCACAAATGTAAAAGATTTTTGAAAAGAAAACTGATTATAAATAAAGAAAAAAAATTTGTTTTATTTTCCCCTTTTTAGACAAAATTCTAATTTTAACCGAAACTGACAAACTCATAAATATAAATACACAATAAATTTAAGTAACATACATAACATAAAAAAACTAAAAAAAATATTAATTCATAGTTGCACAATTAACTTAACTAAAACACATGAACATATAAAATAAAAAAAAGAAAAAATACACAAATGATTCAAGCAAAGCACATAAAATAATAAAACTAAAAAAGAATTAGTTCATAAACACCATTACATAATTAAATTAAGTAAAACACATAAACATAAATAATTAAACTAAAAAGCAAAATTAATTTATAAGCATGAACACATAAATAATTTGACCAAAACAAATAAATATCAAATCATAAACACATAATTAAACGAAACATATACAAACAATTAAAAAACATAAGGGTCCTAATTACTATTTTTTCTTTTTTAACCATTTAAAAAAAACATTGGCACTAAATTCATTCAATATCAAAGAAACAATTAAATTTAAAAAAAAAATTCACTCAAAATCAAAGCAACAATTAAATCGCTCTTTTTATTTTTTAAAATTTTTTAATTCTATTCAAATAATTTAAAATCATTACAACAAAAACATACACAAACCTTTTTAGTAGATCAAATTGTTCAAGTATTTATTTTAAACCAAATTAAATAAAACCTCCTTTTTAAATCATAACAAACTCAAATCCAACAAGAAACCCAACGAGTTTAAATAAACACTAATCAAATAAACACAATCCATATCCAAATCTAAAATCTAATCTAACAAAACAAAAACAACACTAATAATAATAAAAAAAATTAAAATTCCCACCCCTACCCCATATACATAACTCCCTCTCATATGTGTCCTTTGTCTCACCGACACACACACAAAACACTTGCTCTCTCTCACACGGCATACACTCTCTCACCCACACATAGCTCACCCTCTCATTTTCACATTCAACTTCTCTCATTTTCTCTCACGCACGCACATCTCTCTCTCCTTTTCTCTGACACAGCAGCGCACGTTCACAAAAGAAAAGAGCAAAAGGGGTGGTCAACATGTAAGGGTGGCCATCGTAGTTGGGGAAGATAGTGAGGGGTTACTGCTATGGAGGATGCGGCCAAGGAATGGGGTGGCAGTTCACGGTTGCTTGGAGTGTGGTGGTTCAGCCACGGCTTAGAGAGAAGGTGGTGGTTGTAGGCTGACAGAGAAAGGGGAACTTGTGGCTAGGTCCGATGGTGAAGGGAAGCGCTTCGCAGTTGACGGTGGCTTGGAGGATCACGGTGATGGTTGTGAGTGAGAGTGCGGCGCGACGGCTAGGTGATGCAGATCTGGTGGTTCGCAGAGAGGTGTGTGTGGTGGTGGTTTCAAGGACGAGAGGAGGATGGTTTGGCCGTGTGGTTGTGGTGTTGAGGAGAGGATGATAGTGGTGGGTGGTGATGATGTGAGATGAGGAAGAGTTGCAGTGGTGGCCGAAAAAGTGAAAGGATGGAGGAGGCATGGTGTCGGTGAGGGCTGGAGTGAAGGAAGTTGGGATTTAATGGCAGTGGAGGGTGGAATGATGGTGGAGCTTAGTGTTTGATGGGGGATGGGGAGCAAGAAGGAGAGGGAGAGGAAGAAGAAGATGATAGAAGAGGGAGTTGGGTTAGAGGAGGAAGGGATGGCCGCGGCAATAGAAGGGAGGCCGCAGCCTCCCTCTGCGTTGCTTTCCTTTTTTTAAAAAGTTTTTAGATAATGATTCTGCTCCTTTTGTTACCTTGTTCTTCTATTGTTGTTGGATTATTTTGCTAGAATCTGGACTAAATATTGTTGATTTCTTGCAGGTTCTCCAATTGATTTTCTGATGCTTTTGTATATTGTTTTGATTTTTTTTTTGAGTGTCTTAAAATTCTCTGGCCGATCCCCTCTCAATTGTGATGATGATCAATTTATATTTTCAGCTCTCTATTGATCATTGCAGGTTGCTCCAATTCATCACCGAAAGGAGCTTCAGTGTTTTGCAAGTAGTGGAGAAAAACATCATGATGATGTTCTCCACCCTTTTTAATTTTTTTCAAAAAGTTTCTCTCATCCCGATGGTTCACATGTGCATCTCGGGGAAAGAAGAAGAGAGGAACCCGAGAGAAGCCCATGACTCCTCTGTCAACCAACAACTTCTTTTCCTTTTTTTATTTTTTATAGATAAAAAAAGGAAAATAGATTGGACCTATAAATAAAAAACGTACCTGGATTGGGCTTAAGATGATGGGCAAAATTTCTATTTTTTTTATTTTTTTTGGTATCAGGCTAAAAGAACTAGGTTGAAATGAAATGGGCTTTCCCCTTTTTTTTTTGAAAATAATAATAAAAAAAAAACTTTTTTTTTCATTTTTTTCAAAAGAAATAATCGATAAAACTAAATGCAAATTTTTGAATTTTTATTAAAAAACCGGACAAAATCGGGTGTTCACACTAACAAAAAGTATGAGAGTTAGTGACATTTCAGCTTCAGGTAGAATAAATTCTTCAGCACGTGAATTCAATGAATGGCTCCTACAAGTTGGTGATGGAAAAATACCAACAATAACTAGAGAGGGAGAAGACCTTCCGACATGGACAAAAATACCAATACAATATCTTCTTAAGCCTACTGATGATCCACTCAAACAAATAGTTGACAGCACTTATACAGATTTACAACAACACATGCAAGATGAAGAATATCTCAGAGAAAGAGCAATATTGACTCCTTTAAATGACACCATTGATGAAATAAATGGTTGTATTTTCAATTTGAGTGGAGGTCAAACAAAACAATACAGAAGCTCAGATGAGATTAACAAAGCAACTGATAACTTAGCAGAACAAGAGTTAATGTATCCAGCAGAATTTTTGAATACTTTAAATTGTTCTGGGTTCCCAAATCATTGTCTACAACTAAAAGAAGGGATGCCAGTTATGTTGCTCAGAAACATAAATCCTACATTAGGACTGTGCAACGGGACAAGACTACTTATTGTGAACTCAGGAGATTGGATCATAGAAGCAAAAGTTGTTACAGGAAGTAACATAGGTGCAAAAGTACTCATTCCGCGAATAATTTTGAAGCAAAGGACTCAAAGTGGCCTTTCATCTTGCGAAGGAAACAATTCCCCATAAAGGTTTGCTATGCAATGACAATAAACAAAAGTCAGGGCCAATCATTGAACCATATGGGTTTATATTTGCCTAAACCTGTATTTTGTCATGGATAATTATATGTGGCATTATCAAGAGTGACTTCACCAAAAGGGCTGAAAATTCTTATACTTGAAAAAGATGAGAAATATCAAGACTATACTAAAAATGTAGTCTATAATGAAGTGTTCAATGAACTTCCTCAATGCAATTGCTATTGAAATGCAATTACTATTGATCCATTTTTTATATTCTAATCATACGTAACTTTTAATCATTACAATAGTTTTATTTTAAGTATTTATTTAGCATTTAATATAAAAAAAAATCGTGCAATGCATAGGCTTAATTTCTAGTAATATGTAAAAATTAATCTTTCTATAATTGCAAACAATAATATTATCTTTTTATCTTTGAATTTAATTAAAATAATATTTAAATAATTATGTTAATCTGTTAGCTCATTATAATATATTTTTTCATTTTAATTCTTAAAATTAATATGTTAAATTTTTTTAAAGAATATGAAATCAAAATTATTTCAGGAGTGGAAAAATGAAATTTTTTATTTTAAACTATTTAATACTACTTTTAAAATAATAAATGACCTTAATGTTATCAAGAAAAATAATATTTATGTGTTATTTTAGTTAGCTGTACATAACAATATAAATATCTCTTATATCTAAATTTCAAAAGGTTTATATTTAAATAATTATATTAATATATTGAATCATGAAAATATATATAGGTTTCCTGATTCTAAATTTAACAATTAATTATATTTTTTTATTAAAATGTAACATTAAATTTATTTCAAAAATAAAAATAATTTTACTTTAAAATCATTTAATTAATATGTTAAAATTGTGATGCATTCTGTTAGAATAAACAACATATGACATTAAAGTTACTATAAATTGTAATGCATGACAAATTAATGCTATATGATTTATTGAGAGTTAATACTCATTCTAGCCCCTCATTTTACTCTAATGAATCATTTTAGTCATTGACTTTTAAAATAAGTCAAATTAACCTCTAATATTGCAAACTGTGAGTCATGTTAGCCCATAAATTTACTTTTATTTAATATTTCATCAATTAAATAATGTTAAATAATCTTAAGTGATACGTTGATAAATCATTTACCTTTTAAGTATAATGAAATTTAAAATAACTAATTTTAATATCTAATATTACACAGAATGAGTTATTTTATAATCTAAAATGAAAATTTAAATTGCTCATTCTGTATAATTTTAGACATCAAAATAAATTATTTTAAACTCCATTATACTTCAAATGATATAAGGTATCATTTAAGATTAGCTATCATCATTTAATTAATGAAATATTAAATAAAAATAAGTTGAAGAACCAAAATGACTCACTTTACAATATCAGGGACTAAATTGATTCATTTTAAAAGTTAAGGACTAAAATAACTTATGAATGTAAAGTCGAGAACTAAAAAGAGCATAAACTCAATTTATTGATAATGTATAATTATTAATATTTTTGGACACTAATACTATTTTTTAACTTATATATAGATTAAAACTGAAATAATTATATTAATTTTTTAACTAATGATAACGTAATATGGGTATATGTTACAATGCATATATATCGGATTGAAAAAATAAAATATAGATCAACACGAAGAAGATTACGATCATAATCATATAAGCCTTGGAGGAAATGATTTAAATGGTCCGATTCTTCACCTTCACATTTGGCTTTGAGGACGATCATCCAGTCACAGGTATTTCATTCCATGATCAACCACGTAGCAATAACGCTATGGAATTTAAAATTGAGATGTGGGACTCGCCAGTGATGTCAAAGCTCACTGGCAATGTGGTACAAGAACCGTTACATTGGCTTATTCTACAAGTAAAGGTCGTTCCTCCAGTCCAGGTTTCCTCAGTAACTATCAATATCTGTCTCTGGCATCCGGAGGTAGTACCGCAAACAGTTCACCAAAACCTGCTCATTCAAATTAGGAAGTGATTGTTGTTCAATTAAATTTAGCAAAATGACTAGCAGCCCGTTTGTATTCCCTCCACAATCGATTCTTGCCAGCGCATGTACTTGAAGCTTCTGGCAAAACTTGTCTCGGGGAGCCGCATCAGGCATATCCAAACAGGCTCTAGGTGTAAATAGAAACAACTGACCAAGACGACTACATGTAGGGGCTATCATGCCTCCATTTCTTTAGAACATAAAGGTTACCTGAGACATTGAACTGTTTAAGGCAGCCCCACCATAACTGACATGAAATTTATCCTTAGCAACCAAACCCTGACAGAAAAAAGTAGGTAGAGTTACTTCAGAGTAAATGAGGCAACAGAGAAACTAAGACAAATAGAGACGAAGAGGGAGATACCTGTGTATCAATCTCAGCCGATTCAACGTCAATGTTCACATCTGCAATGACTTTAATGATTTCGACTAGCAATCCTGGCCTATCTGCTGTCTCTATGCACAGCAAGCTGACAGATATTGTATTAAAATGCGTTAACATCAAGCACACATTGCACATCAGCTTGCTCATTATGTATACTATTTTGTGTCCAAACAATTTATGTAATAAACAGTTCAAAATATATATTATAAGATGCAAACCTCCTCTTCGGCCCATCTTCCTTGACTTGTATACGAGTTGCGATGTCAACATCACGCTACACATAACAACCAATAATAATGTTGGTATTTGCAGGACTAAGAGTAACCATTGGACCCATAAAAGTATTTCATTTGAATTGAGTAATTGCAACATGCAAAATCTGGTGGAACCAAGCATCTTCTGGTAGAGTAAAATCTGTGCCCAGCATAACAAAATTGAAGAATTAAAAATGACATAGAAACAAGATCTATAGTCCACAACCACAAGAATACGAGAAGTACTGCAGTCATGCAGACAAAACTACTACATGCTGGCATAACCATTTAGTGGTTAGGCGATAGTGACCATGCAATCGTAAAAGTAAAACTGAATCTTTCCACCACTTCATATTAATGATCTCAAAATAAAAATATTCGCAACCTTAATGGCTAACAAAATCCTACAAAAGTACTATTCACCTTCTTCTCTGGAGCCTTTATGCCAAACACCTCACCCATAGCTAGTTGTACACTGGACTCCTACAAAAATTATATTATACTAGTGAGTGAAGAAACTGAAATTTAAGAGCAAACCAAAAGGTACAGTGTCAAAAAGAAAGAAGAAACAAAAAATTGGTTTATAGATGTTAATTGCAGGGAGGCTTCTCATATGTAAATACACCATATAAGAACTTCAGAGGAAAGTACCTATATATCCAGCATACTTACAGGATGATACTTCAACAAATTGCTAATAATGGTTAGTCGAATTCTCTCTAACATATCAGGATCTTCAACTTTGCGCCCAGTGTCTCTGTTACCATATGATAATCAACATGTTCGGACTAGAATGTATTAATGAACCAGCAGAAAAATAATAGCTAAGTAATGATATGCGAGATTGTTATTTCTTCAGATGTTCAAGATGCTGTGAAATCTACCAAAGAGAAAAATATACTAACTAAAACATTTTTTTTGGAGGCTCAAATAAACATTTATTCTTAAACAATGGAATGCAATGATTAAAAGAAATTCCATTAAAAAAAAAAATCCTCACTGTCACGGCATGATTGTTTAATGGAGGTGATAACTGATAGTATCAGATGCACTAAGAGTGATCATAATGACTGAAATAGCCTTCTGAAAAAACCATTACACGAGAAATTTTTTCTCTGTTTTATGTTTCCAGTTTCCTTTGCTGAAAACATCATTCAACAGAAAACAATGCTAAAAATGCCAGATGAAAAAGACAACAAAGACTTACGCCTGCGTAATGAAAAATTTTGTTTGCTTTACTGATCCCTCAGTGGAGACAGTTCCCTTTGAAACGTCCAACCCCAAATCCTTTAGTGCTTTCATCTGCCTTGATATGAACAGAAAGATGTCAATTATTAATAATACTTATTAAATGAGGTAGACAACGAAAATGGGCTCAAAACTATAACAAAATCTCATAAAAATTGATTCCCTTTTGTAACATAGCATGGACATTAATCAGGTAGCTGAGCATGCTCCTTTCCGACAATTCTCAACATTCCAACATTCATGATATTTCAATTCTTTTTTCTTTCAACAAAAAGTAAACCATAATGGATTATACCATAGGCAGCATAAAGCTATCATCAATTTATATCTGGTCTATCAAAAGTGCTTGTTTTGATGTCACTGATTTATGTCTTATAGATTTAAAATAATTTTATGTTGCCTATTGATTTTCAGACACAATCCTCCTCTCTTATACAGATATGGGATGAGATATAAAAATATTGACAACAAAGCACAAGATAAGCAAAGTTACAAATCAGACAAATCTTCTCTAACAATGACAAGTGATGAGCAAATTTTATAGAATGAGCACAATTAAATTTTGAATAGACACATCACCGTGTCAATAAGAGCTCCAAGACGATCACCAAAGCTAAGCTGCACAATTGTTGCTTCAGAATCTGAATCTTGATCTATCAAAACTATTGGCATAGGAACACCATCAAGATTGTCACTGGATTTCTGCACTAAGGATTAACCAATCAAATGTCACACACACACACACACACACATATATATACATATATATATATATATAAAAGCATGACATACCCATGAACGAAACCCAGAGGGTATGAGTAAGGAAAAATTAACAAAAGCTCAGATGCTTGACAAAAACACTATTCACTTATGTGGCCACTATCTTGGACCGAGACAAACTCGCTTGCATGGGTACATAACATGAATAGAATACATGTTTAACTTTTAAAATATACAGGAGTTAAGAGATGTAATGGTGTTTGTAAAAAGAAAAAAAAAATAGATGTAATGGTGTTAGCTATATTGTACTACAGTAGGACATCAATTCCAGTAACAATGTGCATTTGATGTAATTTTCCACAAAGAAAAGAAGCAAAATGCTGCAGACCTGCATATTACATTCTCAATGATGTAAAAGGCATTTGAGAGAAATGATCATCATAACATCATGATCACAGAATGTAAACTGAATGAAGGATCAATAACTGGAAGACTACCATAAAGGTTCAGATCCAGCAGTCTTTCAAGCCAAGCTAGGTTTTAATTTTATTCCTCTTGGAATTGTGATGAGTGAGCTGCATTATCTAGATCATGATCCTCAAGGATTCAAGCAAAACTTTCATCAGATATAGTCCATTGCATCAAAACCATCTAAAAGATGGGCCATAACTATCTTCATAGTTAAAGAAGTAATGTGCTAATATCTCAAAGACCCAGAATCATTGCAAGAAGCAAAAGAGGGAAAACAGAGTTATAGCAATCTAGGCCATAGTTGTGATAGCTGCTATCATAGAAAATTATTTACAAAAAAAGAACAAAAGAGGCAAACATGATAGCAAGGAAAGGATCTTTCAAGGAAAGATTAGGAAACGGAAACCATATAGGTACTATAAAGTGATAATAAATTGATAGTCCAAAACCAATTTTAACTCTCTCTCAGTTGAGCCACTCAAAAATCAATTTCTGAAATCCCGTCCCACATTGATCAAAATTTTGCAATTCATAGCTAGTAACAGAGATGCTAAATCCCACATAACAATAAAACCAGGTTTATTACTCGTACTTCTAAACTTGAGAACAGAAAATAGCAGTCAATAACGATATGGGCAATAAAACACATGACATCACTGACCAGTGAAGATGAACTGACGGCATTAAAATCATAAGCAGAAGCACACAGAACGTTCCTGCACAACATTAAACCAGTAGTAAGAGGCAAAGGATGGCCAATAATGTTAAGGAACATAAATAACTAGGACTCACTCAAACCATAACATCCATTTTTCAGTAACGAAATGAACAAGAAGTAAGTAGGAACGATCAATCACAAAAACTCATCGAGTTATCTAATTTGAGCTACAATTAGAATTTGATTAAGAAACAATCATCTTATTTGGTTCCAAAAATAGTAAAACTTGCATCTACTCGTTTGTCTTAAGATAAAAGACCATATTTCTATTCCCATCCCTAGGTAAATACTACATTTCCATTCCACTACTTATGTACGCGAACGTCACACCGGTCCGAATTACCATGCTCAAATTACACAGGAATGATACACGGAAAATTAGTAATAATATTAATTGGTCCAAGATTGCTCTAATTTCAATATATTTATAAAAAAAGGAGAGAGAGAAATGAAAGTGGCAGAGATTGTTACTTGTTGTCCCTGGAGAGAGAGAGGGAGGGTCGGAGGCGGTGTAGGGGGAAGGAGGAGTCAGAGAGAAGAGGAATGGAGACTGGATCGGAAGCCCTACCACAACCGTGAAGGACGGTGAAGAAGGAGGAGGAGGAAGCACCACCTGCCAACAAAGCCTTGCAGATCATAGCCATCGATCGATGCCTCTTGCTTCGGTGGTTGCTTCGTCGATCGATTCAAGTGCTCTGAGAGCCAGTGGGAGCAAGCAAGCTAGAACAACAGACGAACTGGTTGATGCCTTTTCACCTTTTGAAAAAAATAATTATTATACTTAATTTATTTTTTGATAAAATTATATTTAAGTTAGGAGTTGTTATGTTTCTACTCTATTTGTGAGAATTGCACTTTATTAGGCTCTTTCAATTATGGATAGGCGTTAATTGTCGCGGAGTATAAATAATATTTTTTTCAATTTAATTGTTGCATGCTTGTATCAGTGTGTACATTACACAAAATATAAAATTCATTTAGATGATCTTACGTCAAAACTAATTGATCCGTGTTTTATTGGTTTGGTTTGGTTCTGAATCTAAAGAGAGACGAAAAGTGATGTAAGAGAGTTGGCTGCGGTGGTGAACGGTGACGTGGATAAGAGACAGGTGAAGGCCACATCAGATCCAACTTTGTGATATATGATATAATATGATATTTTATTCCTTTCGGCCCGCACTGTCGTTCCATCGGTGCACCAGTTGGATCCATGGCTTGGGCTTTCAATCAGGTTGGTCTCTTTCCACTTGATTATTCAAAACCATGTGTGCTTACCCAAGAATACGCCCAAAACAAACACCAAAGAAAAGAAAACGAGTCAAAGGTGTGCTTAAGTCCAAAACTTTTCCCTTACCAAACAATACGCCCAATCCAAACAAAACAAAGGGTTGACACATATGGCCATGGAGAGGAGCATATTATTGGCGCTGCTTCTGAAGATCTCAAGGCTAAAGAAGATATCACTTTTGCAAATTTAGACCCGCCGTCTACATAAAGCAAGAGAAGGGAGACATTAATGACATGGGGAATTTATCGCAAAGTGTACGAGGTGCGGGTTTGAGAGAGAGAGAGAGAGAGAGAGAGAGAGAGAGAGAGAGAGAAGTGTTGAGGGGAGGGGTGGGGTGGGTAATCTCAAATCACAAAAGACGAAAGAGATTATTGAGATTGAACTTGAAAGAGATGGATACGGGCGTGTAGATATGTAGTGTACAGATTAGTTGAAGGGAAAAGAGAAAGGGTATTAGAACAAGGAGAAGTTTGTACAGAAATACAATAGAGTTATGAATGTTGTTGCTCAAGTATTCGAATATGAAAAAATAAAATATGTCCAAATTTTTAGTTCAGGGTGAAGGATAGTTTGATCCCTCCCGTCTTGAACCAAGCTATAATTGCAGGCAAAATTACAAAACCATCCTTCTTTTTATTTCCGATCTTCCTTCTCAACATATTCCTTCTTCTCTCTTCACCTACACTCCATCTTCATCTTTTCCCCAATTAGGGGTGTTCATAATCCGTCCCGACCCGACCCCGTCCGAAGCATATTTGGGTGGGTTTGGGTATTGAAATTTGACCTGATACACTTTTGATCCGGGTTCAGGTTATACGTCGGATTGGCCCGACCCGACCCGAAATTAGATAATTTCTTTAGGAATATATATTTTTATAATAGTTTATGAAAAATTATAAGATTTTAAAGTTTAACTAATATATTTTACATAGCTTTTTCTTTTTTACATTGATATGGTTTATCATAAAACCTATATCGTAAAATATCTCTAAAATTTTGTTTCTTACTTGTAAAATTTTATAACTTTACTATATACAATACCAAATTTTCATATATTGTTTGAGTGTTGGGTTGACCTGGTACAACTCGGGATATAGTCGGGTCACTATCGAATCAGGTTCGGGTATCAAAAATTGACTTAGTCTAAAAATCGAGTCAGATTTGGATTTCACTTAACCCGACCCAACTCGCCCCTTTTATACCCCTATCCCCAACCACCATAAACAATACACTAAAAAGTGAAAACAACAATGGATAACAATTCTGCAATGTCACCAACCTCGCAACCCGTGACAAATTTTTCTTCCTATCCTTAATCCCTTCAAACAACATCATCTTTTCTTTTATTCTTTCTTTACTTTTTTATTTTGTTAATTGATTTATTGAAGATACGAAGGCATTGCTGTTGTGGAGAGATCGTGTGGTGAGTGCTAATAGTGATAATATTTGGAAGAATAGAAGAAAGAAAATAATAATAAAAAAAGAAAGAGTCTAAACAATTAACAATTTTATCTTAGTTTGCTAGATCAATACCAAAAAAAATATTATACAGCTGAGAAACTTCTCAACTCCTAACCCACCTAATGGGAAGAGTCACATTAGGACATGTGGGTTTGCACCTTTGCGATAGAGGAGAAATGTCAAGGCTATTAATAAACGTCAAAGGTAGTGCATTTGGGTTGTCACTGTGTTGTTATGGGACTAGGCTACTTAGGATGAGCAGCTATGAAATCGATAGGGCGGTGGTCGGAGACTCGGAAGGAAAAAGAGGTTAAAAGAGAAAAAGGATAAGGAAAGGAATTGGAAGATGAATTAGAAATTAAAAAAAAGGTCAATCTAGTAATTTTAATGAATTAAGTGACGACCATGTGAAAGTTCGAAAGATAGGAGGGACCAAACTATCCTTCATGGATCTCTTTCCTTCTCAAGCGATTGTTTATTGATTAGTCAAATTGATTTACCATACAAGATATTTATGTGCATTTAATACCTAAACAATTAATATAAGCAAGAGGGTTACTGAGCTTACTTGGGTCAACTTTTTTTTTTTTAAATATTGATTCTGAGTGTATAAAGTATAATAAAATGGGGTTAGGTAGAAAATTATTTGGTTATGGGGTTTTTAAAAATCTCACATGAAACAAATTGATGTAACATAACAAAATAATGTTTTTTAAATCAAATCTAGGAAGAAGCATTATTTCATAAAATAATTAAATATTTGAAAACTAAAATTCACTCAAAGCGAGATTTTGGGATAAAAAGTGTTAAAATAATTGAAAATTGAATGTCATTGAGTGTGACATTTTCAACGGCTAATATCTAGTTCAGTGCGAGATTTTGTGAAAATAATATTGAAATATTGCATCCTCCTTATATAAACCTCCACCCTCGTCTTTTCTCCTCTCATTCGATCAGTGGAGTTAGTTTTGGATGATGTTTTAGTGTGAGAAAAAAAAATTGGGGTATGTGTCAAAAAACAAAGAGAGTAGGGTAGGAAAAATATGGATAGTCCTTCTTTCTTTTCACTCTATCAGTTTGTTGTGTAGCTATTCCTAAAAAGAAAAAACAAAGAGATAGAAAAAAGAGTGGTCTATGTCTGAAATAAAAAATGAGAGAGATAAAAATGGATAGCACATCAAACATAATAGAACATATCAATGACAATATTGTTATAAATACAAGTGAAAGTGTCACATTTATGTATGAAAATCCAACATATTTCTTTATTCGATACACATCATGTCGTTTATAGAGTTAAAGAGTGGACTTTTCTTGGTTACAAAGTTAGAGAGTGGACTTTTATCACTGTAGGATGCTAAAACTCTAAAAACAGAGAAAAAAATAACATACAGGTGTCTAGTGACCTAGTGCCTTGCTCCAGTTAAGCACTGAGTCAAGTATGATAACTATGGTTGCTGCTTGCTACAATTTCTGCGGTCCTTCTGTTTGAGAGATTTGAAATGGAGAGAAGGAAATGGTTAATAATGGACAAAAATAGAATGGACTGATTAGAACGATGTCATCCGATTGTTTTCGAAGTTTAATGGAGGAATGGGGGAAAATTATAATCCTCTTGTTTGCGAGTTTTAACATTAGTACATAGAATGGAATTTGTTTCCCAATTGTATCACTTTAACTTGATATGAATATATAAATGCACATAATCATTCATGATTTATCAATTAACTAATACAATAATATATAGAGATTTAAACAGCTTCTTACTTATTTTACAATAAAACCACTCTTACTTGCAACAGAACCAAGTTACTAACTTGCATTTCTTTTATTTTTCCCTTTTGATTATTATGTTAAAAATCCCTACAACACACTTTACACAGTGAGAAACAAATGTGCAAAAAAATAATAAAAAAAGAGGAGCAAATGCCTTGAAGTACAAATACTTTTTCTTTTTTTTCAACAAGAAACCAACCACCAAACCATGACATGCAAACCTCATGTTTGAAGATATTTATGAAGTTATTCCATTACTATTGAATGAATCCCATATATAGTGCATGCTATTTTAATTTTTTATCTCACATATTGCTTATGACAAATGTATCTATAAGAGAACTTCAAAAGCACTACGAGTCCTCAAATGCTTTGTTTAATTCAAGTTCCATGAGTAATCTCAGTGAGATGGTAATGTAAATTTGCTTCTATCTAATAAAGGAGCTGCTATGACCCACTCTTACAGTCAGTGAGCTAATAAACCATGGCCTTATTAATAGCATAGTCTTCTTTTCTCCCTGTGGTCATTCATCTCCTCCTTGGGCAAATCAAATTTATTAGTCAAAGTGGTCCTTGAAGAAGGCACACTCTGACTAATACATGTTATAGGGTGTTTTGATTGACTTTTTTAAAAAATTTAAAAATTAAAGAAGTGGTAGAACCATTTTTTTTTTATGAAGTTAGTGATACCCATCATTGTTAACATCAACGATGTACCAGGCAATCCTAAGCTCTCCTAGCGTCAACGATGTACCACTTTTTTGTGTGGTGTAGTCCAAGACAAGTTTCGTCTTACTCATTCTTAGTGGATGAGAATTTCTTACAAAATTAACTAGGTGAGATTTGAATTGAAGAAAGTTGCTTATCACAAAATTGATCACAAAGTTGTCATTCCATTCCATTTCTTATTGGTTTGCTTCATTCGTTGCTACCATATCTTGTGAGCACAGGCAACAAGGTTGCATGTACTGTTTTTCAATGTAAAATTTCAAACTGTTTTTTTTTTTTTTCTGACCTAGGGTCTTCTCCTTCTCTTTTTTAAAAAATATCTTTTTGGTATGGTTTTTGATTTTTAAATCCATGAGACTCTTTTTTCTATGTTTTTCCCTCTGGAGGAGAGCGAGGGCTATGATATATATATATATATTTTTTTTCTTCTTTCTAAGTTGAGTGTTTGGTGTGGGTCATTTATGGTTTTAGATTTTTTTGGGTTCATGATTTTCTTGGCAAATGGAATGCTTCGTATAAAGAACATTTTTGTTTTTGGTATTTTATTTTCATTGACTAAGTACTTTTTGGTATTTTGGATGGTTGGTTTTTGCATGTGGTAATGGTATGGTATGTGCTGTAATTATTTGAACTTTTCATAGTAACGGTGAGGATAAGGATTCATTTGCGTTCTATTTCTGGCATATGAACTTGTATTATGTATTATACATCATTCATCTATTTTGTACGGCAAATTGGGTACTTGTATCTGTGTGACCAACACCTTGACAAAAGTGACAATACCTCTCTTGATACCATTCATTTAATTACTTTACTTTTATGTTGAGATTATATATAGTTTGATTAAAAAAATGAGACTCCAATGAATCAAATATAATGTGACGCTATCTAAATCATATCATCAATCGATCGATAAACGATTTATGTATCATATGATGATTCTCATTGGTCACCATGAATATGAGATCCTTGAGTCTCTTCCCTTTTTTTTTCCTTCAATGTTTTAATATCATCAATTTTACGAGACTAACCTATTGATGTAATTGTTGGAAAAAAGTAATTAAAATAACATAACAAATAAATACATAATAATAAATTAACCATAGAATAACAAAACTAGTAAATACATGAATAACAAAGTACAGAATTAAAGAGAAATAACATAAGAAGAATAAATTAGAATTGCTTATCAGTTTATAGCTGAAGCATGCTAAGCACTGAGTTTAAGAGTATTTTGCCAGTACAAGTTAATTACTCAATACAAATGGTATTCACCATCAATACTCCTCAGAATATAATAGTCACTTCTTACTAACTCCACACTTGAACTAGTGAGACTATACAGGAATAACTTTATTACACTTCTCAAGAAAATTTTCAACTTAGACAACAAAATTATAGAGAATGTGAAAGATAATTTCGGCTAATAAAAAGAGTAGATTATAATTTTTCTGTGCGTCTCCCAATCAGTTTCACTAAAGCTATTTATAAAAGAAGGAAATAATATGTTTCCCGTTGCCATCGTTCACAAAGAATATGAGTGCTAAAAATCAATAAACTTGCCATGTCAAATAGCAATACAACATGTACCAAGGGTTTAAAAGGAATCAGATATGGGCTCCCACTTAAAGGGTATACAAAACAATCACAACCAAGAGACTGTGGGCTCAATCACAAATCTCGGGATATATTTGTTTCAATTTTGAAATTTTGATAAAATTTGTCACAATTTAGGGGAAATAAGTTAAAACTTAAATCTAATCAAATTAATTTCCATTTTTAATAGAGATTATATTTAACAATTTATTTTTAAATCAATTGAAATCTTATTTTACATAATTAGTTTTAAACGTATGATATGATATATGAGTTAAATCAATTCTATTCAAAGAAGGAAATCAACTCAACGATATGAACAAATCAGGTCAGAAATTTGAGCTAAAATAGGGGAGCGCTTTAAGCAATCCGTTCCAAGATTTTATTTTAATTTATCAAAAAAAGCCTTTAAATACATGGTTCGTGACACTGACAACAAAGAATGCAACAAAATGGAGCTAGGGTCGGCTTTAGCGGCTAAAAGAAGTAGAGATGTGAGTAATCTCCTCCGTGCGGCTAGAACCGGAGACGTGGATTATCTTGTTCGTTTGATCAGAGAAGACTCGCTATTGCTCTCTGAATTTCGATTTTCAGGGGCTGAAACTCCTTTACACATAGCTTCCATGTGTGGCCACCTTCCTTTCGTCCAAGAAATGTTGAAAGTGAGGAAGCAAACTGCGTATCTTCTAAATGGAGATAGCTTAACTCCCTTGCACCTTGCCTCCGTTAACGGTCATCTTCAGATTGTGCTTGAGCTCTTAAAAGTAGACCTTGATTTGTGCACCATCAAGGGGGGTTTCGAAAGTTGGATTGCTCTTCATTCTGCTCTAGCCAATGGAAGAGTTGATGTCATGAACGCACTGCTTTCCGCTTGTCCAGATTCTCTTGAAACGAAAACTGCTGCTGGGCTTACTACGTTTCATCTCTCAGTCATCAAAAGCCAGATTGGTGCCTTCGAGTTTTTGATGGAACACGTCAAGAAGGCCAAGATAGAGCATATCTTAAACGAGAAGGATGACACACATAATACTATTTTGCACTATGCGGCGCTAAGGAGGCGATACGAGGTAAAAGTGTATCACTTCATGTTTTGTGTATGATTTCATTTAATTTAGCTTCTGGTTTCTCATGGTTCACAAGCTATTAAATTTGGATCCAATGTCAGGTAATGGATCTGTTAGTTCATGAGCACGTTACCAAGTCGCATGTCGTGGAGACAAATTCCAAGAACAAGCAGGGATTGACACCTCTTGATATTCTAATTGGTCCTCCTTTTGGCCTTGGGAGCGACTCTCGTGACTTACAGAGACTGTTACTGGGAGCGGGAGCCAAGATCAGAGACAACGTGGCTCCATCTCCGAACCAAAGCAATAACATCTATAAGAAACAGAAACGAGTTCAATCAGATTTAGAGGCTCAACCTCTGCTTAGCCCCCTACATGGACAGTGGCAGGACAGTGACCTTATTGAAAGTTTGGCGAAAATTGTGGCTGGTATTGTTGCTGTGACAGGTGCTCTCGGAATTCTTTTTCTATCATTTTATTACAAAAAAATGAGACTAGAAACATCAAATAAATCGTTTTCCCTCTCAGGGATTGTTTGTTAATTAGTCAAGTTGATTTACCAGACGCTACACATAAAAAAACTGAAGTGCAGTTTGCAGAGAATCCTAAAGTGATGCTAAGGCAGTCTGCCCATAAGAAGGGGTTGTTTTCAATTACCGTTTAATTTGCAGCATTTGCATGTTTACTTATTGGAGTGCACTTCAAGATACTCTGCATTTTGCTGTTTGGTTTGCACAAAGGATTGAAAATGTATTTGGTGCTTGGTACTTTGAGCAGATGGTATTTATCTTCTCAGTTAGGCCATAAAGCTATATCCCTATACAGGTGTTTTTAGGAACTTTGTGTGATTATTTTCTTTGTATTTGGATTTGATTCTCTCTCTCCTGTGTTTGAAGGCTGAGTTGATTGACCATTTATCTTAAAAAAAAAAAAAAGATTCAATTTGATGCATATTAGTAAAATGGTATTGAAATGCTCCAATTCCATAGTTTCATGGAGCTGCATATACTGCATAATCCTTAATGAGGGACTATGAATATAGCAGTTGGAAATTTTGTTTAACAACGTAGAAATGACAAATTCCTAAATTTATATTGTAGCACTACTTTGAGTTTTTGCTACATCTTTTATATTAAAAGAAACTAATATAATTCACTTAGAAAAACAAACTAATATAAATTATTAATGTTTTATATGGTAGTACACGTCAAAATATATAGATTATTTTATATAAAGATGATTATTAATTAACCCATAACCAGAACTTAATTAAACTTTTTGTCGTACCTATAAATGTAATTGTCTTTATCCAA
The DNA here is from genome assembly GCA_031216125.1 of Dalbergia cochinchinensis. Taxonomy (NCBI): domain Eukaryota; kingdom Viridiplantae; phylum Streptophyta; class Magnoliopsida; order Fabales; family Fabaceae; genus Dalbergia; species Dalbergia cochinchinensis. The sequence goes on from CM062369.1 coordinate 63,666,792, forward strand.
TCAAGGCATGCATTTAATATTTAATATAATCCACTAATGAGTACTCATCAGGCAATTTTAAAGATTTTTGTTCCTTTAGAATAGGCATGAGTTTAAAATTTCCCAATAGTTTGACTTGATTTGTATTAATAAAAATTGTTTCATTATTACATAATTTTCAATAGTTCCAATTTTCATAGAACTCAATACTTTCATTTTAAAGTATGTAGATAGAACTTGAAATTAACAAATATATATATATATATATATATATATATATATATATATATATATATATATGCACGTGTTATGAAACTTTTTTTCATCCTTTCTTTTAACATGATCCTCCATAATTATTAATAATTTTTTAAATTTTGCTACAATATTTTTGATTAATATAAGCAATATTTCTTTAGTTTTTGATAGATAAAAGCATCATAAATTGGATAAAATAAAAATTGATAATACAATTATTATTAGTGTTGACATCATCTTAAATTACGATAACAGATTATGACAAAAGTAATAAGGATGTGTTTGTTTCAGATTTTTAAAAAATTAATCATGAAACTTAAATTTTATATATAATTAAAAAAATTTAAAAATAATTTTTTTCATAAGCTACTATTTTTTGCTTCTAAAAAAATTGACAACTGATTTTTTTAAAATTTTAATAATTTCTTAAAAATTATCCAAATATATGAAAATTAAAATAATTTTTTTGGATAAAAAAGTGATTATGCGCCTTGAAAATCCAATCCAAACGGGAAATTTTTTTTAAAATGATCTAGATATATGAAAAATGACATTTTTAGGTGGAAAAAGTGATTATGAACCTTCAAAATCCAATCCAAATGCACCCTAATTGAGAATATTATTTCTAAAACAAATATTGCTCTAATACAATCTTTTTTAGTATGATTATTTTTTATTTTTTAATTCTATCTATAGTTAATAATAATTATCATTTCTATGCATCACATGTTTCATGCAAATATAGCAATTCAAATTATTTGCATTTACTTCATTTAATTTTATTGAATATCCAATTTAAATTTTTTCATATGATGCGGATCTCATGGAAGATAGTGACATTTGATTCATCATAAACACTAAATAATTCGATATCTTTCTGGTTTATTTCTAATATAACGTCATTGCACATATTAAAAAAAAGTTACATTAGAAGACTAATGTCTTAATTACTTGATTGTAATTACTTAATTTTACATTTACTATTTTATGGCTACAGCCGTGCGTGTAGCACGGGTTATTTCACTAGTTAGTTTTAAACGTAAGATATGATATGAGCTAAATCAATTGATTCAATTATATTCAAACAAGAAAATCAACTTAGCGATATGAACAAAGCAAGTCAGAAATTTGGGCTAAACAAACAATGCAACAAAATGGAGCTAGGGTCGACTGTAGAGGCTAGAAGAAGTAGAGATGTGAGTAATCTCCTCCGTGCGGCTAGAACCGGAGACGTAGAGTATCTTTAAAATATAAATATAGTCCAAGACAAATTATTTCTTCTTACTCATTTTTAGTAGATGAGAATTTCCCGCAAAATTAACTAGGTGAGATTTGAATTGAAGAAAGTTGTTTATCACAAAATTGATCACAAAGTTGCTATTCCATTCCATTTCCTATTGGTTCACTTTATTTGTTGCTACCACAATTTGTGAGCTAACACTGTTTGTGAGCGCAGGCAACAAGATCGCATGAGCTGTTTTTTAATGTAAAGTTTCAAACTTTTTTTTTTTCCTTAAATTTCTGACCTAGGGCCTTCTCCTATTCTTTAACAAAAAATATGTTTTTGGTGTGGTTTTCGATTTTTCAGTCCATGTGGCTGCTTGGCTACTATTGTTGCTTCTTCTTTATCTTAGATATGTGCTAAATATACTATAACTTTTTCGATTATCTTAGATGATGTGCTAAACATACATACGCCTGTATATTCATTTATATTATTTTCTTTGATATAGTATTGCTTGATGTTTTAGCTAGATATATGACCATGAAAAATTATGTCTATTGGTTTTTACTGTGCCAATTATTTTGATTTGGTTTTCGCTTAGGTGGTTACGAAAATTAGGTATTCTGTTTTTAGGCATGGTGTTCTGTGTTTTTTAATTGTTGTATGGGCAATATTGTATACTAAAGAAGTGTGCAAATATCTTATTATTGGGGGGATGGGATTAGATGTGACTTGGATATTTATTAGTAAGTCTATATTATTGGATGCAGTTTGCTTCTGATGTATTATTTTGTGATTGTCTATGTTCCTATATGATGTTGCTCTTTCATGTTGATAGTCGTGAGGAATGTCCCATGTATTTAAAAAAGGTTTGGCATCTAGACATCAAAAGGTTTATGAATAATCGAATATTATTTTGTTTTATCTATCTCTTTGGTAGGTACCTGAGACGAAAGAAATTATGATTAACTTTAGAAGCAAAGGAGTGCCTACTTCGTGACAGGTGATCATGGTAACATATATGCATTTCCCTGATTGATGCTTTGATATTCATTGTCTCCTTTTAATATCTTATTCTTTGATTATCTTGTTTCTGGTATCTAAAGGTCATAAATGTAGAACGATGTCAATGGATTTTAAATGCCATGTTGTCATGCTGCTGCTTGCTGCGACAAATATGCCGCAAGGGAAGGTGAAATGTTGCAATTGAGGAGTTACATTTTTGTTCTTTGCAGAGCATTGGAATCATCTATGGTGTTTGCAAGGTTGATAACAGTGAATAAGCATTGCTGAAGTTTGCTAAAAAAAAAAAATTATTGTAGTATATGCCTGTAAATGATGAACTGCATTGTGACAGAAAGCATAAAATCTATTAGTCTCTAAATATGAATGAATATAAAGATGAGGAACTCAAGACTTAGCATGGGAGTCTGAATTAAGACATTATCTCATGAGTACCGACGTATTATATTTCAGTCTAAAAAATTGAAAATTACTGTAAATAAAGATGAATTGATTTGTTGAGTTGAAATATACTTGAAAATTTATATAGGAAAAATGTTTATTGACTCGAAGGCCAATTACATTATGGTGGTGTGCAATGGAGTATTCTAGTTCTTGATGGTGGTTTGTTGCCGTTGTGTCTGCAACTAAATATCTTAATGTAATCCATGTAGGTGGTTGTTCCTTTAAGTAGTGTAGATTGGTGTTTTGAACTATTGACAAAAAATGGTGAGGTTCATTGATAGCAGATTTTTTTCTCTTTTGTTATTATTTTCTCTTTGCCTTTTGATGTGAGGAGGTGCCTTATATCCAGCATACTTTGGAGCTTTAATCTGTTTAAATTTGAGTACTTAATTTGTTTACATTTTCTATTATCGTTTTCAGGTTATCCGGCGTTCTGGGGGTAATATATTATTACTTATAATAATATATTTAAATGTATTACTATAATTAACTTATTTTCCATAATTAAAAGAGTATTGTATTATTTTTACACATCAATTTTTTTTGTAAATGACCTGTTTTTTTCTCAATAATTTGTTATGAGAATTGCGATCATTCATATTCTCATTTCATAATTTAGATTAACCGTATAATGCATTTTGTTTGTCATTATTTATTATTGGCTCTAAATCTTTATAAGATTTATCTTTTTTGTTTTCATTAGTCCTTTTACCAATTTAGCATAAACTTAATTGACTTTCAATTTAATTGATGCAAATTTTTTAAAATTTATTCACTTTGATTTTATCCTCAACATACCGAGCGATGGCATGATATATATAGCTTAGCACATGCATAATGGATTTAGACAATTTAGGGAAAATTATAGCATTAGATTATATTTATATGTTGCAGCCATGTTTATTAATAGCATGAATGAGATCATGTATTTAAATTTTATTGTGTTCAACTTACAAAAAAAAAGCTTTAATAAGCACGGTTATTCATTATTGTTGTTAATAGAAATATCGTAGATGTAATGGTGTAATAATGAATTAATGAATGAAAAAAGTTCTCATTAAAATCTTATTTAATTTAAGACAACGATGCGCACATGGCAAAATAAATTCAATTGCTGGATTTTAATTCAAACTTATCAGTGAGATGTACAATAATTTTAATTGAAATTACATAAACCAAATATGTATTATCATATTTCATTTCCGGGGTATTTTGAGGATGCAGTAACAGAGTCGTTACTGATTTTCTCCCCCTGGCCCACATCTGTATGTAGTGGGATTTCCTCCTATTGCAGAGCAGCAAATCGTGATTTGTCGGCCACTTTTGCACTGTCACTGCTTTCACCCGTATTGGTTGCAGCCTCAAAATTTGCCGCACTCTCCGTAGCTACTTTCTTCGTACGTCGTTGGCGTTGAACCAACGTCCAGGGACCAAATTCGGCCTCTTCCTGCACATTTACTCCAATACCCTTGGCTTCATGACGATTTGCATTCTCCATTTCTCGTTGTTTCTCCACCTCGTTCTGTATTTAAATTCGAGCAAGCAGAATTATCCTTTACCTTACTTTCTTTTCTTTCGTGGCGTAGCAATTGTAATATCACTATCACCCTATCAATCTCTGAGAAAAGTCAAATATACATAAGGCTTCATGGAAAGAGGAGAAGGGTCCACAATGGTTCGAGAGCATGAAGACGAACCCGAGGCTCTTCCCCTCTCTGCTTCAACACTTGTTGATACACCACGACACCTTGGTTCATCTTCTTCCTCCACTCTCACTGTTGCACCAAGTGGTATTCTCATGGGGATAGCTGTTGGGTTTTTGCTCTTTCACTAAAACCCAATAGGGGCTAGTGTGTAAGAAGAACCCAAGCACCTGGGCTTTAAATCTGGGTTAGGTTTCTTTGAACCCATATATATACTTCTAACCCTCCTCAAAAAGCAGGAAAGTAGTCACGGCCGTAGAGAGGTAAGGTCGTCTCCTTATAGAGAAAGTCTTTGTGCCCACACACCATCTCCTTCCTGAGAGATAGTCTGGAAGGTCTGTATCAACCGACTACAAGAAAAACACTCAGGAGGTAATATTTCTTGTGTTTATGAAACAACGATGATTCGGTAAGCATACCAACGTCTTTAGGTCCCAAATCGCTCGCATAAATCCAATAGTTCTCTGATTGGTATCGAGCCTGGCTGGTATGCATTGGTATGTGAATCTAGTTTCACTATTCATGTAATTAGTTTGCTTCATGAAATATGGCACCTAGGATTCTATGTTTGTTGATCATATGTGTTGTATGTTTATCTTTATAATTCTTTATTTGTTTTTCAACTTTAATCCATGGTAGAGATTTGAATGTATTTTCTTGGGTTGTAACAAGGAGGCTAATCCCATATGATTAGGTTTCTTTCTTGATTTTTTTATTTCAATTCTTGTATATATAGATATTTTTTTTTGATTGTATACAAAAATTGTAATAAAAGAAGATCAAGAAGATATACAAAGAAGGATGTTCGTCACTGTTTGGACATGTTCGTGGACCTCTGGATCTCAAATTTGGACGTATCATATATCGTTGGAAAGAGGACGGAAAGACGAACAAAATGATGGGTGGATCGCGGCCAGGGGAGTCCGCACGCGCCGCCACGCGCCACTACAAGCGGCTGCGAGTGGCCTTCAAGCGCCGGCAGAGGAGCCACGCGTGAGGGTGCGTGGAAACACCTTTTCTGGTGGTTCTGGCGGCTATGTTCTCATCTCCTCATGGCGGTCCTTCCCCTGGATTTTCGTGCTGAGACAAATTCGGCTGACGGCGTGGCAATCCTGACAGCTAGGGTTCCTCTTTCGTGTCCTAGGGTTTTCTCGCCAAGGATTAGGTTTTTTGGGCTTTTGGGCCCATGGATACCCTAAAAGGGCTTGAGGCGGACATCTTGTAATTTGGATCAAAGAGAAATTCCAAAGTTGTAATTTTTTTTTTTTTTTTAGGAAACCATGGATTAAAGTCCTTTTCTTTATTTAAATTAGTTATTTTATGAATGGATGAATTATATGATTGATAACATGCTTATTGTGATAACATGTCATATAGAATAGGAGGTGCCATATTGTTGCATAACTTGATAATTACATGAGCATAATAGCTACTTTGGTCATGATACGACTAGTATATAGTTATTATGCACGATTATTTAGATTTTAAACTGTCCACTAGATTAATTATCAATTATTATGATTTTTCGTTATAAATCAAGATTAATAATGGAATTAATTAATTGTGGAATTAAAATCTAGACAAATAATCCAATTTTCTTTTCCTAAGAGAATTGTTTACATTGCGAGTATTTTGTGGGTCTTCTGAAATGGTCATATGTCAACACACGCTGCATACCATAATCATGTATCATGATTGTGTGGAGCACACGCTGCCTATCATGACCGGATTTTAGGACCTTAATGTCTTCAAAATTTCGATAAGCTAAGCTTGCACGTTCATCGGCTTGTGGGTGCTTACATAGTTTTTGAAAACAAACAAAGAATACTCGAATTTAAACAATTCTTGGAAATTAAAAAATTCTATTTTTTTTAAAAATATTGAATGGGTGAAGGTTTTTTAATTAAGTAATTAATTTAAAACCTACGGGCTCCAATTGTGGGTTTATTAGTGAAATGGTTATCGCTGAAACCCATCAGATAAGGATAATCGGATTTCGCTAGATTAAACCTTAATATTTTCAAAATTTTAGTAAAGTTTTGTACGGCCTATCGTCGGCAACACTTAGACACTAAAGATAATTTTGAAAGTAAACAATGGTTAAATACATTCAACTTTGGTAAAGTTGTTAACCCTCCTATCGAGGCTCTGGCAATGGAACTGAAGGCCCAAAATAAACAAGATTAGTTTTACAAGTATGTTGCCCATCGTAAGCCTTGTAAAGATAACTAATGGATTGTTGAACTATAAACGAGTAGTAGTTATTAGAATCTACTAGCGCTATTTCCATTTGTTGTTATTCTTGTTTGTAAATAGTGTGTTTTTCCTTGTTTTCAGAAGAAAAAAAATGACTTCATTCAATTCTTTAGCAACTATCTTGAGCCAAAAACCTATGGATGGTACAAACTACAAACAATGGAAAACTAATTTGGATATTGTTCTTCAATATGAAAAACTCAACTTTGTTCTGACTACCCCTATGCCAGTATGACTCAAGATGCGCGTGAGGCAACAAAGACACCTTTTCAGCAGCTAAAGGAAAGATGCAAGAAGGCAAATGTGGCGTCATTGCTATATTTTAGCCAGTCTCGCCAGTCACCTTCAGGAGCAAGTGAGCATGATTGAGAGTGGAGCAAAGATGCTCCAGACTCTTGATGGCATGTTTGCTACGTCTAGCAACTCTGCTAGGCAGAATGCGCTGAATGCAGTCACCAAGACAGTCATGTCTGGAGGAAGTGTGTGAGATCATTGTCTGACAATGATTGCAAACTTCGAGAAGGCTGAAGACCATGGGGTCAAATTTGAACAAGAAGTAAAAGTTGACCTTCTCTTGCAATCACTACCTGAATACTTCAATCAGTTCAAGATGAATTATAATATGAATAAGATGAATCTTGACCTAACTCAACTGATGCACAAGCTTGAGAGTGCTGAACAGTCTCTAGTCAAGCAGGGCAGTGCATTTTTTGCTGGTGAGAGTTCTGTGAAACCTAAGGGGAAACCCAAGGGAAGAAACAAAAATAAGAAAAAGAAATTAGGTGTTCCAATTGCCAAACTAGTTGCAATGAAGCAGCCAAAAGGCAAGTGCTTCAAGTGCAGACAAAAGGGGCATTGGAAGAAAAATTGCCCACGTATGAAAAAACCAATGGTTCAAACATAGCTTGCCTTTAAGTGAAGGACAACGAGTTTTGAAGCTTGGAAATGGGGAGCTTGTGTCTGCACTAGCAGTGGGACAAGTTGTTTTATCTTTTGATAATTATAGAACTTTGGTTTTAGAAGAATGTTTATTTATTTCGGATTTTAAGAGGAATTTAATTTCTGTTAGTTGTTTGGTTAAACATGATTTGACAGTTCAGTTTAATTCCTCAGTTTCAATAAGAAGTTCATCTTCTTTTATTTGTTCCGGTGTAATGTTTAATGGTCTTTATTTCCTTAGTCCTGTGCCCTGTGAAGTTAATCATGTTGAAATAGGAGATGTTGAGCATGTTCATTCATCAAAGAAAAGAAAAGTTTCCAATGAAACTTATCTTTGGCATTTGAGATTGGGTCATATTAATTCTAACAGGATACAAGGTTTGGTCAATAGTGGGATTTTAAAATCCCTGAACTTTGAACCAATACCAGTTTGTGAATCTTATTTAGAAGGTAAAATGACTAAGAGATCTTTCAAGGCCAAGGGAAATCATGCCACACTTCAGCTGGAATTGGTACATACTGATGTATGTGGACCAATGAATGTCCAGGCCAAAGGAGGGCATCAGTATTTTATCACATTTACTGATGATTACTCTAGATTTGGACATGTGTACCTGATGCGTCACAAGTCTAAAGCTTTTGGAAAATTCCAGAAGTTCAAGGCTGAGGCAGAGAAGCATCTTGGTGTTCAAATTAAGACTCTTCGATCTGACCGAGGGGGTGAATACCTATCTGGAGAGTTCAGGTCTTACCTGACCAAAGAGGGGATAGTTTCACAATTATCTTCTCCAGGGACACCCCAGCAGAATGGAGTTGCTAAAAGGAGAAATAGAACCCTTTTAGAAATGGCAAGATCTATGCTCAGTTATTCATCTCTTTCTGATTCATTCTGGGGATATGCCTTAGAAACTGCTATGTACCTATTGAACTTAGCTCCATCCAAGTCGGTTTCAAAGACACCAATAGAATTATGGAAAGGGTGTAAGCCCTCCTTGAATCATATTCGGATTTGGGGTGCTCCAGCACATGTCTTACAAAAGAAACCAGATAAGATGGACTCACGTACAGAAGTATGCATGTTTATAGGCTATCCTAAAGGAACTAGAGGTTGGTTGTTTTATAGTCCAAAAGAAAAGAAGGTCATAGTGAGTACACACGTGACTTTCTTAGAGGAGGACTATATGGCAAATTATAAGCCAAGGAGTAAGGTTATTCTTGATGAGCTAGTCTCAGATCAAGTTTTACCTCAACCCCAGGCAGTTCCAGCTTTTGTTCCTATGGTTGTTCAAAGAGGGGAAAATATACCTGATGTTGAACACACACAGGAACCAGAAATAGAACCAGAAGTTCAGCATGATGATCAACAAGTGGAACCTGTAGAGGTGCAGTTACCGCTTGAGGAAGAACAACAAAATCATGAATTGGTTAATCCACTTAATGAGGGTCTTCATCTAGAATTGGATCCCCCTGTAGATGCACAACAACAAGTGCGGTAAACTCGTAGTGGGAGATTGATTAAATAAACAAGATTTCTCTTGTTGGGCGAATCGTCTCAGGATGTCATCATTGAAGAAGATGATGATCCCACGAGTTATCAAGAGGCACTAGGAGATGTTGATGCTCAGGAATGGCTTGAGGCTATGAATCGTGAAATGGATTCTTTATATTCCAACTCAGTTTGGTCTCTTGTAGATGCACCAAAAGGGGTAAGACCCATTGGGTGTAAATGGATCTACAAGAGAAAGAGAGAATCGGACGGGAAGGTTGAAACCTTCAAAGCTAGATTGGTGACGAAAGGATACACACAAATAGAAGGTGTGAATTATGAAGAAACCTTTTCGCCGGTTGCCATGCTCAAGTCCATCCGGATTCTCTTAGGTACATTGCAAACAAATCTTGATTATGAGATTTGGCAAATGGATGTCAAAACTGCTTTTCTAAATGGAAATTTGGAAGAGGATATCTACATGCAGCAACCAAAAGGGTTCATAGTCAAAAGGCAAGAAAACATGGTATGCAAGTTGCAAAGATCCATTTATGGACTTAAGCAAACGTCCAGATCATGGAACATCAGGTTTGATCAAGCCATTAAGTCTTATGGTTTTGAGAAAAGTCCTGATGAACCGTGTGTGTATAAAAGGATCCAAGGTAACGCAGTATCTTTTCTTGTACTTTATGTGGATGATATACTCCTTATCGGAAATGATACAGAGGTATTGTTAGGCATACAGACCTGGCTAAGCAAGCATTTTGATATGAAGGACCTAGGGGAAGCCAATTATATTCTTGGTATTAAACTCTTGCGAGACCGGAAGAATAGGGTATTGGCATTATCTCAGGCTAATTACATCGACAAAATACTTGCCAGGTTCAGCATGGAGAATTCCAAGAAGGGAATTATACCCTTTAGGCATGGGATTTATCTCTCTAAGGAGCATTCTCCTAAAACTCCTGAGCAGAGAGAACGCACGAGTAAGATACCTTACGCTTCAGCAGTAGGTAGCCTTATGTATGCTATGTTGTGCACCAGACTAGATATCTATTATGCAGTGAGAGTAGTAAGTTGATACCAATCTAATCCTGGAGAGGAACACTGGATAGTGGTTAAACATATACTCAAGTACCTTAGGAGAACGAGAGATTATATGTTGGTCTATTCTAGTGGGAGTCTTGAAACCATTGGTTATACAGACTCAAATTTTCAAGGAGACATTGACTCAAGAAAATCCACCTCTGGGTATGTGTTCACTCTTAATGGCGGGGCCATTTGTTGGAGGAGTGTCAAACAATCATGTGTGGCTGACTCTACCACAGAGGCGGAGTATGTAACTGTTTCTGAGGCTGCAAAGGAAGCCACATGGTTAAAGAAGTTCTTAATGGATCTTCAGGTGATACCAGGTGTTAGTCATCCCAACACACTTTACTGTGACAACAGTGGGGCGATAAGAGCACCAAGGAACCAAGGTGTCACAAAAGACAAAAGCACATAGAGAGGAAGTACCACTTGATCCGAGATATAATTCAAAGAGGAGATACAGTGGTAGTCAAGATAGCATCGGACGAGAACCTTGCTGACCCTTTTACTAAGAGTTTGCCTGAACGTGTGTTCGAGAGGCATGTTATATCTATGGGTCTTAGGAGGAGTCCAGATTTGCTATAGCTTTAGGAAGTTGTTATTTCACTTTGTTGTTTTGTGCCTTTTGAGCAAGACATTATGACATTATATTTTTTTTCTGAATGTTATAAATGAGGTATTATTCTTTTATTCTACACACTATTTACAAATACTAAGGTCCGGATCAATTGTGAAGTATATGATCATATGGATACGTTCATGGAAGACATGATCATAGGTTCTCATAATTGATGAACAGATTCATAGCTGTTAAATAAAGTTGGGCACTTCATTTAGGCTACAATATTTTATGAAATGGTTTTGTCTGAATCATTGTAAAATATTGGTGTGAATTAACATTCACATTGAAAGGATCAAGGAGAGATTTAATTAAGGGTGTTTTTCTGTCATAAGGTATCAAATCTCCAGATAACTGTAGTTATAAGATTGCTCTTAATTATGAGTTTATTATAAATAGGTAATCAAATAGTTTTCATTCTTTGATTTACCAACGGGTGAGGTGCGATCCATTGACAGCCAATAACTCGATATTTTGGGAGTGAGATTGTTTGATTATCAGTATTTATGAGATAAACAATATGGAATTTGTAGGAAATGTCCCCTTGATATGTTTCGGTACTTGGATATTGAAGACACTGGCCAGTGCATGTAATCCATTAGAGAAACTATCATAGTCAAGGGAATAAATAATTGATTGGATTACAGAAAACTAGTCAATCAATTATAGACGTTCTACAAAGGGGTGATATATATACATGTTATATATGTTATTAATCTTGGAGTTCAAGTTTGGGCTTTTAGTGGAGTAGCACCGAATTAGATAATCATCTGTTGATTATTAGGAGCCTTGATTAGCAACAACTGGTAGATCCCCGGACTAGCTCAAGATAAGGGATGGGGAAATTTCAGTTGATGACGACTAGTGAGTTACATGGTCTTGGGCTTTAAGCTCAAGTTTGTACTCAAGAGCAAGTGGGAGATTGTTGGGTTTTTGCTCTTTCACTAAAGCCCAATAGGGGCTAGTGTGTAAGAAGAGCCCAAGAAACCTGAGCCGTTTCATCTAAGGGTTAGGTTTCTTGGAACCCATATATACTACACTTAACCCTCCCTGAAAAACAGGAGAGTAGTCACAGCCGTAGAGGCAAGGTCATCTCCTGATAGAGAGAAAATGCCCACACACCATCTCCTTCCTTCTTGAGAGATAGTCTGGAAGGTCTGCCATCAACCGACTACAAGGAAAATACTCCGAGAGGTAATATTTCTTCTGTGTTTATGAAACAATGATGATTCTGAAGATACCAACGCATTTGCGCCCCAATCGCTTCCGCATAAATCCAATAGTTCCTACAATAGCATCATTGCTAGCCTCAACTACATACCAAGCAATCCTAACCCCTTCTGATGGTGTTTGGATAAATGAGCAACCCCATGCCAACCCTCCTCAAGTGGCTGAGAAAGCTGTGTTGGCCACCTTACACCCGGTTATTTATTTCTTCTTTATTCTTGGGAATGCTGCTGGGTTCTTTGCTTCACTATGGACCTTTGAAATCCTGGGCAAGCCTCACCGGATAGCTTATCTTTGTATTGTTGTTCTAGGCCCCACATTTGCGGCCTCTGCGATTGGTGTGACATCCTCGGGAGCATTGCAGCTTGTTGTCATTGGTCTGTTCATCATCTTTATTGGCATTTCCATCACCATTCTCATTATGAAGAGGAGATATGGAGAAGACCCTACCTCCCTCTTTCAGAGACTCGAGACTGAAGCGTCAATATAGGGTTGTTTTTGGCTTGGGCTGTTTTTTGGGTTTTGGGGTATTTCTGTTTTTGGTGATATTTGACAGTATATTCAACGCTAGGGCGGTTTGTCTCAGGGTTTTTTTCTTCACTGTTTCTGCTGATATGCTTGGTTATGCTGTGTGACCTATGTTTCTCCTTGGTCTGTGTTTTCTTTTAGATTTGTATGACTCCGTTTGGGAACCTTGAGACTTTTTTTATTTTATTTTATGTTTTTTTTTTTTGGGTCTCCCCTCCTGATGGAGCGGTGTGAGCTCTTTTCAACTATCACAAAAAAAAGCTTATGTGCCTACGTTCCTTTTCAGTTTTATTTGTTTTCTTTTTATTGGCATATTATATTCGTATGAGCTTCATATTTCTTAAAGATGGCAAGTCAGACTCGTGGGAGCCCATCAGAGCTTGTGAATAAAAGACTAGAGGACAGGCCAAGATTGTCATTATTTATCTATTTATTTATTTTGGTGCATAAGATTGTCATTCTTAATAAGTGCATCCGTACATCAGTTGCTGAGACGAGTTTGTAGCTGGCATTTTTCTCTTAGTTGATTACATATACTGCGTGCCATATGATTCTTATTGCATTTTAACAAAGCTGCGGTTCTAGGACATTTTAGTAACTTGATTTTTGCTTTTTTTTGTTGTTGTTGTTGTAATGCTTACTGAATAGTAATATATAGAATTATTGTAGTGCATTGGAATCAATTTTGGGTAAGTAATCATGTGCCTGTATTGTCTATTTGTCTGAAGACTTAGAAGACAGTCCTGTGCCAGTTGAGTTGAATGGCATGCTCGAAGATTTCGTCCTGCAACCTAATCAGTCTGATTTTTATCATGGAATCGGGCTTTAACGTTTGTAGTTAAGGATGGGCTAATTGGATATCTTAATAATTTTACTAATCACTATTTGGGAAGGAATGCACAATTGGTCAAGAAAGGAGGATCCTGGGTGGAGGGAATCATTTCCTAGCAAAATGCTAACAGATTGAGAAATAGCAAATATTGAACTTTGTACGTATAATAAGGTTGTCAAGGAACAAAAACAGGCCGAGTTTACAATTAAATAGTGAGAGATTAATTGCTTGTAGAAATACTAGCAGAAATACTGTTATTTTTATCCTACTGCTAGTCAACTACTGTCGATATATTTTCTATTAAAATTTGGTATATCAGTATTTTGGCTATTATAAATTAACTATTAAAATAATCATAAATACTTTCTTATAAATTAATCAATGGTAAATATTATAATATAAATTATGATATATGTGTGTGCGTGTGTGAAAGATCATAAAAATTAAAACAGCCTAAATAACATAATACATAATGATTTGAAAAAAAAAATATCTATCTATATATTTATATTTATTTACATCTATACAAAAGATTTTCTGAGAGGGGAATTAATGAGGAGACATCATATGGTACTTTTGGTTTCCCTCCAAAAATTCTACCCCAATGATGTCAAATCAAATTTATTCATTTGTTTTGTTTTATTTTCTATGTATAATAACTTATATTACAAGAACTTTCTTAAAAACTATTTAAGATATTTGTATTTGTTTTATTTTATTTTCTATATATAATAACTTACAAGTTAAAAGAAATTTGTCGTAATATATATATAAATGGGTGATAACTAAGAAAATACTAGTAATTTAAAATAAGAAAATACAAGTGATTTAAAATATTACAATACTCAAATTACAGATTGATATATATATATATATATATATATATAAATACACACTTTAAAAGTTAATAAGCAATATTATTTCCTTTTTTTTAGTAATACTTTAATATTTACTTGCTTGATTACAATTTTTTCAACCTATGTACAAATTCTCATTAAAATTTTACATGAGATAACAAAGTTCACGTGTATAAGAATATGAGTGGTAACTAACATATACATTGCACGGGTAATATATTTATAGATTATCATCAACACACTTTAAACTTAAATAAATAAGTCATAGTTATATAAATTTAAATTTAATAAAAGTTAATTTTTTTACTACTATAAGAAAATACAAGTAATTTAAAGCATTATTAATTTGAATTATTATTAATTCATATTTTTAAATATTACAACACTACTATAGATTGATATCCTAATTTCATAATTATAAATACTTATATTTAAAAACACACTTTAAAAGTTAATAAGCAGTGTTTTTTCCTTTTTTATTAGTACTTTAAATATTTACTTGCTTGATTAAATTTTTTCAACCTATGTACAAATTCTTCTTAAAATTTTACATAAGATAACAAAGTTCACGTGTGTAATAAAAGAAATTAGACATATAAGGACTTTATAAATGTTAATACGAATGTTTTACATGAGATAACAACGTTCACGTGTCTAATAAAAGAAGTTTGATTAAAAAAATATATCATATATTTATAATTAACACTCTAAGTGCGCGTATATCAATATCTCAGAATTATATGTACTAGATTAAGTTCTTTTAACTTGAATAAAAATATTGTTCATTTTTTATTAATAAAAATATCATGTATTTAATGTCATGTACGTAAGCATATTGATAACTCAAAGTATATTAAACAAACATATATTTTACAATCCATTCAAATTCATATATTTCTTACATTCATATATCCATCATCATAAAAATTTGAAAGTTTACGTTACGTTTAATAAAGTAATAATTATATCAATTTATTTATGTAGCTTCACATATTTTTATAATTTTTTTATCAAGTTAATGTTTATTTTAGTCTTTAACTTTATATTCGTGAGTCGTTTTAATCCATGACCTTTAAAATGAGTCAAATTAATTCATAATACTGCAAGACATGAGTCATGTTAGTCCATCAACATTCTTTTATTTAATATCTTATCAATTAAATGATAATATATAATGTTAAGCGATACTTTGACATACCATATTGTCAGAACCCGACTTAGGAACGTGACTGACACGTGAGGAATCTCATCCCCACGAAGCTTTCTGGGTGATTTGTTTCTATGGATACATACTTTATTATAAAATAATACTTCAAATACGATTTTCTTCTAAATAAATATCAATCTCTCTAATTAAAACATAATACTTGAATTCATAAAACTAAAAGTGCTCACTACCTAAACGTTGAGAAATTCTAGGCCAAAACTCATTGATCGTGAAATCATAAACTGGTTTATCATATGATGTAAATACGAAAACTTGCTTAATCTTTGAAAACTGGAATATAACTACTTAGCCAATTTATTGCATAATCAAAATCAAAATCAGTGATTGAAATCCATACTCCAATTCTAGTAATATATGCGAAAATATATATACTTTGAAATTAACTACAATGTCTCAAAATACATGCATACCTTGAATCCTGCCTGCAAATCTACTGGAACCCTCTCAACTAACAAAAGCCTAAACTAACCCTCTCAACTAACAAAAGCCTAAACTAAGCCTTACAACAATGTAAAGCTCAATAAAGGATAGCTACGGCTACTGGATCGGTGACAAAAAGATACCTACACCTGCAACTATGAGAAGAAGGGAGAAGGGCGAGTCAACGGATTCAGTGAGTGAGCTCTCACCCATTACCCACACCAGACAACCAAGGAATATATATATAATACCATGCATGCAACAATCATAATTATTTGATATTTAATTATGTAACTATATAAGAAAACATTTCTCATTTCATAAATTCATGAACAAACAATTGTAAACCCACAAACAATACGAAGCCATTTTAAATAAAGTGCGGCAGAGCTTAGGGAAATAGTATCTGTTAAGCTAAATAAATAAATATATAATAACCAAAAACTATAAAATCAAATAATTCCTATCGGACAAGCTGTGGGTACCTAACTAGGTCCCATTTCTGTATCTGCTGTGGGGCGATATCATCCTCTGATGGACAACTTGGTGCTAAGGTTAACAATCTCATACAGCCGTTAACTAACTGTCTGTTTTCTGATCTCTACCGTCTAAACTAGTTTGACAAAATCCATGGCTGAAGAAAAATGAGTACTCGTCCCTAGTGAACAAAGCCCCTAAATTATTAGTACACTGGGAGTTCTGGATTTATATAACTCTAACAATCTGACTTTAGCATAACTGTGGCTGTAAGAATTGTGCCCAATGGATCACCCATTTGTAGGCAACTCGACTTCGAACCCACAGAATATGTATCTGACAGTTGTTAAGAATTATACTGAATTTCGTACCTCTTGGTACCATGAAAATAAAGTTCTAAATTCAAAACTTAACCTATCATATCTTTTTTGTATACTGGATAAAGCTAAAATCATATCTTAAAATACTGGAGTTGTAAATCTTCTAAAATCATAATAGCATATTTCTTCATAAAACTAATCATGCTTTATTCAATATAGCTCAACTTAATGTTCTAAAAGCTTTCTAAAATCCAAAGTTTGGAGTATATACATAATGATATCATAACTCTTAAACATATTTGGTAAAATAACAACTATATAAAATCATATATTCTTCCAACAATCGTTTCATTAGCATATAAAATATTTTCCATACATACAACACAACAATCATGGTTCCATGGTTCTGTAAAACTCATTCTTTCATGCTATCATCATAAATCAAAATTTTTCTAGCTTGAAATAATCATGTAAAATCATATTCTATACTTTTTCTCATCCCAAATTTCATATTTAATAAATATCATGCATCAAACATAGTCATAATAGCTAAAATAAAATCATGAGTTTGAACCCACTCACCGTTTGGAGTCGGGAGTATGTGAGTACCACCAACTTGACCTTAAGAGCTTGGAATGACACCAACAACTGTCATAGAGCAACATAGATCCAAAATTAATCTTCGTTAATCTCTAGACAACTCTTAAAACAACTCTAAAAATATTGGGGGAACATCCCCACTTGACAATAATGGAGCCGAACAACAACCCATAACATGGGGGAGGAAGAACATTGAGGAAACTAATATAAACTAGCAATAAACACTTACCTTTGATCTTGGGGGATGAAGATTTGATGTTGGATTGAGTGGAAAATAGTGGAGGAGGGTTTAGAAGGGGAGGGTTTCGGAAATGAAGGGAAGAGCCTGAGTTTGGGGGTATATAAAGGGGTAGAGGTTCATTTATTAAAACTGCATCATTTTACACTGTGCTGACATCAGACACATTTGCTACAACGACTAAAGCTCGCTGCAGTGAACTTAAAGAACAATAACTCCCTACAGCAAACATATCTCGCTGCAGCAAGCCTCCTGGCTCGCTTGCTCGCTACAGTGAACATAACTTGCTGTAGTGAGGATGTTCTGTAGAATTATGCAGCAACAGGAACAACACTTAGGGTGCTTTGGCATTTGGGTTGTCCAATACTCACTTATTTACATGTCCCCATTTATTTTACTCTCCATTAACTTTAAAACATAAATGTAAATAAGAAAATACCCTACATTTGGATTCAAATAAAATATCATAAAAATCAAAACCCCAACCAATCAAAAACCAAATTTGGGGTTTTAGTTCAAATCTGAGAATTCTTACGATTTTACAAACTTGTGGACTAAAAATGAAATATTTAAAGGTTTCATAAAATCCATTAAAAATCACTCTTTAACATATTTTCCTTTGGAGAATAATTACCGGGACTTTTGATCCCAAGAATGTGGCTCTAACATGTAGCTCTCCAAGGAGGTGTAGGGTCTAGACTTAGCGAAATCCAGGACCCAGCAACATGGGTGGGTCTCAGTGGACCCTAAGACCATATGAAACTTGTTTACTGACATGTGTACCTGGGGTATCACACATATATCATACAATGTATGATTAAGCTTAAAATTAGTTATTTTGGTGTTTAAAATTACACAAAATAAGCCATTTAAATTTTCTTTTTAAGTCATAAAATGACTTATTTTGTGCAATTTTAGACACTAAAATAACTCACTTTAAGCGTTATTATACTTTAGATGACACATTGTATATCAAGATATTATTTAACTTACATGTTATCATTTAATTGACAAAACATTAAATAAAAATGGGATAAACGACTAATTTGACTTACGTTTTGTAATATTAATAACTGATTTGATTCATTTTAAAAGTTAAGGGTTAAAATAACTCATAAATATGAAGTCATAGAGTGGTTACTTGTGTATCCTTAGAATTGAAAGGGTTTAGGAATCTATTATAAGTGGCACTTCTCAATCTGTGACGTGTTTTTATTCAATATCATATCATCAATGGATGGCCAAACAATATTTTTAGCCTCAACATTTTTATTTCGTTATACTTTGACCGTAAATATTATTTGAATTTAGTTTTATAATTTCTCACACAAAATCTGAAAGTGAAGATGCATAATTGAATCAAACAATTTGAATGGGAATCTCAACAACAACCAAATCAAAGGTCTAGAATTAAATCAATTAAATTCAATAAATCTAAAAAAAATCAATTGAAGGATTATGAACAAAATTCAACCAAATTAACCAAAGTAATGTTAAAAACAAAAATCAGTCAAAATCACAAACCCGTATAATCATCCCTACATCTTCAATCTCACCCAAGCAACAATTAAGGAAGGCAAAAAAGCAAACCCTTCAACCCTAACGCCACCCTGACGTCCTCAATGTCATCTCAGTCAGCCTACCTCCACCACCTTGACGTCCTCAATGTCATCTACTCTGTCATTGACCGCAATTCCACCCCTGTAAGCTCTTCATCAGTAACCTTGTCACTCAGACCACCACCGACATCCTTTACTCCGTCTCCTTCGCCTTTAGCAACCTCTACAGGGCCAACGTCATCTTAGCAAGAACTGTAACACCCTAATATTTAACTCAACACGCCTAAGACGCATTTAAGTTAATTATTAGTCATTACTCTTTTGTTCCAGTTTTTAACTCAAACTTCTTTAAAATACTTTAGTAAAAATATGGGTAAAATTTTTTTTTTGAACTTAAATAACAAATCGTGAGTCAGCATACTAAATACCTAACGTCATTACCTTACTCAACGTAAGAGAGATGTTAGAAACAAATATCAGTGTAAATACGAATACAACCATAACATAACATAACTCAAATAATGATGACATATCAATAATCAGATCTATAATAGTGATGTCTTGTAATCTTAAGGACATCAATATATATCCGTCAATAATATTCAAACTGATAACTGAGATACAATTACTCTAAGGGAAAAATATCCAAAAGGAAGTTATCTCCGTAGCTCCTCGTCCACTCTCAAGACAAATCACTTAACTACACCTTCATTCATGTCCTACGGAAAAGAAAAGGGATGAGAAACTTATACAAGAATCTCGGTGAGGCTTCCGACTATAACACAAGTGTCATCGCCATCGCCCCCAGGAATCTCTAGGGTTTAATTATGAAAATGGTGAACATATATATAAGGTTCATTTATTAAGTTCTAAATATCATTAGCCGAGACTCAGATCTTTTTAGCATGAATCTTAATGTCATGAATGCAACATATTAATCATGGATGCATGTCAATATCATATACATAGTATCATAAAATTCATAAAACAATGCATATGATATAAAGAACATCATGATCATCATTCTTACAAGTGACTTAAACTTCTTTTTTCTCTTTTCCTTAGGGCAGCCCTATAATTCTCTTTTCTCGAGAGTTCTAGGTTATGAGCTCATACCTCACTAGTCGTCACTAGCGTATTCTTATCCCTTTTGATAAGATAAATTCCCGACTCTTAAGGTACGGGATAGGGGGCATTAGGATCACCTTTCATAACCTTTTAATTCGTGAGTCTAAGGATCATTTCCTATTTGGATCACCTCTCATAACGTTTAATTCAGCGAGTCTAGAGGATCATTTCCATGTGTCTTATGTCACCTTTAAACTTGGCATGTTATATAGAGATGCAAATATGAATAACTCATCATTTCAACATTTCATGCTCATAAACTTCATGGAATCATGCATCTCAATTTATCAAGCATAATTATAACATACCATAACTTAAACCACATAAACATGTATCATACTTCATTGCATATATCCATAAGCCATATGAGTTTCAACACATGAATATAGCCTTCACAAGATATCAACCGCATTCATGTCATCAAATTTATCAACATTTTACGCTTAAGCCCCAAAGTGGTCAAATCACAATTTCTCAAGGTTACTGGTCAAAATGCAAATACCCTTTGTAACACCTTCTACAAACTAGAGATCTTTAACATTAACCAATACTTTTAATAGACATATAACTATTAGAAACCGTTATAAACTCATCGTAAAAACCTTTTAAGGCCATAAACCAAATTTCAATACATTTTAGGGGTCAAGTCTGAAATCGCTTGTTTTTAATATTTAAACGACAGAAATTTCTAAAACTTTATATAAACTTCATAAATGGTATTTTGGACTCATGGACACATTCAACATCATTAGTAGCTTAAAATAAAATCATTTAGCTGAAATAACATAGTTGATAGTTCAAAACACAACTTTCTCGCGTTTTGCAAACTACCAAACTAACACTTGTAACTACCCTTTTTATGCATCTATGGTACCAAAATAATTTTTACAATAACTACTAGCGATTTAAACTCATCTAAACATCCTAAATCAGTAACCTTTTCAGTTCTAAAGGATTAGATCAGAATCTACTACAATTTTAGCATTTAAAATCATGAGAAAAATCGTATTCTTAATCCTTTATAATTTCTAGGTCTTTCAAAATTTCTTTGTACAAATTTAAAGACAAGATCATGCCTAAAAATAAAGTATATCAAGATTTAAATCAGAATTATATAAGTGCCAAAATAAATAGATGAGAAGTGTCCATGATCAAAGTTGTCATTTAAAATAAACAAGTAAAATCTTGGAACTTTAGGATTTAAATGATAACTAGAATCATAAACTTGTCTTGTAACCTTATTATTATCATTATAAGGTGATAACTTGGAAAGATAAATATGAAATGCAAGGCTTGAGATATAAATATAAAGATACAAATTCATTCTTAGGTATTTATGATTTAGGTGACAACTTGAAAGTAAATATGAATATGCAAGTTTATATTATTATCTTCAAGAATTAAAGTGATAACTTGGAATATAAATATGATTATGAAAAACTTGAAATATAAATATGATATGCAAGAACTTATAACATAAATATGGATGCAAGTTCATTTTTATGTCTTATTGCTTAAAACTCAAGACTTAGTAACTCCTTTAGAAATCTTTTGTCATCAAGAATTAAATCTTGGGCTTTAGAGGACATTTAAATGATGGATTCACAACCACCACCATGATTCCTCATCATCAAGCCATGGTCATTATCAAATCATAAAAATAAAAAATATAAAGGAAGAACAAAGAAAGTACATGAAATAAAATCCCTACCAAGTTGTTTCTTTGTTAATTAGAGTAAGAGCTTGATCTTGTATGAGATATCAATGACAAAAATCTGATCTTAGTGATGGTATATATTTGGCCAAGTGAAGATGAAATGGTGGGAGGATTTTGTTGTGTTCTTGTGTTTGGATATGGAAAGTTTAGGTGCTTAGGGGTTGGTTTACTGTGTATGTATGTGTTTGTTTGAGCTTGGGAACTTGGATGGATATCAAGAATGGAGTCTCTTGGAAGGTGGAGAGAAGGAAGAAGAAGAGAGCTTTGTATTTAGAGAGAGAAGAGAGGATTTTTGGCTAATTTTTGTGAAAGCAAGACTACAACCAAAAATACAAATGCTAAGAATGAATGTTTGTGTGTGATTTAGGCTTGGAAAACACATATTTATAGGGATTTTGGGGGGTGAGGCAGCTGCATTAATGGCTATAATGGGGAGTATTGTTTTCAATTTTTGTGAGTGGTAGGACATATATTTGATGGGTATTTAATTTGTAATGGTTTAGAAATGATAAATTAGTGTAAGTGGCTTAACCATCAAGAGTTTAAAATTCCTCAAGACAAAATTAAATGGCCAACACTTATAGTGGAAATTTTAGTGCTAATAATCTGAAGTAATAAAATAAAAATAAATCTAAAATATATTTTATTTTTGAGAAAAAGAAATTGTTAGTGGAAAAGAAATTGATAAACTAAAGTAAGTGCTTAATAATCAAATATTTAAGATGCTCCACTACAAAATTAAATGGCCAACATATGTAGTGGAATTTTTAGTGCAAATAATCTGAAGTAATAAAAAAAATAAATAAATATAAAATATATTTTATTTTTAAGAAAAAGAAATTTAATACACTAATTTCCCTATTATGTGTCTTAAGAACCCCTTTTTAATTAAGAAAGAAAAACAATCTTTTCTAAAATAATCTTATGCTTTAAAATTACCTCAAATAATTATTTTGACTCAAGATAAATAAATAAAATTAATTTATCTTTAATTAGAGCCTAATATTGCCTTATATTTATTTGATTACGTAAATAAGTTCATTTATTGTTAATTAGGGGCAAAATGGTAATTTACTACAGAAAAATTCCCCACCACCGAACATTTTCAAATATCAAATTACACATGTAATAAACATTTTTGAACTCTGATGATGACTAGGTTCAGAAAGTCTATCAATCTCGTGTTAAATTACCACAGGGGTATTTTGGTAATTTCACTTGCGGTAAAAATTTGAAGTTGATATTTTCACATCTACAATATCCATAACACACATAATCCCCTTCAAGCATAAAACTAACCCCTTGAGGATAGCCTGACTGTCTCGATTTCGGGGCAAAAATGGCGTAAGATTTTGGTCATTCTTGCACACCGAAAATTGAAAAACGCGATTTTTGCTCATATTGCTATTTAATCACCATATAATGTTATTCTAATATCAAAATATCCTATCAAGATGGGCTCACCATTTTTACAAATCTTGTGTAGAAATGACCTAGGGGTATTTTGGTCATTTTGCATAGCAATAAAAATCGAGGCGTTACAAGAACACTAGAAAATCCAAGGGCTATGGCTTCATTATATTCTCCTAAGTGGATGGCGCCCTTATCGCCCTCAAGGATCCTAGCTAGAAAATCAAAAACTGCATGATAATAACCCAATACATTGTTACTGGAGGCCTTGGCATAGCTGCTGCCACCAACATCACCGTACAGAAGGTTTTTGTCGGGAACGTACCCTTTGAAATCTCATCAAAGAGGTTGCTGAGCCACTTCTTAGCCTACGGTGAAGTGGAAGAAGCGTCCCTAGGGTTTGAGAAGAGTAGCGGGAAGACCAAAAGGTTCGTGTTCTTCGTGTACAAGATCAAAGAGGGTGCAATGGCTTGTTTGGTAGAGCTCGTGAAGATCATTGATGGGTTCCATCTATTTTGCAAGTTGGCTGTGGATGTCAAGAAGGCGAAGCCACATAACCCCGCTTTTGGGTTTGCAAGGGATGTTGCCATCCATGTTCAGTAGTAGCATCAACATCAACAACAACCTTCTTTCAATCCCCCTTTGTTCAATTTGGGTTGAATGTTGTTCAATTTGGTATATTTATCCTTTGTTTTCGGTTGATTTTTTGTTGTTGTGATTTGTTGAATTTAATTGATTTATTTATGGATCTTTGATTAGGATGTTGTTGAGATTCCTGTTCAAATTGTTTGATTCAATTCTGCATCTTCACTTTCAAACTTTGTGTAAGAAATTTAAAACTAAATTCAAATAATATTTGGGGTTAGAGTATAAGGAAATAAAAATTTTGGGGCCAAAGAAATTGTTTGACCATCTATTGTTGATATGGCATTGAATAAAAACATGTCACAAATTGGGTGGTGCCCCTTCGAATAGGTTCCTAAACCCTCTCAATTCTAAGGGTACCCAAACAATAACCAAATTAAAGGTTAAAATGTGTATTAACTCTTTTTTAATCACATAGTTGATAACGCGTTAAATGATTGTAATTTGTGATGAAAAAATACATGATTGAAAATATTACTTATTCACGCAATTAATAATTTAAATGCGATCGTTTTGAGCATTATAGCATTACTGATTTGTTAATTATATCACAATTAATAATCATTGTTACCTTATTTTTGAAATTTAACTTCTAGTTGTTATTTTTATTTTCCAAATTCTTCTTCTTCTTTTGATGTTATCGAAAATTTCCATTTTTTTTTACTTTAAATTTACATGTTTTCCATGATCGCACGTTCTACTTAACTAGTCAAATTGATAATTTGAAAGTTGGAATTTATTGGATATTTGTGTTTACTAAGATCTAAAATTCCTAGAAATCACTTCTTTTTTTCTTTTCTCTCTCCTTTGCCTCTTTCATTTTTCGCGAGCCCGCCAAACAAATCCTTATGATCAAGGCCGCAGACCCAACACAGAACATTTGGGTGGCAGGGGGGAAACAGGAATTGGATTGTCGACCCTGGAGCTGAGGAGGGAGTGACCACATCACATCCTACATTCTCCAAATCTCATAAAGGGCCCTGATTTCACCTTCCCCTCCTCTTCGGGACCCTCTCTCTCTCTCCCTCTCTACGAGGGCTGGGCTGGCTCAAGCCCAATCACCCTCTTTTTTTTTTCTCCTCATGTTCCCCCACTCTCTCTCTCTCTCTCCACAATTCGATCTACTCCTCAATTCACTGGTACTCTCCTCTTCTCTTCTTCCCCCACATTCCCATTATCTCCTCATTCACTCACCCTTCCTCCATTCTTTCTTGATAACTTTCCCCAGTAAGCGGAGCGCGTTGGATTTCGCGGAACCCTAGAATTATAATTGTTATTATTTCTTTTTGGGCTTGGATTGGGCTAGTTCGTTCTGAGGTGTTGAACTTTTTGTGTTCGCTTGCCTACTGAAATTGTCCTTTTTTTTTTTCGGTTTTCTTCTCAGTTGACACTCTTGACTTACGAAACCTTCTGCGGGTGGGTCTTCTTTCAGCTGAGCCCCATTATCGCTCTTGCTCACTACCTCAAACTGTTAATGAAGCCTCTTGTTTTTTTCAGCAATGTGTGATTTATCTACTGGTGCAATTCTACTTTTACGGATTTTTATGTGCTGAGGAACCACGGTCCATGGTAGTAGCACTAGTAAAGGAGCGAATTCAATTATTTTTCGCAAGTCCCTGATGTTTTATGTACTATAATATTCGCTCGTTTTTTTTTTCTTATCCATTTTGACTCTATATGTAAGCCAGTGCATTTTACGGTTTCCCAGCTTCTTGACAGTGATTTGGTTTGTTCGAAGTGAAGTTAGTTTGAGTTTCCATAATGTTTGTCGAAATTTTTCAATATATTGCCAATGCATATCCTTCACCTTTCAGTCACTTTGTTGTGCTGTGCTTTCTCGGTCATCATACCGGTTTAAATTTGTATATTGATTTGGTGGTTGACTTTTTGCAGATAAATTCCAAGTATATTACTACTCATACTTGTTTATGGTTTAATGGCTTGTGAGCAAGAGATCCCTTATTGAATTCGTTGCTGAGAGCAAACATGGTGCAAGAGATAGTATATACGTGTTGGTTCAGTTAGCATTGACCTATGGGGGGAAACGCCAGATTTGATTTAAGTGCAGCTAGTTCGGAGAAATTGGCTTTCAAGGGGACCTTTGCAAATAGGCAGAGGGGGGATTTGATGAATGGCAGTTTGGACAGGTCGGCAAGCTTTCACGAGGGTAATGAGGGGCAGATGCCCACGTCCGCCACTACTGTGTCACAGGGAAATCACATATCTACATGGGATTTGGCTCCTGTAGCTCAGTGTCTACTGTTGGATCCAATAACCATGGGAGATCAAGAATATACTAGGTCAGGTGAGTTAAGACGGGTCCTAGGGATATCTGTTGGAAACACCCATGAAGATGATGCTTTTGGAACTGCCAATCTGAAGCCTCACCCCGCTGTGGCTACAGAGGAACTGAAACGATTCAAAGCAAGTATGCAAGAGGCTTCAGTCAAGGCTAGGTAGTTTGGGGAACTTTGTGTCGTATCATTAATCCTGTCATCAAATCATACCAATCTAGTCTCTCTTCTCACTAAATACATCTTTTTATGAATTAATTTGCAATAGAGAGCTTGCAGTCGAATCATATGTAATTGATTTTCTTTCATTTTTATTGATTTTTCTTAGTTATTTGAATATGGTAATGACTAAACCCTAAACCCTAAAAGTTGATTTCTTATTGTTCGTTGGTCTATTGTAGTTTGAGTAGTCATTCTGCTTTGAGGGTTTTAAAATTCTGGGATTCTTCTCAGATATAGATCAAAAAGATTGGATGAATCTTTACACAAACTGAACAAGTGCTGGGAGGCTTTAAACTCAAAAAGGCAACTTAGGAATGAGATATTGCCAAATGAAAAGCTGGGTGGTGGGCCACATTTCTTAAAGATGGGAAGTCAGACTCATAGGAGCCAATCAGAGCTTGGGAACCAAAGACTAGAGAACAGACCTAAGAATGTCATTCTGAATAAGCGCATCCGTACAGCAGTTGCTGAGACACGGGTTTGTAGCTGGCATTTTTATTTTGGTTGTTTACGTATATTGCACCATATAAATTTTATTGCATTTTAACAAAGCTGCAGTTCTATGACATTTTAGTAAATTATTTTTGCATTTTTTTCATTGCTGTAAAGCTTACTGCATAGTAATATAGAATTATTCTAGTGCATTCTTATCAATTTTGGCAAGTAACCATGTGCTTGTCTTGTCAGTTTGTCTGAAGATAGGAGATAAAGTCCTGTGCCAATTGACTAGAATGGCAGGCTGGAAGAATTCATCTTGCAACCTAATCAGTCTGAATTTTATCATGGATTCGCATTTTAACGGTTGTAGTTAACGATGGGCAAGTTGGATATCTTAATAACTTTGCTAATCACTGTGTAGGAAGGAATACACAATTGGTCGAGAAAGGAGGATCCTGGGTAGAGGGAATCATGTCCTAGCAAGATACTAACAGACTGAGAAATAGCAAATATTGAAATTTGTACCTATAACAAGGCTGTCCAGGAACAAAAATAGGCTGAATTTACAATTAAATAGTGAGAGATTAATTGCTTGCTGAAAATACTAGCGGATGTACTGTTTTCTTTATCCTACTACCACTGCCAATATATTTTCTGTAAATATGTACCATCTGGAGGAACTCAGGTTAAAAAATTTTGAATTGCTCGTGTAACTCAGTGAAATATTTTTACTTATTTGAAGGCAAATTGAGAACTCATTATTTCTTTAGTTTCATATCTTGGATTTTGACTATGCTATGTCCCTTTCCTTAATTCCTTTACTATCGATATTAGTCTCCCTAATATCTATATATTTTTTCTGTCATCACAAATATTTTAATTGTTACTTTGTATATTTTTGTTGAAAAACACTAGGCTGAAGGACAAAGTAATAGCTTTGTGAGGCAGACTTTGGCCATTGGAAAGGATAGAGACAGCATCAAGAATGGTAGCAGAGGCTGTGATATTGTCGAAGAGAAGATTCGAAGATTACCTGCAGGTGGGGAAACATGGGACAGAAAGATGAAAAGAAAACGTTCCATGGGCACTGTTTTTGCCAGATCCGTTGATGGTGAAGGAGAGCTGAAAAGGTTTATGCATATAAAGCTAACTAACGAGTCTGGTCTTCAGTCTTCTGATGCCCAAGGTTTGAGGTAACACCAATTTATGAAATGCATTGACTTATGATAATGTCAAAAAATTGTGATAATTCACGAACTAACAAAAACCAATATTTAGCAAACCGATTAGAGTGAGGTCTGGTTAATAATGCTTTCTTGTAAAGTTTTCTTTGGTCTTATTCTATTCCTTTGCTTTCTTTCAATAGTGAAAACTTCATATCACTATCTTGTTCTGCTATTTTGACTTCCTCTTGGGGATTATGCATGTAACTGATGTAATTGTCTCAAGTTTCAGTTTGAAAGGTACTAAATTATACTTACTTGGAAAGAAATTCTGTAAAATTTTACAACAGTAATCCCGTATTTTGGTCCCCCAGAAATATATTAGGTGATAAATTAGTCTCTCAGGATTTAAAAGTCTCTAATTGGTCCCTCACAGTTCAAAAATGGGGGGACAAATTGGTCTCCTCTACATATCCATACAATTAAAATAACTCTGTATGGACATATATGAATAGACCAATTTGTCCCCTTTTTTGAATCGTGAGGGATGGACTTTTAAATCTTTATGAATTAATTTGTCCCCCGATATTATTCTGAGGGGCTAAAATGGGTACTTAGTTTATTTACAAATTCAACTCAAAAAAATTCTCACAACCTATGAAGCATGGACCATGAAACAGACACAAAGACACCAAATTCTTAAAATTGTGGCACGAACATGGCATATGTGTGTGTGTGTATGCACGCGCGTATATATATATATATACACACAACAACAACAACAACTAAGCTTTGTCGGTGTTTTGGGGGTGGTTCGCTTGAACACTACGAGGCAAGAAGAGCTTATTTTGTCATCAGAGAAGATCCAAGAGCCCCCCTCCCCCAAGCCCCCGTTCTTTTATTTATAAAGAAAAGTGACCAATTTTTTGGGGTTTGGGAGGATGCTTCCGCTTTTCCCTTTTTATTTTCTTTCCATTGTCTTTTCACGTCACATCGCATGTGACCTTTTATTTCATCGGGTAATAATATTTTTATCTATTGGACAATGATCTGAGTTAGATAATTGTGACCAAACTTTCAGGAGGTTTTAGTGACATGTCTCAATTGTTAGGTGGTTATTTCATTAGGTTCGTTTGAAGCTGCTTAAAGTGTCTAGGCAGATATTCTTCTTTTATTTTACTCTAAAACATTAGCCCCCTGCTCAACTAAGAGGTTTAGCTCTTTGTTGAGTATAGTCCGTTCCTTCATTTTCACTGATTTGTTTACTCTTTTACCGACATTGTACACCTAGGCTACTTTGTTATAATCTCCTATGGGTCCTAGCCTAGGGGTGTTCAAGCTGTCTCTACCCAAGGGTCTTCGCCTTTCGAGCTATCTTTTGCCAACCACTTAAGGGGTCCTCCGACCTAGGGTGCTCGAGTAACCTCCACCCAAAGGTCTCCTCCTAGGGGTGTCCACGCTCAGGGGTGTCCACGCAGGGGTTTCCACCACCCCCACAACATTTTAGCCCCCTACTCAATGAGAGGGTGTGGAATATTATTGAGCATACTCCTTGAACATTACGCCCACAACATTACGCCTTTGCAAACCAAACCTTGGTACGTGCTTAGGGATATTTCCGTCATGCCGATACACATCTCCTTGGGGTATAGTCCTCTTTGGGTTGAGTTTAATTTTTAGCCCCCAATCTCTCTTTATCTCAATTAGTCGTGCTTCCAACCTTACTTCAAGTACATTTTGCTTCATCAATTTGTTTGAATGAACACTTGAAAGTGGCAAGGCTTTGCTCACCACAAGACCTCCGTGGTGGTAGTTGTAATGAAATGAGACTTTACACTTCCTCAACATATATTCTCCGTAGGGTCTTCACCCATGAATTCCGCCAAGGAGTCTCCGCTAAAGGGTTCTTGCCTAAGGTTTCTCCGCCCAGGTTTAGTGGTTAATCTATCATCAAGATCTCCGCATAGGAGTCCTACTTGGTTCTCTGCACAAGGGTCCTGCCTGAGGGTCCCCACCTAAGAGTCTCCAGTCGAGAGGTCACCGCCTGGGGGTGAGTCATCACCACTGGGGTTTCCACCTAGGAGTCTTGTCTGAGGTTGCTCCCAAGATATTAGCCTCTTACTCAATAGGGAGGTACGACTCTTCATTGAGCATTATCTATATAGCACACAACGTAGTGGCAAAGGCACGCGCGGGTAGAAATTATTCATCACCTAACGGTATTATCACCAAGCGGTGGTATAGCCTTGCCTGACTACGCGGCATAAGAGCTCACACGAGCAGAAATTGCTCATCACGTAAGCGGTGGTATCGCCAAACAGTGGTATAGCCTCGCTTGACTACGTGGTGTAAGAGCTCACGTGGGCTGAATTTTTTCATCACCTAACGGTGGTGTCACCACGCGATGGTATAGTCTCGCACACAACGCGGCTACAGGGGCACACGTGGGCAAAAATTATTTATCACCTAAGTGGTGGTGTCACTAAGTAGTGGTATAGCCTCGCCTGACTACGCGGCGTAAGAGCTCGCGCAGGTGGAAATTGGTCATCACCTAAGCAGCGGTATCACCAAGAGGTGGTATAGCCTCGCACACAACGTGGCGGCAGGGGCATGCGCTGGCGGAAATTGTTTCTTCGGCAATCTTTATGGGCTCAAATGGGATTCGGACCTGTACCCAAAAAGTAAAGTTTACAATGCACTAATATTTTATGTGTTAGTAGAAGAATTTGTCTCTTAACTATTAGACTTTAAATGATAACTCACAGGTTAACTAAGGCCATTCAAGATATTCACAAAATAAATAATTGGTAAATCTATAACTTATACACGATCTCAGCATTCCTCTCTCTCTCACTCATAAAATGGCACACATATGAGCCTCATAATGGATAACTTGTTCCCAAACCTTTTCGAATCAGATTTAGCACAAACACATATTCACAACAAATTTAGCATAGAAATGGATATGAGACAAGTGAGTCAGAGTGGCAAACCTTGACTATGCACTAAACACGCAAGGCTATCCGTAATACCGCGACAGGCAAGCTCGTGTGCTGATGGCTAGGTGGCGCCGTGGTTTGTTTGTGGACGGTCCTCTCTTCCAGGCTCGTTTTGTTGGAAGACCCTGTACAAGGCTCCAGCATTCCCCTTCTGAGCTTGGTATTTCTAGGATCTGGAAGTCATCGTCCTCCTCTTCTTTGGATTTCCTGAAAGCATCCTTGTTCTCTTTAGCCTCACAGTGCAGCCTTGATTCAGTGGAAGCCTTAGCATTGGCTGGGCCCTCGGGTACCCCAATTCGGCGCCCGCCATGATCTCACCAGGGGCATCCTCCATCAGCCTGATGTTGGTGGAGCTCACCACCGACATCATCTTGGAGACGCCGGAGTAGTAGAATGCCCAAGAGTCGAGGTCGAAGTCAGAGTCGAAGGAAGGGAAAATGGGAGGAGGAATCGGGCTTGAAGATGGGGCACCATGAGTCTAGGTAGCTTGTCCTCGGACTTGTGGGCATCGGCGGGGGAATCGAGATCGGTGAAGGAGTCATCGGCGGCGGGGGCTGCGTCCTTGAAGTCCTCCTGGGAAAACACCAGCACAAATTGATGAGCCTTCAGAGGCAGAGGCAACACATACAAAGTCACCAGACATGGGCACGCTCGACGCTCCCTGATATCAACAACAACTCCTTTGATCGTGAAGTTGATGATGGAGCCATCTAGAAATCGTGGATTTTGAGATTCTTGTAATGCTCTCCTTGCCTCCCCAGTGGAGTCGCCAAATATTTTGGGGGTGGTTCGCTTGAACACAACGAGGCAAGAAGAGTTTATTTTGTCATCAGAGAAGATCCGAGAGGCCCCCTCCCCCAAGCCCCCGTCCTTCTATTTATAAGGAAAAGTGACCAATTTTTTGGGGTCCGGGAGGGTGCTTCCGCTTTTCCTTTTTTGTTGTCTTTTCATTGTTTTTCCATGTCACATCACATGTAACTCTTTTGTTCATCGGGTAATAATATTTTTATCTATCAGACAATGATCTGAGTTAGATAATTGTGACTAGTGACCAAACTTTCAAGCGGCTTTAGTGACACACCTCTATTGTTAGGTGGCTATTTTATTAGGTCCGTTTGAAGTTGCTTAAAGTGTCTAGGCAAATATTCTTCTTTTATTTTACTTCAAAACAGTCAGCTACGTTGATCAGGCAATGCTATGGAGCTCTATCATATATCATATTCTTGTTAAAACCATTGACACTTAAATCCCTTTTGATTATTTCTCTTATAGCTTTGCTCGGTTTTCCTCTACCTCTTTTTATGGTGCTATTCTCCATTTGGTCCACTTTCTTCATTGGGCCTCTACAAGTCTCCTCCAAAGTCCAAACATGCCTAATCCACCTAAGACGAGATTCTATCATCTTCTCTAGGATAGGCACCACCCCAATTCTTTCTCTAATAAATTCATTTCTTATTCTATCATGTCTTGTATGGCCATTCATCCATCGCAATATCTTCATCTCTGCCACATGTATCTTACTTTCATGTTGACTGTCCAACATTCAATTCCGTACAACAAAGTCGATCTTATTGCTGTACGGTAGAATTTTCCCTTAAGCTTTAGTGGTACTTTTTTTATCACAAATAAGACCCGAAGCACTTCTCCACTTTGACCATCCTGCGTGGATCCTATGATTAACGTCTCCCTTTATCTCTCCATCACTTTGAATGATTGAACCTAGATATTTAAACTTTGTGACTTGCGGTATGGTATCATCCCCAAGTTTCACTTTGAGGTTAGAATGTGTGTGTGTCTTGGCAAACTTGCACTCCACATACTCCGCCTTACTTCTGCTTAAACGAAACCCATATACCTCCAAAGTTTCCCTTCACAATTCTAACTTTTTGTTTATTTCTTTTTTTGATTCTGCTATCAAGATTATATTGTCTGTAAACAACAACCACTAAGGCACTGAGTCTTGAATATGATATGTGGGCACATCCAAGACTAGTGTGAAAAGATATGGACTCAAGGTTGTTCCTTGGTGTAGTCCGATCTGTATAGGAAAGTTCTCTGTTACTCTATCTTGAGTCCTTACGCTAGAATGTGTGTGCTCGCGCGATTAAAAGTCAAAAACATAGTAGATTTCAAAGTCAAACTTCCAATCTTCATTATTTTCTAAATTCTTCTAAAAAAAATGGAGCATTTTTTATACATGTTCTATCACTTGTTATTTCTAAGTCATTGTGAAAAAAACATGTTATAATTTCTATTCACAGTTCCAAAAAAATATTCCTAAATGACCAGGTCTTAGTCGAACTATCCATCTATAAGTACATGTACAACAATAAAAGTTAACTAATATGACTGAGAAAGACTAATTTTTATTTCCTTTTCTACCTTTGTTGTTATCTTCTTCATTCACAAGGAGTACACAGTACACCATCCAAAAAATAAATGAAATTGGGTATTGGGCTGGCTTTTTTAATGGCTGAGTTGGTCTATTAAAATGATGAATCAAATGTGCTAGTTTCCCATGTGGTTGAGCCATGTCCACATGTGACCAAACAATTTTCCTTCTTGGTGAACAAAAAAAAATGTTTTTTAGTCGGACACATACCTGTGTCCGACATATGTGGTATAGGAAGATTTTAAATTGTATGTGATATATCTTCACATGATAATCATGCACTATTCTTTTATATAAATTTATTTAAAAATTACAATAAATCTCAATTGAAAATTTTAATGACATTGTTGTTAAAGACAAATTTATAGAATTGTTAACTTAATTAAAAGTTCTTCCTAAATCATTACCATGAATAAAAGCCAATAGTAAGTTTTCTCAAATCTGGGTTGTCCCAAGACTTCCTACTGTAATTTAAAATTCAATAGCAAAATTAATTTGAGTTCTAACTTCTAAGTACGGTATAACAGATAGAAAACACATCCTTGCATTATCTTTGTGCATTTTCCTTTAAAACCTGACATGGTTTAACCGGAGGTTTCTGTTATCATTTTTAAACAAAGGGGACATTGACAACCCGTAAATCATTCTTAGACAATCAAATTGCTTAATTTGATTTCCTGAGTTTCCTAAATTGAACCCTGACATCTGCTGAAAATCCCCCAGCAATGTCTAAAATCTTAATTTCTCATTAATACTGATCCATAAATTTACCTCGGAAGGAGAGGTGTTCAAAAGAACAAACTGGAGTACACATAGCTGGTTCTGGTAGTCGCACAACAATGTATGTCAAAATGACTCATGCAACAAGGCAAGTTGCAAGCGAGGATGACTTCTACAAGGCTTGAAAAACTTTAAAGGCTAGCCAAATTGCAGGAGAGGTCGAAATGCAAAAGAGAAAGTTGGATGGCACTTGGGAGAAAGGGAAGATTGTATGAGTTTGAACGAATAACTGTTTGGCAATGGTTCTTTTTTTAAGTGGGTTTTGGCTGTGAGAAGTCTACTTTACCCTTATCATCTTTTCTGGTTTAGCCATAGCATTCTCGTTTTTGGAGATGAATATCCATATTGAAGTTCTTAAGATTTTTCCTGCATAAAAAGTCAAGCGATGATATTGAATTTAGAAATACGATTTAATTTGTCCGTAGCTTTTTAGCATTTATGATTTCAAGTTGTAGATAATGCTAAGTAAGGATGTTATGATCTTAAAATGTACATTTTGATATGCTATAACTACAAAGAATAAACTGCTTGCATCATTCGGCTTCTCAGATCAGGATATTCTGCCAGTAACAGCAAGCTTGACCTCGCTTCCCTATCTCCTAGTTCCAATGCATGTGCAACTGCCAAGAACGAGCAAGAAAAAGTCTCAAGGGATTCAATGGATGGATTAAATAAGGAACGGGCTGTACTTAAAGGAAACAAGTATGTATTTGCTCATTTGTATCCATGATGAATTGATGCATTTATAAGCAGCTTTTATTTCTCTGGGATAACATTGTATTAAGATTTTACAACTAATCTTTTCTTATTTTATCTTGGTCTTTTTAGGTTTAATGTACGTGATAATAACTATACAGGTGGTATTTATACATTAACAAAAGGAAAAGCTTCAAGGGCTTCACGAACTGGCCCTTTGATCACTGGAAATTCATCTTCTGTATCTCGTCCTTCTGAAACACTTGAAGCCTGGGAACAGCCTTCAAATGTGAACAAGCCTCATTCAGTAAGTGGGACTATCAATCGTAAACGTCCTTTGCCTACAGGATCAAATTCGTCCCCTATGTCCCAATGGGTTGGCCAGAGACCTCAAAAAATTTCTCGCACTCGAAGAGCAAATGTGGTTTCCCCTGTTGTGAATTGTGATGAATTGCATATGCCATTAGAAGGTTGCTCCCCTTCTGATGTTGGTGCTAGAATGACTTCTACCACAGTTAATGGATCACTTATTTCCAAGGATGCTGTCAATAGTATTCAAGAAGGTAGAGTGAAACATGAAAGTGTTTCATCCCCAACCAGATTATCTGAAAGTGAAGAATCTGGTGCTGGAAAAAATGGTGTAAGTAAATTAAATGAGAAGGGACTGAGAAGTAATGAAGTTGATGAAAGAGCCATAAATAATTCTTATAATGTAAGTTCCCCTATGTTAGCAACGAAAAAGAAAAAAATGCCCAGCAAAGAAGAGTTTGGAGATGGTCTGCGTAGACAGGGGAGGAGCAGTAGGGGCTCATCTGTTCTGAAGACTGGCATCTCACCAGTGAAAGAGAAGTTGGAGATCCCAACCTTGACAAAGCCAATTAGAAGTACGAAGCCTGCTTCTGAAAAGAATGGAGGGTATGATTCTTTCTTCTCTGTCTCTCTCCTTTTCTTTTTCTAGCAATAAATTCCACTCCAAAAAGGAAATTGGTGGCAATTTTTTTTTTTTTTAAAAAAAAACTCTATGTCTTTGGTTCAGTAAATCAGGGCGTCCTCCTTTGAAGAAATCAGGTGATAGGAAAGCCAGTACCCGCATTGGGCATCCATTAAGTAGTGATTCCCCTGATATTGCAGGTATATCCAAATCTCAAAGTTGCTACTTGTTGCATTAAACTAGTGGAGTTGCTTTCAATGTCATAATATTAATGATAATATGGGATTTTTGATTCACTTATCTGTTGATATGATTATATCTATCGATATACAGTAATATAAATCCAAATACTGCTCTTTGACTCCTACTTCATTTTCTTGCAAACTGGCCCTGCTGCAACATATCCCATGCAAGCCTTTAATTCTCCTAATTTCTGCCATTAGTTCTTCCAAAAGAAAATCCTAATCATATTTAAAATCCTAACTTCCACTGTCCTGCATCACTTACGTTTTCAGGGTTTGATATTTGATTTAGTTTCTTGTTGATATTTTTCCGGAAAATTTTCAGTATACAAGATTTACGTGATTGTATATGATTCCACATTTTCAGTTTGAAATTTTTGTTGTGTTTAAATACATGTCAAATTAATTTAGTATTTCAATACATGTCAAGTTATCCAATGCAATACATGAATCATCCTTGCTAAATATTATTATTGCAGTGATATACTAAACCTCTTAAATTCCAGGTGACTCAGATGATGACCATGAGGAACTTTTAGCTGCTGCTAATTTTGCTAGCAATGCCAGCTGTATGTAACAAAACAGTATTTTGTGCTTTTGCAGTTGTGTACTTCGTGCATGCGCACGGACACACACACACACACACAAAACTTTCAATTTATATATGTTGCTTTTGGCCTTGGCAGATATTAGCTGTTCCAGTTCATTTTGGAAGAAACTCGAACTTTATTTTGCTCCTGTCAATTTGGAGGACATAGCCTACTTGAAGCAGCTGGTAGGTGCTCCAGCTAAATTTATTTTCATGAAATCTAAGTTGAAGCATTGCTGTTCCCCACTTTTATGTTTTCCTTTGCATCAGGTTAAATCAACAGAGGATGATCACAGATGTTTGTCTCAAATGCTTGGTCTTGGAAGTGATGCCCTGGTAATTATCTAAGAGGCTAAAATTGTAATTGTCAGCATTGTGTGAATTCGATATCTATTAGTTGATGGTTGACATTTGACATTGAAAACCTTATTTTCCTTATGTTTTTATGGACTTCAGACTTCATACAGTATCTGAGGACTATTTTAGTCAGCATATTCCCTCCTTTTGGCTGCTATCTGGCTTTGACTTTCCTCTCAGTATTTTTCCATTCTTTTGCATCATTTAGATGATGCCATTGGCGTGCATTTCATTGCATGGTAACACCTTCCATGATATGATTGATGGAATTTATCTTCCTGTCTTTATCTCAAATCATTCTTTTGCATAATTGAGATGATGCAAATAATTGCATTTACATCTCTTCTAGAACATGTTCGATGGAATCTCTCTCTCTCTCTCTCTCTCTCTCTCTCTCTCTCTCACACATGCAGGCCAACTCATTGGTTCTGGTCTATTTGTTATCTGTGTCTCATGTTTAAAGTCATTATCTACCTTGATTTATTAGGGAGCATAAATTAAGCTTCTATGTAGAAGGAGACATGAATTGAAACTTAAATCATCAGTCTTTTTTTAAAACATGTT
This sequence comes from Dalbergia cochinchinensis, assembly GCA_031216125.1. Classification (NCBI taxonomy): domain Eukaryota; kingdom Viridiplantae; phylum Streptophyta; class Magnoliopsida; order Fabales; family Fabaceae; genus Dalbergia; species Dalbergia cochinchinensis. Next base: position 63,704,663 of record CM062369.1, read on the forward strand.
TTTCTTGTAAATTCTCAGGATGGACTTGCACATAAGGACAACTGTCTGTCACAAAGTCCTCTCTCTAGAGAAAGAGAAAGAAGCATTTTAAATCAAACTGGTTCAATAGAGACGTCTTCAATGGTCGACATGATTCATCATCATTTGGATGTTAGTCTTTTATGCAGACAAATGGATTCAGAAGGAAACAAAGTTGCTCCATTGTACCAAAGAGTGCTGACAGCTCTGATCATTGTTGATGATCAAACTGAAGAAGAAACTGTCGGTTTTGGAAATATGTCTTTTCTATGTGAAAGAGATGATTCTACTGGGCTGGCTTACTTCTTTCAGGATGTTGAGAAACAGTCAAGCATCAGGACTGAATATGACTTCAAATCTGACATGCTTTCTAGTAATGGGAATGCTGGCTTTACTAGTGGCACAGATGTCCATGATCATGAACTTGATGATTTTTCACAACTGCATCAGGGGCCATTGCATCCAGGGACTGACATGTTGCCCATGTTATTTGAAAATAGTAGTGGTGGGTCACTTGCCATGGATAGAATTTATCGTTCATCATCTTTCAATCGCCATTTTGAGCAAGCGAGTATGGAGGATAAGCTCTTAATGGAGCTGCAGAGTGTTGGCCTATATCCAGAACCAGTGGTAAGCTTCTAGAAACTATATGAAAGCCAATGGTCTTCATACCTTATTTATATGGGACGTTTTGTGTATGTTTTAGCAACTGTCTGCCATCTCCATCTCCTTTTCTTTGTTTCTCTTATATACATGCATACACTACATATGACATTGGAGTGTGGGACATGCGAACTATTCATGTGCCTTCACCTCACAAGCTTAAGCTTTTAGGATGATTGGTCCATGGTTTTAGAGACTTAATGACAAGTGGTCTGAAGTTCATCTACCTTTGCTCACCCCATTTTTCAAAATTAAAATTAAATTTCACCACTGGGCAGTGTGTTTACATTTCCACAGTTCAAGCCCAAGATGACTTGCATGAGAGTAAATGATAGAGATATAAACTATTCATGTGCCTCCACCAAACTCAATATCTTAGGATCACTGGTCCTTGACTCCTTCGCACAGCTGTATGATCTTTATATGTAAATGCTTGCACATGAGCATTATGTTTAAGGATTTTACTGAGTACTGAATATGGTTTCTTAAACTTCGCGCATTTTCTAAACAAATACTTGTACTACAAACTGATCTCTCTATGGTTGTCTGATAAAAGCCCGGTCTGGCTGATGGAGACTGTGAAGCTATTAATCAAGATATTATTGAATTACAGAAGGGACTCCACCGACAGGTTTTAATTCTTTAGTTTTGCTTTGATATGTATGTATGCTAAAGTATGAGAAATTTAATTGTTTGGGGCCAACAATCTGCTTGTGGTCCTTAGTTGCAATGGTTGACAATATTTGACCAATTATCCAGGTCATTAAAAAGAGAGAGTACTTTATGAAACTTATTCAAGCAGTAGAAGAAGGCAGGGAAATGGAACGGCGGTATGATATTTGACAATATATAGTCTACCATGTTCCAGTAGTTTCTATGCTTTTGATGTTGATAAATTAGTATGAAAATAGTGTGTATCTCTATCCAGACTCCACTAATGGCTGATAATTTATTTTGTCAATTCACAGTGCCCTTGAGCAAGTTGCTATGGAAAAACTTGTCGAGTTGGCTTATAAGAAGAAGCTGGTAATCATACCTTCATTTTTGTGCGCGTGTTTATTTCGTGTTGCTTTTTCAATGAGTTTGTTTGTCTTAGATATGGCAGTTGAATTGAACTATATCCTTAAAGGTTATTTTAAACATGTTACTTATTTTCCTTAGATGCGGCTTTATTCACGAACATTGGATTTGGATAAGTGAAGAAGGAAAGAAGTGGAAGTACCTAGGAAGTGAGCTGTGTTTGTGGTGATATCATTGGAGTTGAATGTAATTTACTTTGAGATAGAATAATTTTATGATTTGGAATTTGATTGGTTTTTGAATGGATTTATAGGGTGATGGGGGAGCTCTTGCCCCATTTTGCGCTTTTCCCTTCTGTCTAAACGACGAACAAGTAAAATAAATGCTCCGCCAATCATACAGACCAAAGATCCATTATTTTTTATTCATAGATTGCTTGGATATAAGTGACAATTCTTATAATAGCAGAGAAAAACCAAAGTATCATACGACACCGATCTTAAAATTTGTTTGGACAAATGAGTCTATTGACTATTCGTTTGTTACCCTTACTGTTATGTAGGAGTTTTAATGGATAATTCATAGTTGGATATCTGATGTACATTTTTATAATTTTTGTATTTTGGTTTTTATCATTACAAGCTCTCTACTTTTAGGTGACAAGTTACAGTAGTGTGGTTGGATGATTTTAACTGCTCCTGTGGCTTATTTTATTAGAGTTTGTTGCAAGTCTTGTGCCTTGAACATGTATTTGCTTTTTGCCCTTGATGTGTCTGTTAGGAAAAAAGAGATGAGTAGCATTCGCATCCGCATGAGATTCTTTTCAGGATTATGCTGTGATAGTGCTTTGGTTATGAAAGAGTTAAGGTAACTGATTTGCACTGTGAAATGACCCTCTCTAATGTTGTAGGCCACTCGTGGAAGTAGTGCTGCAAGAAATGGACTTACTAAGGTTGCAAGGCCAGTTGCTTTGGCTTTCATGAAGAGGACTCTTGCTAGATGCCGGAAATTCGAGGAAACTGGGAGCAGTTGCTTTTTGGAGCCCGATGTTAAAGATGTCCTATTTGCTGTTCCTGCTGGTTTGGTTCCTTACAGGGATCAGGATGTGTTGGGAAATCTAAACAACCGCTCTGACCAGGACTTTGCCAGAACTGGACCAATTCTAAACAGAGGGAAGAAAAAGGAAGTGCTGCTTGATGATGTTAGCGGTTGTGCTTCTTTGAGATCTGCATCAACTCTTGGCAATTCTTTCATGGGTGGAGCGAAGGGAAAGAGGAGCGAAAGAGAGAGGGACAAAGACGCATCTGTAAGAAATTCTGCCGGAAAAGCCGGTCGTCCTTCTGCAGGCTACTTGAAGGGTGAGCGTAAAATAAAAGCAAAGCCCAAACAGAAAACAGCACAACTATCTACTTCTGGAAATGGGTTTCGTAGCAAGTTGGAGGAAAATACCAACACTGAGCATCAATTGGCTGGTGGCTCTAATGAGGTGATTTCCGGTGGTAGCAACAGGAAAAGTAAAGTGGGGTCTGTATCAAATGGTGATAATAAGGATTTGTCCATTGAAACCGAGGAGCCCATGGATTTTGCAAACTTGCATGATGTAGTTAATGAGCTTAATGGCCATCAAGACCTGGACTCATGGTTGAACATTGATGAGGATGGTTTACCAGATAATGATGCGTTTGGCCTGGATATACCTATGGATGATTTGTCTGAGTTGAATATGCTTCTATGAAGGCGAATGCAGATACTAAATATTCCCGTGCACTGGTTGGCGTTCATAAACAGTACTGTGTCGATGGAAAGCAGCGAATGGAATTCAATGATTCATGCAACTCATGATCGGCACCTGTAATTATTCCCATTCTTTTTGTATACTTATGGTTATCAACAATACCAATACCAAGGATAGAAACCCATAGAAAGGGTTAAAGAAAAAGAAAAAGGAAATCGTAGTCTTCAATTGTCAATATGATCTAGAGCATTCCTTAGGTTGTAACTAGTACATTCTTAACAAAATTTTGATCATTCTCATTGTTCTGTCTTTTCTATTATGGACTTCAACACAATCTCATTAAAGTTACAATGTCATAACCCGACTGGTTTGTGCAAATCTGCATGTTGGGTTGGATCAAGTTTTCTAACACCCTCGAAGCCTTCTATATAACATAATTGTCTGGTCTGCAACTTCGAATTTCTCGGCAACTTGCGTGGGGGTGTCTCTATGACGGACAATGAGAAGTTATTTGTACCTCTAAACAGAGAGCATCAAAATTTAAATTTTAGAGGAATTATTATTAGGGGATTACTCTGGTATTCTATAAAATTCATGGGTACCGATATCTTTCAGATAACTTGTGGCTGAAAGTTTGTTACGTGTCCCACTAACTAAATTAATTAATATTTTAAATGCTCATGATTAAATCACAACTCTTGAATTTAAAAGGATATCAGTATCCTTCAAATACCAAAGCAAAAACCTTATTATTATTAAGAAGATAGAATGCAAAAGATTAATTTCCCGGTGGAGATAAGTTTGTCAAAGAATTACAATCAGGAGTAATTGCTTACTTTGATCTTCAAATTTACATAAGTGGGATATTTTTATTTTTGAAGTTCAGATTTGACTAATTAATTTAACCTTTCTTTTTGAAATAATTCAACCGATTATTTGACTCGTTATGTAAAATATCCCTAATTAGCGCTACCTATATGAATCCATTATTTGTATGTCATGTTAGAAAAGAAACCGGACGGTATACATATGCATCAGCCAATTAAATGAGACTCATATATACAATCTCAATTTCTAAAACGAAAACTAAACATTAACTCTTTTAACATTTTCACCCATTTGGCAAACGACTAAAACTTTAACAAGTTGACAGGTGTTGGATGGGTAAATTATGAGGACATCACATTTTTTTTTTTTGGTGATGGGACATTACATGTTTTATTACAACTTTCGATTTAGGAAAAAAAGTAATAATACGTAACCATCACAAACCCTCCATCAGCTGCTTACACCTCCCTAAATGACAAAATTTACGTATCCTACATCATATGGATACTGAGAAGCAAATTTAGGAATAAAAAAATGGCAAAAAAGAAATGTGCATATGTGGCGGTTTCATATAAGCAAAAAGGAGGAAAAAGACTCACTCTCACCTATCCCATCGAAAAGCTTCCATTGTATCACCATCACTTTTCTCGTTCATCTCTGCTAGCTCTCGTTCCTGACATCGCGCGGGGGAGGAGGAAAACGAAAAGTATAAAATAAGCTGACATTTCCAGTGGCTGATTTCATTCGTGGTTTTGTATCAATTTTCAATGAAGTATAGGGAAGGGAACTTGAAAACGATATATCTTTGATAGTTGTTCAAGATTTGTGAAGGAGTTTCTGTTTGTATTGTGAGGTATGTGAGTTTGTGATTTCCTATAGGATTCTTTATGTGTTTGTGGATGATGTCAGAAAATATAGTTTTATTTTTAGAAAATATTCAGCAAGGAAAGAAAATGTAAATGGGTATGTTAGAATGTGGAAGGAAGTTGTAAACCAGTGCTAAAAAGTTATAAACCATTTTAAAAATGTTGTAAACCCATTATGAAGACAAGGTATAAACGTTTTAAAAAATATTGTAGACCTTTTAAAAAATGTTGTAAATCTCAGTTATGCATGAGAATTTTTTTATTTTTTTAAATCTTTTATCAGAGCTTTTCAGCAATAAAACAAAGTGGGAATGAGTCTAGTTTAGCTGGCAACAAACGTTAAGAGTAGAAATGTGAGGTGTAAATGCATGGAAGGCAGCAAACGTTAAGAGTGAAAATGTGAGGTGTAAATACATGGAAGGAAGTTGTAAACAAGTGATAAAATGTTGTAAACTCATGAGCAAAAAGTTGTAAACATTGTTAAAAATGTTGTAAACTCCTATTATGCATGGGAAATTTTTTTGTTTAAAATTTTTATCAGAGTCTTTTCGACAACAAAACAAAGTGGGAATGACTCTATTATAAATTGGCAGCCAATGTTAAGAGTGGAAATGTGAGATGTAAATGAGTGGAAAGAAGTTATAAACCAGTGATAAAATATTATAAACCCGTGACCAAAAAGTTGTGACCCTTTTAAAAAATGTTGTAACCTCCTGTTATGCATGTGTTTTAAATTTTTAATTAGTCTTCTAAGCAACAAAACAAAATAGGTCCGTTAAAAGTTAGAAATCAGTACAGCAAAAAATTGTAAACTGGTTTCATTTTTGTTGCAGGTGTGTTGTTAAAAAAAAGTGTAGAAAATGAAGAATTTAGTGAATGTTGATACTGATGTTCATGCCAAAGTTCAAATGGAGCATGCTGAAGTAAATAATGGGATGGAAGTGCCTGCTATTGGGATGGCATTCAATTCAGATAAAGAAGTGAGCCTTTACATAGGTATAAGTATCACCAAGTTGTTTTCATAGGTACAAGTATCACAAAAAATTTTGGGATGTTGTAAGTGTATTTACTACATCATAGCACTTATAATTTGACCACTTGCTTTTCCACTTTTTTTTTAGTGCAGGATAAGAATAAATATTTTCCAGGGTGACTATAAAAGTGGTCAGATTAATTAACTTGGGTCTGGTGTAGGACAATGAGATTCTTTGTGGCAACGTATTTATTATGTGTACACTAATTATATAAACTAAATAGTGGGCGATGTTTTGTGTACAGAATGAGTGCATATGATGTAAACCTTCCAATTGTTCCAAATTTATCCTAAGTATTAATTGTAAATGAAATGTTAATATGTATTTGCGCTACAATTATATTTGTCTAAGAAAAATGACAAAATGGTATTTGAACCACTGACAAAAAAGCTGTCTAAATCACCACTTAGAAGTTGTAAATCTATGTGAAAAACATAAAGATTGGTAAACCTCTTAGCCAGTGTGAGTAGGAAGGAAAAAAGTTGTAAACCTTTTATCAAAATATTGTAAACCACTATTAAAAAGTTGTGAACCATTGATTATAAGTTTTAAACCTATTTGCAAATTATAAAGTTTGGTGAGCCTCTTAGCTAATATAAGTAGGAAGGAAAAAAGTTGTAAACCTTTATAAACTTTTTATTCAGAGGTTTACAACGTTTTATTCAGATGTTTACAATGTTGTATTCAGAGGTTCACAACATTTTATCCAAAGGTTTACAACTTTATATTCAGAGGTTTACAATATTTTATTCAGAGATTTACAACTTTATTGATATAACATCCTCCCACACATACACAAATTGGTATCCAAACAAATTATTCTCCTTGAACACACCATATCAACATTTTGTCATCTTTTTTACAAATATATAATATACTAAGGCATGATTCTCTATGTGCATGCAAAGAATAGTGGAAAAATGTAAACAAATACATACCCAAGTCCTAAACCCATCTACGAATACAAACTATGCAAAGATTATATACATGCTCATAAAGAATGGTGGAAATATCCAAATAAATATACACTTAAATTAGCCCTCTTATAGAAATCAATATGTATGCCCCGTCTTCTTTTGTGTCCTGAGCCTAGCATGTGATGTGGTAAATAGGGTGGTTAGTTATGGACCGGGCTGCCTAGCCTTCTTCCGTGAACACGCCTTTATGCTTTTGTTGAGTGTGTTTGGCTGCACTACCACCATAGAAAAAGTTATAAACCAAGGGGGAAAAAGTTGTAAACTACTACATAAAAAGTTGTAAATCAAGGGGAAAAGGTTGTAAACCACCACAAAAGAAGTTGTAAACCTTGTTCAAAATATTGTAAATTAGTGCAAAAATAGTTGTAAATCTCGTTCATAGAAGTTGCAATTCTAAAGCACAAAACATTGTAAACCAATGTAGAGAAGTTGTAAATCAATATAAAAAAAATTTGTAAACCCTACTCAAAAAGTATTTAAATCTTTTTCACCATAACTACTACACAAAACCAGCAAACCACTCAATAAACCTGTTCAAAAAATTTCAAAAAACTTCCAACCCAAATAAGCACACACACTATACACGTTCAAGAAGCAAAAAATTATGTAAACCAATATCCAAAAAGTTGTAAACTCTCAACATAAAAGGTGTAAACCTAAACCAAATATAGTAACCTTCTGCGAAAAAAATGTAACCCTTTACTACTTACAATGCAAATGCCATAAGGAAGAACACAACCAGTCAAACCAATAACGCGAATAATGGGTCAGCGTTTCGAATGAGAAATGAAAGCTTAAGAGAACAGAGTACGGGCCGCCAATGTAGGCGAAATGAAAGTTTTTGTGGCTTGTTTCATCAACTGAGACCATATACAAACAGGGGCTCTAATGTGTGAGGGGTGAGGTTGTGGTGGTGGGGTTGTGGTAGTGGTGGTTTTTGGAAGTTTTGAGAGAAGGAAGGGAGAGGAACAGCAAAATGTGCACGTGTGGTGGGTTTCTTGAAGTTTTGGGTGCGTCATTTTCTCTTCTTGCCAAGTTTGACTTTTCTCTCCTTTTTGCTTATCCATACGACGTGAGATACGTAAATTTTTTCATTTAGAGAGGTGTAAGTATCTGGTGAAGGATTTGTAATGATCCCGTATTATTACTAAAAAAAAAAAAAAAATGGAAGAAGAAGAAATAATGGCATCATTAATTTATTTATTATTGTACTTTAGACGGACGGAAAAACCAATGGTGCAACCTACTCCCAACTGCAACTGCAGCAGATTCAAGTTCAACTACGGAATGGAATGCTAAATGCTTTGTTGTCTCCGCTTGCTGCTGCACCCTCTTCTTCCTTCCTCCACCTTGGCTTCTTCCCTTTGAGCCTTGCATTGCATTGCCACCCACAACACAGTTACACAGCACCATTTTCAGCTTTTCATTCTCCCAACCCAAACCATTTCACATCCCCATCCATATTCACACTATAAAATAAAAATAAAATAAAATGATTCAGCATCAATCGCTTTTCAAGCCTCCTTGTTCGATGTCCTCCTTCTCCACCCAATTCCCCTCGAAACTCTCCCGTTTCATCAACCCTTCCTCCCTCCCAACCCCGTCATCAATTCGATGCGACGCCGCGTCGGATTCATCGCTGTCCACTTCTTCGCCGGCGAAGCTGATGGAATCGGAGTACAAGAGTGGGCCCTACCCTGGCGGGTTGGGGCCTTACACTGGCAGAGACCCTAATGTGAAGAAGCCACATTGGTTGCGCCAGAAGGCTCCCCAAGGCCAGAGGTTCCAAGAGGTTAAGGACTCTTTGTCCCATTTGAAGCTCAACACTGTTTGCGAGGAAGCTCAGTGCCCCAACATTGGAGAGGTTCCATTTCCCCCCATTTTGCTTTTCTTTATTATTTATTGCCGTTTTCGGTGAAATCACTACTCAAAATACTAGCTTTTCTCTTTTGTCTCTACCGGGTAGGCTCAGAAAGTAACTTGAGGAAACAGGGGGAAAAAAATGCTTGTATGATTTGGTTTGGGCATTAAGATGATTCATTTAAGGTGTAATTGTGACGTTTTTTCTCCGGTGAAATACCATTCAAATTAGTAGCTTTCCTCTTTCTTTCTAATGGGTATCTTAGGAAGTAAAAAATGAAGGAGCATTGAGATGCTTCTATGGCTTGGTTTGAGCATTAGGATGCTTCTTTTTAAGGTGTTAATTTAAAGTTTTGACCTTTGGATGGATTCTTATGGACAGTGTTGGAATGGAGGTGGGGATGGTATTGCAACTGCTACAATTATGCTTCTTGGGGATACATGCACACGTGGATGCAGATTTTGTGCTGTAAAGACTAGCAAAAACCCAGCACCTCCTGATCCAATGGAACCAGAAAATACTGCCAAGGCTATTGCAAGTTGGGGGTGCGTATATGCTGTGTGCTATTTATGCTAGCAAGTGTTGTCGGTTTATGGTGGTGTGCTTTATATGTTCTTTGTTGTAATTTGTTGGATATATTTTCATGTTAATTGTAAGTTACTTGTTTTTGCAGTGTGGATTATATTGTCCTAACGAGTGTAGACCGTGACGATTTGCCTGATGGAGGAAGTGGGCATTTTGCTCAGACCGTAAAAGCTATGAAGGTGCGATGATATGTTGCACTGTTGTTTCATGATCACAATGCAAATTGCAAATACATTTGGGTGTTGAGTTTATGATTGTTTTTGCAGAATCTCAAACCAGAGATCATGGTTGAGTGCTTAACCTCTGATTTTCGGGGTGACCTAAAGGCTGTCGAAACTCTTGTTCACTCAGGTTTAGACGTCTTTGCTCACAACATTGAGACAGTCAAACGGCTCCAAAGAATTGTTAGAGACCCTAGGGCTGGGTATGTTGCATTGCAGATCCAGTTGCTTTGTCATAATATCAGCCATTATATCTTCAAAAGCAAAATAAAAGCTAAAAGATACAATTCTTTTACTGGAAAAAAAAAATAGAGGCATAACTATAACAAGTAATTTGAGAATAGAACAAATGATGTCATGTTTGATCATATTACTTAAGTTTGTATGCATTAATAAGAGCAGTTTCAGAAACGAACTTTGCATGTGATTACATATTGATGTAAAATGATAATAAATTAAAATATAAGAATTACGAAGAATAACAGATTAGAGTATTTCCTGTCAAAGATGGCTCATTATGTGGCTTTGATTTCGTTGAATAATTTGCAGCTTGTCTGTTTGCTGCCCTATTATGTGTTTGGTATTTCATTTCTTCCATTGTCCAACTGATTGAAATTTTTATATTCCTAATAGAAGTTACTGACATAGTTTTGACTGAATACTTGATTGTTTCTGTGGGCCATACATGAATTGACGTTTATGCTCTGTTTCCTTTGGCTGGTGTTTCTCTATTTTGAATCACCATCTGCTCAGTTTCTATTTCTTATATGTAGTATGATTGCAGGTATGAGCAAAGCTTGTCAGTTTTAAACCATGCAAAGTGTAGCAAGGATGGTATGATAACAAAAACTTCCATAATGCTGGGCCTTGGAGAAACTGATGATGAGGTGAAGGAAGCAATGGATGATTTAAGGGTCATTGATGTCGATATTGTGACATTTGGTCAGTATTTGCAGGTTAGCTAATGTAAAATGCTTTGGTGAAAATTCTGTCCATGCTTACAGATGATGCTAATCTTTAACATCATCCCATAATTTTAAGTTGCTATGACATGTTTTATTGAATGTATGTGAGACTACTTCATGGTTGGCTCAGCTGACAATACACCTTGCCAGTTTTATTTTTCCTTGGTCGTTGAATTCTTATTTGATTCAAAAGATGTTACTGTTGCAGCCAACTCCCTTGCACTTAACTGTCAAAGAGTATGTTACTCCTGAGAAGTTTGCTTTCTGGAAAGAATATGGGGAGTCTGTTGGTTTTCGATATGTAGCCAGTGGACCATTGGTAAGCTCTTAACGGATGCATCAGAATTTGATTGCACCCTTCTCTTGGTATGACTTAAAGACAAGCATGTGTTAAGTGACAACAATGAAAAATCTTCCACGTAGATGTAGTAACATGTATTGTGCTTCTAACTGTCACTAATCTTCATCATTCAACTGATGTGATAACATGTTTTGCAGGTGCGATCATCGTACAGGGCTGGGGAGCTGTTTGTCAAAACAATGGTACAGGAAAAGAACAAGAATGCTAGTGACCCATTGTCCTAACCTTTTGGATCTGCGATCATCCATGTTAAACAACAAGAGATGATGAGATTTTCACAGATGCCGTTGCTGCAGAGGAAAATTCGTCACGCGCAGAGAGAAAATGTTATACTTTTGATGTCAAATAGATTCTTAAATCAGCCTTACATTATCTTTGGATCAGTAATTTTTTCTGATTTAAATTATTTAATAATCAACTTAAAATACGTGTAAGATAGAATTGAGAGAGTAAGACGGAAGGAAAAGAAAATTTTGAATATTAGAACTCGATAATTATAATTGAATTATAGTAAGATGGTGTTCTTTACTCATTGATATGTTGATCAAATGACTTGATATGGTGCTTTTGTAATTGAAGCATTGCCTTCGACGTTTTATGGAGGAGTTTCCAATTCTTGTTTCAAGGGGAAAGTAGTTCTTTCTTTTTAAGCAGCAGTTTGCTCTGAGCTGAGGTTCGTAAACGACCATATGTAGTTGATTGAATTTTTTTTTTTTGTTGAACTTGGATAAATAAACATATTAGGTTGGACTACATTATGAGAAATTCTCGCGTAGGTTAAAATTCAATCAATTCTAATTTTGATGATTGAAAAATTGTTAAAAAGAAACAGATGATGCAGAAGATCTGCCACCGCCCCGAAGGTTTATGTAGGAGGCCTAAAAGTTATTGGGTTCTATTGGGGTACTACCTAAGATTGTGATTATTTCATTCTCTGAGGTATGTTTGGGTGAAAATAGGATGTAAATTATCGTGAATGAGCAGAAACAAGCTTTGATTCCCACAAACCAAAGTCCAATCTCATCATGCTAGTGCATGCTTCTAAATGCATTGTTGGTGGAATTCCATGTTGGAAGACATCACAGGATGCACGCTTATGATTGTTTACCCTCTGGGCTTGGGAGTTATTTCTGATGCGTTCCACATGGGGGCCTTCGCCCCAAGGTACTGCCTTTTTTTTTTTTTTTTCCTAACTCTTACTTTATTTTTTAAAAAAAAAAATATTCAGACAAACTAAAACACATAAAACTAATATTTGAAGTATTCGATCCAACTAAATATTGCGCTGCACGTGCAAGTCAATGAAAGAAAGAGTATGTGTTCTCTGAGACAGTCTTTTAGGAGTGCTGCTGTGCTGTTTATAGCTTATTCAATGCAGATATTTGAGATTTCTGAGACACCGAAGTTGAAAAAGGATTTTTTTAAACAAGTAAGAGCCTTCAGCTTCAGTTTTCATTTTCAGGATTTTGTGTAATTTATGGTGTCGGTTGGAAGTCACCATCAGACCAGCGGAAACAACTCAGCTGCCTCAGCATGACCAGTTTCGCTTAATGAATGGGCAAAATGCAATGAATAAAGCAAACAAATGAGTTGGTGGATGCTGTCATTTTGTGGCCCCACTAATCCTCTCACTTTTGCAAAGCAAAGGTTCCCAAAATGAAAAAAAAAAAAAAGTGCAAAGAAAAAAATACGATTGCCTATAAATACTACTGTTCAATAATTGAGTGAGCAAGTTGTGAAACAAAGCCTTTTGACTTCACAATCCATTCATTCCAACTTAGTCTCAATGATATCAGCCATCAGTGTCTAGAAACTAGAAAATTTCATCGCAAAATATCTTTTTTTAATACCATCTTCTAAACATTGATACTGCAACAGATAGATAGATAGATTCCAAGACATGTTTAAGGAAGCGGCAGTCCTCTTATTTCTTTCCTTTTTTATCATTGCTGTTCTAGCTTCTGACCCTGATCCAGTCATGGACTTCTGCATAGCCAAATCAGCAGACAACAGCTTCAGTTGCAAGAACTCATCTGCAGCAACGGTGGAAGATTTCACCTTCTCTGGGATCAAGTTTCCTGGGAACTTCAAACAAACTGGCTTTTCTTCTGTGGCAGTGAATTCTAATGTCTTTCCAGGTTTGAATACTCTTGGGATGTCATTTGTGAGAGCAGATTTTGATGTGGGTGGTGTCAATGTTCCCCACTTCCATCCAAGAGCAACAGAGGTTGCTTTTGTGCTGGAGGGAAAAATTTATTCAGGGTTTGTTGACACAAAGAACAAGGTTTATGCCAAAGTGTTGGAGAAAGGAGAGGCAATGGTGTTCCCAAGAGGCCTAGTGCACTTTCAGATGAATGTTGGAGATGGCCCTGCTACTATTTTGGGGAGCTTTGACAGCCAAAATCCTGGCTTGATGAGAGTTCCAAATGCAGTTTTTGGTTCTGAAATAAAGGAGGAGCTTTTGGAGAAGGCTTTTGGGCTTAGTTCGAAGGAGCTTTCCAAGTTAAAGAAGAGGTTTTCTCCTAGCTAATATGCACTTTCTGTTTATGGAGACAATGGTTCAAATTGAGGCCTAAAAACTTGAATTCAGGATTAAAATACCACATCATTCACAGAAGAAATTTTTATGTATTGTAGAACATTACTGATGAGTAGTTGAAAAAAATGTCATCAGTAGAAATTTATTCGATTGATTTGTACTTCATTATTTAATAATTTAGTCTTCCTTGCTTGAAGGCCCTACTTCATCCAAGTTTCATGTGGCTTGGCTTGATTTTAGAGCTACTGTAATTTAGTAAAATTGCTTTCATTTTCAAACTCCACTGTCTTTCAGTTAAGGACTGAAGATATGGACTTTAAACGGATTCGAAGTTTGTTGCCAAGTTCTTGCTTTTGCCTTGTGTTCATATTTTGAAGTCAACACAGTTGTTAATAGTTGGTTGGTTCAATAATGAAAGTTCGGTACAAGAGCTCGCAATCAAAGGAATGACTGGGGGATATTTAGGTATGGGCTTCACTTTCCCATTCTACTACGCTTTGCTTCTGCCAGGGTGCTTTTATACAAACAGCATCATTTCAAAGAGGCTGTAACTGCTCCAAAAGCTCCTTCATTAAAATATTTCTGTTGCCCCCCTCTTTTGGTTGTTGCACTCATTTGACTAACATTTTACTCTCCCATGCGCATCTCAGTGTCATGTTTTTATTGGAGAACCAAACAAGCCTTGATTGTAGGTATTAACATCCTTCGAGGGTAAGAGCCGAAGAGGGGATCATGTTTTTCTGATGTAATTTACTCTTTGTTGTGGCAAAAGAAAATTAAAAATACTCATTTTATTTTTGTAATATTATATTTCAAGTCCCCCCCCCCCCCTTTTCTTTTCTCTCTCTCTCTCTCTCTCTCTCTCTCTCTCCTGTGTTAGTATTTGAGCTTATTTCTTGTCTTGGTTTCTACTGAGTAAAATTGCTTAGCAGTTGTTAGTTAGCACCCATGAAAGGCTCCCCAACCCCAAGAATCTCCACCTTGGAACCAACCTTAGTAATAACGTAGAAGGTGTCGAGGTAGCTTGAACATCAATGCTACTTGTTAAGGTTTTTGATTACCAAGAGAGATGTATGGCATGGTTTTTGTTTTCCCATTTCTGTAAACTTTGCTTTAAAATCACAAAAGAAAAGTGATTTTGGCTGCTTGTGGAAAATGACGAATCCAAGCATAGTGTTATAAATCAGAAAACATTAACAACAAGCACACAACCGAACAACCATGTTCTTTCAAGAGTAACCACAAGGCTCTAGATGATAACCATACACATTGACTTTACATTTTCTGCAGACATTCTATTGTAGTTAATAGTTAAAGCAATGCACTGAGCATCTCATTCCAAATATCAGGCACCCCAGGGAGACACCAATGGCTGCAATCAGAGGAAAGGCCTGTACCTGGTTTCTGCCTCACTTCTTCACTAACTGCTCTTCGATAAACTGAAGGATGTCCATCTCTCCGGAAAGCAGTCATTGTTGTAATATCTTGCAGATATACTGGAAATCTCATTCTCTTCAGCACTGCTTGTAGCACTACAAGTGGTTCAGGAACATGTATGTGGCTGAAAGATTGTAGAGGCTGCCTCTGATTGTAGCATTTCCAACCATTTTGCCTGCATATAAGATTAAGGAACCAGAGGAGCTGAGTATAGGAAGGGGAGAATTTAGGTAAATTTAAGACAAATAACATCAAATAGTACCTGTTATGCCTAGGTGACATGCTTCGAAAAATGACACGGGTTCTTCTGGGGTCCAGGTTTAGATCCACCCACCTTGCCCATGTACTAAGCCCTTTCTGATAAGCAACCATCGGATTCATGTTTGTGATGATCCTATTTCCCTCCATGTAATAATCCCACCTGGTGTTGAGTAAGACTGAACTCATTAGAATGAGAAACTGGCAACCTGGTTAACCTTTTAAGGACTTACAAAAGAAGCATAGAAATGTCATTATTTAGTGAGAATTGAATTATGGAGGAAAAAAATGATGCTGAATTCAAGTGGAAGACAGAAAGTACAGAAAGCTTTCTTACGAGCTCGTTTCACCAGAGTGAGTCCACCAATGGGCTGAGTCAAATACAAGAATATCAACTCCTTTCCAATACCTTGCATTCTCTTCAATCAAATCCAAATGTAAAACTCTTTTGTTTTGAGGTCCTTTCTTCAGTTCCACCAGCAGTGGTGCCCAGAAGAACTCAATTGATGTCTCAAGATCCTGTAGTGAACAACATGAGGTCAATGATTTTTAGAAGGAAAAATAAATACTAGAAGATAGATTAATGTCTTACCATAGCATGGAAAGCCATTGCAGGACCATCATAGGTCACCCTCTTCCTACCAGTTGGAATAACTCCTTGAACTAAGCAAACAAGAGATTCCCACTGGTTTCTCATTATCGAATCACCCACAAGCATTATTCTCTTTCTTCTCATTTTTCCAAGAAATCTCAGTGCATCAAACCTGTAGGTCTCACATTAAGAAGCCAAATGTATAAGCAGGAGTTTGCTCATGACCAACCAAATATCAGTGTGGAATTGATTTACTAACAAATATATGCCTAAGCTTCCTAGTTACAAGAAAATCAAGCTATGCTATTTTCTAACTGAATTTTGAGCTTCAAGAAGCGTACTTTGTAATAGCTATCAAACTTGCAACAAAAAGTCAAAAATATTGATCATGCAAGCAATATAATTAAGAAAACAAGAGGGTGGCAATATTGATATAAGCACCTTGGGATGGAACAACCATATGGCTTCCACTTCCACTTCTCATAGTCAGAATCTGGCCTCCCATTCTTTTGACAAGTAACTGCAGTGCTGAGATAGGGACAGTTACTATCATAGAGAGGGTAGGATTCATCAAAAACCCATTTTCCCACTGAAAAGTCACATTTCTTCCGAGAATCTGCCCGGGTTTGAACCATGTTAACATCGTCAGATTCCATGGCAAGCCAGCTGGGCTCATCTGGGTTGAGCAGTGATAATGTGCAGTGCAAGAGCCTTAGCAAGATGGTGCAGAAGAACAAAAAGGACAACAAGTGAAGCTTTAGTTTTGCCATGGAAGCACAGCACAAGATGAGAGCGTAGTGTGAAGGGTCCCCAGTGGAGGGAAGGAGTTAAGTAGAAGGGCCTTCCTTTTGTTGTAATGAAAAGTTTTTCATCAAGGCATGACTTGCGCTGGTGTGGACCATGGAAGGCAGGCATGTGTTACTTTTTACTCATTGCCATTACTGTCGACTGTAGTAATTGATATTGATATCTGTCACATTTTTATTTTATCTTTTTTGCATGTTTCGCTGGTACCAGAAAGAGGTAAAGAAAGCCGAGAAAAACTAATAATTAAAAAGAATTTAAATTTTAATAGTTTTAATATTAATATGATACACAATAGAGCTTTATAATGTTGTTTGATCTATATAGCAAATCATATTTAATGGGATAAGGTTTAGTTGTTATTGTTGTATCAAGTTAGTGAGTGAGTGAGTGAGCGGATTGATCGTGGGTGTATATATATAGAATAAGGAGAAATTGCACTATTACACCCGCCCATTCCAAAGATACTAGAAGATAAACCTTTACCCATAGTTTACGCTAAAAGGTATTTTTGTTTGTCGAGTAAAAAAGAGTTGTTTGGTCAATAATAAAAAAGACTTAGAACAGATTGTTGAGTGTAGAAAACTAGCGGCATGGTTTCAACTTTCAAGCGAGTGTGTTACCAAACAGGATGCATTCTGTGTAATCTCGCCATTACCCTAATATCTAAACTTTTCAGAGCCAACTGACATTAACTCACTTGAACGATCGACCCAAATTTTGTTTGAGTTCAATTTGATTATTAAAATAGCCATTGCTAAGTACCTCTGTATTCGATGAGCTTATAATTGGAACGAGCATTTTCCATTAACTTAAATTTTATTACATAAGGAAAAGCTAATTTTTCAATTCTTATCTGATATCCTTACGAATTGTATTTTCTCTTCTAATGAGGGGGTTCCATCCATGTATTGCCTTTTTTCTTTCCCGATATTACAATTAACAGGTGGTAATTTTTTTTTGTCAATTCTAATTATTTTAATTTCCCATGATCATCAATACACATTCTTTTTTCCTTTAATTGTGGTAACATATTATCAGCATTCTTATGGTTACATTTATTTATGAAATTCCGTGGCTGTATTTATCAGAGACAGACGGGTGTGAAGGTTTGCATAAGTCTACAGTTGAGTGTCATTCAATATAGATAATTGGGAATCTGTGTTAGGCAAGGTGCGACTAAAAAGGGTAAAAATGAAATTCACAATCAAAATAAAAACAAACCAGGGATATTTTTCAACAAAGCTGACAAGTTTAGATTGCAAGCTCCAGTGAATTGAAGTTGCTTTGCTCAACATGAAAAAGGAACGTGCCTTATTTTTCTCTGAGAAAATAACCTAACTAGATTTAGAAACAAGAATTACAGGTACATAGATAAACAACAGAAACTGCAAACTTGGGGACAACAAATAATCATCATGCCATGGGTGCCTTGGAAGGACCATCTCGTCAAAATATTTTAGGCTAATAAAACCAGTTAATTAAGCCTGATGAAGAATTGATCGACCACGTGAATTCTTCCCATAAAAAACTCACTTGGGGAGCCCATTTTCACCGTTGAGAAGAGCCTGACTTCCATCTGAAAGCAAAACTGGTCCCCTTCCAGCTCTGGTACATATGAAGTAATTAACATCCCCCTTGTATTTTTGTGACGGAATGTTATCTTTAATTTCTGGAGGAGGTGGCAAAGCTTCCACATCTTGTATTCCATTGATTCCAGCATCCTTCGCAATTGACTTGTCACCGATAATGTAACTGGAGGGAAGAGTTTTGCAGGGAACTCAGAAACTCAAGGGATTAACAAAAATCTCAAAGCAGTATGCATGCAACTTGCAAAACTTAGAAAGCACCTGTCAAGGTCATCTGAAAGTGGAGGGAAGTAGTACAGCAGCCTCTGAATCAAAAGGGCAGCAGTTTTCCTATCACGTGCAATTAGAACTGCATTTGGCCCAGCATCAAATGTGTAAGCTACCTGCAAGTCAAAACTAGTAGTCATTATATTTAAATACAATTCTCCGGATTTTTATGTGGAGCACTGTGTAGTGTATATACACATAAACCAAACAAGCTATGTTGTACACACATTATGCATGTAGGGATTAAACAGGATGTGGTGCAAGGGCATAATGTCACTGAAAACACAGTTATAGAATGAAAGTGAATCGTATATACTTGATAAAATGAGGAGCAAAGACAATGGGTTAAATCAATCGCCAAAGATAGCTCGACACCTGTATTCTACATCAAGTGTTTCACTTGTTTGGATAGACATTACTGGCATTCAACAAGAGGCAAGCCATATGCCAGGGGACTTGAGATAGGAAGTTCTTGTTTCCTTAAACGTAACTAAAGATGAAAAGTTCACATGCATACAAGTCATAGAATACATTCAGAAGTTACATTGAGATTTGAAACGAACTTATGAAAAACAGCTACTTTGAATTTGGGCAAAATTTCAGAAGAAGCACAATGATGAATGAGAAGAATGAACAGCAATTCAACCCTCATACAGCAGAAATAAGGTTTGATCAAGATGTCAATTAGATTCCCACATGACACACTCCTTTCAAACTATACAACTCTCATCCTAAGTTTGTTTGGGCAGAGGGGTACTTGATAATATGAATACAATGAGATCCCACAAATTTGCAGCCCATACATCTCTTTCTCTTCTTATTACTTGTATGTGGCAGGGCTCTCTCTTCAAATTAAAAATAACTGTTCTAAGATCAATCTATTGTTTAAGAAAGTTGTGGGTAAATTCTTTCCAAAGTGCATGGTATGAAGTGATCCAATGAAAGAAGCAAAAAGATTGTTCCACAACATTAGAATTTGAAAATAATTAGAAAGTTAATTAGAAATTTAATAAAGAAACAACGGGATATTATACAACTCCAAATGAACTTTGTTTTAATTTTCAACAATCAGTAGCCGACCCCATCTAGTGAGACAAGGCTTAGGTGGTGTTGTTATTGTTGTTTTAGCAATTGGTAACAAAGAACTTCACATAATTTGTGATTTGCAAGGAACATTCCAGCATATAAGAGATTATGATATGAACAAGAAAATAGTTCAAACCTGGGGAGATTCTTCTGAACGGTTCCACTTTTCAATCATACTGATTATCCTGAAATGTGATAGAATATTCTATGCTAATTAGAAAGAAACTATACCACACTAGTGGTCTGATCAAGTAGACATAAGTGCAACCAACCAAATGTCAAAATTATCAGACCTTTGCGATGTATCATTCATGTAAAATATAGGGGGGCATGTATCCAGGCAGACAGCATGAAACTGGTTACTATCCATACAGGTCAGTCGTGAAAAGGAAGCAAAATCACGATTTTTGATGGCTTCTTCCATTTGCAGTATCCGCTTTGGCACTACTTCCTATTGCACATCAAATGGGAAAACATAAAAAACAACACAACTCAATTTACTACGAGAAAGTTGACAATAAACTATGGCCAAAGAATAGCCCACAAAAGTTTCATGAATTCGTGATTAATATCTAGTGTTTGCAATCAAGCTTTGAAATTGATAGAAAAACTGTGGAAAATAAATTCCTTTGCTAACAAATAATAAGTTGCTTGAAATTAGGGGTCTTGAAGTGGACAAATTATATCGGAATAATAATTTCCTCCCTGATTTTAATAATTTCAAGCACATAATATACGGATAATAGGAAAACACGAAGAAGGGGAAATCCTTCATATAGCAGTATAGATTAGACAGGTCTCCAGTACAAAGTAAAACTCATCTAACATGTTTCATGCAACATTTGTACAAATGGGAGTGGCAAGAGACGTACCTTTGCTCTATGTTGTAAAAGCAAACTTGTTTCAACACTCTCACGCATTCCTGATGTGCTACTAGTTTCTTTCTGCCGTGAGCTAACCTGGAAATAAACAATAAGATGGGAATATTGAGAAAAATATGACATATGAGAATGATTAAATAGAGTAGATACATAGTGCTAAGATGAATAAAATGGCTCTAAGATGCAGAAAATCCTGCACAGCTGTTATTTAACCATCAGCACATTTCTACCCCTTGAAGGCTTAAACCCTCTGTTATCTAAGGCACAAGTGGCAAGGTGGGAATGGGAGTCATGGTCTTGTCATGCCATGTTTGACAGAATTTGAGGAACAGCACTCACAGAAAAGTTGAAAAGGTACCAAAAGTGGTAAAAAAGTGTTAAGCCGTCTATTCAACATTCAGCACATTGGAAAGCAAATTGTGGAACTTCTATCACAATATCACCAAATTTAGCATTTTTTATTTATCACATCATAGATGCATGTAGGCTAGTTAAATATTAAAAGGAAAAATTTGCAAGCAATTGATATGATAACATTGGGCCCAAATAATAGTTTAATCCTTTAAATAATTATGCAGTGTTGAAGATGGAAACTAGTAAATATATTGGAAAAATATTGGAAACTAGTAACAAGTTATGGGCAATATCAATAACAAAGACTGGAAGTAGATGCATACGACGGCAATAACAACAACAAGATCATCCCAGTGCTTTTCATCAGCAAGTTGAACTGCAAGACTGTCACTTCCATCTTCTTCCTACATGTATCAAATCAACATAAATCACACATTGATTATCAAATAAAATAAGACTGTTCAAAACATAAATGCTAAAATAGACTACAAAACTTACCTTTCCCATTATCCACTTCACAAACCCCCCAAATAAGCTGCGACAAGCACTGCCTGATCCTTGCCTGCATGCAATGACATTTTTCACAATGCTAAAAACATATCAAAATACAAGGTGTCCGAATCAAGCCACAACACCTTGCAGCATTGATTCATTAATAAAAGAAAGACCTTGCAATAGCAGATAGTTGACTTTCATCTTCTTTGACATTCATTAGCTTTCCAAGGGCATAAACTGCAAAACAGAAGACGGGAAGTTGTTATGAAATATAGTAATCAAGTAAGGCTAACATAAAATTAAGTAAAGAAAACCAATCATTTGTATAAAACAGAAGGTGTATGAGGTTTTGTCAGAACTTGGGAACTGATGGAAGACTCTACAAATCCTGGCCAATCACCACTAATTGAACCCATTCAGTTGTAACAACTAACTATCAAAAGGATTTCAAATAAAAAGAAAATAAAATAACGAATAGTGTTTACCAAGACAGGCAAAACCCGCGGCTGATGAAGCCAGTCCAGCTGCAGTAGGGAAGTTGTTGTATGAAGCAATGTGTAAACGCAATTTGCCCCAATCCTCCTTGGTAATCTTAATACCCTTTGTCTTATCCTCAACATCGCAAGCACGACTGCGGATCTCCCTTAAACAGCTCTGGAACCTGCCCCCAGATAGAGAAATCTCCTACACTAACCAACAAAACCAAATTCCACGAATCAATATTCGAAAGAAAATGAATGACAATTATCCACTCCAGCATCTTGGCACACCCGAAAGCCCCCCTTTGTTGCTGCTCGTTATTCTGGATACGTGTGTTTTTACTTCCCTTATCCTTTTTAACAATTAGATAAGACATACAAACAAATGTAGAAACAAGCAGCTGCCATTCTTCTAACAGTTATAAGAGTCTGACAATGACAAGCAAGCAGTGGACACATGATCTCGGAGATGTAAACAATAACACTATCAAATCGTAGCATGACTGACTGCATAATTGAAAGAATAGTTTTAAAACTCGGACCGATGATTGACTCGGTCGAGACACCGGGTCACTGGTTCAACCGGTGGGTCACTGGTCGATTCGGTTGAACCGGATTTATAGGAAAAAAATATAAAAATACAAAAAAATTTAAATAAAATATAATAAAATGACAACTAATTAATAATTTGACACTCTTTAAGGAGTCCAAATACAAAAACATAAATAAATAACATAAATTCCCAAATATTGTTGATATTCACAATCCCGAATCACAATTGATAAGTTCAAAAATTCACAAAGTTTTACATCATAAACTCACAAGTATGATAATATAAACAAAGTTATTATATTTTTCTATAAATCAGATTAGAATTTTTTTTTTTAAGGTTTTGAAAAAAATATCATTTAGCAAAAAAAAAAATAAATGGTCTGACCCGACTCGGTTCAACCGGTCAAGTCACTAGTTTCGATACAAACCTGGCCGAGTCGAGTTGGCTCGGACTGGTTTCATGACTGGTTTTCCGATCGAACCCCCGGTTCAAGTCGGTTTTCACAACTATGATTGAAAGTGTAAACCTCTGCATTACTTCCTAGTCTGTATGAAAACATATTTTCAGTCTTCCAATCTTAACAAAAACTAATCTCCATTACATGTACATACATGAATGGGTTAATTGCCCATTGCAAAAAAAAAATCTCCGTACTCATAACACTGAATCATGAATTAGTCAAATCCCAAAACATAAAACAAAAGGAGTGGCTAAAAGCAATCGTAATAAATCACTAACTGACTCAGAGAAAAAACAAAATTTACCTTGCCATTGAGCCACATGCGATCTTGCTGGAAGCTGGGGCTCACAGCAACAGTGGTGGTGGTGCATAGGTGGCTGGGATCAAGGGTAACACTGATGCTATCATTGACGGGCAGGATTAGGGTTTCATCCCTCTTCCCCCAATACTTGATCACGGCAATGTTGGTGGGTGTCTGAGCAGTCACCATCAGCACCCAATTCTGCGATTCACCCTCCATTTCCAATTCAACCAATACAAACACACCACTCGCT
Organism: Dalbergia cochinchinensis; assembly: GCA_031216125.1. Classification (NCBI taxonomy): domain Eukaryota; kingdom Viridiplantae; phylum Streptophyta; class Magnoliopsida; order Fabales; family Fabaceae; genus Dalbergia; species Dalbergia cochinchinensis. The sequence continues at coordinate 63,728,145 of CM062369.1, forward strand.
CGCTCGCAGAATCAGAATCTGGGGAAATCAGTCAATATTTTCTCGGTAATTTCAAATGACACGGAAAACAGCGGGAAAATAGGGAAGACAAAGATTGAAAAAAATGAATGGAGAGAAAATAGCAGAGAAGGAGAAGAGTAAGGTGTACCCGAGATTAGGTTGTAAATACAGTAGAGTGAAGAGAGAGATCTGATCTGAATGTGATTGATTAATTGAAATAATGACGGAATTAAGACTATAATTATAATTAGAATTGGAAGGGAAGAGGAGTTGTTTGTTGACTGTTGAAGGTACCGGGAGGAAGAAGGCGCCTATTATATATAGGTATAGCACACTCACTAATTAATAAAAATCAATAGTTTAATGAATCGTCGCCTTTTTTGTGCTAGAGGGGTTCCCCCCGCTACACTCTGCCAATGCTAGATCTGGTTGGTTAAAATTTCCATCCTTTTTAAATTGTTCATCATTTTTTACGGTCAAAATAGGTGTATAATGTTTAAGATACATGTTGTCCAAGACTGTACGGTTTTGTTTATGACACAATATCAACTCATATCTCATATATTATTATATGAGATATAAATTATATTTAAATAAAATTTATATTTTATTTAATAATAAATGAGTTATGAATTGATATGATATCTTATATATTATGAATAAAAATAATATATCTCTTTATTTACATTAGTGAGTATTATTTTCTTGAGAAGTTAGTTTGAGTCAAACATGTTTTTTAAGTACTTGTTCTTAAATTTAAATTTGATCTTGGAATTCATATGTTTGTTGAGAGAAGTACTTGTGTTAAAATATTTGATAATAATTAGTCTCTCGCTCATCAGATCATCACGATGCATGATGAATTGAGTATTACAAATGATAAAAATAAAATTAACAATAAAAGAGTTTTATTCTTGTGATGAGCATACTAAATTTAACACAATGTTTGATAAATTTTGTGTTTAGGTAAATTGAAAAAAAGAATGTCAATAAGTTGCGGTTCATATGGCACTACTCTTAGTATAGGTGACCTGAAATTTGTTAATATTGGGTTAGAAATTCCATCTCTGTTTGCCCATTGAAAGTCATTTTTCTTGGTTGAAAAAAAGAATTGTATACAAATAAAAAGGACGCGTCTTTCTTGGTTGAAAGTCATTTTAACCTTGCTTAATTATTACACGTATAGCATAAATTGGAGTTCTATTATTCTTAGACCATGTTAGCTCATTCACTTCTTCACCTACTCCGATAAATATCCTTTTAATATAAAATTTAGTTGAGATTACCTATACTTTAATTTTACATCATAATAGGGGAAAGAAAAATTATCTCAATCTGAAATTAAAGTATGTGACAGATTTTAAGCACAAGTTACATTAATGATTAAAAATGATCCAGCATATAATCGTACGAAAGAGTTTTCATAACGAAAGTTTGATTTTACTAGCTAATCCATCCTCCGTTGTATTTGTCATTTTACATGCATAATCACTTCAAGAAGTTATGTGAGTAGGTGGGGTAACATAGGACAAAATTTTCTCAAGGTGTTGTTAACTTGCTCGTGCTACACGAGGGCGTAGTTGCATAAGAATTGAAAATTAAATAAATTAAGAGAATGAAGGTGTTGTTGCGCGTGGTACAGCGGGTTTGTTTGTGATAGATACTGCAGACTCTGGCGTAGTTTGATTTGAGATCGGAGCCCATTTTAGACCCCCAAAAAAAAAAAGTAGCTTTTGTGAGACTGAGATATGAATAGTTAAATACTCTTCCGTAAAATCACATGCCGAACAAGCATACCTTCCTCTTTTATTACACTGGATGACAAAATTAGAATATGAGGACTATATGACTATATAGAAGGGCAAACTGAAAAAAAAAAAACAATGTCCCTTCATTTCTTCCTTTCATAACTTTTCTCTCTCTTTGTATTATCTCTTTTTCTCATTCATAATCCCTCCAAAACCTTTTATTCTTTCTTTTTATAATTCTTCATTATTTACAAAAAAAAAAAGAGAATCAAGATCTATAGCTAATATACAAAATTAATCCTAAATATGAAGATTTAGCTCATTCTATTTTTTTTATGTATTTGTGATTTCATGTCATTATTGAAAACTAAAGTTAAAAAATTTAAATGTGTTATGAAAAGTTATAAATCAGTACTCACAAAGTTATAAATCAATTGAGAACACATACTAAACAGGTTCATGATTAAATATGAAACTATATGTAGAAAAGTTATAAATTAGTATGCAAAAAGTTGTAAATCAGTAGACAAAAAATTATAAACCAGTATGTAAGAGGTTATAAGCTGATTTAATCGTATACCTACAAAAATCAATCATGACATTAAAATAGTGGCCTATCCCTTTGTTCTACTAGCACGTTATCCATTATATGTCTTCTACATTCATCATACTCTTTATTGTATCATATTTTCTTTAAGAAAACATTTAGTAATTACTCTTGGTTATTTGGAGATAACTCATGTTGTATTTTATTCTGTTCATATTTTAAAATTATATTTAAAATTTTGCTATATATATATATTTAAATTTTTGTTTTATACACAATTCTTATATTAATATTAGATTTATTTTTATTGTTTTATTTTTTTTATGTTATTTTTACTATAATTAATAAAATGGAAAACAAACTTTCCTTGTTGAGGAAATAAACTAAATTCATGAATTTCACAAGGAAATACCAAAACTGAATAGGAAACAGGTCAAAACAAGAACTGTTGGACCAATGAATAGGAAAAATAATAATATTTACAATAATAAACATGAGAGTCCAATAAAATTAAATATAAAGAATGTGTTGATGAGTGAAAAAAGGGTTGACTTAAAAAAAAATTTATCTCTATAAATATAAGTCATTTTAATTTTAATCTATTTAAAAATTTATCTTTTGATTTTTTATATTATATTTTTGGTTCTTGTTATTTTTTTTAGTACTTCTGAAATTATATTTGATCATAATGAGATTTGATCCTAAAATTTCATGGCCACTATCAAAATTCATCATCATTAGATCAATCCTAATTGCTTTGGTTCTTGTTGTTCTAAATTTATCTCTAAAGATATTTTAACACACACTTCTAGTCATGATAAAAATTACTAATTTTTATTATGGAAAATAATTCAATGCTTTCACACCAAAGTTTTTCTTTAATTCTAGCAAGTTGCTTTAGGACCTATTTGGTATGCCTAATAAGATGAAGGTGTAGAGTATAAGACCATATAGGATAAGGCATAATAAGTTTTTAATACTATATAGTGTTTGGTGTAATATTATATTCCTAATATTATAAATAGATATTAAATAAAATAAAATAATAATTTTATTATTAATCCTCATTTTTATATATTATATATTGCTTATTGTTTATTTATATATTTTACTAGTTACTAATTTATAAATTTTTTATATCATGTGTTATATATTAACTATTTAAAATATTTATTTATTATTTCATTTTATTTATTATTTATCAGTTATAATTATTTTTATGCATCACTAAATTGATATCATATTATTTTTATTTATATAATTTTTACTTGTTATTTTTATATAAGAATTATTTTATTTTAATAGAATATTGAAAAATAACATTATATGTTAAAAAGTTAACAATCAGGCCTAATTTGATCTCTTCATGTTGTATTAAATTATACAGCATTTTAATGTATAAAGAAATTATGATGGATAAACTTATACAATATATTGCTTACACCAAGCAACGGACAATAACATAACGTATTGTATTAGCTTATCTCATTATGCCTAACACGACATATCAAACACACCCTTAGTTTGGTAGTAGTAAGAAGTTAGACTAGAAAGGAAAGATGGGAGAATTGGGAGATTTTTTGTCCTATAGGTTGAGGGAGGAAGAATGGGGAGATAAGATAAAATAACAATTGTAGGATCCATGTTAAAAAATTTTCTCAAGACAGAGGGAGAAAATGGTGAAATGAAAAGTTGGTCAAAATTATTATATAAATTTATACATGTATTCTTATAATTTTTCTTTCATCATAAATGATAAATTTTATAAGTTTTAGTTATATATAACTTTTCTTTTTATTCTTTCATTTCTTTTTCTCTCAGTTTTTCTCTCATCATCCGAACAAAGCTTACATTTAATCTTGCGGTTACAAATTTCTTAATCATTAAGTCTTATCATAGCGTATCAAGTGTTCTTTAATATTTCTTATATAAAGCTCTCTAATTGGCTACACACAATTTTCCATATTATATATATATTTTTTGGGCGATTTATCAACTACTTAAAACCCTAAATTTCCGCAATCTCTCAAAGTGCAAAGTTGCCTGCTCCTCCAAAGTGTATTTGAAGGAGTCCGGCTATGAGGAAGTTTGATTATCCAATTAAAGATGAGGATATGTTTGTAAGTTTTTTGATAATTATTGAAGGGATCTAAACTCTTTTCATAAGGGATGAATCGTTTCTTATATTGAAATCTCTTTGTTTCAAGGGATTCTGTGTATCATTTAGCTGAAGGTGATTCATAGGGAAATTCCACTGCGGGCATCAATTTGAAGATTCATCATGTTGTTTGTTCTCATGTGTGTATTTTTTTTTATGATTAATTCTCATGTGTACATTAAATATATGATTTTGATTACCTCCATTGGTTATTTTACATTGTATTGATTGCGTTGTAGATCTATGAAATCAATGAGAAAGATACCAAAATTTCTACTCTCGGAGGATTTTCAAGCAGAAGGTAATGCTTAGATTCCTAAATTTATTTTACGGTGCATTTGGAATTTTTTTTTTTGGTTATGTACGCTGAATGCAAAATAAATGAAAAAATAAAATCAATAGAGCCTCTAACTTCCTCCTCAAAGATTTTTTTTTTTCCAGAGTTTAAACATATTTTTTATTTAAAAAAATAAACGAGTTTTAATTTTGATTCTCTTTTATATATATAGGCTTTAGTCTCTGTTGTTGGTCAATTTCCGTTAAATGTTGAGTCGGTTAGTGAAAAACCGCGTTATATAATTTTGTATGGTAGCCATCTAATATCATGATTATATGAGTTAAAACTCTATCATAAAATATGTTATTGGGTCAAATGATATGAGTTAACTGGTTGGGTTGAATGGGTTATTCGATAAATTTTCACTCATAGAATTATGATGTGCCACATATAATTGTTAACTATCGTATAGGTAGAGATGAATCTATATGCATTGTTTCAGGGGACTCACGCCCTATTAAAATTTGGAACCTTGTTTAGAGATATATAAGTACATGTATATTTTGATCCCACTATTTTATTAAGTTTTACCACACACTAAGATGAAAATTATGTAATATTATTAGTAAGCTTATAACTTAATTTTGCACCTATTATCTAAATTTTCTGAATCCGTCACTGCATATAAGATTAAATAATGTGACTTTTTGTTAATTAACTCAACATTCAATAGAAACAGATTGATTGCAAGGATAAAAATTAATTAGTTTTGAAAATATTTGAAGCAAAGCCCAAATAAAAATATTTTATAGGGATTAAAATTAAAACACGCTTATTTTTAGCGTTTTTTTTTATTACAGATCTTCTAACAAGATTATTATACATGTTACACAGAGTTAATAAGTTATTTTAAATAATTTTGAGCTCTTATAAAAATAATATAGCGTTAAAGATATATCCTGATTTTTGTTTGGTTTTTTCCCGCTGTATTTGGTTACATTGCAGAACCATTGAATCAATGAGGAATTACCAAATTTCCTACCCTTAAAGGATTTTCAAGTGAAAGGTAATGACACTGCAAAAGGTGAGTCGTCCTAGTTTAGATTCCTAAATATTTTACGTTGCATTTAAATATTTTTTTTAAAAGAAAAAGTACATTTATGATGATAATAATAATAAAAAAGTTGAAGTAGAAGGAGTTTCTATCTTGCTCCTCAAAAGTAGAAAATTAAACTATTTTTTTATTTTTCTTTTTTGTGAAAAATGTGAATTTCTCCAGTATTTCATAAAATTTATATGTATATATATCTTTTAGATAATTTATGGTTAAAAATTTATCACGTGTTTTATTAACTAAATTTATTAATATTTCAAACATTCATGATTAAATTACAATCCCTAAATTTAAAAAGGTATCGATACCTTTGAAGTATTAAAATAAAAACCGTAAAAAATTTATCCAAACAAATTGAACAAAGTTAAGAAATGTCTTACTTTATTAGAAAACGTGCTTTTCTTGTTTGAACATAGACAAACACACCTTAAATTCAAACTTCATGTTTAAATAATTTTTAGCCTTGATAAAATTGATACAACTTACACAAAGGGTAAATTACACTCAGCTCTTCTGAGATTTTTTGAAATACAACTCACATCTCTTCTAATTGTCTAACTAACACTCACATCTCATCTGCTTGTCAAATTTTAAATATTTATATTACATTCACACTTCTCATTCATTGAACGCTATTAGTAAACTTAATAGAATGATATTTTTTTGATATTAACCGTTCATAATTAATAAAATTATGAAAATATCGTTAAATTTAATAGAGTGGGTAAAAGTATTATTATAATTTTATTAATTAAAAATAATTAATATCATAAAAATATCATTATATTTAAGTTTACATTCTGTGAATGAGGAGTACGACTGTAATATAAATACTTAAAATTTGACAAACAGACAGGGTGTAAATATAAGTTGTATAACTAAGGAGAGTGTGAGTTATATTTTCACAGACCTCAGGAGGTGAATGTAATTTACTCTCACATAAAAGATGTATCCAGATTTGGTCACTAAATTTTTCGATGATATGTAACTAACTACATATCTAACCTCTATTTGATGCAGGTTCCTTGAGGGGTAAAACAGTTCGAAGCTTGTGGGAAGTTGAAATGAGATCGTGTCCTAGAAAATGAGGAAAATTTAGAAACCAAAGTTTTAGATTAGCAAAGAACAAAGGCTCATTGCTTTACTTTATAGCCCATATAGTATATGAAGAATTCCGAAAGAGTATAAATTATTAAGTGGGGACTTGAGCAAAGGGATGTATCTGTGGTATGGACTCCTTGTGTCACATGTTAGCTTTCCTTGGTTTGTTATTGCGCAAGCTTATTGCTGATATTGGTAAATCTTCATGTGCTCAAGATGGTGACCTGCCTCATTTTCTTCTGCACTCTGCTCTACAATCATTTCAATCCCCCAAGTGGTTTGTTTTCTGTAACATTGGTTGTTGTCTCTCAAACTTTGAAATAATCTATTCTCCCAATTGTATGAATTGGTACATCTTTTGCATTAAGGCACTGATTTGCCAGTAAAGTTTAAATTTTCTGCGACTAGTTTCTTCTGCTACATTTTGCATGTTTGATTGGCTATCTTGTTGATGCTTTCTTTATGCGGTCGTATGTGCTTTCTTGAAGTTGGAGCATCCCAATAGAGGCATTGTGCCTCATACTTGTGTATTCCCTATGAAGCATGGATACGTGTCCGTGTCTGTGCTTCGTATTCCTATGTCTTAAGACTCATGGTGATCAAGTTTTTGTTCTTGCATATTGGGACCGTTCTTAGTTGAGTTGCTTACTTCCAATTCCTCATCTAACTTATTCCACAAGGTCAGAAAAGGATTGTTTTACAACTCTTCTAGGTGTTTGCATTAGACTGGCAAAACACTGTTCATATCCTTATGCATTGTTCTAATCACAGTAGTAACTTGCTCAATCTGCTCTTCATTGGAGCATGCTGCAAGGAGTACCTTAGCAGTTCCTCCATCTGGGTAGCAACCAGCATCAATCATTTCTTCAAATATCTCTAAGCACCTTACATAAAGCTTTTTTTTAGAGTAGGCTCCAAGACGAGAAGTCCAAGTCACCACATCAGGTTTTAAACCTTTGCTATGCAGCAACTGAAAGAGGCCTTCCATTCTCTCAACAAATCCTGCTTGTCCATACCTGTTTATCAAGATATTGTATGTACTGATATCAGCTACATATGATCCTTTTTCCATCACTGTCAGAACTTCCTCCATCTTTCCGAATTGGCCTAACCGTCCATACAAGTTCAGCATGCTGTTGAGAACATAAGTGTCTAGTTTTAGGCCTGATTTGCACATTCGGTTGAGGATGTCCTCACATTTACTCACACTGCCCATTCTGGAATACGCAGACAAAAGTACCATGTGGGACTTCATTGTTGGTGTTATTCCCATTCTCTTCATATCTTCAAAAACAGCTTCAGCATCTGGATTGACAAGACAGAAAAACATGCATCAGACCTGCAAACTGGGATAAACAGATAAAGAAAATTTATGGAATTAAAGTAGTAGAACCAAGCATTATGTTCCTTTTTTCATTACTAGTGTGGCTTCCCTGAAACTCATCTATGCTGAATGATTCAGAAACTTAATAGATCTAACTTAATTTTGACATTTTGTAACTTCCCGGAGCAGGTAATTACCATTTTGAAAGCCCGCTTTCCCATATGCATCTACCAAGATATTATATGAGGCTCTATCTGGTTCACACCCCATGTGCTGCATTAGTGAAAAAATTTCTGCAGCTCCATACGGAAAACCTGCACGACTGTTGGCAAAAGAAAAGTCATGACCTTTTTCATAGATTAAGATCCATAAGATTTATAGTCGTATAGCTAAAACTACATTCAACTGTGAAATACATACACCTCTTGAAGCGAGTTCAGTTTTTATCATAAATGCTTTAGTAGGGCTTCCTTGAGTAGGTTCATGGCAGAGCATTCAAAGGAAAAAATGAAGCATACCATGAGAAGTTAAATTTTTAGAACTCCCGACCCCCAAAGCATCGTATCCACTCTAATGAACAATATATATTTGATCCAACCCCCCTTGTTTTTGGGCTTACATTGGTCAAACCATATGCTCCAAAACTTTGTAGTTATTACGCATCATGCTTACAGTAACCCGTTTACATGATAGCCCATTTGCTGCAATAACCATTTAAACAAATCACACAATCCCACATCATCCCATATATTCGTTCTTCTGCATAAAATCTAAATAATTATGGTTTTGATTACTAGCTGATTCTTTTATACACCTCCAACAGCCTTTAAAAGACTACTGGATAGAAAGGGATAAGAAATTTATCAATCAAGAAAGCACCTATACCATCTTCCATAACAACCTGTAAGCTTCCATGAGGGCATTATAAGCATATACATCAGGTTCATGCCCAGCTTCTTGCATCTGCTCAAATACTTCTTCTGCTTTCTCACATAGCCCCTCTCTAGCAAGTGCATTCACCAGGGCCGTATATGTGCAAATATTTGGTTTACACTTACGGCTCATCATTTCGTTGAACACTTCCATGGCCATGCTGGATTTACCAGCCTGCAATAATTTCAAATTTCAAAGTAATTAACAGAATAAAATATTATTTGCGTGCATAACCAATATTAGTAAAGACTAGAATGAACGCTCCATTGAGCAAAACAAACATTACTCTCAGGTATGATCCTTACTAAAGCTTACCTTTCCATATAAATTTATCAACAAGGTATAAGTTTCAGTGGATGCCTTGCATCCATCCCTCTTCATCCTTTGGAAGATATCTTCTGCTTTGTTAGGGTTTCCTCCTTTCATTAATCCATTTATGTAAGCATTGTAAACAACTGCACCTGTGTTCATTCTGATAAATGGTTAACTATTTTAAAAGATCAAATTTCCATTATCATAAATGGATGCATATGTAAGCTGTTCGGAAGGATTGTTTCTAAAAATTTTGGATCAAAGCCGCAGAATGCAGAAGAATACTGAAGTTGGCATAAGCATGATACGTACAAACAGTGTGCACATAACTTCTTCCGGCATCTTATCTTTTTCCTAATGTTTGAAATCTAAAAGTGAATGCACACCAAATAATTGCCCAGAAAAGTTTCCATGAAGGTAAAGCAACAAAGTGATCTTAAAATACAATAGATTGACATGAAAACACGTATCACACGCACATGTAAACATTATAGATCTGATTACAGATTGGAAGCTACCACTCTGAAAGCTTACTCATTCATTATAAAGAGTTCCAACCCATGAAAGACAATTGTGCGGCTGATATATATAACTTTGGGCATTAAACTAATAATATTTTGAGAACTACCATTATCTCAAGGGAAAAATCTTTGATCATATTTCTCTTTAGGCATGGATGGATGAACAAGTTAATTCAGGAACATACTTGAAGGAAGACCATAATTTCGCATTTCGGCAAAGACAGCTTCAGCTTTATCTAGCAGGCCAGACATGCAGTAGGCTTTTATAAGAAGCGCGTAAGTATCTTCCGTAGGAATGCATCTAGCCCCAAGAAGCTCTAGATATGTGGATTCTGCCTCCTTGTATTGAAGCTTTTGTCCATAAGCGTCTATGAGTAAATTATAGCAGATAACATCTGGTTTGAAGGAGCTCCTAACCAGTATCCATCTACAAATCTGTACAGATATTTTTTCTGTTATGCATGGCCAACAACATTAATCCGTATGCCAAAAAAACTGAGTTGTGACTTTTGAAAAACAAAAACAAAAATAACATGAGAAATCCTTTAATAAGAGTGGAATTCTCCATTCCATTTCATAGACAGCAAACCTGAGTTACCCAATGCTCATTCGCTTTGTATAGCAATTTCTCTCAAACTACAAGGTGGGTTAGGAAATAGATAAGTCTATCCCAAAGTTCTAAATGCAAAAATATGTTGCTAGAATTCCCACTATTACGGTACAACCTGATACACCAAATTGAACACTTGTCCACAAAGCCTTACACTCCTCATTCTCCTCTCAACTTGAAAACGTGTCACAACTCACGAGATAAAAGCAGGAAAAGATCCTGTGAAAGTGGAAAGATACTGAAGTTATGACACTTTTCTGACTTGCTATTTTGGTTCAGTGACTTCAATCTGATTACACATGTTCACAGGTATCAGTTAGTGTTCAATTGAGTAATCCAGAAAATGCAATCCGTGCCAAAACCAAAAAATAAATCGAAAGTTTGATGATGCTACAGATGATCAGCAGCAGAATGAGTTTTTTTTTTTTGTTTCCTCACCGAAATGATTGCATCCCACAGTTTCCTCATCCTAAGGTGAACAGCTGCGGTGACAATATCATCCCATGTATCAAGAGATGCAGGAAAATTGTCCAGTGTAAGCCAAATCCTATCAGAGTCCACACCCTTTTGAACAAAGTCCACAATCATCTGTGCAGTTGGGCTTAACACCGGGAAAATCCCATCAACAAACCCAGAACCGTATTTCCATCCTCTTCCTCTCAAAGAACCACCTGGTACACAGAAAATTGCCCACTTTTTCAAACATTCCAAAACATGTTTCAACGAAGAACTAGTGAATAAGCAGCTTTGTTGTGTTCCAGCACAGCATTTACATTACATACATACATCTTTTCCTGGACACTTTCTTGTGATTGAAGTTCCTTAACTTGCCATTTTTGTCAATGTAAACGCTGTCTCTTTTGAACTTCTCCAGTGTCACACCACTGGCATTATCCTTTGCCTTCCATTCAAATTCATTCATGCAAGCTCTTGGTTCAATTATATATGTGTGGTTCACCATGCATAAAGACTTTATCCTGCAAAGTACGGCATATATAATCAGATAAGTTTCAGTTCCACTTTAAACTAATTAAAGTTGCAACATGATCATTGCTAACACTCTATAGGATAAATGTTTAAATGCAACGGGCCTTGTAATAACAGGGGTGAGAAAGAATGGAACACAAGATTGAAAGGAAGAAAAATGGATTGGAACTTACATGAAGGCACGTAGGAGAAGGTCCAAATCCGGATAATGAATGGATGGATTTTTTTCCTAAGCCGAGAAAAATGAATTTTCCTTTGTTTGCTTTTGATGTGGGAAGAATGACAAGAGTGGACAGATGAGTATGAGGAAATATCCATGAAAAATATCTTATCTTAGGAAGCGTTCAGAGAAGGCCAGGCCAACCAAATTACCATAGCAACATGTTACACTATAATGCTTGATGACTTAATAATAAGTGTGTTGTAATTGGACAGAACCAATTGTTATTCAGAACCATATAGTTTAGTTTCAAAGACGTCCACAATACCATCAGAATTGCCATCCTGCAAAAACAAAATTAAAGAAGCTTAATACATATGATGTCACTTCAACCTTCTTTGTAATAACATAGCGAACGTTAAATAAACATTTAAATTAAAGCCAATAAAGAAAGACATTTAACATAAAGAATAATTTTCATCCGGCGTAAATTTTTTTAACACACATATAATTATTATCTTATCAACATAAAATTTTATATTGATATTAATATTTAATCTCTGTTTTAAAATTAATCTGTTTCTTATTAACATAAAATTTATATTAATATTTGATAGTAAATTGAGTTTTAATATAAGTAGATTTAAAATCAGTTTATTTTCCTGTATCCTTCTATTAAAATTTTAGTTGTATAGTAGTAATGATATGGTAACCACGAGATGTAGCATGGTGGTAGCCCACCTTGTCCTTTAACCATGCGTTTAAGGGTTCGATCCTTATTCGTAGGAATGGAAGCGTATTTCATAACCAGTCGTTTGACTCTTTGAAAGAGTTTCCATCACGAAAGGATTAGTCATTACTATCGGCAATTAATACCCTGATTTCGATAAATAATAATAATAATAATGATTTGGAATAAAAAAATAAGTTATATCATATCGAAAAATGATAACCAAAATAAAAAAAAAAGCAGGAAAAGAAAAAGCAAGCCTTCCGGGCCCCATCTGCAACCCACACTATCTAAACCCGTGGGCCTCTTCTACTTCTCTTTTATTAATGGGCCTTGTTCCGATAAGAGTTTTACCTTTTTTTCTCGTTTCAGTTTCCTCTTTTGAGGGTAATTTTCATTTATTCATTTTTAGCCTTTAATTTTCACTTTTTTCACAAGACACCGCACACAAACCCCTCGAACAAGCAAGGAAGGAAATAAGCAAAAGCCCACACCACGGCACTGCTCCTCAGACGCGGCAGAGACAGTGAGCGAGGAGCAAGCGGAAGCCAATTGTGCCCTTTTCTTTTCGGTAACTCGCAATTTCCTCAAATCCCTCATCACTTTTCCACTTTCACTGTTCTAATCTCTTCTGATTCTGCCATCGTCTGCAGTGATTTCATCGAATCGAATCGAAGATGTTTCTCACAAGGTGAACCAACCTCTTTTCTTCGCTAATGCATTTCAGGGTTTTTTCTTTATTACCTCATCATGCTCGATTTATGCTTTCTATCCTCGAATGTTGAATCTAGTGGGGGGGGGGGGGGGGTGGGTTTTGTTTAATTGTTTTTATTGTGTGAAATAGGACTGAGTATGACCGAGGAGTCAACACCTTTTCTCCTGAAGGCCGTTTGTTTCAGGTTGAATATGCTATCGAGGCCATCAAGGTATCCCCTTTTTCCTTGATCTCTTACTTGCCTCTCCCTTCAATCTGTGTAAGAAGAAAAAGGGTTTAGAGTTCAATGAGATTGTTTCGCTTACATTATTTGGGAATGGGAAAGAAAAAATCGTTGCTTTTCTTCCCCCCACCCCACCCCACAAAAACTAAAAAAAAAAGGGGGGTCTTATTTTGACATCTTGTATGTGTGCTAACATGTTTGTGTTTGTAAATTGCGTTTTATTGGACTGCAGCTGGGATCAACTGCGATTGGGTTGAAGACGAAGGAGGGTGTTGTCCTCGCGGTTGAAAAGCGCATCACTTCACCACTGCTGGTCTGGCTTTGTTTTACTTTTGAATTACATTAGTGGAAATTTAATCATCTTGTTGTGATGATATATATATTTTTTTAAACACAGAAATGTGCTGTTAGTTACCAGTATACAATTTGATAATGTTAGGAAAGACGCATGCATAATAACAAGTGTTGACACAGACATGCTTTGCATAAAGTCAATTTTGGGGGCATCCTGTTGGATTTTGGATGTACTTCTACATTTTGATAATTGATGAGTTGATGTTCATTTTGAGATTATTGTACAAATGATACTGCACAGAGTCATATATCATGTAAAGAATGTTGTTAACGATGATATTGGCTTCTCCTTTTTATTATACATTTTTTCTTTTGGTGGCAAAGGCCAAAGGATTGGATCATTTGTTGTTAGGTTCTAGATGTAATAATAAAACTTCTAATTATTTCATCTGGGTTTTATGTGACTTGAAGAAATATGATTGTATTGTTGTAATCACTTCCTCTGCGTTTTGATTTATTCACTTGCATGAAATTTGTTTTATGTTATTTTGTTTAAATTCTCTTTCAGGAACCTAGCAGTGTGGAGAAGATTATGGAAATTGATGAGCATATAGGTTGTGCAATGAGTGGATTGATTGCTGATGCTCGAACACTTGTTGAGCATGCAAGGGTGGAAACTCAGGTATTCTTAACCTTATAGGACTTGGCAGCTTGTTGATTAGCTAATTATTGATATATGTTGGTTTATTGTTCACAGAATCATAGGTTCTCCTATGGTGAACCAATGACTGTGGAGTCTACAACCCAAGCTCTTTGTGATTTAGCCTTGCGTTTTGGTGAAGGTGATGAAGAGTCCATGGTAAAGAACTTAAGCTTTAATATCCAAGTTTATTTTTGTTTTTTGCTCATAGTGCTATATTTATGCCCAACAGTTCATGAACATTTCTTGCCAAGTTGCTTCACATTACATATTTATGAGGAATTCTTATGCTTTTTAGATTGCATTTGATGACATGGGAGAAATAAACAGAACTATTATTACTTTTAAATGTTGGGGTTCACTTGTATCCACGTCTTTCATCAATTGTTGAAATGGACAATAATTAAAGGTGTAATTCATCCCCGTTAGGTGCTTTTGGGACCAACTGATTCAGTTGCATGTGCCAATGAGCCATTTTCTTTTGCAATACTTGTTTAAGGTAGTTCTGTAACAGGAGACCCTAGTTGCTTGAAAGATTCAGAACCATGAAAATTTCACTATATGTTGAGTTTTACTTGAAAAAAATATGATGTGCCTCCCTTTAAATATTCGTTATGCTAGCAAAATCGTGAATTACGTTCATTTGCTTCCATCTTCCAATTAATGGCTCAAATTTTCAAGTTAAATATTATTTTTGACTTGATATTAGATTGCAGCATGTCATCATTGTTTATGCATTTTGACATATGCCATTTATTTTTCCCTTTGGCAGTCTCGACCATTTGGAGTTTCTCTCCTCATTGCTGGCCATGATGAGAATGGACCTAGTTTGTAAGTTTTTGTTCCTTCTCTTAAGCAATGGCTACTTGTGGGTAATCTGATGGAGTTATTATTTTGGCCCCTTTTTTTTTGTGTGTGTGCACGCTCGTGTGTGTGTGTGTGTGTGTGTGTGTGTGTGTGTGTGTGTGTGTGTGTGTGTGTTAGCTGTAATTTCTTTAAAGGTCTATTTGTCCGAATCTATGAGATTTGTGATCTTTACTGAATTGATGTTGTTGCTTCTAGTGTCTTGTGCTTTTCTTGGGGTATCAGTGGAATTACAGGAAATGCAACTTGGCATGAACAACTAATAACTTGACTGGTTAACCTTGTTCAAAAGAGTTTTCAATGAGAGACCACTTATTGACATAATCAACTTTTTTAATTTACCAAGAATTTCTTTCTGTAATTTCTCTCCTTTTTGTCAAGTTCCTTGGAGGATAACTTATCCTCTTTCGTTGTCCTTTATTCCCTTTTTCTTTCTCAAAGGAAATGTGGAGTTATTGTTTCATATTAATTTAGTATTGATGCACCTTTCCTTATCATTCTTTTTTATTTTTATGGTTTAACGAGAATGATATTTTAGGTTCAGCTATACACCTCCTTCTCCAACCCATTCATTTGTGGTGTAAATAGAATATATTTTTGGATTTCAGCTGCCAACTCTTAGAGAGAAGTATTTATTGTCTTTTGTACTTTCTCTGTAGAAACCAGTTCATGGTTGCTACTTAGCGCTTGTTCTGCCCTACTTAAATGGAAATCAGGAGGGGGGCAAAGGCTCGAGTGTAAACAATTTTCCTATTCGTGTTACAGTGATGCAGCTTATTGTTCAAACAGAAAATAAATGCACATCATAGCTGTTATTTTTCCTAGGCTCAATTACTCAAGTCATCAGATGATACTGTTTAGTTGATTGCTGCTGGTCCTGTTGACACCATTTTTCTTAATTGAGAATTCCTTATTTGCAGATATTACACTGACCCATCTGGCACGTTTTGGCAATGCAATGCCAAAGCTATTGGTTCTGGGTCAGAAGGTGCAGACAGTTCTCTGCAAGAACAGTACAACAAGGTATAAATGTGCTTACAGTTGGTTGTTTCTGAACTTATTTCACTTATAGTTAAGGGAGTCAAAACTTAAAGAAATGAGGAGATCTCATACTCCTAATTTTTGGTAGGGCAGATAGAGAGAATGTAAACAAGTACAATAAACATGCCCAGATAAACATGTTTCTCTACTATTTCGGAGTTTCCATCTATTCCCTGATTATTTGTTTGCTTTGAAGTAATATTTTTCCACGGCTAGAAGCATCAACATAGCGTAGCAATTAGAAAAATTGATGTTATCTTATTATGTTATGCAGGACCTAACTCTTCAAGAAGCTGAAACTATTGCTTTATCCATTCTGAAGCAAGTTATGGAAGAGAAGGTAAGGATAAAATTAAATGCATATTTACCTCGTTGTTTACCCTCCCGAAATTGGATGGAAAATAAAACATAACTCGTTTCCATTGTATTTTCCATCTTAGGTAACTCCCAATAACGTTGACATTGCTAAGGTGGCCCCAACATATCACCTTTATACCCCAGCTGAGGTGGAAGCTGTGATAAGTCGCCTATGATTTCATTTTGCGTGATTTGTGCTCTCCAGCATTTGTTTCCTATCCTTGAATCCTGCTTGTACGGTCTATTTAATTAGCTTTGCGCTGAAACTTCTTTGATGGGTAATACTGCGTGAAATGAACGGTACACTTCTGGCCAAGTTGTACACCCTACTTGATTCTCACCGTCAAATTTGCTACATTCAGTTTAGTTGAAATTGAGGACTTTTAAATTTTAAACGGTTGGGAAACAATACATGAATCATGAATGCTCTTGTCGAGAACTGTTCTTAAGCACCTTGCCATTGTATTTTTATTCGTATTTGAGATATTAAGGAGTGCATGACAAAGTACAAAAAAAGATATTAAGGAGTGGAGAGGGAGAGGAGTCGGCAGAGAGAGGTGTTTACAGAGCAGTTAAGACACGGTCTCTTTGCATTATTTCTACTAAAATAATTAAGAGGTATTTTTTTCCCTTCATTTTTCGTCCTGTAAGTCTCAATTTCCCAAAATTCAAATATCGGGGTTTAGATATAAATTTCAAAATGAAACTCCAATGTTTGTCAACTAGTTTGTCTAAATTTCTTACCTATCGGGTCAGTTTGTAATTGGTGTAAAATTGGTGAAAATGTTCAGTCCTAGAAAGGAAAAAAATCGCTAATAAACGCTAAGAGATTGATAAATAGTGGGAAAAAAAATTATATTCCTCGTCTAATTCGTAGAAGCACAGTAGAATGTAAGCCCTCAAGTCCCGTGTATTGGCATTTGAAAGCCTCAATTTGGTTTTGATTGATAAATAATTTATTAGGAGTATCGAAATATGAAATTTATCGTTAAAGGTGCATTCGTGTGGTTGGTTAGAGTTTGTTGTATAATAATCAACGTTTTGTATGCTTAAGTGAAGTGATTTGGTATTTATTATTATTATTATTATTATTTTGGAAATTTTGATTCCGATGAATGAGAAAAATAACTAGCATTGTGAGTCTTAACCCTATAATTTGATGATTTATCTTAAGCCAGTTGATGTTTAGTAAACTTCAGACTGAAAATTGGTTTAATAAAGACGAACTTTTATATATTAACGTTGATAAACTATTATACATTGTTATCAAGTAGAAGCAATGAAAAATACCATATTATGACAGGTAATTTCATAGAAATAGATATGTTAGATTTTTTATTTATTAAAGTGTAAAGTTATTTTAGATACCACGAAAACTATTTTCTATATAATATATTCTTAACATTAAGAGGAAGCGATCGTATTTGTTTCGTTGATTATATTTATAACGAATGTTTTTAATTATGAAAATACTGGTGTGTTTTTGTGTTTCTGGTTTGTAAAATTTTATAACAAAGATAATGATGATTAGAAAAAAAAAATTAGTATTTTCTAAAAAAATTACAATAAGAAATACAAAAAAGGGTGTAACATATTTATAATTCTTAACTCAAACAAATAAAATGAATATGAACATTAAAAGATAAACTATGCGGCCCTGTATCCTTGTCGTGTCGACATTCTTTCCACTATTATTACTCCACTAGGAATGCGGATATTGATATGAACACAGGACATGATACAGATATAGATATAGAAATATACCAAACTCAAAAAATTATAGGATATGAATACGGTATATATATATATATATATAATTTTTTTTATTTTGTTGTATGATTTTTTTCTAAATTTTTTTGGCTATGTTTATAGAATTCTTTTTATCTAATTAATTCTTATTTTTTGTAATCAACTGAAGAATTTTTAAAGTGAAATGACCCAATAATACAAATCTAACTAACGAACTAGAGTTGATTTTGGACTCATGTTGGTATTAAAAAAAAAAGAAACTAACTCATATGTGTCTTCGGTGTGTTCACAGGCCGTGTCCACAGTGATTTAAAACAGTGTCTGACGCATGTCTGGCCGTGTCCAATGCTTATCTGAGTTCAAAAAAATTATTTTTTTAATGGAATATATAGAAGAGTGTCAAACACGTGCCATGTCGGTATCGGACACATGGCCAATGCACAGAAACACCACCAACTTCTTAGTTACTGTCTATACCATTGTCACGGCCAGCTTCGTTGCTCCTTCTCTCAGCCCCACCCTCGTTGTTGGCTACCCACGCCTCGCTGGCTTTGCGTAAAATTTAAAAGGAATACTTTTGAAAAGTGGACCATCATATATTTGTTTTGGAATTTAATTTTCATATAGTATAAATTTTTTGTAGTGCATCAATTTTTTTTTTAAGGGAGTGGACCGGTATAATTCAGCACGTATACACATGACGTAAAATACTAGCTCAACTAGTTGGAGCAAGAGAAAGTCAAGCCACGTGACGTAAAATACTAGCCAAGCCACCTGAATAAGATTTGTTTTTTGTTTTTTGCTTTTTTATATCTAAAAGACAACGAGATTTGAATATGTAACTTGATCATAATCTATCCAAACCTCTCACAACTAACCCAATCCTAGTGGCTTACCTGATTTAGAGGCCTAGTCCATGTTGTTTTTGGTAATAACTGGGAAAGGAATCCTACCATCCCCTGCAATTGCATAATTTATCAGGGAATGTATCCCTCTTATCTTGATGGCAAATTACAATATCTGCTTTATATATGGGCCTAAAATATGCAACGACTTAACAACCCTTTTTCAGGCATCACCAAATCGTGTAAACTTTTCACATAAGAAAAATTAGTTCTTTTTCATGGTTTTGGTCAACCGAAGTTCAGTTTTTCTTCTCCGGGTTGAAACCCAAGTTCAATTCGTATAGAATGAAGACAAGTCGGGCCATGTTTTTACCAAAATTAAAAAGCTTATCGACATGACTTTTGTATTTTGAACTGAAGCCACACGACTCAAAAAGGTTTTTCATTTTTGGTCCTCAAACTGGTCAACAAAAGACTAGTCCCAAGTTTGATAGTCAAGTTTGAGGACCTTATACGCTATTCGATGGGCCCAACTAACAACCTATAACATCAACATCCGCGGTCAAGCCCATTGTATATTCAAGGGACCCATTAATAGTCTAGATCTGTCCATTCACATTTATGCATTAAACGCATATGAACAAGGTCATAAGTCATAACTGGTTCTCGAATTTAAATATAACTAATGCGTTGTCCAATAGCAAAATGTATAAAATCAAAACCATGAAAATCTTGAAGCTAGCTTTGTTTATAATTCTAATTGGAGAAAAAAAAAGGAAAAAGGAAAGATGTGACGGAGTTGAAGAAGCCTAATTTGCTTGCGCCATCAGCAAAGTCCAACGATCCCATGTTGTAGCTCTTAAAAACCGAATTAGATGATGCTAGATGGTCAAGTTTCAATGGAACAAGTTGAAATCCCCTGCAAAATGCCAAACAATGAATAATTGGATTTCTTATTGATGCTGATTGCTCCAGAAACACTAAAATAATAATTCCAAAAATATGATCGTTACTTGGCTAAATTAGAAAAATTCCTAACTCGAGTTGGCCTATATATGGCGCGACATATAGTAGATTAGTAGTATCTAATGACAAGAAGTTTCAAAAAGTAAAACCAGGCAGGCAATGAAGAAGTGCCAGGAATTCAAACTTCAAAACATAGGAGTAGAATCTAAGTTCTCTCAAAAGCACATGCATATTTGCTTACTTAATCAAGTCCACCCATCGACTATAGAGATGCGACCAAATGAAAATACTAAACTTGATCTGTAACATCAAATTCAACAAATACTTTCGTCTTAAGGTAGTAGATAAATTAGATGAGATTGGAATAATTTAATATGAATATCCCTCTCTATCAGTGAAAACTTAGATTATGATTGAGTAAATTTTATAAAACGGCTTTAAAAATAAAATAAAAGTATAAAATTACTGGAAGTAAATTTAAATTATTTTACAGTTTATTCGTATAAAAAGTTGCATCTATCTACGATATCTATCAGGCAGAAAATTACCGTTTGAACTTTGCACAAAATTTCATCAAGTTAATAAGGGGAACACAGAGATAAAAAAACAATGCTCATGATTCGATAATGATAACCTAACATTTATTGCACGTACATTAAATTGCTCAAATTTGTCCAGCATCAAACATTCTCTGAAAGTAATAAATAAAATTTTCGGAACATATTTTTTGTTGACAATAGAGGTGTAGGCTTTATATTTTATATATAGATAATACAGTATGATGTGGCAATGGCATGTTGATAAGAGCAGAGCAGATACTTGTTGGGTCACACTCACGCCCCACCAGCTAGGCACTCGTGACTCTGCCAACCCAAAATATGTCCAAAAATGAAAGAAAATAAAAACGAGAAGACAAGAGAAGAAACAAAGTTATGCAGAACGTCGCTGTCCACCCCATGCAAGACAACTTGTCAGAGCACACCCTTTTTCTGAACAAACCTTTTTTCTCTCTTCTCAAAAAAATTAATTAAAGAAAGAAAAAAGGATAGCATCTTTTCTTTTCTAAAACTCATGGACCAATGAAACAGTAAAAAGTACAACCCCCAGACACATTTACCAACAAATCCTGCTTTAACCACAATAATATAATAATAATCAATATAACAATGCAGTGTGTCCCAATTCTAGTGTTGACACGTACCTTTGTACTTTCTTTGCTTCTGTTGACGATTTTTTCTCACTGAAAATTCCGTCCACCACCACCACCAAAAGATTGGCCTGGCGGCGCAGCATTACTTCTTTCTGCCTCCAAAGAGCTCAAGGTGAATCCATGCTGCTGCTGTTGTTGTTGCTGCTGCTGCTGTTCTCTTTGCGAAACCACTCCACCACCACTCATGCTTCTCACTATCTGACCGACACCTAGAAAGTCCCTAGTGAGCCTATCAGAGCCAGCTCCAATACTCACTCCCTGCAGTTTCGGGTCCCTATTGGAGCCATGATCGTATGCTTCAAACCCAGTGATCCCTACGGAAGACCCTCCTGCACTTTCGAAGATGGAAGTGTTGCCGCCACCACTAGCAGCGGCAAACGAGTTCATAAGGTCCTGCAGGTTGCCCTGTTCGTTCCCAAAAATGCTTCCATAGTTTGCAGCTGCAGCAGCAGCAGCAGCATTATTAACCATTGGCCTGTGATGATGATGATGTTCAGGTTTTGATCCGCTGCTAGAGGAAGCGCTTCCGAAGCTCTTGAGAAGTGATGCAGTGCCGTTGTTGCTGGAAGAAGTTGCACCCATTTGTGCCGCCTTCTGAAGGAGTGCAGTTGCGGACATGTGAGACATGGCACTGCTTGTGTTGTTGTTGTTGCTTTGGAGAGAAGTGCTGAAGAGTGAAGGTGCACATGATGAGGTTGTTTGGTGATGATGACCTCCAACACCCATTATAGCACTATTACCCGCAGTGAAGAAATTGTTATTGGTCCCTTCATTGTTTCCACTGCCACTTCCACTGTTGTTAAAGTGTTCAGAGAAGGAGTTGTTGCTGCTGTTAGTGCTGTTGCTTGGAAGGAAGGGAATATTGAAGAGGTTGTTATTATTGGCTCCTCCACCACCTGATGGGGAATTATCCATGTTGCTGCTGTTTTGATGGCTGTTAAGGTCAGACAAGTGCATTAGTCCTTGGAACAATGGCTTGTTGTGCACCAAGCCTTGTTGGTCATGGTGGTAGTTTTGTGTTGATTGTTCATTCATGAAGTATGAAGCTGCTGATGGGGGCATAGTTTGGTGTGAAGGTCTAATTATGGATGGTGGGAGGATGTGGTCTAGTTGGCCGGTTCGACCAGCTCCTCCAAGTCGCAAGAGGTCATGGCTGCTAGATTGGGTGGTGGTGTTGTTGGTATGGTCTTGCATGGTGGGTATGTGGGGACCCACCTGAGATAAGCCTAAGGCCATGTTGTTGCTGCTTCCATATAGGTGACTCCCAATGGCACTGCTCAGGCTGGGTGGCTGTCTTGCACTTTCTTGAGCCAGTGCATCACAGAAGGCCCTGTGGGTGATGAAACTGTCTCGCCTGCATTGTTCACAAATAATTCATTAGATCACATGTTGTGTAATTAGGATTTGATATTTTTTTTTTTAAGTTTGTAATGTTTTTGATCACTTGTCATTGAATAAGCTTGACTTTCACCATGCATTAATAAATTGGAATTAATTAATTAAACTTTCAAGTAGCAAAAAAGAAAAAAAAATGAATGGCAAATATTTGGACATTGTGTAAGAACGGTAATTAACGGCAATGAACTCCCGTAGCTGATGATCAGTTCCTGTACCAATTTGCAAAGCATTAAAATAAAATGCAATTTCGCTAAACCAAAAAAGATAAGACGAAATTTATAATTTGCATTGTTGGTTGGAAAGAAAAATTATTAAATTACATCAGCTGGGATGTGTAAGATAAAAAATGAAAGTTTATCATCGAAAACTAACGAATTAGACTACTTAATTCATTACCAATTAGTTGGTTAAATAATTGTTGCATTCTTTATTTTTTCTAACCAGTAATTGTTGCATTATTAGAGCTATCAGGTCTAACCAGTAATTCTTTCATCGGGAGATTTTTTAACCTATACAGAAAAAGGGAAAAAAAAAGTTACATGTTAATTACAGTTCACTACAGAAGCGCTACAAAACAACGATACTCAAGCTGTCACGGATCTCTGAAGTATACATAGATTACTAGAAAAGGGACTTGGCTTTTCCAAGTAGAAGACAATGGTAATCTTTGGCCGAAAATACCGTAAAGAAATATTAGAATTCGAGTAAAAGACATTCGAAATCTTAACTAACCCGACGACAAATATTTGCGTGTATTTATGAAACGAGTTTAGTTTTTTTCTACTTTTGATTTTCAAAAAGAAGAATGAAGAGACGGGGCTGAAACGAGTATGGTTGAATAGAGAGTGATAATGTGAATAACTCTACAAGTGATTAAGACGATAACTAAAAATTCCCAAAACGACATAACTAAGATAGAGGCCGGTTGGTGGACCAATTTTGCCAAAACGTGATTAAAAGATTAATCAATCAATCAAGAGCGCCATATTAAGAACTGGGCGTGCAATAAATGGAACAGAAGAATATATCAATGTAGGGAAAAGTGATCAATCAACAACAACGACGATAAACGGGCTTGTGTGTGCTCAAAAACTGGATTGAGTTTGACTCGCTAAGCCTTCATCAAAAATTGTCAACAAAAGATGTACCCACTTTTTAATAAATCATGAACGCTCATTATTAGGCACTGCAGTTTCTGATCCGAACACAGCTTGACCACTCAGCATCTCCAAAATTAAACTTGAAATCATGTTAAAGAAAAACAGAAGAAAAAAGTACTACTCCTGCAAACGAAACAGACAAAGAAAGAGAGAGAGAGTGGATTGCTTGATTAGGCCCTAACGTTATCATGAAAAGGAGCACCTGCAAGAGCACAGTACCGAACACATCTAGCCAACCCAGAAGAGAACAAAGCCGGTAACAACACAACACAACACCACAAAAACACACACACACAGACTCCTTCTCTCTCTCCTCTTCATGGCATAGCAACACGTGAATAGGAGGGGAAAAAAAAAAGAAACAAAAATGGGCGAAAATAAAAGCGGTGTTTCCGAGGTAGAATATGAAAGGCGGGTTTCTTTTCTCATTTTTTTCCTTTGTGCTTTTTGGGGGAGAGAGAGAAGAAAGAGGGTGCTGTTCCTCCGTGTGTATGTGTGTGTGTGTTTTTTTTTCGATGCCCTATGACCAAGGCAGTTTCCAGAGATTTTTCACGTGGGGGGATGTTTCCTTCTTCCATTATTTCACTTGGCCACCGTACCATTCGGAAAGGAAAGATGACAAAGGAAACCATACGAGAGAGAAAGGGACGAAGAGAGGACAGAATCTTAATCAATCAAATTGGAAGGAAACCAAACTCATCACATAAAGAAAGCATCTAAGCCCCTTTCCTCCCTATAGCCAATTCAAAGAATCTAATAAGCCCTAACCCAACCCAAACTAGCCAAATCCCAACCAAACACTTCTTCCCCTTCTGTTGTTCATCACCCTTTCTGTGAAATCAGCTAGCCTATCGATCCATCTATCTATCTATTAGCCAGCAAGGCTAAAATTGAAATTATATTGCATGATTATCAAAAACAAAAAACAAAAAGCTTATTAGTGAAATGAGTAACTGTTTGGAAAAAAGGATAACAAATTACAATTGAGAGATACTAATTATATTGAAATTGTTGTTATAGTTGTTGTTACCTGGAGAAGAGGGTGCCACAGTCACATCGGTATTCTCTGGTGCCACAAGTCTTAGAATGGGCTTTCCAATCGGATTGAACGGCGTACTTCTTGGAGCACTTGTCACACTTCCACTTCTTCTCACCATGCTTGCGAGAGTAGTGCTTCTTAATCCCAGTGAGGTCACCAAGAGCCCTTGACGGGTCATGGTGGACGCATGTGGGCTCAGGACAGAGATAAACCTTTCTCTTTGGCTCTTTTGTAGTCTTCTGCTTAAGCTTCCAAGGCAGGTTGTGTCCTCTTCTGTGGAGCTGTAGGTTTTGCTCCCTTTGGAACCCTTTGTTGCACACCTCACATATAAACCTGTTTGTTGCCATTAGGGTCTTGGGAGATAGTGCTATCACCTCCGCATCTGGATCTGTTACCATGGAAAAATGACAAACAACAAATTATTAGAAAATTCACAAGCTAAAAATTTTAAAAACTCTTAATTAAAGGCAATCAAAATTTTCAGAAAGCTTGAAGACAAAGACTTCCAGGACATACCCATTTTAATTTCAATCCATTTTTTTCATTTTCATAATTAGGGTTCCGTTGAAAATTCATGTCAGCTAGGACAAAAAAAATTAATGGGTAGCCCAAAAAGTATTTAATTTGTAGAACAAAAAAAAATGATAAAATCTACGAGACGAAAAATTTGTGCATATCATTGACATGAATCAAATGATTTAGAGGTTTTAGATCTTTCCGATAAAATTTTTAAGATACTTGCTTGGAGTTCCAGGTTGGTTTCTTTTTTTCTTCTGAGGTGGTGCAGCTGGAGTTGTTGACGATGATGGTGGCAATGAATGCTGTTCCTTCATCTCGCTCTGATCCTCTCCTCTAAATCCAAAGACCGATGCTGATGAAGTTGATTGTGCCGTCTCTTTAAGCAAGTCCTATAACCTTCTTCTCCAAGTGTGTGTATATATCTTCTGCTTCAGCTGTGAGCCTGTGATTCTGAGTAGTGTTCTTTTTCTCCTTCAACCTTACAACTCAATCAGAATTCTGCAAAACCCACATGCAATTTGACTCCTCTTCAATTCACATCCCCAATCTCAGAAAACTCATAAGCAATAGAGTTCTTGCAGATTAATAGTAAAATAAAACTTTAAAAAAAAAATCTAGAGGGGAAAATATCCAAAAAAGCAAGCTAAAGCAGAGATATCTAACTAGTTGAAGAAGAAGAAGGAGAAGAAAAGGAAAATTAGCCCCTCCATGAGCAACTACTACTTGATATGATTTTCCTCCAAAGGTTGGCTTGTTTTAAATGAGGAAATTTGAGCTTGTGATATTAGTGAGTTTCTTCACTGATTTGGTGTCATGCAGATACACCAACACATATACACACGGCATTTTCTCTTCTTTTTATTTATTTTTTATTTTTCTCTTCCCTCTCTCCTTATTATTCTCTGCATTTTTTTCCTCTTCAAAAAGCTTTTCCAGATTTTGCTCACATCTCTCTTGTCATAAATGAAATTTTACAAATATGAAAAATCGAAGATTAATTATAGAGAGAGAAGGTAAGGCCTACGGGTCGGTGGACCCAATCCTTAGCCGCATAACGACATAGGATGTGTGAAAGCAGCATGAAACAGCTACACCGCTCTCTCTCCCTCCCTCACTCTCTTTCTATCTCTTATTTCGTATCTTCTTACTCACTCCCAGACAAACTTTCACTCATCACCCGAGCCCCACTGGACCTCACACTCACAATTCAAAAGGGAAAATATACATATATATATATATATATATATAGATGATGAAACTAAAACCATAGAATAAGCATTGGTAAAAGAAATGGAAGAACTAAAATTGAACTGAGCAAAAAGGAAATAAACAAATAAATGGTTTTATTAGGAAGCTATATATGTGTGTTGTTTTCTTGGTTTTTTAATTTGCTTTGTAAAGTGGGAAAAAAAAAACACCTGATGGTTGATTGGGTGAGGGCTGAATGACACTGTTTGTCTGAAATTCAGCAGAGGCAGAGTGTACTGTGGTGTTACCGTTTAGGTCACTGACATGGAAAGGGCAAAGAAAAAGGGTTCTGAAGCTCTCTTTGCCTTGTTTGGCTGACTTGGGTTGGGTTTGCTTCTGTACTCTGTTCTTGCATGCAATGCAATGCAGTGGCTGGTTGGTCCTTTGCTTAGAGTCACATCAAAGGAAGGGTCACCATAGAAGGGCAATTTGGTCATTCAATAAAAGAAATGGTGGGGCAAATCACAATCAGAAGACCCAAGAAAAGACCTAATCCAACCACTATAGATAAACAAATCACACAGAATTTTTGAGAATCGGGGTGTACTTGATAACCTCACTGCCTGTCTCTTGGTGTAAGAGACAGCTGAATCCTAGGCCGTCGATCATGTGGAAAAAAAGAAAAATTCACTGTCAACTTGATCTTACCTAAGATATTACCATGCAATAGAATAAACTGAAATGTGTGCTTTTCGGGAATTATGATGTCTATTGACAGGGATAGTTATTAATATTATTCTCAACCTTTTTTTATAATTTTTTTTTATAAAGACCGTTTTTATTCCATTTCTTCGCATTGTTGTCCTTTCTTCAAACATTATTTTATTGATAATGTTTGGACATTAATACAACCAATGGTTGCGGGGGAGGCTGTCATTCTTTGAAATAATGACACCTTAACCATAAATAAGATTTTTGGGATTGGTGTTAATGTGAGATAAAGGTCTTATTTTGCGAGACATGAAGGATTGAACTTAGTCCTATCGGCCATTATTATAACCTTAAGCAAGTCTTCTAACTACCGCATGTAGTTGCTCTCCGTTTTTTAACCACCATATGGTAAAACTAATAGCTGCACAATTTTGAGCCTAGAAAATACTCCCTCTATAAGTTATTTTTTATTTCTTATTTTTAATTTAAAACATAAATTATTTTCACATTTTAAAAAAATATTAATTATTTTTTTATTTTATTCCGACGAGTAAAAATGAATGATATGAATATAATTAGTTAATTGAGAAATAATTTATGATGAGTTATAAGGTATATTTTTATCTATTATTTTCATTTTTTAAAAAAGGTAATACTCTAAAAAAATTTCAATAAATCTCACTTTTAAAAAAATAAAAACATTTTTCAGTGTAAAAGTTACCTTTCCTAAATCTTATAGTTAGAAAAATGGCTCAATCCATTCACATTATAGAGGAAAAATGTTATTTATATTCATAGAATATGGGACATTATGTCGACTTATGCCCCATTTATCATTAAAAAAATTATAGATGAGGTGTAAGTTGACATGGTATCTCACACCTCATAAATACAAATAACACAATTTTATTGTAGAGTGATGTTATTCAAATATTTAAAAAGTGAGTGTCTATTAAGACACTCACTTAATAATTATTGGATATAATATGATGAATGGAATGTGTTGGATCAACAATTCTGTCTAATAATTATTAAGTAGGTGTCCCAATAGATATTTTTTTATTATTTGAATAGCATTTTTGTACATTATATAACGTGCTGCGCAACATCAAGACGGGATCTATACCTTAAATTTACGGATTAAATGAACTGAATCATGCATGTAGCTCATAATAAAAATTTAAAAAGGGCTTTAACGGAAAAAAATCATAATAATATAGAAAAAATTCTATTAAATGTAGTAATTAAACCACAAAACCGTACAATAACATAGCCTTAATAGAAAATGGACAAATCTTGTAATACCAAACAAATTAACAAGGGCTTTTGCTAACAAGTAGGACATTGTTTAAAAGTAGTAAAAGAGTAAGTTTTAAATTTTTTTTATGGACCCCATGCTTTGAAAATATAAAATCTCATCTTTCTATTGTTAAATTTTTTTTACTCCTTAACAAGTGTCCTAAAATGCTTATTACCAAAATTTAATTAGATTAATAAATATTATTTCTATTCTATAATAATAATTGCTTTGAATAAACTAAGTTAATTGAAAAGTCAATGTATCTAACTGTACTTTATAGTCAAATATATTAACTTTTCAATAAACCCAATTTATCCAAAGCAACTATTATTATAAAATAGGAGAAGTATTATTTATGGTCATATTAATTTTTAAAATCTTAATCCGACCTCCTCTACTTTCAACACGCACAGCTAACTTAGCGATGTAAATTTATCTTCGAACTTCTAAATTTTTAAAAGGCTTTACACTTTTTTTTTTCATAAAATTCATTCCTAAAATACTCAACCAATGACAAGCATACAAACAGGCCAACAAAGTTATACTTCAGCCACCTTTTCTAGCCTTTTACTGTAAAAACCCATACGGAAGTTGGTGAAGTCATAGAGTTGCTGCTGGCTATTAATCTTAACATCAATTTCATTTTGATTTTGAAGTTGAATGCGAAAGAGTCCCAAAGCAAATAACAAATCATTTTTTTATAATGAAGTCCCCATCATCGTTTTCTTTGTTGGTTTCTATTCTGTTGCCATTCTTGTAGACAAAGTTCCAAAGTACAAGAAACCAAAGGAAAAATTTTAAAGAATTATGGTTTATAATATAAAAAGATAAGAGCCTGCATCCGTAACTGTACTGGTTCATTGTTTAGTCTTAAAAAACTTCAAAATATTCAAGATAGGGATACAAAAAGAGTCAAACAAATTAACTAATGCTAGTTTCTTAATCAGAACCTGCCCAATATTCTATCATATTAAAACTTATATTTAATTTCAGAAGATAAATGTTTCAACTTATAGGCAAGCTATATAAGAAAGCACTGAATAAATAAAAATGTCACCAATATACCAACTATGCCGAAACACATGTAATTAACCAGAACTAAATGTAAGTGTATATAGATTGAAACCTTTGCTTTTTAATTAAAATGAAATAGAGAAGGACTTTGGTGAGACTCTTTTAGTCTTGTAGCGACAACTCATAGTTGATGCTGCTAAGCCTGCTACACGAAGACGATGGTCTCCCTTCAAAGAGAGACACGCACGCCCCCATATAGGATTCAACGGCGGCGGCGTTTTCTTCTTGCCAAAACTAGCTTTGTCTTTTCTCATATTTTCTCCTCTGTCCACTTACCAACTACGGTCCAAACTCAATCCTCACGTACTCGGCCAGGGGTTGAAAATTGTCAAATACTTGTTTTGGTCATTTCTGGTCAAATTGTTATAGGAGCTACACAGCAAAGTATTAACTGGGAGATCGAATAATTTTCGACCGTCTGGTCTCTCTGAGGATCAGAAGATCATACACTCATAGGACCCAATCTAGGATTTGTTGAGGGTAACATGTTGGACTTTTTCCTTGAGTAAAAGCTCTGGACTCTTTTTCCCTTTTTTGGTCAGAGGTCTGAACTTTTATATCAGACCGAAAGCTGATAGAGCTTGGACCTGTAGATCTCAGTAGGTCTAGCGGGTCGAAGCCCATATTAAAAATTAAAAATTATGACAGCAGTAAATTCTATATATTTCTTTGACCGAAAAAAGTTCTATATTTTTGTTGGCAAATAGTGTAAATTCTACATGAAAAATACGAAAGTGGATTAGGAACTTGCAATAGTTTTTTTAAAAAGCAAATAGTATACTGAAAATACTTGATCTCATTTAAATACATTAATTAATAGGTAAATCACACTAATCTCCTCTAATATTTGATGAAATTCACTCTAATTGCAACAGTGAAACCAAAGTTTGTTGAGGGGAGGCAATGCAAATAGATAAGTAGATAACTATATATCATATTAAAAATACTATATTAATATAATGACAATGACTATGTAAATAAAAGTTAGGGTTTAGGGTGGGTCATGGCAAATAGAGCCCTCCCTAGCTTTGTTCTTGTCCAACTCCCTTATGTGAAACTTGCTCAAGAGGATTTTTCTGTCATTATATAATTACTATCATGTCATAAATTTGCAAAATCATTATCATACCATCCTCTACTAAATTTATAAAATTATTATACTATTAGGAGAGGTTAGTGTAATCATACACCAAACCTTGGGGAGGAATTCAATATAATTTATCCTTAATTAATTAATAGTTAGTGTTAAATAATTTTTGACAACAAATGCAAACTGCATCATTTGAATTTTCTAATATAATTATAACTTTCTTTCTATGAACAAATGCGATGGTTGTAAGATGTTTCTTATAATCAATCAAATTATTCAAATGAAATTCCATACCTATCAAAATTCCTCAACAGCTTCTGCCCCTTTGGCTTGATGGTTATTGGTTAGGAGTCCTTGGTGCTTCAATTCCATTCAAATGGTGCAAGTTGATTTTCTTTCACTACCCTCCTCCTCATGACTCTTGATAATGGTCGAAATACAATTAAATTACATTAAGTCATTATAATACTGTTGTTTATTATAGATTCACAACGATGATGATATCTAGATAATTCCAATACTTATATACATAAAACACCACTCCCTTGTCTCTTCCAGCCATTCCCATTTCATGTTGTAGAGATCTCGGCCACCACCTCCTCCACAAGCCACTCTTCGTAGCCTGATAGCAGAAGCTAGAGCCATTCCCTCTTGATGCGGCTAGTGATTGCCTTTATTCCTTCTTTTTTTTAACGTTTCTTTCAACTTTAAAATAAAAAGACGATTCACAGATATTTTCCAAAAAATATTATTGAATCAATAAAAGAAGTTCATTTTTTCAAAAACATCAAATAAAAAAGGGGCTTTTTTGAAATATCGAAAAAAGTTATCCATTGAGTTGTTTATATGAATAACAGATATTATTCTTATTAAGGACTCAACGGAAATCCTCAAACTCATAAAAAAAAAGAGAGGATCACCTTTTCCCGACAACACAAATTCAAACACATGGTCTAGAATGACACTCCTCAACGCTGTCGGAGTCCTCCATTATTGTTCTCTCGCATCCGTCAACTTCATCCATGCCTCGACGTCGTCCCCCAGATTACCACCTCGAGTTATGTGATCACCGAAAATCGTTGCTGCACCAGTTTGTCTTTGTCAGTGGATACTTTTTTGTTTTGGCTCCAGGTGGATACTATTTTGTTATTTGTTTTATTATTTGTGGTGTATTCCATTCAAGCCTCTTGAGCTTCTTCCATGGTTTTGTACAACTTAAATAAGCTTCCTTTGTGGGCATGAACTTGTTTATAGCATTCTAGTCAAGTTAAATAAAGCCCAGTTTGATGGCTCTTAAAAACAACATAGACTTTAGCCATTTTCTTTTGATGTGTGTAAGAAGTATAGTGCAGGAGGCAAAATGTTATTTGGACTTGTTCCAAAGAAGACCAACTGGCTTGTTCTTTAGTACACCAATTCAACGTTTAATTGAGTAATAAGCAAAAAAGCATAAGGATAGAGAAAAAAAGTATTCTGGACATTTTAAAGCAAATTATATCAATTAAGAATTTGGAGGACTGTATACGCAACTTATTTTATTACAGCTACTATATTCGACCTTGCACTATCACGAGTTAGTCTGATATTGCTTTACGCGAAGAGTGTTTAATAAATTTTTAAAAATTCTAATCTAACTATTTATTTTTGTTTTTTTATCTTTTATTCCAAGCATTACAATTTAATTTGAACCCGCTACATTCTATTTGATTTGAACCCAATGGTCACAAACTAATCGGTGACCACATAAGAACTCACCCCAGTTTTGTATAAAACTGATCAAATCAGTTTGGAAAAGCTCATATACCCAATTTGAATCGCAGGTTTCGCACAATCTACTCAATTTAATGTTCGTTCTCCCACTACTGACCAGTTTGTTTATGTCCCACGGTTTGTATTGCTGGACTGAATAAAAAAGGTGATCGGTTCTTGGTCCAATGCAGCCAACCGGTGCTCTAATTCGGTTTTAAAACTAATAAAAATATAACAACATGAATCAATTTATAATAGTCACTGTGTTTGACCAAAAGATGAACAAACCCTTCAATAGGATCAACCAAGTGGTTTTTTCACTTTCTCTGGCTATTTGTCCAAGCCAATTCGATCTTAAAGCTATGTTTAATTGTGTACAACTATGTTTATTCGAAGCACTAGTAAAAGAGACAAAAACAGCACAATTTAGTTGAAGCGAATATAAAATTCAAATCAAAGAGGTGTATATTAATATAACCCAAATATCGTATAAAGTAATAGAAATTAACAATGTTGAAGTTTCTTACCTGCTGAAAATCACGTCTGTAAAAGTTAACCTATTCCTTTCAATCGACAAAGCTCGATTCGAGTCTTCCAAAATAACCGGAATGTATATTTAGATCAATGGTTTTGTGGGATACATGTTAATGGAGTGTGTCAATACTTCTAAGAAAATGGTATAGACGCGTTTGGTTCAGGGTAATTTATCTGAATTTATGATAATGTAATTTTAAATTATTTAATAATTCAGATTTTCAAGACAATAAATTGCCACCTTAATAGTAATGTGGGTTACTTCCATGTGAGGTGCTTATGTGGATTATCTATTATTATTATTATTATTATTAATACAATAGTAATTATTAATTACTATCAATAATTAATATTATTTAACATTATTAATTAATATTATATTGTATTATTTTTTATTATCATACTAATAAATAATCATTATGATGTAATATTATTTTTAGTTGTTACCACAATAATTAATATTATTGGAAATACAAATTCTTATAATTATAAATAATAATTAGTAATAATATTTATTATTATTATTATATTAGTAAAAATATATATTACTTAGTCATCTTTTTGATAAACCAAACATGTTATTAAAATTTATTTGACTCTTATCATAAATATCTTAAGACATAAAAAATATATATGAACAACCTTTTTTGAATTGTACTTAAGAGTTTGAAATATTGTCATTTTATAATTATAATGTAAAATAGATTTTTTTTCTATTTCTTAAAATTCACGAAATTCCCCTTTTAAAACCACCTCATTTACTTTGCGCTTATTAATAGGTTTCATGCAGCACCGTTATATATATATCACAACTTTGTAAACAAATTAATTTGTAAAACCAAGAAATTGATTTTGTAATATTTTAAACTATCGAAGTATCGTGTTAGACTGTAGACACAATGGAGTATTGGTCCAATATAGCTTTTATATATACACAATATACTAATTTAATGATTAGCTGTCATTAAAAACATTTTTATAGTCAAATGTTCTTTTTTGGAAAAAAAAAATCGTTAATTTATTTATCTGATTGCAAATGCGATCAAGTGAAAGCACATTAAATATTTGTAAATATGTTGTAACAATTTATTATAGCCAAAATATGTCAAATCATATTAATCAAATAAATTTGTTAGTTTGAATCAAACTAGTTAAATCAATTCAAATTAATTTGAATATCTAGATACTTTGAATCACTTGAAACTTCTTTTTTTTATGATGTCCGAGTACTATTATCTGGAACAACCTCACTCGACCCAACTGAGGTTGTTAAAGGCTAATGTAAAGGTCTCACAATGATGATTTTTTTTCTTCACATTTCCAAGACCCAAGTATGAGGTCTCTAATTAAAGGACTAAGATATCTATCAGTTTAACCAACCCACAATGTTACACCTGACCTTAAATAATTACTGTTATTTAACGGTTTTGAAGGTTTTTCAATCATCAAACATTGTCATAACCCAGAAATTCTCCCTAAATCCAAAATAATTACTATTGCGGTAGCTTTTAAATTCATTGCCTTTTCAATTAAATACTAAAAAGAAAACATATAACTGAACCATTCAATCAATCATTATTTTTTCTGAAATTTATTTCATTAAAGCTTTCAAAATCTATGATTTGGCTTTAATAATTAGGAAATTATTTCATTTTTCTTCTTCAATATCGTATTTATCCTCAGATTTTTGTAATGATAATTAGGTCAAAGACTTTTTCACAAATTTTTAATTCATTATAAGAACATGATTTGAAATTTGTATTCATTATAAAAATTTAATTACAAATCTATAAACTATAGAAACCTAATTTAAAATTTAGTAAAATGATAGGATATTCAAATTACTTAAACAAAAACCATGGATGTTACCTATAGAGTATTTTTTTCATTTTGCTATAGAGTGTTTTAGTGTTGTGTGCGTAGGGTCCCGGACCTTACATGAGTTTCCTATTTTGATTATCATAATTTTGATTTATTTTATATTTAAAATTATATAATTTTTTGGTTCTTTTTTATATAGCAATTCAATATATTTTATGTTAGGATTATAAAGTCAAATATAACTTATGATATGGATTAATACATTTATTATAGTCAAAAAATGCAAGTCATTTTATATTTAAAAATGAAGATTATATTTAAATTATGCATATAGTATGATTTAGTGATCATGGGACTTATACAAGGATGAGATTTCTTACGTGCAGGTAACGTTCCTAAACTGGGTCATAATATATTAGTCAATCCACTCTATTTTATTTAATTACTAATATTATTATTTTTTAATATGTGGATGTATTTAAGATTGACAATTGACGGATTAAGTGGAGAACAAAATGTGAGCAAAATGGACCTTCAGCCTTCGCCAATCGCTACCAACATTTTTCGTGTGACGTTGTAACGATTTGAGGCTCAACCGAAATATTCGGAAGGAAAAAAAAAAAAAAAAAAGGCTCAACCGAAATACAAATGCGCATTTCTATATGTACACAGCGCAGAAGAAACGCGGCATAGCTTAGCTTAGCTTATAGGTCTGCTCACTCAATGGAAGCCTTATCTCCTCTCCTATACTACTGTGCACTCCCTTTCTTTCCCCTACTATAAATATAACTATAAATGGAGCTTTCTGCATTCCCCAGCTTCAGAGCAGTTTCTAATCCTTCGCTATTCCCATTCTCTACGACTCAAGTTTGGTTCCGATGCTCTCTTCCCCGTCGCCGCGATTTAGGCCTTCGTTGGAGTCGCAATTCGAAACCGTTTGTTCGGATCAGGATGTGCTCGGAGAGAGGTTCTTCGTCGAACGGTTATGGCGGAACCGAGACAGCAGAAACGAAACCTGAGTTCATCGATGTCATCGGCATTGGCAGTAGGAAGGACGCGGTTCTAGATTTCTGCTTGAAATCGCCGTTTCAATTGTCGTCGCTGCGATTTTGGTAACCGTCGTAGCTTCCGGCCATTGTTTCCGTGATTTCTTTTTATCAGTGCTGAATTCGGTGAAATTTTGAATTTGAGTGCTCTGTGATTTACGAGAATATGTTGTTTTTGCTTGTAATCGTTCGACTATTGATGACTTGTGGTTTGAATTTTCGGAGACGGCATGTTCTCTAGCTTGAATTAAGATCCAAGTGTTGTTCATGGAGTATAATTGTTTTTGGTACTGATTATTTGTTGATTCTTAAGTTTCGATTCTGAAAAGGAAGTAGCGAATCTGTGTGGTGTTGCTAGTTGTTGCAGTCATCCAAGTTCATAATGATTTTCTAGAAGGCAACGTGTAGTGAAAATTTGTCTGATAGTTTTCTATTGTTAAATGCACTGATTTTACTAGTGAGAGTGGAAAACTATTCTTCATATGATTATCTCTTCGGTAGCATGAATAGGTGAAATCCTAATACACTCTTAGAGTAATACTCTAAGCGGTTAAGATCTGATCTGAAAGAGAAAGTGAGAATGGACAAGCAGTGTTAGTGGTTTCTTTGTGCCGGATACTAAATAGAGCGTCGCTTCAGGGTGCGCAAGAAATAATTGCTGGTTTTAGATTGTTAAGTCATTTCTTTAAGTTCCAAATAAAATAAAGTAATTTCTTCTGGAATTGGTTTTTAATTGTTTTCTCCCATTTTGAATTTGTCTTAAGTTATCTATCTTCTGCAGGAATATCCTTGTGAAAGAATCAGAAGAGGTGCAATTACAACAGAGATCAAATGAAGAAGGTTTTCCTTTTGACTTAATATTACCGTGATTCTTTTTGATCCTATAGTTCTTGTCTGTCTAGTTTAATATAGAAAATGTATTGGCATATCTTTATTCAGCATTGTGTGATTGAATATAGAATGTTACATAGCAGTTACATTCTTCATTTTTTCTCAATTTATTCTTTCTTATATTATGCATTTCACTAGTGAAATTGAAGCTTAAACCTCAAATTAGAAGACAAATTATACAACTAATAAGTTTTTAGTGAAAACCTTGGGGGGTGGGGGGGGGTGTGATGGCATGTTTCATGAATGAATTTCAGTTCAAAAATTCATACATGCATCATTTTGTTCTCTATGGTTAAAATTTACCGAATTACTCATAATTTTTGGCTAATTTTGCAGAATCTTGTCCGACAGTTGTCAAAACTCCAGTATTTTTGAAGTCATGCTCAAAGACTATTGTCCTTGTTTGTACATTCCTTGCCTTAAAACTCTTGTACTTAGACCTTTCTTTCAACAAAGTTGCCAAGTATCTGAGTGAACTAGTTTGCTTCATCCCATTCAGCTGATAATTTTGTGCTGTGCACATAAGTCAACTGAGCTGCTTAAATTTGTTATTTGTCATCATATAATAAATATGCTTTATTTGATTATCCCAGCTAGAATTTGTGAAAGTAGTCTAATGTATGACCTTTTCCCCCCTCATTATTCCTCTTTAGGTGGCTAGTGCAGGATATGGATTGGACCTCACTGTTGCAGTTGATATATTTGAAACTGTGAGATGCACAAATGGACTAGCAGTTGCTATAGTTTTGAAGCCTTTTAGCTTTGAAGGGTTAAGACGACAGGATGAGGTATCACATGTGTTTTGAGTGATATACTTCTTTTGCATGATGCTGATGATGTAAGAAATCACAAATACAAAACAATCTTTTATCATTTGTTTTTAAACATTTCGTCATTTCCACCTGCCATATGATGAATATCTGTATATCGCCATGGGCTCAACATCTGATCAATTATGACGACTTAGGAAAATGCCGCTGAATGATATTAGACATCTTATACATTTTGTGTTCCATGATTGCTTGAGATTACTTGATTTGATTGATCAATCATTGATGTCTTGTAGTTCAAGCATTTTGTTTTATATCATTTTGTCTGTATGAGGAATTTATTTGAGTCGAACTCTCAGGTGAAAGCTTTGGTGGGAAAACTTAAGGAGTATGCAAATTTATTTATAGGTGAGTACTGATGAGCTATGTTTCATATGTTTGATTCTTAAAATTTGAGTCTGTAAACTTTATTCTGGTTTGTTGCTTTTGTCAATTTGGATTTAGTACTTAAAGGGAACCTTTTCTTTTTGCTGAGAACATTTAGTTATCATAATGTCCTAGAAATTTTGTTAAAAATATATCAATTTTTGCTAAGCCTGAAGGTGAAGCTTGCTGGTTTATTCTGGAAGAGTGCAAGGCCGTTGAGGCATATGCCACAAGCTAGCCCAATTTCACTGTTTGGTAACAAGGTCTGTGAAATGGAAATAGATTAGTTGCAAGAACAGCAAGTGTCACTTTGGTTTGTTATTCTCATGGATCTAGAGTGATTGTTATAGTAGTAGTCAGTGCAGATTGGAGGAAATTAGGTAACCTTTATTCACTGTTTAAGTACCCTTCTAAAATTCTCGGCCACTACAAGGTTTATTTTGCAAAAGACCTTGCAGCCAGAAGAGTTATAATCTATAACTTCACCGGCCAAAACAATATAAGACAGATTTTAAAGGCCTTCCATCTGTCTTATTAGAAAAAAATAAAATAAACTATTCATGGTTTAGGGATGCTATTAGATTTATATCTCCAGCATGCCTCACATGTGCAATTTCATGGCCCAAACTTGTCAATGATCAGCACACAACCAAGGCTATAGGCTCGCCCAAGTTATGCAAGCCTCCAGAACCTATTAATAACTGATATCCAACTTCCCAATGAGTAGGAAATTTTTTTTAACTTATATAGCAAATTTGAAACAAAATTCCCAAGAGTACAATTCATATATAACTTTATAAATGCAATTCAAAATAGACACTGCAGGGCCTCTAAAACATATCATATCCAGCAGGCAAATCTCTTCCCCTAAAAATTTTTCTAACAAAATACTACAACATAAATTCGATATCATCCTTTATCCTTCTAGTAAAAATAATGGACCACATTTAAGAGTATTAGCTTACAAAACTTCCAAATATCTGTCTATAAATAAAATTAGGTAAATATGCATATTTTTACCCACACAAAACTGTGTCAAGCTCACAAAAAATAACTGCAGACTCCATTGATCAAATTGGAAGAATAAAACTTGGAGTACCCTTGTATACATATCCATAATTTTGTGAGTTTACAACTCAATGAGTAGTCAATAGCTTTGCTGACGAAAACAAGACAAGTGCTGCACAAGTTTTTCATTATAAAATTTTTCCCGGAGATACTTTTGCCATTAAAAAAATATGTAACAACTCTGCGTACTACTTTCATACATTAGGCGCGGTATTTTGACATAATAATTCTACATGATGCTTTAATTGACTAAACTGTGGTATGAGATCGAAATAACAGGAGAAAGAAAAGTATAATTTACTTTGAATAAGATTACAAAGGCCTACAAAAATTCTCAGATCTTGCTCACTTTTGCTGATTGGTGGCACAGAAATTGATATTGATGCACTGCTCAAAAGGGACTTGTTGACTCTAGACGAGGCTATAAGGACTGCAAATAATGCAGTTTTGCTGGCTATTAAGGCCATATCTGCATTAAAATCTGTAAGTTCTAATTTTTAGTATGTTTCTGGCTGTTTGGTTCTATAGAATCATATGATAACATATGTATAGTTTTGCAGGAGATGCACAGAAAACTTATAGATAGATTGCATGATGGCTTGAAAGAGGCCAGCACTTTGGAAGTTAACAAAGTATGTTTCTATATCTCTCTCTCTCTCTCTCTCAATGGTTGACTTTTTTCTCATCAAAGTTACTAGCTACCCTTGTTTTTATTTTCTTGAAACAGGATCAAATTTGAATATCTATATGTTGTTTTTTTCTAATCCAATTTTCATGTTTCCAAATCTTTTCACCTCATTCCTTTGTAAAACTGATGCTACTGTGTACAGACATTGCAATGCTATAAAGAAGCAGGGATTGGATTTGGAGCTGCACATAACATCAAAAGCTCAATTTTGCAATCTATTTTTGAGTGTCCTTTCCTTGGTGTCCGGTTGAAGGTACCACTCATTTTCCATATTCATGCATAATAGGTATAATATTTTTATTGTTGACGGTTTAAAAAAATTGACACGCATTGCTTTTTCTATTAAATGCTGATGTTGCTTTTCCAGAATGTTTGCCCCTCTTTCATTTCTTCAGTGTAGAATGTTTCCTTTGAATATTTATGTTAAACTGTTGGACTGTTTAAATTTTACTCTTCTTGTTGCATTCTGTTTCCTTCTCCGACTTTATAAACTTGTAATAATCATTAGTTTTGTTCAGGATCCAAATAGTGTCATTATGTGCATTCTTGCTAGTTCAGTACCCATTAATGATGGCGATATAGAAGCCTTTTTGCGTACATTCCGTCAAGCTACAGCATATACGAGGGATGTCATAATATCAACAGTCTATGAGCCAAATGTCGAGCCCAACCTACTGATAACAACTATCCTTGCACTTGGGTAAGTACTTGATATGAATGCTTGCTGGTATACTTTTTTTTTTTTTTCTCCCAGTTTTTTTTACATCAACACATTGCAGTTCCTTTGAATTTGATGGCATTATATAGCTTACTTTTTAATGTTGTGACAGGGTTGACATCAAGCATGATTTATCTACATGTAACTTTTAGAGAGTAAATCACTTGATACGATCTGATGTTCTTTAGATCTTTTGATCAATAAAAGAATCTAGGTGTCTCTGTTAGTGTAATGCTAGTTTTGTTATGATGAACTTACATTAATGGGCCACATTGCTTTTTATCCTTGTCTTTTGCCAACTGTCAAGTTCAAGGATGAACTTCAAGGTTCTTTTCTTTGCTGTGTATTGGCTGTAATGATGCTTAGACCCACTTTTTTGTGGTTAAGTGTACATGTAAGTCATGATTCTTTCTATCCTATTTTAATGAAACTTTTCATGTCAAAAAAACATGATAGAAAGTAGTGAAGATTTCTTTCAAGTCGGACATTGACTTCTGATTTGAATTGAAAATATTGGACTTTGATAACAAGGAAGGTTTTAAATTTTGGAAAACAGGTTTTTGGAAATCTTGCAGAATTAAAGGTGGTGGAATTGATTTCTAGTCCCTGTTCAGTGGGTGTGAACTGTTAGGGAGGCTGGGGATCTCAGGTTCTCTAAAGTCTATGAGAGAAGAAATAGGAAAGGTCCGAGTGGGCCAGAAGATGGGCCAGCAACAGCTCATGCAACTGGAAGTTAGTAGCAGAGAGGGATTAGTTAGTTTGGAGGGAAAGTTAGTTAGGGATGTAAGAAATGTATAAATAGCAAAAAGAATAAGTAGAATAGGTGTGATTTCATTTGTGCAAATAATCTAGAAATTGGAGAGAGTCTCTCCTTTAGGGTTCATCTTGTACTCCCTTGAGGTTATGTTATGGTGATTTGCCTAACCCGTGATCAATAAAGTGCTACATTCTTCCCTAGATCTAGCTTAGATCTAGCATTGGTATAAGCTTCCTTGCAAATCTTGGAAATCATGCTTCCATGGCTGCAAACAACAAGAAGTTTGAGTCCATCAATGCATCACTTTGAGCGCTGCAATCGCAGCAAGACAAAGATCTCGCAAGCATTCAAGCGTCGCCGGCGGAGATCATGATGGCGTTGAAGGCCGTGACCGCACGACTCGACTCACTGGAGACTCACCCTGATCGCGGCTCATCTCCGAAGCGCGAGCATCAACACGATCATTGTGATGAATCCATGTCTGGTTTTTCTCATCGCAACGATCAAAGACGCCACAACTGGCATGGTGCTGGAGGTGATGGTGACGGCTTCACGCACGGACACACATGCGCTCGCGTGGTTGACCAATGGCGACGGATCGATGTTCTGCTGTTCCATGGTGAGGGCACGTTCGCGTGGCTGGACAGCATCGAGTAATACTTTCAGGTACGAGATGTACCTGAACCACAATGGCTGTTTGTGGCGAAAATCGCGATGGAAGGAAAAGCCTTGATCTGGTTTCGATGGTGGAAGTCCACAGCTTGCGAACCGACTTATTACAGATTTCGCGAATCTTTCATCAAAAGATTCCCACCGGAACTTGCACAAAATCCCTTCAAGTTGCTGTTTGAGATCAAACAAGAAGCTTCCATTCGGGAGTACAGAGAATTTTTTGAACTCTACTCAAGCCAACTAAAGATCTCAGAACGACGCTTCCTTCTTGGCTTGTTTTAGAATGGGCTCAAACCGAAGGTAAGGGCAGAACTTGGTGTATAGCAAGAATGAATCGATTCACTCTGAACACCTCACTGCTGTTTTCCAATTGCTACAAGAGATCCAGCTGGTTTTAAACAAAAAAAAAAGTGATTTTGCGGTGGGCCAAGTAGAATATCTTGGCCACATTGTGTCTGCAAAAAGGGTAGCTGCTGACCCCAAGAAAACTGAAGCAATGTGGGCATGGCCAGTTCCTAAGGATGTCAAAGCACTGCAAGGATTTCTATGCCTAATGGGGTATTATAGGTGCTTTGTGCAGGGCTATGGTTGCATAGCTAAACCCCTCACAGACCTAACGAAGAAAGACAACTTCTTGTGGAATGATAGAGCTCAACAAGCATTTGAGAAACTGAAGTCAGCCATGGCAGATCTACCAATACTGGCTGTACCGAACTTCTCCCTGCCTTTTGTCATCGAGACAGACACATCCAGCCAAGGA
Organism: Dalbergia cochinchinensis; assembly: GCA_031216125.1. Lineage (NCBI taxonomy): Eukaryota > Viridiplantae > Streptophyta > Magnoliopsida > Fabales > Fabaceae > Dalbergia > Dalbergia cochinchinensis. The sequence continues at coordinate 63,771,010 of CM062369.1, forward strand.
ATTGGGGCGGTGTTATCTCAAGAGGGGAGACCGATTGCCTTCCTTAGCAAAAGTTTATCCAAACGAGCACAGCTAAAATCTGCCTATGAAAGAGAGTTGATGGCAGTGGTTTTGCAGTCCAAAGGTGGCGTCACTATCTCCTAGGACGACACTTTATCATTATGACTGACTAGCGGAGTTTGAAATTCCTCACTGACCAGCGGTTGTTTAGCGAAGATCAGCTGAAATGGACATCAAAGCTCATGGGCTTAGACTTTGAAATCCAATACAGGCTGGGGATTGAGAATAAGGCAGCAGATGCACTATCAAGGCAAATGATGTTCCAGGCAATCTCTGTTGTCTCTACCAGTATCTGGGACACGATCCAAGAAGAAATTGACAAGGATGAGCAACTTCAGGCTATCATTATCAATATCCAGCAGGGAGGGGCAGATCACCCGGGGTTCTCATTGAGAAATGGCTGCCTTTTTTATCAGGGGCGTGCTGTAATTCCCAAAGACTCCTCCCAAATACCCACCTTACTAGCAGAGATGCATGACTCAGCAGCTGGTGGTCATTCTGGTTTTTTCAAAACCTATAAGAAGTTAGCAGTGGCATTTTATTGGAGAGGTATGAGGCAAAAAGTCAAGGACTATGTCGCATCTTGCCACACATGTCAAGCAAACAAGTACCAAGCATTATCACCAGCAGGGCTGCTGCATCCTTTACCCATACTTGACCAAGTGTGGTCTGAAATTGCTATGGATTTCATTAATGGATTGCCTAAATCGAAAGGAAAAGATGCTATAATGGTTGTTGTTGATAGGCTCACTAAGTATGCACACTTTATTCCCTTAACTCACCCTTTTTCTACAAAAGAGGTTGCCCACATTTTTGTAAAAGAAGTGGTGAGGTTACATGGGTTCCCTACAACTATCATCTCTGATCGTGATCCTGTTTTTCTAAGCAAATTCTGGTCAGAAATGTTCAAATCTGCTGGAACAAAACTCAGGTATAGCACTTCATACCATCCTCAAACGGATGGCCAAACAGAAGTGACCAATCGCTGCCTGGAAACATACCTTTGGTGCTTTGCTGGTACAAAACCAAAACTGTGGGTTTAGTGGCTGCCTTGGGCAGAATATTGGTTTAATACAACCTTTAACGCATCTGCCCAAACTTCCCCATTTCAAGCACTTTATGGCCGAGCTCCCCCGGTGCTTTTTAGAGGGGAAACTTACCCCTCAAATGTAGTGGAAGTACAGTCACTAATAGCATCCCATGATGAGACTCTTGCTGAGCTGAAGGTTCATCTCAACCAAGCCCAAGAGTGTATGAAATATTTCTCTGATAAGAAATGCAAAGATGTAGACTATCAGGAGGGGGACTGGGCCTTTCTCAAATGCCAGCCCTATAGAATGAAGTCTCTTGCTCGGAGACCCAATGAGAAGCTTAGTCCCAGGTTCTGTGGCCCATTTAAGGTGCTGGAATGCATAGGACCGGTTGCCTACAAGCTGCAGTTGCCCACGAACTGAAAGCTTCACCCGGTGTTTCATGTTAGTAGATTGAAACGTGCTGTTCCACCCAACCAGCAGCAGTCCCACGAGTTACCAGCAGGACTCACCGAGGATGGCGTCCTGGAAACGGAATCTCAAGATTTGTTGCAAATTTGGACCATCAATGAAGGTGCCACTGAAGTACTTGTCCAGTGGAAAGACTTACCCTCCTTTGATAATTCCTGGGAGTTGTTAAGCTCCCTGCAGCACCAATTTCCCTCTACTCACCTTGAGGACAAGGTGAAATTCCTTGGGGGGGGGGGGGGGGGGGGGTAATTTTAGGGAGACTGGGGATCCCAGGTTCTCTAAAGTCTGTGAGAGAAGAAATAGGAAAGGCCCAAGTGGGCTAGAAGATGGGCCAGCAACAGCTCATGCAACTGGAAGTTAGTAACATAGAGGGATTAGTTAGTGTGGAGGGAAAGTTAGTTAGGGATGTAAGAAATGTATAAATAGCAGAAAGAATAAGTAAAATAGGTGTGATTTCATTTGTGCAAATAATCTAGAAACTGGAGAGAATCTCTCCCTTAGGGTTCATCTTGTATTCCCTTGAGGTTATGGTGATTTGCCTAACCTGTGATCAATAAAGTGCTGCATTCTTCCCTAGATCTAGCTTAGATCTAACATGAACAGTTCTCATAGGCATGAAATTGTGTGAGGATATCAGAGGAAGAGCATCTTTACAAATTCTCTAAACATTTTTCTGTTGACCATCCTTTTGAAATAAAACTACAGCTTCCTTGGGTGGATGGCCAAGAGTAAGAGTCATGAGATGATAAGTCACAAATCAACTAATTTGGTAGTAGAAAAAGAAATATTTCCTGGGACACCTACATTTCTTAGCATTGGAAAATTTATAAGCATCTTTTATGGAACTATCCTGTGCATGGATTTTCTGAAACACAGTCATACATTGACATAAAATACAAGTCAGCTGACTTAATTTTGAAGTACATACGATCCTGAATTACCAATAATTTCCTTAAACTTAATCTTTTCCCTTTTTGACTAGAACATTTCTACAAGGTCATTGCCTGGTGTGGCATATATAATTTTGATTGTAATGATGAGTCAGACTCAGATGTAATCAATTGCACTAGATTATTGATTACTTTTTAAATATTTGGGGTCCATGCTGCCAGTAATTTCTGATAGATTTCCCCTTCCATGTAAATATCAGTTTAAATGTGCAACAATCTTCCCAGAGTGGTGGTATATTTTCCAGACTGGCCATGCATCTTCCCCGTGTTTTTAGCTTTTGGGGGAGGCATTATCAGCAACAAGTTCAGGTGGCGAAAGAGAGTGCAGTGTCTCCTCAGGAAGTGATGGATTCTTATGAAATTGATGAGGGGTCAAATAGATCAGATTTCATAGATGACAATTTTAACGAGCATTATGGGGAGTTCGTGCCAGCAGTGAGCAGCAACAGCTCAAAGTTGCCTTCGTCAAGGTTTTCTCTCTACCCCCATCAACCCCATTTTTTTTTTGTCTTTTTTAATTGTTTTTTAATAAAATTAATCCTGCTGTTTCACTTTTTCCATGTTGATTTTCAAACAGTGATAGGGTTTCTGAAAAAGAAGATGAAGATTTATTTGACATGGTAGCCGAGTATTCTATCCTTTACAACCCTATTAGTGAAGGAGGTAATTGAGAGGCATGGAAAATTTGATTACCCTGTGTCAGGAAGTTGAACAATTGCTGAATAATTTCTTTATCTGTTGTTCTTTTGTTCAGTTTCAAATCAAGTTACATTAGATGACTCTGCTTTTCAAAGGGAGCAACTTGAAAACTGGAATCTTGGTCCTGGATACGAGGGGGCAAAGGAGTGGGCCCAAGAAAGGGTAGCTGATGGTACACCCATGGTAGATAACCTAAGCATATTCCACCTTCCTGTTGGTGTGAGGCCTTCAGAAGAGTTGAAAAATTGTTCAAAAGTTTCATTTATGACAAAACAACTTGAGCCAGAAGCGGTTGATGATGTGAAAGTAAGAACAATAAATGGGGGTGCGTCTTCTTGGAATGCAGTGACTGGTGCAAGTTTGGAAGCGGTTAAGGAATTTGCATCTTCACTTTTGAAGGGAAAAGATGTTAATAAACCAAAGAAGCTTGGAGTACTATCTAATCGTGCTGCATCTATGCTGGTAATAATGACTGTGAAATTTGTTGATGATATATGTGCGTGCCTATATTCCTGAAAATTTGAGGAAAAGTCTTGAGTTGTGTCAAAGTAGTGTGAAATGATTGATTAATTTCTGTAGTTGACAATCTAACAAGAGTCGGTTCTCCAAAATTTGTCATGCATCGTGTGTGATGCCATTTTCTACCCTCCAGTTGCTCTGTGTACATTTTTTGGAGTGCTCCTGTGTATCAATATCGTTGTTTCGGTATTATTTTTATTTTCTGCTTTGTTTGAGGAGCCTTTCTAATCCTTCTTCATTGCAGTTCTACTTCCCTTCTAGCAAGATTTGCTATTGCAAAAAAGTTGTAGGGGCAGTAGCTCAAATTTAACATGTCTTTTTTCCCTTTGATACTTGAAACTGGTGCTTGTTAGAATCTGTAAATATCTGTAATTATCTATAATTAGGGAAGATATATCTTTGTAATTATTGTGTATTTATTGCACATTGTCTATATATATTTTCTCCGTTGTGTAGTTTAAGACACACGGATTCATTCTATGGTTTTCTCTCCTTCTCTGTTTCTCAACATGGTATCTAGAGCCTAGACAGAAAGAAAACCCTACTCCGTGCCGTCAGGAGAGGCCCGCTGCCCTCCGGAGAAATTTTTTTTTTTTTTCGGTCCCAAGCTTCTCGCCGCCGCTGTTTCCTCCGCCGGCCGCCGTTCCGGCGTCGTTTTCGGCCGGCAACCTCACCGCCAGCCTCGCCTCACCGTGCGCGGCCAACCCCCGGCGACCGCGGCTCCATCCGGCGTCTCACGCGCTCCCACGCGCGGCCTCTCTCCTCTGCGGTGTTTTTCGCCGCGCCTTCCGGCGTATGGCGGCGCGTCCGGCCGCTGCTCCGCCGCCGTCTTCTGCGTTTGACTCGCGCCGCTCTCCTCTTTCCGGATCTGTCCTTGGCTTCGCGATCCGTGCCCGACGACGACGTGACCTTTTTTAAAATTCCCATTCTGCCCCTGCCTCCTTGTACCCATGGCTGGCCACTCTTCCTCTGATGATAAGGGTGTTTCAAAGGCTGATCCTCCCGCCTTCATGAGTTATGTTAGTGTGGCTCTTTCCACTGATAAACTTGATGGCAATAACTATGATATTTGGGCATCCGACATCAAACTTTGGTTGGCCGGGCAGGACTATGTTGACCACCTCACCACAAAGGCTGTCGACATCCCGGTGGATAGGCGCCCCCGCTGGATTAAGATTGATGCCCAACTTTGTAGCATCCTCAAGTCCACCATTGCTCCTTCCATCAAACAAATCTTTCGGGCCCATGTCACTTGTGAATCTGTTTGGCGCAGTAAAGACCCTCTTCACCAATGACACTCAACGTCTGTACCGTGTTTGTCAGGATCTCATGGGTATCATTGCTCCTCGCCAGCTTGATGGTTCTATGTCCTCTTATTTGGGTAAGATTCACGGTGCACTCTATGACTTCAATGAACTCTTGCCCCCTGCTGATACCCCAGAGAAGGAATTGGAGCAACGTAGCTCTTTCTTTATGCTCTTGGCCCTTTATGGCTTACCTTCAGAGTATTCTGCTACTCGTGATCGCCGATCACCGATCGTGTTTACTCTCTCCATGGTGTCTGCCTCTCTCCTTCGGGTTCCCGCCAAATCACCGGCTGAGTTGCTCCTTCCTCCACTCGATTGATACCTGCACTCGTCACCCAGTGGTACCGATCGTGGGCGTTCTCGGAAGCCAGCCGTAAGTGTGACCATTGTCATAAGCCAGGCCACACCATTGATCGTTGTTACTCTTTGCATCCTCACCTGCGCCCTACTGTTAATGTTGCCCAGGCCGGTGTTCCTGCTCCCTCGGACTCATCTGCTCCACAAACACCGTCTCCGGCTGACTATGCTGATTTCCTGAAGTGGTTTGAGCAACGTCAGAACTTTGGTTCCACTGCCTCTGTTGCACACTCTGGTAATTCTTTTGCTTGTCTCTCTCAGTCGGCCTCTTTGGGTCCTTGGGTTCTTGACTCCCGCCACTGATCATATCTCCGGTAATAAGGCTTTATTTTCTACGCTTTCTACTTCTGGATATTTGCCCACTGTCACTTTAGCTAATGGTTCTCACACACAGTCTCACGGGGTGGGCACCGCCCATCCCCTTCCTTCTATGTCAGTTGATTCTGTCCTTTATGTTCCTGGTTCTCCCTTCAACCTACTCTCTATTTATCGGTTAACTAAAGCCCTCAAATGTGTTATTTCATTCACTGAAGACTCCGTTTACTTGCAGGACCGGAGCACGGCACAGACGATTGGCACCGGATGTGAGTCTCGTGGCCTCTATTGGCTCCGCCCCCCGTCGAGTGTTTGCTCCCTCACCACTGATCCTCTCACCCTCCATGCCCAGTTAGGACATCCCAGCCTTGCCAACTTGCAACGCATGGTGCCTAGCCCGACCAAACTCTCCGATTTGCCTTGTGAGTCGTGGTCAACTTGGGAAACACACGCGGAGTCATTTTCCAGATAGTGTTAGTCGTCGCGCTGCATCTCCATTTGCTTTAGTTCATTCAGATATTTGGGGTCCTAGTCGCACAGTGTCTAGTTTAGGATTTCGTTATTTTGTTACATTTATTGATGACTATTCTCGTTGTACGTGGTTATTTTTATTGAAACACAGGTCTGAATTGTTTTCTGTTTTTACTACATTTTATGAAGAAATAAAAACTCATTTTGGTGTTCCTATTCGCACTTTACGTAGTGATAATGCCAAAGAATATTTGTCTCACGATTTTCAAAATTTTTTAGCTTCTCATGGGATTCTTCACCAGACGTCCTGTGCTCATACACCTCAACAAAATGGGGTTGCTGAGCGCAAGAATCGTCATCTCATTGAAACCACACGTACTCTTCTCCTTCATCATCATGTACCTTTCCGTTTTTGGGGCGATGCTGTTTTAACTGCATGTTATTTAATTAATCGCATGCCCTCTTCTGTTTTGGGCTACCAAGTTCCCCATTCCATCTTATTTCCTCATGACCCCTTGCATTCCCTTCCCCCACATGTTTTTGGGTCCACTTGTTTTGTTCACAACTTAACTCCTGGTCTTGACAAGCTTTCTGCACGTTCACTTAAATGTGTTTTTCTTGGTTACACTCGGTCTCAAAAAGGTTTTCGGTGTTTTTCTCCTACTCTGCGTCGTTATCTTGTCTCCGCGGATGTTACCTTTTTTGACACTATTCCTTTCTTTGAGTCATCTCACCATTTCACCTCTCCTGCTTCTGAGGAACTCCCCCTTCCTGTGACCCCTGTGCCTTTGCCACCCCTTTTGCCTACACCTACACCTCCACCCCGCCCCCTTCAGGTCTACCATCGCCGCGCCCGTCCGCCAGCCGAGTCTGTCCCACCTCTACCACCCATTGCCCCAACCCCACAGTCGCTGCCTGCACCTGCTCCTTCCTCCGAGCCTATCTTGGCTGATGTGGACTCTCCTCCGGTGCCCGATCCTCCGTCGCCTTCGGTCCTGCCGGTTGCACCTGATCTTCCCATTTCCCTTCGCAAAGGTATTCGTTCCACTCGTAACCCATCTCCTCATTATACAGCCTTGAGTTATCACCGTCTGTCTTCTCTACATTATGCTTGTTTGTCTTCTTTGTCCTCTGTGTCTATTCCTAAGACTGCAGGTGGGGCCCTTTCTCATCCTGGGTGGAGACAAAGCTATGATTATCGAGATGTGTGCACTTCAGGACAGTGGTACTTGGGACCTGGTGACTCTCCCTCCGGGTAAATCTGTGGTTGGTTGTCGGTGGATTTTTACAGTTAAAGTGGGGCCTGATGGCCACATTGACCGTCTTAAGGCTCGTCTTGTAGCCAAAGGGTACACTCAGATTTTTGGTTTGGATTATGGTGATACATTCTCCCCTGTTGCCAAGATGGCTTCGCTCGTCTGCTTTCTCTATGGCTGCTATGCGTCATTGGCCTCTTCATCAGTTGGATATTAAGAATGCCTTTCTTCATGGTGATCTTGCGGAAGAGGTTTATATGGAGCAACCTCCTGGGTTTGTTGCTCAGGGGGAGTCTTCTGGCCTTGTTTGTCGTCTTCGCAAATCATTGTATGGTCTCAAGCAGTCTCCTCGGGCTTGGTTTGGAAGGTTCTCCACTGTGGTTCAGGAATTTGGTATGACTCGAGTGAAGTCGACCACTCCCTGTTTTATCGTCATACTCAGAGAGGTTGCATCTACCTAGTTGTGTATGTTGATGATATTGTCATTACAGGGAGCGACACTCACGGTATAACACAGATCAAACAACACCTATGCAAGCATTTCCAGACTAAAGACCTTGGCAAACTCAGATACTTCCTAGGTATTGAAGTAGCACAGTCCAAAGATGGCATAGTTCTCTCTCAGAGAAAATATGCTGTTGACATTCTAGAGGAAACAGGTTTACTTGCTGCAAAACCCGTTGATACTCCTATGGATCCTAATGTCAAGCTTCTACCAAATCAGGGGGAGCCGCTATCTGACCTTGGGAGATATAGACGATTGGTTGGGAAATTGAACTATCTCACAGTTACTCGTCCAGACATTTCATTCGCAGTAAGTGTGGTTAGTCAATTCCTAAACTCACCATGTGAAGCTCACTGGGATGCTGTCATGCGTATTTTGAAGTATGTCAAAGGAGCACCCGGCAAGGGCCTTATTTATGAAGACAAGGGGCATACTGATATAGTTGGGTATTCCGATGCAGATTGGGCGGGATCCCCTTCTGATAGGCGTTCCACTTCCGGGTATTGTATACTTATTGGAAGCAATCTCATATCCTGGAAGAGTAAGAAGCAAACTGTAGTGGCACGGTCTAGTGCTGAGGCAGAGTACCGTGCAATGGCCTCAACCACATGTGAGCTTATCTGGCTTAAGCAACTCCTCAAAGAACTTCAATTTGGGGAAACCAAGCACATGACACTTGTGTGTGACAATCAAGCCGCTTTACACATTGCCTCAAATCCAGTTTTTCATGAAAGGACCAAACACATTGAAGTTGATTGTCACTTCATCAGAGAAAAGATTCTATCTGGAGACATCACCACAAGTTTCGTCAATTCAAATGACCAACTGGCAGATGTTCTCACCAAATCATTAAGAGGGCCTAGAATAAGTTACCTATGTAACAAGCTAGGTGCATATGATCTATATGCCCCAGCTTGAGGGGGAGTGTTAGAATCTGTAAATATCTGTAATTATCTATAATTAGGGAAGATATATCTTTGTAATTATTGTGTATTTATTGCACATTGTCTATATATATTTTCTCCGTTGTGTAGTTTAAGACACACGGATTCATTCTATGGTTTTCTCTCCTTCTCTGTTTCTCAACAGTGCTCAAGTTGGAGCTTTGCATACTATTTGCTGAAGTATGAAAATGCTTCATTTGACTCTGTTTCTAACTTAAATCAAACATGAAAGTGCCATGGCTCTCATTAATTACGAATTTGGCTTTAGTGTACAGGAAAAGTTCAAATTTTATGGATCTTATGTGTTGGATGCAGATTCTCCAGTTCAAGCTACTACTGATTTTAGGACGTAGAAGAGCATTTCCTATTTTGCACTACACCACAACTTTCCTAAGAAATAACACCCAAGACGTACTACCTCTGGTGTTGATCCAGTGCGAGGCAACTTCAAACCATTTAAGATGTCAAATTCCATAACAAAAATTAAAATATCCTTTGAAAGTGTAATAGTAATGGGTTTTAAGTATGCAACTATCAATAATTTTAAATTTTTATTCTCATGTTGTAAGCATTATCAGTTTGTTGCGATCTCAAGCCATGAGGACTTTTGTTGTGACTAAATATTTTTCACACAGGAGGCAGAACGTGATTTGTCGAAAAAGTGGAATCCTGTTGTGGAAATGCAATATCGGGGAGGAAGATACAAGGGACGATGCCAAGGAGGTCTACCTGAAGGAAAGGTAAATTCTAGCAAATATTTTGTCTACCCAGAATCTGGAAGTATAGGTTTTATCTTTTTATTTTTTCTTCCGTGACATGCTGAATAGAACAACATCAAATGTAAATTTACAAACAGGGGCGTCTTGTTCTTGGAGATGGAAGTGTATATGACGGTTTATGGCGCTATGGTAAGAGATCAGGTCCAGGTACATTCTATTTCAAAAACGGAGACATGTTTCAAGGGTCATGGAGGGATGATGTCATGCACGGCAAGGTTTGTACCCTTTCGATGTTGACCTTTCATTGATGATTGTCGAAGCTAAAGATGAGGCAAAATAACTATCATGTTAGATTAGGATCTACAGGGGTCTTAGCAATGGTTACACCATCACATAGAAAGTGATTTGATCAACCTATCTATCCAATAATTATACTGTGTTTAGTTTTCTGTTTAGAAGCTCCAAATTATGATTTGGAGGGAAACCAAACATTGTATTAGTAACTATCATGTTGATCTTGTAAGCCAATTCATCTACAATTTAACAGCTATAAATATATACTTTCATTTGGTAAGTGTAGGACATTATAATAATGGATTACACAACAATCTTTGATGGTGTTTTAGATGAGTATTAATGAACTGGATGGTAAATGCTGCTTATTTATTATGCAGGGCTGGTTTTATTTTCAAACTGGTGATCGGTGGTTCGCAAACTTTTGGAAGGGAAAGGCTAATGGTGAGGGGCGGTTCTATACCAAGTCCGGGGATGCCTTCTTTGGGAATTTCAAAGATGGATGGCGGCATGGCCAGTTTCTTTGCATTAATGCTAATGGAACAAGGTATAAGTTATATTAGTCTTATTGGTTTTGTTGTTTGTTTTATGCTTTCTAATCTTATCAGCGTGTTATGTTTCCTCTCCAAACATATATGGCAAACCTTAGGTTTGCTTTCTGTTAAATGTGATATTGACATATGAATATGATGGTGCACTTGTTTGAGTGAAAGATGTCGCAGAAGGAACTCAACTTTAATGTGATAACTAATTAAAAAAAAAAACTCCAATAAGAAAATATGTTCAATAATATTAATTAGAAAAGAACTAGGTCAAATATGTTGTGTTTTGCTTTTGTTAAACAGCATTGTCAATTTAGATATTTTTGTCCCTGATAATAATTATTAACAAAAATATATTTTTACAAATTAAGTTTTTCGTTGTGATAAATTAAGGTTTTCAATTGGTAATAAAAACCCAGTTCCTCAATTAATTTATAATAAAGGTTTTTCAAATAGTATGACAAAAACCTTGTATGTATGCCCTTAGTGCTACTGAGGTTTAAACTTATGTCAGTCAAAATTTTAATTATTTTGATGCCCTTGATATGCGTGAAAAATAAGGATTTTGGTCTTTTATTTTTAGTTAAAATCTCAAACATCTATATTGGATAACTTGAAAAAGAATTTTGGGCATACCATGGCTGGATTTAACTTCCGATTTGTGTGCAACTGCTTTGTTAACAGGTATATCGAGATTTGGGAACAAGGCGTTCTCTTAGACATCAAACATTTAGACAGATGACGAGCTGGGTAAATACTGTACCTATAATTTCATGATTACTGTGAATCTTATAATCATCTCTCGTTTCTTACTTTTATTTTTATTTATTTATTTTACTTCACTTATTTTGTATAATGTGGCTTTTTGTTATCGATAACGTTATGTTTTCTTTTTCTTTTTCTTTTTTATTTTTTTGCCAAGACGGTAGTTTTGCCTATCAGCAATTTTCCATATTCCTTTTCTTTACAGAATTATCTGCAATCCGTACATTCCGCCGTTTGATAAATAGGGCTTTCATTTTCTTAAGACCTTCGGAATCCCGTAATAACATACTTGAGTATAACATATGGGGAAAAATTCACTATTTTCAAATTAATTCTAACGTAGAATTTCATACCCAGATATCTTATAAATATGTTTGTCACACGATGGCCTATGGGAGCGGATGAGATTATTTTGAGAGTAAAAACCATTTTTTCACTCAAAGTATTTTTTGGGTATATGAATAATTTTTTAAAAATAATCAGAATATAAAAATATATATATATTAGATTTTTTATATATAAATTGGGGCTTAAACCACCAAAAAAATTTACATTGTTTTTAGCTTTTCATGGTAAAAGTTGAAAGGAGTATCTTTTTCGACAAAAAGCATATTTTTGTAGAAAATTAATTCTCAGTTTTTTTTTAATCATATATAAAATATAAGTTTATAATTTTTTTTTGTCAAAATTGAAAGAAATGCACCCTTATGCGTGCATTACTTCGCATGTCGTTCGCCGATTAATATAAAATGTATGTATCACAAATCTATAAATTTATTAACTCAAACAACTCAATAGTATCAAGCATAAGTGAGATTAAAAAAAAAAAAAAAACACTTCATACTGTCACTCTTGCATTTGTTACGAAGTAAACTTTTACACGACTCTCGAGTTTATGCAGTTAGCTGTGTGTTTCATTTGTGAAGTAACGCCCTACTAACAGAAGAATGAACGCATTGTGCTCGAATCCAACTAAAATTTTTATAAAAAAAACTTTATTTAATTAAGAAATTAAATCCGATATTAAAAATTTTGAACTCATTAGAAAGTGACATCATTTAAATGGATTTAGAAGTCATTAAAAGATTAATTTGGTTTCATTATTTTACATTTTATATCCTTATAAAAATAATAGTAAATAAGGGCAAAACAATCTATTTATTTAAAATTAAATTGAATTCTTACAAATCCTACCATATTTTACAAGAATTCAAAATCTTGAGCGATGAAACACAATATTTAATTGAGAAAAAAATTAAACTGCGTTTTATGAAATATTCAAAACACTCTCGTTAAAGACAAATAAATAATTGAGGCGCATCAGTCAAGTATAGACAAGAAAAGAATCTAAGATAGTATTTGAAAGACGGAAAATGGAGAGTGGAAAGGAGTGAAATGGTTATAACTGAAGGCAGATTCTCATATGGCGTTGGCAATCCATATCTATGCTCGAGTTGGTGGCACAAGCGAATCAGGAGATGACACATGATAATGTGGATTATGTTTCATTTTGCTAAGCAGATGGAAGTAAAGTGGATTTGCTAGGAAGAATAAGAGCAGGACTGGAAAGCCAATTAAGTGAAATCATTATAGCGATAAAAGTATTGAGGGAAAGTGAACAAAAAATGAAAAGTGTAATATTTTTTATTTTTTGTTAATTTTCTTTCGTATTACTTTTCTCTGTTTTAGTTTTAGTTAATTTTTACTATTTAATTGTTTTAATTTTTATTTTATTTTTTTTTTGTTGACTTTGATGTGTTCAAAATCCGATAAGGGAATAGTGCCTTTTCTTTAGTGCTTTTAAATTTGATTATCCTTCAATTTTTCATTTTATTTTGTGAATTTTAATTTTTATAATATTTAATTTCATTTTTTTTAAGAAATTGGTTAGACTGAATTCTTTGTTGTTTAAAGTATATTTTTAAATTTGTTTTTATTTCAATTTTTTTAATTTTAATTTTCTTTCATATTTATTTTGTAATATTTTTTATTTTTGGTTAATTTCCATTCGTATTACTTTTTTTTCTGTTTTTGTTTTAGTTAATTTTTACTATTTTATCGTTTTAATTTTTTGTTTCATTTTTTTTTGTTGACTTCAATGTATCCGAAATCTGTTAAGGGAACAGTGCCTTTTTTAAGTGCTTTTTAATTTTATTTTCCTTGAGCTTTTTATTTTATTTTGTTAATTTTAATTTTTTATAATATTTAATTCCATTTTTTTTAGAAATTACTTAGCCTTAATTCTTTGATGTGTATAGTATATTTTTTAAATCTATTTTTTTATTTCAGATTTTTTAAATTTTAATTGTCTTTCATATTTATTTTATAATATTTTTTATTTTTAGTTAATTTCCTTTGTATTACTTTTTTCTGTGTTAATTTTTACTGTTTAATTCTTGTAATTTTTTATTTCAAATTTATTTTTTTGTTGAATTTGGTTTGTCTGATTAAGTTAATAGTGATAATTTTTTATTTTTGCCTTTCATATTATTTTATTCTATTTTTTAAATTTAAAAAAATATTACAAATAATAAAAATAACTACATTTAAAAATAAAAATTTTATTATTTTGTTACAAATAATTATTAAATTAAAAAAACAAAAAATATGAAATAAAAATAAAATAACAAATAAGGAAAAGAAAAATTATTTTATTTCATGATAAAATAAAATAACTACATTTAAAAAAAATTAATTTTGTTATTTTATTTTTATTTTCATATTATAAATATAAAATACAAATGATTTTAAAAAAAAGAAAAAGAAAACAAAAAAAAGTCCTGTTCATTACATACAATTGGGTTGGGCCAAATTTTTTTTTTTTTGGTAAAGACCAAATTGTATTAAAAACAATTTGCTGGAAAAAAAAGGATGATGAAGAAAAATACTGTTCAGTTATTTAAAAAATTGTAAAATGGTAAACCCTTTATAAATTAAAACTTCAAATGATTTTAAAAAAAAGGAAAGAAAAAGATACTACTGTTCATTACATAAAATTCGAACACTAAAATTTTCAAAAAAAAAACTGTTCACACATTACAATTTGGACAAACCGAATTAGGTAAAAAAAGGAAAAATAAAAAATAACATTGTGCACTAGAAAACAAAAAAAATCAAATTATTAAAAAACCAAAAACTAAAAACATTTTAGGGGTAGATAATGCTCGCAAATCGCCTCTACTTTTCAAAGAAAGATACCTTCTTTTCCCCGATATCACTCATTCACTCCACCGTCCTTTCTGCCCACCCCAATGGCCAAAAAAATTACTGCCAATTCTGCTCGAATGATAATGACCACATCATGAACGTTGCTCCACCGCACTACCACCTGTACCACCGAAGCAGAAATAGATAACGCTCCATCGGTTTACAGATGAAATACTAACCCACCGCTTACAACGATGAATGCTAACGACCAACAGTTGAATTAGAGCTTTCGGACGTCGGCGATACGGAAACTTCTTCACCAAGACTCACTCAGATCTTTGGGTTCTACTTTCTCTTTTCACAAATAAAACTTTATTCTTTTTAATATCATTTTTCTGGTTGTTTGAAAAAAAAAACAACGAATACCTAAATTATCCTCCATCACTTTTTACACATAAATAATCACTCATAACAGCAATAACTATGTGTCATGCTTACAGTCTATACACATATCATATGCATGGAAGCCATTGACCAGCAAATCCATGAGAGCAGGCACCATAACTAAAGGAGGGAAATGGTTAGAGTCAAGTAAATCGTGATTGGAAGTAATATAACCGAAGGAAATGAAATGGTTAGAAAGGAATAAAGTATTGCTCTCTTGGCACTCTAAACTCATTTTTTTTTTACCCTTCAAATTTGGGGATTAAGGAAGGAATATAATTATAATTTTCCTCGCTTTCACTCCACTTCTCATATTTTTTCTGCATTATATTAATAATCATTCCTTTCCTTCATCTATAAAACAACCGAACATATCCTAAATAATTAGAATGCGAGCTTAAAGTCATATTTGAAAACAAGTGTAACATTTTAGCTTCCTAGCTAAATTACGAGCCTCATCCAAACCTTTCTCCCGATAACTTCCCCTCGAAACATATTTTCAGCTGGCTCCCTCGTAAATACCATCCCTCCTGAAGCTACGGGGTTTAAAGGCTAATTCAATTAGGCCTGAACGATTGACAGGTCTACTAACTGCCTAATAAGTACTTGAGTTACAAAGCAAAGAAACGTAAGCAGGGGGCTGGCTCAAGCCAGAGAGGGGGGGAGATGAAGGGGGAACAGCACAGGAATAAAAAATCAACATCATTTTAAAAATTTTCCTCCAACTCGTTATCATCAATTTCTAATCAGTTAGAGGCCGCTTGAGTTTCTCCATGTTAGGGAAAACAGTTTAACAGAAATACAGCACAATGCACAAAATTGTGTAAGCACACAGAATTTCCACCAGGAAACACTGTAAATCAATTAATTAAACAGCATAATACATCTTTCATATTGCCGACATGTACTTTTGTGCAGAAAGATACTTCATTAAAAAGTTAGTTTAGCAAAATTGATTTTTCTATTCATACCTATAGCTATATCTAACCTTTCATGCTTGAGCATTGTTGAACTTCGGCATCTACGTAAGAGAAATGTAACATATGCGATGGAACTTTAATCTTGAACACTCTTCTTAGGTGAACCATGGAACCTGAGAGCATCAAGGCTGAGGAAAATTTTCACCCCAGTAAGTCCACATTAAAGAAAGGAAAAGCAATGAAGAGTAATTTCAGAATGGTAAATTGGAAACAAGGTTAAATTATGAATAGAAAGGCTTGAGTATATGGCCAACCTGCATTTCTGAGGAACTCTCCAGGAAACAACGGACAATTTCTTCAAACTTGGAGGCAAGGACAAATAATGTTTCCAGTCCTGAAGCATAATTCTAAGATCATGAAGTTTGCTTTCCATGCCAATGCAACAATTTGCGTGCATTGTACAAACTTGATTTAAATCCCTACTTGGTTCGCAAAGCCCACCAAAATTAGCTGTATCCAAGAATTTCATCTTAAGTCCAATATCGGTTATGAAAGGGTGAACCTTGATGAAATTGAGGACATCTTGGTCATGGTATCCAGGATAGGTTTCTCGTGAAGAGTACCAAAATTTGTAAAAATCTATTGACCTATTATTGGACTTTACAAAGTTGAACCCTCCATTGGGTCTGTTCTGTACATCATCAAAGATACCTGTGAAATGATCACATGCTATCTGGAAATCGGCATCGAGGTGAAACCTTGGAAAAGGATCCCTAAACCACATGACATCAACATCCTATAAGAGGAACACAAAAATAAAGACACCTTAGAAATATATCTAGCTTCATATATTGATTTTTCAGTCTTCTTCTTTTTATATTTTTCTGCTTTTTGGGGGAAAAATGTAGGAAGATACAATATAGTAGCAACCGTAAAATGCATGGTTATACACTGTTACATGAAACTACGTAGAGTGTACTAATACATTTGCTCTCATCAATTGGGATTCGATTTGGTAAATTCAAAGGACATTTGCAAAAGCTTGATATTAATGTTTAATCGATTCAATTACAATTCAAAAAAATGAAGGTTAGAAGCAGATCTGTAGGTTCAGAAAACAGCAAATGTTTGCCACATCTTTAACTGTGATGTTTGGAATTGGGTAAATAGTCAGAAAGCGGGAAGGAGAGAAGGGATGTTTTCAATTTTTTATGATGGTATCTGAGTAATAATAATTAAAGTTAAAATGACCTTCTAATTTGTTCACAACAGCCATTATCGAATTTTACATTTCCCAATCAAACTAAAAGAAAATTTCAGCATACCCCATACCTTAGCCTAAAAGATCAATCGAATATTATTTTGCTGCAACTGATATATTATTTACTCGTAATGCCAATCAATTAACTCATTAATACTTTTTGAAGAAAACCAGTAACAAAAACAACCATCACAACTTGTGAGAAATGAGAATCTTTTCATGGCTGAAAAAATTAAAGACGAATCAGGCATTGTGAGCTTGAAGATGTTAGTGATGTGATAAAAGAACTTACTGTGAACACAAAATTGTACCCCATCTCAAGAACAGAACTTAGGAAATCAATCCTTCTCCACATCATCTTCAAGTAGGTAGGAGTCATAAAGTACGCTTCTTCACGGAAGTCAGCTTCTTCACTGACAAGAGAAAAGCAATGGGTGTGTATAACCTGACAGCGTGCAAATGCCTTTTGGTCCAATGCAATGATTACCAAATGGTTTAGAAGCCTACGGGTACGATCTCCTATTCTAAAGCTCTCAAGGAAAAGATCAATGACTGAATTTGGAGCTGCCCATGCTTCATTTAACGTGGTCAGGATAACAGTTTTGTCTTTCATGGCAGCATCATTCAGGATCTTTTCAAGTGGATATTCATTGCTAGTCTGCAAAAGAGTCGATTCAGAATGAAGAAAGAATATGATTGCCGTTTCCATGGACAATTTGCGCAAACAAACCATTACAGTAAAATAAGCAATCCTTCTGACTGAAGTGGCAGGAATATTCTCAGAATAAAATTGTAATGATATACCAATATTAATGCAGGTTATGCTAATAGAACTAAATTAAACATTAATGGATCTAGTTTAAAAGAAACCATGGTTGGGTTCACCTCATTCGTAAGACCAAGGAGTGACTCTCAAGTATGAAAACACCGACCCTGCTAGGAGAGGGCAATCTATCCATATTTTTCCTATACTGGCCGAAAATTCAACATCAACAAAAGCTAGAAGAATTTAATGCCAGCAAATCACCAGTTATTAGCAATCTCCATTTATTTTCAATACACAATGCCGCGTATATGTGGAAGTATGAGCAGCACTTACGAGCCCGCAAAATAAGCTTTGGCGAACTTGACAAATCAGAATTTCGATTTACCTATCATTCGCAGTTGATGATAGCTCGTCTTCCTTAGACTACTCCACATCCAACTATTCAATATGCAGAGATTTATATAATATATATATATATATATATATATATATATATAAAATCTCATTCTTCCACATTTGTAAATTCTAATCAATCTTACTCGAGTGATGCTTCCGCAAGTTCCAATTTAACGAAATTAATATATCCGATTTTACATTCATAAGTCTTCTCTCGGAAATCGGAAAACTTAATAACACAGATTTAGTCCAGAACCATTGTAACTACTACCTCTTACAATAAATTTCGCAAATCACCGCCCTCTCTCGATTCTATGCGCAAATTACACTTCTAGAACACAATGCGCAGAATATTCAAACTCTCAAAAGAAATTACAGCTAAAATTGCATTTAAATCGGTAAGATAAAGCATACGCATATATAGCAACAGCTGTAGAAACACGAGTTAGCAGAGCTTCATTCAAATACATCCTCAAAAGAAAACAGACTCCAAATCACTTTCAAATCGGCACAACAACGCATTAATAGACCACATTTGCTGTAACATCAAGAGAAAATAGAAATCACGAGTAAACACGAGAAAAAAAGAACACGAAGCAAGGAAACGGAACTCACCGCCGTTGGATCCGAGGACGCCGACGGAAAGATTCTCGGGAAACCAGGCAGCGGATAAGAGGAAGGGAAACCGGAGAAGAATTGGTAGGAATCGACCCCTCTCAAGAGAACCAAGCACGAGAGAGAGACGGTGGCGAAGAGGAGCGCAGCGGCAAGGGCGCGCCGGAGACGGAGGACCTTGGCCTCCGGCACCATATCAGCGGCGCAGTCACCGGCGGCGTAGCCGTGCGTCTTCGCCGTTGGAAACGGCCTCCGGCATGAAAGGAGAGGCGGTTGCTGACGTCATCATGTTCGGCGGTTACAGCAGAATGCGAGAGAGAGAGACAGAGAGAGAGAGGTGAGTTAGAGAAATGATGAGAGTTTTAAGAGTGCATCGAAATGAAAATGACGAAAATGGAAGTTAAAGAGAGCAACAAGCGAAGGAGTGTGTGTGAGAGTTGCAATCAAAAAGGTGGTCGAGATTCGAGGGCGAATCCGTTAAGAACGCGGAACGGATACTCGTCGTCACGTTCCTGGTGTGATGTGATGTGAGTTGTGCGTCGTGTGTGTGAGGTGGGGTTGGATGCTTTCATTGTGGGGAGATTCTTCCTTCCTCCGGGGGGAAAAAATTTCTTCCTCCATAAATCATCTCCACCTTTTATTCATGTGAGTCCCAATTCATAGTACACTTCCCAAGACTTGTCAATGGTACAAGATCCATGAGGAGGAAGAAACATCCTTCCTCCGGGAGGTTCTAAGAAATTTTCTTCATTTTGTTACCATTTTGATAACTGCTTGCCGACGTGGAATTTCCCCCTTCTAAACAAAAGCTAATTGACCTGAACTGTGATACGCTTTTTGGTTTTTCATTGTGAGAGACAGAAATAAGAATTGAGATATATATTCTTTCCTTCCGATATCCTTACGACTCGTGAGTGCGTGGCTCCAGTGGTAATAAAAGGGGATGGTGGGGGGCATACACTGGCACTGCCTAGTCAACAAACATTCATTCATTACATTTCGAATTTCTTGAAAAAAAAAGAAGACAAAATTGAAGTTCTTTATGTTATACAATTTTATGTTTGGCACTCTTAAGAAAGTAACGTTGAATTGTTGACACCATATAGGTCCTCAATATGAAGATATTTTTTATCCTGGTTATTGTTTGATATAAGTTACCAACACTGCACACACGATTATGCCGTGAATGTGAAAAAAGTTGGCTTGGTTTGGTATCCCATTCCTTCAAGCCCATGTGTTGGTGATTTGCAATTCTGCATCAAATGTTCTCTGACAAAGGACTGGAAGGTGATGAATGACAACGGATACGCACTCACGGAGAATACCGATAATGATGATGGTGGATGGAATCGGTGAAGTATCTCATTGTCTCTTTCCTGTGTTAGGTTAGGCTAGAGATGACAAAAATGAATCGAGTGGGGAGCAACACTAGCAACGCAGTCCAGTGCCAAAAAGTGGGACAAAAATGTGGCCCAACAACAAAACCAGAAAAGAAAGCACTTAAATGAAAAATCGGCACCAGCCTGACTCGAACTGTAAAATTTAGGGGTTAAATGGATTAGGGTCAATCTGACCCGAATTCAAATGAGTTATAATTTTAACAACTCCATCCATGATTTTAGTAGATTGAGTTGAGTTGGCTCACGAATTGTGATCCATTTTGACGGCCTTAGTAGCAACACTGCAATCTCTCTTCTATGTGGACCACACATCGCCCTTATTCCAAATCTAGTCTGGGGGAGAAATCCCTTATGGCCCTTCTTTGTCTCGCTATTTACCCTGTCTCTCTTTCTCTTTCCTTTTGTTTTTCTTTTGTTTGTTTTCATGTTGTCTCATCTCCCAACTATGTGATGGTTTGCTTGATTTTTTGTTTGGGGAGCCTTTTTTGGTATGAGTTTTTTCATTTTTCCTGTATTTCTCACTGTTGCCAACGAGTGATACAGCATCAACTGATTGTGATAAGGGAGATAAATCAACAACATATAAGGTGGTAACAAAACAAATGTTTGATTGGTTCAAATAATTTAACAATTATTTTTCATAAGCAAAGTTTCAATTATCATTTTAGTGAGTTGATCTCTCTCTTTTTGGTTTTTTTTTTTAAGGGTATCACCCCTTCTTTCTTTTTTTGAGTATAGAAAGGGGGTAAAACCCACAAAAGAAAAAAAATATATCAAATAGCAGCTAAACAGACACAGAAACCCCTATATCATCATCACATAGGATAGGAACTAAATCGGAGAGGAGAGAGTCCCACAATTGAAGCCCATAACTCATTTAAACTCTGTTTGGCAAGCCAATTTGCACAACAATTGACTTCTCTATAAATATGGTTGAACTCGATTAGTTAGTCTTGTTGAATACGCTTGTAGATGGAGCTAACGATGAGTTTATTGGAGTGGTTTTGACTCCTATCTCTGTTGGTGAGAATGTCAAAAGTGGATTTGGAAATTAGAATCACATTCCACTAGGATCTGCCTGAAACCTTTCTCTCAGGCAATATCCAAGTCAATGAGAATCCCCTGCAATTATGCTTTGAAAGCTATGCATGTCCCAATCTTGAAAGAAAATTCGTAACATCACATGCCATTTGGGGGTTCTAGCAATATTATCACACCCAACTTGGTCAGTGCTGCCCACAGTTGGGCCATCTGTATTCATTTTCAACTAACCAACCGAGAGCCTACCACCTAATAAAGGTTTCAACTCTGATCGAGGAAAGCAAAGAAGAGTGTTTTCGCTACCTTCATGTCTAAAGCTTGATTGAGGATGATCTTATGGGCATGTGGAGGGCTGTGGTAGCCACAACCACAAGATCCAATAAAGAAACTATTTTGTCAGTTGACCCCCTTATGAAATCCAAGTGGGTTCTCGAGGTTGATCATAATCCAAATCTTCGTGATCAACACCAAAGAAAGAGGCAATATGCTGAGACTTTCTGAGATGTATCTAGACACGGAAGGCGAGGGGTAGCCCTTAAGCACATGCGTAGGAGTTATAGGACCTTCATCAAATCAACGACAGTACAGGCTTCCCCCGAACAAGTGGGTGCGACAGGTGTTGGTCAAAATCTAGTCATGGGAAAGGAGCCACATGAAATTGCAAAAGCATTTGGGACCAAGCCACTTCCATATGAGATTCCAATTACTAGAGATTGGATCCCTTCTTTGATGGACGACAATATAAGCGCTAGCAATCAAGAGCAAAATCAAGCTAATCTTTTTTTGGTATGATGATGTTCACCCTTCTGGTGTTCTCACCGGAAATGATTAAAGGTTTTCTATGGGACTGCAGTGTGCTATCGTGCCTTCTCTCTTGTCGGTTTTAATTGAGTTGATAAGGCTCGATTTAAATTATTTGGAAATTGTTAAGATAAACAAAATGTTCATTTATTATGTGTACATTAATTCAACACAGTTTTTACAAATGTGTACTTTAACTTAAGCACATAATTAAGTCAATAGTGGAAATTATTTGTTGCTTAGTTCCTTTTATCTTTATAACTCTAAACTCTATGAAAACATATTATTATTATTATTATTATTATTATTGTTATGTGTTTGAATGATCAGATAAGGAGGAATGAAAATAGAGGGAAAAAAAGGAAGGAAAAAAACTATTTCATTTTAAATAATGATGATAGTTTTCAAGTAAGGGGGAAAAAAAAAGGAGGAGTAATTCTTTGCTTTACCTTAGTCAAATGTTTTTGTCCTTTGAATGACGGTGAGACGGAGAAAATAGAAAGTACTTTAACACTTTAATTAGAATATAACCATTTTATTCACCAATTCAGTTAGAGTTGACCACCACTTTTATGTATAGATCAATACAAATGATGTTTTTTATAATATCTATCATGATGAATTCAAATTATTTTAATAATAATTATTTGTATTTTATTTCTATAGATAAAAAAATCAATTAAATTCAAAAGGTTATTTTATTTTAATATTGATAAATTAAAGATCTTATCAATGTTTTGAAAATCGGACCAGTTGAACTTGTCTGCTATTCGGTCCAGGTTATACCTGAAAACTGCCATAGAAAAAATCGGCTAAGAACCACTTTGAACTGCTCGGGAACCGGTAAACCAAGTAAATTGGCCTGGTCAAAAAACCAGTTGGACTTTTTTTTGTAAAAAAGATGCAAAATGACATTATTTTTTGTTTTTCTTAAAAAGGACATAAAGTCTTATATTTTTTAATTTTTTTTCCTTTTCTTACATGGAAAGTAGTAACTTAAAAGATTTGATTTCTATGGATAATGTTTATTTTGATTAAGAGATGAATTATATTATGTTTTATATGTTTTATTGATGCCTAATTTAATTTTTAGGTATTTTATGACATATATTTTATTTTATATT
Organism: Dalbergia cochinchinensis; assembly: GCA_031216125.1. Lineage (NCBI taxonomy): Eukaryota > Viridiplantae > Streptophyta > Magnoliopsida > Fabales > Fabaceae > Dalbergia > Dalbergia cochinchinensis. The sequence goes on from CM062369.1 coordinate 63,794,130, forward strand.
TTTATATATTTATATAAATACATGTTTTATTATCTACTGGTTATATTCTGGTTGAACCCCCAATTGAACCGTTTGAACCTCTGAACCCTTACTCCGACCGTTTTGATATCTAGTTCGATTTTTAGAACCTTGGATCTTATTAACATGGGTCAACCTAAACTTTTATATATATGAAAAAAAGAAGTAGGAGTTACATGATGACCGATTTGTTTTGACTAAGTATGAAAAAAGCATTCACTAGTTTTGAAAAAAGTTTTGAGGACCTACATTTAATTTTAAAAAGTTAAGGAATTACTTCATATGAGATAAAGTATAGACACTACACAGAAATTCAATTATATATTGATATATCAAAAAAATTTACTCAATTATTGACTACTTTAAAAGTTTTACAAAAAATATTTATATAATTAAATAATTATGTAAACCTCATTTATACTAACAATATATAAAATTTGTTCTTTTGTTGTCTCTCATAAGTATTATTTCATCGGAGACAATTTTTTTTGAGCACTTGATAGGAATAACTCTCTCGACACCAATCACTCTATTAAGGGCTTGAACTCAAGACCACATATGAACTGGAAATAACATCTACCACTTCAAGTTAACAATATGTTTGGTTGGAGATTAGAATCGATTCTAAGGGCCTTAAATTTATTTTGGTCTGCTGGAAACATGTTTGATTTTCAATTTAGCCAAAATTTCAAAATCAATTATTGCCTCTATAATTGATTATGGAATAAGTGAAAATTTATTATTTTATATCATAATCACTTTTGTATGAACTATAAAACATAAGGCGTGTTTGTTTCTATTTTTCAGCTCAAAATCATTTTTATTTAAAAAATCACTTTTTGTGTATTTGAATAATTTTTAAAAAATAATGAGAATCTCAAAAAAATTAATTTTAAACATTTCTATAGAAGATAAAAAAGCATCTATGAATAAAATCTATTTTTAGCTTTTTACTTAAATATAAAATTTAAATTTTATAATAATATTTTTTAAAATTTAAAACAAATGCACCCTAAATTACTTTACTTTAATATTAATTATAAATAAATCAATTGATAGAATCAATTATACCCAAGGCAAAACCAAGCTCTTACTAAATAGCTAAAAATAACTCCCATTTATCTGATTAGGAAAGAAGTATTATAAGCAATTTTTATTTTGGGAGAAAAATAGAAAAGTAATTAAGCAAAGCTATCTAAAGAAAATTTTGCACGTAGGTCTAAAAGTACCAGGTGTCACTCTTTCATTAGTAGAGATGACAAGCACCCGATGGCCTTAGTCCTCCGTATGGACCAAAAAGTCCCCGGCTCAGTACCAGTAGTAGTTGGCTATGAAATAATTCGTGCAGCTAAAAAGAAAACAAAAACCGGAACCAAACGCCCCCTTAAACAGTTACAGACACAGACCAAAGAAACAAATGTGCTGATTTAATAATAAGCTCCTTGCCCATTCCCCACTCTCTAAAACCCCTCGTCTCCGATCTAACCTCAAAATTGGTCCCAAATTGTGCAGATTCCAGCGATCTGATTCCAGGTTTTGCCCATTCACTTTTTTAATGCAATTTACTTTTCTACGAATTCCAACAGCTTCGATAATTTCAGATTTGCTCGCATGCATGCTCGTGTTGTTCTCCCTTTGATCTCTTTTGTTGTTATGGAATACTGGAATGATTTGTGAATCTGTGTTTTTCCTTTGTAGATTTTGGATCGTTTTCTGCTGTTTTGTTTGGTGATCTGGTTGAAGAGGAACGCGGATTTTTTGTAGGTTCGAGACCTTGGATTTGGTTTGATTTGATTCAGTAATGGCTGCTTCTGTGCCTCCAGGGGCACCAAGACCCGGACGTAACACACCACAGCCACCTCCACCTAATTATGTCCCTAATATTAGGGGTACACCTGGTGTATTAGCTGATAATATGCAAAATTTGAATCTTAATCGGCCTCCTATGACCACAAACCCTGTTTCTAGACCTCCCCCCTTTGGCCAGCCACCGCCTTTCGCTTCTTCAGCTGCGCCATCGCCGGGGATTCCTGGTTCCTCACCTCCGTTTTCGCGGCCTGGTCCACCTCCAGGAGCAATGGTGAGGCCTGCAGGGCCTCCTTCTGGACCACCGTTATCTACATTACCCCCAAATGTGGCCCCTGGAAGGCCCACTGGGCCACCTCTAGGTCAACCTCCGTCGTTTGTGTCGAGACCCCCTCCCGGTTCTCTTCCATCGTCTGTGGGTAGTGGTGCACCACCAGTGTCTGGGGTTATTCCCCCTAGTGGTTCTCCACCTGCCCGTCCACTTGCACCTCCACAGCCACCAACTCTGGGTGCCCGACCAAGTCCTTTTGCTTCGCCGCCAATGAGTACTCCACAACCTGTACCTCCTATGGGTGCACCGAATAACTTGATGAATAATGGGCCACCTGTGTTTTCTGCTGGTGGTTTGGCAGGTCCCCCGCGCTTTCCTCCAGTTGGCAGTGCGCCACAACTGCCTGTTGGACCTCCAACAATGAGAGCTCCGTCAGGGCCGGTTGCTCAATCACAGCCCCCATATCCCATGGCATCTCCGGGTGTAATGCAGCCTCCAGCTTCACCTTTTGGAGCTCCTTCTTGGCAGATGCAATCCCAGCAGCAGGTAGCTCTCTATTATCTGAACTTTAGTGTATATGAATGTCTTCTATCTTATTTTTACTTACAGCATTTTTTTTGAATTAGTTTATAACAATAGTCTAACATAATTTGAAGCACAGACATAATATGGTATGCCCTTTCTGTTGTGTAGCATAGCTTTATAAATTTATACCTCAGGTAGGATTTTGGGATTATGGTTTCTGAATAATATTGACCTTAACCAACCTGATAAAAAGGGAAGTTGTGATCAAGCAGTTATCTGGTTAATCTGTAATTAAATGATTATCATATAATGTTTGAGAAATTAGTGTTGGTTATAATAGAGATTTAGACAAATGAATGGGCATTTTGAAAGTGTTAAACATCTCTCATATTGATAGTAAGTGTTTCTAATATCTTACCATTGTTGTCAAATTGTGTTGTAATATGTCCTCGGGACTTTTATTCATTTTTTTAAAGTAAATCTGGATTCTGAGTATTTGGAATTTCATAGGTTGCACCACCTCCTCCTGTTCCTGGTCCTTCACAGACTCCTCGGATGTTTGGCATGCCACCACCGCTGCCAAATCAATCTATGACTACTACTATATCACCTGCTGTTGGTCAAACTGGAGCTCCAATGGCAGGGCCTTCCAAAATCGATCCCAATCAAATTCCAAGGCCTTCTCCTGGTTCGTCAGTGCTCGTGCATGAAACTCGTCAAGGCAATCAAGCAACCATTCCTCCGGTATTCATCCAATAATTCTTGATACGTTTTTTTTTTTTTAAATTAAAACTAGAGAAAGAGGGAAAGTCTTGCTAAATGTGCTTGCGTGTTCTTGGCCTTTGGTATTATTAGCTTCAGTTAGGTTTATAGGCTCCCTTTCCTCCACTATTATCTTTTTCCTTTTTCATAAAAACTTTTAAATGTGCTTTTTCATAACTGATGTCATGTGTTATGTTTTCTGGTAAGTTATATATATTGCATTTAATCCATACTCTTGGTTGTTCTAATGATTTCTTATTTTTTTGCCCCAGCCTGCTACAAGTGATTACATTGTAAGAGATACAGGGAACTGCAGTCCACGTTACATGAGGTGCACAATCAATCAGGTCAGATTTAAATTCAATATATTTTTACCTTTGAATTAGGTTATGGAAACACTAGGATTGCCAAGGATAAGTTCTCACCTGTATTGTTTATTCACTTGTAGTATAGAGTTGTTTTTGCAGCTGCTATGTTGTTGGTTGTTTAATTTCTCGCTCTATATTCTTCTCTCTTTCTGTTTAATTTTGTTTTTGTTTAAAGAACTCTTTAGTCTAACAGTAACTTTCAGAGGTTGGTTACTTTAAATTTGAAAATGTTGAGATTTCTCTCATATTGAATTCTTCTCATTTGCTTTTTTCCTTTTTGTTAAATGTAACAGATTCCTTTCACTGCTGACCTTTTGGCAACATCAGGAATGCAGTTGGCTGTTTTAGTCCAACCTTTGGCCCTTCCACATCAATCTGAGGAGCCCATCCAAGTAACGATGATTATTTTATTTTTTGAAGATTCTGCATCTATGAGTATTTTTTATTGAAGTGCTAATTGTAAAAGTTTCTGTTATTGGTCATTGTTCTCTTTTGAAGTTCTAGAATTAACTAAAGTTTTGAATTACAGAGCCTGCAGTCTGGTAGGTTAACTTTATGCATTTCACATGGTATTATTATGTGAACTAAATGAATGAAAAGTTAGTATTTTGCTTGATCTTTTTCAAATGTATGCTGGCCTGCTAGATATTTGGTGTATCTTTGCTTGAGCTTCTGGGCAGGTAGTTTGTTTCTTGATTGGTAAAAACATTTCCTTCCATTTTAAGGATTCATGAACCAGTTCCCTTTGTATGTGCTTTTATTAAGAGAAAATGTTTTTCAATTAAAATACATGTAACAAAATTTTAAAATAACTGGCTATTTTTTTTTCTTTTTGAAGAAAAGTTTTTTTTCAAAAAGCAGTTTATGCGTGATATAAAGAGTAGCTTTAGGAAAGAAAATGCAATTTTTTCCTTCCTTTTTCTAACCTTAAATGAACAAATTAACAAACCCCTAACTGCTTTTGGGATCTCTTGTTCATATTGTTTCTTGCTTTTTCTTTCTTATATTTGATAGTATTTGCTTATGTGATGATAAAAGCGATTCTTTGTTTTAAGATTTCTTGATTGTTTACACTAGTATAAGGTCACTGCCGTTGTTCAGCCCTATAGCTACTTTTTTCAAATCATATTTTGTACAGCTGTAGTGGTGGATAGAAGCTGTTTAATAGTGTTCTGAGGGATTGAGTGGCTTTGTTCGGTTGACTTTCTCTTCTTTCTTGGTTTGTTTCTATTCGGTTCTTCTTGTTTAGGAAGATTCCTTATTGTTCCATATCTTAGTAATTTTCTCTTGCTGTCTTAATAATTTTCTGCTTTTATTGAAATATATAGGAATGCTGCTTGCAATCAAGAATTACTGTAAATTTATTTAAATAGATATTTTGGCTTAATGCCTAATATTCTTATAGGTTGTTGATTTTGGGGAGAGTGGTCCTGTCCGTTGCTCACGTTGCAAGGCCTACATAAATCCCTTTATGAAATTCATTGATCAAGGAAGGCGTTTCATCTGCAACTTGTGTGGTTAGTACAAATAATATCTGCTACACAATTGTTCATCCTACTATTGTTGGCGTATGGTATGATAGGTGCCAATGGTTTGACTGATTGCATGGGAGGTTTTTTCTTCCCCTCATTACTTCCCCTTAGAATGAAGGGAGAGTATATAGGAAGCTTTATGTTTGATGCTCTAGTTATTTACTGCTTTTAAATTATCTTTTTCTTTCCCTTTCGATAAAAGAAGTAAGTCATTAAGAGTTAAGACACAGAAGGAAGTATAGGAAATTGGATGATAAGGGATCCTCCTTAGTAGAAAAAGGAAAATAAAACAAAGAATGCAAAAGAAGAAACTTCAAATGTCATTGGAGCAAAGCTGCTCAATCCATGTGGATATGTGTAAAGTATAACACTTTAAAAAGACCATGTACTTTTCGCCAAATAGAAGCTATTAAATATAAAAAAACCATATATGTGTCTCAACCTAATAGCTCAAGCTTTTGGGAGAGATGGTTCTTAACTCGGTATTAGAGCCTCTATGACCAAATGGTTCGGAATTTGATCCTTGTTATCCCTCATTTTTCTAAATAAAATTAAATGTCAGTGCAAGGTAATGTGAGCCTATGCACTATCTACACTTTAAGCCTAAAAAAGGCATTCACGTGTGAGGGGAAGGCATATTAGATATAAAAAAACCATTCGTGTGCCTCAACCCAATGGTTTATATTTTTGGAAGAGATGGTTCATGATAGAAGCCAATCATCTAGTCCTAGTTTGCTTTCCCTTGCCCAAACTTTTGCAATTGGCTCACCGATAAGTCACATTATTTTTCCTAAGTATCTTGGCTTTTATATGATGTGATTGAACACTGTTTTGCTTTGTGGCATGGCCAGGAATGTAATTATGACTTTGTTTTTGTTTGACAGGATTTAGTGACGAAACTCCGCGGGACTACCACTGCAATTTGGGTCCAGATGGTCGGCGTAGAGATGCTGATGAAAGGCCTGAGTTATGTAGAGGAACAGTCGAGTTTGTTGCTACAAAAGAATTTATGGTCAGTTTGTTTGTAAACTATACATGGCTTTATGTTTAGGTGCATTATCATTTGAAGATAATCTAATGCAGGATACCTAAATATGAAAATTATGCTTGATAACATCAAAGTAGCTTATGCCAGATGGATAAACTAAAATTACTCCGTTATTGCAGTTTATAGAAGATTCTCCTCGACTGAAATTATGAAGTTAACAGATAGGAGCTTACTAATCCTGATAGTTCTTGAGCAATTTTTATTTGCAAAATAGTTTAATGATGTTACAGTCCAAATATCAGAACTAAATCAAAATATTGAGACAATTTAAGCTTATACTTTCTTGATGCTATTACTACCTGCTGTAGAAATTTTTTTTTTTTTGCTCACATTGCATCAATTTTCTTTGTTCTTTTGTACATTGGATTGATAAAGTATGGTTAATTTAATGATTGATTCATTTATGTCATGGCCCTAAGCTGAAATACAACATAAGCAGTTTATGCTTCAGGCTGGAATAAGTTGTTTTGTTTTCTCTAATTGTTCTTTCTCACATGCATTTGTGTCTGTCTCTGTGATAACTGATGTGTGGTTTACTCTATTTTCTGTAGGTCCGTGATCCAATGCCGGCTGTGTACTTCTTTCTCATTGATGTATCCATGAATGCTGTTCAAACTGGTGCAACAGCTGCAGCTTGCAGTGCCATTAGTCAAGTCATTTCAGACCTTCCTGTAAGTTCTAACTGTAGACAGCTTTAAATGTTGTCTCAACCATTTCTATCTTTTAATCTTTGCAATGCTTAATGTTTTTCCAACTTTCTCTGGTTAGATTGGATTGAAAACACATTGCTTAATGAAACTCCATTTACATTGGTACTTAAATGCCAATAGACAAAAGCTCTGTGATTCTTCCCCCTCTCTCCATAAGCTCACACCATTTACATTTGAATATTTATTGCTGTTTTTGGGTGGTTGTTTGCGAGATTTGTTCACCCCCTATTCTGTTGCAAACTGGAATTTTTACTGCTATCTCATTTTCTTTGACATGCGCTACAGGAAGGTCCTCGTACATTGGTGGGAGTTGCAACTTTCGACTCAACAATTCACTTCTACAACTTGAAACGTGCATTGCAACAGGTAAAACATAACTATATGACTAAACATATCCTGTTTTATCACTTTGGAAGTTTATTTGGAAATTCATTTTCCTGTTCAGTTTAAATTAATTTGAAAATTTTCAAGAAAATATTTATTGTTTATGTGAAGTTGAAAGTTGGAGAAGCTTTACTTATAAAGGCCAATATGTTGCTTTAGGAATTAGCTTTAAGTTTTCTGCTTTTTCATGGTGAATGATAGTTGGGATTTATCTGCTGCATTTAATTGCTGTCAAGGAAACTGTGCAATCATATTTACAGTTTTGAGTCAGGTGTTTTCCATGTGTTGGAGTAGTGGGAACATTGGTTTTCATATATTATTTTGTTTGCATTTTATCTTTTTTCATTTGTGATTGTTATGGGAAAGTATTCCTTTACAGCTGGTTTGATAAATAGCTGTTTACAGTTCTGAGTTATTGAGTAACTATTTCAGATAAGTAGTTTCTAAGTAATTGATTCTCAGGCTGATTTTGAAATTTGAATTTGCAGCCGCTGATGCTCATTGTTCCTGATGTACAAGATGTCTATACTCCTTTGCAATCTGATGTTGTTGTTCCCCTATCTGAGGTTAGTTTCAATTTTTCCTTCTCGCATAATTTTAGTTGGTAAATTGAGTGATCTTTAGGGAATGTACGTGTCATATTCTTATTCTTGGTTTAGCCATAAGCTTCCTTGCTAAATTGGTTTACTTCTCCTGTGGTTAGTGCCGTCAACACTTAGAATCACTTCTGGAGAGCATTCCAAGCATGTTCCAAAATAATAGAACCTCTGAGTCAGCCTTTGGTGCAGCTATCAAGGTATGGCATTTTGTTTTCAAGTTATAAGTGTATGTCCTGCAATGTTTGACTTGTTATTTGCTGAGATAGTTATAGAGATTAAATCAATTTTATTAACTTTTTGTTACATTCATGTAATTTGTTGCTTTTAAGATGTATATTTCCTTCGCTCTTGTTTCATATTTTGGGTGTGGTTGCTTGGGATGGAATGGAAATAAAGAAGTAACCAAACCTGCACTCTTGAAATTTTTTTTCTTAGCCTCCTAACTGATTTCTCCTTGCTTCCCACACCCATTTCCTAAGTTGTTACAGCCCAATCCCTTTTCTGTCCCATACACACATGGTTCTCTTTGCCTTGGTTCTCTGATCCCCTATTACCCTTTCTACTTTTCTTAACTTACACTTTAGGAACCAGAGGGATGCCTCACATGCTACCATTATTTTCACTATCATCTCACTGAGGTTGACAATTTGACATGTTCCCAAAGCAGATCATTAAATCCATCATTGTATAAAAAATAGTAAGTTGATGTTTATAAAATTGTTGTCTTCTTGTAGGCAGCTTTCCTTGCAATGAAGGACACTGGAGGAAAGTTGTTGGTTTTCCAGTCAGGTTAGTTTTTCAGCTTGTATATTTCTTAGATAATTGAGGTTTATATTAGATACATGTTGCTACCAATTGTCAACATGTTGAATTGTTTGAAAGTTCTTACCCTGAGTGAGCTGTGGTGGATGAACACTCAAAATTCATGTTGATGTTAATTTTCTTGCTTGAAAGCATGCATGCTGCAACATTTATTACTTAGACAACAATTTTTTTTTTTTCCCAAATTAGATGGCTTGACTAAAAGTCAGTTTTATTCAATATATAAAAGAAGTTGCAAGTATTTAGAAAGACTGCAAATTGCTGCAATTTACAATAAAATTAAGGTTTTTTTTTTCTGGGGGTAAAAACCCATGTTCTAATAACATGGTTTAATGTCCAGAAAAAACCACATGATCTGTTAATGAAGCCCAATAGGAGTCCTTAGTAAACGCCCTTGATTTTTGCCAAAAGCTTCTGTTATCTTCAAAGCTCACTCTCCATGTTCAGAAAATCGGTCCTGCTAATTAATCATTCCTGCAATTAAGTTTTTTTTTTAATTCTTTCTTTTCTTCTCTTCTGCCTTTGAAGTATGGATATGGAACTATTAGTATATTTACAGTGTCAACAGCTGTATGTGTTTGGAATTTTTGGTTAATTCTCCATTTATATGTTTGTCAGGTCTTTCCTTTCAGTTTTTGTTCTGTTTCTTGTCATTTCTCTATCTTTGTTCTTTAATTTGGTTTCCTCATTTTCTCTGTAGTATCTCTGTTTTACTGTTTAATTCATCATTGTCCTTGGTGTTTCTCATGGTTTGTTCTTTCATTTTCAGTCTTGCCATCTATAGGTATTGGTGCTCTTTCTGCCCGAGAGGCCGAAGGTAGAACAAACATCTCTGCCGGGGAAAAGGTATTCATCTCGGTTGTTGTAGGGTTCTTTCCTTTCTGATAGAAGAAGTTTTTCTGAATTTGTTGTTTTATATATTTTCAAAAGAATTTAATATATATGCACTGTCAATGTAAAAAATTTTTGCATAGACATCGAATCATATATTGTCATATTAGCAAAATTGTTTGCTTAATCATCCACTATCTCAAAAGTCTCTTACAAATATGATTGGATGACACTGTCAATGTATCAAAATTAATATCTTTTTGAAATTCTTTTATATGTCCTTTCTTTGCTAAAAGCTTGGCTTGATAGATGGTAACATGTAATTATTTCCATATATTCGCAAATCTCATTGTATCTAGTGGTGGAATGGAAACCAAGTTGCATAGATGTAATATTTCGCATTTGGTTGTGTAGGACAATGAATTTTGATTGTAAAATATTCATCTGCACTATGATAAAATCATCAATGGTTCATCCAATACTTTGCATTGTTTCATCTGTTCCACCTCATATTACTCTAGTGCAGATACTACTGACTAGTGTAGGTAATTTTAACATTTTCTTCAATGAAATTCCATTCTTGTTGAATTTCAGGAAGCCCATAAATTACTTCAACCAGCAGATAAAGCATTCAAGGAACTTGCAGTCGAATTTGCTGAATATCAGGTCAGTCCTGACTCTTGAGCTCTTTTGCTATGGATTCAGGCATTACTTCTATGTTCTTCTTGTGAACTTGTTTAATGATCAGCTTGATATGACTAGGTTTAGATAATTATTTTATAATGGTACAGGTTTGTGTTGATGTATTTGTGACCACCCAGACTTACGCTGACATTGCTTCCATATCTGTCATCCCTAGAACTACTGGTGGACAGGTACCTCCTCATGAACCTTTTGATGGCTCTGTTGTTTAAGTACATATTTGAATTGTTAGCTTTGATCACATTTTGTTCTAGAAGAGGAGAGGAGCTGATTATAATTTTTTTAAATTGTTAATATATTTTCTGTAATGATGTAAACATATGTTTATCGATCAACCTTTACTTCTTATATAAAGCTGTCTCTAAAAATGCTGGAGATGCTTTCAACCAAATGCTGGAAAATTGTAATGGGAAAAAAAATGAGGGAAAGGGGAAGTAATTGAAAGCCACATCATAAATTCGTGATGACCTTCAGTTATTGTATCTGGCGAAAGAGGCTGCATTAGCCAAGGCTTCTATGAATTTGCATAGTAAAAAGTTGATACCTCAAAGACTGTTCCTAGTTAACAAGTTTTTTCTGCTTTTTGTCTGCCTGGGACTGACTGTCAACAAAGCATGACGAACGCAGAGTTAAATAGGGTGAGAAACCACAAGATGCCCTACAGTGTATGAATTTATTGAAACCTGGTTTTTAATGTAGTTCAGTGGGATAAGGTGTCATAATTGCTTTTTGTTCTTTGTAACTTGCTAAGCTGTTTATTTTAAGCTTTTATAAGATAGAAGTTTTTTTTTTTTTTTGGGGGCGGGGCGGTTTCTCCCTAAAAAAAGGTGGGGAATATTTCCTAAATAATTTAAATGCGTTTCTATTACATTTGTAGTCTGTCTTTCTTTAGTAAAGCATTTATTTAACGTATAAAAGTAGCTATATGCTGTACACAGATGTGTTGCATACATCAGATATTTAGGTGCTGAACTCCGCACTTTTTGCCAGGTCTATTACTATTACCCATTCTCAGCTCTTTCTGATCCCGCAAAGCTTTACAATGATCTAAGATGGAACATCACCAGGCCACAAGGTTTTGAGGCTGTAATGCGTGTGAGATGCAGCCAGGTAAAGTGCTTGTTTAACTATTTTTGCTACCTCCTTTTGCAACAGATAGACTCTAAAATTTTCGTCTCAATTTTTTTCCCAGGGTATCCAAGTACAGGAATACTATGGCAACTTCTGTAAACGCATCCCAACTGATGTCGACCTCCCTGGGGTATGTATAATTTCTGTAGATGCTGGATATGATTATATGCATGTATATGAATGTGCAACCTTAAGCATATGGTTACCTGCATGAATATATTAATGGGCAGATTGATGGTTGAATGACATGTTGATATATGCTAAACCATGGTTGAATATACTAACATTGTTGTTTGGTAGTTTTGAGTTAGTGATATCACCTAGTTCAACTGATTCGTTTTATCTTGTTGGCCTTTTATAGTTTTGGAGTGAAGAATTGTTTGTTATCTAATTGTTCACTTTTACTTTACCATCATGTCTATTAACGTCAATTGTATTTTAGTTTGGAATATTATTTTTCTTGGGTCAATTTCTTTCTTTGAATAGAACATCATCAATTAGAGCGCGTTTGGTTTCAACATTTTCCGTTTTCATTTTCACAAAAAATGGAAATTGCTATACAAGACGTGTTTGGTCAATCATTTTCATTTTCATTTTCAATTTTAAGAAAGGAACTCAAATTTTCTGAAAATTTTGAAAATATCAAAAAGATGTTTTCCCTATTTTCAGTTTTATGCAGTGGCAATTTTGTAGTTTTATTGACATTTTTTCATCTCACATTGTCACATCTCTGTCCTCACACCAAAGAACAGGGCACCCTCAACATTCTCTCTCCATCTTCCTTATTGTCACCCTTAACCGAGCTAAAGAGATTTATCCCCTCGTCAACCTTATCAAGAACACAGGGCAAACTTGAAATACATGTTCAAATTGGAGAACTTGGATCTTGTTCCTGTAAAAGAATTAGAACTGTAGAAGGCCTCCTCTCCTTCAACTATGAAGAATTGGATGATCCAAAAGAAAACTCGTTGCAGGTCACCGTGGCCATTCAATCAAGCTCCAGCTCGTTCCATACTTCCAGCCAACGTGCCATCGGAGCGTGCCAGCCGGCCATGAGTTCTCACAATAAGCGGCAATTGGTGAGGTCAATGTAATCGACAAAGACAGCAAGGATGTTGGATCAGTGGAAACGACAACTTCTTTGGAGCGGAGGGAGATGAAGAGGTCGTCAAAGGGACAAATGGTTTGGGTGGGGGTTGTCGGAGTTTCACTATGCTGATTTTGTAGACGCAGAAGCAGCAGAACTTGTGGGCAATCTCCTTGTCATGTGTGGCGGCCATTGTTTTGATCCAAAGAGGGAGTTATAGCAAAGATGCTTCATTGAGCAAGAGAGAAAAGATTAAAAAAAATGAAAACAACAAAACAAACATGTTTTCAAATTCTTATAAATTAAAAATGAAAATCATTTTCAGAAAATGAAAATAGGAAATGAAAACAGAATATTTTCACAAACCAAATGCGCTCTTAGTGTTTTTATCCAAAAGAAGAGAGTTGGTCATATTGTTGAGTTGCTTGTGTCATTCTTATGTGCCTTTTCTGTTTGAATGCATTTTCTTTAATTACTATGTCATGTTCAACTTGTGACCTAATTTTTGTTTCTTTTTTTTTGGCAGATTGACTGTGACAAAACTTTCATGGTAACTCTGAAACATGATGATAAGTTGCAGGATGGATCAGAATGTGCTTTTCAGGTATTAAACAATTTTACAGCTCCACTTTATTCCAAGGAGTTATGATCTTCAGATCACATTATATTACTCTTGGAAACTTTTTCAGTCGCTGTGGGTGGAATTTTCTGCTCATTTTGTTCTGATTGTGTTATTCCTTTCCATTATTCAGTGCGCTCTTCTTTACACTACTGTGTATGGCCAAAGAAGAATACGTGTCATAACCTTATCTCTGCCTGTCACTAGCATGCTTAGTAATCTATTCCGTGCAGCTGATTTGGATACTCAATTCTGCTGTTTCTTGAAGCAAGGTATTTCATTTATCCTTGATGTGCATTACCATTGTGATTAGTCAGTTTTTCATATCTGTGCATGCCATTTATTGACTATTAAGTTATTAACGGCTCTATATCAGGTTTTGTTGGCTTTAGATGCTGTAACTGTTTTCATGGTGATGTCATGCTGTTCATAGTTTAGATAATATATTTGCAGGTTTTATTTTTTAACAGCAAATACTTTAACACCTTTCCTCATTTTCTCTTTGTAGCTGCTAGTGAAATTCCTTCGAAGCCACTCCCACTTGTTCGGGAACAAGTGACAAACCTTTGCATTAATGCATTATTTTCATACCGTAAATTTTGTGCAACGGTATCCTCATCTGGACAACTTATTCTTCCAGAGGCACTCAAGCTTTTGCCCTTGTACACACTAGGTATGAATGAATTTTCATGCATTCTTTGCAAAAGTTTTCTGATGAACAATTCTGTTAAACTGATGATGCTTTTTTCTCATAGTTTATTAATCTGCTACATCATACCTGGCATGCCAAACAGATTGTCCTCCCCCATTTTTATTTTTTCTTGTTTGTTTGTTTAGTGTTTAATTTGCCTTTTTTGTATCGATATGCTAGCAACATAGAAAATTTCCTTCATTTTGTTGGATATACTAGGGATAGATTTCACTTATTGATTTTGCATTATTTCACCTTTTCTTGTCCAGATGTTTTGAGGTAAGGTCATATTTATTGCTGTGAATAGGTGACTGTCAAAGCCTTGCCAATGATCAATCTTAACTGTTCAATTTCAAAATGTTGATGATAGCCTTCTTTAGAAGGCCCACACAGTTGGGGGGCTAATTTCAAATATTTTATTTCCTTTTCAGCATTAACGAAGAGTACAGGGTTGCGAACAGAGGGAAAGATTGATGAACGGTCTTTTTGGATAAACTATGTTTCTTCTCTCTCTGCTCCATTGGCAATACCACTTGTGTATCCTAGAATGTTGGCAATCCATGATCTTGACTCAAGGGTATGTTGATTAATCATGTTCAGAAATACATAATTCTGAGAAACTGTGATGTTCCATATGACAAAAAATTGGATGAATTGCATATTAGTAGTTGCTTAATCTGAACATGATTAATTTTGAAAATGATATGAATTCTTATTTTTAAAAATAATCAGGTGGTAAATGTTATTGGATTCATGTGAAATTTTGTCAGCATGAGCTTTGTGGTGAAAAGCATTGGTGGCTAATATTTTGACAAAGCCATCATATGTAAACTTTTGTTGCACCATTGTCGATTGAGCTTGACCTTATATTACTTCCAGAGACAAAGCCATCATATGAAATAGCTTTTTATCAATTGCAGGAAGATGAGGAATCGGTTATTCCTTCCTTTCTTCCTCTTTCTAGTGAACACATCAGCGATGATGGAATATATCTTCTTGAGAATGGTCATGATTGTTTGATATATATTGGAGATTCTGTGAGTCCAGATATTGTGCGGAGACTGTTTGGTGTTTCTTCAGTTGATGAAATTCCTACTCTGGTAATTTCTATTTTCGTCTTTTCTTTCATTTATTTAGTTCCTGCTGTATAATGGACATAGTATGTCAAATTCTACCACTAGTAGTGGTCTTTTGCATGAGAATGTCTATTATTGAGGAAAAAAGAGATTGGCTAGGTTTGCTACAATCTTGAGCCACTATAGCTGCTTGCTTTCCTCTTTATTTTTTGATAATTTGTTATCTTTTCCTACATGTTTGCATTCTTTCTTTTTTCTTGTTATTTCCCAAAATCATTAAAAGAGGAAAATTATACTTACCAAGTGGTTAATAGTGTCCATAAAGTGGTTAATGAGTTATTTATTACTGACGCAGTTCTTCTAATTAAAAAAGAAAGATAAAGGGACAAGCAGTGTTTGTTCAAAAAGAAGCACTTCCTTTTCTAGTACTTTATTGTTCAAAACAGGCAATGTAAAGCTAACAATTATGTTTCATCAGTTCGTATTGCAGCAACTCGACAATCCACTATCTAAGAAGTTAAATGAAGTGGTAAATGAGATACGGCGGCAAAGATGTTCCTATCTTCGGTAAGATAATGTTTTAACAATAGCATATTTCAAACCTTGTTGAAAAGTATTACATGAGATTTGACGATGGAATGTACATTTAAGTAATATGTTATCCTCGTGGCAGGTTAAAGTTGTGCAAGAAAGGAGATCCATCAGGTTAGTGCATTAGATTAATATCAAGTATAAACACTCTAGTATCGTGGTTTTTTGTTTAATTTTCAACTACACCTTTTCTTTCACCATATTTTATGATCCACTTGTTTTGACACCAAGTAGTCTTCCTGATGTACTAAACATTCTCAATTATTCCATTTTTCTTTTCTTTACTTTTTTGGCACACTCCAAGGAGATGCTTTGGTATGTTAACCTTTGCTTGGTTGATTCCATGGAGCCATGAGCCATCCTTGTGATACATAGGAAGTATTTATAGTTGCTGGATGACATTAGAATCAGTGGGCTTGATAGGAGAAAGGGGGGGAAAAAAAGAGAATACCGGATAGTTACTGTAATCAAATATAAGCAATTTTGATCTCTACAACTCTAGTTTCTCTGCAGAGGTACCTCTTTATGCTAAATTTTCTTTTGTGGAATTGAACAAATTTTCTGGTTGGATTGATATTGGGAAGAATTACAATTAGAAATTTTTTGCTTCCAGTTGAAGAGCTCCATGATTAATGGGTCAATCATGTTTTGACTTGTCTGCATACTTTTACCAAATTTAATATTATCTCGAAAGCTCTTTAGATGCTACATTAGCTACCAAGTTTATCAAAATGGGGTTTTCAACTGGACGAACCATCTTATGATATGCTTAGTTCTCTGCTGGGTTGGTATGCTTGAGTAGTTTAGAATAGTATGTGTTTGCACAATTACTATCTATGGTTACATTTCTCTTTTCAACTGAACCTATCTTGTTTACTATCTATCAGGCATGTTGTTCTTCTCATATATGGTAGAAGACAAGAGCGCCGGTGGCTTCTCCTATGTAGAGTTTCTTATCCATGTTCATAGACAAATCCAGAATAAAATGGCATCATAACGAGTATATGTCTCCATCATTTTTGCAAGCTTTTAGACCTAAATCATAGAGCAAACCCAAGTCCCAAGGATAGGTGAGATTCTGCCTATTTATGCGCATTCTTCATTTGCCTTGCGCTTGTGAGAGGAAAACAGGACAACACATAATTTTTGTTAAATTTTGTTGACGTACATGTGTAAGTTAATTGATGGTGGTAATAGTTTGAATTTTTTTCTTTTTTTTGGTTCTTGTGAAGTTTTGTAGTTTGGTTCAATACTAGCTGACAGTACAAGTTTTATGGGCAATTATGTGTTTTCATGATAACTATTATTAAAATGTGTCTCATTTAAATAAATTTTAAGGGTTGGTAGATTGTAACAAAAAAAGGGGGTTGTTACACCAACACGCCCAGTTAGTGTGAAAGAGTGAGTTCTAATATTTGTAGCAATGTCCCTTTTTATTCCCTTCCTAATCCATAACCGAAAGCAACCAAAGACAATAATTTCCTTGCAACAGAAAAACTGAAACAGAAATCCAGATCCCTATTAAAGGCAAGAAAATTGGGCCGCCTTGTTGGAATATAATTCTACCAATTCAATGCAAGTTCTCAACAGGGTTTATCGACCGAAGAACAAAAAGTTCAACAGGAGATTAAAGCGCATATGGCGTGCTATCAGCTTCGTTATTTATCTGCCATGGTATCCATGTTTGTTCTTTTAACGTTTTCCCACCCAGTACGAATGCCAAGTGAATGTAAAACGAGTTTTCGGATATCAACTTGTAATTCTCATTATTCTTCCAAATTAATAGCAGTTGAGACCTTCCTGTGGAGTAAAATTCGGCTAGACGGAAAAAGAAACACGTTAAGCAGATTAAAAAGAAACATAAAAATAAGGAAAAACTACCACAAAGTGAAGAGTACCAACCGAATACAACAATTCCAATTCTTAAAAAGAGCACATCACTACAATTGAATGGTCAAACTCAAATCCCCATAACCAATTTAAGATTATTATTCAAATTAAAAAGAATAGATATTTCCATAGCATGTATCCCACCATGACATGGTATATTACTTTCCCCTCATCTCAGCCATTTTTGGTGGCATCTGTTTAAGTTCACAAATTTAACGCCTCAAAATAAGATAAGAATGTTCAACATTCATTAGGAAGTCTCTTTGCAAGACGACGAAGGAAACGAGTCAGGGCCTTCTTAGCTCCAATTGTAGCTATCTCTACATTTTTCTCCTCTTCATCATTTGCAGCCTTCATTTCTTGAGTAGAGTGCACTCTACGTACAAGCTTTCGCAGCTCCTGCTAAAGAAAGTCACGAGATGTAATAACAGCAAAACAATAATAAAGATTGTCGATGCCAATAAATGTAGATAGCAAAAGGGAAGTGGAAACTTGATTAGCATACACAAATTTGAGATGCAATTCTATCTAATTAATACTGGACAGTGAACACCATTCCCCATTTCTTTACCCATAAACCCTCTCTCTCTCTCTCTCTCTCTCTCACACACACACACACACACACACACACACACACACACAAAAGACAGAAGATTATAACTTTTAAAGAGGTTTTAAGCAAAAAATATTTAAGAGCCTGTTTGGTTTTCATTTTCAGTTTTCATTTTTAGTTTTTCGGAATTTGTGAAGGAAAAACTGAAAATTCTGACCAGTTTTCAAAATTTTCAGTTTTTCTTTCACAAATTCCGGAAAACTTGAAAATTGAAAATGAAAACTGAAAACTGGAAATTCAAATCAAACAGGTCCTAAAACTTCAGGGATGTTTCTCAATTTTTAAAATATTGGATTTATACCCCTGACTACATGGTTGACTAGAAATACGCTCTTCAAATTAATCAGTATCAAGTAAGAGATAATGCATGTTTCACCCGCGCGTGCTCTGATTGTGAAAGCACAAGCAGGCAATAGTGGACACCTACATGACGGAGAGCAAAAAATATTACCTGACGATCAAACTCAACTCCCTGGACTGAATAAACTTCATTGGTGATTTGAACGTCCTTATCGATCAAACCATCAAACCATCGCATTACTTGACTGTCATGCCAATTAGATTCCTGATCAAGTGCCACAAAAGATAAGAACCAGTCCAAGGATATAATATTCATACACGAAGTCAAATCATACCAAAGAAACCAGAAGGAAAATATAACACCAAGATTTATCAAAAACCCCTTAAAAGTGAGGGAAAGACAAGACAAAGGTGTAATATGCAACTTAGTGAACTCATGAGAGAGAATTTTTGCCATGATCAATATATAGGCATCATGCTTGAGCACCAAGCAGTCATGTCTGGTCAGTATGAATGTAATAAACAAATGATACCTTATCCTCCTCAGATTCAGTTTCTAGTAAGTCATCATCATCTTCAAGATCATCAGCTCCTAAGCCAGTTAAAGCTTGTAGCTCCTTCTGATCAGAATCTTTTGTTGCTTTTATTAATCGATCCATTAACTCAGGTTCCACGTCCCGTAGCAATTTTCCTGAGACAATTTCATGCATGAACGTGAATCTGCACTGCAGAATGTACCATGACATCTCATCAACTAACCACATCTATATTGAATGACAATTGGCAAGAGCACTCATCTCTAATAGTTAGTAGCATAATCAGTTACCGCAAAGAAGCCAAGTATACCGACTCACATGTTATAATTAATGCAAAATAAATTGGAAAGAGTGAAAACACATTTTATATCTGCAATTAAAATAAGATGCCGTGATGTTCAATCATTTTCCGAACACTGGTCATTAACTAATCCGCATATATGGCGATGTAAACTCAAATAGACCATACAAAACATTTTTTTTCTTTTTCAGAGAAAAAAAAAGGATCAAAATATTGACAAAGTAATTACCAATGTAATTGAACTGCCTTCGCTTTCCTTCGCGGACATCTGGTCCTAGTCTCTGTGGCAACACATCAAACACCTTTTCTTCAACAACGAAACTCATCCACCATAAGATTTTCAGTGTTATAAAATGAAATAAATAAATAAATAAATCCACTAGCAGCGTATCACTTCCATGATGACTTTGATGGGGTAAAATGGTACCTTAACTAACATAAGAGCTTCAAACACCATTTGGTCCAAAGAAGCCACCCTGCAAAACCCAAAAAAAAAAAAAAAAACAAAGGTTGAAACTTTGCGAAGTGGGCATTGCACAAATAACAAAAAAAATGGGTATAAGTGGAAATTCGAGAATGGACCTAAGGATGCGTTTGATTTGGGGAGGAGAGAAGGAGGCCAAATCCATGCCCCACTGCACAGCACGCC